>OZ022503.1:47676857-50076857 GCA_963989385.1 Ctena decussata | reverse complement strand
CAGTCAGTATTTGCTGAAAATATGTGAGGAGCTTTTGCAGTTTGCAGTGCAAAAGCTCTTTACTCATTTTCAGCAAAACAAATTATGCACACTTGAAAAATTAATGAATCATTGACTAACAGCTCCATTTAGCCAATGATGCTTTTAACAGCTGGGCCCAGTTTCATATCATCCTATTATCTTGTTTCTATCTCAGTGTCAGTTTTGGTCTTCAAGGCCACCATATATTGTATGCATAATTCTGATTTTGTTGATGTAAATGATGTCATGACTGGTCCCAGCAGGCACACAAGGTTGAATCAACCTGGATTCAATGTTGTTACGTTAACCTCGATTCAAGATTGATGCAACCCTGTGTGCCCAGTGGGTTCTATAGCAACAAGGGGGTTTGGGCATGACATTTGTCAGATAACTTTGTCATGGTTATGACAAAAGCAAGCCTTACTGACTTGCCTAGTTGTTGTGGTTATAGCAGTTTTGACTATCAAGTTCCATTATCAGTAGAGGTTTGCAATAATTCTGGGTCCGGTTGTTCAAAGCATCATTAGCCTAACAAGTTCGTTAAGAGGTCAACTTGTTAGGTGTTTTATAACTTTATAATCAAATACACTGATATTTTTTTGTTGAAAAAATGTCCAACAAAAAATATAGGTGTATTTGAGATATTAACATTCGAATTTTTTACGAAAAGTTAACTAACGATGTTAGTTTTGAACAGTCAGGCCCTGATCGCCAGTGTATACCCTTACATACCAAATGGTATTGAAACAATAACATGAAAGTTTTATATTCAGAAATAAAATTTCTTTGAATAAATACCATATAAATTCTGAAAATTGGAACACCTGAAATAATTGTCCTAAAAATAGAACAGGTTGGCTTTACGGTGCAGTAATGCATCCAAAATATGTAGGTGAAATGACAAACAGTGTAGGACCTGTTCAGAATGGTCTTTTGATGCATTTTGATCTTGGTCTGCACTGTTTGCTCAGACATACCTCTAATGTGCTTAAGTATTGGGACACCTAAAATAATAAATTTTCCATTTGTTCCAAATGGAAAATTCATTATTTTTAGGTGTCCCAAATAATAGGCTCATTACGGTATTTGTCCGAGTACTAGGATTGTTATGGCAATTTTGTTGATTTATTTCAGTGTTGATAATGAATTCTATAAAGTAGGTAGGAAATTATTTTTTTACTTTATCACACTGTCTAATAAACTTTCATGAGCTATGGGTGGGTTAGTTGTCATTACTTTTCCAATCACTGTATGATCTACGCCTTGAAAGAGGTAGTGAGTGTTGATCATGTCATGAGAAGAGATGCTGTCAAAAGTGTAGGAACTACCAAGATTTAAGATGAATGGAAACACTTCCTGGGGGAGGTAATTTGATTGATAAGAAATTCTCTACCATTTCATACGAGGCTTCATGTACAAGAAATAACTTACTCATCTTGGGCAATTTTTCCCAAAAGAGTGACTCCCTTTATAGCTCGCATGGACAAAGTCCAGGAAGAGCTGTTGCACTACCCTGGGCATCAGCATTTGAGTCGGTGTCCAACTTTATGTTAAAACTTTCTAAGAGCTCATATTTTCCAAACCATAAGATGAATTTGGTTCATATTTAGCATTAAGTCCAAGGTTTCTTTTGATAGTACCCATGCCCACACCTATGATCACAACCGAACTATTGCCAGATTTTGATTAAAGTTTTAGCTCATCTGGGCTGAAGGGCCATAGTAAGCTATTGTCATTCCAAAGCATCTGTCGTGCATATGTGTGTCATGTGTCATCCATCAACAATCCCAAACAACCGGTCAATGGATACACCTTCAAGTTTTTCTTCCATATTTTAGAAAAACACCTGTTGTGATTTTCTGTTGCTTCCCTGGTCAAAGCAATTGACCCTTCAAAAGAGAGCTCTATTTCTAAAGCTGCAAATGACGTTTAAGTGTTGACCTGCGGAAAAAGAAACAGACAGAGCTATAACCCATGCATTTATCTTATATTCAGGCTGAACTAGCTAAAATACAGAACACCATTTAGAAAATTTAAGGAGATTTTATTAACAGTTTACAATGTTTAACTATTGAACAGCAGATTAGTTGGCAACATATCCTGCAGGATATTGAATATTGTACCCAGGTGGGCATGAAGGTGTTGGGCAGCACTTTCCTGGGCCTGGTGGGCTCAAGTGGCATGCACTAGGTAGATTCCAAGTCACACACCTGAAAAAGAAAAGTTATGTACAGTAACGGAAAATATATGATGTGTCAGATTGAAATTAGTGCATCTCTGCAAAAATTTAAATGTCTTCAAAGGAGCCCTGGTAGCTCGTGGGGTTAAACATTGGTCTGCTGATCTAGCTCGAGGCAGAAATCCAAACAATTGTAAATGGGGTTCCATTGCACACAGCCTATCTTTATTGCCCACTCATTGTCCTGATATGACTGAAACACTGTTGAAAAGAACGTAAAATCACAGGTAATCCATCCATCTTACAGTCTTAAATTTACAGTTTTTAGCTCACCTGTCAAGGTGAGCTTGACAGGTGAGCTTATAGTATAGACTTGGTCCGTCGTCGTCGTCAGCAGCGTCGGCGTCCACAATTTTAAACTTCTTCTTCTCAAAAACCACTGGGTGGATTGAAGCCAAATTTCATATGGAGCCTTAACAGGATGGGGGAACGAAAGTTTATATATTTGGTCCAGGTCACACGACCAAGATGGCCGCCACGCCCATATATGGTAAAAACCCTTCAAAAATCTTCTTCTCCAGAACCAAAAGGCCTATGACCTTGAAACTTGGTATGTAGCATCGGGCATGCGGGCCCATCATAATTTATATAAATCATGACCTTGTGATGACCTTGACCTAATTTATGACATGGTCAACTTTGGTACGTCAGGCTTTTATATGGGAAAACGCTTAAACGGTGGATTTCTCAGAAACTATTTAAGTCTAAGGTACAATACTTGGTATACATGGTTGACTAAATGACCAGATGAAGATATTATGTCACTAAAGGTCAAGGTCATTCCGTCAGACCATCCGTCGTCAAGATTTTCAAACATCTTCTCCTCTGAAACCACTGGGCCGATTGTAGCCAAATTCCATATGGAGTCTCAGTGGGATGGGGGAACGAAAGTTTATATATTTGGTCCAGGTCACATGACCAAGCTGGCTGCCATGCCCATATTTGGTAAAAACCCTTCAAAAATCTTCTTCTCCAGAACCAAAAGACCTATGACCTTGAAACTTGGTGTGTAGCATCGGGCATGTGGGCCCATTAAAGTTTATACAAATCATGACCTTGCGTTGAACTTGACCTAATTTACGGCATGGTCAACTATGGTACGTTAGGCTTTTATATTGGAAAACGCTTAAACAGTGGATTTCTCAGAAACTACTTAAGTCTAAGGTACAATACTTGGTATATATGGTCGACTAAATGACCAGATGAAGATATTATGTCACTAAAGGTCAAGGTCATTCCGTCGGACCATCCGTCGTCAAGATTTTCAAACATCTTCTCCTCTGAAACCACTAGGCCGATTGAAGCCAAATTTCATATGGGGTCTCAGTGGGATGGGGGAACGAAAGTTTATATATTTGGTCCAGGTCACATGACCAAGATGGCCGCCATGCCCATATATAATAAAAACCCTTCAAAAATCTTCTTCTCCAGAACCAAAAGGCCTATGACCTTGAAACTTGGTGTGTAGCATCGGGCATGCGGGCCCATCATATTTTATACAAATCATGATCTTGCGTTGACCTTGACCTAATTTACGGGATGGTCAACTTTGGTACGTTAGGCTTTTATATGGGAAAACGCTTAAACAGTGGATTTCTCAGAAACTATTTAAGTATTAGGTACAATACTTGGTATACATGGTCGACTAAATGACCAGATGAAGATATTATGTCACTAAAGGTCAAGGTCATTCCGTCGGACCATCCGTCGTCAAGATTTTCAAACATCTCCTCTGAAACCACTGGGCCGATTGAAGCCAAATTTCATATGGAGTCTCAGTGGGATGGGGGAACGAAAGTTTATACCCGGGGTCTGGGTCACATGACCAAGATGGCCGCCATGCCCATATATGGTAAAAACCCTTCGAAAATCTTCTTCTCTAGAACCAAAAGGCCTATGACCTTGACACTTGGTATGTACTATGTAGCATCGGGCATGCTGGCCCATCATAGTTTATACAAATGATGACCATGTGTTGACCTTGAATTAATTGACGACATGGTCAACTTTGGTATGTTAGGCTTTTATATGGGAAAACGCTTATACAGTGGATTTCTCAGAAACTATTTAAGTCTTAGGTACAATACATGGCATATATGGTCAACTAAATGACCAGATGAAGATATTATGTCAATGAAAGGTCAAGGTCATTTTGTCGGTCTGTCCGTCATCAAGATTTTCAAAACATCTACTCCTCTGAAACCACTGGTCTGATTGAAGCGAAATTTCATATGGAGTCTAAGTGTGATCAGGGAATAAAAGTTTGTTCTCAGGGTCTTGACCAAGATGGCCGCCATGCCCGTATATGGTAAAAACCCTTCAAAATTTTCTTCTCCAGAACCAAAAGGTGTATGACCTTGAAACTTGGTATGTAGCTTTGGGCACTCAAGCCCATCATAGTATATACAAATGATCATGCATTGACCTTGACCTAATTTATGACACTGGACCTAATTTATGACACTGTCAACTTTGGTACATTATGTAGGCTTTTATATGGGAAAATGCTTAAACAGTGGATTTTTCAGAAACTATTTAAGTCTAAGGTGCAATATTTGGTATATATGGTTGACTAAATGACCAGATGAAGATATTGTGTCGTTAAAGGTCAAGGTCATTCTTTGACTTTTGTACAAGGTCATTGAGATTCTGTCACCGGTCAACATGTTCAAACATCTTCTCAGTGGCCACTAGGGTCAGTTGAAGCCATATTTCATATGGAGCTTCACCGGCTTAAAGGAACCATAGTTTGTTCAGATGGTCTTGGTCACTTGACCAAGATGGCCACCATGCCCATAGATGGTAAAAACTCTTCAAACGTCTTTTTCTCGAGAACCCAAAGGCCTATAACCTTGAAATTTGGTACCGGTATGTAGCATTGGGTACTCAGGCCCATCATAGTTTATACAAATGATTACTGTGTATCATATATTATGGAGCTTTAATACTGGGTCAAAGGAATCAAAGTTTGTTCAGATGGTCATGGTCGTATGAACATGGTGGCCGCCACACCCATTTATGATAAAAACCCTTCAGAAATCTTTGTCCAGAAACAAAGGCCCAGTGACTTTGTGGCTTGGTATATATAATTGGGACTCAACATTAATCCCCAAGGGAGGGGGGTTATCTGCCCCTGCCCTGGTGCTATATACATGTTTAAAAGCATTAAAATATATACCAGGACCAAGTGTCAGGTGAGCTACTGGACCATTGGTCCTCTTGTTTAAAAGTATAACAAAACCAACAGAAAATACAAACTTTGGTGAGCGTATATATGAAAAGGTGTGAAATTTGGAAAGTTTTGTCGGCATAAATATAGTTCACCTTTATTATTAACTCACAAATGTTTCAATTTTATTCAGAAAGTCTAGTATCACTTCTCAAAGGCTTTGTCCTAACAGAAGTGAATGACTGTTTGCAAAGTGCAGACCTGAATTAGACTAGGTTTCTGAATTGTTTAATGCTCACAAAAGCTTCCTGATTGAGTTATATCACTGACATAGGGTATAATTCCTGTTTTTTCTTTACTAGTAATTTCTTATAAAATGTGCTTAAAATAATCCTTTCAAAACCGATCAAACTGCTAATCTGAGTAGTCTAATCTGGGTTTACACATTCCTCATGCTCTTCTGTTTCAATGTAGAAGTAAACGAGTACATGTTCTGGGGAAGTCATTGGACCAGTTTTCATTTTTGCATCCCATATTAACTGGGCTGGGTCAACCCTTTAAAGAAAGACTTTGTTCTCCTAGGAGCGAATTCTATTTTGTAGGAGTAGATATCATTTGGAAGGGCTCCATTATCCAGGGAAGCAAACAAGAATCACAAAAGTTGTTTCCCTTTGAAAAAAATGGAAGAATACAGAAGTTCACATTCACTTTAAGAGTGGTCAAAAGCCACTAAGGTACTCACAGAGAACTACACTGGTACTGTCCAGTGGAGGCATTTGTGCAGCTGCATGAATATTGGCATGCATCTTTCCATGTTTGGCCTTGTTGGTATATTTTGCTTTTGTATACACATCCTGTGAATGATAAAAAATGAGTTACTGTATGGGATTAAGTGGTTTTAACTATGTAGGATAACTAGTTTCATAGAGTTAGACTTGTATAATATAAAAGGAAAAAGCAATTTTCGGAATTAGAACATGAAAGGCTTTATAGATTCAATAGAGATGTCATTTAAAAATGTTTGCAATGGATGATGGCTGAATGCCTAACTATATTCCTTCTTTGCACCTTGGGCTGAGGGGCGATTAATGTCTACTGAAGAAAATATTTATGTACCTGTAGATTGTCCTGAAATTCCACCTCCTGTTCCCGTGCCTGTGCCTGTGATAGTCCCACCTGTACCAGTGCCTGTTACAGTTCCTGTTCCTGTTCCTGTCATAGTGCCTGAACCTGTGCCAGTTCCTGTCATAGTACCACCTCCAGACATGCTTGCTGCAAAACAATATTTAGGTTAATAGGCCTATATTGTAAAATCAGAAAAATGGGATAAGATTTTCTCAGTATTCTCTACTTAGAAACTGATCCAGAGAAACTTCTTGATCAGCATCTTTCACATATTTATCCAACCATTTTGAAACACTTATCATGACTATGGATATTGTCATGACAAGTGTTTTTGGGCCTAGTTCAAGTTTAATCATGACTTATTTGTCATGTAGTGCCTTTTATGCAAAGTTTTAAGGCAAGTGGAAGAAACCATATTTATGGAACACAATCAGAGAATGTTATAATAACAGGTTACTGGTAAAATTATGCAAATGGAATTAATGACGGTATCAATTTGTGCTGATCTTCCTTGCTCATAAATTACTGGCATTGTACTAGCATTGTCATGATATTCAAATTTTCCAGTTCTAAATCAATGTGACATAATCACAGATCTTGTGTTTTGTTACAGTAGGACAAACACATCAAGGAAATTTGTGATCTTATCTGGGCACTATATCAAACTGTGCCAGACTGTTGGCATTATGAGCTGTTTAATTTGGCTCCATGCAGTTTGTCACCTTGTGAGATTTTGTCAAGTACACTTTGTCTAGATGATCTAGATATATGGCAATTCTGCCAATTTTATTGTTGCCTCTCTTCTCAATTGGGCAATTGGGATAGACTCTTTTAAGAAAAATCGCTTGACTGGGAGCATTATTTTCCTGAAACAGTGGATCCAATTTTAGAACAACTTTATTGTCCAAGGAAGCAAACAGCAAGTCCGAATGGTTGTTCCCTTATGTAACAATGACAGAAAACCATGGAGGTGTACTCATGTACCTTAACAGGAGGAAGGAATACTTTTTCAGATATCCAGAGGTAACGACTGGTTCCGTATACTTACAGCATTTGTTGCAGTAGGCAGGACAGTTTTTGCTGACCCATGTGGCATAATTACTGTTGGTACAGGTAGCCTGTGTATAATCTTTACAGTTTGGTATGCTGTCACGGCATGCTGTAAAACAGCATAAAAGTCTCATTTGAATTGCACTAGGAAATCCTATCTAAAGACAATTGAAACCTAATGTATACTGGGTCATTCAGTGATGTTTTCTTTCTAAAATCTACACAATTTTATCGTCTTCGTCAAGTGTTTCTATTTGACTTGTATGCGGGCTGCATTGTTGCAGGTTTTCCACAAAATATATGAGTAGTACTACGACGAGAAATGGATAGTTTACTTGTCCTTTAGAACAAGAAATTTAGGGATCATGATGGTTTCATGCATGCAAAGGTCATAAAATATTTGCTCTACTATCAGGAAGGGCTAACAAGTGTCATCCAACCTTTCTTATGTCTTTCATAGTTTCACAGGTGCTAATTTACAAAGAAAATCCCAGCCCATTGTGAAAAAAATCATTTTACAACACCAGCTTTAGATGACTCAGTACTACAAACATAATCACATTAATTTGTGAACAGTGCCAAACAGAAAGGATGATGCATTCCCAACTAAGTAACATGCAGGATTACTTATTGAATAAAAAATGTTTGCATTTTTTTTGTAAATCTTTTCATATCAGCATATTTGAAAAAAACGTGTATTCTAACATCTGCAGCTGTTTTAAAATTCATGACATTGGTAAATGGAAAATATTTTGTGAATGCTTTCATTTAGTAATTTAAGATATTTTAGAAATCCTCTAAGAATATATGGGCAGTGAAATATTTGCAAAAGCCTTTGTCATTTTTTTGTTTAACTTCTTATCTGTCAATATTTTTGGTGGGGCTTTATGATAGTGGCCTTTCCTTGGTATAATTTTATTTATGCATGTTTAGTTATAGCCTATGTGCGTTTATATCAGTTCACAATTAGACATACTTCCAGTCCCTGTTCCAGTCATAGTACCACCGGATCCAGTTCCTGTCATAGCACCTCCAGTTCCAGTACTTGACCCAGCTGAAATTGTAAAACTATATGATGATTTTCAAAGAAAGTAATGAACTATTTTGACATTTGTTTTTAGGATTTTTTTTTATAAAATTTCTATAAATTGCACAAATCATGAAAACACACATTACTTATTTAGGGTCCAATTTTTTATGGTCTCCATCTTTGTCTCCATTTTTGTCTACTTAGAAACTGATCCAGAGAAACTTCTTGATCAGCTTCTTCCATAATTTTATCCAGTCTTTTTAAAACGTTTATCATGCCTATGGATATTACCATGACAAGACTCGAAGTGTATTCGGATCTAGTTATAGTTTAATCAAAATTGTTTAGTTGACTAATTTGACGTGTGATGCCTTTTATGTAAAGTGAGATCTTTTGGAGCAAGGACTACCCTAGCAAACTTGGTTTGGTTGATTCTATTCATGACTTGTAAAGAAGTGTGCAGCACCCGACACCCCATCTAGCAATGACTTAAGCAGAAAGCTGTTTTTGAAATACTTCTTAACTCGATGATATGATGATAACAAAGGACCTAAAAGTATATAATCTGTGTAATGATGAACTACAGGGAGACAGTTTACGGCCACCACACTGCATCTTTTACCAGCTGCAGTGACGATAAATAAGTTGTGGAAGGTAAGACCCAATTTAAGCATGGTCTAAAGCAAAGAAATGAGACTCTGTTTTGTTGAGTCTATTCATGACCATTTCATATTCCTGTTAACTACATTCGAATCTTTTTAATATCATATTTGAAGGGCAAACATATTTTTATGGTGTATGCGATGGAACTGGTCCCTGACTTGATCGGTCAGCAATAACAAAACTGTCATGAAGATAAGTTCTGAGAAACTTACAGCACATATTGCACGTTTTGGCACAGTTTTGTTGCGCATATACTCGGGCACTGGCAGTTGTACAAATATGCTGTTGTGACTCCATCAAACTGCATGATGTACTCTTGTCCATACAATCTACAGAAACAGAAACACATAGTAATATGGAAAGGTTAAAGTTTTTAAACCATTTCAGTAAATAAGTCAATGAGTGAAAGTCTATTCCCAACCCAGGAGGCACACAACGTTGAATAGAGATTGAATCAACCCTGAATCAAAGTTGATTTAATCTTTATTCAACGTTGTGTGCCCATTGGGAATTGTGTCCAAATAACATTTTGCTACATGTTAATAGGAACTATATACAAAGCCAAAGCAGAAACACACACCGAAGAGTGTAATAGATATTTAAATATTTTAACTTTAAAAACAATATACACACAAGAGAAACAGCAGAGTCCGCTTGATGTTACTAGCAAGACAAGCACAACAACTGAGGCCATGAGTAATTAAAGTTCATTTAAACTTTTTAGCTTTATATACTGTCTATTATTATCATTGTTATTATTATTATTTAGTATAATTGTCATTGTTTGACAGCATTCTATTAGTCAGACTGTTTGAACATTATTAAGGATAGCCCGGGAAACAGCTGACGTCAAGGCGTTAAAACAGTAAGTAGAAAAAAATTTCAGGAACTGACACAATTCAATCCCACAGCCCTCCCAAGACACCAACTTTGTCTTGTTTGGCTGTAAGCACTGTCGCTTGGGATGTCTATTTATTGCCTTCCCTTCTCATTGGTGTTTGGGGTAGGATATGGAATTCGATTGTATATGAGCCGCAACACGAGAAAACCAACAGTAGTTGTGCGCCCAGCGCAGACTCAGATCAGCCTGGGCATGCCCCCAATCTGATCAGAGTATTCGCTGTCCGCATGGAGCTAGCTTAGACCCTAAGCTACCCTTTAAGTGCTAAGCAAAGTCATATCAAATGGGCGGATGCCCAGCCTAACTGAGTCTGCGCTGGGCGCACAACCACTTTGTTGGTTTTCTCGTGTCGCGGCTCATATGTTCCTGATCATTGCCTTTTCATCTAAAGGAAAAGTGATAGTACATGTAGTTTGGACATTCTACTTGTTCGTGAAGCCATCCGCCATACAAATTACTTACTTGTAAATGTGAAACTTCCGCCGGTCCCACCACTTGTTCCAGTTCCGGTTCCACCAGTCCCAGTTCCAGTTCCACCCGTCATGGTTCCAGTTCCAGATCCGCCGCCTAAGTTCAGAAATAAAATCTTTAAAGTTTGTCGATGGAATACACACAATAAAGACAATTGGAGTTTGGGTTTTATAGTTTTTTGTTTGACAGCATTTTCGTTTGCAAGAATGCATACGCTCATAACACTAGCTTAAGCAGTACTCGGTATTCTAAGTTACAAAATAAGTTCAATCTTCCCAAAAGAAGTAGACATAAACTCTGCACTATGCTGAAATATAGGGAGGCTTTTATACAGCTCCCCGCCTTCTCCCTCCTGATGGCTGTTTACACCAGCTGTTTAGTGATGTCAGACTTTTGGTATAAAACAGGCACTTCACAGAACGATTCTCAGTAAAATAACACCGAAAAGGTAAGAATAGAAAAATGAAGTTATCCAGGAAAGGTAACAATAAAATATTAAATCTTGCCTCCAATATAGAATGAAAAATAGAGGTGAAACATGTAAAGACAAAACCAAACAGCACCTGCAACAATGACTAACAAAGAGAAAGCATAAGAGGGGAACCACACAGGGACAGTCTGTAATAACATTTCTACAAAGAAAATATTTTTTACGCTTGCATCCTCATCCACATTTTAGCTGCCTCCGCTACAACCATCCACCCGCACCTCCCAACCTCTCCTTCTCGCTTCCAAAATATGTGCTTGGTCTTTCTATTTTCTATTCTATCCCATAACCTTACCAGGTCGTTGGGGCACCACAGATGACTTCAAAACAATCCCTTTCCACCTTGTCCTGTCTTCAGCTGCCCTAGTTGAGCTGGCAAAATCCATTCCTGTCCACTCCTTGATATTGTCTTCCCACCTCTTCTTCTGTCTACCTCTTCTTTTTCCTTTCACTGTGCCCTGAAGAATTGTCTTTGCTAAACCAGAAGATCTTGAGACGTGGCCAAACCACCTTAGTTTCCTTTTCTTGACCAGCGTCAGGAGTTCATCATATTCTCCAATGGCTGCTTGGATCTTCCTGCGAACCTCCTCATTGGTTATATGGTCTTTGCACAATATAAATAAGTTCTGCAAAGTTAGGTACATACAACTCTCTTCTTCGAATTAGAGAGGACACAAAGACAGACTCGTAACCAGGAGGTGCATGTCATGGATGTGTTCTGTTGAGCCTCCAGGGAAACATCTTTATAAGGATTGGACAACAAATAAATATATGCTTTGAGAGCAAGAAACATCCCAATGATAAAGCACACCCGGCCACACTAAATCTGAGTCTTAGTCTGGCAAAGTCAGATTTGAAATGTGGGTTTTTGCAAGACAGTTTTCGCGAATCCTTTGAATGAATTCGGAGATATGCCTTTTTGAATGGCTACAGCTCCAGCTGTGTTTAAAGAATTCATGTCGGTAATACTTCAACGTATCAGAGCTTAGTTTTATATTTTGATTTACAGCGACTCTTTAGCAATTAAATGTTTCATTGCGAAAAGGTGTAATTCAGGACCCTTTAATTTCGGTAATTTGCTTTTTGGAATGGCTAGAGCTGCAAAATACCTTTTGAAATGGCTAGAGCTCTAGCTGTGTTTAGAGAATTCATGTCTGTCATCCTTCAGGGTATCAGTCAGAGCTTAGTTTTATTATATTTTGATTGACAGTGGCTTTTTAACAAAATGTTTCAATGCAAACAACATTTGACACTAAGCAACACTTATGGACCAATCGACCTATGCAACCGTCTCTCTGTCTCTCTCTCCTCTCTTTAACACATACACACACATTCTCATAAAATCTGAGGCAAAACCTAACATAAACCACTAAAAATATGTTTTCTCCCTTTTCCGATATTTCATTTTACTCGTCTCGCCAGTCTTTCCTGTTTAGAGCCATACATTGTTGATTTAAAACTGAAATACTAATAATTAAAATCCAATTGTTAGTATTTTTATAGTAACAAATAGTCAACTGTTTTATGCCACAACATGAAACAAAGAACACATACAAGATTGAAAATCAGAGTGGCGGTTTTATTGAGACTTGTATTTGCAAAATTACTATGATAAAACAAAGCCATGGGTACCATCAGCTTCAAAGTTTTTATTTAAAGAATCTGACCAAGTGAATCAGATATTTGGAAGGAATAAAACAACAACAACAAAAAACAAGAAAAAAAAAAAAAAAAAAAAAAAAAAAACACTAAGACAATCACATAAGCAGTCTGCAGCGTAAATCTAGTGCGCTGTGAAATTCACAATTCTGTATTGTTCTGTACAACTATTACGTACGTTTACTTGAGTATTTTGATAGAAATGTCTGTAAAAGGATTCGAATTACACGCTTCTACACGTAATACTTTTGGTTAAGAACAATGAGCTCTTTTCAACTTGCAGGATGAAGGGATTTAGCTTACACAACTTAATCTGTTTTTTTTTTCTTTTTCTCGGGTAAGTGCTAGTCCTTGCATGAGCATTTTGTATCTGACTAGTTGGTCATTGCGTGTGTAATGTATTATAAATATCTCTTCTACTAGCCTGCTGAAGGGTATAGATGAAACTTCTGCAAACAGTGATTACCAAATTCAGACTGCAACTTTGATCTGGAATAAATGCCTGTGTTTCAAATAAATTAAAAAAAAATTGATAGCGGGGACAGGTAAGCAAGATCGACCAAGATGAAAGAACGGGAGAGAATATCATCACGACCTTTGCATTCGCCTCCTTATTTGTGCATGAATAAAGGGTTTAAGAAGCAGGAAAGGGCATATTGTCTTTCAACGCCTTCTGGGGCGGGCTGCAGTTGCATTGAGCTGAACAGTAGATGAGAAGGCTAAGATATGGAACCGACACAGTCGCTCACAACGTCCTCCACTAAATACCAAAATAAAGACGACACAGAAAGCAAAAGAGCCGCGACAGGAGAAAACCAACAAAGTGGTTGTGCGCCCAGCGCAGACTCAGATCAGCCTGGGCAGCTGGCAAATCAGCACCACAAGCTAAAGCAAAAAAATCAGCCAATTATGCAGCCAAATCACCTGAAACAGGCCCAAAGCCTGTTGTAACTCGACCGGGTTGGGCTAAGCCTATCAAATGTAATATTTCCCAAGTAATAATCATGATATTATAGCTACAAAAGCTAAATTTTGCATGAACTCTCGCCAGATATCATGGGCAGATTTCTGCCCGTTTAGATTAATGATTACCTGTCCCTAATGATTAGCTATTAGGGGAGAGAATCGGGTCTACATTAATTGGAGCAAATGCTCTACCTCCATATAAGGATGGGCTATGCCTCACGCGGAAGCAAATAGGAAGTCATAAAGGCTGCCTTCTTTTGTAAAAGTGGCGGAAAATATGAAGGTGCACCACACGGCATACACCCCAACTGTCCTATAGCTTGAAGTTTATTTTGCGAACAGTTACTTGCAACATTGAAAAAATTGTACTTTTTTACACCTAGACTGTAAAGTATCTGAATGATAAGGTTAATGAGTGCACCCTTGATCGATGTATATTTGAGCTTCAACCTAACCTGCAGACTACAACAATAATGTGGTACCAAGTTTAGCACCTCACACTCTCAAAGATCTTCAAGAACCGTGAAGAGTGTGTTCGCATAAAGGCAGTGCCTTATCTTCATATTATAAATTGATGTAACGTCGTGATGTCCCCGATGTTGTGCCCCACTTCAGAGGAGTAGTTTTTTCAAGGGGTTGTTTACCCAAAGCTGCATTTGACAAATCAGCACCACAAGCTAAAGCAAAAAAATCTGCCAATTATGCAGCCAATTCACCTGAAACAGGCCCAAAGCCTGTTATAACTCGACCGGGTTGGGCAACCGGTAAACCTCCTGTACCGCTGGTTCCCCCACTTCCCGTTCCTGTTGCACTTCCGCTTCCTGTTCCGGGCAAGCTTCCTAAAGTTTTAAGTTTATATCTATACAGTTACCAGAGAAAACACTTCTTCTGTAATATAGATATGTATGTCACTTTCTTCTCATATACAAAGGCCACCCGGTAGCTCAGTAGGTGAAGCTCTGTCCTGCTGACCTAGCGGTCTCGGGTTCGAGCCCCGCTGTAATCGGGAATCTTTTCAATCGTAAACGGGTTTCCATTGCACACAGCTTTTCATTATTACCCATCCGTCGTCCTGATATAACTGAAATACTGTTAAAAAGGACGTGATATCGCAAGTCGTCAATTCGTCCATCTAATGTGCGAAAACCTGCAACTAAGGCAACTAAAATGACCTACTTTCGATTTCATAGTTTCATTACATGGTAAAAATACAAGGTACAAGAGGTAACAATACAAGGTACAAGGGGTAATAATACAATGTACAGTATTTTTATAGTTGATAAGTTGATAAAAATACAATGTAAGGCAAGGGTCTCATTCCTTGTCTCGCTGTTGCGACCGACATATTATCATCAGTTCTGAAGGCTGTACCAATTTTTTAAGGATCTGTGCTTCGACGATTTTTACCAAAGATAGGACTATGGAGACTTAAACATAGGTTTGACGCTAATAACTACATGTATATCATACTGGACATCCTTAATAAGACAAAAAGTGCTGTCGAAATCAAAGGCAAAAACAAACAAAAACAGATCCTGTTGTTTGAACATACACCACGCTGATACAGACACAATTTAGCATTTAATATCTCTTTCAATAAACTATCCAGAATTTCGAGATGCTAAGAAGGTATAACATAAGGCCTACCGCAATTCTTACTGAGTCAACGCTACAGCTGTCGACGAGCTGACGGACATGCACCGAAAAGAAGGGAAAAACAAAACAAAAACAAACAACAACCCGAAGCTAAGGTTTATCTGGACGCAGTGCCAGAATATTAGGATAGAACTGCACGAACATATAGCATAGACTTGTTGTAATAGCCACAGATTGGAATGGCAAGTCAAACGTACAATAAATGTCTTCAACCCTACGTTTAGTTTCAAACTACTGTACTGCAAGTTTTCGAACCTAGATGATAAAGTTTAGGTCTTTGCTTTTCCAAACCAACTTTCTACATGATTATTTCTTAAACCATAGTTTAAACTTTTAAACTGAAGTTCGATAAACATCCAGTACTCGAAAGTTAGGACTGTTGGCCAGAAAACCCAGCTTGTTGAAATTTAAGGATAATGATATGGTAAATATTCTCGACAAAAAAAGAAAATTGAGGTTTTGAAAACCTCAGACTTACACTAACAGTTTGGAATTTGAAACTGACCAAATGTTTTGCACTTCTTTTTGGTCGTTTCTGGTAACGTTTCAGGGCACTGCGTCCTTGACAATGCTAAAACTTGTTCTAGAAGGGACGGGGTTAAATGAAAACTCAAAAGAAAAGATAATTTTCAGAAATAATACCACGAGCAAATTTTAATGTGAGGGGTACCTGCACCAATTTTATCTTAAACCAGTATCACATGAAATTTAGCACAGAACCTCAACTTCATGACTTCTCTAATTTTCAGAGAAGTATAACATTATAAAAGGCATGCAGAAATTGAAAATTTATGCAGGAATTTTGTTTTGGTATCAGTGTAATCCGAATTAGTATCAATGTAGAGTGTCTATGCATAGCAATTTTCAAGAAAAGTTTCTAATGCACAACTTTGCACGTGCAAAACATGTAGATGTAGTATTCGTTGGATTTTACAAGTTCAGTCGAGTAGAAAATTAGTGCAAACGATGCATACATTCAACAGCAATATCTTGACATATATCATATGACTGATTTCTCAAAACCCTAGTAACGACAGAAAGATAAAAAACCATCAAGGTTCTTTTTCCAATATTTTGGATGCGGCAAAATAATTTGACTTACCACATTTGTTGCAATATTTGGCGCAGTGATCTCTGACCCACCTATCGTAGTTAGGATCAGTACAGGTGGCCTTTGTATAGGCTGCGCAGTTCGGGAGACTGTCAGCACATGAGGAGGAGCCTTGAAAATAAATATGTTCCATGGCAAAAATGTATCCTGCAGTATGTACAAAACGTCGCAAAAATGGGTATCTCGTGGTATGTGCAAAACGTGACGATATTAGGTATATACGGAATTCTGTTCAATGTTTAACAGTGCAAAAACAGCCAATATGCTTTTACAATTTAGATAATCATATAAATGTCTTTATTATGCTTGGAACTTTTTTTAAAAAAAATATATGAGCCACGACACGAGAAAACCAACAATGTGGTTGTGCGCCCAGCGCAGACTCAGATCAGCCTGGGCATCCGCCCAGTCTGATTAGAGTCTTCGCTGTCCGCATGGAGGTAGCTTAGACCCTTAGCTACCCTTTAAGGGCTTGGCGAAGAGTCTGGTCAGACTCGGCGAATGCCCAGGCTGATCTGAGTCTGCGCTGGGCGCACAACCACATTGTTGGTTTTCTCGTGTCGCGGCTCATATATATTGTATCGAGACTAAGGCTGTTTTACGGGCACGGTGTGAATAAATCCGCAGTCAGCGGAATTCCGGACCCGGTACTGTGCAAGCGTCAGGGATCGAATCCCAGTGGCGAAAGAATTCTTCACACTGTCAACGTCAACACGTTCCATCGCACAGCCTTTCCTTATCATCTTACCACCTTCTTGATATGACTGAAATACTGTTAAAAGGAATGTTTAACTCAATAACAAACACACACTCATACAGAAAGGTCTAAATTTAATAAGACAAAAATCAAGATGGACATACATGACGTTTAGTCGCCATTTCTTCAAACTGAATCGGTAGACAGACGGATAGCTGATAGACTAACTAGTTGGTCTATAAACCCTTCTTAAAGTTAATCGATGTTACTATCAAAGAGTAGCCCCGCCACCCCCCCCCCTAGTAGTTTTCCCCCGGAAATATGACTGATTTTTCAACAGTAGAATTTCCCACCGGAAAAATCCACTATATAGTCGTCCTTCCTATAGCCATTGTTCCGAGGGGAAAGAAGGGAAACTACTCTCTGACAGTTATTATGTCCCCCCACCAAAGGTGAGGGGGGACATATTGTTTTCAGTGCGGATCCCGGGCGTCGGCGTCGGCATCAGCGTCAGCGTGACAGATTTCTTGCGTGCGCGATATCTCTTGAACCAATTGTTGGAATTTCACCAAACTTGCATGGATACATCGTTTGGACAAGTTTAAGAGCTGATTAGATTTTGGTGACCTTGACTTCATTATCTAGGTCACTGGAGGACTTAGATGACAATTTCTTGTACCCACTATATCTCCTGAACCAATGGATTGAATTTCACCAAACTGGCATGGATACGTCATTGGAACAAGTTTAAGAGGTAATTAGGTTTTGGTGACCTTGACCTCATTTTCAAGGTCACTGGAGGACTTAGATGACAATTTCTTGTACTAGTGATATGTATTGAACCAATGGATGGAATTTCACCAAACTTGCATGGATACATCATTGGGACAAGTTTAAGAGATGGTTTGATTTTTGTAACCTTGACCTCATTTTCTAGGTCACTGGAGGACTTGGATTACAATTTCTTGTACCCACTATATCTCCTGAACCAATGGATGGAATTTCACCAAACTTGCATGGCTTTGTTATTGGGACAAGTTTAATAGCTGATTAGGTTTTGGTTACCTTGACCTCATTTACAAGGTCACTGGAGGACTTAGATGACAATTTCTTGTACCACTATATCTCCTGAACAAATTGATGGAATTTCACCAAACTTGCATGAATACATCATTGGGACAAGTTTAAGGGCTGGTCAGATTTTGGTGACCTTGACCTTATTTTCAAGGTCACTGGAGGACTTAGATGACAATTTCATGTACCGGTGATATCTCCTGAACGAATGGATAGAATTTCACCAAACTTGCATGGATACATCATTGGGACAAGTTGAAGAACTGATTAGATTTTTATGACCTTGACCTCATTTTCAAGGTCACTGGAGGATTTAGATGACAATTTCTTGTACCAGTGATATCTCTTGAACCAATGGATGGAATTTCACCAAACTTGCATGGATACATCATTCGGACACATTTTAGAGATGATTTGATTTTGGTGTCCTTGAACTCATTTTCAAGGTCATAGTCATCTATGTAGGGTATCTTTAGAACCAGTGGATGGATTTTCTCCAAACTTGCCTAGATATTTTACTTGTTCAGGCTTTTTATTCATTGGAGGGGAAATGGGATGGGGGGGGGGGACATCAGTTTTTCTCTGAAAAACATTTCTAGTAATGAATATTGCCTTAAAGCAAACACAAACTGCGTACCTGAGCAATCTGGTCACAATAGTCGGACTCCGCTATACCATCCGATGGGAAATGCTTCGGCGCATCTAAAAAAATCAGACATTTGAACACCCGCTAATCTGGGTATGTGCAGTTCATATAAACATATTACACTGTTTCTCATGCCATGGCTAAATCATAATTACCACTTCCGCTGCCACTGATGGTTCCAGGTGCTTGTGTCTGAAACACCAACTGAAATGGGTCGCCACCTACAAAGGATCAGTGCCACAGGTAAATATTTTTATTATGAACATTTATTTTCACATAGTTAGACTTTGCAGTAATCTCTACAAAAATACTGACAAAATTGATACCTTAAAGAAATCTAGGAACCATTTATCATTTGTGGTAATAATCTCTCGTTTTCCACCGAAACTTATATCATATCGCATGCAATTTTTATTCATTTAGTTTATTAGATTTAATATTGGACCCTGACATCAGTGTGTATGCACAAAACATTAACATAACGTGGTATCTATGTCAATGACTCGATGTGTATGAACATCTTAACGCTGCGTCGACGATTATTTCATGTTGATTTTAACGTAGACCTATGCTTGCTGGTTAAACTACAGGAGCTTGATTCATGCTTTTCGGCGATAGAAACAATGAATATATTCAAATATATAAATGATCTTTATTTCGTTTACCCAAATTCAATATGATTCAATCCCATGTGCTTAAAAATACACAAACTGCAAAACAGTAAAACATGAGCCGCGACACGAGAAAACCAACAAAGTGGTTGTGCGCCCAGCGAAGACTCAGATCAGCCTGGGCATCCGCCCAGTCTGATCAGGTCTTCGCTGTCAGCTTGAAGGTAGCTTAGAGCCTTAGCTACCGTTTAAGCGCTTAGGAAAGACTCTGCTCAGACTGGGCGGATGCCCAGGCTGATCTGAGTCTGCGCTGGGCACACCATCACTTTGTTGGTTTTCTCGTGTCGCGGCTCAGTTATGAAAAGTGCATCAACCAGCCTACGAATCTTTGCAGTAAGCCTTACCTGAGCCTGAACTTCCGCTACCACTGGAACCCGTTCCGGAAGTTCCGCTGCCAGAAGTTCCGCTGCCAGAAGATCCGCTGCCAGAACCACCTGCACCTGAAAGATTGACAAGAAATAAACCACGCGGTGAGACCAACGTCTTCACAAGTATGCAAATTGTGCAACACTTCACTTAGACACAAGCCGCGAGACGACAAAACAAACAAAGTGGCATGTACGGGCAGCGCAGACTTAGATCAGCCTGGGCATCCGCCCAGTCTGATCAGAGTCTTTGTTGTCCGCATGGAGGTGAGCTTTGACCCTTAAAGCGCACAGCGAAGACTCTGATCAGACTGGGCGGATGCCCAGGCTAATCCGTGTCTTTGCTGGGCGAACATGCCACTTTGTAGGGTTTGTCTTGTTGTGGCTCAACTGGGTCTTACATTAAGGTTTATGGGAGTATTTCCATGGTTTTCAGCCACTTTTACCAAGGAGGACAACTTCATGAATTCTTGTATGCGGCGCTGGAGGACGAAGCCATTCATATTAAAGGGGATCGATTCTTGCATGAAAGAATTGGCTCCTGGAGGAGCAAATTCTTGACCCCCACTGAGAAAGGAAGCAAAATGAAACTGGCAGAGTTGCTTCCCCATATTGCTTGAGACATCCTGGCTTCAGATATATTCAAATTGTTGGACACTTCTCTTAGATAATAAACTGGATTTTTATAAAAGACAAGAATTCCGCCAAATTGCTATGTCGCACCTGATTGCACTTCCACAGTAGTAGAAGTTTCATCCCAAGTTTGATGATTATTTAATTGTATTAAAAAAAGAAAAATGGGCTTAAACGTTAGGCTCAATCCAATTTTGAACGTAAAATGATTGATGATTTTAGTATCATAGTTTGAGAGAAATCGACTTGAACGGTAGGGTCATAAAAACTTTATGCCGGGTTGGATGATTGTGTGGGTATCATACTTTGAGTGCAATGGACTTAAACATAAGGGTCGACGTAATTTTGGATGTAAAATTTTACGAAGTCACCAGTGTGTGAAATGTAACTCAAGGGTAGAAAAAGATGCGATATGCCTTGATAACATTCCAAGAAGTAACTTTATGCCAAGTTTGATGATTGTATGTATTATAATTATGCCAAGTTTGATGATTGTATGTATTATAATTTGAGAGAAATGGACTTAAACGCTATGGTTGACCTAATTTTGGACGTAAGATTTTACAAAGTCAGCAGAGCGTGACATATAAGTCAAGGGTAGAAAAACGTGCAACATGCCTCAAGATCATTCTAAGGAGAAACATAATATCAGGTTTGCTGATTGTAGGTATCATAGTCTGAGAGAAATGGACTTGACGGCTAGGGTCGACGCTAAGGTCGACGTAACTGTTGATGGACGGACGGACGGACGAACGGAATGACTGACGGACGGAAATGTGAGCTCCTATATTGCACGTTGCTAAACAACAGGTGAAACTAGAAAATGTGTTTATGAAACACTATGCCCCCAGCCATATGCATGTCTCTGAAGAAGGTTCATCCCATAATACTTGAGCCTTTGTACCATAGGCTTCAATGCACTAAGTCGAAAAAGGGGCCTAACTCAGTCAAAAATTTAAGATTTTTTTTTCGAAAGTTAATCAGATCATCTACACCTTAGGCAATATCTTCCTGCAAAACATCATGATCCTAGCACCAGGGGTTCTCGAGATATTTTGTTCACAAGGTTCCATAGGCTAACAATGCACTAAGTTTGAAAAGGGGCATAACTCGAGTCAAAAATTCACTATTTTTTTCAAAAGTTCATCAGGTCATCTACCCTTGGGCTATGTCATCCTGCAAAAAGCCATGATCCTAGCATCAGGGGCTCTTGAGATATTTTGTTCACAAGGTTCCACAGGCTAAGTCGAAAAAGGGGCATAGCTCTGGAAATACATGACCGGCAGATAAAAGAAAAATCATGTTTTCGCTTATTTTCCATACTGATCATGTGTATAATGTTTCAAGTTCCTACCTCTAACCATTCTTAACCACGTGTAAGGGTACCTTTGTGCCACAGGCATCAATGCACTAAGTCGAAAAAGGGGCTTAACTTTGTCAAAAATTTATGATTTTTTTCAAAAGTCAATCGGGTCGTCTACACCTTGGGCAATATCTTCCTTCAAAAAATCATGATCCTAGCATCAAAGGTTCTCGAGATATTTTGTTCACAAGGTTCCATAGGCTTACAATGCACTAAGTTGAAAAAGGGGCATAACTCGGTGAAATATTCACGACTTTTTTTCAAAAGTTAATCAGGTCATCTACCCCTTAGGCAATGTCTTCCTGCAAAATTACACGATCCTAGCATCATGGGTTCTTGAGATATTTTGTCAACAAGGGTCCAAAGACTAAGTCAAAAAAGGGGCATTACTCTGGAAATACATGACTGGCGGAAAAATAAAATATACGGGTCTGCTTATTTTTCATGTACATGCCACATATAAAATTTCAAATTCCTAGCGTAAGCGGTTCTTGAGGTTCCCAACTGCTAAAGTGTTACGGACGGACGGACAGACGGATGGACAGGCCCAAACCAATATGCCCCCTCAACTTCTCCAAAGTTGGGGGCATACCAAAAATCATGCAGCTGCTAGATACGTTGCCACAACAATAACATCGATGGATCCGTTCCGCTGAGCCACATGGGGAACATTGTTATGAGAATAGAAACAACAACGAGCTCCAGGGACGAATGTTAACATCGTTACGGGAAGGTATAAAGACTCGGTGTCAGGAGGGGCAACCATGGATTCGTTCCGCTGATCCTCTTGGAGACCATCGTTACGAGAATTGAAACAACAACGTTCCAGGAAGGTGTTTTTCTGTTTAGAGATTCCGCACATCGCATTTGCCTAAGAAGATTTCTTACGAAGCAGGTCAAATTATTCTACAGCACCGTTATCAACGTTTTTATTTCCCTGGCCAGTGAGTGATGACTGAGTGGAATGAGCCAGTCTCCCAGCAGACACACATCATTTAACCAACATTGAATAACGTTTTGTGTCCAGTGGGTTATTTGTATCACTGAACGGCTCAGTGATATGCTCAGGTGATACAATAAAAATTTTGAAGATAATTACCGAACCATAAAATCAAAAGCTGTTTGTTATGTTTTGGGGTCCTTGTCTGCGTATCTAAAACATTTCGGAATTGTCAATGTTTATATGATTTATGATTTGTGTACTTAGACCACTTTTGCTTCTGTGGGCAGAAATATGACTGAGTGCTGAACCAATCAGACCCACCACTTCCCACCACCTCCAGAGCACAGTTGGTTAAGCGCCAGCACAGTAATTCCAGCGACACTCAATTCGAATTCCGCCAAAGGCAGAGTTCTTCACATGGTCCACGGGGTTCCACTGCAAATTACTCTTTCATTATTATTCTACCGACGATCATTTATATATGACTGAAATAATGCTTAAAAGTGAGTAAATCCATCCATCCATCCATCAGGCGTAAAAAAAATAGCCGTGTTTCCACCAACCCGACCGAACCTGCTCCAGACCCCCGACTCTGCTATTTTTATCAATAAAAGAACAAAATAAAAATTAAAACACCGACCCTACGATTTTCAATTTCCGACCCTACCCAGTTTCGTCTTTGCATTTTCCCATGGTAATTTCGGTTTTTCACTACCTTTTTGTAGTTTTTGGCATTTAGTACCTTCCAAAATACAGATTTGACTTTTTCGAGCATCTAAGATGAATTATCATATACAGTGCAAGTCTCAAAAATACAATTCAATCAACAAAATACATGTACAAAAACCAAAAAAAACATAAAAAAAATACAGGCCCAGCCCTATTTTTTTCGGGACAAAAAATAAAGTAATAATAAAAAAGTTTTTCCTATCAACCGACCAGATTTTTTTTCAGCATGTTAGTAGAATTAAAATCTTAAAAAGTTCCTTCAAGAGCAGAGAATACATACAGAAGTAGGAACATGGGCCAGACTACGTAGTTTCGACTAATAAAGCCTCGTCAGTGACCCTGACAATATCTGGTGACGAAACCAGAAAAAAAGCATACTGTAATTTCTAACTTTAATTTGACAGTCGATTCAAAGACTGATTAATTTCAAATGGATCCAAATAATATAAAAGACGATGATCTAGAATGATAGTCTAAATCGGTCTAAAATTTTAGATTTCTCAGAATCTATCCTCTGATCTCAAAGGATGTAAATAAAATATAATCTGCACTATGGGTGATGTACGGGGAGACGTTTTACGGCCGCCACACGGCACAACACCAGCTGCAGTGAGGTAAAATTAAAATTAGAAACACGGCTATCATTTTTTTAGGCCTCATAAACCGATTACGTAGGTCAGACATTGCAATCATAGGCTACTTACAATAGGCACAGCAGTTGTCATGGACCCATGTGGCGTAGTTAGAGTTGGTACAAACATCTCGTCCATACTGGGGACAGTTTGAAAGTCTATCTGAACAGCTTCCTTAAAAAGGCGAAAATAAATGTCAGCTGCTGGGCTCTTTCCCAGGCACATGATGTTGAAATGACGTCATACTGACGTCGATGTGACGTCACTGCGTCGCATCGACGTCAGTACGACGTCATTTGACGTCATGTGCCCGCTGAGTTGTTAAAGTATGTAAATTTATTTATTCGTTATTTTAATATATTTTTTTTGACATTACTCGTACTCAATGCTCAAATTCGTCTGAAAGTGAATGGCATATTAAGGTGAACACCATTCATACAGTTTCTTCAGTACATGCTATTTTTAAGTACTTTGAACCGCGTCACGCAATACGGGGATTCCGTGCAGTCCATCAAGAGCCTTCATTTTATGCCTGTACAATACTTTGGTCTGAGAATTTCTGTTCACATAAATGAGCCGCGACACGACAAAACCAACAAAGTGGCGTGTACGCCACTCGAAGACTCAGATCAGTCTGGGCATCCGCCCAGTCTGATCAGAGTCTTCGCTGTCGACATGGAGGTAGCTTAGACCTTTAGCTCCCTTGAAGTGCGCAGCAAAGACAAAGAGTGAGTGCCCAGGCTGATCTGAGTCTTCGCTGGGCGCACGTGCCACTTTGTTGGCGTAAATTTTGTCGTCTGCTTTTTGGCGCCTAAAGGGTAATCGTAATTACCAGTTCCAGTGCCACTTCCGCTGCCACTGATGGTTCCTGGTGCTTGAGTATTAAATACCAACTGAAACGGGTCGCCACCTACAAAGAATCAGGGCCACAAAAATATATAGGAACAATGCTTGAAGTGTTCTTCACTAATCTCTGCAAAAATTATTCTTTGTGGTACTAGAGAATATTGATATAGTATGGAGTGTAGGAAACATTCATTGTTCGCGGTAGTTTTCATAGCTAGCATTTTCATTGTTTTCAGTTAGCTTTTTCATAGTTGGCATTTTCATAGTTGGCATTTTCATAGTTAGTAGCAGATAAAATTTCATACTCAGCAAGAAAACAGCTGTACTTATCAGTCATTTGCTTTATATTTAAGAAATAGATCAGCTCTAGCAGTGAATTGTTGAGTAATAATTCGCTGTTTGGGGGTCAGTTGTTAAGTAGATCATATCACGAGCGCGGAGCGCGAGTGATATATCTTCTTACAACTGACCGACAAACAGTGAATTATTACTCAACAATTCAATGCTAGAACTGAGCTATTTCGATTCTAACACTCAAAAACGCTGAAAAATTATCATTTTCATTCAAATTCTCCCAACCATCTTGCCAGCGCGTTCATGTTCCCGCTAATTTTCTAAACTGTATCTAATATAAATGTACATTTTTATGGCGCTTTCAGAAAGAAAAAGCGACGTTACACCGTCTAACGTCTCAAAACGTCACAAAATTACGTCTGTATTGCCAGTGACGTCAGCAATTAGACCCACGCGCTCCTAAACAGTGAATTGTTGCAGAATAAAACACGGAAACTTCCCATTGCTTCTATAGGCGCACTGTGTTAGAATAACAGGTAAAATTTCATGCTCAGCTGAGCTGAGCACGAAGGAAGTTTTATAACCTCGGGGCCAGATCTCAGTATACATAAAAGAGTAAATCACAATGATATTCACGCGACGTTACAACGAATATCATTCGACGTTGCTTTTAACGCTACATGGACCAGCTGCGTGGTAAGACTGATACAATGCATAAGGTGTAAAACACCTAAACGGTGGATATGAACAAACATTAGCGCAGTCCGGTCAAACCATTTACAGTTAGCCATACCTGAGCCCGAACTTCCACTACCACTGGTTCCCGTTCCTGTCATTCCACCAGTCTGCGAACCTGTACCACTAGAAGAGCCACTGCTAGAACTACCTCCACCTAGAAGTTTGAAATCATACGAGTCTCCAAGCGGGCAAATGACGTCGCATGCACATGACGCCGTAATGATGTTATGTGACGCCGTGGCGTCACATAACATCATTATAGCATCACGTGCCTGCTGGTCTCTCATGCGCAATGATACTCTCTGACATATTAAAATTGTGCAACTTTTTTTTTTTCTTTTCCCTATAAAGGAAGACTATTTTTTTTTTTGGTAAAAATGAGAATGGTATTAGGGCGAAAGTTGTACTTGTAATCTGTAATAATGTAATGGTTTATATACATCCACTGTGTAACCCTCCTCAAAGATTGCCCGGGTCTTTGAGGACCTTCTCTGTAACGAGAAATGGAATTAAAATAATAATAATAAAAAAATGTGCATACCAATTACCCAGCCCATCTTTCGTAGTCAGAGCTAGCATGCTTCAGCTAGAAAATAATGAATTTTTTCATAGAGTGAGCACTGCTGTTTAAAGTTCAGCTTGTTATGTCTTTGGGCATCCTCGGTACTTTGGGTCGCTAAAACTATTACTGGGTACAAAAATGAAGGTAACGGAAAGATATAGTTTTAGGTATTCCGAAGTAGAAAGAAAGGCAATGAATACATGTACCATCAAATCCCACATCCCGCTCTTTAAACCAAAAGGGAAAGAAGCACACACACAAAATTGACGGAAGTTTACGAAAAACACGCACGGCAGACCGAATGAGTAGATCTTTTTAAAACAGGTGGTTGTTCAGCTAACTAAAAACAGCAACAATATCCATTTTACCTATTTTATATTTTGAATTACATTTAGCAAACCAAAGAGAAAGCAGAATGGACAGCTATTCAGGTGACCAGACTGCTAGAGACCCTTTTATTAGACTAGACAAGCAGACGTAACAACATGTAACATCAAGGAACCACAACAGAAGAACCGCCTTGGAACGGTCAGCAAAAGAATACTGGGGGGCTTAAACATGTTTTACAGGATCCAAACCTCGCCCTCTACTTCTGCGGTGGTTTGAAAGATTTAGTCAGGTGTTTGGTCCGCATTACGGTTTCCTAATCCATCAATGAATCATTACGGGAAACAAACAAATCACGGATAAGACAAGACCTATGATAAATCGGAGATGAGGACTCGACAGAAACAACGTATTGTGACACCTGGAGATCCCTGGGGTGTCAAACACACCGCTGAACCGCCGGAGCAACAGAAAACCATTAGGTGAGCCTCGAATAACCAAGCAACATGTAAGACAAGCTCCGGCCTCAAACAACTAAACTTCTCTGACTTACAGAGTCATACATGTCGGTATGGGGGTACCTAGGACAAGTTGTGTATCGTTTGCCCCAAAAATGCGATTTGGGCCGATCATTTTTACATGCGTTCCTATTTGATTTCTCTAGAAATACATAAAATCTACGTAATAAATGCGAACCTGCGCGTGCAAATCAAATATGGCCGCCACTGTTACGCGGCCGTCAGCTTTCTCCAGCCAGTAACATGAAACAAAAATGAGGTATTGACAGAAACCACGGTATGTAGGCAAATTTACGTACACGAAAGTATTACTTACGAGACATTGCGGGAAACTGCGCGTGACAGGTAAACAACTTTTTTCTGACAGTTTTTTCTTAAATATATCTGCACTGACAAAATATTTTTCAGACATGTTTTACAATGATATTCGGCACATTTCCTTCTATCTAGAAACGTTTAGACACTGAAGATTTACTCACTGTGTAAAGCCTGCTTTTTGGAAAAAAACATGTAGATTTTGCATTTTTCTATTACTCCGCCAGAACGCAGCGTGTACAGTCTTTATTCATTTTTCTTTTATACTTTTCAATGAGTTATAGAGATTTCTCGGTGAAATCGAAACTGATAATCTCACTTCAAACAGTGAAATTATCACTTTCGATTTCACTGTTTCAGAAATAGGATTTTTGTGAAATAGCCTCAAGTTTTTTGTTGATTAACTGGCTAAATCTTATCTGGCTTGACATAAATTACGTCACGCACGTTTGAACGTCATTACGACGTTAATGGCGTCACTTAAAAAGTGCCAACGTAACATTGTTACTGCACGCGACGTCAGGCCGCCTTAGTCTCCTCTAGGCGTTCTTTCTTAGCAATTTTTTTTAGATCTGTTTATCAAAATGATATTTGAAGCTATTTTTCAGTTGCAAACTTTGTTTACGATCAATGTCATACCCAATAAACACGCTGAAAGCATTAAATTTGATGCAAAACGGCTAGAAACAAAAGTTGTGTTTCTGTCGTGATGGCTGACGCTCTTGAATAAACAGAATTATTGCGATTTTCAAGCATAAAAGAAATAGAAAATTTGACCTTTTCAGTGTAAGATGAATTTTTGTTTCACTCATGAAACCAAACATGATATTTTCACTCGTGGCTTCGCCACTCGTGAAAATACTGCTTTCGGTGTTCATTCGGTGAAATAAAAATCGATCTTACACTGAAAAAGTCAAATATCCTCTATATCATTTGCAAAACCCATCAATGAGTGGCCTACTTAGTGTTCTTTACGACCACGGTTAAATCAGATTCCAACTTCATACGTTACAAGAACAAGCAGTCATGTTTCACAGGAGGGGTCTACCTTTTCGCATTTACGACCATCTCAGTATTCCTTTTAAACATTTACGACCATCTGCGCAACAAAACACAAATCTTGACACGATTATTGACAGAAGTCATGTATGAAATCACACATATTTTGAAATTTTGCATTTTATCACGTCTTCTCCTCTCTCTAGATATGCAGTAAAGCGTTACAAGGCACAGTTTTGCAGAAATGTCATGACTTGGATAGTAATAAGATGGCCGAATCATTCGAAAGCTAATCGGCAATTTTATAACAGTTACAGTCATGGCATGTGGGCAAAACTGTCTTGTAACCCTTTACTGCCTATCTAGATTGAGGAGAATACGTAATTATACGCAAAATTTCCAAATATGTATGATTTCATACATGGCTTTTGTCGATGGTCGTGCCAAGATTTGTGTTTTGTTACGCAGATGGTCGTAAATGTTTAAAACGAATGCTGAGATGGTCGTAAATGCGAAAAGGTAGACCCCTCCTTTGAAACATGGCTGCTTGTTCTTGTAACGTATAATGTTTGAATCTGATTTAACCGTGGTCGTAAAGAGCACTAACTAGTGTTTCTAGATAGAAGGAAATATGCCAAATATCATTGTAAAAACAGATCTGAAAAATATTTTGTCAGTGCAGATATATTTAAGAAAAACTGTCAGAAAAAAAAAGTTGTTTACACTTACACCGGAATTCTAGAGCAGTCATCAACTGAAAACCGGTGGAGTTCTCAGATAAACATGTCTGCTTCCTCATTTTATAGTGCACTATTATTGATCGAAGAGTCGTTCAGCCCATATACAATATACTTACAGGAAACTGTAAGAGGCATGTGTTTTATACTTCCACAATACTAAAGTGTCCGCAGGGCTTAATGGGTAGACGGGCAGACAAATATACAAAATATTTTTCCAAAGTCTATAGATCTACTTCAAATTACTTACAATAGGCACAGCAATTGTCATGAACCCAAGTGGCGTAGTTAGAGTTGGTACATACACTTTGTCCGTACTCGGCACAGTTTGTAAGTTTATCAGAGCAGCTTCCTGTAAGCAGAACACATAAAACTGTCAACAGCTGAAGATATCTTAGAAAGTGCCCTTCTGCAATACAGGCAGTTTCAGCATATGAGCCGCGGCACGAGAAAAACAACAAAGTGGCATGTGCGCCAAGCCAAGACTCGGATCAGCCTGGGCATCCGCCCAGTCTGACCAGGCTCTTTGCTGTGCGCGTAAAGGGTTGCTTAGAGTCTAAGCTAGCTCCATGACGTGAATCAAGGTTGATTCGATATAAATTCAACTTTGTGTGCCCAGTGGGCATGGTCAGTCGGTATTTGTTTGCATGTATGTATGCGTATATGAATAAATTAATAGAACTTCTTATTTATCTCTTTTTTGTAATTTTCGGGTATATTTGCCTGCTGGTCGTTTAATGCATGGTAATTTAGAAATTATAAAATGCATTAAACAGAATAATTAAAATAAAAAATGAAAATGATACAAAATAGAATAGCGTAGGTATAGAGGAAGAGGAATAAATAAATCAATCAAAAGATAAATAAAGAAAGAAAGAAATAAAGAAGAAAGAAAAAGTAATACATAAAAGGAAAGGAAAGAAAAATGACACACGTGTTAGAAAATATCGTTAAGCCTGTTGCTAAATTGACAAACTGGACAGTTTTGTATATTTTTTCCGTGGAGGTAAGATTCAGTGGCAGATTCGAAGATCGACAACTCTAGCTGCGAGAAAAATTATACAACAGGCAGAAGATTTAAAAAAATTGAACAAGACAAAAGAAAATGATAAAAATAACTTTTACCTGAACCCGTCTGTGTGAGTGTGAATGTTCCTGCAAACAAACATATATCAGAGCTTTTAACCCGTTTATGCCTAGTGAACTCTTCTCTCCTGATATATTGGATGAGTCCAATTTTTCTTTTAAGGAGTGTCTGCTTTAGTTTATATTTATCATTTTAATTTTATTGTAAGGAGGCATGCCCATTTGTCTTGTGCAAATAGTGTAGGCCCTGATCAGACGCCGCGTTTTGCGGCGTTCGAACAGCGCATTCTGTTTGGACGCCGCATTCTGTGGCGTCTGTTCGTGGCTACTTACACTGTTCATCAAGGTCTTTTTATAGGGCGCGTTAGCACTTGCGGTTACATGTAAAATGTGTACATAATTTTCTCAGAAGAAGTGGATACAAAGTCCAAAGACTCTAGGGTGTGGTCACTGTCGGGCGATGGTGCTGGGTAACTTTCAGTGCAGGGGTGTCCTATTAATTTGGATAATAGTAGGACAAGGGCCTATTGTGCCAGCAGTAGGTGCGAGTGTGGGTTGTTAGGAATTTTTCTTTCTCGCCCTATCAGATCTCTCTTTTTTCTCCCTCTCTCTCTGGGAGACGGCTCGATATAGACTGAAATACTGTCTCAAAGAGTCGTTACACCCAAAATAACCAACCAACCAACCGAACAGACCTATGAAATATGCATTTTTCAACTGAATAATATTCATGCAAAAATATTAATTCAGTTTCAAGCAATATAAACAATGTCAAGTTAACTTCAAAGCCAATTTATTTTAGCTGTTACACAATTTCACAAGACTGGATCCAGTTACTAGCAGTGATTATGATGTTTATTCACATCTAGCGGCGCCTGCTCCTGTTAGAAATGACTAGCAGTGACTGCTAGCATGAGATTGCCACTGGCAGTAAACTGCTGACATTTTGCAAGGACTATAACTGCTGAAACTGAGCAAGAAATAGCAGTGACTGGAAGCATGAGACTGTGACTATATAGCAGTAATTACCGACAGTCTGCAAGAACTAGCAGTGACAAGTAATTGCTAATTTAGTCAACTTATAAAAGTTCTTAAGACTAAAGAAGAACTATAGGAAAGTCGGACAGCGGGTAAATTCGGACGGTGACATTGTTTCCTTAAATATCAGTTGTTTTGGAATTTAAACAAAATTAAGTGGGCAAACAGTGGAAGTCCTGATGAGACGGCTCATGATGAGCCGTCTCATCTGGATTTTCACTGTTTGCAATGGTATGTCCGAACTTACCGGCTGTCCGAAATTACCCGACTCCACTCTACATACCAGTTCCCGAGCTGCCTGAACCGGAAGTTCCGCTTCCACTGCCAGCGCCTCCTGACGACTGGAAATTACACTGTGGCGTAGAACAGCAGCCATTGGCATCTTTTACAAGGGTACACTGGGCTGGTAAATTAGTGTATTGTGGGCAGCTGAAATAGGAGAGTTTTGTTATAAAATAATAGGATATAAACATCAGAACGCAGTAGTTCTAAGCATCGTTAATTTAACGATGTCGTCAGTCGAGTATTCGTTAACTCTTCTAGTATGCATAAAATCAAGTGTGCTCATATTTTTGCTGATAAAATGTGAGGACCTTTTGCACTTCGAAAGTTCCTCACATTTTTGCGCCAAAAGGCAGTGTTTTGCGTATACAAAACATTCGAAAACACGTCTCGTTGTTAGTATTCAACAACCGGGTTCAGGTTAGCAGCAGCATTTCAATATTTGCGTACATAACATTTGCCCAGACCTGGTCAATTGCATTCCTATATGAAAGACAGAAAATAAAGCTTCTGCAAATATAAACAAAGCCAAACTACAACAATGAAGTTCGGCTCGTGTATCTATACTCAAGCCCCACCTGTATTTTCCCCATAGTGTTAATACAAACACATTCATATTTGTTTCACCGGAACGTTTACCGGATTTAAGTTGTTGCTGTCAGAGAGTAGCCCCCCCCCCCTAGTAGTTGGGGGGGGGGGACCACTCTATGACAGTTGCAAAGAATCTTCAGATAAAAAAGGCAGCAATACTTCTACTCTATTGATTTTCTGCTGAGGTCCACACATTTGAGTAACGGTCCTGTCTCATTCCCTATCATTTCTACAATAAAATTGGCATACTTCCTTTCAGTACCTGTTGAAAGATACTGGATGTTTTCTACTTAAATTTTGTGAAATTACGCCCAAGGTGCTGCTGTAATACTTAAGTTTTAAAATCTAGTTGCTTTATTTCTTTTAATAAAAAAAAATTTAAATTTGACACATTAACATTGCGCATATGAAAAAAACTGACATGGAGTTTACATAATTTTGACCAGTTTATATAACATATCAGTACAAAATTTCAGCTTCGGAAACCGGTGGAGTTATCTCAAAGTTGCTGAAAGTGGTCAAATCAAATTTTGCAGTTTTGTGATAATTAAACCATTTCTTTTACTTGAAAGCAAACAATTTGCAGAGATATGCTTAAAACTAGAAATTGAGTCGCCAAATTATAAGGATGGAAAAGTCCACAAGTCAAAAAAGGATTTATTAATCTTACACGCTTCTACATTGGTATCGTCCGACTGAGCCGTCTGTACACTGGCAGTTGTAGTCACATCCATCTTTCCAGGTTTGACCTTGTGAGTACGTCTGACCTTTGTATGAACAACCTGCAATGATAAAAATAAGAAACAATGAAAGCCTCTCCATATAATAGCGGACTCAATCGGAATACCGCTCGGCCAATTCTGTGAATCACGAAATTGGCCAAGCGGTATTCCGATTGATAATAGACCGTGTAAAAATCTTCCGAGGATGTATACAAAGTTGAAATAACAAAATAAAGTTAACAACGTTGTGTCAACGTCATTACTTAATTAAGAATTGAAATTTGATTCTACTGACGTTGGTAAAACGTTGCTATTTGGTTAAGTCATAAGATGATACATTTTCAGGGGAAGCATCTCTGCCAATTTTAGTTTTTCCTCACTTTTTGATATGGATTAGCTCTTGAAGGGAATGGTATGCATCTTTAAACCACACCAATTTGATTTCTTATTCTTCGGGACCCCTCATCAAACATTTCAAAAATCAGAAATAGAAATATATATTCTTCGCTCGCCTCAGTTTCATCCAAATCCTTATCATTAAAGTTTTTAATTTTATTTTATTTTATCTTATTAATTTATTTGAGCAAAGAAACCATTTTCCTCTTTCACTCTGTGTTTTGGTTGGTGTAGGTTACAGGTAAATGCATTTTAATAGGAGTGAAATGGGTCTTTTTTCTAAAATAAAACTAAGAATGACTGTGTATCCAGACTAAAAAATAAATGGATTTAAAAAAATACTTTTTCAGTAACACACAAAAATGCTGTTCATGAAAATATTAGTGTTTGGCTGTTTCAATGCATCAACATTGTTAAATTCAATGAATATAGATGCGAAAATATTAGACAAGTGAACCAATGTGATATTTTATTGCATTCCTATGCGTTACCATTTCTCTCTCCACCCCCACCCCACCCCGGGCAATAATATACATGGTATTTCGAATTCCTCAAAATCATATGTCGTTCCAATGATACACATTTCGTTCCCTCAAAATAAAACTGATTAAGACAGCAAAAAACACACAAAAAAACTGATAATGATGATATAATATCGCTCGTTCGCTTCCAATTCTGAAGAGCATAAATCAAATTGGCGTCGAAGCGAGCTCTTTCTTTTATGAGCGGACACCTTGTTGCAAAGTTTTCCTTGTCCAGGGAAACAGGAATACTTGTTTCCTTTTGTAAAATTGTTGAAAAACATGGATATGTAACATTTACCTTAAGTGCAGATCCAGACAACAAAACAAATATCTTTTCTGGATGTCAGTCATGCTTCTAAGTTTGTTGAATTATGCAAACATGTTTTCTCCCTTTCTCTAAATAGATATTAACAGCTATTTTGATTCAATGTTGGAAACATCGAAATTCTGTTTCTAGATTGAAATCGGACTGATGGACATAAATTCATGGATAATAAATAAATGGACATACATTCAAAAGTTCAAATACGAATTTTGCATATCGTAGCCAGATACCGGTAGCTCGTGTGTGCAGTCTGAGTCTCAATATGGGTAACTCATCCTCTTCCTATTTGCATATTCTATGGCTTATCTTAAATATCAGAAACTTGATTTTAATTTTCCTTGTAGTTGTTACATTTTGTAGTTAATTCTTACCACCGCCTCCAGTCGAACTGCCACTGGGTGAACCACTTCCGGTACCGGATGTACCACTTCCGGAACCGCCATTACCAAATGTTAGCGTAAATGGTTCATCTGAAAACAGAAAAAAGAATAGGCCATATTTTCTTTGCGCTCTTGGAGAATTTGGAATTTGAAGGACAACATTGATCCATATAGGTAGCCATACAACATATTGGACCATTTTTCATTGAAAAAAATTCAGCTGGTTCGTTGACAATAAAAAAGATACTTGAAAACTATGCTCTGTGTCACTTAGTCTATGAATGAAAAGCGGCTTTTGATCAGTGTTTAATATCCATAGGACAAGGAGCTTTCCTGGTGCAAACAGAGAAAGTGACCTTGACCTGATGATGATGACCTTTCGAGTTCATCTGAAGAAGGTCAGAAAGCTAACCAAGCCAAGACTGAGGTTTGACCTTGAGAAACAAAGAGCACGTACATTCTAGACAACAAGTGATAAAGTCGCACCCCTCATCAGTGTAAGGGATGATGAAATAGGCAGAGATATCATGATTTCCATCTGTAATGCAGCAATGACTGATACATTCACTGAGATACTTGAGAAAGACGGTAACATGGGTAACCAGACATGCTCTTGACCTCTGTGATGGGAGGACGGGTTTGAAATGGCGGTGGTACATGTATAAAGTAGATGGAGTGAAAAAATATAATGATACTAACGACAGGATTCAGGAAGCAAAGGAGAACTACATAGGTGTTCAGTGGGAGGAGATAGAGCCGTACCTGAACACACACACACACACACACACACACACACACACACACACACACACAAAGACAAATAAGCAAATAGAAAGAGAGTATATCAGCTAGTGAACCATCTAACTATGGAGAAATAAGGAAGATCACAGTCATCTAGCACTAGTCTGGGAAACGTCTAATAGAAGACAAAGAGAGTCTCAGCAGCTGACCAGTAGATAGTATACTGCCCAGAGGTATACATTGATGAGTGCAAGAATGACAATGCGGTTCTGGACTACACTTTGCGACTAGAAGAAGATCAGCATCTCATCCTTAATGATGCGGTTGAGATCGCAGTTTAAGCACTGAAAAAGAGAAAGTCTATTGGAGTTGGTCATTTACCAGCAGAGCGTATTCAAGCAGACAGAGAGACTATGACTGATGTTTGAACAGAGACATGTAAGATCGGGTAAAACCACAAAATAGTGGAGTGATTGATGTGTCGTGTTCGGAGGTGGCATTTTTGAAGAAATTGCAAAGGTTAAGTGAATATTGTGTATTATTTTTTTCACATCCAAATATGTTTATTTGCTCTACTGAGGAAGCAGTAACTATCAACGCTGTTTAAAATAAAAAAGAAAACGTGGTGTGATTTGCAGTCCACACGGATACCGTTTATTTGTCCAGTAACTTTGATGAGAAATCTTATTCGTGCGATCATTGCAGAAAATATTTCTTTGCCAGTTTTTATTTGGAAAAAGATTCTTTTCACATTTTTCATTTGAAAATAGTTTGCTCCGTTTAAAAGAAAAATATTTGGCAAAGTTTCTTTTTCTTTTTTTCTGTGACAAAGAATCTTTGTTTGTGTGGACGAAGCTCTCATATTCCTTTTAATTTTCCTATCAAGGAATACCATAAACATGTAAAGATTATTTACAAACTCTTACACTGTCCTTAATATTTGGGTCGTTGCAGTAAGTTTACCTATGATAACCGCGGAATTAGATAACACTTCCTGGTGAAAGAGAATGTCAATGTTCTACTCTAACTACAATTTTCTGGGACTGCTTGAAGTGTGTGACTTTGCCATCTGGATTATCTAGGTCATATATTTCTCACAAACCTGTACCGAACTTGTTGTCTAGACTGACCTTCCCAATGATCGTGCTCACCTCAGAGAACTGCGGTAGGAAAGTGCACCATTTCTGCAAGTCTTATCTGTTTCAAATTTGCACAAATGTTCCACCTAACCTATATACAAGTAGAACCTTAGAATTTATTGATAAAACTGTGGGCTTTACAGTGCCCACCCTAAGAAGAATCATTATCTGTGTATACACTGCTTGCTCAGATTAGGGAGGATGTATAGTATAGCTGAAATTGGTACATCTGACCGTTGGTTCGAATACAGTCCATTTATTAGCATCCAATCATCTGATGTAAATTATGAAAATCTAAGTAATTTATTTTCAAACACATGATTACTGAATCCATTGTTCTGACATTTTGATAAAAGTTGTAGGTTACTGAAACGGGTTCTTATTTTAATCAGTTTATGCGATGACACCAATGACGTCTATATAGATGGAGCGATTTTGGAAACTATGTGCTACGTTATACACAAACAAGAAATTCATTTGCACTATTTTTTTTCTTTAATATAATGCGAATGTCAACGTTTTATGAGCATAAATGAAATTACAATCATGACTATAGCTGCAAAACGTTTATTGTTACAGCAGAATTCCACGTTTTTTTAGGGTTGAAACATACATGTATGTAGAAAAAGAAGAAGTCGTAAGATTTATATAAATCTGTTTCCCCAAAGTACTAATTTGCAATAAACAAATAGTCGTGCAGAGAACTTTGTTACATATACAGGTATACCCTAAATAAATGATAACGGGTTCACAAACTAGCTACAGCAAGCGCATCTATAGAATAGTATACGCTTGTTTGTTTGAGAGTTTTTACTATGCAGCTTTTATTTATCAACCCTCGCATAGCACGAAGCCATCACTTCTGCTGTGGAATAAGGACGCAAGATATTTTGCTGAATATTATGATGCAACTGTTTCAAGCCTTTTGGGGCAATAGTCAAATCTAGTATCGCTCCGAGGTGCTATTGATGACCCAATGTACTATCGCCCGAGGCCATGCAGATAAAGTTATGCAATCAATTCGCGTATAGGCCTAGATGTAGTAGGTTTGGTAGTAAAGCTGACTGTCCTTATTGGCTTGCAGTGACGGCTGCAAGCCAGTATTCAGGTGGTTTAGTGATACCGAGTTATTTTCTGAAGAAACGATACGTCACGCTTAGTCGGAAAATACCAAGAGAGTCCGAACTGCAACTATTCGTTCTAAACTTTTAGGGACGCAAGCCATATAGATCGGAAAGCTCGTTCCGGTTTGAGACTGCATTTCTTCATGATTTTCTTCACAAACACGAAAACTTCACAAACAAGAATATTTCTTAATAACAAAGCACGCGTCGGATTTTGTCTATTTTTATCCATATCCGATTTACCTCATCTGCTAAATATAACATGGAAAATCTATACTATCTTAATAGTAAATGTACTTTGTTTTGATAGTTCCGTTAAAAAGCATGTTTTTCTTTCACAAGTGCCTTGAACTTGGCCACACATTTTTGCTTTTTATAAACTAATTGCATAAAAAGAAACCCTGAATACAATGCAAAATATTTGGCTTTGCATCCTAAGAAATATACCAAAACCTGTGTTAGAAACAGTGTTTATATTTAGAGCTTAGCGCACAAGCATTAGCTTTTCCAAATATCATGCAGCGGCGTCGCGAAAAATAGGCCTTAGGGCATCGCATAATTTGACTAGTCAGAGCAGCCGGCACACTGTCCAGAGCCGATACACTCGGGGGATCTGATCAGTCTTTTTCGGCATATGTATTCTTCATGATGCAGACATCTTTCATGCTGAGGATAGACTGATCAGATTGCGCTTATGCCGGAGTGGGCTGATCTGAGTACCAGAAATAATAGCGAAGTTCAAATTTATTTTTGAAATTTAGAAACAGGCGCTTTGAACGATTTTTTCCCCTTATCACTCATTACATTTACTGCAAAAATGTATTCCTCCTTCCGTGTGTGTGGCTTATATGTACAACTGACCGTGACTATGTATGTAAAAGCCGGTAATGTCGGTGAGTAATATGAACGCATACGCATCTTACGATGATACAGGTACAGAAAAGGGGGCAATTCAGAATCGTTAAAATTTAAATCTCGTTGACGCCGACAGTTAGGGATTCATTGACAGCTTTATGACAATGGAGGGATTGGTTGGATGGTGCGATGATGCTGGGTATAACTTCCAGTGCCGGGGCGTCCTACTGATTTGCATTATAGTAGGGCAAGGGCCTTCTGTGCTTGCAGTAGGTGCGGGTGGGCGTTGTGTGGACATTTTTCTTGTAAGAGACGTCACGGATAATTCAAGTAGATGATTGGCCGACGTAACGTTTGATATACGTCGTCATAGTGACGGCTGTTGTACGTCATTATCAAACACGTTGGATAATAACTATTCTTCGTCCTTTCCATGGCGTTAAATTAGTCAGAACTTTATGAATAAGTAACAAAATTGATGTGAAAACATAGCATAAATATAAAAGATCTTTTCAATGAATTATAGAGATTTCTCGGTGAAATCGAAACTGATAATCTCACTGTTTCAAACAGTGAAATCATCACTTTCGATTTCACTGTTTCAGAAATAGGATTTTTATGAAATAACTTTGCACGTCAGTAAGACGTTAATGACGTCACTTAAAGCGCCAACGTAACATTGTTACTCTCCGAGACGTCAGGCCACCTAAGTCTCCTGTAGGCATTCTATCTAGGCAAACTTTTTTAGATCTGTTCATCAAAACGGTATTTGAAGCTAGTTTTCAGTAGCAAACTTTGTTTCAAACCAATATCAAACCTAATAAACACGCTGGAAGTACCACATTTGACGCAAACGGCTAGAAAAAAGTTGTATTTCTGTCGTAATGGCTGACGCTCTTGAATAAACAGAATTATTGCGATTTTCAAGCATAAAAGAAAAAGAAAATTTGACTGCTTCAGTGTAAGATGAACTTTTATTTCACTCATGAACACCAAAAGGGGTATTTTTACTCGTTGCTTCGCCACTCGTGAAAATACTGCTTTTGGTGTTCATACGCAGAAATAAAATTCGATCTTACACTGAAAAAAGTCAAATATCCTCTATTTCATTTGTCGGAAGTTCATGGAAGTATGAATGCAATGGGTTCTGTGCTTCGTTGTTCCCAAATGGTGTAAAGCAAGTTGTTGTCTCAAACAATAGCAGCATACATTTTCTTCGCAGAGTGTCATAATTTTGTTCTAGTCACTGCCAGTATAAACTTCAGTAAAATTTAATATGAATTTATTGTCTTCTTTTGATGCCAAGTTCAGATGTGCCAAGATTCCGTAGACATGGGTTTGAAATGATCTTTCCTAAAATTTTAATTCAAACTAAATGTGACTCAGCAGCCGTTAAGAAAATACCTGAAATAGATTCATATATAGCAATTATCCTTCAGACATGCCTAACGGCCAAAACGTTGGAAAACATCTTTTTTTTTTTGCTCTTTTGTGTGTGTGTGTTTAATTATTCCCTCAAATTGTTTTTCAAATAAATTCTACACTTGTTTTTATCTTACACCATTTTTACCTGCCACCATTCAAGAAGTTAGGAAATTAAATACTTTGCTAAATAAAAGTTAGCTACAGAAAGTGCACTAACAATTGGATTCACTTCAATAACAACTCATGAAAATTTCATTGCCTTAGCTGGGCAAGCCTTCCTTTTAAAAGGAAATTTTATTTACGTTTATATCCACAAAGCGTTTCTGATACATACAACAATTCTGCAGTGACATTGCTATTAGGCTGATAATATGCCCACAACAGGAACTTTCAAACAAATTTCTATGCTGCAATTTGACACGCAACTCAGTCAGATCATGTTTTAAAAGCTTCAACTACAAAAACCGCAGGCGTTTAAGTGAACCAATACTCTAAAAAAAACTTATAGCCTACTTATCAAATAAGTTTCAGCTATGAAGAAAAGAAAATACTAAATATTCCTACCAGCTGATCTTTTAGGGACCTTTTTGCCCAAGGCGAGGCCAATACATATTAAGAACACAAAATAAGTCCTCATTTTAACGCACCGGTCGAAAGTTAACGAAAGGTGGTGCGTATATAGTGAACGTTACAACCTCAAACTTTTCTTTATAAGAACAACCACACTCCTTGACAGATGGCAGATAACAACAGATCAGCCGCGACACGAGAAAACCAACAATGTGGTCGTGCACCCAGCGCAGACTCAGATCAGCCTGGGCATCCGACAATTTTAATCAGACTCTTCGCTAAGCGCTTAAAAGGTAGCTAAGGGTCGAAGCTACCTCCATGCGGACAGCGAAGACTCTGATCAGACTGGGCGGATGCCCAGGCTGATCTGAGTCTGCGCTGGGCGGACAACCACTTTGTTGGTTTTCTCGTGCCGCGGCTCACTGATTATGATAGTAGATCAAAGTTGTTAATGTCATCATTTGCAATCAGTTTTGGTATTTCACTGAAAATGTAATTCTGTTGAGAAAGTGCAACGGCCCTGCAGACTTACGACGTTGACTCAGCAATGAATCAACGTTGGTGACGTTGAATCAACGTTGATTCATTTTTTTGCAATTTCCTGAAAAATATCAAATGTTACAGCGATTCTCGTATGAGTCATGTGACGACCGCAGAGCGCTAGCGTTCTACTGTAAGCACACAATTTGATTTGGCGATATTGTCGGTTAAGCAATAGGCCGCGCAAGGATTTGATTTTATTTCATTTACATTATGCATAACAGAGATTCAGTTAAAAAGGGGACCTGATAAGTATTTGATTTGGGAATTTCTTTTCTTTACCTTGCATTCAACTCTACATTGTGCATCCCATTAGAATCGCCTTGATGAGACGATTCTAATAGCTGTCACAAGAAAAGTAAGGAAAATGTCACAGATCTACATCAAACTGTTTTTATTATCTGAAGCCATGGTATACCATAAAAGCTAAAAACTAATCTGCTTTGCGCCAGGATGTCATTTTCATTACACCGCGAAATTATTAAGTGTTTTACTGTATCAAACGCAATACACCAGCAGTGCTAAGCCTTAGCTTAAGACCATTCTTTGATATGTTGATATGCACATATTGAGTGCATACTGAATTCGGGAGCCTTTGGAAAACTTCGTAAAAAGAACCACTGGACTGTTGATTTACCTTATCAGGCTTCAGAATTTGGGAATATGTAGATTAAGTGAAATGTACTAGTAAATGCACTGATTCAAGTAAAGGCCATCTTTAGTTACTAAAACATAGTACAGTCAAACCTGTGAACAAAGACCAGCAAAGGGAAAAAGGGCTATTCAAATAGTGGTCTTTGTGGACAGGCGGTCTCTGTTCACAGGTTCAAATGTGAATATTTTATACATTCTGGTAGTTGTTGAAGTGGTCTCTATAGACAGATGTTGTTGTTTTTATTTCATAGGTAGTTTAAGCGCTGGTTTGACGGTACAAGTTTAAAATACTGACCGACAAAAAAATCAAAAACGCTTCATTAAATCAGTTAATACTTGTTGAAAATCCAGTCCTCAAATACACGCCTGGTAAACTATCACAGGTACCTCCGGTGGAGGTACCGATAAAAAGTTGTGACAGGCTTATGGAGCTGCCTGTGACTGTCCAAAAAATGACAACAAACGGTAGGTATTCCTCTTTTTTGACAAAAATATGAAATAACCAGGGAGTTTATCAAAAATCAAAAAGTGCTATTCGACCCTTATAGACATAAAGTTTTGTCACACATTATATCCCCCTGAACTTTCCATATTAACCAAAGATACGACCTTTGAAGTGGCTTTGGTGTCAGCCCACAGTACTCGAAAAATAAAGAATTCGGCCGTATTGGGTCTTAAATGCAGTGATCTTGCATACGAATCTGTTTTTCTCGGCACCCTGTTGTTAAGGTAACCTCCTTGCTCAAATATAAATGTCGACTGACTACAAATAAGGTTTGATTTTTTCAAAACAACAGCTGGAGGTGCCTGCAATGGTGTGGAGGTGCCTGTGATGTAAGCAAATATAGTGAAAATCTGAATAGTTACTGCAACTGGAAATATTGACATCTTCTCTAAATCGCTGCCTGGAAAGAATCATTCATTCAACGTCCCATTAGCCATCATAATGCGTATGTCATGAAATTCTATGTTAAAATTTCTAAAACACCATCTCAAAGAGTTATTGCCCAATTTGTTTCCGCTTCTGTTCGTCAAACATTGAGGAATTTCACATAGTTGCTGAAAATTAACTACCTAATTCAGTGTTATAATCGTTATGAAATGTGCGCTTAAATAAGAGACAACATTTTTGTGACTGTTGATGACTGTGATCAGGAGGTGCTGGCTGTGAGTCATTCCAACTTGTCAGAAATTGTCGAGGTCACACGTCATGCCAGCTACACGTATGGTGTGTCAAATTGTCAAAATTGCCGATACCCGTCAACAGGCATACACGTACAGTTATCTTTAGTGTTCATCCTTTTGGTACCTCATATGTGTCGCTCGCATGTGTCGTATGACGCTCGCTGTATGTGTTAACTTTTATGGTAACTGGAGTGATAGGTGCTACAAGTGATTCAGTCTGGCTAGTTTTGAATTGTTGGTGCTAGAATCCAAATACACCCGTAAGACCTACAGATTACATCATCGGCAGGTGACATGTTCTCAATATTACACCTTTTAGTATATTGAGGTGATCGGAATCTTACTGTAAATAACGTGTAATTCAAAGTCTCCGAATAGCTACTGCATCAAATTTGGTAACAAAAAGAGCACTTTTACTACATAAAAGTCATCTTCCGAAACGGTGTTTTTGCAAACGTTTCGAGTAGCTAGCATGGCGTCTGACCGCGACAATTTCTAACGATTTGGAATGACTAACAGGCAGTCATCACCATTCACAAAAACGCTGCCTCTTATTTCTCTTATTTCAGCGCATTTCATAACTATTCTAACACTGAATTAGGCAGTAAATTTTCAACAGCTACGTACAACTCATCAATGTTTGACTAACAGATATGGAAACTAAACGGGCAATAACTCTTTGAGATGATCTGCTTTGGATTTTGGATTTCTGTTGTGTATGGTGGCTGGTTTGTGCCATTTCGTCTTTTCGTCTTTTCGCCGCGAAAAGACGCCACGCGAAAAGACGAAAAGACGAAAAGACGCCATGCGAAAAGACGAAAAGACGAAAAGACGCCAGGCGAAAAGACGAAAAGACGAAATAACGCCATGCGAAAAGACGAAAAGACGAAACCCGCCACGCGAAAAGACGAAATTTCAGCGCGAAAAGACGAAATAACGCCACGCGAAAAGACGAAAAGACGAAATAACGCCATGCGAAAAGACGAAAAGACGAAATAACGCCATGCGAAAAGACGAAAAGACGAAATAACGCCATGCGAAAAGACGAAATAACGCCATGCGAAAAGACGAAAAGACGAAAAGACGCCAGGCGAAAAGACGAAAAGACGAAAAGACGCCACGCGAAAAGACGACAAACTAAGAGTTTCAAATGGCGTCTTTTCGCATGGCGTTTTTTCGTCTTTTCGCGCTGAAATTTCGTCTTTTCGCGTGGCGGGTTTCGTCTTTTCGTCTTTTCGCATGGCGTTATTTCGTCTTTTCGCCTGGCGTCTTTTCGTCTTTTCGTCTTTTCGCATGGCGTCTTTTCGTCTTTTCGTCTTTTCGCGTGGCGTCTTTTCGCGGCGAAAAGACGAAAAGACGAAATGGCACAAACCAGCCACCATAGTTGTGAAGCATCATTGTGACGTGTTCTTATGTCCGCTTGTCTGTAGTCTTCTGGCAATAAGGTCACCTGTACAGCTGCTCGCTTTCTGGTTTGGTTTTTAATTTAAAATATAAAGTAGGTAAAACAGAAGTTAGCCTTGTTTTCATTTGGGGAAGGTGAATTTCCACCTGTCTGGGAAAGAGTTCTTTATTCGGTTTACCATGCGCGTCATTTATGAACTATTGTCAATGTATACTTACTTCCATCTAGGTTTTGAGAGCAGGATGTAGAATCTGATTGTATAAGTTCATGATCATTGTCTGTCGTTTTAACAAAAATATGCTTGATATTCATATTATGATAGATTAAATTGCGACGTTGAACGAACGATTCTTTCAAGGCAGTGGTCTAGAGATAAAGAATATCAATATTTGCAACCGTTTTAAATCTTCAGATTTTCGCTATATTTTCTTACATCACAGGCACCTCCATTCCGTCACAGGCACCTCCAGTTGTTTTTTTATCGATCCAGCCTTATTTGGAGTTTATCGGCATTTATATTTGGGCAAGGAGGTTTACTTTACGTCAGTGTATCCAGACAAACAGATTCTTATGCAAGAAAAGTGCATTTAGGACCTAAAACAACAGATTTGTTCTTGTTTGGAGTACTTTCGACTGGCCTTAAAGCCACTTCAAAAGTCATATCTTCTGTATATATGTAAGGTTCCCGGGGATATACTGTGTGACAAAACTTAATGTATATAAGCATCGAATAGCATTCTTTGATTTTCAATAAACTCCCTGGTTATAATGTATTTTATCAAAAAAGACGAATACCTACCATTTTTTGTTTATTTTTGGTCCGTCACAGGTTTAGTTGTTTACCGTGGACGTTAAGCATCAAATCAACCAACCAACCAACCGTCACAGGTAGCTCCGGATGCCTGTCACAACATTTTATCGGTACCTCCGCGGAGGTACCTGTGATAGTTTACCAGGCGTGAAATAAGGACGAATTTTATTTCAAATGATATCTTCTAGCGAGATACAGAATTTCCCTCCGATCAAATTGTGGTTCTGGAATGATTAATCGTGAGTTCGGCATGTATGCGACTTTTGAAAATGTGCAGTTAGCGATATCACAGAAGATTGAATCCTCTGTGACATCGCTAACTGCAAATTTTCAATTCCGAGCATCAAACAAGCCTTGAAAACGTCAGTTTTGGAATATGCGTAAAATACATTTACGAGATGAATTTGATTTTGCTGCTATGCTTTTGTTGGCTTAATGGGATACAATGACTAAGCAAAACAGTCGACTACATAATGCAGGTAGCTTCGAAATGGTGTCAGAAAATGATACTTTTGACAGATGACGTCACAGTGATTAACATAAGGCCGTTTATAGTCGGGCAAATTATAATTTTTGGATGAGAATAAATTGTTTAACTTGTTTTTCTTGGAGAGCTACAAACTGTTTAAAAGTGCAGTGCATTTTGTCGACCAGTACTCATCAAATTAGAGATAACAATTAATGGCTTTCTCGTTTATCGTTTGTGAGGCATAGGCAGAAACAAAAAGCGTCGTAGAATCGTCTTTGTTATGCCAGAAGATCTTCAGATATGGTCAAATGGCTTTTACGTAGCATTATACTTCCTAAACCCATTGAATTTATTTTCAAAAACTGAATGATTCAGAAAGTGTGGCGTGAACTAAGTCGTATCATAAGCGCGGGGTACTAGAGCTAGGGAAAAATTTCCGTCTTATAACTCGAGAAATACAATTATGCAGCTTAAGCTTGTATCTCACTGGGATGCGACAACTGGCGACTAGTTTGAGACAAAGATTTGCGATAAAATCCGCGACTTTGCGACATTTTTCATATTTGGGTCTCACTGAAATGGTGATAACGACATATTTGCGAGTGTCGCGCGAATGTCGCACGAATGTCGTACGATTATCTCACGAATCTTGCCCAAATTCGCCTGGAGTTCGCACACACGTCGCGCGACAGTCGTGCGACGTTCGTGAGACACTCGTGCGACGTTCGCACAATTAAATTGCGATTAATTCTCTCGTGCGACTGTGTCACGATACTCTCGCGAACGTCGCACGAATGTCGTGCGAAGGTCGTGCAACAGTCGTACGATGATTTTGCGAGAAAATGAGAACCTATTGACACTCCAGCAATTTTTTAATCATCAGACGTCAGAAAGATGGATATTGTCTTTTATCATAAAATATGGGGTGGTTCAGCCAGAACTAAGCCAGTACATTCTGGTGGGCATCCTTCCATGGGTCCTGTTTCTCACTCTCAATGCCCAGTTTCTTTTTCTTTCTTGTTTCACCCGTCAAAGAAACCGTGGGAGCTCCCGAGCTCTCGTCGTCGGAGGGAACAGGAGCTGGGACTGTTTCGGCTTCCTGTGTTGTGGTTTGATGGCCGGGTGCAGTGGCAGCCCTACCCCTACCTCGCCCTTTCCTGACCTTTGCTGGCATGATGCCCATGTTAGAACTGAATGAGTGCAAACTGTTTGCGAGAAACATAATTGTCCGAGTCACGTGGGACGAAAATACGAACCATTCACGACACTTTTGCGACATTGCGAGTAATTTAAGACACTCGCACGATAGTCGTAAGATATTCGTACGAATGTCTCACGACGTTCGCGCGAAAGTTACTCAGTTTTATTTGCTCGCAATTTAGTCGCGGAAGTGTCTTATTTATGTCGCAATTTGTTCGCAATATAGTCTTATTTATTTCGCAAATTTTTCGTGTTTACAGTCATTGCGACTCGACGGAAACTAAATTGCGATGGGTCCGCGACGTGTTCGCGACACCCGCGATGACTTTGCGACTATGTTGCGACTAGATTGCGAGAAATTTTGTCGCATAAAAAAGTTTTACATGTAAAACTTTTTTGTGCGACAGTAGTAAGGACTGTCACTCTGGGGACGGATTTTCCCATGTATTTTTACATAGACTTTTGGCCTGAAAAAAACTAAGTCCGCAGGGTCGCCTAGTGTAAAAATACATGGCCGTCCCCAGAGATGACAATCCATGAGTTAACTTCCTCATGCTAGTGAGCCTCTGTTAAGCCCTTCCAAAGCAGTAGAAGTCAAGTTCTTAGATTTTCAGAGCTGTTCTTAGGACGATTCAGCGCACTTTTCCCACAAGAAATAGTCGTGGGATCATGCACGCAACTTTGCGGGACGTTGTAGGAAGTTTGTAGGATCTGTAGGAGCACACAAGAAAACTTGCGGGATCACGCGACGTCTGTGGCCAGTTGTGACGTTATGTTATAGGAAGTCTGTAGGAACTGTAGGATCCCACAAGAATTCTTTGCGGGATCACGCGACGTCTTTGGCCAGTTGTGACGTTATGTTTGTACGTTTATGACGTCAGTTATTTCTAGCCGAAGTAAGCAAGACGTTGGCCGCCATAGAAGCTGCGCTTATCACATTTTAAAGGGAAAATAGCAACATCCACATATCCACACTGTAATTGTGGAGTTAATGTGGATGATGTGGATTTGATGTGGATGTTGTGTGGATGTTTCGTGGGGTCTATGTGGATGATGTGGATGTTTTGTGGAGCATATGTGGATGATGTGGATTCAATGTGGATGTTTTGTGGCTAATGTGGATCCACAATGTGGAGTTTTCACACGTCCACATCTACACATTCGACAGTGTGGATTTGATGTGGATGTTTTGTGGATGTTGTGTGGAGTTTATGTGGATGATGTGGATGTTTGTGGACGTTGTGTGTAGTTTATGTGGATGATGTGGATTTGATGTGGATGTTTGTGTGGATCATGTGGATCCACAATGTGGAGGTTCCACACGTCCACATCTACACATTCGACAGAGTGGATGATGTGGATTTGATGTGGATGTTGTGTGTAGTTTATGTGGATGATGTGGATTTGATGTGGATGTTTGTGTGGATCATGTGGATCCACAATGTGGAAGTTCCACACGTCCACATCTACACATTCGACAGAGTGGATGATGTGGATTTGATGTGGATGTTGTGTGTAGTTTATGTGGATGATGTGGATTTGATATGGATGTTTTGTGGATCATGTGGATCCACAATGTGGAGGTTCCACACGTCCACATCTACACAGTCGACAAATTAGCTTAGTCTGCCCTTGTCCTAGCTTATTTCTGAAGTATGCGAACAGACAGAGATGTTCAGGCACGTGCAATTTAGCGGCTATAAGTAAAAAAACGTATGAATGGTTGTATTTCCCGTTTTTTTTAGGTTTAGTTGAGTGTTAGATTACAGAGGTATGATACTGAAAATCTCAGTGAAACAGTGACCCGACGGCTTTCTCATTATGCTCTGCGTAGTTACTTGCCCCTGTTATTAGACTCTTAGTCTAACGTATACATATAGCTCTACAGTGCCTTTATACTGTATCGTAGCAGGTTCCTGATATCAGACTCTCGGCCTCACAGGACCTGACTATATGAAATCACAGTGTTACAGTGACATAAGTTTACAGTATTTTCATATGCTGTACATAGTTGCATGTTCCTTAGAGCATGCCCATGCAGTGCCCTTAGACTGTACAGTTACAGCTGTTCATTGAAAAAAAGCCAAACAAACTTCAAAACGAAAAAAAAACGGGAAATACAACCATTCATACGTTTTTTACTTATAGCCGCTAAATTGCACGTGCCTGAACATCTCTGTCTGTTCGCATACTTCAGAAATAAGCTAGGACAAGGGCAGACTAAGCTAATTTGTCGACTGTGTAGATGTGGACGTGTGGAACCTCCACATTGTGGATCCACATGATCCACAAAACATCCATATCAAATCCACATCATCCACATAAACTACACACAACATCCACATCAAATCCACATCATCCACTCTGTCGAATGTGTAGATGTGGACGTGTGGAACTTCCACATTGTGGATCCACATGATCCACACAAACATCCACATCAAATCCACATCATCCACATAAACTACACACAACATCCACATCAAATCCACATCATCCACTCTGTCGAATGTGTAGATGTGGACGTGTGGAACCTCCACATTGTGGATCCACATGATCCACACAAACATCCACATCAAATCCACATCATCCACATAAACTACACACAACGTCCACAAACATCCACATCATCCAGATAAACTCCACACAACATCCACAAAACATCCACATCAAATCCACACTGTCGAATGTGTAGATGTGGACGTGTGAAAACTCCACATTGTGGATCCACATTAGCCACAAAACATCCACATTGAATCCACATCATCCACATATGCTCCACAAAACATCCACATCATCCACATAGACCCCACGAAACATCCACACAACATCCACATCAAATCCACATCATCCACATTAACTCCACAATTACAGTGTGGATATGTGGATGTTGCTATTTTCCCTTTAAAATGTGATAAGCGCAGCTTCTATGGCGGCCAACGTCTTGCTTACTTCGGCTAGAAATAACTGACGTCATAAACGTACAAACATAACGTCACAACTGGCCAAAGACGTCGCGTGATCCCGCAAAGAATTCTTGTGGGATCCTACAGTTCCTACAGACTTCCTATAACATAACGTCACAACTGGCCACAGACGTCGCGTGATCCCGCAAGTTTTCTTGTGTGCTCCTACAGATCCTACAAACTTCCTACAACGTCCCGCAAAGTTGCGTGCATGATCCCACGACTATTTCTTGTGGGAAAAGTGCGCTGAATCGTCCTAAGAACAGCTCTGAAAATCTAAGAACTTGACTTCTACTGCTTTGGAAGGGCTTAACAGAGGCTCACTAGCATGAGGAAGTTAACTCATGGATTGTCATCTCTGGGGACGGCCATGTATTTTTACACTAGGCGACCCTGCGGACTTAGTTTTTTTCAGGCCAAAAGTCTATGTAAAAATACATGGGAAAATCCGTCCCCAGAGTGACAGTCCTTACTACTTGCGACAATGCGAACCGTTTGCGCCAGTTTGCGACTCACGCGAGGATATTGCGAATCCCCGCGAACGTTTCAAGACAGTTTTGAGACTCATCCGCGAATGCAATTCGCAATCAGTCGCAAACTGTCGCATCCCAGTGAGATAGGGGCTTTAGCAGAATAAATGAGAAACATTTCCATTACTTCTATGGGCGCACTGTATTAGAGCACGTGATAACATGATGGCGTCTCTATGATGCCATAGCCACTGTACTTACCTAGCAGGCACATGACGTCGTAATGACGTCGTACTGACGTCGATACGACGTGATGACGTCGCATCGACGTCATTGAGACGTCATTGCGACATCATGTGCCTGCTGGGCTTAAGACTCGTATTTCATCTTACATGCGTTTAATGCGATTAGAGCTTTCACATTAGCAAAACTTAACCGGATCCGGCGTCCATTTATGCAGTATTACACTACAAATTGCCGCACGTTGAAAAATCTCAAAGTAGTTCAATGTCAGCCAGACGCCCTTCGGATTGCGAGAACATTAAACTTAACTAATTTAAAGATCGTTTTATGAGTTCATCTGAGTAATAGCCACATCTTAGAGAACCTGGATATACACCAAAGAGATAATACACTTTCCTCCCTTTTGAAAGTGAGTTTCTCTTGAGGCGAATGGGTACACTTTCAGTAGAAATAATAATACTACCTTAGCCTTCACAGGCACATGTTCAACGGACTAAGGTCGTGATGTTACGAGGGGAGTTCAATAAGTTCGTAGCACTCGGTATTTTTCTATTCAATTCAAGATTTCTTTTTTCATTTTTGTGCAGTGTAAACCTTTGTCAGTTGAATGATAACAGCCGTTTAGTCAACACGTACATTTTTTGCTCTTACTTTTTGTTTGAAAACCTATACCCATAGGCAAAAATGGAACGTCAGAATATTGAGTTTAGAGCAGTCATAAAGTTCCTCACTAAGGAGGGTGCAAACGCCAAAGAAATCCATCGGCGCATGGCTGATGTGTATGGTGATAGTAGCGCAAAGTATTCCACAGTGGCAAAGTGGTCAGTAGAATTTAAACGTGGGCGAGACTCCCAAGGACAGGTCGCCCTGCTGATGTCATCAGCCAGGAGATGATCGACCGTGTTGAGAGACTTGTGCTAAACGATCGCCGAATCAAAGTTACCGAACTTGCTTCAGAATGTGGTATTTCTAATGGAAGTGTTTACACTATAATCCATGAACATTTAGGCATGTCAAAAAGTATCTGCCAGGTGGGTACCCAGAAACCTGAACATGCAAGATCGTCAGCAAAGGGTGGAGTCCAGATTTGTACAAACGGCTATTCGTGAGTGCAAGTTCGAGCAGTTAAATCACCCGCCATACACTCCAGACCTGGCCCCAAGTGAGTATCATCTGTTTCGAAATTTGAAGTCCCACTTGCGGAGAACGAGATTTCGGGAGATGATGAGCTCAAGGCTGCTACAGAGGCTTGGTTTGAGGACCAAACAGACGACTTTTATTTTAAAGGCATAGCCTGCTTAACAGAAAAGTGGGCCAAATGCATTGAAGTAAAAGGGGATTATATTGAAAAATAATGTTGAAACCATCTTCAACCCCGAGTTCTGCAAACTTATTGAACTTCCATCGTACTACTAAATTTTCAGGTGCAGCAATGCTGTCATTTTCATTTTTGCCTTCCTTCTAAATAGGGGAATTTGCTAGAAGAACTTGCTTCGGGGTTCATTCACTTTGCACGTGACCCAATGTAGTTTACACTTCGATAAACCTCAGAAAAATGAAATTCATTCCTTAGTAATGTATTCCCTTACTCCTCGAAAGTGCCAACAAACTTGACTTCTTATCCAGTGGATGATAATATCCCTTTGCAGAGCTAGCTGAGATTTTTATCATTCACACAACATGCACAATATGAATTAATCTGCAAGTCGCTGCTATCATGTTTATTTCAAAAGACACAGATAATTATTAGCGTGCAAATTGTTTGCAGACTTTTTTGATTGCCATTGTTGTGCACTAATTGCCAATGTGGATTTCTGTCAAGCTGCTTGTCATTCTGAAAGCGTGTAAATGAGAAATGCTAATTATTGGTGGCTTTGAAACTACGACAAGAAAAATCTCAAACTCGTTTTCAGTGTGACAGATACAGCCTTGCTGGAAAATTAGCCTGATAACGTTCCTTGTCTCGTTCAAACTTATCGTAGCTGCTTAATCTGTTTACATGTATGTAGATGGAAATGCATATAACAAAGGTCAGATTGAAAATGAAGAAGCTTTAGGGTCTTAAAGTTTTCTGTAACTGCTATGTGTGTTTACATTCTCTTTTGGAGTGGTTTTACTTTGATATTGTGCCTCTTTTCAAATTACTTTACATAGATGAGCTTATAGTGTAGCCATGTCCGATTATTTTCTTATTTCACATATAGCATCTACAGGTAGGTGTGTGTATGTGTGTGTGTGTGTGGGGGGGGGGGGGAATTATTGTGTTTTCATTCCAGTTGCATAAAAAATCTGGTTGCAATGGCAACTTATAGTTTCTATTTCTATTAACTTATAAAGGTGAAAGTGAGAACTGGCAGTTTTTCCTGTCTCTCTGCAAGTGTTTTTATTTTCGGAAATGTTTCTTGAGTAGTCTTCTACGATTCGTATAAAATGTGTCCAAATGGCTGAATCTGATTGGTTGTCATGGCAACAAATAATGGTAAATTTTCTTCTCAGAAGCCAATAAGGGATGAAGCTGATACTTTGCATTCATGTTCGAGACAGTAGCCTCTATATAAGTTTTTTTATGGTTTTGTTGCTATGGCAACTTGAAGTTTCGATAGACTTATAATGTGAATGGTGGAATTGGCATTTATGTATTTATCTCTGTGTTACTGTAAATATTTTGAAAAAAATCGGACAGAAATGTTCCTAGTGTAGTCCTCTACCAATGAAACGAATTTGTCAAAATCGTTAAAGAATAAATTAAAAAAAAAAACAACCTTAAAACTCTTCTCCTCAGAAGCCATATAGAGGATGAAGCTGATACCTGGCATACATATTCATGACATCAGCGTCTACATAAACTATGTTTTATTATCGTTGCTCATATTGTTTTTTCCTAAGGCAACTTACTAAGCGTCAATCCACTACTGCAACATGTTGTTGTTGGAGCAGGTACAGAAACTTTCCGTTATCTCAAAATATTAAAAAGACAGACAATCAAAGTTGTTTCTTCATAGACGTCGGCTCAGTTAATCGTCGTCACAAAATTTATCTTTAACGGTACCTGTCAGCTACATTATTAACGACTTCCGCGGCGGTCACTTTGTTAGCGCGCGGTTTACAGAGTACAGAGAGACTCTGTCGTCACAAATCTAGTTACCGCGACTTTAACTGAGCGGTTTTAATACCGTTATAATTGAATCAAAAGAATCAGTTTTTCGGCGGAATATTTTATCTGACAGTTTACCGTAACAAATTGCCATCGCCTTTAGAAGGACGTTGGTTGCAGTAGATATTTGATTTGTAGTAAGATGATTTCATTAGAGTTACAATGGCAAAAAGTGAAAATTGGCATTTATTTCTGTGTTAAAGCAGATGGTTTGACAAAAGCTTTACAGAAATCTTTCTGGAGTTGTCTTCTACCAACTAGCTCTTTGCATACATATTCATTACATTAGTCTTTATCCATAATTGTTGCTCCGTGCTTTGGTTGCTATGGCAATTTAAAATTATCATAGACTAACAATGGGGAAAGCAGAAACTGGCATTTATTTCTGTGTCACTGCAACTATTTTGACAAAAGTTGTGCCGAAATGTTTTCCTGGAGCACTCCCCTACCAACCAATGAATTTTGTCCAAATCGTTGGTTTGTATTGCCACGGAAGTCGAAAGGCTACATTTTTAATTGCAACTTGATGATCTTTGTAGATAATCAGGATAGGCATAAAATCTCAGACGAGTTTGAGTTTAAGCCATTTCGAATTTTTCGGAGTTACAATGTATCTGCACTTAAGATCGGGAACTTTTCCCATACACTTACAATGGGGAAAATGTTGTCCCGGGCATAGGAACTTTATTTCTTTTATTGGAACTTGATCAAACTTTGCTGATAACCAGGACAGCCTCGGACGAGTTCGAGATTTGGCTACATTGTATATTTCGCCTTAGAATTCCTTGCCCTTGAGTGCTTAAATAGCTCATATTTGACCTGGTCCTGGGCAAAGCGATTTTGCTGATAACTAAGATAGATGTACAATCTCGGATGAAATCGGAATTCGACTATATTGTACAATTTGCCTTAGAGCTACTGATTCTTGATGGACTCAGGTGAGCTACAAGACCTATGGCCATCGGTTTTCAATATTTCCTGAGTCACTACGTTCACAAGTGAGATTGTAATAAAAGAATGTACCTGTACATGTATGATGAGAACCATCACAGTTTTTTCTGTTTGTTTGTAATACGAGTTTCATTTACAACAAATCCGCTCGTTACCTGTCAAGTAAACTGCAGGCAGAATAGGAAATAGAATTCCAGTTTTGTGCATGAAATATGATTAGCTGTCTTAGCAATAATGTCAGAACTACCAACAGAGTAAAAACCTTGTGTCCTTGTCACAAAACAGAGCTATACCAAAAATATTACGCCGCTGCCAACGGCAGCGACGCCGGAAAAAGCAATACATATGACTCGCTTCTGCTAGCCGCAAGCAAGACGAAAACCTCACATAAAAATAAAAATGATGTTTATAAATAATTTGCATTCGATGAACAGTTTGATCTATTAGAGAGATTTGATGAGAAACTAATCATTAATGGTATTAATACTAGGACAATGAATTTAGTTTATCTCGTGAATCTATAAATTTGAGCCGCAACATGTCAGAAGCAACAAAGTGGCTTGTGTGCCCAGCAAAGACTCAAATCAGCCTGGGCATCCGCCCAGTCTGATCAGAGGCTTTGCTGTCCGCATGGAGCTAGCTTAGACTCTAAGCTACCTTTAAGCGCACAGCGAAGACTGATCTGGGTGAGTGACTGCCCAGCTGCAGGCTGATCTAAGTCTTCACTGGACGCACAGCCACTTTGTTGGTTTTCTCGTGTCGCGTCGTGGCCCATATAATGTGAAAACTAGTCTGATACCGAGTCTGTAACATTGTCTCCGCCCACATATCCGGCTAGGACTTTCTCTCGAACTAGGGTTGGTTATCTGTGCGTATTATTGTTAAAACAGCCTGAAATGTTACACTGAATTTCTTTCATGCAGGACAAAATTTACCAGCGAGAACTATTTTTCTAAAAGCAGAATCTATTTGCATCAAATGCATAGTTTTTAATTTTATTATATTAAATTATAGTAATGATAAAATGAATGAATCGGCGGTTTTACGTTCTATCCAACAATATTTCAGTTATATCAGGATGATGGGAGGGTTTTATGAAGGGCTCTGTGCAATGGTGTTTATATTTTAAGGGCGTTGGTTTTCACTTTATTTAAGTCCTATGCTCGACAAAGCCTCGTAAAAGACTTAATCTGAAAACTAGACTGATATAATTAGAATCTTGTCTGAGTCGCAAAACCGTATTTTTTTAGCCAACGGTGTGGACCTCTTGGGGCGTATGTCTGTTACTTCTGTTACTGCCATTTATATTGAGATTGTGAAATATTAAGTAAGCCACGTGGTTTTCCCCACAGGTTCTTATCTGTCTTGCAGACATGACAGTCAGGTTGAAGTATGATCTTCCTCGAGAAAAAGACACAATCTAGCACTGAGCTCCTGGTTGCTGCTGACAGAATTCGTCCGATGTCTGACGAATGTTACATGTAACATCTCATTGTGTCTACATTATTTCTATGAAGTGGTCCTCAACTAGATAATGTGTATGCTCAGATAGGTCTGCGTCCTTTGAAGCACCGCATACAACACCAAACTCAACAGAGTGGTCTGTGTGCCCAGGGAAAGCTCTGGTCAGCTTGGGCATCCACCAAGACTGATCAGAGTCTGCGCTTGCGCTCAAATGATAGCTAAGGGTCTAAGTTAGCTCCATGCGGACAGCAAAGGCTCTGAGCAGACTGGGCGGATGCCCAGGCTGATCTGAGTCGTTGTTGGGCACACATGCCACTTTGTTGGTCTTCCCATGTTGCGGCTCACATAAGTACTAGTAAATATTTTCCCCGGTCACACTTTGTCCTCAAAATTATGAATGGAAATTATAGGAATTCAAGGTGTGGGAGGTACTCCTAAATATAGGACAAAATTCTGCGATATGATATCTAAGTGGTCAAAACGCCAGCAAAGATAATTTTGCAATGAAAATTGAAGTCCTTGGGAATTGAAATTAGTCTAGACAAATTTTTTATCATTCTGAATCAAATGCTCAAAAATGCGATGCAAAATTCCAAATCAGGAATTTCTTTCTAACAGCTTCTAACAGCTACAGCAGCTGACTAGAAAAGTTTGTGGGTTTCTTATACAATATACAATATGCTTTTTATTACTCTCAGTCTACATTTACATGGCAACATTAGGGAAATACTGCATTTAGATTACGCTGCTTTTGCTTGCATTAGCGAGGAGCATGAATAATTAAAGACAAATATTCTTGTATATTGAATCTCATAATCCTGTTACGCAACAGTCCAGTGACACTGCTATTTCATCAAAGGATATACCCCATTTCACATAGGTAATTACATAACAGGGTCATAAAACCAATAAAGACTGAGGGTGTGTTCTCTATAGTAGAGAATATTTGTCTTTAAGAGAATCCAAAGCGAGCTGCTACAAAAATCAGTATTTTATAGAAATAGTCAGTCCTCGCACGCTACCATAATGATTGCCGAAAGAAAGAGCTAAATGTCACAACGTTCTGTTGTGTTTGCATCAAAAGAGAGCAGTCAGTGTAACGATCGTGCTTTATCATGCAAGCCTCGCCATTCCTACTCTGTTTCTGGTCTCGCCTGATAAACTTGATATCAAAAGACACTAACTTACATAGCACTGTAAGTGAGATGCGATCTTACAAATAACGTGTATGGACTTCTGTCGAGATCCACACAACATACACAACTCACGGTGGAACAAATCTTTAACGAGCACAACTTTTTGAGCAGATATGTGACGTGTATGCTAATGATCTCTTAGTATTCTCTTCCCCTGGTCTTGCCAGCATTATACTGTTTCGCAATGCTGCCCCAAAGCTGTTGAGGCTAGTAGAAGTGGAGGAAGATTATAAAAGTCTACTGAACTCGCGAAACAGATAGTTAAAGGGTGTAAGGAGCTCGGTGCCAATAAATGTGTCTTCAATACAAGAATTGATAAAACAACTGCAACAGAGGAGGCAATCCCTGCATTACTTTTCTTGCTGTCGAGTTTGTCTGAGAAACTCCAGCACACACTTCCTGCTTCCCTGATTGCAAACATTGTTACTGCATTTTAATAACTCGAAGAAGTTATTGCACTCGAGATTCATGTAAGGGGGGAAAGCAAAATGGAGACTATGAATGACTTTGGAGTGACATTTTCATATGCTGAAGTTCTATGATTTAGAGCCTCTGCTGCAACTGCTGCTGCCCAAGAGGTGCGCAGCAATTTAGAACCATAACAAAAAATGAATTAATAGGCAGTAGCAAATAATTATGACACTAACATATCATCCGAAAATGGTCTCCTATCTACACATGCCCTTGCATTGCTATTGACACAGGAAAACAAAAATGCAGACCACGCACAGAACACCAAAGGGTCAATAGACCGTATTAAAATGGAAGATACGAGAAAGCAGGCCACTTCAGCTTTAGACATCAAGCATCACCATAGTCCAATAAAGCCAAGTATGCCCGCAGGTGAACGCATACGCTCTGTGTTGCCTCTGAAAGGTTTAGCAGAATAATCTGGTACAAGAAGAGCGCAAGATTTGGACTTCGGATTTCTAAACAGCCTAGCTAGTGTACCGTGTGTACCGGAAACCCCGGAATGTGGTGGTTTTAATACAAAACTTGCAATAGAACAGAATGAGAGCCTTGAGCCTGCAATTACTGTTATGTACACTCGGCTTATTGACATGGTGCCCTTTTTTCCAGACACCATGATGACAGTCATGTATGAAGCGCAGAGGCTGACAGTTAAGTGTGGACAGAGGTTCACAATATTCACGGTCGATCAACGATTATATCGTGTGACGGTCAATGTCTTGTGGGTGCTCCCCTAGAGTTGTTTCCTTATTTTTCCCTCCATTGGGAGGCATGGCCCATGACGTAATCTGGCCCATGTTTCTTCTTCTGAATGTATTCTCTGCTCTTGAAGGAACTATTTAAGATTTTAATGCACATGTTCATGAGCTTTGTTGGTTGTGTCGGTATGTTAATGGCCAACACTGGCCTAGAGGAGGTATTGAAGTAAGGGCATCGCGAATGCTAATGCGGGACATTTTACAAGACGCAGACACATCTGATGATTTGTTGCAGCTCTTGGAGAAAAGTTCAAAGTAGGACAACTAAACTTTGGCTGGAATGTCCTATCAAACCGGTTTCGATTATGATGTTGTTTCTGTGTGCTGAAAGGAAGCAGAGTGGGTTTCACATTTGTATGCCGTTGATTTAATGATTCCTTTTTTTTTTGCTTCAGGGCATGTCAACTATGCAAATGGCCTGTATTATTTGCGGTCCATGGAAATTCTTCCAAAAGTAGTTCAATCAATATTGAGAAACACACAACATATGATGCGACATAAGGTATTTGGAATGCCATTTGGTCTGACATGTTCATAGAACGGCATTTATGCGATATAGACATAGTCCAGGTGACTAATAGGAATCTGCCTTAAAGCGCTGGGCTCTCAGTCTACATACATATTGCCGTCCCTTGAAATATTTAGATTATATGAGAGACACCACCGTGTTGCTTACTGTCATTACACATAAAGAGGAAGCAGCTCCAAGAATTGAATCCGATGCTGTTGACAGAAACAATCTGTGTGAGAAGCTTGACAGCTGCATTGATCCCCTGAAGCCAGAAGAACACACAGACGGCATCCTACTTATTGTGTCAGGAGGAATAGGTCCAGGGGCCGTATTTATAAAACAACTTAAGTCGTTGCTATGCTGTTGCTAAGGCTACATTTCTATGAAGGAGATTCCCTACAACTGTGAAATTTGCTCTTGAGGAACAGTCTTTGTAAGACTGTTCCTCCAGACCAAATTTCATAGTTGTAGGAAATCTCCAACATAGAAATTTACCCTTAGCAACAGCATAGCAACGACTTAGGTTGTTTTATGAATACGGCCCCAGATCTTGTGAATGTGGATAATGCTATCAACATACGAAGAACACAGCTGATTGCATATGAAAGTTCATGACCAGAGAACTTTTACAAAAAGTATGATCACGATGGCAGTCAGGAAAAAGGCATTCAGTTTGGAACTGGCACTGTTTATGACACACAACTGATATATTCGCGGGTCATGTGACTGGTATCAACTCGACCCATTGACTTGCAAGATTTATTCAGCTATGAGCTTGCTCCTCTGCCAACATCAATGTTTGATGATAATGGTAATATGATAACAGTAACTTCGAAATTGGTTCTTAAACCAAACTGCAAGTAACACAGCCAACATGAGCTTTGGTAAAGTCAAATGTGATCATCATTGACGACTGTGCAATTCTTTGGTGCTTACACTGGCCTTCAAGTGCAACACTATAGGACTATGTAGACAGTTTCTGGCAGTAGCACAAGAAAAAGCTGAATGAGCCAGAAGTCTGGTATTGCACACAAATTGAAATAAGTTAAGCCCTATCGTTGCAACAGTTGGTACTTACCGTGATAGAAAGCAAAGCTCAACTTATTGACATGATATGTGAGCAGGTCAAAAACAATACTTTGGACATCCCGCCAAATTTGCGATGATACCGATGTATTTGTCCTTTTGCTTCACTATTTCTTCTCAGAAACCTAACATAATGTCTTTTGATGAATGAACTAATGCTTCCCAGCGACCAGTAACAAACATAGCAACAATGAAAACATGCTGCAAGGATTCGGCGACGCTTAGCCGTGCATGCCCTCTCTGGCTGTGATACTATAGCTAGATTAAGTGGCCTTGGTAAGGCAAAAATTATGTTGCACCTGCAGCAAGGGACCAGACTTGAACAACTTGGTGAATACAATGCTGCATTTCCGGAGGTAATCGCCGAAGCACCTTCTGTTGCTTCTTGATATGGTAAAGGGGCTACCAACATGCCGAATGTGCCGTTTTGGTAGTAGGTTGACAAAGATGGCAGGCAGGAACATAAGACAGACTCCTAAGCTACAGACTTTGCCACCGGGGTCTTTTTCTGAAAATGTCAAAGGGTCCTATCTTCAGACATACATCCATAAAAGTGCCATGGATTCCGATCCAAACGGGTGGATAAAAGATATCAATTTCAAAATCCTTGCACATGCTTTGAGTATCTCTGCAGATATACTGTCCGCACCTCCAATTGTTCTTCAGATGATTTGCTGTTGCTGTGCCTCCAACCAACCCTGTGCAACAGCAAGATGCTGCTGCTATGCATCTCAGTTAGCTTGTTTAAATTCTGCAACTGCTTTCTGACAAGCAATTGTCAAAATGCATTGACAAAAGGTGTTTCAGAGTTCAGTGATGACGAGGTACACAATAACAGTTACAACGAAAATATTGAATAAACAGTTAACAAGTGGGACACGCTGTTCGTATCTGTTCATGTCTGGTTTGATGTGATCTATTCAACAAAGCATACAAGAAAGTTTCGTCTCTTATATAATATCCCTATCATCGCGAAAATGATATTTTACAACTTCTTGTTTATATTCAGATACTTCTTACTATAAAATGACGGTTTTCTAATAACAAAATCTGTATTTTATTAACACGAAACAATTCCACGGTCATTCGATGCAGCAAAATTTTATAATTAGACATCTTATCCGCCTGTATATAACTGTAAATCATATCTGCAAAAGATCTTAAAGAGAACATTGAAAGTCACGTAAGGGTGTACGAATAAATATTTAATTTTGAAAATGGTTAACTCTGCATCAAGCTTTCAAAAATGTAATTATGGAATACCGTTTGATTAATACACGCACACTCTAGGAGAGATCTAGAAGTCTCTTATTAAGCCATTAACTTCACCTACATTTTTCATGAAATTATGCCCCTTTGTAATTTTCAATATAGGAATTATGTCGGCTCCATAACTTTAAAATCGTTGAAGATATTTTCACAAAACTTGATGTAAATGTAAAGCATTATTAGACGATGTGCAGTGAACAAGAACCCAGATTCCACCTACATACTTTATGGAATTATGCCCGGTTCTTAATTTTCAGTATGCCCTATTATTTTAAAACTGTTCAAGACATTTTCATGAAACTTGATACAAATATAAAGCATCATCAAACAATGTGCAGAGAACAAGAACCATAACTCCACCTTCAGTTTTATGGAATTATGCCCCTTGGTAATTTTAGTATGTCCTCTCTAAACTTTAAAACCCATAGAAGATATTTTCAAGAAATTTCTTAAGAATATAAAGCAACATCTGATGATGTGCAGAGAACAACAACTATATTTTTGAGGGAACTATGCCCCTTTGTAATTTTAAGTATGCACCGCGGCGGAGGGTGTGGGTGAAGGTTTGGGCCCAGTAAAATCGGTTTAAACCCCCCCCCCCCCCAGAGTAGTTATTACTGACCGTCCCAAGGGTTGCGGTTGCATTTGTTTTATGTTCGGTGCTGTTTAATTTATTGTGTTCTCATTTTAACCCTTCTATAATAAAAATAGTAAATAGGTAAAATTAGTTGTTAAATGCTTTTCGTATAATTTGCTTAGTCTGTTGTAACCCTTCTGTTGGTCTAAATTATTTAGTTCAGTAAAGATAGCTGAGTTGCCACTTATTTGGGAAAGAGCTGCTGACTCGGCTTATCACTTGTAATTTATTGTTTGTCGGGATGTCTTTGTCAATCTTTCCCTTTGATGTTGGGGATAGGGTTTGGGATCTGATTCAGTCAGTTCCTGAAGTGTAGTTACTCTTTAAATTTCTTTATAACTCTTAAACTGTCGAAAATCCTTCGCGAAATTTTGAACAAATATAAAGCAATGTCAACTGAAGTTCAGAGAATAAGAATCATAACTCCACCTACATTTTTTGTTCCAGGAATGGGCAGGGGGTGGAGTGAAATTTTTGTTTTTGTTTCTAAAACAAACAACTAGTTTTTCTCGATATTCTCTATTTGTGTGCAAAAAGCAAGGTCTCTGATAGAGTAGGATGAAATGAATTTTATGTCCCAAGGTAGCTGTTTCAAACCTAGTAGGCAAAGTGGTCTGTTGGGAGAATGATTCAAATTAAACAAGATGAAACACAGATAGTGTGTGTACTTTAACATGGGCCACAAAAAGAGAAAAAGGACCTTAAGACCTGTCTCAACTATAAACTTTTCCACCAGCATTCCAATCAGCCTCGACAGTCTAATCAGTCTTTTGACTTCTTTTTTATTTTATTTCAATTTTCATTTGGATCCAAATATTGTTGATGTAAATAGGGAAGATACTGATAGGGCTGCGTATTTTCGCATGTTTGCACATTCGTTAAGGTTTCTTTCTTCTTAATGTGCCTACTTAAATAAATAATTTCTTAGAAAGTTGCACTTCTGATTTCCTAAAATGTCACTTATTGTGTTTCTGTTTTCAGGATTCGTTACTGATAGCTTCACCACATGCGTGTCTTGCGCGAATCCCCAAGCAGCCAATTATAAATGACTATATTCAGTTTTGCGGAAACTTAATAAAGAACAGAGAAGTTCAGGCGACAGGGAGAAAAAATGGATTGTAGTCATTGTGACCGTTGCTATTATGATTTAATCCCAGTTGGTGCAAAAATTTATCCAGATGTTATATGTATTACGTTAATTCTGACATAAATACTGTTAACTGACTACTACTACTACTACTACTAAGGATGATAATAATAACTACTAGGGTCATCATAGAAGTCTTGCGAACGCCGTCATAACTTCTTTATTCATTGAGCTAGGGTAATGAAATAAAAAAAAAAAACAAAAAAAAAAAACAGATCACTTATAATGCACACATATTGTGCAAATGTCAAGCATGTGACGTACGTTTCTCGGAAATGAAAGGTTAATGAGAAATCCACTATTTAAGCGGTTTCCCATATAAAGGCATAACGCACCAAGCTTCACCTTGCCATAAATTAAGTCAGGGTCAACGCACGGTCATGATTTGTATAAACTATAAGGGTCCCGAGTCGACAATGCTACATAATAAGCCACAAAATCATTGGGTCTTTGGTCTGGAGTAGATGTTTGAAGGGTTTTTACCATATATGGGCGAGGCGGCCATTTCGGCCATGGTCTTGGTATGTAGCATTAGCAAGTGCCTAATGCTATATGAGCCGCGACACGACAAAACCAACAATGTGGATGTGCGCCTAGCGCAGACTCATATCAGCCTGGGCGTCCGCTTAATTTGATCAGACTCTCCGCTTTGCGCTTAGATGGTAGCTAAGGGTCAAAGCTAGCTCCATGCGGACAGCGAAGACTCTGATCAGACTGGGCGGATGCCCAGGCTGATCTGAGTCTGTGCTGGGCGCACAACCACATTTTTGGTTTTGTCATGTCGCGGCTCATATACCAAACCACAAGGTCGACGGGCCTTTGGTTCAGGAGAAAAAGATATTTTAAGGGTTTTTTTTCCTATATAATATGAGCGTGGCGGCTGTCTTGGTCATGTGACCAAGACCATCTGAACACACTTTGGTTCCTTTGACCCAGTAAAAAAGTTCCATATAAAATATGGCCTTAATCGGCCCAGTGACGTCAGAGATGTTTGAAAATATTGGCGGACGACAGAATCTCAGAGGCCTTGAACAAAGGCGAAAGAATGGTCTTCACCTTCAGCAACATTATATCTTCATTTTCTTATTTAGCTCATCATATGTACCAAATATTATACCTTAGACTTAAATAGCTTCTGAGAAATCCATTGTTTAAGTATTTTTCCGAATAAAAGCATAACGCATCACGACTGACCTTGCCATAGATTACGTCAAGGTCAACGCACGGTCGCGATTTATTTAAACTATGATGGGCTTGAGTCCTCAATGCTATATACCAATCCACAAGGGCATTGGGCTATGATTCTGGAGAAGAAGATTTTTGAAGGGGATTTACCATGGTGGTCATCTTGGTCATGTGACCAAAACCATCTGAACAAACTTCAGTTCCTTTGTCCTAGTGAAGCTCAGTATGAAATATGGCTTCAAACGACCCAGTGGCTTCAGAGGATAAGATGTTTGAAAACGCTGACGAGCGACAGAACCTCAGTGACCTTGAGCAAAAGTCGAAGCATGATCTTGACATATAGCAACATAATATCTGCATTTGCTCATTTAGTTAACCAAATATCATACTTAGTTTCTGAGAAATTCACTACTTAAATATTATCTCATATAAAAGCATAACGAATCAAAATTGACCTTGCCATAAATTAGCTCAAGATCAACGCACGGTCATGATTTGTATAAACTATAATGGGCCCGAGTCGACAATGCTACATACTAAGCCACAAGATCATTGGGCATTTGATTTTGGAGATGGTTTTTACCATATATGGGCGTGGCGGCCATCTTGGTCATGTGACCTAGACCCCGCGAAGAAACTTTCGTTCCCGCAACCCAGTGAAGCGCCATATGAAAGTTGGCTTAAAATCGGCCCTGTGGTTTTAGAGGAGAAGATGATCGAAAATGTTGACGGCAGACGGATGCCTGGGGCCGTATTCATAAAGCCACTTAAGTCGTTGCTATGCGGTTGCTAAGGCTAAATACCTATAAAGGAGATTCCCTACAACTATGAAATTTGGCCTAGAGGAACAGTCTTACAAAGACTGTTCCTCCAGACCAAATTTCATAGTTGCAGTCTCCTTCAAAGAAATTTAGCCTTAGCAACAGCATAGCAACCACTTCAGTCGTTTTATGAATATGGCCCCTGGCTTTACTATAAGCTCACCTTGAGCCTAAAGGCTCAGGTGAGCTAAAAATAGGGAGTCTTTCCGACAACGTCTTTCCAACAATAACTGCTTTTGCTGCTCGGGATAATTCTGACGGCCTCTAAATCTAGTTTTGTTTGCATAAAATTTACCTTTTAAAAATAGCCTAATATCTTTTAACTTTTGCTTTACATGATTATTTTGGATTTTCAATATTTTGTGATCGCAGTCTAAATTTATGGAAGATCAAAGATAATAAGTATACTACGGATATATTGGATCCAGTCTGACTTCCTCTCGTTGTTCTTATGCAAACTGTACAAAGTAGAATACATACATGAAGATAATTTTTTATTTAGTTATTGCAAAACTTTTATCATGCTAGTATAATGTGTATATTAATAGGAAATATTCCTGATTTAGCATATATTATTTAGTTCGGCGTGGATAATTTTAATGCGAACACTGCTAATAGAATTTTAATTGTGTTTGCTTAATAACATTCAAATTTACCGATTCCCATTTTTCACTTCCAATAATAAAATCGGCTTCACCGCTTTTTTTTCAAACAGACCTATTTGTATATCTACGGGTAACGACATTGTTTTTGTTTTATTAAACATTCTATAAGATCCTCGTTTTGCCTGTTCAGCAACGTCTTTTTGTACAAAAGAAAATAACCACTTCTTGAAAAACAAAATATTCCCAAATATTCTTACTCGTTAATGAATTCGAATTTTGCGTTATTCAAATAAAAACAATCATTCAAATTTGTTCTATCTTTTTGAAATATTACAACCTTAGATCTACTAGTATATACTGTTAGTGTTCATGCTTTACAGTACATATGAGCCGCGACACGAAAAAATCAACAATGCGGTTGTGCGCCCAGCGCCGACCTAGATCAGCCTGGGCAGCCACCCAGTTTGATCAGACTCTTTCTGAAGTGCTCAAACGGTAGCTAAGGGTCTAAGCTACCTTCATGCGGACAGTGAAGACTCTGATCAGACTGGGCGGATGCCCAGGCTGATCTGAGTCTGCGCTGGGCACACAACCACATTGTTGGTTTTGTCATGTCGCGGCTCATATCAAAGGCTTCTAATGCACAATGCTTTCATTGAGAGGAAAGAAAAGATTGAGGAAAGCGGAAAATGTAATATGCTGCTGAATTGGGAACATATTGTTATAACCTTAACACCTTTATGACTCATTACATTAATAGTTTTAATCGGGTGCTTCGCTTAGAAATTTAGTCGGAATGTTTCTGCCATGAAAAAAATAGATGGCTTTATATAGATTAAAAACAACTCAAGACCTATGATAGATCCCTGAGGAAAGCCAGCACTAGCATGTCTTCGAGACGACATGACACATTAAAAATGCGAACATGTTGTTTCCTGTCCAGTCTAAGAGATTATATGAAATCCTATTCTTAGATATTTAGAAATATGGTATTCTCTATCACATGCCTACTGATCGTGAAGCGTCACCGTATGAGGCGCTAGTGAAGCCATGTATAACCAAAAACGACCTGTAGGAGTCAGACCAATACAGAAATCTCAGCCAATCCTTCTTACTAATTAAACAGAATTTATATGCCAAATAACGTTTAACGTATGAACTCTGAAATTCGAGGTTACCTCTGCACATAACGCGTTTCAGGACAGACAAAGTGATTCCCAGCTCTTGAGGAACATAGAAATATGCACGCGTGCACTGAAGTATATAGGCAACAAATTGTGCAACTTTATCAACATCACTCTTAACAAGCATACGTTCTGCCGAGCCTTGAAATAATTAGAATCACATGTTCTTGCAAATGATGTAATTACTTATAATCTTTATGAAGATCATTAATGACGCGATCAGTGTAAACACCCTCAATTTTATCCCACTTTTGTTGCATACCAAAGACACTCTTCACTAGTGTATGTTTAGATCATTCCAGGGTGCATAAGTGATTTTTAATTTTTCTTAGCTGATTCAATGCCGCACATGTGATTACACGTTGAAAATATACTGGTGGCTACCTATAAACCTTTGACATATGATCCCTGTTTGAATTATGCTACTGACACCTGTTTCTTTGTATCTTTACCGAATTTAGTGCGATGGGTGCGCATTTCTGTATTTGACATCTTCATTGTCGTCAACCCAAAAGTGTGAAACAAAAGGTGATGGGTAGGTCCCAGCTGGCAAGGACATTTTTCTCTTGGACATTCTTTTGACGAAATCAGCGATCATAGCAAATGTAGACATCAGACAAAGAGACCCACGTATTAACTTGCAAGCACAGACCAGGCTATTCAACAAACACAATGGCCCGAGAAGCAAGGGCATCAAGAACGAGAATCATATGAATATGATTATGATTGTGACTTGTATGATTTATTCTTAGCGTCACGAATTTTGAATACTCCATGATTATTTTGGTGACAGTAACTGGTAACTTTCTATCTTTAATTTAATGAAATTATTGTATACTCATAGCTTTGTATAATGTCCTGGGGCCGTATTTACAAAACGACTTAAGTGGTTGCTATGCTGTTGCTAATGCTGAATTTTTACGATGGAGATTCCATACAACTATGAAATTTGCTCTGGAGGAACAGTCTTTTTCAGACTGTTCCTCCAGAGCAAATTTCATAGTTGTAGGGAATCTCCTTCATAGAAATTTAGCCTTAGCAACAGCATAGCAACAACTTAAGTCGTTCTATAAATACGGGCCCAGTTTCTTTTATGAGATTCAGTCCCATATGTTTCGAGTCCTTGAATTTTCTTTTAACTAACGAGTTCTTTTAACTCTTGTTTTAAGTTGGTATGGAGTTTTCAATTCTGTCACATCATAGAATTTTTATGAATCATATGTTAAACTGAAATATATAATAAATAAGAAGACCTCTTCAGTGGTCGAATGCTAAAGTACTTTGAGCTGAATCAGAAATGAGTAAGATGTCGATTTACACACCCAGTACTTCCCACCCTGTTCCTCTCCTCCCCCAAAACACATGTGACACTTGTTTAACTACCAACGTGGATCTTTTGGAGCAGTTCCGTTTTATTTGACTGAATCTCAGCGGGTACACGACGTTGATTCAACGAAATGACGATGAACGAATGATGACTCAATGCTGATTCGCTGTTTTGTGTCCAGTGGGATATGTCTGTGATCTAAAATGAGCCGCGACGTGACAAAACCAACAATTTGGTCGTGCGTCCAGCGCAGACTCAGATCAGCCTGGGCATCCGCCCAGTCTGATCAGAGTATTCGCTTTCCGCATGAAGGTATCTTAGTCCCTCAGCTACCCTTTAAGCGCTTAGCAAAGAGTCTTATCAGACTGGGTGAATGCACAGGCTGATCTGAGTCTGCATTGGGCGGACGACCACATTGTTGGTTTTCTCGTGTCGCGGCTCAAATGTGATTTGCGTTTGTGATTTGCATATCTCATTGTGTCATCTCTCAGTGTATCAGATAAGTATATATAAGTTTCTTTACTTGGTATGTTCACGATACATTTCGTATTTCGTTGTGAAAAATTATTCAGAAATTGAACCTTTAGTGAACGGTGTTTTGTGTGCCATATATATTTATGTGTGGCATAGGCTAGCTGTAGGACCACGTACCTGGGAAATAGCAGTTCATTTTGCTTACTGTTGTATTGTCATGCTAAAGTCAAAAAAGATCTGGAATTGATACAATCAGGTCCATCATCCCACCCTAAAAACCAAAAGGGAAAGAAGTGTATACATACACACAGCAAACCGAATGAACAGCTCTTTCTCAGATCATTCAGCTTACCCCAAGTGAAACATCAAAAACATCCACTTTTACCTGCTGTATATTCTAAATTATGTAACAAAGCACAGCTATACAAGTTACCATATAGCTAGAAGACAACAGACAAGCGGATATAAGAACAGGTTGTATTGAGGAATCACAGCAGATGTACCACCTTGGAACGGTCAGTAATAGATTTCTGGGGACTTAAACTACAGTGGACTCGACAGTATCGGATCATCGACAGTATCGGATCACTCTTAGGTTATCACCCATTTTTCTCACAAATGAAGCAAACATTTTTTACCATTATATTACAGTCATCAAGTTCGACCAATGGCAAAGTGCAGGGTGAACAATTTGATCGAAATCTGCGGCTGAGAAACAAATCAGAGTTGTTGAAAAGCTTGGCCCCATTTCAGCGGCGCTTGCATTTTGGCTGTTGCTCGTTACCCCCAAGATAGATTTCGGTTATTTAAACTATTTTATCATTAGGCGATTGAAACCAATTTTGCTTTGTAATGTGTCCTGGCATCCCTAAAATTGCAGGCAGTCATTATTTTACTGACATCCCAGTATTTGATGAAACTAAAGACTTGAAAAGTGAGGTACCGATGTGCGACAGTAACGGATCATTATATAATTTGAACTGAAATACAGGCCTCAGCTGGTAACTGCATGTTGGATGTATGGTCTGATGCTGAAAACAAATCATAAATCAACTGCCTGAGTGGCTGCTGTGTCTTTTTTTTTTTTTAAAGAAAATCAGTTTAAAAGTAAGACAACATCCTTTTTGTAAAATATCCCCCATCCCAAGCCCCACATTATAGCGCATGATAATGAAGGTTATGCGTAGCACAACCAAGCTTCTGCTAAACATTCTGTTAAAACATTCGAGATCAGCTCGCATGAATGTGAACCCAGTAATGACTGGCGTTCATCGGATGGACATCTGTACACTGTGTAGACTCAGATTAATGCCTGAGAACTCGTTGAATGACCATGTCGTGTTTATACACTGATTGCACTGAAATATCGTCAAGGCGGAAAATCACCGTATATTTGTTGATCCTGATCAGACACCACGGTCTTATCAGGGTCTACACTTTGCAAAGGCAGTGTATGATCTTTACTGTTTGAGTAGTTCCATGCTATGAGGCGCAGGGGATTACTGAGTTAAGAACTTTTGGCATGCTTGTAGTTTTGTATACATTCAACTTTTATTTAAAAGACAAAACCATTGCTGGTGAAGGACCACATGAAAATATCGTTGAAAGGCCGTTAAAGTTTCCTCAGAGAGCTTAATAGGTCCAACTGTTTATGTAGCAAAATTATTGAAGCTAAGAAGGTTGTCAGAATGCCTCGGAGAAACTCTCCTATAAAATAATATCATATGATCCGATACTGTCGCACCTGATTCGTTACTGTCGCAGGACCCTCCCGTAAGTCTGCATGGGTTATCTGCCCTTAAAGGAATAAATCTCGTAAATATTTTGACGTGGATAGATAGAAGGGATATTTTGCAATTGTTTTGTGTCATAACATACATACTTTTAGCATTCATAAACAACAAAACGGGAGTTTTATTGAACTTGATCCGATACTGTCGAGTCCACTGTACATAGTTTGAAACATCAGTACCACATTGGACATCACATCTCTTTGATAAAAGATAAAACTGGTGCGATCCTTTGTCAGATCCATATTTCTCTATGCCTGAATATCTAGGACCTTGACAGCAGAGCCAGAGAAGAGAACGCAGGTCTTTGAGTTAAAATGCTATCGAAGCTTAATGAAAAAAATGTTCAAGGATAATATAACCAATGAGGTAGTTCCGAGAAAGATCCAAGTAGCCTTTAGAGAATATGAAATCCTTACAATGGCCGAGAAATGAGAACTAAGGTGGTTTGGGTACATCTCAGGGTTCTTTGATGGAATAGCAATGTCACTGGACTGTTGCATAATAAGATGATGACACCCAATAAACAAAATCATTTGTCTTTTAGCTAATGCCGTGAATGATTGGATAGCTAACATGATCGATATGACTGACTGACGTATTTACAGCGCGTCAGGATGACATCACAGACTGATATGCCTCTCTGGTAAGCCATACAATTTTGTCTTACAGCATAATCTGGAATTTGCTATAACTTTGGAAACTTGCTGGATTAGGAAACCTTTGTGCAGACCAAACAGCTAACATATTATTTCAAACCCCTGCCGAAGGTGAGAGTGAGGGTTTGGATCCAATAAAACTAGTGAAATCCCCTTAAAAAAGAATGACTCACCGTTCCGGTGCGGTGCTTCTGTTGCGGCACTTTATTGTTACGTCTACTTAGGCGCACTTGTTTGTGATCTTCTAGCAATATGGTCACTTTTCTAGCTGCTCAGTTTTTCTATTTTTGTTGTGTTTTTGTAATATAAAATAAAAATATATGAAAAAGATGTTTTATGTGTTTCGTATAAATTGATTTGTTTTATTCATATTGGTGCTTCCATTCATCTGGTAGGGTTGAATGACAGCAGAAGCTAAGGGCGTGGGTTTGCATGCAATAAAACTATTTAAATCCAGTTGTTTATTTCTGACCATATTGTTCTTTACCATATAGTCTTCGTACAATCAACTGCTTTAACACGAGAAAAATGTTTGGGACAATCATGCCATGGAAACACACGTTTGGACTTAAATGAACTATTTTCAATCCCAGTTCCCACCCAACAGACAATGTGGGAAAAAGACAACACAAAATTAGTCATCACCAAAGACACCACCAGCGGCAACCATGTGAACAGACATTTCCCATGCATGTATTCACCGGGCTAGCCTTAACATCACAAACAATTTATCAATAACAGACATAGCAGCAAACACCACATAAAACTACAAAAAACAAAAACAAAATTAGAAATGTGTCCATAGGACACGGATGCCCCCGCCTATTGCCCTAAGTAAGATGGCGCCTTGTTTAAGGTACAAAGGTACTGGCATTTGTAGGATAACTAGGTTCACAAAGGCAGACTTCTGTGGTACATGTTTTATTGTTTTCCTTAGGCAGATGTATTGTGCTTTTCGGATCAAGAGAAGTGTGTGTGTGTGTGTGTGTGTGTGTGTGTGTGTGTGTGTGTGTGTGTGTGTGTGTGTGTGTGTAGGGGGGGGGGGGGAGGGGCGTTGGAGGGAGGTGTCATGACTGTGATATGTGATAACATTCTGTATGTTATCACAGAAATGGATGTCATGCAACTTTCCGCCCGGAAACAAGTAACTTTTCAAAAACTAACAAACGGAAACCATTATTGTATCAGATGGAGTTGAAAAAGAGCCATAACTCCAAAAGTAATTGGCAGATTTTACACTAAATTAAACCTAACCTGTATTTTATAATTATATATCTGTGTATAAAATATGAATCCAATACATTAATCTTTTCAAGAGACAATGAACAGAAACCATTTTTTCATACAAAATGTAGTCGAAAAAGGGCCATAACTCACACAATAACAGACAGATTTTACTGTGACCCTAAATCAAACTTTATCTGTCTTATATGAATATATACCTGTGTTTAAAATATGAATTCAATACATCAATGTTTTCAAAAGATATTGAACGGAAACCATTTTTTCATACAATACCATTATTGTATCAGATGGAGTTGAAAAAGGGCCCTAACTCCAACAATAATAGACGGATTTTACCCAACATCGAACTTGACCTGTATTTTATGAGTATATACCTGTGTATAAAATATGAATACAATACACAAATGTTTTCAAACGATATCGAACGGAAACCATTTTTCATACAAAATGAAGTCGAAAAAGGGTCATAACTCCCACAATAATAGACAAATTTTTACCCAACATCAAACTTGACCTGTATTTTATGATTATATACCTGCGTATAAAATATGAATTCAATACATCAATGTTTTTAAAAAATAGTGCACGGAAACCATTTTTTCATACAAAATGAAGTCGAAAAGGGCCATAACTCCAACAATAATAGACGGATTTTACCCAACATCGAACGGGCCGCGTATCGCAATCGGTAGGGCACCTGACTCATAAGTCAGAGGTCCTGGGTTCGAAACCCGGTCTGGCCACATACTTTCGTTTCTCCTTCCGCTGATTCAAGAAGGGCATTTGTCAGTTACTGGCGAAAGTACGTGCACTTAGTACTGGTTAACCGCTTAGGAGGTCAAAGCCTGCCCAGGAACAGTGTGGTTAGGTTAACTGACCGTCCCGACATGACCATAGATGTTTACTGTGGACGCTAAGCAACAAATCAATCAATCAATCAATCGAACTTGACCTGTATTTTATGATTATGTACTTGTGTATAAAATATGAATTCAATACACCAATGTTTTTAAAGATATCGAACGGAAACCATTTTGTATGCAACGTACGTACGTACATTTTACGTACGTACGGACAGGGGTGATACTAAATCCCCCCCCCCCCCATTTTCAATGACGGGGGCATAAAAAAAGAAAGCAGAAATGCCGCCTTTGGATGGCCAATAATAAAATCTTTTTTTTTTTTGGGGGGGGGGGGTACAATAATGAAATTACTGGGGGCGGGATGTGGGGAGCTTGAACACAGGTTTTTAGTCGAATAACAATCGGCATTGGTTTTCTACGTTTTAACCCCTTTTTGGTTTTTTAGTTTGTCATGTCTACCAAAGAGACGTTTCTTGTATATCAAGCAGGTGCCATATGTTTGCACTCCGGACTTTCTATAGTTATTCCAAAGTGGATAAAACATAAGAAGCACAGAAAAATGCTAATGTATTTTGTATTATATAAAAGCATTTTATTACTTTTCCCTTCACAAAACAAGTTTTAAAGTTTATACCAGCAAGGTCTTCGACATGATAGTCAATACGTATGATGCTTTCTTGGCCTACTTCCCTAGGGAAAATAATAAAATTTGGTCACTGCTGCTTAGAAGTAATTGAAGTTTTAACTGGCATTATTCACTCGTGATTGGCGGAATTTAACGTTCAAGAAAAGTGTGATTGGCAATATCCACTAGTCTAATTAGCGCAGTAAAGTCTTGCGTAAATAAGTTCAGTTACCACTTAAAATAGACTGGCAAATAAAACCAAACGGCTGTAGATAAGTTATACATGTAGTTAGATGGGACAAATGACAGGAGAAAAACAAAACAAACAAAAAAATGGAGAAAATGACTTACTTATCTCAAGCACACACATCTTGAAGTACCACTTATATCAAAGACACAATTCCTATTTTTGTTAACATTTCAACTCCTTTTATCGCAAACTACTGGTATCTCAAAGTACATTTACCACAGTGTCGGAGCGGAAATGTACAGTGTTTGAGATTGTATCGTCTCCTGTGATTCTGTACAGTGAGAATCCGACACTTGGTGTAAAGCGATACACGGGGAGAGTAAGTAAACATGACGATGGATTCTTTAATTTCATTATTATCTTGCTTATTGCGATTTCTATGGATTGCTTATAATATACGAAGAACTTCAGAGGATGAATGCTTCATGTTTTTCCCCAAGTTGTGCACACACAAGTTCTTGATCATTTGAACACGCAAAACAGCACACGATTTCGTCCATGTGAAGGGTCGTGTATTCTCGTGTCAAGGCACAAATAAACTGTTATTTTTTCAGCAAATGAGTGTTGGTCTTTAAAATATCTGAGGTTAACGGTAGTACCTCGGTTTTTATGTTTGGGGTGAATAAAAGTGATGAAATGCTGAGTTGTTCATCGATTGATATTCGTACAGTCACTTGCAGAAGACAGCTTGGAAATTGTACAGTGACCCGCTATTATCTTTGTACAGTGACTCGGATCGAGTTGTTTTTCATCAAGCTGAGTTAATCCATTTCATTTCGACAGCGACGACCCTTCGACATTTTCTACTTCCAGAATTCAGAATATAAATCCTTTAATCAAGTTTGGACCCGAATAGTTTACTGGTGGTACGCCAATATTTGTTTCTTTCAGCTACTGACCACTACAGTTTTGTCTCATATAAGACAGTTGTCGCGGACAGAAAGAATACGCCGGGCCGCGTAGCGCAGTCGGTAGCGCATCTGACTGAAGAGCCAGAGGTACCGGGTTCGATACCCAGTCCGGCCACATACTTTCGTGTCAATTGACCATGGAATCTTTTCTACGGTCATTTCCCCCCTTCTACTGATTCAAGAAGGGCAGTTGTCTGTTACTGGTGAAAGTATGGACACTTAGTACTGGCTAACCGCTTAGGAGGTCTGAGCCTGCCCAGGAATAGTGTGGTAAGGTTAACTGACCGTCCCGACATGACCATAGCTGTTTACCGTGGACGTTAAATATCAAATCAATCAATCAAAATCAAGACTTACATGGCAGCATTTGATGAGCAGTTTGAGATACTGGTTTATCGCCTTTGATGCCATGAACGTAAAGCATAAATACATGCATTGTTGAGCCACAATATGCTACCATACACAAAACGCTACCGAGATAGCATTTTATGTATCCCTGCCTACACAAAATGCTACCAAAAAGCATATTGTGTAGGCAGAGTTTTCTGGTAGCGTTGAAAGTATCACTTTTAAGCTCGACTTAATGACTGGACTCAGAAACACATGTTTAAGGCAACCCCGGTCTTAGCTGACATTATCGTACCCATGCGCGGATACAGGGGCGGGAGACGGGGGTCAGAACCCCCCCCCCCCCCCCCCCCCACCACCACCACCTCAGTTTCCAACAATGAGCTTTGCGATCATTATGGTAAAATTTGTCGGAACCCTCTGATCTGAAGCTGGACGGAATGGATGCCGGGGAAATTTTGGTCCCTCATTTTCATGTTAGATGGAGCATATTGTGTAGGGCATATATGATACCTTCACAATATGAGATAGCATTTTGCGTAGACAGGGCTACACAAAATGCTATATCGGTAGCGTTTTGTGTACGGTAGCATATTGTGGCTCAACAATGCATGTACTTTGGAAATTAAAAACAAATATGCACATAGCGCGTTGATAAAATAGTCATACACCAATTACATTGCCGAAGACTCAGATCAGTATGTGCATTGGTGCAGCCTTATCAGAGTCTTCGCTGGCTACATAAGGCAGTCCCACGATCCGTAGTTATGCAATGAGCGCCCAGCAAAAACTGATTAATTTCGTGCCTTGGGGAGCGCTGTGGCTAGTGGTAGAGCCTCGGACTCCGGAGCGAGAGGTCGGGATTCGATCCTCACTCGAGGCGCCGTGTTGTGTTCTTGAGCAAGGCACATTTACTCCCAAAAGATACTGGTGATACCCCGGAAGTGGTGACTCCGTCCCGACTTGACTGAAAAATTGTTTACTGGGACGTTAAGCAAAAGCGAAACGAAAATGTTGTGTTTCGGCTCTGAGTCGGGGCACATCATTTCCTACATTTTCATATGTGCGCTCAGCGAAGACTCTGCGCAGTCTTATCATCCTTCTCTGGTAGTGGCGAGCGAAGACTCTGATCAGACTGCGCAGACGCAAAGGCTGGTCTGAGTCTTAACGGTGCGCACAGGGGAAACTGTATGGAATATTGTGCCTCGGCTCATTTATCTTTATGTCAGCGATTCCTTTTACAGAAATAGTATTTTAAGCTTGATAATTTTCAATGTGTATCTTATTGAAAGTCATAGATATGCCATAAACTGATTCTCAAAGACGTCGAAACGTTACATTTCGAGGTTACGTTTTGTACGCCAGTGACATGCGCAATATCATATACAAAAATGAAGTTCATACATCAAATAATCCTGAAATTATACTGCATAATGACTCAACTGTGAAATGTATGTCAACAAGTCCTACATTTTTATTTCTTGAAACATCGGGTCACACTGACTCGTATATAAAAATTCGAAGTTGATACATGAACTAGTCTTCAAGTTATAAGGCAAAATCACTCAACCATGAAATGTAGGTCACAGTGACCTACATTTATTTTGAGGTGAAAAATCTGGTCATACCAACTCGTATACAAAAATGAAGTTCATAGATACAAAGGTCTTTAAGTTGTAAGGCAAAGTCATTTAACCAGGAAATGTAGGTCACCACAGCCTTGAGGTCATGATACCATAAGACAATGTCACATGGTTCACTGATGACGGACCAAGATTAAGCGCAAGTTGTGTTTGAAATAGATAAGCAGAAAAAAATCCCACTTTTTAAGGTAACCAAGATTTTGATAGCTAGCCACACCCAGGCAAGGACCCTGGGGCTAGGAGTCATGAAATGAAAGCTGACCCTCCAAGGTACCTTTGGTCCAAGTATGAATGTTTTTTTGCTGAGTGGTTACTGAGATACAAAGTTTTTGAAGAACTTGGTTTAAACGCATGCATATGGAATGGACCAGATGCTGACATACGCCACAAAGGGTCGTCTACATCAGATAGGAGGCGAATACGGCTGTAGTGGTGGTAATATTTGCTTTCAATGTGATTGAAGGTCAGCTGGCGCTGTGGTTTATCGTAAACATGGTAAAAGAAGCAGATACTATATACAAGTGACTGTACAGAAAAATTCTTGAAAATCGCAGTTGTCTGTACGACAGCATACCAAGTCACTGTACAACAATCGATACATGCAGTGCCTGTAAAATGAAGAATTTTTTGGATTTATCTCCAGTGCAGATCCGCTTCGAAGATGTTATTTCACAAATATATGTTTCTATAATGTGGTCCTTATGAAAACAATCGGTGTTTCGTTCGATAATGCGATAAATACACATTTCGTCATTGATGCGATCATGCATATTTTTGCATGCAAAGATGATTGAGACTTGTGCATTACACTAAGAACACTTTATAAATGACATTTACCTTCTTGAGGTATTCCAAATTTACTAATGCTTCAAACGGACCAAAACAGTCTGGCTTTTTAATCATAACTTGAGAAAATTGCCAACATTATTTACCGTGTATATTGACATCCTTTACACCAAGTGTCGGATTCTCACTGTACAGAATCACAGGAGACGATACAATCTCAAACACTGTACATTTCCGCTCCGACACTGTGTTTACTGGATTAGAATATTTTCTTTGAAATACCAGTAAATTGAGATGATCTTAGACTTCGAGATATCGGGAATTGATTATATATGCTTTCCAAAACGATTCTGGCCACACACTGCATTTTTGAAATTTTAACCACCATATTTTTATCATTGAGTTCTTAAGTTATATTTACAAACGTGTCAAACTTAATCTCAGTATCTAGATATAGCATTAAACAATATCCAAACTCTTAAAATCCTATTGCAAACACTTTTACCCCAACAATGCATATAAAGTTGCATTTTATTTTTAAAATGGGCATAACTCTGCAATTTCGTATTCGTCGGGAGAAGAAATAAAATCAGGATCAGTTATTGTCAGCAAAATACTATATGAAATTCCAACCTATGCCTACAAATAATGATACGAATATTTATAATCGAAAAAGAAGGTGGATTGAATTACTGATGTCAGTTTTAGATACAGCGTTATTTATCTAAATCCTAGTCCATAAACCCCTACTGACAAATTGTCGCTGAAATTTTACAAGAAGCACGTGTTTTATCCTCGCCTAGATGCGGCATCACGGATGATCATTCAAAAATCGATTTTTTATTCTGAATATACCTTAAGTAAGAGGTAGATGGCGAATCGTTTTTTAAATCGCTCTTTCCGTGAGTAACTGCTAACATAACATTTTTACAAGGCTTTAAGATTTAGAAATTACAGTATGCTATTCTCTGGTTTCGTCACCAGATATTGTCAGGGTCACTGAAGAGGCTTTATTAGCCGAAACTACGTAGTCTGGCCCATGCTCCTTCTCCTGAATGTATTCTCTGCTCTTGAAGGAAGGAACTCTTTCAGATTTTAATTTTACCTCACTGTAGCTGGTATTGTGCCGTGTGGAGGCCGTAAAAAGTCTCCCCGTACATCATCCATAGTGCAGATTATATTTTATTTTCGTCCTTTGAGATCAGAGGATATATCCTGAGAAATCTGAAATTTTAGATTGGTCTATACTCATATTCTAAACCATCGTTTTATATATTATTTGGACCCTTTTTGATACTAATCAGTCTTTGAATCGACTGTCCAATTAAGATTTAGAAATTACAGTATGCTATTCTCTGGTTTCGTCACCAGATATTGTCAGGGTCACTGAAGAGGCTTTATTAGCCGAAACTACGTAGTCTGGCCCATGCTCCTTCTCCTGAATGTATTCTCTGCTCTTGAAGGAAGGAACTCTTTCAGATTTTAATTTTAGAAATGATACAATAAACCATTACCGCTCCATGTATTAGACCAGACAGATCCAGTAAATACAGCCGCAGCACGACCTAAACCAGCCCGAGAGCAGTCCTTGTGCATTTAGCGTCAGTTCGAAGAATGGTCTGGCATTGAGCGCAAAAGGAACTGCCCTAAAATTCTAGGGCGGGTCCTTGTGCGCTCAGTGCCCAAAACAAGCCCCAGAATGATCAACGCGGACCGAACCCCATCCAAAAGGAATGGATAGGGTTATTTTATGATGTTGGATAATGAGGTTCCAGATACCCGCATGTTTAGTTTACGTACTTGTAACTACACATTATCATGAGGCATTGTTAAAATCTAACCAACTAAACCCCATGCTAACGGAGGCAATGGGCCCATAGCCGGCCCAGGCTACAGCTCGGCATCAGGATGGTCATTTAAATATGGTACTTGAATATTTTGGACCTAATGAAATGTGTCCCTTGCCAATGGGAGCTGAAGTATAGACTACAACGAATCCATACCACAGCCCGACATGAATTATATGAGCCGCGACACGACAAAACCAACAATGTGGTTGTGCGCCCTGTGTAGACTCAGATCAGCCTGAGCATCCGCCAAGTTTGATCAGACTCTTTGTTATGTGCTCAAAGGGTAGCTAAGGGACTAAGCTACCTCCATGCGGACAGCGAAGACTCTGATCAGACTGGGCGGATGCCCAGGCTCATCTGAGTCTGCGCTGGGCGCACAACTACATTGTTGGTTTTCTCGTGTCGCGGCTCAATTATAGTCATGTTAGTACTATATGCATACTACAGAGAAGCAAACTCTGTTATCGTGAACGCTTAGTACCTGGGTGCAAACATCACTTTTTATCACACCAGTATTACCATGGAATATTCTAAATTCGTGCCGCTAAGCTCCCCAACAGCAAATGAAAAGCAAATTACTTTATCACTTGCCCCAAAGATCTTTCGTTTTCTCGTTCTTCCAAGAATTCAAACAGTTTGAAACAGCAAAAAAAACTTGAAAATCACATGCATATGCTCCTATGAATACCGCCATCATCAGTAGTGTAAATTAGGGATGTCATATCGGTAAAAGAAACATGGCATTTGCAATTGCTTTTGAAAGCTCTAAGTGACAGGTTTTTGGTGAAATTCTTATACGTTGGATAGTACTGCTGACCAGCTGTAACCTGCATAAGAGCTGTTCAAGTGTATATGCAAACAATCTAAATACTGCTATAACTAAAGTAGCTAATTAATGCATACCAAATAGATATATTAGAGCTTACCTAACTGAACCTCCAAGGATTACTTTATTTCTTAAAAGGCATATCTGATCACAGAATTACAATCGTTTCTTAAAGTTTAGGACACCTTAACTTTAATGTCTGAAATCTGAAGATCGTGTTTTATTATTGTTTACTAACGATGATTATGAAATTTTAAGTTTGTGAACTTGTTTGGGATGTATCAGTCGATCAAACACGAAACTTTCTCGAAAAAGTACATTGTACGTGTTACATTCTTGTTTTCATGACAAAAAATTACCTTCCTTAAAGTTAAGATAAAATTATCTTTAAGGAATAATTGTAGTCCTGAGTTCAGATAACTTACAGAAGAGCTGAACGAACTAGCTTAACATCGCACTGGACAAAGTTCAGGAGACTAAGGAATACAGTTGTTTCAATGAGTCGCGACTCTAAAACGAAGTTTTATGACAAAATCGCCGATAAACTTAAATCTGAAACACTGAAACACTTTCTGCTAAAGACTGGTGGTCAACACGTAAACCTGTCATATCCCCAAACTCGAAAACTTCTGTTCCAGCTCTTGAATCTAATAATAGGTTATACACAAATGACCTTGATAAAGCCAATGTTTTGGATATTTTTTTTCCAGAGTCAGACTATTCTGGATGACCAAAATGCTATTTTACTTGATTTTCACCCATCTGTCACCGTCACTGAGGTAAAAAGTTTTGCTCTTACTCATTTAGCGGTTAAATCGATTGTGAAAACGTTCTCCATAGGTAAAGCCTCTGAATGGAAGTAGCAATCGTATTTTTTTCTCCGAGAATTATCGAGCGAACTTTCTGTTCCTTTTTATTGTCTTTCAACCAATCTCTGTGCCTACATATGAAAGCAAAAAAAAAAAAAAAAAAAAAAAAAAAAAAAACAATGTCTGCCCTACTCAAACAAAAGGAGACACGTCTTTGTTAACTAACTACCGACTCAATCTCTCTCTAACTCCGAAGCAAGAGTACTTGCAAGACTTGTTTAAAATATCTGTTAAATCACTTGCGCGATAACAATTTTAATACTCTCTTTCTTCTCTACAGTCTGGCTATAAACTGGGTCATTCAACCTTAAATCAACTGACTTTCCTTTAATAACCTTTTGTTAATCTCTAGACTCGGTAAAAGAAATCCGAGCTGTCTTCTGTGACATCAATAAGGCATTCGACTGTGTCTTGCATTCTGGACTATTCACAAACTTCGAGTAGCTGGTGTCACAGAAGAAGTCCTGACTCGGTTGTATAGGTATCTTCTAGATACAAAACAACGTTTTGTATTACCTGGTACTGTGATTGTGTTCCTCAGGGATCTATTTTAAGACCTTTACTCTTTCTCTTTAACATAAATGATATTGTAACGGACATAGGTTCAAACATAAGCTTATTTGCTGACGACACTACTCGCTATATAGTCGTCGGTAAGCCAGTGGCAGCAGCAAATTATCTCAATAATTACCTTGGCTAAATTACACAGTGGGTTGCAACGTGGCTGGTGTCCTTCAATCCTTCCAAAATTGAAACAATAATTTTATCACAAAAGTTAGATATAACCCAACATCCCCCTATCTTTATGCAATATCATCAAATAGCAGTAGATTATCATAAATGCCTTTTTTACTTTTCTTACGATTGCACGTGTCATTATCATATTGATCACATTAAAGAAAATTAATGTTAGCGAAAACTAAAGAAAGTCCCTAGAAACGATCTTTATAGCTTTCATTAGGCTCCTACTTAAATATGGTAACGTGATGCGGGACAATATACACAGTATGAAAAACTTGAACTTGAAAAGATTCAAAAGCTGCGGTGATAGTTGAGGGCCAACTAAATTAGTTTTTCTCGATGCTCTGTATAATGAAGTTAAACTGGATACGCTTGAAAAAAGAAAACGAAGGAATGATCACAAGTTGAATTTACCATAATGCAGATTATATTGTTTTTCGTCCTTTGAGATCAGAGGATATATTCTGAGATATCTGAAATTTTAGATTGGTTTAGTCTCTTATTCTAGATCATCATCTTTTATATAAGTCAGACCCTTTTTGATACTTAAGCGTCTTTGCATAGACTGCCCAATCGAAAATAAGAACTTATAGTGAGCTTTTCTCTGGTTTCGTTTCCAGATATTGTCAGGGTCACTTTTGAGACTTTATTAGCCGAAACTACGTAGCCGACACATGTCCCTTCTTCTAAATGTATTCTCTGTACTTGAAGGAAATCTTTAACATTTTAATTTTACTTCGTTGCAGCTGGTGTTGTGCCGTGTGGCGGCCGCAAAACGCCTCCCCGTACATCATCAATAGTGCAGATCATAATGTTTTTCGTCCGTTGAGATCACAGGATATATTCTGAGAAATCTGAAATTTTAGATTGGTTTAGGTTCTTACGCTAGATCAACATCTTTTATATCATTTGGACCCTTTTTGATATCAAACAGTCTTTGAATTACTGTCCAATTGAAATTAAGAAATTACAGTTTGATTTTATCTGGTTTCGTTTCCACATATTGTTAGGGTCACTGATGAGGCTTTATTAGCCGAAACATCGTAGTCTGACCCATGTTACTTCTTCTGAATATATTCTCTGCTCTTGAAGAAACTTTTTAAGATTTTAATTTTATTTTATAAAATGACATGCAACATTACTCCAGTCTAGTTATTTACTTATCATCGCTAGTGCCACAGTCTGAAGATATTATTTCTAGGTATACTTTAAGAAATTTTAACGATCTTTAAAACATTGACGCAAGAACTACTCAGTACTATCATTCGTTTTACCATCAACAGTAAGAAGCTGGAATAATTTACCTATTGAAGACAGACAGTCTGCCTCAGTACATTCATTTAAACAATTTCTTAATAAAAATAAGTCTCCAGTTCTCAAACATTACTATTCGGGCAGTAGACAGGGTCGGATTCTACACGTCAAGCCTCTCTCTTCCCCAATAGGCACAAAATGTGGGAAATGCGTTAAATCGATGTTGATTTAATGTACCGACGTTGGTTCGACGTTTAGAAAATGTTGTTTCGGCCTTGTGTGCCTACTGGATTTTTCTTAGTTACCAGCAGTGTTACATTTTTATTTTATTTTTTTCTCTGAATTTGTTATGTAATTCTTTCTTATCATTTGTTATCATTTGTTCATTTTATAGTTTTGTGTCAGCATTAAATTAATTATAAATGATCTAATGACTCTTAAAATCTGTTTCTTTTCTTATAGTAATTAAGAGAGGCTGACTGTTAGCATCGAGCATTAGCGCATAATAAGGAAAGTCGAAAATTACGGATTTAGCTGATATTTTGGGAAATTGATATATACCATTCTTGTTTGTGTTTCACAAGTTTTTAGCGGTCAGCGTTCGGCCGTTTCCATGGTAACCAGGATTCCATTTTGATCATGTCAATATTAAGACCTTAATGTAACATTCCCTCGCTAATAACTGATCAACAAATATTATCCTATTCTGTTTTGTTTGTGTAGTTTGACAATACATAGCTGTGTAATGAGATTACATAATATTAATGTTGTCTGTCTCATATTATCAACGGAAGAGCTTTTACTGGAAATAATAGACCCAAATTTGAGTGGAAAATACGGGTTTTATTCGCCTGATATCTAAAAATGGCAGTCACGTTTGAAAATGAGGCCATACTTACATGATAAAGGAAGGTTCGAAGTTTAAGAATTTCAAAAAAACAGGTGTAAACTCACAAAGTTTCAAATTTTATTCATCTTTGAAATGTGTCAATGTTGTAAAATTGTAGCAAGGGAGTTAAGTCAATCTGGGATTATCTTACCTCCCTTGACGATTACAAAAGTGCGAACACTACAGATTGTATCAATGATCTTTCATAATAAAAGATAGCACCATTAAAGAATTAGATAACTGTCAACAATGCTCATTATGACCGTTTTAGCTCTATGAAATTGGTCCTTTCACCAAGACTGCAGTTGCAGATATATTTGATGACAAGAGTTGTGCCGAGCAAAACGTCTGCAGAAATCACGGAATAGAAGAACGGAGTAAAACATTTTATTTGCAGCAATATGTTTGCTTTTTCTTTATTTTATGTTGAAATTAATAAAAGTACTAGTTTTTCTTGATTAAATTACTTCTTTGAAGTAGGTAAAACACAAAAACAGGCAGTTTCAGGGTGGTGTAGGCCTACTCGAGGACAGTGTCTATTCACCGGAGGATAGGCTGAAATGTTCTGTGACCTATGATCGTGATATTACATAGAACAGCCAAGAATTGATGCATGAACGACTTATAGTTTTACATCCTTTTAACAGTAGTTCAGTCATATCTTGGCGACTGGAGGAAAAAGTGTGTGTGTGTGGAGGGGGGGGGGGGGGGCGGGGGGAGGGGGGTATGAAGGATTGTGTGTGTGCAATGGAGACCTATTGCCTATTGGCGGTTGGAAAGATTTACGCCTCCAGCGGGTCTCGAGCCCGGAATTACTAGACCAGCAGGCCAGAGCTTAACCTACTGTGCTACCGGGGCTCCTGGAGAAGCCAAGAAAGTCTTTTAATTTAGGTAAGCCTGATAGGGTGACATCTAAAGTATACGTGTACACGAGTGATTTATTCATCCCATCCACTTCCCTAAAAATTTCATCCTCTTTCTGTAGCTTAACAAGTGAAACGCGGGCCTGCTAAGCTAGCAGTCCTTGTTCGAATCTCAATTTCTGAACACAGAATTCTTTTATCATAAACGTGGTGCCATTGCACACAGTCTTTCAAAATCATCTATGCCTTGCCGCATGACTAAATGTTTAAAGGGCCATAAAAATACAAACCTGCCATTAACCCTCTTCATTTCACAGTCTGCCATCTAAATTTTAATTTTTGGTGCTATAAAAATGTTTATGCCCATTTTGTGATGAAATTACTATTGGTTTGGCATGTGATTTTTCGAACCAAATGATGGTCGATGCTTACAGTCAGCTATTCTTAACCCTCCCCGGCTTCGCCCTCGAGAAATTAAAATTTTTGCGATTTGTACTTCAGCAGCATGTATCAACCAGCGATTACTCACTGGTAAAAATATATATCTTAACTCGTACTATATCATACTTTTTTTCACATTTGTACACTCTTTCTCTTCCCAAAATGGTGATATCGCTAATGCATAATAAATAAGTTAAACTAGCGCTAGTCTGATAGTGAAAAGGTTACCGTTAATATAAAGAATTAACTTTTTTCTTCTTTTTTTTCTGGCCTGTCTATAAAACTTGAATCTGCTCCTTTTCTGATATATACATGAGAGAGAACTTAAAAAAATTTCGACCAAGCTTCGAATCAAAAGTAAGCAAAATTAGGCGCTCAGGGAAGAGATTTCTCATTTAGCTATGTATGATAAAAATAAATCATTGTAATCAGTGGAATAACAGCTTTCAGCTCATACGTTATAATAGACTCGCAAATGTTAATTTATATATGTTATTTAGATCCAAAAAAACGAAGATTCGCGTAGTTTGAATAAATTGTGTTAAGAAACTTACGTTTTATAGAAAGAAAACTATATGCTGAGATGGAAGAAACTTCTCATTGGCGCATTTCTGTAATTTTTATACCAGATTAAAGAGCTTGAAATGCTCTTTCGAGCTAGACGTTATACTATAATGTCGGAAAATATATTAAATAAGAAAATGAAAATATTTACGAGCTTCTTTACATTTCGCTATTAAACTGAGAACCGTATACACTATACACGTAACTGCTTATCTCCGGCCCTCTCGGAGATTATCGGAAAATCATGGCCGTAACTATAACGAGAGTTCTTCCCTATGGCTAATACATATGACTTAATAGTTCAATTTAAAAGCTAAATGATAAAAATTTAATAACGTCATATAATAACATAAAAATCTAATGAGAAAAAAAAAGCGGTGAGAATCGATCTCACGGCCCCAAGATCAAACAGATGGAACCCACATAAGCACCATAGTAAGCTGCAATTTATGGGGGTTGAACCCTGGTGGCCCGTAGGAATAATAAATGCATGTCAAAATTTACACGATGCGCTTACTTATATTTAAGCAGTAAAGCACACACGCAGACACATCTAATAATCTGTACGTTTAAGATCTGCAATAATTAAAACAAATAAAAAAATACTAAATAAATTAAAAAGACAGTTATGACATTTTTCTTGTCAATTTTAGTTTTGTGTGATCGAAATGCAGAATTTATCATGTTTGGCAATATGCACAAATTTTGGCATTATTGCTTTTCCCCTTCGTCTGACGATCGATGTTAATGAAACATGGACCTAGAATATTAAGGCGTGACTGTGGACAGACTTCCAATAACATTATTTTTTTCTGATTCCTAATAGAAAGCAGAAGACACGGATCAGACCATCACATTGATATATACTACCCAGCTGGCACACAACGTTATAATGACGTCGCATTGACGTCGATGCAACCAGATGACATCGCATCGACGTCATTCTGACGCCATGTGCCCGCTGGGAAATACTTTACTGCCCAACAGGAACAAGACGTCGAAGTGACGTAGTACTGACGTTGATGCGGCATGGTGGCGTCGCATCGATCCAATTTCGACATCATTACGACGTCATGTGCCTGCTGGGTGTCTTGTAATGCTGTTCAAACAATTTGCACCGTTTTAATTTACCCCCTCTATTGGGACACCTTGAAATTACTGAAATTATTCTAAAATTTGAACAGGTGCTTATAAATACTAGCCGACATTTTGTCCAAAAAAACTGACAGTATATGACGCATTACACATCTTGATCTGATTCTAAAGTAATTTCTCAGATACATCTATCCCAAAATATAGGATTACTGCGGCAATTGTTTGTTAATCTTGCAAATTTTGGGTTAAATCATTGATAATCAAGGGTCAGTCATATTTGCACGTGCACTTTATGCTCATCTATAGTGTTTCAAGAACGTTATGAGCCTTGTCCAGTCAAAATATGTTTGACGCTATACGCAAACAGTGGTTATCAAGATAAGTCTATGCAACTGCGTAGTCTGTCAGAGTAAGAACAGTGCACCTTCTGATTCCCAGAAAGCATACTTGTTCTGGTTGTGCTAGTGTACAGACTGGGTCTAGACATGGGTGTTTTGCTTATACCATAAGACTGATTTTATCACGACACGACTCAAATGGCCTGCGCTAGGAAAAAAGTGTTTTCAGCCCATACTGTTTGCAGTGAACTATGTATGTATACGCAACCAGGAGGTACCAAGATATGCCTACGCTCATGTGTAGTTTACCCTGTTCTGATTGCGCGTGCGTCTAGTCTAGACACGCGTGATTTGCGTATGGCATCAGACTGGTTTTACCAAGAAATGAGGTATGCGCAAGGAAAAATGTGTTTCACCCCATCTTGGTAAACGTGAATGCAGTCCCATTAGTGTCATTTCTTTTCGCACTTTTTACGGCGCTCCAGTGTATGATGCCCAAGATTGTTTATACATGCTGTGAACGCATAAATGGTACCACAGACTGGTCTGATTCTTCTCGTCCCATGTGGCAATTTTCTGAGGGTGCGGCTCTTGGGTTACATCATCTATAATCAAGATAATCAACGGTTGGTCATATTTGCACGCGCATTTTATGCTCAACTCTTTTGTTGAACGTTATGAGCCTTGTCCGGTCAAAATATGTTTGACGCTATTAGCAAACAGTGGGTACCAACATAAGTCTGCGCAACTGCGTAGTCTGTCGGAGTAAGTGCAGTGCACCGTTTGATTCACAGAAGGCGTACTTATTACGCTAACCCTGTTCTGATTGTGCTAGTGCATAGACTAGTCTGGACATAGGCGTTTTGCATATACCATGAGGCTCATTTTATCACACCACGACTCAAATGGCCTGCGCAAGGAAAAATGTGTGTTCAGCCCATAATGTTTGCAGTGAAATATGCTATTATACGCTACCAGGAAGTACAAAGATATGTCTACGCTCATGTGTTGTCTACCCTGTTCTGACTGCGCATGCGTCTAGTCTAGACACGCGTGATTTGCGTATGGCATAATACTGGTTTTATCAAGACACGAGGTATGCGCAAGGAAAAATGTGTTTCACCCCATCTTGGTTTAAGTGAATGCAGTCCCATTAGTGTCATTTCTTTTCGCACTCTTTACGGCGCTCCAGTGTATGATGCCCAAGATTGTTTATACATGATGTGAACGCATAAATGGTACCTCAGACTGGTGTGATTCTTCTCGTCCCATGTGGCAATTTTCTGAGGGTGCGGCTCTTGGGTTACATCACCGATAATCAAGATAATCAACGGTCAGTCATATTTGCACGCGCATTTTATGCTCAACTCTTTTGTAGAACGTTATGAGCCTTGTCCGGTCAAAATATGTTTGACGCAACTGCGTCAAACAGTGGGTACCAAGATAAGTCTACGCAACTGCGTAGTCTGTCGGAGTAAGTGTAGTGCACCGTTTGATTCACAGAAGGCGTACTTATTGCGCTTACCCTGTTCTGATTGTGCTAGTGCATAGACTAGTCTGGACATAGGTGTTTTGCATATACCATGAGGCTCATTTTATCACGACACGACTCAAATGGCCTGCGAAAGGAAAAATGTGTATTCAGCCCATAATGTTTGCAGTGAAATATGCTATTATACGCTACCATGAGGTACCAAGATATGTCTACGCTCATGTGTAGTTTACCCTGTTCTGATTGCGCATGCGTCTAGTCTAGATACGCGTGATTTGCATATGGCATAAGACTGGTTTTATCACGACACGAGGTATGTGCAAGGAAAAATGTGTTTCACCCAATCTTGGTAAAAGCGAATGCAGTCCCATTAGTAGACTAGCGCTAGTCTGATAGTGAAAAGGTTACCGTTAATAGAAAAAGATTTTTTTTCTTCTTCTTTCTGGCCAGTCTATAAAACTTGAATCTGCTCCTTTTTCCATTGCCTTGCGTACGTCATATTCTTCGAAGATTGACTGCCTTATTTTACTCATCATTATCCTCGAGAGGATAAAAATTAATACGCCTATTTGTTTACTCATCTGTATTCGTTCGCGAAATAGCAAGCGAAAAAAACATATAAATGAAAGCAAAACGAACCTACTGATATCTAGTGTTTGTAATTATATTATTACTTGAGTCTAATATAAATATTACATGTAATTATGTCTCCCCCTTCAGGGTCGGGAGACATATTGTTTTTCCCCGGGCGTCTGTCCGTCTGTCCGTCTGTCTGTCACAAATCGTGTCCGTTCTATAACTTGAAAACCGCTCAAGCTATATTCGCGAAACTTCATATAAATATCAATCAACATGAGACGACGTGCAGAGTGCAAGAATGGTAACCCTGGCATTTATACTTTTTGAGTTATTTCTCTTGGAACTTAGTCCATCACAAAATTGTGTTTCAATCGTGTCCGTTCTATAACTTGAAAAACGCTCAAGCTATATTCGCGAAACTTCATATAAATATCAATCAACATGAGACGACGTGCAGAGTGCAAGAATGGTAACTCTGGCATTTATACTTTTTGAGTTATTTCCCTTGGAACTTAGTCCATCACAAATTGTGTTTCAATTGTATCCGCTCTGTAACTTGAAAACTGCTTAAGCTTTATTCACGAAACTTCATACAAATATCAATCAACATAAGGCGATGTGCAGAGTGCACAAGAGTGCACAAATGGTAACTCTAGCATTTATACTTTTTGAGTTATTTCCCTTGGAACTTTGTCCATCACAAAATTGCGTCTCAGTCGAGTCCGTCTATACTTTTAAAACCATTCAAGCTATATTCATGAAAGTTCATACAAATATCAATCAACATCAGACGACGTGCAGAATGCAAGAATCATAACTTTAGCATTTATACTATTTGAGTTATTTCCCTTAGAACTTTGTCAGTCACAAAATCGTGTCTCAGTTGTGTCTGCTCTATAACTTGAAAACCATTCAAGCTATATTCACGAAACTTCATACAAATATCAATCAACATTAGAAGAATTGCATAGTGCAAGAACCATAACTCTTGCATTTATACTTCTTGAGTTATTTCCCTTGGACCTTTGTCAGTCACAAAATCGTGTCTCAATCGCTTTATTACTTGAAAACCGGACAAGCTATATTCACGAAACTTCATACAAATGTCAGTCAACACTAGACAACCTGCAGAGCGCAGCATTTATACTATTTGAGTTATTTCCCTTGGAACTTTGTCATTCACAAAATCGTGTGTCAATCGTCTAAGCTCTATAACTTGAAAACCGTTTAAGCTATATTCATGAAACTTCATACAAATATCAGTCAACATATACAGTGGACGCGACAGTATCGGATCAAGTTTAACAAAACTCCTGTTTGTTGTATGTGAATGCTAAAAGTATGTATGTTATGACACATAACAATTGCAAAATATCCCTTCTATCGATCCATGTCAAAATTTTTACGAAATTTATTCCTTTAAGGGCAGATAACCTATCGAGACTTACAGGAGGGTCTTACGACAGTAACGAATCAATTGCGACAGTATCGGATCATATGATATTATTTTATAGGAAAGTTTCTCGGAGGCATTCTGCCAACCTTCTTAGCTTCAATAATTTTGCTACATAAACAGTTGGACCTATCAAACTCTCAGAGAAAACTTTAACGGCCTTTCAACGATATTTTTCATGTGGTCCTTCACCAGCAACGGTTATGTCTGTTAAATAAAAGTTAAATGTATACAAAAGTACAAGCATGCCAAAAATTCTTAACTCAGTAATCCCCTGCGCCCCATAACACGGAACTACTCAATCAGTAAAGATCATAATCTGCCTTTGCTAAGTGTAGACCCTGATAAGACCGTAATGTCTGATCAGGATCAACAAATATACGGTGATTTTCCGCCTTTCAGTGCAATCAGTGTATAAACACTACATGGTCACTCAACGAGTTCTCCGGCATTAATCTGAGTCTACACAGTGTAGATGTCCATCCGATGAACGCCAGTCATTATTGGGTTCACAACACACATGCGAACTGATCTCGAATGTTTCTTAGAATGTTAAGCAGAAGCTTAGTTGTGCTATGCATAACCTTCATTAGTATATGCTAGCATGTTGGGCGTGGGATGGGGAATGTTTTACAAAAAGGATGTTGTCTTAGTTTTATACTGATCTTCTTTGAAAGAAGACACAGCAGCCACTCAGGTAGTCGATTTGATTTGTTTTCAGCATCAGACCATACATCCAACATGCAGTTTTCCAGCTGAGGCTTCTATTCAGTTCAAATCATATGATGATCCGTTACTGTCGCACACCGATGCTCCACTTTTCAAGTCCTTAGTTTCATCAAATACTGGGATGTCACAAAAATAATGACTGCCTGCAATGTTAGGGATACTAGGACACATTACAAAGCAAAATTGGTTTCAATCGCCTAATGATAAAGTAGTTTAAATAACCGAAATCTATTTTGGGGTTAACGAGCATCAGGCAAAATGCAAGCGCCGCTGAAGAGGGGCCAAGCTTTTCAACAACTCTGATTTGTTTCACATCCGCAAATTTCGATCAATTTTTTCACCCTGCACTTTGCCATTGGTCTAACTTGATGACTGTAATACAATGGTAAAAAATATTTGCTTCATTTGTGAGAAAAATTGGTGATAACTTACGAGTGATTCGATACTGTCGATGATCCGATACTGTCGAGTCCACTGTAAATAGACGACGTGCAGAGCACTGTAACTCTTGCATTTATATTTTTTGACAAAAACTAAATATGAATATCAGTCAACATTACATGACATGCAGAGCATAACAACTATAACTCTTGCATTTATACTTTTTACTTATTATGAATCCCTGCTTCAGGGTAGGGAAACATATTGTTTTTCCCTTGGCGTCTTAATGACTGATCCTTTTGACATCAAAAAGGGGGGAGACATCTGTTTTTATCGTAGGAAAACAATTCTAGTATTATACTGTTCTGTGTGACAAAAACATTTTATAACGCATAACCACGCTGAAGAGTAGCCATGACGCATCATGACCTACTTTTGATACAACTTTGAATGGACCAATCAAGCAAAACACATGACCTGGTGACGTAATGGTAAACAATGTAGTACCGGCTTACCCAGCAGTCCCGTATGCGATAGATCAGTATTTTAATGCTACCTATCAGCGATAATGCTCCTTTCAAGTCGAGCAATAAGTATAGACTGGCAGTAAGAATACAGTGGTAAGAACTGGGAAAATAGGACTGATGACTGACATAACTTCTTCGCCTAGTGGCTAGGCTATAAATTATAGGGTAGGGTATCTTAGCAGCACTTTAAATTTGTTTATTAGAAAAAATGAAAACCATAAGTGATACAGAAACCTAGTACTGAACTACTTTTAAACCATATCGATTCTAATGCAAATTAGGAGGTGTATATCAGTTACATGGTTTAAGGGTGGTTTTGCACTGATTTAACACATTTTATGCATTGTAACCAAAGAAACATATCTACAAATACGTTTCTACATCGTTATTTGCAAAGATGGAATATAACAAGTCTCATTATTTGTTTTTTGTAGCAAATTCAATTTGGCAGAGTGGTAATTAAGGCAAAAAACTAGGAAACTGTTGTTTTCTGTAAAATTAGAATCGCAAGAGGGAAGCCATTTGCACGTGCATTTATTCTTTAGTTAGTGAAAGTTTACAGCTAATTGTTTTTGTTATGAACTGTACTTATGTTGACGTTTCAAGACATGTAAACGGTTTATTCAGGACAGGCTGCCATTTTCAATAATCTTGATTTAAAGAAGTGCTATTTTCATAAATTTGATTTTTTCTCCGACTATATGTACTTTTAGTTGCCATGGTTTCAACAACGTGCAGTGACCGATGTTTTGAAGGTGCAAAGAATAACAATTCCATTTAGTCCTAAGCACCATACCAGTCAAGTATTTGATACTTGCATCAGGAGAGATACATTTTCCCTTTGAAATTCTTGAAAATATGTAAAATTTGACCGACCTAAAATGGTTGCCATGGCAACAATAATTGCTTAGATATCTCGAGAACCGTTTGACATATTTCACTAATTTTTTCACCAATCTCCATCTTTCGTCGAGAACTTTAAACCACGAAATTTTGTGCAAAATACAAACTTTTGAGTTTCCATCCAATGTTCGATGCTTTCAGTCAGCTTCTCTTAAATGGTTGCTGTAAAGATTGAATTACAGAATATATTCGACTATTTCAATATCATTTTTATTATAGCTGACCGGGCTTTTGTTAGATATATTAAATATTTAGCTTAAATATTTGATACACATCTTGATTAACTAACAGATATGCCGCCCTATAGTTAACAAACTCTGTCATGTCCGAGAAAAGAACTCAGTAAGCGATTTCCTTTCATTCTGATCCTATATCTTATTCCATGTCAATGTGTATATGTTGAAATGTAAACGGAAAATGGCTATTAAAAGTCAACTGTCAACAGCAATGTTAACGAGTTATCGCTATTGTCATATTGCCACGTTGGCAATTAATTATTCAATTATTATTATTATTATTATTATTATTATTATTATTATTATTATTGAAATAGAACTTTTGTTAAAATGAAAAGTTCTGAGGGCAAAATATGGGCCTTGTCATTATACCAGATTCTTTCTTTGCTATAGCTTTTGTATATAAGAAACTTTGCTCGTGTGAACGAATCTTTAGCCTAGTTTGTCATCAGTATGACACAGACTAATTTTCCTAACAAAAACTATATTATTGATAGTTAATTAATAAATACCATGAATGAAAACGATGATATGGATCATACCATCATTTGCATTCATGGCATTTATTAGGTAGTTGACTTGTCATAAATGCAATTCAAAATAAGTGATTTCCGAAAAGTGGCAAGAATCGTTTGAAATAAGTGTGAGGTAGTGAATGACAGGTATTAACACTACACCTACGTTCTTGTTTGGTTCAAGGGAAAAACTTAATTAATATAGAATAGTGTTAATGTCATGCAATGTCCACAATGCTTCGGTTAATATTTTGGTCGTCGGATTGATTATATTTATTCCATATATTTTCAGGATGTTGCAGTTTACGTTAAAAAGACTTAAGTATGCCTAAATTACACTCTAAGGATTAAGATTCCCCTTAAAAGATAAATTGTTTGTTATAGAAGCCGATTACAGTCAGTTTAATCAACATTTCTACATAACTGAGCCGCAACACGACAAAACCAACAAAGTTGCATGTTCGCCAAGTGAAAACTCAGATCAGACTGGGCATCCACCAAGTCTGATCAGAGTATTTGCTGTCAGCATGAAGCTAGCATAGACCCTTATATAACTACCCTTTAAGCACACAATGATAACTCTGATTAAACTGGACTGATCCAGGCTGATCTGAGTCTTCACAGGGCACACATGCCACTTTGTCCGGTTTTGTCATGTCCTGGCTCATATCATTCCCACACAGATCCACATTATGTGCTGATTGGCAAACACATATGCGCAGATTTTTTAAATACCTTTGCTCAGCCGTTTTCAGTATCGCCTGCATACGTTTGCGCAAGAACAGCAGGAAGATGCCTTTCAGGGAAAGGTCAGGCAATTAAACAGCCATACTACGTTGAAATCGCTATTGACAGTCCACTAGTAAGAGCTATTTCACATCAAAATCACGTCCCCAACAAATATCCTTACCTCGATATAAGCCACGCATTAAACTGAAAATTCAGTTTTTGGATGGAGGTATAGTTTGTAAAAAATGACCGCACTAGTATTTCTTTGATTTGCCTACAAAATATATCAAAAGGTTTGTAAGATGGTATAGAATACTAGGATAACACAACATTTTTGACTTTAGACTTGCGTTTTAAGAAAAACGAAGAAAACAGTAACTTTTTGCTCATTTTCTCTAATTTCCCTAATTACTATTAGAAAATGAAGGTCATGTAAATCAGAGCAAAAATGACCGCATTAAATGTAGACTTATAAGTTTTAAAAAATGTCTAAGTGCAGCTAAAAAAAAGGACCTAACACAACGTTTTTCATTTTTTATTCAAGGAAGACAATGAAAAAGTTTCAGTGTCCTATATAATTTAATGCTATTTCAAGCTCATGCGATATCGTTGTTTTCAGGTAAATTATACGAAATTGAGGAAAAAGGCTGTCCATGCTTTTACCAGTCGACGCGCAAAAGCTATTTTAAAAAAACGTAAGATTCATATGCATATTCAACAAATGCTTGAAAACACTTTTTCAGGCTACAACGACTAAGACGACGAATTGGACAAAACACTTCTTTTTGCATTGTATCCATACCTGACGGAATTTATTCAAAAACCTGGTCTGACTAACAACTGTCGGGCACATTGGAACGATGACTTAAAACTGAATAAAGAAGGATGCGAAAAAAATATATTCACGAAATCATGATGTAGAATCAACTTTGATTCAACTGTTTATTTCACACTGATAGAGTTTTGATGGTATCAGAAGTACACATGTATAACGAACATGTACACTGACTCGTGACAGAGAAACCCACTTTGTCGAGATGGAATATATAATAATCTTTTATTACACTCTAGCCATACAGGATATGACATATGAGGAAAATAGAAATGATGTACAATTACATGCGTAGAGGTGAAGCATACTTAGTACTGGTTAACCGCTTAGGAGGTCTAAGCCTGCCCAGGAATTGTGTGGTTAGGTTAAGGTGGTGATATATGGTAAATGTAAAATTCTGCATAAACTCATAAAAAAGTAACGTATCTCCCTGAAAGTTAGCAGACTTCTTATTTTTGTTGTTCTTTACAGTTTAGAATACAAAATAGATGTACATGCTGCTTAAAAAAGTGTTTTTATAAGGATAGATCAAAGGGTAATTTTCTGCGAATAAATCTGAAAAAATAATATCGTTTTTAAAAATTTACATAGTGCTAAAGGTGCATTATTGCATAATGAAGAGCGTCCTAGCAATTATTTATTCCAACTCTTTCTTAAATTGTAATGTAGACCAGATGAAAACGGTAGCTTTTTCTCAAATGTTCAACCATGTACAAAGTAAATGTACACTGGACGCATTTATTAAATATAGGGTAGGCAAGCATACCTATGTTAACACCTACAATATAAATAATACATTACTGACATGATCAGTGGTGTGTAGATGAAATTGTTCAACCTTGTTAAAATAGTTTCACCTGTCTCACCTGTGTGTTTTGACAAAAAAATTTGGACACAGACTGCATCTTTTTTCATCTGCTCAGCCTGATAATGTGTGAAAGAGTTTGAAAAAATAAATGCTAGGACGCTCTCCATTATTCAACAAGGTACTCTAAGCACTATGTATATTTTCAATAATGATATTATTTTTTCAGATTTATTCGCAGAAAATTACCCTTTGATCTTCTCTTATAAAAACACTTTTTAACATTAACAAATGTTGCATTTTGGGATTCTAAATTATGAGAAACAACATAACGAAGGCATCTGCTAAGTTTTGGAAAAATCAGTGTTATTTTGAGTATTTTATGCAGATTTTTGTCTTTGTCCCAAATCAGTGATTATCACCACCTTAACTGACCGTCCCGACATGACCGTAGTTGTTTACCGTGGACGTTAAGCAATAAATCAAATCGAATCAATAAACAAAATTCACATGAGTTAGCAAAGCACAGGAGGATCGCTGATATTTAGGAATGCTTCAAACATTTATCATACATATGTGTGTGCCATCTGTGTACCGTACCAAATCGTGAAGGACTGCTGAGGCTGGTGGCGCAGGAACACGTGGCGGAGCTGATTTCCAGACAGGCATGCTCCCCGCCACCAGCCGCGGCAGTATAATTACCTGCAGAGACACAAAGGGCACACACTCAGGCATTCAAACTACATTTCTACACAAAAATTGCAGTATATAACCATTGATACAAATCATGTAGAAAACTTCTGACTTACTAGCTAGCAATTCACAGTGTTAGTAAAACTTTCACATTTCTGATATTATGCGATGGGCTTATATGGCGGTATGTACAGTGTGCTTGCTAGACATTCGCCTTATTCCATGACCGTATATTATGCTACTTTGTATGTTATAGAATGTTTATAGCCAATAAATGATCCTAGAAGCAATCATTGGTGAAATCATCTAAAGCTCATTATAGCAGCTATTTGCACATCAAGAGATGAGGTGAAAAGAGTACACTTTCCTGTTTTTCACAAAGTTTACGAAAGGAAACTTTTTTTATTCACCGGGCATACACAGACTTTCTCTTAACGGAAACAATATACTCCGAGAGATGCAAATTCTTTCTTTTCTCAGTTAATTGTATTGAACAGGGAGGCAAGACAATTTTAGAGTTGATTCCCCTGAAAGAGTATCTTTTCACCTTAACACCATGAGGAAATTACCTGCGTCCTAAGCCGGAAGACCTGCATTCGGGCATGCATTAGATGTGCATATCAGAGCTTCAGATAAGTTGGGGCTTTGAGGATAATTCTTAAATATTATTTTTTCTGATATGTCAGCGGAAAACATATGTTGTGAACCCTCATCACAACCATCTCGGTGAGACGGTTGTAATGAGGGGTCACAAGATATGTTGTTTTTTTATGCTAAAATATGGAAATTAGTTGTAAAGTGTCTCTGTTACCGCCGCTTTTCTGTACACAGCAACTTATATACTTAGGCTGCGTGCATGCCCAGGTTGTCAGCGAATTCAACATTAATGTTATAACTGAGCTTCACATGCCCTCTACAAATTGCGTGCATCTCAACTTTACCTAAGCATTGTGCAAGAGTTTAAAGACAGTTTGTATCATGACTGGGCTCAGTTTCACTGCTGCAGTGCGAAAGATCGATAAATCTGGTGTGAAATATCGAAACGGTTTGTTTATAAGGAGATGGACAGGCACTGTCTGTGCATTGTTTTGCGAGGCACGGTTTCAGCAACAATAACTCAATAAAATAATAATGATAATGACAGACATAATAATGATCAGATTCGTCTGTCATTTAAAAAGCATTCAATTATATTGTACATAAAGTGAATACATTTGCAAAAATGAAGAAAATGTGTGTCTTAATGAGAAACTAGAATATTTTCAGTGCAAGTCGTTAACGAAAAAGAAAACTAACTAAATTAAAAAATGTCATCAGCCATTAAGTCATTAAATAATGTGAGCAAAGTAGTTTTTTTTTTTTTTAGAATAAACCGCCACAAATGATGCAACTTGACATGCACTGACTAAAATAAAAACGTGATGGCTCGTAATTTAAGATTAAAGATTCGGTTACAGTAATTCTAAACATGGATCGACTAAATGGTGTAATTTTGTCAGTCTTCGGATTTGCCGTAATTTTTGAAGTTTTACTGCCAGGAACGGCGGGAAAAGTGGTGCAGCTGCATGGCGCCGGAGCCTCGTTTCCAAGTGAAGTCTATTCCCGGTGGATAGCCGCTTACAAGTAAGTTAATCGTATATGGTACTGCAAACCCCCGAAATACAGGGGCAATCCATGCAGCTAAAAATCAGACTGCTCCTAGGTATTTCCAGGTATTTTTGGAGGGGTAGTAGCTAGAGAGGCTGCAATTATCAAACTCTCAGAGGCTGGAATTGTCACCCCCAGAAAAATTATCTTCAGGTTATTAAATACTGTAACAAGCTGCCTTCCTTCTTTTGTAACTCTTTCATTACTTTTTTTCTTTACAAAATTCAAGTTGTTCTCAACTTCTGAATATCAAAAATATCGCATTACGCGTTCTTCGATACTTAGGATAGATATAACTTATCTCCTCAGGTCTTAGGAGTTGCATTATACGTATATGTAATGTTTTTTCCGATGTTTGTATTATCTTGTATAAATAAGTATGGTGTCTGATGAAAAAAATCGGCTTATCTCATAAAGAAGGAAATAAAGTCTGAGTGATCGACTAAATGAGCTACATGTACTTATAAAAAACGTGGTAGTTTTTTTCCCAACATATCCTACAAAAGAACTTGTGTCTGTTTTTATATTATCCAATATATCTCATCTTTGTGAGCCTAGGGTACAAAGTCCACTTCGCTCCTTACGTAAGGAACGCAGTGGACTTAGAATCCTGTTTTGCAAAGATGAATATAGCTGGGTGCCCTGCGATTGCTAAGAATTCTGAATGGAGCGAAAGCGTTTTGTTGTTGTTTGAAACAGCAATTCTTTTATCTGGCATTTCAAACTCCCATATACCTTTTCATACTAGTAAAAAGTTACCTGCTGTTTGAACGACAAAGATTTGTTTCCTTGTGTCGAGTTCCCTTTTTCAATTCCGGACACTTGTAATACATTCGAGATCCAGGTATGCAAACACTGCTTGTGGCAGCCCGGCTGTCAACTTGATTTCACATGTCTCTAGTTCTTGGTGTTAACACTTTAAGCACCAGTGACGAAAATAGCAGAATTTGCAAACAGCGTAGATCTTGGTGAAGCTAGAGCTACCGGCACTGTTTGCCCTCTAGTCTTTGAATTCTCAATATGAAATGTCTTGGAAAAGGCATTTTTTTTTTTAATTTTTGCAGACATAAATTTTGTCGTCTGCTTTTTTTGGTGCTTAAAGAGTTAACAACCTTCAGTGTCTCGTTTAAAACGTTTTTTATATGTCAATCCTTCTTAGACTGGAAACACGTTTGAGGACATATGTAAATACTGCAGACCCTTTTCAGACGCCGCGTTCTGCACCGTCTAAATAGGGTCTGACTGTTTGTTTACAGGGACTTCTATGCAAAATACAACAAGAAAAAAATGATGCACAGCATCAACACGCCGGGAAACTCAGTCATATTTATCCTTTCCCACCTGAAACTGTGGATATACTAAGGACCGTTTAATCTCAGTCTAGATTAAGTCGAATTGCAATCCCTCTTGAGTTAACACTGAGATAGGATGGTTTAGAGCAAATAATCTGTATTAAGTTAACCCTGTTGCGTTCGCACATGCTTGGAAGCAGCAGGTCAGTGTGCTTTATTTTGAGTTTGAGATTATTCTCAAGTTTTATAACCTTGAACCCTGGATTGTTAGTCCAGTTTCTTCAGTAATGATGTTATACATGTGGATTATACGTGTATGCGAATATTCAGTGTACGAAATATGTCAAAGGCCGAACACTTGTGAAAAATTCAGGTCCGTAGGGGGAAATATCTTATTATTTATTATAATCTTAATCAAGCGAAACCCAGATAATCACAAAAGTAATAATCTGACCTATTTGCTAAATCAAGCGTTTCCTATTCCTCAGCATGGCAGCGACAGATACACATTTTTATTGTTTTCATCTATAAAATATGAATGATAATAATAATATTAGTAACCCCACTGGTAACCCCAAAAGCTAGGAAGAAAAGTTTTTCGAATGCATCTACACTTCACAAAGTCAACGTTAAATAGATACGCCGGGCTGCTGCCCGGCAAAAATAAGCCAAACATTCATAAGAAACATCTAAAACTAACTAGAAGGTTGTCCAGGGACAACTGGTCGAGCCCGCTGTTTGCTATAGTGTCCTATAAGCATGTCAAGACTAAGTAACTGCTTCACTCTAGAAAGAAGCCAAACATCATCATGCTTAGCCAGCATTTTATTTTTTTTCAAATTTTCACAAAGGAAAATAAGTAGAAGTGATGACCCAGACAAGCTCAAATTATGACAATTACAATATCTGACCTTCAAGTGTGACCTTGACATTGGACCTACCCAAACACGTATGTCACTTGACACTTCCACTCATCAAGAAGAACAATTGTGCCAAATTCTTTTAAAATCCATCCATAAATGTAGAAGTTATGGCTCAGACAAGCTCAAATTATGGCCATTTTATCATTTGACCGTCAAGTGTGACCTTGACCTTAGACCTACCTGAATAAATTTTCCAAATGGCACTTTTTAACATCAAGGAGAACAATTGTGCCAAATTATTTTGAAATCCATCCATAAATGTAGAAGTAATGGCTCTGACAAGCTCAATTTATGGCCATTTTGTCATTTGACCTTCAAGTGTGACCTTGACCCTGGACCTACCTGAACAAATGTTTCAAATGGCACTTCTACTTATCAAGGAGAACAATTGTGCCAAATTATTTTGAAATCCATCCGTAAATGTAGAAGTTATGGCTCGGACAAGCTCAATTTATGGCCATTTTATCATTTGACCTTCAAGTGTGACCTTGACCTTGGACCTACCTGAACAAATGTTTCAAATGGCACTTCTACTTATCAAGAAGAACAACTGTGCCAAATTTTTTTGAAATCCATCCATAAATGTAGAAGTTATGGCTTGGACAAGCTCAATTTATGGCCATTTTATCATTTGACCTTCAAGTGTGACCTTGACCTTGGACCTACATGAACAAATGTTTCAAATGGCACTTCTGCTCATCAAGGAGAACAACTGTGCCGAATTATTTTGAAATCCATCCATAAATGTAGAAGTTATAGCTCGGACAAATCCGGACGGACGGACGCACGGACGCACGCACGGACTAACGCACGCACGCACGGACATACACCGAACTGACATTGTAACAACTATGTCTCGCTCACCGCAAGCGGGCTCGACAAAACGGACTCATTTAAATGATAAAGGATGAACAAAAAGGTTACTTAAGGAGATTCAAGCCCTTATATATAGTATCGAAGCATTTCTGTCAAATAATTACACCATACTTAGCATCAGTTTACGACTATCATTAAATGTCTGCAGTTAAATTGACACGTAATACGTAAAACTTGTTATTAGAGACAGAGTTGCAATAGCATTGCCGATCGTTTAATTTCAACACTCCCGGTGATAATTATTTAGTACTGAGTTTTCAAGGCCAGGTCTTCCTAGAAGTTAGAGAAATGTTCAAAGTCATCATTTTCGTGTTTTTCATTTAAATTGTTTAATCACTGGGTGGCTAAAACTTTACAACATAATTCTTACTACAAGGTATTCGGGTTAAAGTAGATGGGGCTCTGTCTTATTAAAACTACATATAAGGAAAATGATGAGATGCTTAGTGTAATCCATTCCCTCTTTCAGAAGTCGTTTCAAAACGAAATGTCTTCCGTTTTCCTTTATTCGGATATCGTTATTAACCTTTATAATTATGCATAAGTTAAATATGACTGTATTTACAATGCAACCAAAAAGTGCGTACAATGTGTAAGGTCAGCAAATTCTATCTCCAGCTACTTATATTAACTAATTTTCAGTTTTTACCGCCCTCTTCTTTTACAGATGTCCCATACATACTTCAATATCTTTATGATATGCATGAAATTGTGTTTATAACCCCCGCAAACTGTGTTTTTTTCTTTTCTTTTTTTTTTTTTTTTTTTTGGGGGGGGGGGGATACTGTTTGGATGTTGTCCGTCTTTCCGTCCGTACGTTTGTCCGTCCGCAACGCATTAAATTTGCTCCAATTTGTTTCAAATTTTGTCCATGGATGCAGCATAAGAAAATAGTGGATACGTATTATTCAATTTTTCCAGGAAGGTTTTTATTGTGGAGTTATGCCCCTTTGTATTTTTCGTGAAATAAGTTTGTTATCGCAGCTCCTCCTAGATGGTTTGACAGATTTTCTTGAAATTAGGTATGTGAACAGATATTGGTATGAAGATGTGCATTAGGGTTTTGATTTTAAATTCTGCCCCTTTTTGCCTGAGTTATGCCCCTTTTTGATATTTTGCCCTATTTTATAGGGGTTTTGCCTTTTTTGCTTCAATTTTATTCAAATTGGGTTATTAGCTGCAGCATATGAAAAGAGCTGATACATATTGTTCAGTTTTTCTGAAAAGGTTTTCCTGCTGAGTTATGTCCCTTTGTAGTTTTCGTAAGAAAAGTTTGTTATCACTACTACTCCAAGACCATTTGACGGATTTTCTTGAAATTAAGTATGTGAACACATATTGGTATGAAGATGTGCATTAAAGTTTGATTTAAAAATTTGACCTTTTTGCATGAGTTTTGCCCCTTTTTTATATGTTTTGCCCTATCTTGAAGTGTTTTTTTTTTTGGCCATTTTCACTTCCATTTTATTCAGATTTGGTGCACAGATACAGGAGAAGGAAAGAGTTGGCACATATTGCTCTGTTCTTCTCAAAGGGGTTTTCCAGCTCTGTTGTGCCCCTTTGAAGTCTTGGAAAACAGAGTTTGTTGTCGCTACTTCTCCTAAACCGTTTGACTGATATTAAATATGTGAACACATATTGGTATATAGATGTGCACTTGTAGTTGTCATAACATGTATGCGTATGTATGTGTAAATGTAAAACTTAAATGACAAAGCTACATGCCTAACTGTTAAACGCGGGGGGTATTTAGTAAGCCATGCTTACTGCCACATCTAGTTCTAACAAAATCACGCGTTGAATCTTACTTGTCCGTCATGACTTCATGCTACGGATAGTTTCTTTACATACAGAAAGTGTTATGACTTGTAGACTTATAATGATAAACGCAATGTATAATAAGTAAAACAATTGAAGGATGTTAAATTTCAGTCATATTTGTGATGACCAACAAACTATGTACCAAACTGGGTATGCATGTATGCACTGCTAAAAATATTTAAAGGAACGCCAACTATTTTTCCATAGACGACTGTGCAACGCCGTCCCACTTTGAGGGCCATTTACTTTCGCTCGACAAAGACACGGAATTTCGAATTTTTGCCATTTTTTTTAAAGAGGGTCGAGGTTACTCATAGCACAAGTTTTGATCCAATAATTGCCCTGCCCATGTCCATGGGCTGTTTTTTATACAAATGAAATTTTGGTAAAAAATTGCATTTTTTCAGAACGGGTGAACAGCATGAAAATTACAACCAAAATCAACACAATCAGTTTGCCTATGAAGCTGAATGTCGTACAAGGTGACCCGTTTGAAAGGATCACTTTGAACTCAAGCTTAAGAGATTTTATAGACTTCCAGAAAAATGCCTCATTTTCAAAAAAATCGAAAAATGCAAAATTTGTTCCATGGAAATGATCCGGGTATCAGTTGTATTGAAATTCTTGTTGTCTAAAACTTTGATTGTTCTTGCAACAACTGCAAAGGAATGAGGAATTATTGGCCTTTAGCGATCGAATTTATGGGCCGCGGAACTGCGTATATGCTGTAGTAATGTCTATGGTAAAATATCAGCTGCTCCTTTAAATATTTTGAGCAGTGTATGTAATAGTACCCGGCATTTGCAAATAAATTGTCACTTCAATTAACGCCACACTACAGAGGTTACAGTACAGCACTACTCCAAATGTTCGAGCCCCTTACTGCTAAATTTCACAGACAATCAAATTGAGTTTAAAGCCCTTTTTCTGCATGAAATCCCAAAAAGCAGATTGCCTGATTATTTGAATGCCCCCTACAATACTCTGATGCCAACTATTATGCTGCTGGTCAAGGTTAAACTAAGGAACATCCGGAGCACGATCATGGGTAGTCATGATTGTACATTTTTGGCAATTTCTCTAATGTATTTATTGTGTCACTTACGTTACGGGGGTATGGCGACCTTCTAATGGTACATTATTCAACTCCTTAAAACGAGTTTTAACAACAATTTAGCGATTTGTATGCATGCTTGTGAATTTATGCTGTGGGGGTCATGACTTTTGGAGCGGTACTATCAGTACAGTAACCACTTAAGCGTGACTTTAATTAGACATGATCTTCAATTGTAAATACCCAGTACTACTAAATGCATGCATTTCAAATTTGTAAATATTTTTTTAAAGTAAAAAATAATCAAAGAATTTTAATTTACTAAGTATACTTGGTTATCAATTATTCGGTACGTGATATAAAATGGTTGAATGATTTAGTTTTTTTTTTATTATTTTTGGATTCGCAGTTCTGATCGGCTGAAACAGAAACATTACGATTTTCTGGGAGCCAATTGGTTTAACTGTTTAACTGCAGAAGCATATTTTGATCTGAATTGTCACTGTTTCTACTTGCCGTAAGACTTGCTCCATTATCAATGAGTTGATTGCGTGTTAAGGACAGTTTTGTTTTGAAATGTTTTTTCGTTCAGGGGCTTTTAATGAAGATGCATAAGACTGCTCTATACAGTCTCCAAGTTCATGGCGCGGAATCACGCCAATGAAATGAATAACAAGGTGATTGTATTTGTAAGTCCCCAACGAACCTAATTTATATTGCTTCATCTTCAAAGATAGTTCTGAGCAATTTTACTTTGCCCAGCATGACTGTCCAAGTAATTGGCGTCATTACCCTGTCAGAAATTATTCTAGAAAGCCACTTAGTGAATAAGATCTACATAAATTTATGTCACGGCCTTGACTGATTATTATAAAGAAATTTCCTACTTAAATGAACCCATAATTAGCCCACATTCCAATTAAATGCTCAATTCCGAATAAATAGAACAGTTATTTGTAACATTTAAAACACAAGAAAAAATGGTGATGATATATTATTCTTTATTTCTCTCAGGTTATAACATGATGAGACGACATGTAATCGGCAACAGACTTTTTTTCAAGGCTTTCTGTGTAAAACAGGAAACAGAGACATTGCTTTGGAAATTAAGTACGTTTTAAGTACACTATTAATGCTTAAAAACAGAAACCACATACCTATTTTTATTTGGAATTTGAGAAAAGCTGATGTGGAAAACGGATTACTGTTGTCAATGAGAGATCCTTCCCACTGGGCACACAACTTTAATTAAACTTTGATTTAAAGTTGATTCAGCGCCGTGGCGTTGAATCAACATTGATTCAATGTTTGCCCACTGGGTTAGCATATATGCGAAACAGCAATGACTAAATCAGGCCCCGAGTATATAAAAACTTGAGTACATTCTTAAACTCAAAATAAAGCACGCTGATTGGCTGCTTCCGAGCACATGCTCGGAGGCAACCAATCAGTACGCTTTATTTTGAGTTTGAGATTATTTTCAACTTTTATAACCTCGAACCCAGCTTGCGTAACCACTTGTATACAACTCTTTTTTTCTTAAAGTGCATTGATACACTTTCAGGGGCAGCAACTCTGCCACTTTTATTTTTGTCTTCCTTCTCAATAGGTGTCAACTCTTGGAGGTAAGAATTTGCTCCCCTATGAGTATTTTCCTCTAAAATAGACTGCAATCTGGAAGCCGAGCTTTGTCGTCCAGAGAAGCAAACAGGAATTCACAAATACATGTAGTTGCCTCCCTTTGTATTCTGAGTACGGGTGTGCATGAGTCTCTACTGTCTGATCAATCTAAAAAGTATATTCTTCTCGTGCTTACATGTTCCAATGTTTATTCTTAATAATTCAGTTATATTCACACTACGTGAAGATTCAAATTTTCATTATTAACAAAAACATTGAATGTTGTAAAGGATACGCAACAGAAATAATGCTATGGACATTAACTTAAAGAAGCAGAGTATCGCCAACGTATTTGATGCCTTGTCAGGATGACAAAACCTACTAGTGGCATTCAGAATGTCCCCGTCGCCCCCTTCTCTATCCCCGACTTCACCCAACACACTCCATCGCCAGCCCAAACCAACATACACTTGCACTGAAGGCGCCACTGATAATGTACGATCAAATGAGGTAATTTCATACACAAACATCAAAAGTGTTACGATTTTGACTCACGGCCGACCCACTTATTTTCCATGTGGAATATGCTTGAAAAAATGAGATGGATAGCTGGATGGATGGATCATTTGCATTTTTTTACATCCTCAGGCATATCAGAGAGTAATTATGATATTGAAAGGCTGTGTGCAATTAATTCAGTTTACCTTTGAGCAGATCTCCGTCGCCAGCGGAAATTGAATCCGAGACCGGAAGCGCTTAATCCACTGAGCTACCGGGATTCCGCAATGGGAGGGATAGAGAAAGAGAAAAACAAAGTAAGAAACAGAAAAAATAATGAATTGGCTTCCATTTCTTTGTAATAACAGGAGATAGCTAAACGATATAAATATATATTTGAGTTTAATGGCACAGACGATAGGATTAGGCAACGCTGCAATAATAAGACTCAATGTCTAGAAATGAGTCTGAGCCAACACTTGAGAAAAATGTCACTTATCGCATATAAGACCTCCAAAGATTCAGTAAAACATTCGAGCACTCTGGTCAAAGTCTTCCATTTTCGCAAAGTCTTAGCAGCAGTAATGTGTTAAAAGTCTTCCATTTTCGCACAGTCTTAGCAGCAGTAATGTACGTACGTCCGACCAAGTCGGATTTAAAATGCGATGCCTTATTTTGGCAGTACGACATATCATTTAAAGCCTGCCAAATCGATTTATCGTTGTCATATGATCGGGGGAGGGAGTGGGGGTCGGGGAGGGGGTGGGGCTAATGTTAAGGTTTAGCAGTTTTCTTGACAGTCAACGAGATTAACGCCACACATTTCATTATGAATAAATGGCAATCATAACTGAAGACATTTTGATTTTTCAGAAATTTGACTATTGATTTAAATTATTTGTTGTCCGCCATTGTGATGATACCCTGTTTTGAGGACGACCTCACTCTTATCCGGCCGACAGCAGTGTTTATGGCTATACAGTGTAGAAAGGGCAATGACTCTGGTCAGGCAGCGCTTATGTGCAAGTCGACCGAAATCTTCACTGCTCAGGTCCCTTTTCCTTGACGAGGCTCAAATATAATGGCATTTTAATGACAATTCAAATATGTGACACAAATATCCAGAGAGAGATTACTCCATTAAATAATACGTCCAGACGTAAAGGAGTTTATCTGCACAAAGCCTATTTGTTCCAAGGACTGAGTCTAGCTGTCTGTGAAGTTGCTAAATGGACAAACAAAAGAGCCATGACGTCCCTGATGCGCTACTTTAACATTAAAACTGCTAAAGAGGTATCCTTTGTTGTGAATAGAAGGTAAGTGAAGGATGCCAGACGCTTACTGAGCACAATACCTCACAAGAACTAAAAATAACAAAAGAGAGAAATTATTGTCTAGGTTTTATGCACTTTTGTATGCTATAATAATATCAACTACAATATCACAGAATTGAGCCACGACACGTGAAAACCAACAATGTGGTTGTGCGCCCAGCGCAGACTCAGATCAGCCTGGGCATCCGCCCAGTCTGATCAGAGTCTTCGCTGTCCGCATGGAGGTAGCTCAGTCTTTTAGCTACCCTTTAAGCACTTAGCGAAGAGTCTGAACAGACTAGGCGGATGTCCATGCTGATCTGAGTCTGCACAGAGCGCACAACCACATTGTTGGTTTTCTCGTGTCGCGGCTCAATTGTTGTACAGACCATTAAAGCGGATAATGAATAAAGAACAGACAACACAATTTACGTCTGTAAAATTTCAAATATTTTTCATATCTAGAGCGCAAATACTTTAGATCCTGATGAGGCGGCTCATCTGAATCTACGCTGTTTGCAAATTAAACTATTTGCATTTTTTGATGTTTTAAGAAGTTATCATTAGATAGCCTGTTAAAACAAATACAAATCGTATTCCATTAACAGCTGACAGTGGGAACGCAGACTCATCACATTTGAGTAATTCATTTTCTGAATGGTCGTCTACGCACAAAAAAGTAATCCCTTTTTTCGCCGGAGAAAAATGGCGGGAAATTTTTGTCAGAAACAGCCCAAAAATAATGCTCATTTGAAAAGATATGCAGTCGTGGTTTTCTGACGGACCAGATCACAATGAAATTTTATGTTTGATTTTTTGAAATCAGATGCATATCGGTACCTCAATGCAGTTTGCACACCCAAAACAACGATCACAATTTGACAACCGTTTTTCAGAAAATTAAAACCCTAAGACAGTACCCCAAAGTTATTTTGCAAAGAAAATTGTCCCAAAAACCAAATAAGATGCCATTATAACTGAACCGTAGTTCATACATTCGACCGTCTTTCAACGAGGTATATCTACGGGAGAAAGTCTATTTACGTTGAAAATCGATAATGAAGTTGGTCATTTTTACAGCACGTGCGTTTGTCAACACACGGACATTTTTCTGCTGGATCGACTTGAGCCAGTTGAGGAGACCAATTGTTTCTTCATTTATGGTACAGTAAAGTTTGTAATCATTTAGCATACTGTGCATTTATTAAGATTTTGCGTAAGGGACGAGTCATTTATTATCGGGTGGGGGGGGGGGGGGGGGGGGGGGGGGCGGGTACATTTTCATATGGTTCACCAAAATTTTTCCGACCCCCCCAGTCTCGCCAGAATTATTTTTCCGACCCCCCCCCCCCCCCCCCCCAGATAGGTGACAAAATTTTTTATGACCCCCCCCCTATCCCCAGTGCCAGCTACCCTTCACACACGCATACCATATTACCTTTTTTATGTCAGACTGACCTCAATCAAAACCTAGCTGTATGAAACACAAAGAACATTTTCTTATTCTAACAGGTTAATTACATGTTATCATGGTCTGTTTAAACTTTGTCTGCATTTCTTGCACTTTATCTTCTGCTAATGGCCATCGAATGTTTGTCGAATGCTTAATAATTATAACTGTAAATAATATCAATTGGACCTCTAGGTGGTGGTGGCACAGCCCCCAGAAGCCACAGTGTTTTTGCTGATGAAAAGGCATGTGGAGAGCTGATATCACAAATGCAGGCATTAATTTAATTGAGCACAAAACTATCTAGTTGACATGATTTTATAGACACTTTCATACTGTTCTAGCAAATCAATGAAAAGCTTTGTTTTTTTATATGAAGCTGCCCCCAGCGCCCCATTTTTTTGTGTCATTTCCAGGAAGTCTTTTAAGTTTTAAGTGACTGTTTGTGAGTTTGAAAGAAAAGAGTCTGAAATTGTAGGATTAATGGGGGGTCTGGGGGGCAAAGCCCCCCCAGAAGCTGAGACATTTTCAAAAATGAAGACTAATGGAAGAAATCTGACCCCACCGATATGCCTAATAAAATATATGACCCCCCCCCCCTGCTCCAAGGCTTTTTTTATTTTCGACCCCCCCTGTACATCACAAAAAAAATTCTGACCCCCCCTAAATGTACCCGGCCCCCCCAGCTGGCAATAAATGACTCGTCCCTAAGTCTGCCTGCCTGTGATTTTTTGGGCTTCTGAATTTAGGCTACACGCCGAGAACGAACGAGAGAAAGCAAAACAAACACACTGGTACTCGAGTAAACCACAAAGTTTGACAAACGAAAAACATTGAGTGATTGACCGGCTGTTTTTTTATAGTGGAACAAGAAAGAGCAAGCGGAATGATAATAAATATTTCAAGTGAAACCTACGTGCTTTAGTCGAATTACGGACAACTCGCCCCAAGACAACTCGCCCCACAAAAATCTCGCCCTAAGACAAGTCGCCCCTCCTGCAGGTGACAACTCGCCCCACATTCTGAGACAACTCCCCCAGACAACTTCCCCCAAGACAACGCGCCCCACATTCTGAGACCACTCGCCCTTCTAAAGAATTCTGTCCCGGACGACGCCCCCCGCCCCTCCCCCCCCCCCTCCCCCAACACACACGTACCCTTTCAGAAGGCATCCCACAAAAAATATAAGAGACAGCTTGCTCTTACTCATAAATCTGTCAAAACCCTGTCCCGTTAGGCGCTAAGGGACCGACCATTTGATATTCTGGGGGGGGGGTGGGGGGGGCGGAGGGGGCTTTGGATATGCAAGAAAAAAAATAAATTAGCTCATAAGGGGATTTTAAAAAAATCAGACATCGGAAAACAATGAAAAAAAAAAAAACCTGGCTCCACCCAAAATTTCTTAAGAATAGTCTGCAGATAATTCCATTTGAATTGAGTTTTAAAATGCCACTGGCTTCTGGGGGCGCAGACTCCCCATATTTATAGTAATGTTTTAATATCTACAATTTATTTTTTACACCAGCAGCACCCCCCCTCCCACCCCCACCCCCACCCCCATACACATATCATATGTTCATACATTTTACCAAAAAAATCCTATACAACATTCACATACATGTATTATTGATCAGCCGCATTACGAAGTAAATGTTTCTACTAAATAAAACTGAATTGCAAAAGAGTCACTAGCTTGTGGGACACAAAGCCACTATGGCAAAATAAACACTCTAAAAGGAGGCAAAATTCCTAAAAAAAAACAAAAAACAACCCTTTATTTCTTTTATCATCATTCCTAGTTTTGCTCTATTTTTTTCCAATCTTAAAATTGCCATTAAAATTGGGAAATTGCTTTGGCTTCTGGGGGGCGTTGCCCCCTAGACCTCCTTTGTTAACTTCTTAGCAAAGAACTTTTAGCCATTTATTAACTTGCATTCATTCATAAGTATTTAGCACATCACACTTGTGTGATAGGCTCTTGGTATTTATCAAACTTTCAAAAGTGCGAATAAAAGCATACAGGAATGTTTGCATCTGTACCATAGATGAACAGGGTAACATGCTCCAGGCACTGGTTTGCAAATGCAAGCTAACCCATGCCCTTATTCTTATGATCGGTCCCTAAAGGGGACAACAAATACTAATAAGCATTAATGCATGATTTTAGCATGCCTCCCAGCCACAGTTTGATAATTACTCTGCAGCTGCAGAACCCTCAAAACCTCGCTGCTCAGCCCCTGGGTGTACCAGGTTATCGTTGAAGTGCTTTGGGTATTTAATGTATTTACCAAGGTCCACCCATTCACAACCAGGGTCACGGCGAAGCTCTTCCTTTTTTTGGGGGGGGGGGGCACAGGGGTGGGGGGAGGGGGCGAGTTGTGTTCTGCATCGGGGACAAGAACATAGATATTCTAGTAAGGTGAGTGTCTGAGAATATGGGGCGAGTTGTCTTCTGAAAGTGGGACAAGTTGTCTTCTAAAAGATGCAGTTGTAATGACAAACAGCGTAGATCCTGCTTCGGGATCTATCGCACTTTCATCGCACTTTAATCACTTTTTTCATCAAATTCGGTAATTTTCCTTGAAGGAATATGGAGGCTTCAATTCAATTCATTTCAATTCAATGTATAATTTAACATTGATTCAACACTGACTCTCAACATTTTGCTATAACAGGTTTACCCAAGGGAAGTCAGTTTCTGTGCACAAGGCAGTAAGTATCTGCCATATTTTTGAATAAGTGGGTCAAATTTTACCAAACTTCCATGGATATATCGTTTGGACAAGTCAAATAGCATCTTTGCAAGTCATGGTACTAAGGCCACTTTGTTTCTTATGTATGTAAGGAACAAAGTGGTCTTAGTGCCCTTGGATTGCATAGTGGTCTTAGTACCCTTGGTTTGTAAAGATGTCTAAAAAGTTGATTAGGTTTTGGTGACTTTGACCCCATTTTCAAGGTCACAAGAGGCCTTAGACTTGACCTTCTGTGGTCTGCGTCACCACAATATTTCTTGAACCAATTTCACCAAACTTGCATGGATATATCATTAGGACAAACATAAGAGCATAATAGATTTTGATCACGTTGACCTTATTTTTAAGGTCTTCGGAGGATTTAGTCTACATATGTGAAAATTTCACTTATACAGTATGCTGTATATCTCTTCAGCCCCCACTTTCAATCTCTTCAGTAAGGGAAAAAAGGAGACCGTGTTTGGCAACACATGGGAAGAAACTCGTGCAGAAAGAATTATAATAGTGATTTGAGAAGTAACTTCCCTTATATTGAACTGGCTGACGTACCATAAAGTCTCTAAAGATTGGAGTGAGTGAACTCGGGTTGAACGTCCCACCAACAACGAGGTCATATGGAGACGGGACCTCGGTTTAAAGTATACGAAAGACCGGAGAAGCGGGGGATCGATCTTGCGACCCCTGGATGGGTAGTCCGAAGTCTAAAGATTGGAATTAAGCATAACTGTCTTAAAACTGATGTTTGGTTTTTCACTGCAGTAATGCGTCTAGAGATGCAGATGGAATGACAAACAGCGTAGATCCTGCTTCGGGATCAGTCCGACCAAGATCTGAAGTGTTTGTCTCTATATTATATTACTTTGTATCGAACTGCCCAAATGTACTCACGAAAACGCTAGAAATATGCTAAAACTTTTGCGAATTTGTTAATGGAGTATTGAGGCTTCAGTTCAATTCAATGAATAATTCAACATTGATTCAACACTGACTCCCAACATTGATTCAGCATTGAATGTCTGCTGGGCCTTTAATACTTCTGTATTCCATGTCAGTCCATTGGCTATCACCCCATGAATGCCATAGGACCTAACCTATTTTGAGTCGACATTTATTAAAGAGAAAGTCGACTGATCAAGTAAATCTTACCGGCGAGACTCCACTTGGCAGCTGCGCTATCGAGACTCTTTGGACTGTGGGAGTCGGTATGAGCAGAACAAGAGTTGCAAACAATGTTTGGTTTGTAGATTCAGACTCAAGAATGGGTTGAGTTTTCATACGATTTCTAGAATGAGGAAATTACAAATTTGTAGATCTTTGTAATCGTGTCTGTTCTGCGTGTTGTCGCTGATGACATCATACCAAAAACACACATACGCATACTTTTCGATATTTGTTTTATATTTGACATGAGAAAAGGTGCAGACTTGTCAAAGCTGCCAGGCGACAGAGTCGATTACCCCCCCCCCCCCCCCCCCGCCCACCACTCACTCCGCCTCCCCGTTCCTCTCACCAACCAGCACACCGGGCCTGTACGACGGAGAGCGGAGGGTGCACCTCCCATAACCGAGCAAATTACATAAAAAAAACATGCAGTTTTCTGCCAGAAAGCGAGTTTACACCCCTAAACTAAAGCTCTAAAAGTGTCCTTAAAATCTGGATTTTCTTAACTTTCTTACCCCCTTTAACCCACCCCAACCCCCACCACCCTAGGGCACCCCTCCCCTCCTGCCACCTCCCCACTCACACTGAAATTCGTTCCAGCCACACCTTCTTACCCTCCGCCCCTAATCCCTTGGCAAAAGTATGTGCACGGGCCTGCACAACCATTCCATTTGATCCTTCAGATGTAGGACCCATTAAGTTTTCTCTCCCAAAGTGATTTTTCACGTGCTGTCTTAATTGAATAGTTGTTTAGTGGTGTAGCGATATTTGTCTTGCTTTAATTTTTCAAACAGGGTCGCGCGATATAGCATTTGAAATATTGGCACACTGCATGGCTGTCAGCCGACTCACAAGTTAATAGCAGTAATACAATCAATTTACTGTTTACGTCACAATTTCATGACGTAACCAGCACTACTGAGCTAGCTTCCTTGTTTACAAACTTTGACTTGATAACCTCCTTTATTCAGGAGTCTGCTGAAAAGCATATCCCCTCAAAAACCAGTAGGTCAACCTCTTCTGTTCCTTGGATAACCCCTGAGATAAGAAGGAAGATTCGTAGAAGAAATAAGACACATGCTAAGGCCAAAAAGACTGGCAGTAGCAAACTTAGGTCAAAATTTGAATCTTTGAGAAGGGAAATTAAAGCTGATGTGAAAGAGCAACATGATTTGTATGTCAATAACTTGGTTGGTGACATAAAGGCTAATCCCAGAGACTTCTACAGGTACATTAATAGTCAAAAGAAAGATACTCAAGGTATCCCACCCCTAAAGAAGAGAAATGGTGGTGGTGTTGCCGAGTCAGAGTTGGAACAGGCTAATGAATTTAACGGTCAGTTTTCGGATGTGTTTAACAAAAGTGAGCACACCCAAGTCCCCCTTCCTAATCGCTCGGCTCCTTTCATGGAGGACATTCATGTTTCGGCAGAAGGTGTAACGAAACTTCTTAAGGGCTTGAACCCATCGAAAGCTTTAGGACCTGATGAATTGCATCCCAGAGTCTTAAAAGAACTAGCATCTGAATTAGGCCCAATGTTCGCTCATCTCTTCCAACAATCTATTGACTCGGGTGAAATCCCCAAGGAATGGTCTCTTGCAAATATTTGCCCACTCTTCAAAAAAGGAGATAGGTCTTTGGCTTGCAATTACCGGCCGGTTTCTCTAACTTGTGTACCATGCAAGTTACTCGAACACATTGTCTGCTCTAATATTATGGCACATTTGGATGAACATAAACTTTTGTCAGACAGACAACATGCTTTCCGTAAGAAACATAGTTGTGAAACTCAATTGATCACGGTTATAAATGACTGGGCTAAAATCTTGGATAAGGGCGGTCAGGTTGACACTTTTATCTTGGACTTCGAGAAAGCTTTTGACACTCCCCCTCATGAATTACTTAAATGTAAGCTATACGGCTATGGTATTGGTGGGAAGACTCTGAAATGGATAGATTCTTTTCTCTGTTACAGGCAGCAGCGTGTGGTGGTAAATGGAGTTAAGTCGGATTGGGCCCCGGTTTTGTCAGGTGTCCCCCAGGGCACTGTACTTGGACCATTGTTGTTCTCGTTATACATTAACGATATAACAGAAAATATTGACTCGGAATTAAGACTTTTTGCTGATGACTGTGTTTGCTATCGTGAAATCAGAGATATTGAAGACACTGTGAAACTTCAGGAGGATATAGATCATTTAGGTTGTTGGGCAAGGAGTTGGGGCATGAGATTTCAACCTGTTAAATGCAATATAATGCAAATTACAAGGAAACGGATCAAGAAGATCAATGCTTCCTATACCTTAGAGGGAACGGTCCTCATTAATGTAGAAACTATCAAGTATCTCGGCATAACCATTGCCAATGATTTGAAATGGAACACACATGTCAGTAATATTTGCACAAAGGCTAATAGGACCCTCGGCTTCCTCAGACGTAACTTGGCAGCATGTCCACAAGATGTTAAGGAGTCAGCATACAAGGGACTGGTGCGTCCAGTCCTGGAGTATGGCAGTTCAGTTTGGGACCCTCAAAGTATACTTCTTCAAGATGAACTTGAGAAGGTGCAGAAAAGGGCAGCTAGATTTGTAACGGGAAATTACACATATGAAACTGGGAGTATGACTGGCATTCTGGAGAAACTTAAGTGGGAATCCCTAAAAAAGAGAAGGAAAGATAGTAGACATAATGCTTTACAAGGGTCTGAGGGGTGCAGCCAGTATACCCATAAATGACCTTGTTCCCCCAAATAGGCGTACCAGGAATCATCATTCCCTGACATTTCAAACCTCATTGGCTGGGACTGACATTTACAAGTCCAGTTTCTTCCCCCAGACTATTAGAGATTGGAATTCCCTAGAAGATTCACTTATTTCTGCTGCTGAGTGTGCAGAGGATTCAGTTACTAAGTTTACTTCTCTTATAAGGGCTAGGGACTAACTTCCCTGATTCACAGGTCCTGGTGAATGATTGTCTTTGGACGTATCACCAGTAAACAATTCTGATTCTGATTCTGATTCTGAACTCTGCGGGTGGGTATGGAATTGTGGTTATTTGTGAATAAAATATAAAGATAGACTTCTGTCATGCATTGTATTTTTAATAAACATATTTAATTTAATCGCGCTTGGTATTCTAGCAATACATGGAATAATGATTCTCTCGATTTTGTCGCAAACGTTGAAATGCATAGCCGGGCCAGTGATGTAAACACTGTTGTCCGCCATTTTGTTGAAAACAACAACAACAAATTGCGTAGAGTACCCGAAGATTATTTTGCAAAGAAAATTGTCCCAAACACCGAATTACTTGATTTTTGTCACAGGGAAAGGGCGAATACCATGGTTTTTCATGGCATATGTCCGCCGGCGGGAGAAAGTCGAATTGTTTTGAAAATTGCTTTTGAAGTTGACTTAAAAAGTCGTCTTTCGACGATCGTGTCAACTGCTCGAATGCCGAGTATCTCGGTGTTCAGTTCGGATCTCAAAGAACTAGGAAATTAAACTAAGATGTAAGGAATAAAACCGTGTATTATTTTCGGCTGTGTGTAGTTTGATTCGCCGACAAAGCAGCACTGAAATTGCGACCCGTTCGTCGATTGAATCTGAATCTGAGGAATTTCGAACGTTTTTTCGTTGCTATCTGTATAAAAATATCACTCCGCCATGGATACGCGTTCCCACTGTGATATTACATAAGCCATTCTAAAATTAGTTATACATCTGTTTTCATATTAGCGCTTTCAACATTATGTTATATGCTTTTCATTTGCATTTACCAGAGAGGGTTTCATACCCTAAGAATATGATAATACAGACATAAAGGAGTTTATCTGCCAAAGCCTATTTGTTCCAAGGACAGAGTCTAGCTGTCTGTGAAGTTAGTAAATCGACAAACAAAAGAGCCATGACGTTCCTTATTCGCTGCCTTGAGCTTAAAAACAAATATTATCTTCTATGTAGAACACACCCCCAGTATTTATTGGTTTTATGACCCTGTTATGCCATTACCTATGTGACATTGGATACTTCCTTTGATGAAAATGCAGTGTCACTGGACTGTTGCATAATATGATTTCAAATATTTTTCATATCTAGAGCGCAAATAGTTTAGATCCTGATGAGGCGGCTCATCTGAATCTACGCTGTTTGCAAATTGGACTATTTGCATTTTTTGGTGTTTTAAGAAGTTGTTCTTACATAGCCTGTTAAAACAAATACAAATCGTATTCCATTAACAGCTGTTATTAGATCAGCGATTCTAAAATTAGTTATACATCTGTTTTCATATTAGCGCTTTCAACATATGTTATATGTTTTTCATTAACGGTTACTATATGAGCGTTTCCAAGATGTGTTATACATAAATCATTATCTATTTTATCTCGTTACCACCGTATTACTCTTGTTTCATTGAATATTGTTATCAAGTAGTACTCTTGTTTCATTGAATATTGTTATATCACGTTAGTCTGTTAATTAGAGTTTGCAACATCGTGCGCTTTATGACAATGATTTATTTTCTGCTTTTATAAATCAGCTACACCATAGGAAATCTTCCGTACCGTTGTGGCAAGAGGTAAAAGATGTCAAGTTATGACTTATTAATTGGCGCATTGATGTGTGGGTATTATTCGGATTTTGATCAAGATGGCAGACAAAGATTTCTTTCCGATTTACAGACTACCGTTTTCACATTGGATGTCTCTTATGAAAAACATTTGCTGCTGAATCGCTGAATACTTGAAATATAGAGTAGTTATGACAGTGCAAAGTTATGTGTAGAGCATTGATAAGAAATTGATTTGTCGAATTCTATATTTGACCAATGGCATCAAACGGGAAATATAATAAATTAAACTCCCAATGAGTAAGACAATGTGAGCAGATAGCATACTGAAAAGCTCTCTCCCAGGTAGGTGGTCACAAAGCTATCGTTAACCAAATACAAAATACTAGTATATAAGGCACACAAAAAGCTTTTTTTACCGATTTTCTGTCCTTTATACACAAACTTTACATCAGACTCTCTCGAGAGAGAATAGACAAGACACCGAATTTTCCGACCGAAGACTACAGAATCTTAAACCTTGGTATACATATGGAAAATGAGTGATTGTACCGTGGGATTGAGACTCAGGCTAATTGCTCTTATTCTTCCATTTTTATCCATTTTTCTTTCTTTCCCTATGTTGTCCACACTGAAAATTTGTTTCAGAGTTTTCTCAGGAAGTATTGAAGCCAGAATCTTGAAACTTGGTATACATATGAACAATGAATTGTTGTATTGTGGGATTGAGAAACGGACTAATTGCTCTTATTCTTCCCTTTATTTATCCATTTTTCTGTCTTTTAAAGCATCTTTTTGTCACAGTTTTCTCAGGAGCTGTGCAAGCTAGAATCTTGAAACTTGTTATACATATTGAGAATGTGTGATTATATCGTGGGATTGAGTCTTGGGCTCATTGCTTTTATGCTTTCATTTTTATATATTTTCTTTCTTTCCATATTTTGTCTACACTGAAAACTTGTGCCATAGTTTCTAAGGAACTATTGAAGCTAGAATCTTTAAACTTGGTTCACATATGGACAGTGAGTGATTGTGTTCATTGCTCTTAATCTTCCCCTGTATTTTTTTCATTTTTCTGTCTTTTCAAGGTAAATTTTTGTCTCATGTTTCTCAGGAACTATGCAAGCTAGAATCTGCGAACTTGGTATACATATGGAAAATTAATTGCTGTATCATGGGAATGAGATGTTGTATTGCAGGATTGAAAAACAGGATTTATTGCTCTTACTCATCCTTTATTTATCCAGTTTTCTTTCTTTCCATATTTAGAATGTTGAAGTTTATGTTACAGTTTTTTTCTGCAACCATTCAAGTTCGCTGCCGGGAGTGGAGGGGGGGGGGGTGGTCTGGTTCCCAGCAACAGCATAAGTTACCTGTACAGGTAAAGGTGTGAAAATTTATTCAACCAACCAGTGGACCGGAATTACAAATTGTAATAATTTCGTTGGCTGAGTGGAGGTATTGACACTATGAAATCAACAAACAGAATGACCCTGTATCTTTAAACTTGGTACACATATGAACAATGATTTGTTGTATCGTGTGATTGAGAACTGGGCTCATTGCCTTTAATTCTTCCCTTTTCAATCCATGTTCTGTCTTTTCAGGTCAAATTTGTGTCACAGTTTTCTCAGGAACTGTGCAAGCTACAATCTTCAAACATGGCATACATATGGAGAATGAGTGATTGTATCATGGGATTGAGACTCAGACTCATTGCTCTTGGTCTTCTGTTTTTCTTCCTTTCCGTATTTTGCATGCTAACATAAAAATTTGTATCAGAGTTTCCTCATGAATTGCTGAAGCTAGAATCTTGGAATTTGGAATACACTGCACAATGAGTTTTTGTATTGTGGAATGGAGAATGCAGCTCATTGCTCGTATTTTTCCTTTAATTTGTCATTTTCTGTCTCTTTAGGGTAAATTTGTGTATCAGTTTGTTGTCTCAGGAACTGTGCGAGCTACAACCTTCCAGAAATGCATACATATAAAAATGAATGATTGTATTGTGAGACTGAGACTCAGGTTCATTGCTCTTATTCTTCTAAGTTTTATCTATTTTTCGTTCTATCCCTATTTCGCATATTAGCATTGAAAATTTGAGTTTTCTCAGGACGTATATAAAAGCTAGAATCTTGAAACTTGGTATACATATGGATTATGAGTTCTTGTATTTTGGAATTGAGAATCGGACTCATTGCTTTTATTCTTCCCTTTACTTATTCATTTTTCATGTAAATTTGTGTAACAGTTTTTGCTCGGGATCATTTTTTTTTCAGCCAGACACTTCATATTTGGTATACAGATAAACTTTGAGTTGTTGTATGTTGTATTGTAGGATTGACAAACAGGATAGAACGCTTCAAAACTAAAAAAAAAGAGTCACTCATCGGTTGTCCGTAAGGGCAAAACCCATAATGAAATTACATTAAAACGGGAAACAAAATATGCAGGAAAATGTTAAAACATGTTATCTTAAACTACATGTGTTGCTATGATAGGCAAAAGCGTATTCTGAAAACGTGAACAATAGACATAATAATGACTCTTGTTGATCCAAATAAACATAAAACTCTCTGATACTGTTATTCTATTTCATTCGTTTTATCACTTTAGTTCTTCTGTCTATAGACAATCAAACTTCAAGAAAACAAGAGATAATAAGTTTTTAGCCGTGTGAAACGTATTGAACATTTGCGGTTGCTTGAACAGTAATTTCTAAATACCAGGGTTCGAGGTTATAAAACTTGAGAATAAAATAAAGCACACTGATTGGCTGCTTCCGAGCACATGCTCGGAAGCAGCCAATCAGTGTGCTTTATTTTGAGTTTGAGAATGTACTCAAGTCTTATAACCTCTTGGCCAGATTGGGGCAGTTTTGAGTGTCACCTGTACTGACGGTTCTTTTCCTGCACACCAGAGAATGGCATCTGTGAGGTTCACCTTTACTGACCATCTGACAACTCACCATTGTCTTGCCCACGTCATATTCTCCGAAGAATGACTGCCTAATTATATTACTAATCATGATCCTTCAGAGGATAAAAATTAATTCACCTATTTGTTTACTCACTTACATATTCCTTCACGAAAATTGCAAGCGAAAATAACATATAAATGAAAGCAAAACAAACCAACTGATATTCACTTTTTGTTGCTATAATATAGCTTGGGTCTAATATAGATATAATATGTGAAATGAAAATGATTTCTTTGACATTTTTTTTTTAAAAAAATCGCTGTCATGTCATTGAAGAGTAGCCATGACGCGTCATGACGTGGATCCGATACAACTTTGAATGGACCAATCTAAATACAAGACCTGATGACGTAATGGTAAACAATGTATTATGGGCTCACCCAGCAGTCCCATGTGCGATAGACGAGTATTTTTAATGCTGGCCATTAGCGATAATGGACCACACCGAAAGACAAATAGCCGACACGGCATTTCAACGACATTTTTTTCTCACCGACAGTTAACTCAACGAGACGACAACTGACCGACAGGACAGATCACCGACAAAACATTAGAAAACTCACCGACACTCGTCGACACTAGTATTATTTCAAACGGCAATATAATCATGGGTTCAAGTCATCATATTAAATATTTGGATATTTGGGAAACACAACAATTGTTTTTTTTTCTTTGAAACGATTTCAAGTCATCATATCATATATGATCAAATGAGCTGCGACATGACAAAACCAACAAAGTGGCATGTGAGCCCAGAAAAGACTCAGATCAGCCTGGGCATCCGCCCAGTCTGATCAGAGTTTTTGCTGTGCGCTTAAAGGGTAGCTAAGGGTCTAAGCTAGCTCCATACGGACAGCAAAGATAGTCTTGAGCCACAGCATGACAAAACCAACAAAAGTGGCATGTGCGCCCAGTTAAAACTCAGATCAGCCTGGGCGTCCGCTCAGTCTGGTCAGATTCTTCGCTGTCGGCATGGAGGTAGCTTAGAAGCGAAGACTCTGATAAGTCTGAACGGCTGCCTAGGCTGATCTGAGTATTCGCTGGGCACACATGCCACTCTGTTTATTTTGTCGTGTCGCGGCTCATATATGATAGGTGAAGAAGTATATGCCAGCTGTTCAAGATAGTCAGGGAAGTGTTGCCCTTGAGTGCGTTCGACAAGAGTGTAGATGCGTTTGCTTCTGTTTTATGTTGCTTTTTCTAGGCACAGAAACATCTTCTCCAGCCAGTGCAGCACGACGGATCATTTTGTATCTTGCCTTTTGATCATGCTTGATGACCCGGCCTTTTGAATCAAATTTAACCCTGAGACCATTTATTCAGTTAGATTTTCTATATATGTTTATGTTGTGTGGAAACCAATAGTATGTCAGCCTGCCAGCGATTAGTTCCCTGAGTCTGAATAATTCTACTAATACTCTTCCGCCACTTCTTACGATGCACTCCTTATCATTGACTTGAAATGATAAAAAAAAAAAAAAAAAAAAAAAAAAACGCTAATTAAACCGCTAATCATACAGCGGGCCATTATCAATGCTTTAGCTTCATATAACACTCATCAAAATAAATGAAGCCGGATATGAAAATCTGAATAGAAACGTAATGTACTCATTTTACGGAGCTTTAGTAATCTTTTTACATTTAAACCATATGACACACCAAAAACATGTTTGCTACGAAATGTTATTGGCATTGATTTTAGGTCATTTTAATAAAGGGGTTTGATTATCAATAACTAAAAATGGATCGGAGCTGCACTGGAAATGTATGCATGAATTTTAATACAACAACACCATTTTCCCACACTCTGATAATGTTTCCTGCGAGACAAAGCTTATAACCCATTCAATTCGGGATACCCCTTTAGGGGTATCTGGTCGAACAGTTTGGATCCAGATCAGGCCCCACAAACGTGGGGCCTGATCTGAGATCCAAACTGTTTGCTGCCTAGACATCATTTCTAGAAGAGTTAGTTAGACCAACCTTGTCAAAATATTTCTAATTTTTGATATACCCAGAATGCAATGGGATAAAGGTGGATTTACGCGGCGACACTATTACATAACAAATAGAGCCGCGACACGACAAAACAACAAAGTGGCATGTGTACCCAGCGAAGACTCAGATCAGCCTAGACAACCGTTCAGACTTATCAGAGTCTTCGCTTCTAAGCTACCTCCATGCCATCAGCGAAGAATCTGACCAGACTGGGCGGATATGATAGCGGTGATTATGAAACATTAAAAACACGTCCAAAATTTTAACTGGTTGTCCCTGAAAAACGAAGATATAAACATATACGCAGAAAATATCAACAATAAAATTCATGATTTATGTGAAAAAAATATTGCTTCTAAAACAATAACTGTCAGACCCTCAGACTCCCCTTGGGTTAATAGTTTTGTACGAACTCAGATCCGAAAGCGTAAGCGAGCCCATAGAAAAGCAAAAAAATGAACACACCCGAAAGTTTGAGTAAATTCAGAAAACAAAGAAATAAGAGTGTAAATGCGGTTAAAATGGCGAATAAAGAATTCAAAGACAAACTTGCAAATAAAATCAACTCCGGAAACATTTCAAGTCGAGATTGGTGGAAAACATTTCAGTCACTCATTGGCAAAGATACAAAAACAGCTTTACCGCCTTTAATAAAAAAATAACAAATCTATTAATGACCCCACTGAAAAAGCTAATGAACTACACCTCTTTTTTACTCACAGACCTTACTGAATGACACAAACAATCCGATTCCAAATTTAACACATCCTGAACAAACTAAATAGCATAGTTGTAGAAGAAGATGAAGTAAGGTTAATTTTGAAATCACTTGCTACTGGGAAAGCTTCTGGTCCTGATTTACTAAATAATAAAGTACTCAAAGAATTAGCTGATGTTATAGCTGCTCCATTAACTGATCTCTTTAATAGCTCCCTGCTTACCGCAACCGTGCCTGAAATTTGGAAACAAGCGAATGAAACTCCTTAAAATAAAAAGGATAGTAAATCAGATGTGGAAAATTACAGGCCAATATCTCTGCTCAGTTCTGTGGGAAAAACATTTGAAAGAGTTTTACACAAACATATGCATAACTATCTACTTGAGAATCAAGTAATTACCCCCTTCCAGTCCGGCTTCATGAAATGACACTCGGCAATCAACCAATTAGTAGATCTCTGTAATACCTTTGGCCGGGCCCTGGACGAAGGCAAAGAAGTGCGTGTAGTTTTCTGTGATATAAGCAAATCCTTTGACAGGGTCTGGCACAAGGGTCTTATTGCTAAACTGCGCCACTACGGCATTAGTGGCCCACTGCTAAAATGGTTTGAGAGCTATTTGTCACAAAGATTCCAGAGGGTGGCTATCCCAGGAGGTACTTCTGAATGGGTAGAAACCAAAGCCGGAGTTCCCCAGGGTTATATACTTCGTCCTTTACTATTCATTTTGTACATCAATGACATAGTAACGATATACATTGTGGAATTCGCTTGTTCGCCGACGATACAAGTCTGTACATTATTGTGGACACTCCAAACAACGCAGCTCGCCTAATGAACACTGATCTTGAAAAGATCACAAATTGGTCAAATAAATGGCTGGTCACTTTTAACCCGACAAAAAAGGAGTCACTCCTTCTTACAAGGAAAATAAACAAAAATGACCACCCAAACTTGTATCTCCATGAAGTAGCCATAAAAGAAGTAAACACACACAAACATCTTGGTGTATAGCTATACCACAGATTAGATTGGCAAAATCATATTGATTATATAACAGGAAAAGCAGCCACACGTTTAAATCTTCTTAGAAGTTAAAAATTTACTCTTGGCAGAAACTCGCTTCAGAAAATTTATTTTACTTTTATAAGCTCCATACTCGAATATGTTGACAGTATGGGATAACTGTACTCAACAGCAAAGTGATGAGTTAGAAAAAAATACAATTAGAGGCCGCCAGAATTGTCACAGGAACAACCAAGCTAATCTCAATAATTAAATTATAAAAAATGTCGATATCAAAGTACCCTCTTATACCAAAGAATAAAGTTTGGACGAATTTCCTATTTTATTTATATTTCAACTCCAGTTATCTCAACCTCCTGATATTTGAAAGTAAATTTTCCGGGACCAGAAACTTTACTTTGAGATAGCAGTAGTTTGAGATGAACTTTGATTTTGAGATACCGCAAGCTGACTACTTCACATATAGTTTTAGTTTGTCATAAATATCCTTTTCAAAAGAATTGTAACGTAATACATTATATAACCCAGATCATAAAATTCTAAAGCCTATCTAAGAGATTTAAGCCAATTTATATGACTATCAGTCAATGCCTGAAAAATTACTTGAAAATGCATTCGAACTAAATGATCTTCACAAGCTGCCATTTATGTGTGATTATGCCATCAAAATAATTTCAACGGATTACACATGGAAGGTTCTTTCATAATTCAACCAAAGATCGTCATTCATTGATCGAAATCGTATTAAGTATCGTCTTTGACACTCCTGGTTAATTATGTATATACAAGAGTTGGTACAAAACGAAAAAAGCCGTTACGAAACGGAAAGAAATTATAGTTACCAAACGGCCTGGTCATTACGAAAAAGAGCTGTTACGAAACGAAAAAGAGCCATTGTTACCAAACGATGACCAGGTCGTTTGATAACTATAACTTTTTTTCGTTTCGTAACAGCTCTTTTTTTTGTTTCGTAATATCATTGAAAACATAGTTAACCGGGTGTATTTGACAGGGATAGAATTGTTCACTGGGTTTTCTTTCTTTTTTGTGTATTTTCCGCCTTGATATAGGCGCACGTGACGTTAATCACTGATGTTGTCTATCTGAAGTTTACTGTATGTAGAGTCGACAGCCACACCCCGACTGGAAACCTCCTTGTTGACATTGTACATTGTACAAGTATAACCTTTTCAGTTGCAGCTTAAAACATAACAGTCTTGTTTTGATTTCAATAGATTTCAAGCGTTCTGTATTTTCCGGTAGACTATCAGGAACCAGTTGTCGACAATCTATTATCAACTGAACTAACGTTTTAGAGTCCTTGATACGATTTGACCATGCAAAACGCCCAAGTGAGGCCAGAACACACTGTTTGAGTTCACTCATATATAAAGAACGTACTGCGCAGAGCGCAGGGCAACATATCAGCATACGAACTATATCCTCATCCTCAAGACAACATAAAGGACAACTCGCATCAGTCTCTCCATCCATTCTGAATTACTGCTATGTATTTGCAGAATATAAGTCCCTGTCAGGATATGCACTTTCACGATAGCCCGCATTACATCCATTCTACTGGAGGTGACTGTATCCCAGACTGGGTGGGTATTTTCCATTTGAAGACTATCAAGATGGCACCGTTCAAGAGCAGACTTCTTTTCTGCTTCCATTCGAAGATGTTCTGTCCGTCAGATGTCCTGGGTTCGATACCCGGTCTGGCCACATTCTTTCGTTTCTCCTTCCGCTGATTCAAGAAGAGCAGTTGTCAGTTACTGGCGAAGGTATGTGCACTTAGTACTGGTTAACCGCTTAGGAGGTCTAAGCCTGCCCAGGAATAGTGTGGTTAGGTTAACTGACCGTCCCCACATGACCATAGCTGTTTACCGCGGATGTAAAACAACAAATCAATCAATCAATCTGATGAGTAGAAAGTCATCAGCCACGGCTATATTGCCCGTCTAAATTGTACCAATATGAGCCCCCTAGGGCGTTCCTTTTTAATTCTTCCAACAAAGGATTTACGTATATTTTGTATAAATGAGGCGACAATATCCCATCCTGTCTCACTTCCTGTCGTAGGAAAGAGTCGGGTAACTTCGGACAGCGGGTAAATTCGGACACTGGCATTGTTTCCTTTATATGTCAGTTGTTTGGAACTAAAACAAAAATTAACTGGCCAAACAGAGAAAATCCTGATGAGACGGCTCATTATGAGCCATCTCATCTGGATTTTCACTGTTTGTAATTGTATGTCCGAATTTACCCGCCTGTCCGAAGTTACCCGACTCTCCCCTACTGCAAAACTGTCATTGCACTCGCCTTGCCATTTGACTTTAGATGATATCTGGCTATACAGCTTAACCACAATGCTCCAAAGATCAAGAGCTACACCCTACTCAAAAAGTGTCTTTTTAAGGATTACGTGATTCACCACGCCAAAAACTTTTTGTGTATCGATGGTTACCAGATAGAGTGGTTTTCCTTCTATTTTTGATTCGTTGATAACCTCAGAACATATCAAAGAGCTCATCGTTGGGTTTAAACCAAATTGTAATTCAGTCTGATTTACATTTACCGTTTCTAGCAATCGTATTAATAGTAATTTCTCAAACAGTTTCCCAATTATAGGCGTCACTGTTATTCCACGGTAATTATCCAAAAACGTTGGGTCTTTACCACTTTTTTGTATTGGCGTGAGCACACCGCCGTTGAAGTAGACTGGAATACTTCCTGTATGCAGTATGTCATTACAAAATATCTCTCAATATCGGGATAATACTCTGACCAGAAGTTTTCAAATGTTTCGCACAAAAACAAACTCATCTGCCGACTTCTTTATCTTTAACTGTTGAATACATGTTTTGTTTTAATTCACCGTCTGTAAATGGGTTGGTTGCGTCAAACTTCCTTAATCGTTCAGTTCATGAATTAGTTCAATGTGTAATTCACTATGTTTTAAATAATCACGGTCAAATACACATCCTGTTTTGGTATGGCTAGATATTCATAGTAAATTTTTCAATGATTTTCTTTGAAGAACGGTATCCAAAATACTTTCTCCCTTCACGTTGAATCAAGCAGCAGAGTCTGCTCTATCTGACTGGTTCATTTTGATTAATGTATAGAAAGTTTTGGATCTGGATTCTCCATTAAACTAGAAGAAAATTCCCGTTTTTCAAGTAAATGTAGTTTTCTTTTCTTAACTATCTACGTGAATTCTGCTTGGCCACCTTCCTCCTTGCATAACAAGCGCTACCAGGACCAGGGGAACCGTTTTCTTTCCATGAAATATGTGTCTTTTTATATTCTTTCAGTAAGCCTTTAACTACAGGTGATGCCTTAAATCGAGGCGCTTGCAACCTAATTGTCCTACATGGGGCTGATCTGAGCGCTGCTTCTTTCAGGCTGTCACAAATATCCTCTAACACTTCACCCATGGACAATGAATGCTTCCAATATAAAAAGTCTAGTTTCTCTTCCAGAACGACTTGAATTTTTTCTGTATTTACTTTATCACATTTTACTTTCACTGATGCTTTGGGTAAGGTTGTTTTGCCTTAACGACATCAAGCTGCATATTAAGAATTGAGCTAACATCAGTGTGAGCAGATTGATTAAAATAATGTTTATCTTCAATATTTGTCGTTTTTAGGGTTAATCAATTTGAGCACAAATATAGTCTATCTGAGACTTGCCCCTGCCACCGTTGCTGACGAATGTTGGCTTATTTCCCATACAATCCTTGTGCCACGATAAATTATGTTCATTCACAAATCTTTCAAACTATTATCGTGACTATTATTTCTTTCCTGAATAAGTGTTCCATTCATGTCAGCACAAGCAATGACAGTTTCCAGCCGACCATACGTCATTATTACATTATGTAAAATATCTAAATGCCTGTTGAATTTTTCAAAGAAATTAGAGTCATTTGTAGCATGTATACGTTTAAAATAAAGATACCATCTGGGGAGCCCTTCACCTCTATACAGAACACTCGTTCGTTACCATCCTATAAACGTTTTATGTATTGGGTCCACTGTTTTGGCCACATAACTGCAACACCTCCTTTGCCATACGCGCCTTAAAATTTGTTACCTTTTCATTTATATCCCAGCATCTTACAAATGCCGAATAATTTGGAATCATACTTTCAATAATAGCTTTTTCATAATCATTTAGCCAATGTTCCTGAATACAGATTATCTGTTCATATTTTGCCTGTTCGATTAAGAATGGGAGATTTGATTTCACTCCTTCTATATTTACTGTACTGATTTTTATTGTTTGTTGTTTAACTCCTCTCCCTGCATACTTATTAAGTCATGATTGTCCGACACAAAAAGAAGAAGAATTTCCTGTATTAGACGTTTGTTTTATATGTTCCTGTTTTAGCTTTGAGTTCCCCTCAATATGAACTTTCCCTGGGTCAGCCTCACAAGTATGACTTTGCTCAGCTTCCGTGCAGTTTGCTGACCCTATTCCTGACTAACTGCCTATGTCTAATTCTACTTGTATTATCATTAATCAATCTCGGTTTTACATTTTCTCGTTGACATACCAGTCTCTCTGGTGATACTTCACCATTCTTCAGGGCCTGAAGAGGTTGCTGCAAATGACTCTCAAGCATAGACCTATCATTTTGATGGTGTTCCCTTACTGGGGAAGATGAAAACATTCTATTTTCCTGCTGGTTTACTAAAATTTGATATTGCTCGCGTGCCACTTGCCCCTGAGTTTGTGGGGCCCTTTGAGTCTGCTATTGAATATATTATTAAGTAGGTGGGTTCATATGTACTGGTTGCTGCTGTACGTGAATAGTTGGGTACTCTTGAAACTTGGGTATGTGGGTACATAAAATTTGTCTCTGCATGGGTACATACATTTGATGATTAATATTAAAAGGTCTCTGGTAAACTAGATGTTGGTCATAAGCCGGTCTTTGATAAAACACCTGTGGTTGAACTATATCAAAATCCAGTGTAAAAGGCGTCATAATGGCAATCATTTACACAGTTCTGTGATATTGATTGTTGCTCATATTTACATTTAAAACCTGTTGTTGTTGTAAAAACATATTTTGAGATTACATCATTACTTGGTTAGATAAGGTTTGCATTTGTGTAGCCATTACAGTTTGTCATTAAGGTCACGTTTTGAACCATGTTATGTTCTATTTGCCTTAATCTGTTTTCCGTGCTGCCACATGAATGGCAATTTTCATCAACTCTAATCTGTTTACAGCTCGTCTGTTGCTGAACTTGTTCAATGCCCCTCTCTTCATTTTGATTAAAATGTTCTTTTGGTTTAGATTCATTTACTCTTTTCAACAAGTTTACTATTATTCTAGATCATCGTCTTTTATATTATTTGGATCCTTTTGAAATTAATCAGTCCTTGAATCGAATGACCAATTAAAATTGAGAAATCACAGTATACTTTTTTCTGGTTTCGTCACCAGTTATTGCCAGGGTCACTTACGAGGCTTTATTAGCCGAAACTACGTAGTCTGGCCCATGTTCCTACTTCTGTATGTATTCGCTGCTCTTGAAGGAACTTTTTAAGATTTTTATTGTCTTGTCTTTTTCCTTAATTTTACTTTCAAGTTGAATTATTAAAGTCTTATATTTAATTTCATTGTTTTCTGTACTGAGCATAGCTTTCTTTTTAGTTAGTATATTAGGTTTTAATGTCTTGTTGTTTTTGCACCAGCTATTCGTTTTTGACTTTTTCTTAATTCATTCTCATTCTTTAAAGCCTTATGAGCCTTTAAAATCTCTTCTGACCCTGTTTTCTTATCCTGAAAATTAGAGTCTCTTACTTTCTTAGGTTCATTGCTGGTTATTATGGCATACATATCATTCAGAACTTTTTCCTGAGATGAATATTAGAGATTAAATCACCCACACACCTGAAGCATCCGCCCAATCTGATCAGAGTCTTCGCTGGCCGCATGGAGGTAGCTTGAACCCTTAGCTACCCTTAAAGCGCTTAGCAAGGAGTCTGACCAGACTGGGCGGATGCCCAGTCAGATCTGAGTCTTCGCTGGGTGCACAACCACTTGGTTGGTTTTCTCGTGTCGCGGCTCATTTATGGAACGAGGGTGCCGCATGCAATAAAATGAAAAGAAACCAGATGAGAAGGCAATGAGCAGGAATCGGCACAATCAATTTTCACATCCTGCCCTAAACACAAAATAGGAAAGGAAAGCGATTAAGAGGGTACACAAAGCAAAACAAGAAGCACACCTGGCTATCTCTGTTTTCAAGGATGTTACGAAACAAACATGAGCTGTTACGAAGTGGAAAAGAGGAATAGTTACCAAACGACCTGGCCATCAGGTCGTTTGGTAACTATTATTCTTTTTTATTTCGTAACAGATCTTTTTCGTGTCGTAACGGCTCTTGTATATGTTCTGCGCAAAGTAGGAATCGGTACAATTCCGGAATTGTCCTGTTCAAAGTAGGAACCTGTTCGATAAACCACCAAATCCCTTGCGCAATTCTAGAGTTGTACCTGTTCAATTCCGGAATTGTAACACAAAGTGAGAATTCCTACTTTGCGCAGGACAATTCCGGAATTGTAACGATTTCTACTTTGCACAGAACATATACACATAGTTAACTAGGGGGTGAGAAAGGCGAAAAGCCAAGCGGTCAGCGTTTTCCCAGCAGATAGCCACGAGGCAGTCCTAAATTATGAACAAGTAAAAGTCTGACAGGAAGCCGACAAACAATGACAGTATTATTAGTCAACCAAAACACCGCCTTGGAACAGTCACAAATAAGTGCATTTTTCACGGACGGGGAAATGGCTTCAAGCGGTTATACAGGCGCGTAACTCTCGCCCAAGTTTTCGTCACACATGAACTTGGATTTCACCGTTGCATATATTAATCCTTCAAGGTTACCTCCCACGCAATACAATCGTCATATTTTATAAAGACTTACTTAAATGAAAAATGGTGTGGAAGTGCAAGACGGAACATGGCAGCTGATCTAGGTCTGTTCTGTTTGCCATGAAGTATTTCGTGGCACACTAGGCCTTACAGTATCCCATGGCTGCATTGCCTTGATTGTAATTGATTTAGTATTCATAATTAACTTTAATTACATAAAGTATATTTAAGATAGCTTTTTTTTGTCATTGTTGTTTAAATATGTTTTATATACTGTATTGCTGTTGTATTCCTGTATCACTATTTGAATCTACTTGTATATTCCTGTACATTGTGTATGTAATACTTCTAGAGGGCCTCATGGAAGATAAGCTTGTTATGCTAAATGTTGTCACCCTCTTTAAATAAAGTCTTTACTTACTTACTTACTTACTTAGACTGCATTCTGCGGGGTATCAGATTTTATTGTAAGCACCGTCATACGTTGTCCAGCGCTGTTTTGCCATGGAAACACGTTTCATCGATGCAAAACCTTGGCAGGCCTGTCTTTATTTATCATGCATCCGCTGCAAACTTCCACCTGATAACAATGGTATGGTAACATAATGTGATATCATGCACGCTAATGAAGTCCAGCTCTGGATTTAAATTATTTCAGAAACAAAGTTTCGTGAAAATTGAAACTTCTTTCTAGGTATTTTCCGACCTTAAGCTGGGCTAGAGCAAATAATATGAAGCGATCTCTGAAAGCGATTTCATTTGTTTGCAGCTTCTAAACAAATTAAAATCTTTTTAAATGATGCATGATAAATGGAAACCATGTGGACTTAGTGTCTTTTGATATCAAGTTATAAGGCTCGACCAGCCTGCGCAGTTCTAGTCTTTCCTGAAAACTTGACATCAAAAGACACTAACTTAGTGTTCTCTTTCTTCAGATGTCATAAACAGCATGCACTTGCTGGAAAATTTAGATTCACTATTAACTAACTACTTTCATTATAGTATCAGATGTTTCCATATACGACCATTATTCTAGTGTCAGAACGTAAATTACAGTGTTTAGCGGCTAATCTAAATCATAAAATAAATGGTGTTTGATTTCGAAAGACACGACGTTACTATTATAGACTATTAAGGACTGAAATTATTTTTGAGCTGTCATAGAGCCTTGAAAAACATTTTAGCTTAACATTTGTGAAGCCCGAAGGGCTTATCAGTGGTCAGTGTTGAACTTAAGGCGAATGAGTCCATTAACAATGCAAGAAACTGTACTGTTTTCTTTTTTCCGACCTTTTTTTAATGGGGATCAGCTTTAAAAGGAAAGGAATTGCTCACCAAGGGTTAAAGTTTCTACTTCAAGAAATGACCCCATTTTTGAAGGGTTTCAAACAAACTAGAAGTCACAAAAATTTCCCATTTTTGTAAAATTGGCAGAGATGGATGGATGGATGGATGGATGGATGACACATATTTTTTTTACAGTATTTCGTATATAATAGGACAATGGGAGGGTGATAATGAAAGGCTGTGTGCAATGAAAACTCGTTTACGGTTGGAACTTCTTCCGCCTCCAGCGGGTCTCGAACCCGGGACCGCTGGATCAGGAGGTCAATGCTTAACCTACTGAGCTACCGGGGCTCCTTTGGCAGCAAAAAAAAATATGGAGGTGTACCAGTACACCTTAAGAGTATTTGTTTTACTAACGATCTCTAGACTTTAGAAAATTTTCAGCGACAGAATGAACCGCAAAGTTGTGTTGGTTTTTCCGCCGTTTTATCAAAGGGGCCAATTTCCGGATTAAGTGTTGTTTCTTTGTAGCTTCGAAGAGCCCCGCTTACAAAAAGTCTAACTTTAAAGTCGAACGGGTGGCAACCACCTTCCTTAACTCCTACTGTGAAGGATGGCCAAAACAATGAAACTGGCTGAACTGCTTTCCCTGAAAGTGTATCCACTCAGCCTGGCCCAGAGGTTATAAAACTTGAGTACATTCTCAAACTCAAAATAAAGCACACTGATTGGCTGCTTCCGAGCATATGCTAGGAAGCAGCCAATCAGTGTGCTTTATTTTGAGTTTGAGATTATTCTCAAGTTTTATAACCTCGAACCCTGATACAAACACTGCTGATTTCAATTATGTCTACTCCTATCTATTAATTAGCGGGTCAGTTTTGGTCTACACGATTCCACACACTATTGTTTATTGGTTCTGAATTTCCGTTTTGCCTATGCGTGTATCTTAAGGGCTGCGACAGATAGGAACTAGTTGCAAACAAGACGTTGCGAGAAAATACGCGAATTTACGACAATTTGACGGAATAACATTGACCTACGACACATTTGCCTATGTCGTAAGCAATACGGCACCATTTGCCTTTGGACTACTCTTTTGACGAGTCACAGTTTCTTGAAATATCGGTACAGCATGCAGGGCTGCGGAAAAAGGGTCGCCCTGTACAGTGGCCAGAAACAGACTCAGACCTGGATATGTGCTATAACACAAAATTGCCAATTTCAACACAAAAGAAGAAGGATCTTATGAATTTATGTTCAAAATCCATAATTCCAGATGACTTTCATGGATATTTTCAGTCACTAAAAACCAGCAATTCAACAAAAGACAAAATTCCAATCAGTACTTCTGATGAAGAGTCTGATTCTGATTAAACAAATGTTTTATAACTTCTGTGTTGACTTTCAAGTGAAAGTGAGTTCAAGAAATTGGATTATAAAGTACATTAAATTTATTCTTTTACTGAGCAACAGACAAGGGTGTGCATCTGACAAAATAAAACACGCCCATGTATAACAATATTCTCCTCTTGTTATGGTCAATATAATATGTGTTTTGTACAACATAAAGTGAAATCTACAATCATATGCAAAAAAAAATTATATATATAGCACATGCTTTCTTCGAATCTACCTGCAACAAGCTTGATGCCAATTTTTACAAGTTTTGTTAGTCATATAGCTTTTTTTACCAAAGAAAATTACATGGTAAGGCTAATTTCACTCAGAGGAAAAAGGAGATATCTGCCATATAGCACCTTTTGTCATACATGTTAACTTCGATATTGATGGATGGTAAAAGGTGCTATGTGCAAAAAGGGGAAAATACTCTTATCTAATGGCTTTATTCAAATTAACTACTTGCTAAAAAAGAGCTATATAATAGTTCTATATTTGACAACATTGATACTTTGGAAAAAATGAAGACTTGATTTTTCATAGAGTGTGAAACCTTTAAACGCGATTTTCTCAAAAGTATGAAAACTGAACATAGCACCTTTTCATTCTAAGGGGGGCGATAAGTAGGTGGGTTCATATGTACTGGTTGCTGCTGTACGTGAATAGTTGGGTACTCTTGAACTTGGGTATGTGGGTACATAAAATTTGTCTCTGCATGGGTACATACATTTGATGATTAATATTAAAAGGTCTCTGGTAAACTAGATGTTGGTCATAAGCCGGTCTTTGATAAAACACCTGTGGTTGAACTATATCAAAATCCAGTGTAAAAGGCGTCATAATGGCAATCATTTGCACAGTTCTGTGATATTGATTGTTGCTCATATTTACATTTAAAACCTGTTGTTGTTGTAAAAACATATTTTGAGATTACATCATTACTTGGTTAGATAAGGTTTGCATTTGTGTAGCCATTACAGTTTGTCATTAAGGTCACGTTTTGAACCATGTTATGTTCTATTTGCCTTAATCTGTTTTCCGTGCTGCCACATGAATGGCAATTTTCATCAACTCTAATCTGTTTACAGCTCGTCTGTTGCTGAACTTGTTCAATGCCCCTCTCTTCATTTTGATTAAAATGTTCTTTTGGTTTAGATTCATTTACTCTTTTCAACAAGTTTACTATTTTTCTAGATCATCGTCTTTTATATTATTTGGATCCTTTTGAAATTAATCAGTCCTTGAATCGAATGACCAATTAAAATTGAGAAATCACAGTATACTTTTTTCTGGTTTCGTCACCAGTTATTGCCAGGGTCACTAACGGAGCTTTATTAGCCGAAACTACGTAGTCTGGCCCATGTTCCTACTTCTGTATGTATTCGCTGCTCTTGAAGGAACTTTTTAAGATTTTTATTGTCTTGTCTTTTTCCTTAATTTTACTTTCAAGTTGAATTATTAAAGTCTTATATTTAATTTCATTGTTTTCTGTACTGAGCATAGCTTTCTTTTTAGTTAGTATATTAGGTTTTAATGTCTTGTTGTTTTTGCACCAGCTATTCGTTTTTGACTTTTTCTTAATTCATTCTCATTCTTTAAAGCCTTATTAGCCTTTAAAATCTCTTCTGACCCTGTTTTCTTATCCTGAAAATTAGATTCTCTTACTTTCTTAGGTTCATTGCTGGTTATTATGGCATACATATCATTCAGAACTTTTTCCTGAGATGAATATTAGAGATTAAATCACCCACACAACTGAAGCATCCGCCCAATCTGATCAGAGTCTTCGCTGGCCGCACGGAGGTAGCTTGAACCCTTAGCTACCCTTAAAGCGCTTAGCAAGGAGTCTGACCAGACTGGGCGGATGCCCAGTCAGATCTGAGTCTTCGCCGGGCGCACAACCACTTGGTTGGTTTTCTCGTGTCGCGGCTCATTTATGGAACGAGGGTGCCGCATACAATAAAATGAAAAGAAACCAGATGAGAAGGCAATGAGCAGGAATCGGCACAATCAATTTTCACATCCTGCCCTAAACACAAAATAGGGAAAGAAAGCGTTTAAGAGGGTACACAAAGCAAAACAAGAAGCACACCTGGCTATCTCTGTTTTCAAGGATGTTACGAAACAAACATGAGCTGTTACGAAGTGGAAAAGAGGAATAGTTACCAAACGACCTGGCCATCAGGTCGTTTGGTAACTATGACTCTTTTTTTTATTTCGTAACAGCTCTTTTTCGTTTCGTAACAGCCCTTGTATACACATAGTTAATTAGGGGTGAGAAAGGCGAAAAGCCAAGCGGTCAGCTCATTCCCAGCAGATAGCCACGAGGCAGTCCTAAATAGTCTGACAGGAAGCCGACAAACAATGACAGTATTATAAGTCAACCAAAACACCGCCTTGGAACAGTCACAAATAAGTGCATTTTTCACGGACGGGGTGAACGGGACGGGGAAATGGCTTCAAGCGGTTATACAGGCGCGTAACTCTCGCCCAATATGTTCTATAAAAGGGTTATTCGTAGCACATGAACTTGGATTTCACTGTTGCATATATTGATCCTTTAAAGGTATACGCCGTCGTATTTCATTATGAAATAACCACAAAAGAATTAAACGGATTAGTTGTATGCAACACAATTAAGAAATGTGCAAAAAATCTTCATCCAAAAAGTCTTTGGTACGGAGGCAGAGACGATATATCATTGCGAACCCTTCTTGAATATTCATGAACATTTTTCGTCATAAATTGATTGACTCCCACATGGGAATAAAAAGGCGTTTCGGCAAGCATGCTTTGCATTTTATGAATAGTGGAGTAAATAACCTTACAATAGCATTAATCTCTAATCCGTGCACGTAAGATCTTTTCAGCCAATAACTGTCCGATGTTGATTAACGAAAGGGCTTAAAATTATTAATGATATAACTTTTCCCTGATTAACCATGGTTACTGGGCGTATCCAGTATTCGTTTTTGGCGGGAATGACGACCCGCTATTCCCGCGTTTTTATATATTTTCTTAAATTCTCCTACTTCCAGTGACCGGCACAAATTATAAATTTGGTAGATAAAAGTACTTTTACCAGAAATCATTTTTATGTCTTTGATACGATTTTCGTGAGAAATTTGAAATCTAATAGAAACATATCAGGGCGTATATCTTTAAGGTTACCTCCCACTAAATACAATCGTCATATTTTATAATGACTTACTTGAACAAAAAATGGTGTGGAAGTGCGAGACTGCATTCTGTGGGGTATAGATTTTATTGTAAGCACCGTCGTACGTTGTTCAGCGCTGTTTCGCCATGGAAACACGCTTAATCGATGCACCTTGGAAGGCTTGCCTTTATTTATCATGCATCCGCTGCAAACTTGATAGCAATGGTATGATAACATAATGTGATATCACGTCAGTTTAGAACTGTGCATCTGGATCTAAATTATTTCAGAAACAAAGTTTCGTGAAAATTGAAACTTGTTTCTGGGTGTTTTCCGACTTAGAGCTGGGCTAGAGGGCATGATATGAAGCGATCCTGAAAGCGATTTCATTTGTTTGTAGGTTGTAAACACATTAAAATATTTTTAAATGATTCATGATAAATAGAAACCATGTGAACTTAGTGTCTTTGATATCAAGTGTATAAGGCTCGACCAGAAACCGTAGGAAAGGCTCGGCAAGACCCGCCCTTCCTGTGCAGTTCTAATCTTTCCTAAAAAGTTGACATCAAAATACACTGACTTGGTGTTCTCTATTTTCAGATGTCATAAACAGCATGCACTTGCTGGAAAATATAGATTCACTATTAACTACTTTCATTATAGTTGTAAAATCAGATATTTCCATATACGACCATTATTCTAGTGTCAGAACGCAAATTACAGTGTTTATCGGCTAATCTAAATCATAAAATAAATGGTGTTTGATAATGAGTATATCGCATATAAATTCTGAGTCCATATCCACAGCAGTAATGAAAGACACAAGCGTACTATTGTAGACTGTTAAAGTCTCCATAGTCCTACCAGTAGTAAAAATCGTCAAAATACAAATCATTATGAAACCTGTACAGCCTTCAGAATTAACGAAAATATTTCGGTTGATGTGTTTTTTTTGTATCATATAACTGGCAAAAAAGAAGGAACAAGGCATTTTGGAAAAAATGATAAGTCTCTCCATAAAAATACGGTTTTCACCTCTGGTTCCCCGTTAAGCAAATAAATAATGCAACCGCGGCACAATCGATGAGATCCTTGCTTAATTTTTTGTACATTGTATTTTTATCAAATGTTATACGCCTGTATCTTGTATTTTTATCTCCTGTACCTTGTGTTTTTACCATGAAATAAAGCTTGTGAAATCGAAAGTAGGTCACCTGTACCTTGTATTTTTATCTCCTGTGCCTTGTGTTTTACCCTGAAATAAAGCTTGTGAAATCGAAAGTAGGTCATCTTAGTTAGCAACTAAAATGACCTGTGTTTTTTTTCAAATCTATTTTATGGTGAACTCAAGGACGTTTTGATTTTTCAAAGCCGGCCAATCACGATAATAATCATTTGCGAAACTGTAGTGAGAAGTTTGCAGCGATACCTCACGATAAAGTATTTCATGCCGATAGAGACATGGGGCCTTCAGGGATTGAAATTACTTTTTGAGCTGTCATAGAGCTTTGAAAAACATTCACTTAATAAGCTTAATTAATCCGTGAAGCCCGAATGGCTCGTCAGTGGTCACTGTTGAACTTCAGGTGAATGAGTCCACTAACAGGACAAGAAACTCTACTGTGAGCCGCGACACGAGAAAACCAACAATGTGGTTGTGCGCCCAGCGCAGACTCAGATCAGCCTAGGCAATTGCCCAGTCTGATCAGAGTCTTCGCTATGCGCTAAAAGGGTAGCTAAGGGTCTAAGCTACCTTCATGCGGACAGCGAAGATTCTGATCAGACTGGGTGGATGCCCAGGCTGATCTGAGTCTGCGCTGGGCGCACAACCACATTGTTGGTTTTGTCGTGTTGCGGCTCACTGTTTTCTTTTTTCCGACCTTTTTTTAATGGCAATCAGCTTTGAAAGGAAATGAATTGCTCTCCAAGGGGTAAATTTTCTCCTGTAAGAAATGACCCCATTTTTGAAAGGTTTCAAACAAACTAAAAGTCACAAAATTTTCCTATTTTTGTAAAATTGGCAGAAAAAATGGATTGATGGATGACACAATTTTACGTCTTTTTAACAGTATTTTAGACATATCAGCACAATGGGAAGGTGATAATTAAAGGTTGTGTGCAATGGAAACTCGTTTACGGTTGGAAATACTTTTGCCTCCAGCGGGTCTCGACCCTGGGACCGCTAGATCGGCAGGTCAATGCTTAACCTACTGTGCTACCGAGGCACCTTTGGCAGCAAAAAAAATATGGAGGTGTGCCAGTGCACCTTAAGAGTATTTGTTTTACTAACGACCTCTAGACTTTAGAAAATTTTCTGTGAAAGAATGAACCGCAAAGTTGTGTCGGTTTTTCCGCCGTTTTATTAAAGGGGCCAATTTCCGGATAAATTATTGTTTCTTTGTAGCTTCGAAGAGCCCCGCTTACAAAAGTCTAACTTTAAAGTCGAACGTGTGGCAACCACCTTCCTTGACCCCTATTGTGAAGGGTGGCCAAAACAATGAAACTGGCTAAACTGCTTGAAAGTTTATCCACTCACCCTGATACAAACACTGCTGATTTCAATGTCTACTCCTATCTTTTAATTAGCGGGTCAGTTTTGGTCTATACTGAATCCACACAATATTGTTTATTGTTTAGTGGTTCTCAAATTTCCGTTTTTGACTATACGTGTATCTTAAGGGCTGCGATAGCTAGGAACTAGTTGCAAAGAAGACGTTGCGAGAAAATACGCGAATTTACGACAAATTTGCCAGAATAACACTGACTTACGACACATTTGCCTATGTCGTAAGCAATACGACACCGTTTGCCTTTGGATATTACACGGATGTTGCACCAACTACCGGCGAAATTTTGGCGACAGTGCACCTGCAGTACGCATCCATAGTACTTAGCGTGATTGTCGCGCGACAGTCGTGCGACGCTCGTGCGGTATTCGAGCGACAAAATTGGGAATTTTTGGCAGTTGCGACTTTCGCGAGGAGATTCATCATTTTTGTCTCTTCTCAGCTAAATTCAGTTTCATGGATCGCACACCCCTCACAAACTTGTCTCGCATTTCTCGCACTTTCGGCAACTAAATTTCGAAGGACTCGGAGACAGTTCGAGACACTTGCGGCGACTCTATGACTGTTTTGAGAGAAAATCTGCCATGCAGAATTTTTGCATATTTAAAAATTCGCAAACTTCTGTTACGTCTTATATTTCACCTGTTCTTGTTACAGCGGTACAGAATGTATCATTATTGTGCTTAAATATTTGTCTTATATGTACAATTGTATTATACTTTGAGGGCCTCATGGGAAATTCGCTATATCATATGCTAAATGTTGTCACCCTCGTTAAATAAAGTCTTTACTTACTGACTTAGACAGGGGCTTTAATGATAAGTAACCTAGATTCAACAGCCCATTGAAAATAGACTAATTGCCCAATAAGCAAACATGAATTCAGCTATTAAAGACAGCTGAAAGGGTCGATGCTGGTGACATTTTCCATGCTGTATCTTGAACGGATTTTATTAGATGTTTCAAAATATTATTCAGAAAATCTAAAGATCTTAGTGCATTCTTTATAGAGATTGTGCTTTTTCTGTGCCAGTGTTACAGCCCTTTGTGTGGTAATACAGTTAGTTTTTGAGATGCCTTTGTTTTATACCTTTGAAATGCTTAACCGAGTTAAGTTTACCATGTTTTGAAGTACATTCAGCTCTCGAGATATCAAAGTCTGGTATTCTACAAACTGTGCTAACATGATACTTATTGACTTATGCAGTATATGAAATCCTTAACGACTATGTGCTTATTTCTTAAATGCTACTAATCAGCGAAGGACGTTAGTAATCATAATACTGAATATACGTACTTTAATGTTCCATTTCAGACAGCAGTCAGCTTGTAAAAGGGGTCAAAATTCTTGAGTATGTTATGTGTACTACGAAATCTTAATAAGACAGTTTTGTCCTTGAGAAAGATTGCCTGTCATTTATCAGAGGAAACAGTTACAGTCAGAGAGAACTGCATAAAAACTGAAATCGCTATTTTGAGCTTTTCTCGGGCTATGAAAACTATTAGCTTAGTTAAATTCCCGAAGCTGACGTTTTTCATCGCCTGACGAAATCTCAAAATGGTAATGTCAGTATATTATTTATAATGCTACGTCTAGATATTTAAAACCGTGGTATCTCCACATTGTGGTCCCTTCAAATACACTTGATAAATCGTGTTATCATCATACCAGCCTCCCGGCTGCACACAAAGTTTAATCGACGGTGTATCAATCTTGAGTCAACATCATGACGTTGAATCAATGTTGATTCAATGTTGTTTCGACGTTGTATGCTTGCTGGGCTAGATTATGGTATTTCAACACCACCCAAGGTAATATCGTGGTGTGTACAATCTGCTGCAGACAAATTGTAATATTTACATTTTGGTGTATTTACTGAAAAGTCCAACAGTAAACCATCGAAACGTAACTGTAGTTTACATTCCAACAATTACACTAAGCAATGAACTATTTTTTTAGGTTTATTGAGGTGTAAACTACATTGGGTCAATAGTAAAGTTTACATGAACCCCTTCGGGATTCATTCACCGCACGGGTCCTATGTAGTTTACACTTCGATAAACCTCAGAAAATTAAGCATCTTCGCATCACTCAAGGTAAACTGTGGTATCTCCGAACCACCGTAGATCAATTATGTTACCTCCACTCTACTCTAGGCAAAGCATGGTACCGCCACACCACCATAGAAAAGGGTCAGCGCCATACGGCAAGCCAGCTACGTGGTGGCAAAGTGTCTCTGACTCTGTGGCCTTAAACACTATAAGCAAATGTCAAAATATTTATTTATTTTATATCTGTTTATTACGCTGATTTTGTTGCCAGCGTCAAGCACTGGGTTACACTAATTTGAACCTTTTTTATGCCTTAATTTATAAGAAGTGCTCTCTTCAAAGATTTTAATAAGGCAAACTACCTGAATTTGCTCCAATTAAGCTATCTGTAAAGAGATAAAGCAAATTAGCCGCGACACCACCTAAAAAACAAAGTGGCACGTGCGCCCAGTGAAGACTCAGATCAGCCTGGACAGCTGTCTAGTCTGATCAGAGTCTTTGATTGCGCTGAAAGGTTAGCTAAGTGTCAGCGCTAGCTCCATGCGCACAGCGAATACTCTGATCAGACTGGGCGGCTGCCCAGGCTGATCTGAGTCTTCACTGGGCGCACATGCCACTTTGTTTTCTCGTGTCGCGCCTTAAATGAGTAAGGCGTCTCAAGGTATGCCCGCACAGGAAAGGCTCAGAACAGATTGAGTGTAGGTGCAGCCTAAACAGTCTTCACTGTTCACAGCAACAAAGCCAGGAGCCAGGGATTACGATATAGCATGAAGCAAATTTTCTAGTCAATATATGCATGCATTTTCCGATGACGTAGTTCAAATGATAGGAAGTCGGGTAATCACCATCTAATCTAATATCTACAATCATGTACTTGCAAAAATAGTCATGCGGCAGAACCTTTCTTTTTTAACAAAAGTTCCAATTTTGCAGATCAAAGAAAGCAAATGAATATCATTTGATCCTAATGTCTGAAGCCCATTTTCAGTGGCAAATATAATCAGACCCTCATTCGCTGACCAATATAAACCTGCTCCTACTGCAATTACAAGTATAAACAGACCACCATAATCTGGCCAACGGAAACGAATCTTGATTCACTTGCCAATATTTCTGACCTTACTTCACTTATTCCAATACAATTCTAACTTACTTAACTAACCAATGTAATTCGATTTAACTTCACTGACAAATACACATGTATGTAATCTGATTCTATTTCGCTGAAAAATATGATCTGACCTTACTTCACAGACCAAAAAAATCTAACCTAACTTCACTGACTAATATAACCAAGCCCTACTTCATTGACCAAAATAATCTGACTTTACTAATATATATTGACTAATGTAATCTGACCTTACTCCATTGGTTTACATTATCTGGGCCCTGCTTCACCGGCCAATATATTCTGACCTAGATCCATGTACCAATATAATCTAGCCGTACTTATAGACATATTTCTTATTTATTGGGTGCCGTATTCATATTATGCAACAGTCAAGTGACACTACTATTTCATCAAAGGCAATACCCCATCTCACATAAGTAATGACAAACAGGGTCATGAAACCATTATAGAGTGGTACCACTTTTAAGCTTCCTTTTTGTATCCCTTTAACTAACCTGACACTACTTCATTGAGCAGTATAATCTGACCTAACTTCACTAACCCTACTTCAATGACCGATTTAATGTCACCTATCTTCACTTATTAATATAACGTGACCCTGCTTCACTGGCCTTTATAATCTGACCTCACTCTACTAACCAATATCATCTAACCTTCACTTACTAATATCATCTGACCCTACTTCACTGAACAACAAAATCTGACCAAACTTTGCTGTCCAATATTGTCTGCCCTACTTCACTTATATAACCTGATCTTTATTCACCGACCAATATAATCTGACCCTACTTCACTGATCAATATAGTCTGATCACACACCGCTGGCCAATATAATCTGACCTTCCTTCACTGCAAATATAATCTGACCTTACTTCTCTGGCCAATAAAACCTGACCAAACTTCGTTGTCTTATATAATCTGGCCCTTCTTCACTGACTAATATAATCAGATCTTACTTCACTGAACGATATCATCTGAACCTATTCCACTGACCTTTTACATCTGACCTTACTTCATTTACCAATATAATCTAAACCTTCTTGACGAACGTTTATAATCTAACCTTATCCCATTGATCAATTTAATTTGACCCTACTTCAATTCCTAGTATATTTTTGTCTTACTCCACTAACAAGTTTAATTGAACTTACTTCATTGACCAAAATAACCTGTCCCTACTCACTAAACAATACAATCTGACCGTATTTAACTGACTTTTGCTACCTGACCGTATTTATTTGACCAATATAATCTGACCTTACAAAACTGACATGTTTACTTACAGATACTTACAGATCCTCTTTTGGTACAAGGCTGGACCCAGCCTGTGATGACACCAGCTCTACGTCTTCATCACTTGTTATGTCTTGGTCTGTTCCGGTGGTGTTATACACAAATGTAGATTTATAATCATATTTAATGGGTTGGGTTTCTAGATATCTATCTAGCCTTCTTTCAAATGAATATTTGGTTTTGGCTTCCACAACTTCCTCTGGTAATTGGTTCCATAGATCCACAACTCGGAAGCAAAACGAATACTTTTATGTGTTTAAACGTGGCCTCTTTTTGAATATTTTTCTGTTATGTCCCCTAGTTGTACTTTCATTCCTCATGGTAAATAACATAAACACTTCCGGGTCATATTTATCTGTTAAAATCATGTATGTTTCAATTAAATCGCCCCCTAGTCTTCTGTATGCTAACGTTGGTAGATTTAGAACCTTTAATCTTTCCTCATATGATAATTCCTTCATTCCTGATAGCTGTTTTGTTGCACGTTTCTGGACGTTTTCAAACATATCAATATGTTTCTTTAAATATGGACTCCAAACTTGATTTGCGAATTCTACATGCGGTCTCATCAATGATGTATATAATGACTTAAATGTTAATGTATCTAAGTATTCAAATGTTCTCCTTATTACACCCATAACTGAGTTAGCTTTGTTGACCTTTTCACTAATATGCTTTCCAAATTAGAGTTTATCATCTATTATAACACCTATATCCTTTGCTTCAGCTGTTTTCACCAATGGGTTCAACTCAGCCCTAAGCTTATAGTCATAATTTTCAACTTTACTTTTGCCAATTCTCATCGTCTTACATTTCTCAGGATGGAACTTTAATAACCATTTTTCTGACCATTCATTCATCAAATATATATCCGACTGTAACTGCTATTAATCTTCTATACTATGGACTTCCTTGAAAATCTTCGTGTCATCCGCAAAGAGAAATATGTCACTTTCCGGCGATATACTGCTCGGCAAATCATTTATGTATAACACAAATAGTATTGGTCCCATTACAGATCCGTGGGGTATTCCGGAGGAGACATCCTTCCACTCTGAGCTAACACCATTTACTAATACACGTTGTTTCCGACCCTGAAGAAAAGCCTTTATCCATCGGGTAAAAATCTGACCAATGTTATATAACTTAAGTTTATGTATAAGTTTCTGATGACTAACTTTATCAAACGCTTTCATAAAATCACAGTAAGCCACGTCTACACAACCACCTCGATCCAGAATTTCCGTCCACCTTTCCAGCACTGTTAACAATTGAAGAATGGTAGATTGCCCAGATATAAAGCCGTATTGCTTATTACTAAATAATTTGAATTTCTGCATATGTCCCAAAATATTCTCTCTCACAATACTTTCCAAAACTTTGCATAAAATGCATGTTAAACTAACAGGTCTATAATTACCAGCACATTTCTTATCACCTTTCTCAAACAATGCTGTTATATTAGCACATCTCCAGTCAAATGGAAGATCACCAGACTTCACTGAATTATTGAAAATGATGGACAAGGGGTACGACAATACATTACTAAGCTCTTTCAATGTCCTAGGGTGAAGCCTATCAGGCCCTGGGGATTTATTTATTTTTAAGTTATCTAACCTTTTTTTTCACTATATCTCTCGTTATTGAAATTTCGTCTAATTCAGGTTTATCTTTAACTGGTTCTACGTCCGGGTGAACAGTATCACTGTCTAAAGTAAAAACAGAACTAAAGAAATCAGTCAAAACTTTGGCCTTCTCTCCATCTGATTTAGTCATGTTCCTTTTTTATCATCTGTGTATATTTCCGGTATAGATGTTTTAGTCTTAGTCTTCTTTTGTAATTAGTTCCAAAACACTTTGGATTGCTTTTCACTTTTTGAACAATATGTTTTTCGTGATTCCTATTCTATTTTCTTGTTAATGTCCGAACCTGGTTTCTCACCCTGTTATACTCAAGTTTTGCATTTTCACCTCCGTTATTAATATATCTATTCCATAAACGTTGTTTCTTCTTCACTATTGACCTAAGCTTTCTATCACCTCTATTAACTTTCCTATTTTGTGACTGTTTTACCGATAATTTTGGAACACACTCATCAACCGCTGCTACAAGTGTACTATGCAATCACTGCCACTGCGTATCAACTGAACTGTTTTCCAAAACAGAATCCCAATCAACTGTCAACATTTCACCCATTTTCATGTAATCAGCCTTATCATATATATATATATATTATTTTCTCTCTATCTGATCCATCTAAATAGGCATTAAATGTAAAAGTCAAAACAGCATGATCACTTTTACCTAGAGGAGAATCTAAAAGTACATCCGACACCATGTCTTGTTCATTACTAAGGATTAAGTCAATCAAGGAAGGATTACATACACTATGACCCCTCGTAGCTTCGGCGACATGCTGATACAAATAACAATCTCTCACTGCCTCTATAAAGTCAAATTCTGCATCACCTGGCCCTTTATCAGTTGAACAAAAGTCCCAGTCAACTCCTGGACAGTTAAAATCTCCCACAAAAAGTGTACGTGCATATTTTTTTATCCATTATACTCTTTAATAGACTATTAAGTTTATAATTATTTTCAATACATGAATTCGGACTTCTATATATAAGAGTAAACAATAGTTTATCCGCCTTATTTAAAGTTACTTCAACTGATATATATTCCTCAAAGTTACAATCGAGATCCACTACAGTGTACTTCAGTGTGTTTAATATATATACCAACATTCCCCTGCCTGTATCTGATTTACTCAAGTTAAGTGGTACAATCTCATAGCCATCGATAGCATATTCAGAAAGTTCTCGCTCAAATCTAAAATGTTTTGGATTAACCTCAGAAAATGCTAATAATAAAGGTCTCTCCTGCATAAGCGATATCCTCGCTCTAATTTCAGAAAGTTTGTCAATACTGAACCTATCTACATTTGAAAAAAGAACCGAAAATTTATCAAACTTTAACGTATTTACATTACTATTTACAGGTTTCTGGGTTCTACTGTCTAACCTGCATCCATCTCCTCTCCTACTGCGCCTTGCTGCTTTCTTATCCTTACCACCTTTCTCTCCCAAGGCAGCCGTCGCACCAGATACACGAAATTCCCTGTCGCATCATCCTCTTGTTTTCTTTTAGCTTCTTGTTTCAATTCTGTTTCTTTAGCACGTTCCTCCCTTGTCATATCATGCCTGATACCAATTTTCCTGAAAAAAATCTGTACTAGACTCACTAAGTTTATAGGCATGTTTCATGATTTTAGTCTTCGCCTCTTCTGAACAACTTGCAATCAATATACGTGGGACCACCATCTTCTCACCGTTTACAGTTCTTTCTATATTTTTTGACCGACCCTTTTCACAAATTTAATGTCATCTCTTTCAATACAAACATCAATTTCTGCACACAGATCATATATAATGTCCATGTCATGTTGAATATGCTCAGTCTTTAAATTTCTTTCACATTCTTTTACATTATAAAATGCTATGGTATTTCTCCTATCAAATCTAAATTGCATTTCTGATGTTGCTTGTTTGACAATGGAGTCAGTGCTGACTGGAACATTCTTACCTTGCTGGGCCCCTACCACATCACTAAAACTTGGCACAGCTGACGGGGTGCTCGCTACAGCCTTCTTCACTTCTTCCACGATATCAGTTTTCATGGATGTCAACAAAAATTTAACGCCGCGTACTTCATTCTCAATACTGGCCATTCTTTCTTCAACTTTCTGCTGAAACTCAGAGACAAATTCATTGCACCTATCTTCAATAGTTTTTGTACTTTTAACACTCTCCAGAGACTTAGTAATGCAATTTCCACAAAACAATGGTAAAGCAACCCGACCACTTATGGCCTTATATACAGCTTTGCTTATTTTCAAACAACACAACCAGTACATCTATGATGCCCACAGTATTCACATGTGAGGAGCATATCATTTGGGTCTTTAAATTTGTTGTTACAGCCATCACAAAGCCAGCCTTGCTCATCATTTTTCCCAAGTGCACCTGAATGTTTATTTTTAGATTTTTCTAAGTTTGAATCACTAGAACTACTTCTAAGAGTAGCTTTTCTTGTCCCTTTGTTACCAACTTTGCTACCGAGTTTCACATTTCCTTCACTGCTATTCCCTTCGTCATCTTCAAAATTTTGCGAGAATTGCAAATGGCCTCCAAGTTCTCCGCTCCCTTCATCCTGACAATCCGCGTTAATCGTCGCCATCCGTGAACGTTTCTAGAAAATTGTGGCACTAAAAGTCTTTCAAAACGATAAGACAAGCTTATTGCGACTTATTTTTCATTAACAAGGTTAATGTTTAGTCTGACCTTACTTCACTGACCAATATAATCTGACCCGACTTCACTGAACAATATAATTGGACCTTACTTCACTAATAGTATCTGAACCCCCTTTATTGACCAATGAAATCTTTCCTTTGTTTACTTTCCTTAGTTTACAGGCAAATATTATTACATCCTACTTCACTGACCTTTTGTGTTATACTTTACTGACCAATATAATCTATCTATCTATCTATCTATCTGTCTAGCTTTCAATCGAACGATCGATCTATCTATCTATCTATCTATCTATCTGTCTATCTGTCTGTCTATCTATCTATATATCTATCTGTCTATCAATCTAGTTGTACTGCAGCACCCCCTCGCGAGGATTACGTTCAGGATGAATGCGCGCCGTCATTGACTAAAATAATGTCCCTACTCACTGAGAAATACAATCTGAGCGTACTTACGTGACTTATGCTACCTGACTTCATTGATTTGACCAATGTTTTCTTATCTTACTTTACTAACTATATAATCTGACCTTACTTCAATGGCAATAATAATCTGACCTTACTCTAATAACTATATAATCTGACCTTACTTCAATGGCTATAATAATCTGATCTTACTTTACTAACCAATATGATATGACCTTACGTCAATGGCTATAATAATCTGATCTTACTTTACTAACCAATATAGTCGGAGCTTACTTCAATAGCTATTATAATCTGGTCTTACTAAACAAACCAATATAATCTGACCTTACTTCAATGGCTCTAATAATCTGATCTTACTTTACTAACCAATATAATCTGATCTTACTTTAATGGCTATTATAATCTGATCTTACTTTACTTATAATCTGACCTTACTTCAAAGGCTATAATAATCTGATCTTACTTCAATAAACAATATAATCTGACCTTACTTCAATGGCTATAGTAATCTGATCTTACTTCACTGACCAATATAATCTGACCTTACTTCAATGGCTATTATAATTTGATCTTACTTAACTAACAAATATAATCTGACCTTACTTCAATGGCTATAATAATCTGATAATACTTCACTGTCCAATATAATCTGACCTTGCTTCAATGGCTATAATAATCTGATCTTACTTTACTAACCAATATAATCTGACCTTACTCAACTAACCAATACAACTTGACTTATTTTCACTGGTACATAGCGTTTTTATCTTATTGAACGCACCTGCTTCTTTTAGCTCCTCCTGTCTCTTCTTAAAAAATGTTATTGACTTGCCAACGTGCGTGTTTTCCACCAGTTTTCTTTTCTGGAACTTCCAAGTGAGGCTCAGTGTTCAAGGAAAGAATTTGCTCCTAAAGGAGAAAAATACACCTAAATACAGTTTATAAGGAATATTTTTGGCAGGGGCTAATTTGTTTATCTTAAGACTCTAACAAACGCACCCTCCCCACCCTCTTCCACCCCGCTTTCTTAAAGTGCAACATCCCCGGGGTGTTTAATATGATTAATGCAGCATTATCCGATCTTCATTAATAAGGCATATATTATAAAAAAAAAGTCAGGTCTCAGTGCCATTAGAAGCTAGAGCAAATCGTCCTACTTAAAAAATAAGCCATACCGGTTTTCTAAAGGGTAAGTTTCAAAGGCACAGGCGAGTGCTCTCTTTGTTACAAAGAATAAAGTTATTGCTCGCTACAAGTAGTAGGTTTAATAACGAAAAACAGGCAAATATGTTGTATGGCCTGACTTGCATGATTAATTATTTGCTTTTTAATAACCTATGCATTACCTTTGAAAATTTCCCCCAAAAGTTCTAAAACCACAAAATCATACCGTAACCTTCCGTGCCACAATATACTAGTAGGAACAACATCGGCGTATGTAAGATACCTAGGTGTCCGACGAATTTTAAGTTTTTTTCCAAAAGTGCCCGAAAAGTGAAAGAACTCATTTTTTACAGCAAATCAATATTTCAAAAATACAACTGGTGAAAAATACCCAAAATCTAAATTTGAAAAAATGTCGGACATTTAGGGATACCCCAAAGGTTCCTAAATGTTCGACAACTCTTAATTGTTCTACAGGGTGAAAATCGATATCAGTGTTCATCAAAGGGTAAAATTCATTAAAAATGATCAGAATGAGGTTCAACTTTTTGGTAATATTAAACGATTTTTACAGTTACAGCTAGCTGACTCTAATATAGATTCATAACGTGTCTGACACAGATTTCTCTAAATGTCCGACTTCTGTTTTCTTTTGAAGTTATATTCTGAGTATTTCAGTCAATCATTTGTTTGAAATGATAACTGTGTATGCATTTATAATGGTTTTACTTATTTTTCTGAAAGTTTTAAAAACCCAAACTTTATTTGTAGGACCTTTAAAGTATTCTACTTACATTTGTACCTGCCAAATACATTTCCCGGCATTTCCCCAAAAGATTATCATATTGTATAGTCTGAGGTATGAGGTTGCATCGATGTCGATACGATGTTGCAACGCTGTGTGCCACATAATGAGGGAGATACAAGCGGGAGTATCATCCATAAGCACTGAACTAGTGCAAGCACAAGCGTCAGTGCCGTCAGAGATATCATGTATCTGCATTTTTTTCAGGCAATACAGAGCAGAGCATGTGACCATGAATATGACCTACAACAGCGTTGGAAGTGGCGCTGGAAAACTACAGATTAAAGGGAAACAAAGTTCGAATCCCGCAATTACCTACGCCGGATCTGACATTTCTCTTAGTGCTGAAGAACAACTCGAGTATCCGGATTTGACAGCATTTCCAGTAATGGCTGGGTAGGTATCCACAAACCTGTCTTTAATCCTTAAAGTAAAAAATAAATAAATAAAAATACAGACGACAAAAATCACGTCTGAAAAAATTAGAAAGACTGTTTCACATAACCATATCATGTTGAGAATTCAAAAGCAAAAGAACGAATAATATAGATCTAGAGGAGGCGACTCATTATTTCACTATTAAAAGTCGTTTTATTTATCTCTTTATTTACTTATGTTTTTTTGCGCTTTGAACAGTTATAAAAGTTTACATCTATTTACGCACACAGGCAGTGTGTTAAAGCTATTAACAGTTCGCCAACACTAAAACATTGTCCTCTAACATGTAATGGTTTTACCCCTTTGCAAAACATACATATACCTATCTGGCGTTTAGAATTCAGTAAAATATTACGGGTAAATCAGGTAATCTTCATATACTTTGGTATCGTGTTTATTGTAATCGCCCAGCCCTACATAACTGTTATACATACTGGCGAGTAACCATACAGATCTAAGGTCTAAATATCAATTCTCTAAAATACGCTTCAGTTTAAAGCTCTACCCCATTTTCACTAGGGAGCGGTGGTAGGCGGTAGTGTAGTAGTGGAGAACACGCTAGCCTCTCAATCCAGGAGTCGCAAGATCCCCCCGCCCCCTCCCCCCCCCCCCCCAACACACACTCACACACCGCTTCTCCGGTCTTTCGGATGAGACTTTAAACCGAGGTCCCCTCTTCGTATGACCTAGTTGTTGGTGGGACGTTAAACCCGAGTTCACTCACTCACCTGTGTCGTCACTGCTCTTAACGCATACATTATTTGACACTCTCTTGTTATTCATCTCTGACCAACCTGAACTATTTTCATATTTCTGTCAGATGTAATGATAAAGGGAATTTATCAGATTTTACCAATCAGCAGTCTGCAAGTGTCATCATTTACGTTGCTTGTCGACTCATTTTATGCAGCACGTATACGTACATCATCTATCTATTTTGGTCCAGATCAGCCTCTAAATTGGTCACCGACTGGCATCTATTATGGTGCGCTTAGCCGACTCTAAAATAACCCTGAGCGCTAAACGTAAATGCATACAAAGCTAGTAGGTTTTGTTCTAAAAACTGTATGGCCCATGTTCCTTCTTTTGGATGTATTCTCTGCTCTTGAAGAAACTCTTTAAGATTATAGTTCTCACGGCTTAAAAGTGTCCGTTCATATCAAACCATTTTCACAAACATTTTTGCGCGCGCATGCGTGCATGCGTGTGTGTGTGAGTGGAAGAGAGGGGAAGCTAGTTTAACTCTCGCCCCTCTCGCCCCTCTTCCTACGCATATGCGATTTATTTTTAATATCGAACACCTGTGTTCGTACATTGAAAATTGAAATTCAAGGAGTTATCGAGACAACTCCGTGTGTCCGTGCCTCATGCGCTTGCGCATCCATTTCTGCATTGAATCGATGTTAGCCGGCGGAGACAAGCGAAAACTGAATAATTATACGACACCCTCTGTAAACCCAACCCGACAGTACATTACCCTAGGGATAGACATATGGCTTATAGGTGACATAAGTGTACTTTTAGGAGAGAAACTGCCCTATATGTGGCATTGGAGTACCTTAGGGGTGAACATCGGGCCTACTACAGACGGCACGGATGCGCATTTGGCCTGTAGGTGACAGCAGAGTACCTCAGAGATAGACAACTGACCTATAGGTGACATAAGATTACCTTAGGGATTCGTAAACGGCATATAAGTGACCGCAGAGTACCGCAGTGATAGACAGTAGGGTTATAGACAGTGGAACAGGTACTGTAACTGACCTATACAAACACCTAGGATAATTTAGTATTGCGCCTACTATTTAAAAATGGCCGCCTAGAGAAAGTTTTAACGTTTGATACTTTTACAAGTTCAGTGACGAGAATGCTTCTGCAAGTGGGGTGTGAGGAGGGGCGGAGGCGGTGGGGTCGAGTTTAATGTATAGCTTGGGACCGGGAAGATAATATAAAAATACATTGACTTTATTTTCAAGACGAATTAACCCAAAGCAGTTAAATGCCAATTCATTATTGCTGGTTGTCAGAGAAATACTGATACCTTTTTTTTGTTTCCATTCGTTCATAAGGACTAACTTGGATGCTAGTTGTGGTCTGCATAACCTACATTGTCAAATGTTTTGTCGTACACGTTGGCGTGTGAGGGAGGTAAACCGAACTACTTTGATCTCCGGGCTGATCTGATGCTTCGCTATGCTCACATTATCCATAACAGTTACAATTTATTCATAGAAGGCATTACTGTGCGTAGTTATCGGAATCATTTTAGAGGCTGCTTAGCGCTTCCATAATAGATGCCAGCCTGGACCAGTTTAGAGGTGTCAGATCTGTTACTTTTAAATATTCATGATCAGTCAGTAGTGAATTATTATGTTTCCAGTATGATTTACCATGTGTACTGTCCATAATATTTAATTCTAAGGTAACTATTGAGTGGTCTGATCTATAGCCTGTTTCAATTGAAGACTTTCTAACAAATGGTATTATGTTTTCAGAAATTAAAAAATAGTCTAATCTTACTTGTTTTAGTGGATTTTTCTTTCTCCATGTATACTTTTTAAGTGAAGGGTAGTTTTCTCTAAAAGGATCAATCATGTTTTTATTATTTATCATTTCTATGATCTTATTGCTATTTTTGGGATATTTACAAATTTATAGTTACAACAGTCTAAATGAGGGTCAAGCACACAATTGTAATCTCCACATATTATGAAATATGAGTTATTTATCTTGTCAATGTAATCTGAAATGGTCTGGAAAAAGTTTGGGATGTCATTATTTGGACCATATAAATTTATCAGTGTACGATAAGTCTTTGGTTTAATATGGTAATATCAAGAATCAAAAAGTTTCCATTATTATCAGTTATTTTTTCATGTACATGTATCTTAAATTCCAAATTCTTCCCAAAAGGTATTGCGACCTCTCTTGCATTAGAACTGTAGTTGCTAAAACACAATTTTGTTCCACTGATTTCTGATTCTTTCTTCATCATTCTGTGTAAAATAGGTATCCTGCAAACAATATATATGGAAGTTTTTATCTTTTAGATATTCAAAAATATCAATTCGTTTGTTTATACCTTGCATGCCTTGCGTATTAAAAGATAAGATACGTTAGTCAGTCATTTACAATTATTGAAAGAATTAATATTAATCTATACTGGGCAAACAGGCCAAGGGAATGGGGTGTATCCAGGTCCTTTTTTGTAAAGGAAAAACTATGACAACAAAGATATGACCCTGAACACAATACAGCTCCAAAATTACACCAAGTTCATTATAGACAAAGTTCTTCCAAAATGATATTTCTTAGAGGAGAGAATCTTTTCCTTTCAGAGGTCATCTCCACATAGAAGGGAAAACAAATGATGGAATAGCTTCCTTTGAAAATGTACTCTTTCATCTCGAATTCTGTCTTTTTTTTCAGTGCCGTGGCAATTGCTTTCAACATGAGAGATGTTGACCACTTGAATCTCAGTCTCGGCGCTCTAACTGGTATCTACAACGGCAGTATTACATTATGGAATGACTCTGTAATTCAAACACTGAATCCCGGCTTTACCCTCCCGGCTGAAGAAATCATAACTATAGCTCGCTCAGACAAGTCAGGAACCACCTATTCATTTACATCCGCGTTAGCCTCTTCATGTCACCATTGGAAACAGGAGTACGGGAAGTTTGCTGATGGGCTAGACGCGGATGGCTTACCTATTAAATGGAATAAATCAGTTATCGATTTCTATGGCTATTCGAATCGAGGTATGTCTGGGCTCATCCTTTCCATCCCATACTCGATAGGGTACATGACTGTTGCAGATATTTATCTTTCATATACGAAATATGCTCTCATCCAAAATATTGCAGGTCATTTTGTCCGAGCAAACACCGAAACTGTTCAAAACGCAATAATAGACTCATTGGACGGAACGAGTTTACTAAATCCCGTTGGAAATTACTCGTACCCGATTGCGGCTTACACGTTCTTCATAGTTCCAAAAAGTCAGATTACAGATTGTGATTCTGCTACTGAGTTCGTTAGATACGTAGACTGGTTTTACAACTCTAAAGCGGCCCAGTCGGAATGCGAAAAGTTGTACATGGTCCCCCTTGAAGCACGGATGGCTGCCAATGTAACCAAAATTGTACTAAAGACAATTACTTGTCGTGGAAGAAATGTCTGGCAGCTATTTCAGGAGATCAAGCTCTTGGAAACGCAAGAAGAGGAGTCTGACAGTATTGCTGTATATATAACTATCGCGTCTCTGAGTGTCCTTGGGCTCGCCTGTTTGGCTGTGTTCGGACGTCAGCGATGGATAATTTACAAAAATGTTGTTAACGATACATGGTTTATACGGTTCTCGAATATACATTTCGAAAAAGAAGATATTAACAAACTTCGTTCGGACACAAATTCTCCAGCATTAGATCCTATTAACAGCCTTGTAAGACCGAGCAACGGTCAATATGCGTGGCAGACAGCTAGTATTAAAGTAGGAGTTATAGATTCGGACCTGGTTTTCTTGGTTAAATGTGAATCAGAACTTAAAACCAACACATATAATGCAAAGAAAAGTCTGGTCTGGTTCAGAGATACAATAGATCACGTGAATATTGCAAGATTTGTTGGACTGACTAGATCAGCAATTCGTTGGTTCTCAATTTATAAAGGTCAAACAAGGGGCTCGATAAATGAAATTATCCGAAGTCCGACAATAAAGTTTAACACTCCTGGTTTGGTTGTTCTGTGTAAAGATATTATCTTAGGTATGGAATATCTTCACAAGAAAGGGATTATCCATGGTAATCTGAAGGGTTCTTGTTGTTTAGTGGACGTTACATGGAAAGTTAAGATAACAGACTGGCATCGGACAAAGTTCAAATCTTGTTCAACGAATACTGATCTAAGCAGCTTTGATTTTAAAGATAAAACAAATGATGATGATATTCTGGCCTTATTCTGGGTTGCTCCAGAGCTCATAAAATTTCGCAGGAAACCAACACATGAATCAGATGTTTATTCCTTTGCCATAGTAATGCAAGAAATTTTCTCAAAATGTGAACCGTATGCTGAAATTTTGTTAGTACCAAAAGAAATTCTAAACGCTGTGTTGTCATGCTGTTTAAGACCAAAATTTTCGGAAAATACTCCAGCTTTCATAAGAACTGTTATGGACAGATCTTGGGAAATGGATCCCGCAGCAAGACCATCATTCCACGAGCTACGTAACCTAATGAAGGCGTGGTATCCTGGCAACAATTCATTGACTGACTGCATAATGAGGTCAGTGGAGGAGTATGCATCAAGTTTGGAAAAACAGGTCAGTAGCTGTTTCATTATTTATTCTTTTAATAAGGAAGGCATATGCACATTTCATCACCTACTGTATCCTTGTTATCGTTGTGGCCTGGATTCGATCTCTGGGGTTGACATGTTTCAGGGTGATGGTCGGCCTCCGAGAAGGAGGTCTCGTCAGGATTCTCTTTTTTCTTCTCTCGAATTAAGCTTTAAGCCGTCTTTTCATTACTTTTCGAAGCAAAAATATGTAGATGCTTTATGTATATAAAATTAGGAAAATGCTTCAGGAAATTGTGAGCTGTGCATCTCCGACTAAAAAGTCATTTAAGTAGAGTATTTATTTTTCTTGAATCATGTAAACATGATAACAGCTAGTGCGCAGATCATTAGACAAAATGGTTTAAAAATACGGCGTCATTGCCACACATTGTCTTAGACAGTTGTTTTCATACGGGCATGGCCCGACGTTGCGCAGAAACGTCGGCCGGCCCCGAAGGGGGCAGCGGACAGCCCGCCTATAGTTAACACGTAGGAAAGAAACAAAATAAAATCTAACCCTATGGCTTTTACTTTGGGTGTTCCCTCCTAAACATTGCGAATCTCGGAGAAAACAACGTTCTCCGAGTTCCGGTCATTTTTTGCACAATAAAACAACAGCAATTTTATTGTTTTATGCCTCTTTCATGCTTTTTTGAACATGACAGATAAACAAATGGTGACGAGATCAAATAAAAATTAAAAACCGAAAAAAATAAATATTTAAATAGAATTGTTCCACTCAATTTTCCGTCGAAACGAAAGACGCTCTAAGAAGAGTTTGAACCCTGCAGTGCCGGTCGGTTCTTACCAAGACGAAATATATAGAAAAATAAACAGAAAATCGTACTTTCTTCTTTTGAATTATCGAGATAATCTTGAATTCTAAATGTTTTCTTTTCAAATTATCATTTTTTCCTTTGAGAATATCATCTGCTAGAAGACACGTTCGACCACAATCGGAGCACGCTCGGCCAATTCCGTGAATCAGACCTCGGGCGTATGTACGGCGGAGCAATATGCAGCAAAATCCAACATTTTGTTCGGCCGAAAGTATACGCCGAAACCGTAGCTCTCTATGTCTACGAATTCTCGACCTGCGACCTTTTTCAGCTGTTGCACGGACATTCATTTAATGATTTGCTGTTGTTAAAACAAAATAGTCAATTATCAATGCCGAGATAGAAAATACAATTGTTTCTTTTCATTTTATTATTTACTCGGTGCGACAGTGCGGCCATCTTTGTTTATGTCGTTGTTCCTAACAACAATCGTGTGACGTAAGTAGTCCCACGTCATACATCCGAGGTTGATTCACGAAATTTGCCGAGCGGTGTTCCGATTGGTTCGACAAGAACCGTAGATAAAACCCCGTACCGCACCGCGTAAACTGAAAACACGAAACACCGCACCTCTGTTGGACTGCAGCAGGAACGGTGTAAAATTAATGATGGTTGATTGCTTAAAGCTAGACCTAAAATGCCATGCCCGTTTCTAGGCTGTGCCTAAATACATATTATTTAATAACATTCATACACGAGTAACTTTGCCAATACCTCGTTCAAGAAAAACTGTTCTGGAAACAAGACAAACTGCAGGTATTAAGGTTTGTGGGATAATGGGTAGACTTCCAAGTTAATCTGCCATTTTCAAAGGAGAACAACTTCTGTTTTCTTTGCCAGAGGACGAGCTCCTTTTAAAAGCGGGTCTACTCTTAAAGGAGCAAATTAGTCATTTTCTCCTAAAACTTTTATCAACACTTCTGGACAAAGGTTTTAAAGAAGACCCTAATCACTATCAATGCTATAAAAATTTTGACAAGTTTTATGATTAAGGGTAGTGTTCAAGGTGTTCTAAAACGCAAACATTACTGACCCCAGTTATTTGTGCTGACGAGTTGTTTAAGAGAATATGTCAGGACGAAAGAAGTAAAAACTGAATAGATATCTCATCGAGAGAGAAAACGTTTCGAACACGTCGGGGTTCATTTTTTTCGCGGCGACGTTTCTTACAGTGTATTTAACGTCGCGGAATAAGGTTTCGATGAACGAGACGTCACGTTACCCGAAAGAAACATCATGTCAAGAAAACATTCTGAAATATGACAGACATCTGTTCTTTCATCTTTATCGAATCATTCAGCTCAGACTGTGAGCAGAGCCAATACGTCTACCTCTTTCAGGGGAAGTAATAGAAAAATCTGTTTTCAGTTTAATAGTAGTCAAGGATGTCCTCGACGCCATTGCCGGTTTACCCATTTATGCAGTTTTTGTTATAAAAAGCATCCACGTAGCGATTGCTATGCGCTTAGAATTCAAAAAAGTGCTTCTGTTACGCAGGGCCCGCAGACGTCTGGATCTTCAAACGTTTCAGGTCATAGTTTGCCTGCAAGTAACAATCAGAGTCAAGGACAGGCCACATTTGCCATTCGGACGCGTTCACAGCCATTTTGTGGCAACAAATGTACCGCGACGTGAGAAAACCAACAATGTGGTTGTGCGCCCAGCGCAGACTCAGATCAGCCTGGGCATTCGCCCAGTCTGATCGGAGTCTTCGCTGTCCGCATGGAGGTAGCTTAGACCCTCAGCTACCCTTTAAGTGCTTAGCGAAGAGTCTGCTCGGACTGGGCGGATGCCCAGGCTGATCTGAGTCTTCGCTGGGCGCACAACCACATTGTTGGTTTTCTCGTGTCGCGGCTCAAATGATACTACCATGCTAATGCCAGTAAATGCCGAAGGACTGATATTTTATCTCGCAGATTATGATGCCATTGAACGTGAATTTTTGCACAAAGGTTTTTCTGTAGGTTTTCATATTCCTTTCCACGGTAAGCGCATACCTAGAATTTTAAGCAACCATATTTCAGCTACTGTAAACTCGGCTATAGTGAAACAAAAATTGATGAGGAAATTGCTTCTGTGAGAATGAGGGGTCCATTTATAACTCCTCCTTGTGAGCCTTTTACTTGCTCACCTTTAGCACTGGTTCCGAAACACGAAACGGGTTCCTTTAGGCTCATTCATAAATCTCTCCTATCCCCCAAATAATTCAGTTAATTCTGGTTTTGATAGATCCGATAGTCAGGTTGTATATAATTCTATAGATACACTTATTTCACTGGTACGGCATTTCGGTTCGAATGCTTTGATGGCCAAAACTGACATCACCAATGCATTTCGACTTTTGCCTATTCACGTCGAGGACAGGTGTCTTCTGGGGTTTACTTTGCCCTCTGACGATGGTTCTTTACAGTATTATATGGATTGTTGTTTACCTATGGGTCTTTCTGCGTCATGCCAGTTTTCGAGCGCTTCAGCTCTGCATTGCAATGGAACATGACCGAGAAATATGGGGCTTCAATGAGTCACATATTAGATGATTTCTTCTTCGTCGGTCCTGCTGATTCGATTAAATGTACAACTGACTTATCGACATTTATTTCTGTTTGTCGAGACCTTGGTGTTCCCTTAAAAAAGGGAAAAAACGGTATGGCCAACTACCAAGATTGTAATTTATAGTATGGAAATAGATTCTATCGCCATGGTGAGTAGATTACCTGAAAGTAAGGTGCTAAAAATCAGAGCTTTGCTACGTCAGTTTTCGAAACGCAAAAAGGTTAAATTACGCCAGTTACAGTCTCTTCTGGGTCTTTTGAATGTCGCTACTGGTTGCGTTGTACCTGGTAGAACTGTTTTACGCAGGTCATATGACCTTACAATTAATGTTCATCGTCCAGAGTTTTAGAGCTGATTTAGCGGCAAGGGAATTGTTTATGTTTGGTTTCAATGGGAAACGCATATTTCTGCCAGCGTATTGCTTAGCATCTGATGCTTTACGTCTTTATACAGATGTAGCTTCCACTAAAGGGTTTGCAGCTATTTTCGGTGAACAGTGGTTCATGCACGGAAGGCCAGACGAGTTTACGAACTTGCATATCAATATTCTTGAGCTTTTTTCCAATAGTTCTTGCAGTTGACGTCTGGGGTGGTCAAATATGCAACTAAAGGATTCTATTTTTATCTGACAATATTGCCACAGTATACGTTTTAAACAAAATGACATCCAATGATCATTTTATGATGAAACTAGTTCGGCGTGTCGTTATTTCGTCAATGAAATACAATATAATGTTCCGCAGTAAGCATATACCTGGGAAGACCAATTATGTGGGAGATAATTTAATCCGATTTCGGTTACAGGAAGCCAAACAGTGGTCACCATGCTTAGACAGGGACCAGTGCACTCTGCTAACAACTTATCTTCACATTTGACTTCCGACGCTTCTAATATTGTAATGGCATCTTTGGATCATAAGACAAAGATAGCATATTTTCGTGTTTGGTGTCGTTTTAAAACATTTTGCAAAAGGTAATGGGCTCAGCCCTCAGCTTCCAATTTCGGTGATATTACTTCTTGATTTTCTGACCAGCCTTTTTCAGTTTGGCTATCAGCCAGCAACAATTGCTTCAAACGCCTCCGCCTTAGCTTTTTATTCATAGAATGTTAGGTTATCCGGATCCTACCGTGACATTTTGGTGTAGCAGTTTCTAAATGGAACCAAGAAGCTGAATAGATCCGCTGTTGACGTTCGTTTACCGATCACTACCAAAATCCTCTATAAACTTATCTCTGCAATACCTACAGAAGTTATGCAATACCTACAGAAGTTATGTTATCCTCCCATAGATCTTTGTTAAAGGCTATATATTTTCTGCTTTGTTTTAATGCTTTTTTAAAGATGGGAGAAATATGCCTTAAATCACGATACTCTGCAGAGTCGGTTATACAGCGTCACGATTTAATTTTTTCGTATGATGCAGGTAGGATTGTTGGTGCAAGTATTGTCATCAGACATTTTTTGAATAATATTAAGCAACTACCTATGGCACTGTTTTAACCCGTGAATTTCCACAATATTCAGTGCTGCCATGTAAAGGCGGTTGAATGTTACTGTCTTGAGTATAAACATACTTCTGGACCACTATTTCAGTTTCACAATGGCTCGCCTGTTACATACTCATTTGTTCCTGATAAATTGAGATCATTATTCGATACCTTGGGCTTGACCATAGTCGTTATAGGCCTCATTCCTTTAGAATTGGCGCTGCTACGTCCGCATATTGTCAAGGTTGTTCTGAGGATGACATCAAACAAATGGGTCGTTGGGAATCCAGTGCTGTTCATAGGTGCATTCGTCTCAGTACATTTTCATTTTAAAACAGTTGTATTTATGACACGACAGGTGCGTACTGGAAGCTGGGGGTTGGGTTATGGGTAGGTTTTCGCTACATGTACATAGAAAATATTGTTTGTGTTTCTTTTACGATTTGTCGTTACCAGGCCAGTATAAGTCTGCTGGTACACAATCATAGTATGCGTTGTCTCTACATATTCGGAAGTAATGTTTAAGTCAGAGACTAATGATTTAAAAGGTCAGTAGAAGGCTGCTGGTAAATCATTTGAACTGATGGGAGGTCAGCACAAGCCTCCTCCAATTTATACCACTGATTTTGAGTCAGGAGAAGGATGTTGTATTATTTCATGCGTTGGGTATTCTATTTATTAGTCATTAGGAGGTCAGAATAATGATGCTGATTCAACGTTGCGTTCCCCTCTGGGATATCAGTATGCTTTTCATATCAGAAAGATCTGTTCAGAAAGCATTCATGTCAGTATGGTATGGTTTTTATATACCATATTAACATATTTCTTTGTTTTATCAAAGCTTAATCCTTTTAAGACTGGAAACTCGTTTACGGAACATATGCAAACAGCGCATACCCAGTTCAGACGTGGCAGGAATTTCAATGCAAAATACAATCAAATAAAAACATTCTCCAAAAATCATTAAAATCATCAACGTTGAAGGAAGGATATGTCACAAATAAGGTTTCGATGAACGAGACGTCACGTTACCCGAAGAAACACCATGTCAAGATCAACCCTGTCGTGTTTAAACCTTTCATCCATTTCGAGACTTCATAGAGAGTATTTGTTGTACACTCAAAATAAAATCATTTCATGATTGAAAAAAGACATGAAAAATCATAAATGAACTCATCTAAATGACAACCTACAGGTCTACTGATCAAAGATTTAAGGTGAGGTGGGAGTAATTCAGCGCCGCCGTGCGGCAGTTTCTGGCGCTACGTTACGTAATGACGTCAAATGTTCCTTTTGATAAAAACAAGATGGCGTCAACATTAGCCGCTTCTGTGATCACTATATGGTCTACTCACAAAACGCAAGGAGGTTGAGCGCTTGGTGAATTTAAAGGATATAGAAAGTTTCGCAGCGAAAGAACTGAAAAACGTAAAGCTGGTTTTCTGTGGGGAAAGACTATTAGCGGGAAAACTGTTCTCTGACCGTTTCTCATCAGTATGTCAGAGTTCGCAGCTGCAATAATCTTATTATCAATTTTGTACGACAACAAAGCCTCTTAAAATTGAATCCAGAATCGTACACTGGGTAGTCAGATCACTGTCTACACTTCGACCACGCACTTTATAGTTAACAGGATAGCAGACATAAACAGGTTTTATCATCCTTTACATTAAAATACTAATCAGCAAAAGTTACTCCACATTTCAGTTATATTTAAAACTCTAAGACCGTCCCCAGCGTTTAAACAGCACCAGGCAGCCGTACATGTATCACCGTCTATGCAATGTCATCAGGGCCTTTTATCGACGTTGATACGATAATTCAACGATCAGTTTTGTGTTAATAAGCTACAAAAATATGGCGTTTCTTTTTCCTTGCCCCTTTTTTTCACTTTTCTGTCTTTCATTTCTTCTTTATTTTTCCAAGTGTATATCAAAGAGTCATTTTATTGAATCTCCTAAACGCTTAAGTGAATCCAAGCTGCCTATCAGTTTCAGAGAGAGAGAGAGAGAGAGAGAGCGAGAGAGTGTCGCCGAAGTCCAGTCGTTGGAATGCTAGGTTATTGAGCAGAATATTGTCGGTTCTGTGTTGGGTCTGGTCAGGTACAAACGACAAGTGAACAAATGTCATAGCACGTGGAAGCCCACCCTAAAGTTGTCGCTTCAGAGAGGTTTGTCATCTCGGGGGCGCATAAACTGTATCGGAGGGCATAGGGGAATGACACTGATTTCGATTTTCGATTTTAACTGAAATAAAAGTTACCCGAGACGTCAAATGCAGAGACTGAGAGAAAATGTCCTGCATCTGCTTTCACCCTGCACTTTCCCGACGATGACAATCGTGAGTGATGAAAGTCCTAGACAAATTTTGCCGGTAACCTACAAAAAACGATAGCTGATGCGTGGCGCGAAAGTATAGTAACGTTAACGTCACCATGCGCGACGCTAACATTTCAGGCAGAATGAGACAGCAAGCCGGGCATTTTATGCATTTTAGCTCGAAAGTTAAGTCGGCGACCTACTATTTTTATTGCTGTAATGTAAACTTCTATCATTAGGCCATACTGTGTTAGTTTTTGAAGAAAAAAATATGTTTTGTTTTCTCAGAATATAGGTTTTTAGCCAAGAGAGACATGCAAAAAAGTGCGTTTTCCATAGAACGCCATTATAACGTCGGGTCGAAAATGAGGAAAAAAGGACGTTTTCGAGGTCAGATATCTTGAAAACGAGAACGGCGACCCCTCTTTTTTATTACATTTTCTGAAAGAGGGACTGAAAATGGACAATATAGAGAAGTATGAATAAAATCATGTGTTTTGTCAATTACTCCCACCTCACCTTAATAGAGTCTTTCTTATTATTTCAGCTAACAGAGGCCAAGAAGGAAACAGCCAGAGCGCAAGAAGCATCCAGAGTCGTGTTGCTAGCGAATGCTCCATCTCTAGTTGTAGAACGTTTCCTTAATGACAAACAACAAAGAGCCGCGACTTACAAAGCTGGAACAGTCCTTGCTTGTTCTTTTGTAAACTTAAATCAGTTCGTGGAACTGTTTAGTGTTGACGATGTTTCAAACACACTGGATGAATTAATGGCGGGGATAGACCAAACTGTGTTATCTAGAAACATTAACAAACTGAGCATGAATGGTGAACATCTTTTATTTGCGTCAGATCCGAAGACTCGCAGCACAGCTCAGGTTCAGACGATTTCAAACTTTGCAATAATGCTGATGAACTTTCTTGAAAGACTTTCTCACAAGACTCCCGCACGTTATACATTACAGATGAAAATAGGTATAGGTACGGGGTTTGTGTTTGAAGGAGTATTGGGAAAGACGATTCCAAAATATACTATTGTAGGTGAGGCGGTTACTATCGCCTTCCAAATGCTCGCCGGCGCCCGGCCGAGAACCATTCGTCTTTCAAGGAGCACACATGACATGCTGAAACAACAAGGTGCCATGTTTGAAACAACAGTTTTGAAGAGCTGTCAAACGGTTTGTATAATTTCATACACGTATCTTCCAAGTAGGCACACGATGTTGACTCAGCATTGAATCAACGTAGATTCCATATTGATTCAACGTATTATGCCCAGTGGGTTATTTTGATTAAAATCATAACATTTCTTTTTAGGCTAATTATTATTATTATTATTATTATTATTATTATTATTACTCTAAAAGCATGGTCGTACAGTGCCATATACATACAAACAGAAACAACAGTAGCAATAAAACATTTCTTTTCAAATCTTAGTATTTGACAATGTGATATTCGTGAAAGAAGGAATGTGTCCATTATTGAGTAACACAATGAGTAAGAGACAAGTTTTCAAAAACAACTTTTGATCTTCTATGTCGCTGATAAAAGAAACATTAAGATGACTGTGTTCTCTTTCATATTTGACATTAAATTTTAAACTACGAAATGGCGATTTGTTATCAGGGTTTCTTTCTCTTTTGTTTGTGTACTGCACTTGTGAATCTTTAAGAATTTATCTCTTTTAAGAACTTCTTTACCTCATTTGTTTTTTTTTCTTTCATTCATTACCTCTTTTTTTTCTTTATAAATTTCTGTAATAACTTTTAATCATTTCCATTTCAATAAAAGATTCGACGAAGATTCCCACTTTGCGCAGAGGCATAAACCAATTGAATCTCTTGCGCAATTCTAGAATTGAAGCGGTACAATTACGGAATTTTAACGTAAAGTGAGAATTCCTTCTTTGCGCAGGACACACCCGGAATTGAACCGATTTTGATTTGCGCAGAACAAATAAGATGCACTTCCAAACCAATCACAGCAGGAGTAGGTCAATGACGTCAAATTAGTATGACGCCCCGGCACTTTAAGTTACCGAGCATGACTCATGCTCGTAACTTAAAGTGCCGGAGCGTCATACTAATTTGGTAAATAGTAGGGCAAGGGCTTACTTGCTTACAGTAGGTGCGGGTGGGGGTTGTTTGGACATTTTTTCTCACCCCTATCAATTCTCTTTTCTGCCTCTTTCTCTCTGGGAGATGGCTCGATATAGACTGAAGTATGTCTCAAAGAGCCGTTAAACCCAAAACAACCAACCAACCGGAGCAAGAAAGAAACGATATGTCCTTGCCGTCATACTCAGTCACGTGAATATGTTCCTATGTACGTGATAGTATGTGCGCGTACGTGTATGTGTTTATGTATGTGTCTGTGTGTTTTCAGCCATGATGAAAGCTTGAAATCCTACTATATTCTAAATTTTCTGATGGCGAATTCTCGATTGGGGGGAAAGGTGGTTTTATGAGGTCCGGACAATCCACTATATTGGCGTTCTTCCTACGGCCATTTTTCGGGGAAAGGGGAAAAAAGCTACTCTCTGAAAGGTGCATGTGTGGAAATCTTCCCATGAGTCCAGTGAGTTAATATAACCAGTAGGTCTGGTTGATTATCCCATTTAGTGATAAAGACACCGCTTTATATATGATCTACTCATTAATTCTTAAAGCGTAAAAAAGCAGAGGACAGTATTCAGGGTCACTGACGAGGCTTTATTAGCCGAAACTACGTAGTCTGGCCCATGTTCCTACTTCTGTATGTATTGTCTGCTTTTGAAGGAATTTTTTAAGATTTTAATTTATGTATTCCTTTATTTATCTATATGTTGACATTCATTTATTTGTTTGTTCATTTATTTCAGGAAGAGGATGAGAATTCCTATTGGTTGGTTTCACAACAAGGTTTTGAAGGACGGTTTGATCCCGCTGTACACTCTTGAAGCTGAATATAAAACTTGTCATCATAAAATTTACCATCCCAGCAACCATATTGCCATGAACCAACATAGCTTACATATTAACTGTGTTTCAGCGTTAATATAGGCCAAACGTTGAATCTACGACGATACGATGGCATAACGTTGTGACAATCTAAATAACGTTGAAATGGCTACTGGTATTTTGTGGAACATAACGGAACAGAAAATCCACTAATCCACCACCATTGCCGTTAAAACAATATGGAAAGGAGGCTGATTATTGAAAGAATGATGTGTGCCCATTGGGTTAAAGGGTGGTTGTGGATGGGCGATGGTACTGGGTAACTTTCAGTTCCGGCGGCGGGGCGTCCTACTAATTTTTTGTTTAACAGTAGGGCAAGGGCCTGCTGTACTCGCAGTAGGTACGGATGGGGCTTGTTTGGACACTTTTCTGCTGTATAGTATCTCTTTTCTCCTCTCCCTGGAAGAACCCTATACCTATATAGACTGTAACACTGCCTAAAAGAACCTTCAATCCAAAACAAGCAACCAACCCGTTGGGTTAACCCATTAATGCCAAGCATCGCAAACAGTGCAGACCAAAATCAGACGCCGTCTGATCAGTGTCTACACTGTTTGTGTATTCAAAATGTTAACAACAAATACACCAGACACACCTAAAGTAATGGGGGTTGGGATGGGGGTCACACTCGTTTTAATGTCCCATATCAGTCCTCAGACAGGTGTGTATCGTAAATATGACTGCATATGTACCGTAGTGAGGATGTTCAATATCAATGTTTTATGGCTTAACAAGACGATCCTATAGGGCACAGTGAACGGGAAAAGAAAGAGGGCCAGAAAAAGAGGTTGGAAGACAAATTAATAAATGAACAGGTGTGGACTGTGCCAGCACAACCAGGGCAGCTGAACTTAGCACAAGGTGGAAGGAAATTGCTGCAAAATTATCTGTGGTGCCCCAATGGCCTTGTAATGTTACGGATGATACTAGACTAGAGGTTAACCTAAACTGAGCCTGAACAAAAAAGTTATTTGTTTTGGTGAACTTGTTTTCATAAACATATTATATATGAATATTAAATTACATGTATTATAAGTTAAAAACAGTTTTCTTGGGTATTTGATCATTTTATGCCACTGACCCAAAATGAAAAGCAAAATATTCAGTGCTTTCCTGGACAACACAGCCGTTTCAGAATGAGGTCTGCTCCTTTAAAGGGGGGGGGGGGGAATTTGCTCCTAAAGCAGCATTTTCCTTTCCTTTAAGAGTGGTGGACAACTAATTTTTTCAAAGTTCAAAGTTCAAAGTTTATTGAGCATACAGGCACAATGTGCCCCTCGCCCTAACAGAATACATATGAGAAGAGCAAATATATGATCAAAATACATATACAACATCAAAACATACAAATTATACAGCAAGATAGTTAAATCAATACTAACGTGTATACATTTCTGTTAATTCATAATAGTAGTACATGTATCAGTTTCAAGCAAACCTTACAAAAATCCTTCTAACATATTTTTTCTCTTTTTCATAGCAAAATATATAAATTAAGATAGGCGCTTTATCATGCTGGTTTGGTAAACCTTTAACAAGTTAATAAATTTATTTTTACTTGGTCACCTGCAATAATGCGATGGTAAATACCGTCGCCTTAAGTCATTATAAACTGGACTCACTAATACAAAGTGATACTCATTTTCAATCATATTCATATTACATAGTTTGCATAATCTATTTTGTCTATCTGTTCGATTATAATGATATCTACCAACTTCTATTTCCACATTGTGGCAGAACAACGTAAACGTGTAAGTGCAATCCTATACTTTTCATTAATAATACAAGTTAAGTACTTTTCAACAACAAATTCAGATTTAAAAACATTATATGTTGAAAAATTTGGCATAGTTCTCAGTTCACTAAACCATTGCTGTAAATATTGGTCATATAAACGTTCAATAACCTTCTGTAATTGTATGTTAGTAATAATGTCTGTATTCCAAACATAATCAAATCCTAAATCATTCAACATGCTTTTCAATTCTGAGACCCAGTATTTTACTCTGTATGGACCAAGATCATGTTCTACAATATGAAACTCGTTCAAATATGCATTACTTAGAACAATATCGGAGGAATTCTTAATTTTAAACCAATACTTTAATATACACTCCTTTCTTTTAACAATTAATGGTACTCTACCTAATTCACCGTAAATTGCAGCCGAACTAGTTTGCGGCTTTACCATGAAAATTTGCTTTAAAAATTTTATATGTAATGCTTCTATATTAGGTGCAGGGTGGAAAACCCATACCTCACAACCATAGTTTAAGATTGGTAATACCATAGAGTCAAAAAGCTTAATTTTTTTCCGGTACATTTAGGTCAGGTTTGTCAAATAACTTATTCAGAGAATAAAGAGATTTGTTTGCTTGTTCGGCCAGCGACTTTTGAGTTTGAAAAAATTTACCATTAGATGACAGTGTAACTCTAAGGTACGTAAAAGACGTTACATGTTCTAAAAGTCTATTATCAAAATAAAGATCAACATTGTTACGCCTGTTTCCGCTTTTAAAAACTACTACTTTAGTTTTCTCAGTATTTACACTGATGTTCCATTTATCACAATACACTTTTAAACCATCTAGCAATACCTGCATATAACCGGGGGATTCAGCAAATAACACAGTATCATCTGCAAATAACAACATGAAAATCTGAATTTGATTTAACGTAAATGTTGAAATATTATCTGACGCGATATCATTTACTATATCATTAATGAATATAACATAATAACGGAGAGAGTGGTTCTCCTTGTTTTAACCCGATGTTACTGTCGAAAAAAACAGACAGTTTATTCATAGATTTAACACATACTTCAACAGACTCATAAATTTTCCTTATCATATTTACAAACTTATTAGAGACGCCGCAAGATAATAACTTAAACCAAACTGCATTCCTGTTCACCAAATCAAAAGCTTTACGGAAGTCTACAAAGGTAGTATACAGTTTTTTACCTGCATTGATAAAACAATCAATCACAGATTTGAAAACAAATACACAGTCAATGGTGCTTTTACCTTCTCTGAAACCATAATGGAAATTTGTCAAATGGTTATTATCTTCAACATATCTACGGAGACGTAAATCTAAAACGTGTGAAATATTTTAGAAAATATGCTAGTCAAAGTTATGCCACGATAGTTATTAACGTCTGTTTTGTCCCCTTTTTGGGGAATCGGAACGACCACTCCACATGCCCAACTAATAAGAGTGAAGGCAAAATTAAATTGGATTGCTTCTCTTGAAAGTATACCCATTCACCTAAAGCACTAATTAAATTATTTGAGAAACAATCTTTGATAAAACTTCAATCAATCCGGGTCCTCATGTTACCATTTCACTGTGAAGTTTGGTCTGCAAGAGCATACCGCGTTGTTTGCTCTTTGGGTGGGGTCGTAACTACGTTGCCATGGCAACTAAGTAAGTCAAGCATCACATTTCTTTTGTAACTTTGAGGAACATGTATAACTCTGGGTGGTACTGGAGCTGCCACCATTTTAATTTCAATTCAGGTTTCACAAATTGTAGCTTGAAATCATTATATCTAAAATTAAAATATCAACTTGATTTATTGTCACATAAACGTATCAAGACATGCTTGCATTTTTTTAATCGTTCTGAAATTACATGATTCATTTGATGTCTAAAGACGAATTTTGTAAGATTTAATGATGTGTTCTGGATAATGGAACAGACTGTTTGATGTTGTTGAAATCTAGATTGAATGCATTAATTTATTTAGTCTAAAAGTGCAAGACAACATATTCTTACGTCTAAAGAACGAATCAGGTCTTGATAAAGTACTTTTCCATTTCCCTCCCAATGTCAGACTGTTATTTTACCACCTTACAGTACATAGAAAGGATTTCGTCCAATTCTCATGACACTGATTCCGATTTCGGGAGATACTCAACGGAGATGCACTTCCTGACGTGTTACAACTCCGTGTTTTTCATCATTTTTACAAAGGAGAATTACTTTTGTGACTTCATATTTGATTCCCGTTCTTAAAGGGATTTGCTCTTAAAGAATTTGCTGCTAGGGAGGAGTGGGGTGGGGAAATTATTTCCTTTCAGAGTTGACCCCTCATTCAGAATAGCAGAGTTCTTCCCTTGAAAGAGTTGTTAAGCGTAATAAATAGAGGATCTTACATGAGTTCTCATGTATTATTGAATTTATTAAACGAGTTGGGGAAAAAGATAAGATGCGAGGCTCTGCCGAGCATCTTATCGTTTTCACCAACTCGTTTAATAAATTCAATAATACAGGAGCACGAAAGCAAGATTCTATTTATCATATGACACTAAACTCATACTTTATTAGCAAATTTTGCATTCTGGAAACGTCACGATTTCGCCATAGGAAAAGGCGACGTTTTATTGACGCCAAAGCATTACGTTACGACGTAATTTGCATATTTAATCCACTTGTGGATTATCGTTTTTAATGCATGGCTTTATTACACTCTCAGATGCGACATCATATGATAAATGCGTGTATTTGGGCTTTCAAACCACTGTCCTACAGTATTGCAATGCATTCTGTCATCTATAACTTCGGAAAATCCCAGTTGCTGACTGATTGTCAAACGGTAAATGTTCTTATCAAAGCTATGTGATATGGGTCAACATAATACATATAAGAACTGAGCATAGGTTGACTGGCAGAACAGAATTTCAAACATACCCCTTTTTCCTGTTTTCATCAAAAATTAAGACCGGAAGGGAAAAATAGGACACGAATTGCTTGTCCCTTACCGGGATCCCTACTTCAGTATTTCGGCAAGGTGGCAAGTCCGAGGGCTGCACGTGACAATTACCATATAGTGCTGTGTGTTCTGTTTGTTTTTCTTATAGACTTTCAGGGTATCGATAATAAGTTTTTTTTTCTATATTAGGGTCAAGTCGGACAGCAGGTAAATTCGGACAGTGACATTGTTTCCTTTATATGTCAGTTGTTTGGAATTAAAATAAAAATAACTAGGCTAACAGTCAAAATTCTGATGAGACGCCCCATTACTCATTATGAGCCATCTCATCTGGATTTTCACTGTTTGCAATGGTCAGAATTTACCCGTTGTCCGAAGTTACCCGACTCGACCCAACTGTTTTTTTGCAATAAAAGGTTGGCCTCGATAAGAAGGCTTTTCATGCAATGAAATGGCTTGTTTTTCACAAAAACCCTATGCTAGACGTTAATATGTGACATATATCTTCTGCTCCTTGAACTAAACGTGATACGTGTATTACGCAACGGTTTACTTTTTCCATCGATGTTCATTATGTAGAGAGGATATTTGATCTGAACAAAAGCAAAAGAGATGTAATTGTAGAACTCCTGGGCTAAACAAATAACAGTGGGTTCATTTCCTGGAAATAGTGTACCGTAAAAGGTACAGATGCATTTTATGATATGAGCCGCGACACGAGAAAACCAACAATGTGGTTGTGCGCCCAGTGCAGACTCAGATCAGCCTGGACATCCGCCCGGTTTTTACCAGACTATTCGTTTAGTGCTCAGAGGGTAGCTAAGGGTCTAAGCTACCGCCATGCGGACAGCGAATACTCTGATCAGACTGGGCGGATGCCCAGGCTGATCTGAGTCTGCGCTGGGCGCACGACCACATTGTTGGTTTTCTCGTGTCGCGGCTCATATTTACCATCTCACTAAATATGCATTTTCTTTACCATTGACCTCGCAAGTACAATCAACGCAACGTTCAATGTAAATCCCGATGCCCTAATGTAACGCGACTTCTGACTGGATAACGACAAAAAGTTGCGACAGTTTTTCCTGCGATATACTGTCGGAAACTCGACGTCATAAGGTAACATCACTTCTCGTTGGCTGACGTCTGATTTTACTGAAAGCGCTTACTTTTAATTGCAAAGAAGTAACGTATGAATGGCCAAAATCAGACAAGTGCATTAGAATGGGGATATCTGCATTGAGTATTGTAATTTGGAGAGGTAAATCGTCGGTTTTACGATCGAAAATTGCGTTGTACGGCTCCATAGACGCGTCGTCGTAAAAAGAAATTTGCGACCATAAAACCGACATTCTAATGCACTTAGGTATGTAACGCGACGTCTGATTAGATAACGTTGATCCTGCGATATACTGTCGGAAACCCGACGTCATTACATTACGTCGCTTCTCATTGGCTGACGTCTGGTTTTACGTCGTTGGTTTGCTATGGGTGCAAAAGTAGCGGACTTTTAAAGGTGAAAATGTAAAAAGTGCATTAGAATGGGGATAACTGTATTGAAAATTGTCGGTTTTATGGTCGGAAATTTCGTTTTACGGCGACGATTTACCTCCCCAAATGACAATTTTGAGTACAGTTATCCCCTAAATTTACCTCCCAAAATGACAATTTTGAGCGCAGGTTTCACAAATTGTAACTTGAAATCAGTATATCTAAAACTGAAATTTCAACTTGATTTATTGTCACATAAAAGAAATAAAACTCCACTGGCGCGTATCAAGACATGCTTGCATTTTTTAATCGTTCTGAAATTACATCTAAAGACGGATGTTGTAAGATTTCATGCTGTGTCCTGGATAATGGAATAGACTGCTTGATGTTGTTGAAATCTAGATTGAATGCATTAATTTATTTAGTCTAAAAGTGCAAGACAACATATTCTTACGTCTAAAGAACGAATCAGGTCTTGATAAAGTACTTTTTCATTTCCCTCCCAATGTCAGACTGTTATTCTACCACCTTACAGTACAAAGAAGGGATTTTCGTCCAATCTCATGACACTGATTCCGATTTCGGGAGAGACTCAACGGCGATGCACTTCCTGACGTGTTACAACTCCGTGTTTTTCATCATTTTTACAAAGGAGAATTACTTTTGTGACTTCATGTTTGATTCCCATTCTAAAATGGGATTTGCTCTTAAATAATTTGCTGCTAGGGAGGGGTGGGGGATTATTTCCTTTCAGACCCTCATTCAGAATAGCAAAGTTCTTCCCTTGAAAGTGTTGTTAAGCGTAATACATAGAGGATCTTACGTGAGTGCTCATGTTTTATTGAATTTATTAAACTCGTTTGTGAAAACGATAAGATGCTCGGCTACTCGGCTATGCCGAGCATCTTATCGTTTTCACCAACGAGTTTAATAAATTCAATAATACAGGAGCACGAATGCAAGATTCTATTTATCATATGACACTTGAATCGCATTTTATTAGCAAATTTTGCACTAAAACGTCAAGAATTCGCCATTAGAAAACGCGACGTTTTATGGACGCCAACACATAACGTTACGACGTAATTTGCATATTTAATCCACTAGTGGATTATCGTTTTTAATGCATGGCTTTATTACACTCTCAGATGCGACGTCATATGATAAATGCATGTATTTGGGCTTTCAAACCACTGTCCTACTTATTATAATGCACTCTGTCATCTTTAACTTCGGAAAATCCCAGTTGCTGACTGACTGTCAAACAGTAAATGTTCTTACCAAAGTAGTCTGATATTTGTCTTCATAATGTCCCAATTCTTGCAGCTTTTACAGATCTGTGCAATCAGTTTTAACCAAAATTTCAATACCAACTGATCATGGATTGACTGGCAGAACTGAGAATGTCAAATATACGTGTTTTTTCTGTTTTAATCAAAATCCGTTCATTAGTAAGTAAACCGGAAGGGGGCATAGCGACAGGTTGCTTGTCTCCTCCCGGGATTTCGGCAAGGTGTCAAATCCGAAGTTCGCACGTACCATATAGTTTTGTGTGTTTTGTTTGTTTATATAATTTTTTCTGTGATAATGGCTTTTGTTTCGTAATTAGGCTTTCCATACAATGAATGTCTCGTGTGTGTTTTTTATAAAAAGCTATGCTAGCGGTTAACATATAACGGCTCCGGCAACGAAACCTGATATGTGCATTACGCAACGGCTTACTTTTTCCATCGAGATTCATTATTTAGAGAGGATATATGATCTGAACAAAAAGAGCCATAATTGTAGAATTCCGGGTTTAACAAACTACATTGAATTCATTTCCTGGAAATAGTGTACCGTGAAAATTTTAAGTATTGGGACAGATGCGTTTTAATGATATTTACCATCTCACGAAAGACCGTAATGTGCGTAAGTATTGGGACACCAGAAATAATTAATTTTCCATTTGTTTCCAAATGGAAAATTAATTATTTCAGGTGTCCCAAAATTTACGCACATTACAGTATGCATTTTCTTTACCAGTGACCTCGCGAGTACAGATTGCTTCCCCTGGCAAGCTCAAAATGATGAAACAACGCAACGTTCAATGTAAATGTAAATTCCGATGCCCTAATGTAATGCGACTTCGGACTGGAAAACGACAAAAATTTGCGACAGTTTTTCCTGCGATATACCGTCGGAAACTCGACGTCATAACGTAACGTCACTTCTCGTTGGCTGACGTCTGATTTGACTGAAAGCGCTTACTTTTATTAAGAATTGAAATTTGATTTTTCAGCGTTCATCGTGTGATGAAGCCAGTTGGCGGAGCTAAAATTCCATGAAGCGCGAAGCGCTTCTTGTAGAATTTAGCGACGACCGCTGGCTTCTTCATACGATGAACGCTGAAAAATCAAATTTTTATTCTTATATTTACACTTTATTTGTGAACCTCTCTGTGCCGTTTTCGTGATAATTTAGTGTAGAATAGGCAAAATATGGGTCGTACAAAAGTTAGTATCGACGTGTTCAGCCGTAACGTTAAATAGCCGTCGCCCTGACGTGGCGTCAATCGAACCTACAAGAACCAATCAAAACGTTTGTTAACATAAGACGTCGCTTGATGACAACGTTACATGATCAATTGTCCTTCATCGGTGTATGAAGCCAGTTGCTCTAAAGGGTTCACCTATGGGAAGTCAGTGGCAAGTGTAAATATTTAAGAATTGAAATTTGATTTTTCAGCGTTCATCGTGAGATGAAGCCAGTGGGCGGAGCTAAAATTCCATGAAGCGCGAAGCGCTTCTTGTAGAATTTTAGCGATGACCATTGGCTTCTTCACACGATGAACGCTGAAATATCAAATTTTTATTCTTATATTTACACTTTATTTTTAGACCTTTCCTGTGCTGTTTTCATGGTAATTTAATGTAGAATATGCAAAATATGCGTCGGAGAAAAGACAGAAACGACGTATTCGGCCATTACGTTAAACAGCCGTCGCCATAACGTGGCGTCAGTCGAACGTTACGTGGACCAATCAAGACGTTTGTTTACCTTAGACGTCGCTTGACGACAACGTCACATGATTAATTGACGTTCATCGGTGTATGAAGCCAGTTGCTCTATATGGTTTACCTATGGGAAGTCAGTGGCAATTGTAAATATTAAAGGTAGGTTCCTGGCCTAGCGATAACAATTATGTTCACAAAATAATTTTGTCTTTTTATGGGTAGTATTGAATTCTCTCATTTTTCTGAAACTGTTGCTACTGAGAAAATCATCAGATGTTGTAGAAAACAGTTGTTTTCCTTTCGGTTTATTTTCTTTTGTTGGAATTCCAGTTCTAAAAATAAATATGTATATGTGTCTATAAGTCCGCAGTTTCTGATGTCATTTGCCAACGGTTAATTTCCTCTTGCCCATGAGCTCTTCCAGGGGTCCTGGCATGGCGGATGGGTTAAAACTATCCCGAAATGCAATGCGACATGACGTCAGCTATGTTATCTACTTTATAGCGCTAACTGGTGTGCGAAGCAGAGTTAGGAAATCCCTTGCTAAACGTCTGTTCTACGATTTTTTGATTTACACATTTTAGTGAAACTTATTCATTTCCTCTTTATAGGGGAAATTGGGGCAAGTGGGACACTTATAGGAAAAACACCTGCTTGTACAGGATAATAAAATAGAACGAGATCAAATCTGTTGACACTTTATAACTCCCCATCACATGAGTTCATATCACACATAAGATGCCTTGTACCAGTAAATGTTAAACAACCGGACAGCATTAATACCTTGCAGTCAAATGTCCCACTTACCCCATTATTTGGGGTAAGTGGGACACTAATTGCAAATAAATTTTAAGCATTTCAACTTTCATTTATGCTCACTATAAAAGAAAAATGCATGAGTTTAGGTTGCAGATAAAACCATTTGTACCACAGAACAGAAAAACGCAGAAAGCGAAACGCTTTTTTCCTTTTTATAGTATCGGGTGTACATAACAGAGAAAAACTATAGGGATAAAGTTTAGCCCGGCATTTCAGTTATTTACTGTGGGCTTAAGTTATTTTAACACGTTCATTAACTCGAATATGCAAAAACAGTATGATGAAATTCTCAAAAACTATAAACAGTGTACTGACATTAACAAGAGAACGGGTATGTTCCATTTAAAGTTAATATCAAAATACCCCACCCACTACATTTTCTTTGTAAGTGTTCTTCCCAAATATAATAAAATTCTTCCGTCGACACTTTTGTCAAAATGACATTACTATTATGAAGAATCCGTGTAGAAACACTTTAAAACATAGCACTGTGCAAAGAGCGTTTAAAATAATAATAAATAATCAAACGATATAAAGTGGGTGGGGTAAAGCCAAATTATAATGTTTCAAGTCGAATTTGTTAAGTGAACATGAGCTAACTGATCTTTTGTTACACCAGGTTGCTCCCAGCAAGATTCTGTATACCAAAAGTGTTCAACTTATTCCCGGAGCTTTTACATCATAATATATAGCTGAACTTGTAAAGTCAAAATACTGGCGTCCCAGTTACTCCAGTATATTGAAGTAAGTGGCACAGCGTCAATTACCTGCCTGACTGTAGAGTTTGAAAGTTTCAAATAATATCGAAACTGTTAAAATCATAATACTTTTCTACCATTCTTTTATTTACCATCTGTTTGAAAAGAAATATGAAGATTGAAATAAAAATAGCTGACTCAAAATTATGAGTGCAACATCATAGAAAACGACAGTAAACTGACGTCACGTCAGATCGAAATAGCGTTACGTGTATTTGTAGCTCTATGTAGACGTGTTGTTGTATTGTATTGAAAATTTTCATACCGAAAAATTACCACGCTTTCTGTTTAAGACGAGAGTATTGGATTTTCGCATAAAATAATACCTTTTTATAAGTTAATTTCCTTTTTATAACGTTATTTGTATATGTGCCCTGTACATTACGTCACTTCAGTCACAGCTTACGTCAGGAGTTTTATTTTACAAATGGTCCAATAATTATTCGCTCATTTAACGACAAGAAACAATAATACTTTAGCTCGACTTTAGGCAATGGCCCCTTGTTTTTCCTTGCTCGAGTGGCATAATTTTAAGTGTCTCAGTGGAAGGGATAACTTATAACGATGGTTCAAACTGACCAATGCTGCTATATCCTTCTTATGCAAATGAATGGTCGAGCCTTTTCTGGACCTTCAAATTTAAAATGCCGGCAGTGCATACTTTTGAAAACCTAAGACTCGTAGAAATATTATTTCTAAACAAAGAAATAGAAGTGCTTTGGCAATATTTATTGTCTTCGTAAGTACGCACCATATGCTGGGTCTGGCGCTCAAAGAATAAAATGTGTCCCACTTACCCCATTGTCCCACTTGCCCCAATTTACCCTAAGTGCTTTCCAACAACTTGGATAAAAATCATGAAATCATCAAAATTATGATGCATTCCAAAGTACAGGAACCTACCTTTAAGAATTGAAATTTGATTTTTCAGCGTTCATCGCGTGATGAAGCCAGTGGGCGAAGTTAAAATTCCATGAAGCGCTTCGCGCTTCTTGTAGAATTTTAGCGACGACCACTGGCTTCTTCACACGATGAACGCTGAAAAATCAAATTTTTATTCTTATATTTACACTTTATTTTTAAACCTCTCTGTGCTGTTTTCGGGGTAATTTTGTGTCGAATAGACAAACTATGGGTAGAAGAAAAGTTAGTAACGACGTGTTCGGCCATAACGTTAAACAGCCGTCGCCCTGACGTGGCGTCAATCGAACGTTATAAGAACCAATCAAGACGTTTGTTTACATAAGACGTCGCTTGACGACAACGTCATATGATCAATTGTCCTTCATCGGCATATGAAGCTAGTTGCTCTAAAGGGTCCACCTATGGGAAGTCAGTGGCAAGTGTAAATATTTAACAAAGAAGTAACGTTTGAACGGTCAAAATGTGCATTAGAATGGCTGCATTGAATATTGTCATTTGGAGAGGTAAATCGTCTAGTCGGTTTTACGGTCGAACATTGCGTTGTACGGCTCCACAGACGCGACGTCGTAAAACGAAATTCGCGACCATAAAACCGACAATTTACCTCCCCAACTGACAATTTTGAGTGCAGTTTTCACATTGAGTCAAAGTTTTACATTTCCCAAATGAACGTATAGAAAGCGGCGTCGTGTTAAAATATGTGCTAAATCAAGTTGCTAACGTCGAGGCGTGCAAATTTCGCGCCTTGATGACGTCGAATGTAAAAATGTGCTTCTGTCGACGTCCGAAGCAAAAAAAAAACGTTTAAAAACGTCGAAATATACTTGCATTTTCAGTCTGTATAGCCTAATGTTAGAGTCGAACTGAGTTTTCCTTACCTCTGAATTATCGATGATTAACATATGTGTTGTGTCGGGCAGATACATATATTAATTCACTGCGCTTTGCCGTCGTGAATGAATATACTCGCGATCTGATTAATCAGCGATAAGTTATCGGTAAGGAAATAATACTTCGACTCTATGCGACCTATTCCAAAGGGCTACCTAGAGGCGGACGGCGTCACAAGTAAGTAAGTGTTTACGTCCGACGTCAACATGGCGCGAAATGCACAACGTGACGTTAGCAATGTGATCTATCGAAAATTTTCATATGTCGCCGCCGCTTTCTTTACGTTCAATGGGGAAAGCATTGACGTTATGTTAGATTCTAACACAGTGCGCCTATAGAAGCAATGGAAAGTTTCCGTGTTTTATTCTGCAACAATTCACTGTTTAGGAGCGCGTGAGTCTAATTGCTGACGTCACTGGCAATACTGACGTAATTTTGTGACGTTTTGAAACGTTAGACGGTGTAATGTCGCTTTTTCTTTCTAAAAGCGCCATAAAAACGTACATTTATATTAGATGCAGTTTAGAAAATTAGCGGGAACATGAACGCGCTGGCAAGACAGTTGGGAGAATTTGAATGAAAATAATAATTTTTCAGCGTTTTTAAGTGTTAGAATCGAAATAGTTCAGCTCTAGCAGTGAATTGTTGAGTAATAATTCACTGTTTGTCGGTCAGTTGTAAGTAGATATATCACTCGCGCTCCGCGCTCGTGATATGATCTACTTTACAACTGACCTCCAACAGTGAATTATTACTCAACAATTCACTGCTAGAGCTGATCTATTTCTTAAACAACGCGTTTCAGAAGGTAAAACAACAGTGTATCAATGTTGGTTCTGCGGCTAGTTGAATCGACGTTACTACAACATTGTTTCAAAGTTGGCTCAACCATGTGTACGTTCATTTTACCAGGGAACGTCCATGGATCCGAGTCCGTAAACACAGACATTTCGTTAAGTATCATTAATTAAGATGTGAAATCCCAAGTCTTGATTTAATTCCTTTTTAAGAAATCAATTTCTTTACTTTCCATTCAAATTTGTGATGAATAATGCATGGCTGTTTCATCTTCAAACGAATATCTCTGCTAAGCTTCTTTCTTTGCGTAAAAGGGATTCTTTTATCCAGTGCTCTAGATAAGAAGGGCAAAACAGAGATAATTTAAGGATAAATTTTGATATTTCTGCATAGAAACATATGTTGTGACCCCTCATTAGAACCGTCTCGGTGTTGTGATTCCCTCATTAGAACCGTCTCGGCGAGACGGTTCTAATGAGGGTAACAATATATGTTTTGTCGAGAACTAAGAAGAATTATCCAAGAATTACCTTCAAACTCCCACCTTAGCTGAAACTCTGTTTATCAGACTGTGTTAATGCGTTTGAGATCATGTGCATTTTCTCTTAATTGCCATGTTTTTCCAAGTCTGATTTAAGTTAAGAACATGAGTATATCTCCAAGTTTTTTTCCCCCCTGCCCAATTTTACAAAAAAGGAAGATACTTTTGTTTTCTTGGATGGTATAGCCCTTAAAAATGGGGTCTACTGTTAAAGGAAATAACTTTCGCCTTCGGGAACAATTTCTTTACTTTCACACCCCCCTTCCCTTTTCCTTCCCCACCTCTCACCGAAAATGAAAGCAAAATTGAAAAGGGTTGTGTCACTTTACTAGTACATGTATTCCCTTTTACAAACGACAAATCATCCCAGCATATAAATATAAGTAAGCGATTGCAGTGCCTACATGTAGGAACTCTTGAAACAATGAAAGCTGCTAGAAAATTCAGCCTCTGTGTGCTGTTGGTTTGATTAGCTGTTTCCGGTCAATTAGACCTCACCAAGAGTCAGAGAAGAAGCTATAAGCCAAAATGCAGTTGATCCTAGGGCTGACTATCGTGCCAAATTGACTATCATGATACTGTCACTATCGGAGAAGCCCCTATCACGAAAGGGTGCATCACGATACTATCACCAACTCTATATATATTTAATTTAGCTGGTTTAAGTAAGTCCTTCATCTCTTAATTACATACCAGAGCTGCTCTCTTTGGGTGTAAGATTTACCACCCTCTTACACAAGTTATATGCAAAGCAGACATCCTTCATGTTTCTATCAAAATGCAGTCCTCAAGGGGAAAAGCTGCAATATTACAAACCATCAAAAACTGTCGATAGTTGAAAGCAATATCGGCGACACTTCTCGATAGAGTCTATCGCAATATGTATTCGCCCAAATCAAAATGACCCAATCCCCTATGTTGTTTCTACGTTGTATGCCTGCTGTGTTGATGCGGAACCAACATGGGCTCAATATGGGGGAAAAGCATGTCCAAAACCCTGTTACTAAACTCTTCCCCTAATTCCCTGAGTGAACCTACAAGCTCTTCTTCCATTGGAATATCGGTGCAACTTCATCAACGACCTCCGAAAATGGCACTTTACCTGCTCTTTCGGCTTTTAAGTTTGACTGGGTCCATGAAAAAGTACCTTATAATATGTGTGCACAAAACGGACAGATCAGCCTGCACAGCCGAGCAATCTGGTCAGAGTCTTCCATTATTCAAATTTATAACCTATGAACTCCAATGACCCTACCCAGCAAACACACAATTGAGAATCAACACTGAATCAACTCTGATTCACTTTTTGTATTGCCTTGCGCCTATAGCCCCTGGCTGTTGACCCACGCCGTGTTTGAGTGATGCAGTAGCTAGCGCAGCTTTTCCAGCACCAGATAACTGCATCTGTTTAGCCATTCTTCGTGAAATAAGGGCAAAACAAGGGGTTTTATCCACCTACCCAAATTAGCTCTTTAGTCGAACAGACTAGCCCCTGACTCGAACAGATATGTTGATTCAGCCGTTATTGGACAACCTCATATAGGATTTGTAATATCCAGAAAATCCGCATTTTTTAACTTAAATTTTTTGAAATCACTTTTCTGTTGTCAAATTAAAACAGTCTTTAGGCGATAATGAGATAGACTGCAGGGTACGTAAATGCAGATAAACCCACCTTGTAATTCCAGGTACATGTAGTAAACCTTTCATTTAAGGGGCTCATTTACCATGTGTTTTATCTTCTTATGATAAAAGTTCGCACCATTGAGCAGCTATACGACAAGGCTACCAGTGCAGTCCTGATAAATGGCAGCACAGGAGAACAGTTGGAGTAAGACAATTATGTCTTCTGTCATCCACCCTCTCCAACATTTTTCTCGAACGGATCATGTCTGATGCTCTGGAAGAACATGACGGAAAGGTTAGCATAGGCGGCAGAAACATTACTATGCGGTTTGCCGATGACATAGACGCTCTAGCTGAGGAAGAGCAGGAACTAGAAGCTCTAGTTGAAAGTCTCGACCAAACCTGCACAAGGTATAAGATGGAGATCAGTGTTGAGAAGACGAAACTGATGACAAACAGCACAGATGGCATCCAGAGGGAGATCAAGGTAAAAGGACGGTGCTGGGTACCGTAACAAGCTTCAAATACCTTGGAGCAGTTGTCTAAGATGATGGCTCAAAACAGGAGGTTCTCTCAAGGATTGCACAAGCCACTTCATCTCTTACCAAGCTGAAATCAATTTGGAGAGATAACAACATATCTCTTGGATCGAAGGTGAAACTTATGCGCTCCCTTGATTTCAATATTTCTGTACATGTATGCCTGTGAATCGTGGACCTTGACAGCAGAGTTAGAGAAAAGAACGCAGGCCTTTGAAATGAGATGCTATCGAAGGTTACTGAACATTTCGTACAAGGACCATATAACCAATGAGGAGGTTTGCATGAAGATCAAAGCAGCCATTGGAGAATATGATGAATTCCTGACGCTGGTCAAGAAACGGAAACTAAGGTGGTTTGGCCACGTCTTAAGGCCGTCTGGTTTAGCAAAGATGATTCTACAGGGCACAGTGAAAGGAAAAAGAAGAAGAGGTAGACAGAAGAAGAGGTGGGAAGACAATATTGAGGAGTGGACAGGGATGGATTTTGCCAGCTCAACTAGGGCAGCTGAAGACAGGATAACACTGTAAAAATCGCGCTTAGCTATAAAACACAAGTGGTTACATGTTTAAGTGTAAACATGTTTAGGAGTATGTCATATAGCTAAACATGTACGCCTTTTCTATTATTTCCCGGACAAAGTCTGCTGAACACGTTTTATTCTGTTACGCGTTTCGGATGAATCCATTCTCTCTTTTCCCCGTTGAAGAACGAAAAAAGAGACGAAAATGTCGACAGAGGAAATTTTCAAAATAAAAGGTAGATATAACCAGTTTTGTACATGTTTAATTTCTAAACATAAACCTAAACATGTTGCAAATTGAACATGTTACGATTTAAACACATAAAAAATCGGACTGCATTTTTTGCATTGATTCTAAATACATTTTTTACAGTGAATGTGGAAAGGAGTTGTTTCGAAGTCATCTGTGGTGCCCCAACGAGTAAGGTTATGGGATAGAATAGAATAGAAAATAGATAATTGTAGACCACTGTTGCGTGCATAGAACAAAGACAAAGATTTGTTTGTGCATTTAATTTGTGACTGAAAGCAATTGCCAGTGATACAGTCAGTAAAACGTCTCCGAAACTATTATACCCGTGTTCGACTTCAGGGCGAATTGGTGTTCGTCTCAATGGCGAAGTATAGACTTGCGTTAAACGTGTAAAATTTTGTAGATTTTTCTTATTTTGACCAATAAATAGTTACACTGTGTATCTTTTAGAGCATTTAAAGGTCAGAGATTAGTTTAACAAAATATGAAATTTCCTTGACTGAGAGTCCCCTTTCCATATGAAACTAAATGTTTTACAAAATTTATGAAAATCCAAATTCTGAAATTCAGAAAGAGCTCTAGAGGGATAGGTTTCGACGACAGACTGCTGTATGATTATCCATGTTGTACACTTTGGGCTCTTTTATGCATATTGTTCATAGATTAAGGTAACGTCTGGTATCTAAAAAGATGATGACCCACAAAGATGAAATAATATTATTATTAACGACTTGATATGTTCGACTTAAGGACAAATTCGACTTAGGGCGAGTTACTCTAAAATATATAGGATCAAAACTGCACAAACATCCACTTTTAAAGCAGCTTAAATCGCTATGAAAAGTTCATATATATTTTATTAGTGTTAGTGCTAAGCAGTCATAATCTTTTCTTTTTAGAGCCGTGTATAAAACGAATAATATGTACTAGCTGACATAACAGCACGTAATCTCATTTTGAAGTCTACAGACTTATATTAGCTTATATAGCATTTAGTGACAAAAATTATTTGAATGTCAGCTTTAAAAACAAGTTAAGGTCGCAAAGGTCTGACTTTATCAACAACAAAACGATACTATATAATTGAGCCACGACGTGAGAAAAACCATCGAAGTGGTTGTGCGCCCAGCGCAAACTCAGATCAGCCTGGGCATCCGCCCAGTCTGTTCAGAGTCTTCTCTGCATGGAGGTAGCTTAGACCCTTAGCTACAGTTTGAGCACCTAACAAAGAGTGTGATCAAACTTGGCGGATGCCCAGACCGATCTGAGTCTGCGCTGGGCGCACAACCACATTGTTGGGTTTCTCGTGTCGCGGCTCATATAGATAAAATCTTCGCCTAGCACCTGCAGACAGTTCCCGGGCAGCAATTTTCCCCATTTCCCACGTTAATTGCACTTCTGTCTCTCATTATTTTCTTCACCATCAAATTTCTGACATTCTTGGCGCCAGTGCCCTTAACCCTTTAATGCCTAACGTCCTTTATCAAGGGCAAAAAGGCAAATAGTCCCAGATCTTGAACAATTTTACGCAAATTACACCCTGGTCAGACGCCACAGAACGTGGTCTGACCAGGGTGTACATCGCGTGATATTTGCAGGATTTTTTGTAAAAAATGAAAAAAAAAAGAATAAACATATAAACCAGAGGCCCCTCCAATTTTTGAGGATAGAAGGGTCTGCAAGCTTAATAAAGATTAGTTAGGGGTCGACTTGGGTAACTTCGGACACCGGGTAAATTTGGACATACCATAGCAAACAATGAAATTGCAGATGAGACGGCCGTCTCATCAGGATTTTCACCGTTTGCCCAGTTATTTTTGTTTCAATTCCAAACAAAGTCACTGTCCGAATTTACCTGCTGTCCGAATTTACCTGGCTTGACCCCTATATCTTGAAGTGAACGTAAGAAAAAGAATAAAATTTACTTTGATCACACAGAAATCTCAAGCAATCTTGAAGTCGCCGACTTTGTATGGACGAGCACTACCCTGCTGCAAGTCAACGCCGCATCATCATGCACAGGCCGCAACATATGAAGATGACACCAAAAGGCCATCTGAGGACCAGATAGTCCTGTATCGCTCACCTGAGTGCTGGGGTTATGCTGAAATCATAGGAAATATGTGTAACTACATGTATGAATACCTTCTTCATCCTGTTGTCTGTCAAGTTTCTGAAAACTCTACTGTCCACAATTTCCTTGTAAATGCATGAAGGAGCAAATCTGACATTTCTGTAGAAAGGACTTACCTAGGGTCATCACTTGAACGCATAAACTGATGTGCAGTATCAGTCAGTATCATCGGCTGTTCATTTCTGATGAGCAAATGTCTGAAGGTTTCATCCAAATATGAGCAGGATAAGCATCTCCGTCATGTGACATAGGTAAACCATTCAGATCATAGAACTTTGGTTAGCCCATCATATGGCATGTCCATACGAATTTTGGCTTCAGTCGGTTCGTTTGCTTCCATGGCTGAGGTGTTTGCAATTGCTAAGTTTTTGTTATCTTGGAGAACGTTCAATGACTGACCTCTCGTACGCATATATTTTCATGTACTTAATTCCAACATATCGAACTTTTATACCACAAACTTCCCACTGTGAACTTAAACTTCATTAAAGGTTGATTCAACGCCATGACGCTGAAACAATGTTAATTCAATGTTCTTTCAAAGTTTTATGCCATTCAATGTTCTTTCAAAGTTTTATGCCTGCTGGGTTCAATCATTTCTGATCTACAGTTTAAACATTTTCCTACACAAGAACACAGGGCAGCAATTCGAAACTTCCAAGCATTACAAAAATAAGTGTCAGACCAGTATTTCAGTTCAAAATGCTGTACTGTATATCAAGGTTCAATGTCTTTGAAATTTTACTTTGAAGAGGATTGTTTCTAAAAGCTTTAACCATATATGGGCATAGGGGTCATATGTTGGTCTGGAGATTTCCGCCATTTGGGAAAAAATCATTCCTCTAAGCCATGGAGGTGCTATATAGAGCTATCAATCGTCTCAATGGCTTTAGAGAATTTTGGACAAAGGTCGAGAATGGCTTTAACTTCCAGTATGTTCCTGTGAACTTATATACTGAACAAAAAAAGAAACGTTACATCAACATTCAAATCAGGTTTTTCCAGAAACACATCATACAAATTTCATAATTCGACTAAGGCTTTTCACTTGAACTAATAAGTCCTAATTATTTTTTCATTCATTATCAATTTGTGTTTTATTCACCCCAGTTCATCTGAAGTTGCAAGGGTAGAAAATCAGAAACTATTTGTTTCGATGTATGTAACGTTTCCCTTTTTTGCATCTATCAAGTATTATAGCACAGACTTCAAAATTTTCTACAAATCTACTGTTTATACACTTTCCTATACAAAGGCACAAAGAAGCACATTTGACCTTTCCGTAGAAAGGTCAACACAGGGCCATCTTCGAATAAAGCTAATAAGTGATGAGTATACCAAGTTCCAATGTAATTGGAGAAAAAAATCTACAGGTCTGACCATATCTGGGTTAAATAACCATATTGGTCGAGTTACCTCAACTGTTCGGAAATTTTCTTTCCTTTGAGGTTCCATTCAATCGGTTTAATGGCTTCGAGGAATATGTTTGAAATTCTTGAAATATCAGTAACCTTGGACGAATATGAAATAATGACCTTGACCTCTCGTTCTCATAAATTAATTTTCCAATACTAATTTATTTGACGGTATATTCCAACTTTTATTCCGCAGACTTCAAACTTGAAGTTTCAGGGAAATTTACTATTGAAGCAGTTTCCTGTATAATAAAAGCATCGCAAACGACTGCGTGATACCCCGCCACTGCAAACCTTTTTCACACACCGATTTTTCCAGATTTATGCATGTAAATAGCCCGGGGGCAGGGGGAAATAACTCCCATGGGGTAAATTTGAGCATCACTGGAGGCTTTCATCACTCTGATCATTTGCTGAAAGTTTCAGAAAAATTGCTTCTAACTCTGATTTTATATGGAATTTTTCATGATTTTATACATGTTTATAGTCCCAGGGCAGGGGCAGATAACCCCCGACGATAAAATTTATGTGCTCATAAAAAGCTTTTGTTACTTCGATCATGTTTGTGAAGTTTCATCATGATACTCCAAATAGTAAAGGAACTAGAAGCAAAAAAACATTTTTTGTACATTGACAAGTGCCATAACTCTGTCAGAAATTAACGAAATTTGCCCATTAACAATCCCAAGCGAGACATTCTTGGTACAAATGCATATGCAAAATTTGAAGGAAATCTGTTGATAAATACTTAAGTTATCGAACGGAAATGAAGTGCGGACGGACAGACGGACGTACGTACTACGGACGGACAGACACACGGACGGCCAACGTGAAAACATAATACCCCGCAACTAACGTGTGGCGGGGTATAAAAACACAAAGAAATGCAAGACACAAGCACTATGACTGAGCCGCCGACAAAACCAACAATGTGGCATGTACGCCTAGCGAAGACTCCGATCAGCCTGAATATTCACCCAGCCTGATCAGAGTCTTCACTATGCGCTTAAAGGGTAGCTAAGCGTCTAAGCTAGGTACATGCGGACAGCAAACACTCTGATCAGACTGGGCGGATGCCCAGGCTGATCTGAGTCTTCGCTGGGCGCACATGCCAGTTTGTTGGTTTTCTTGTGTCGCGGCTCATGTGTATGCTTAGTTGCAAGATAGTGATTGCTTGCTTGACTCAGTGTTGATAAAGCGTTGTGCCCGACGGGTATCATAGGCTACACTACCATAGTCTCCGCCGGGCCGGGTAGCGCAATTGGTAGGGCACCTGACCCGTAAGTCAGAGGTCCTGGGTTCGAATCCCAGTCTGGCCACATACTTTCGTTTCTCCTTCCGCTGATACAAGAAGGGCAGTTGTCAGTTACTGGCGAAAGTATGTGCACTTAGTACTGGTTAACCGCTTAGGAGGTCTAAGCCTGCCCAGGAATAGTGTGGTTAGGTTAACTGACCGTCCCGACATGACCTTAGTTGTTTACCGTGGACGTTAAGCATCAAATCAACCAACCAACCATAGTCTCCCTTCATCTGTGTCGGATGAAGAGAGCAATCGAAATACCGCTTACGGAACTGGCCGAGCGGTGTTCCGGTTACTGTCATGACTGCTGGGACAAGGTATTCACAGATCAAACAGGTAATGTTAGTCCGCTTCAGGAGGGAGAATCATAGGGGTAAAGTTGGACTGTGTGGTCAAATTCGAATGAAAGCATCAGGAGAGTCCAAGGCTTCCACATGAACGATTGTGATCCCTGCTATCGAAATTCATTCACAATCTCTTGAAATCAGCTTCCTCCCATTAAAATATTTCGGCCGAAGGCCTTCGGTTCACAAAATACACTTGAAAACTCCATCTTTGCTTGACGCCATTACAGAAAGTTCTGTAATGGCGTCAAGCAAGCTGTAGTTGTCAAGTGCTATTTTGAATTTAAAGAGAGTAAATTCATTTCAAGTGTTGTATACTATTTCTCTTTTGATGACTTTGAAATACACATTCACAGTCAAATTGTAGATTTTATGTTTTGTTTCGCTGTGCATGCGCGCGCGCGCGCGCGCGTGTGTGTGTGTGTTCTTTTTCGTCCCGGTCCCGAGGTTATAAAACTTTTCTCATGCTCAACTCAGCTGAGCATGAAATTTTACCTGCTACTAAATAGCAAATTACTGATAAAAGCAGGTGTTTTCTTGCTCAGTTTAGCTGGGTATGAAATTTTCTCTACTTATGAATATGAAAATGCCAACATTAGTTGGCATTTGCATATTTATCAGCAGAGAAAATTTCATGCTCAGCTGAGTTGAGCACGAAAAAAGTTTTATAACCTCGGGGCCAGTTCTCATAAGGATATTGCGCACGAGGCACAAGTCTGTTCATATACTTCTCCAATACGTTTTATGTTGATACACAAGTCACTTATATCTCCTCATTTTGATAAGAGAGTGTGAAATCCGCTATAAGAAACAAGTTCACGACATTCCTATGTAGACAAGCCCTTTAATTGATTGATTTGTATAACTTATCATAAAGAAGAAATTCTAAAATAGACTGGAGTTGATCAATATTTAACTTAATTGCTATATTGGGCGGTTTTAAATTACCACAATAACACAAACTTTTGGGGCAGAAATGTCTGAGCAATCAGTGTATATCAAGATCAGCTCAATGAGCAGTCTGATCAGGGCCAACAATGTTTGCAAATCAATCAGCATATACATGTATTTACTCATAGCTTATTTGTAAATGCGCTTTTTTCAAATGTTAGGATATATATATGTACTAGTATAGTAATGGCAAAGACGGATATGGGTAGTTTTTAATTTAATTGATCAGTGTAAATATGTGCATAAAAATAAAACATCCTTGAAGTCTGTTTGCTTAATCATTACAACCATGTTGTTAAAAGCATTCATGATCTACTAACTTAAGGTGTGCCTCTAAATGTTTTTTCCGCCATTTTATAAAGAATGGCAACTTCGGTGACTTCTTGTTTTGTTTCCTCGGAGGAATAATTCCGTCAAAGGTGGGGTCTACCCATGAAGGAAGGATATCCTCCTAGGAAACAAACTCCTTCCTATAATAGCAAGGGAACAAAAATGAAAATGGCAGAGCTGCTTCCCAGTTCCTTTTAACTCTTTCAATACAACTGGCTTGCAAGCTACATAGTATTATGAGCCAGTTTTCATGAACAGTCACATCTGAATCTACAGTGGTTGTCAGTTTGTCAGTTACTGTGTAAATATGTCCATTAAAATAAAACATCACTGAAGATTCTACTACTAAATGAAGGTGTGCGTCTCAATGTTTTTCTGCCATAATAAAAACGGAGGGCGACTTCAGTGATTTCTGGCCCCGATGTTATAAAACTTTTTTGTGTTCAACTCAGCGGAGCATGAAATTTTCTCTGCTGATAAATATGAAAATGCCAACTAATGTTGGCCTTTTTCATATTCATAAGCAGAGAAAATTACTTACTCTGCTGAACTGAGCAAGAAAACTACTGTACTTATCAGTAATTTGCTATTTATTAGCACGTAAATTTTCATGCTCAGCTGAGTTGAGCGTGAAAAAAGTTGTATAACCTCGGGGACAGGCTTGCTTCTCTGGACGTCGAAGTCCTTCAGAGATGGGGTTTATTCTTAAAGGAGAGATAATGCTCCTGTGCAGAGCTCTAGATAAGAGGGAGTATTTGGTGATAATTTAGGATGGATATTTTTTGTTATTTCTGCATAATAAACATATGTTGTGACCCCTCATCTGAACCGTCTCGACGGGACGGTTCAGATAAGGGGTCACAACATATGGTTTCAATGAGAAATAAGAAAAACTATCCCTCAATTATCATCAAATACCCCTCTTATCTACAGCTCAGTCCTATGGAAACAAATTCTTCCCTTTAAAAGCTGATTTTAATTGATAAGGGAGCAAAAATGAAAATGGCAGCGATGCTTTCCCCTTCCCTTTAACTCTTTCAATTCAACCGACTTGCAAACTACATATTCTTATGAGCTAGACTTCATGAGCAGTCAAAGTGAATCTACACTGTTTGTCAGTCTGTCTATGATTCCTTTTCTGTGAAGCAGATTCAGGCTTACAACTGCTCACGTGCCAACTGCATCATTTCTCAGATAGAAGAAAAGCTTATGTCTCAACCTTGCGGTAAGTTTATAATAACCTAAGAAGATTCTGTGCTTTGGAAATTTTTTGAAAAGGCATTTACATACAACCGCAAGTATAGCAAAATCAAAGCGTTGATTAATCGGACACTGTATTATGCAGTCAGTCACCGTCTAAACGGATTTGTTTGTTCATATTTTTTACTTGTTTTATTTTATTTTATTTATTTATTTATTTATTTTGGTTACTTTTTCCACCTATGACTTAATATTACACGTATACTGGAACAATGCGGAATCAAGTAAAACAAGAGCTGTCGCCTGACAGCATAGCTCGCCTGAATTGGTGCTTGCCCATCATATAGCCGCTAGTGCTTGCCCATCACATAGCCGCTATGGTGGTGTGGATTGCTATGCATAAAACTTCAGGCAAGCATGTCCAAAATAAAAACACATTTATAAACAAAAGCTTTCTCAGCAATAAATCTTAAAATAAAATTAAAATACAAAAATGAAATAAAATTTCAAAGTCCATGAGCTTGAGGTAAAAACAACTGAGGGGGAGGGAGGGGGGGGGGGGGGGGGGGGCTAAGCTGTACCATCAACCATGATCTAACATCAGTCCAAGTATTAGTATCAACTGAGTCTGTCATCGTGGCACTGTGAACTTATGTCTTCATAAATATAAAACTTTAACCAAAATCTTTAACACAAAATTCTAAGTCGATGACCTTGACTTCAAGGTCATCCAGTGGGGTAAGTATAAGGTGTTTTGTAAAAACTCAAAAAAGTGTCTAACATCAGTTCAAGTATAAACTAAATCTCTGCAAAGCATTATGAATCAGTATGCAATTACAAAATTTTAATAAAGACCAAAATTTCCTAAGTCCCTGACCTTGACATCAAGGTCACTGAGCAGAGTTGGGGTAGTATTCTGTAGCTCTAACTACAGTGCAAATATAAAAATAATTCATCTATGGGTTCAGGAGATACGTGTCTTTAAAAAACTTTAACCAAAACATCCAATCAATAAAAAGACAACTTTCTAAGTCCATGACCTTGACATCAAGGTCACTGAGGGGAGGGGGGGGGGGGGGGGGGGGGGGGGGGGTTTAGTACCTTCTAAAACTTTTAGACCAATATCTAACTTCAGTGCAAGTATCAAAGGAATCCATCCATGGGTTAAGGAGATATTGGGCTTTATAAAACTTTAACCAAAACATCCAGTCCAAAAAACTCCCAATTTTCTAAGTCCATGACCTTGACATCAAGGTCACTGAGTGGGGTGGGGGTGGTACCCTGTTAAACTTTGGACCAATATCTAACTACAGTGCAAGTATAAAAAGAATCCATCCATGGGTTAAGGAGATATAGGTCTTTAAAAAACTTTAACCAAAACATCCAATTCGAACGCGGACGCGGACGCCGACGCCGTGGTGACAACAATAGCTCTTCCTGAACTTTCGTTCAGGCGAGCTAACAAAAAGGTACGGAACGGTTTACATATGTGCCTTGCATTCGGCGCAAATGCGTTGGAACCGGCGTACCCAAGAATGGACAACATTAACCATAAACTTTACCATGTACATGTAATTGTAAATATTATGTCAACAGTTCAACAAATGCCCTACACGTTCCAAAGATATACTATACCCCACACAATTATTATATTCTAACACAATAATAACTATCCATAAATCTAAAGCAGTTCTATTCAAGGATCTTTGAAATCATTTTAACGACTCTTCACGTGTAAATGGGCCAAATTATACGGCCCAAAGAGCCCAGATAAGCTGTATTTGTCATCTAAAATGACAAAGCAGTACTGATAACCGAATGAAGGAATAAAATCAATCTCGTAAAACGTGGCAATTATTTGAAATTTTACACCCCCAATTAAAATTTAGAACCAGACAGAAAAACAGTTCTTCGAAAAGAAAAATTATGGTCGTGCACAAATCCTGATACACTGTGGGCTTACATTTGAGTATAACATAACCAATCAACACTAAACTTTGGTCATAACAGGATATGAAAAATTATTTATACAATTTATACCAGGTACTGATCCTATAAATGACGGACTCTTAAAGCGAACAGGTATGGATCGTATCCTGCCTTTCAGATGAGATGTTATCAAAGGTTCCTGAACATCTCATATAAAGACCATGTCAGTAAAGAGCACTGATCATGAGGAAGTTCGCAGAAAGATCCAAGCAGCCATTGGAGAATATGATGAACTCCCGACCTTGGTCAAGAAACGGCAACTGGGGTAGTTTGGCCATATTTCAAGGTCTTCTGGTTTAGCAAAGACAATTCTGCAGGGCACAGTCAAAGGAAAAAGAAGAAGACGGGTAGACAGAAGAAGAGGTGGGAAGACAATATTAAGGGGTGGACAGGAATGGACTTAGCTAGGGCAGCTGAAGACAGGACTAGGTGGAATGGGATTGTTGTAAAGTCATCTAAGGTGCCCCAACGACATCGCAAGATTTTGGACAGATTTGATTAGACTAGCTGTCAAGGCTGTGTTTCTAAGCTAGACGCACATAGATAAGGCCTCCATATACCTTCTGGGTGTGTTCCCGGTCCCGGAACCAAAAGTTTTATTGCTATAACGAAGTATTGACCTCTTGACTGTTGCTTGTATAGTTTACTACTGGAAATGACCTTCTATCAAGGCGCACACATAGCTGGCGTGAAAACTAGTAACTGAGCCGCAACACGACAAAATCAACAAAGTGGTTGTGCGCCCAGCGCAGACTCGGATCAGCCTGGGCATCCGCCCAGTCTGATCAGAATCGATTAAAAGTGTCTAAGCTCTTTCCATGCGGACTGCGAAGATTCTGGTTAGACTGGGCGGATGCCCAGGCTGATCTGAGTCTGCGCTGGGCGCACAACCACTTTGTTCAGACTGGGCGGATGCCCAGGCTGATCTGAGTCTGCGCTGGGCTCACAACCACGTTGTAGGTTTTCTCGGGTCGAGGCGCAGTTTATGAACATGCGCAAGAGCATGTTCACAAAGACATCCAAAAAACTAATATCATAAATTACGGTTCATATGCAAAAGATAGAACAATAATAAAAGTCATTTATATACTATATCCCACATGTGTTTATTATATCTAGCACCTTTTAAACAGAACAAATGACAAGTGCATTGCATTCATAGAATGAAAACTTGGTTCAATAATCTCAATAAGCACTGTCTTCAAAAACAAATAAAAATGAAAATAACAACAAATTTTTAACAAAAAATGCAAATCTTATTACAACGCTTCAGTGCGCAAAAAAAAAATCTTTCTACTTCAAAAGATACAAATATAAAGTATCCATGATACTAAAACAATGACTATATTTTTTGGCTTTGTACTATCAAAAAATGAGAGAGAGAGACAAAAAAAACGCCGTTTTTACCTTCAATATATATACAGTTCATCTAGTTGTCAGTGGCAGTACTTTTTGGGCAAAATTATTCATTCACCTGTAAATTTGATTTGAATTCGGGCTTTGCAAAGTTTAATCTCTTTTGGCATTAAAATATTTTGACAGTAAAGGCAGTTAACATAGTACACAATACTAGGTTAATCCATTTATAAAGAAACACGATCAATGTGTCGTGTAATATAATCTAGTAACCCCTATTAAAGCAAAGGAGGAGAGTAAGGTCGAGTTGGGTAACTTCGGACAGCTGGTAAATTCGGACATACCATTGCAAACAGTGAAAATCCTAATGAGACGGCTAATGAGCCGTCTCAGCAAGATTTTCACTGTTTGCCCTGTTATTTTTGTTTTAATTCCAAACAACTGACATAAAGGAAACAATGTCACTGTCCGAATTTACCTGCTGTCCGAATTTACCCGACTTGACCCTAGTATGCGTACAAGCTGCAGTTAAACCTCAAAGCACCAAAAATGAAAATATCTGAATTTGCAAACTGGGCGAATCCATTCGTATCCACACTGTTTGTCCTCTATTAGATCTTTAAATTCTCAATATGACATAGCTTGGGCGAAATATAACTTTTAATTTTGCAGACGTAAATTTTGTTGTCTGCTTTTTGGCGGTTTAATGCTTGATATGAGCATCTGACAATAACTCTTGCATAATTTATGGTAATTCATTATAAAAGGATTGGTGTCCTGAGGAAATAGTAAAATCTAACCCATGTATCTCTCAACTCAACACGTACCCTGACCACGTTTTTTGGTCATTGCTGTTTGCCAGCATATTTAAACTTGAATATATTATAAAGCTCCAGTGACAGGCATTTCTGTAAGCTCTGTCTCGATATAACTGCTAGTTAACCATGGTAAACACTTAATAACAGCTAATTAACCATGGTAAACACTTAACGCACAAAAAAGCTGACTGTGCAAACAGCATAGGCTCACCTGAATCTACGCTGTTTACCCCCTAGTCTTTGAATTCTTAATATGATACAGCTCCGATGAAACATTGTTTTGAAATTATGCAGACGTAAATTTTGTCGTCTGATGTTTTGGCGCTTATGTCTGGCAACTCCGCGCAGAAGCATGCTAACTAGTTGGAACTACTGAACATGCTGAATGCACTGCATCATATATAAATGCATTTTACGGCTGACAAAGTACCGGACTAGATCTTTTCTGAAGTTTCTGGCATTTAAATGCAGTTCTAGCAGCAATGAACATAAATGCTGTAATGTAACAAATGCATTTTATAGAAGTCTTTGTGAAATAGTATTCATTTCTAATCTCTTCCCTGAGATCTCAGGCAATACTGCGGGCGCATTTTGCACTTGGTGCTTAGTTCTGTCTTTCTTTTCCATTATTATAGGCATGTGTCGAAAAACATTCATTTGTTCTGCTTCCGAATGAGCGACATTTGTCTTAGGTTTATCCTCGCAAATTGTAATAGTGGCAGGAGAAGAATATCCTTTCGAATTATGCTTATTATGTTGTTGCGTATCGATTTTTGTTCCTGTGAGAGTATTGAACAATGATTGCTTTGTAGTTTCAATGGTATTTTTATAGCCATTGAACGTCTTATCTAACTCGGAAGCGTATTTTGAATTAGCAGGAAGGAACTCGGATTTATGATTGTTTGGAGGCAGGAAATCCCCGCCATGATTATTATGCTTATACCCGGTAGTTTTCTCTAACGGTTTTAATTCCTTCTGACCAACAGACTTCACACTAAATACATCAGTAGTTAAAGCCTCGGTTTTGAAGGGCACTCGCTGAGTTACACCATTCATATTTTCCTTTAAACTTGTTTTAGTGTAATCTTTGTACTTCGTTCTATTCTGTATTTTGGCAATATCTTCACTATTTTTCCGCAACCACTTAGAATCTTTGTTCATTTCTTCTTCCAAAGCGTGTAAGCGAGAAGAAAAGTTTTCTATAAATAAATCACTGACAGACTTTAGCAATTGTGTTCCACCAGGAACTGCATAATGGGGCATCGGTGAATTAGGTTCGGATTCATGAATGGTTATCATTTTCCTCCCTTTCTCAATCACTGCACCATCCGACTTGGTGCTTTTCACTCGATAATTTTGTGAGTTTTCTTGATTTCTGACTTGCTTTTCAGATCTGCTAGTGTTTTCTCCGCTATTCGACTCGCTTTCCATGAAACTGTTTCGTGTACTACTCCTGCTTGTGTCACTTTTATCTGAACTAATATATTTCTTTAATTGTCTTTTCATATCTCTCTGCATCTTTTTACAACTGTGGTGCCACGTCGTTGAGACTTTTTCAGGCCTTCTCTTCCTAACTGTGAACCATTCTTTCCTGTCGTCATACATGAGTTTAACAGTTCTGTAACTACCATTGTCAGGTATATACCTGTACGTACCCTGTTCGACGTTGGATTTCCAGTGTGGAGTAGGAAAACTGTCAAAATCGTCCCCAACACATCTAACAACTGCTTTGAACTCAGACGAACTGTTAGACCGGTAATCTTCACTTTGATTGCCAAACTGAGCTGAACTATAATGTAAGTCTGTCAAAGATCTGTCTATTACCTTTTTCTTTCTGACCACGGTATTAGTGTTTGTGACTAGCTTCGGAAAATGAAGAATGGGTTTCCAACCTGTCACTGCTTCACTCCAGTCATCTAAAATTGTTTTTTGAACGTTCCTTTTGTCAGCATACCAAAACTGGTCACTTTGGTCAAGTAAAGACACAGTGATATTTCTGTCATCGGCATTGTGGTCACTGTACATTCCAGCGCGAGACATTGCTCTTTTATTTTACTGACTGCCTAAGTTCCTATGCCTTTGGTGTGCCAAGTTATTTTGATGTTCAACATACCTGAATTAGCCTAACCATGAGAAATGACATGATTACTAAAGTAAGCTGTTTTACCTCACGTATGAGAGGCTCTTGACTAGAAGTGGACACATGTATTCGTTGTATGCCGTTTTAAATCCATTATTAAGAAATTCAAAAATTGATTTTTAGCCTAAATGCGAATCTGTATGCCGAATGGTAGGCCAGCCCAGTAGGTCCTGTATGAATCATTGATATCCTATAACAAATTCATACATCAACAGTATAGTCTACTATGACTTGAGTTGAACAGTTATCAGTAATCCAGAGCATTCAAAATTCAATAGATAAGAGATCCATTAAACTTAGAACCATATTTTATTCCACAGAATTTTCTTTCCTGTCAAAAATAGCGTCCACCTCTCCATGGGCAACACAGTGCTTGTCAAAATTGAAGACGCTTATATCTTTAACACATAAATAATTTTTAAGATTGACCATAAGTTTATAAAAAGATATTAATAAACAGACCTAATAATATTTAAAAGAGATAAAAAATGATTTTTGTAATATTAGTAGAAGCTGCGATAAAACAAAAGTTTTATTTATCTCTTTTCTATGACTTAAGCCTAATCAGCTGCGCCGAGTGCATGCGCAGAAAATTATTTCCCCGCCGAGACACTTCAGAAAGGAAAAATGTTTCGCAGGAAAACAAATATTGCTCCTGATCGGAGATCCGTTTTCTTTGCGCACGAACAGTGGCAGTACACAGCAAACCCTTGCAGACGGCTTAGCCAGGTTCATATGCCATAAGTTTGCTTAGATTCGTACTAAAAGTCTCTTCTTTCGACCTGCTATTGTCAAGTTTACTGCTTAACCGGTGGGTGGGGGATCCGCCCAGACTGACCTTTCTGCTGGGAGGCAGAGGAATAAAGGCTTTATTGCCCTTCATAGTAAACGTCCTAATGAAATGAAAAGATGACCATGGTAAAACATTTTCTTGCAAGAGTTCATAATATTGAAAATACCCTTTTTTTCTCATCTGAGGCCGGGGGAAAATCAGCTGAGTTCACTTGACAGGGCATTTCATGCTTCACGAGTCTGCTGGTGAAGCACTTTTTCACGGTGAAGCACTTTTTCACATTAAGAATCTTGAAGCATGAAAGACCCAGTCAAATACAGCTAGAAAAAAAGTGCTTCACGCCAAGAATTGTGAAGCACAAAATGATCCCTGAAAAGCGCTGTAGCTCAATAGGAGAAGCGTGATGACTTAGTGATAGAAGGGCGGTGTCTCAGTGGTTAGTGCACTTGACTCTGAAGCCAGAGGTTGTGGGTTCGATCCCCTCCCAGGGCAAAATCTTCGTATGTCAGAATGTGTTTTTCTAGCATCATTTGCAGGGATGATGTTAACAAGTGTGCCGTCCTGCAGACATTAACTGGAGGCCGGTCCATCGAATTACCCCAAACCACCCCAAAACCACCCCAAACCGCCCAATAAAAGTACCCCAAACCACCAAAAACAAATCACTTGAAACCAAATTTGGTATTTTGCAGCAACTTACACTACTTTAGAAATATTTGGTAATGCTTAAAATATCTATAAATTAGGAAAATTGATTTATATTTGCAGCTACAGAGAAAAATTGCTGTTACCAATATGAGGCTATATTTATGTATGTATGTGAATATATGAATGGTATATAACATGCATACACTTACACATACATGTGCTGACAAACATATAATGGACATACAAACATACATATGCGACATATTTGCATACATGTACGTACACACGGCATACATACGTATACCACTATATTATTATCAGTGCATACAATATGCAATTCCCTTTTTCTGCACAAATAGCTCATATTTATTTTTATAAAATAATTTTGAAATCATTAAAAAAGCATAAACACAAGGTTTGCAACCTATTTTAACCTGAAACAATGTTTAAAAAAAAGTGGTTTGGGTGGTTTTTAGGTGGTTTGGGGTAATTTGATGGACCCACTGGAGGCCCCTTTTGCAGGGAGAGTCATCCCATGTGCAGGTTAAAGATCCCTACTATAGCCACATGGCTATGTAGGCTTTCGTCCTGAGTGTACAAAAGTACACCTGCTCATAATACTCTGAAAAGAGGGTGTAATAGCATATATAGAATGAAGAAGAAAAAGTATGGCTTGAGTCAGCCCCTGTGCAGGTTAAAGATCCCTACTATAGCTACATGGCTATATGTAGGCTTTCATCCTGCAACACCAGAGTGGACACAAGTACACCGTTTGTGTCCCCCTCAGGGGTTTAGATGTAATGGAAGATAGATAGAGAGATAAAAGTTCTTCACACTAAGAATCATGTCACACAAAACGCCCAGTCGCATATAGCTAGAAATGTGCTTCAGGCTAAGAATCATGAAGCACTAAATGCACATTTGAATATGGCTACTGTTTCAATGCTGGATTTTCCCTCCCAAAAGAATCCCTCCCATTCAGAATTTTGGAAAAGAAACCCTTAGCTGAATGATATAATTTACATAAAGAACATTAAAAGGGGTCATTTAGGAAGGGAAATATATTAGATATCAGAGCCTCAGCATTGCAAAGAATAAACAGAAATTGTTTTTGAATAGTGAGACCCCACCAGTGCTGCCGATAAGAAGGGATAACAGTAATAATTTAGAGATAATTTTCTATATTCCTCTATAAAACAATATGACATGACCCCCTCATTAGAACTGTCTCACTGAGATGGTTCTAATGAGGGGTCACAACATACATTTTTGATGAGAAATAAGAAAAAATATCTATTCTCACAACCTCACCTTATCTAGGCTCTGCAGTCCCCCTTTTATTAGCTCACCTGAGCCGAAGGCTCACAGGTGAGCTTATAGTATAGGCAGGCATCCGTCGTCCGTCGTCCATCCGTCAGCATTTTCAAACGACATCTCCTCTGAAACTACAAGGCCCATTGTAACCAAATTTCATATATAGCATCTTTAGGCAGGGGGAACCAATAATACTGTTTTTTTATCCAAATCGCTTCAGAACTTTGGTTGCTATGGCAACTTAAAGTTTCCATTGACTTGTATGGGAAAAATCGAAAATTTGCATTTATTGCTATGTCACTGCAGATATTTTGACAAAACTTTTACTGAAATGTTCCTTGAGTGGTCCTCTATCAATCACATGCAATTAATGTCAATTGCACAATTTGGCTGGTTGCCATGGCAACCGAATGATAAAAAATAGAAAAAAATATTCAAAAATCATGTCCTCAGAAACAATGCAACCAATAAAGCTCAAAATTCACAGAAAGGATCTTAGTACTGACTTCTATGTAAGTACTATTTTTCTTGGCAATTGCTCTAGCAGAAAGCTGCAGTTTGGTTGCTATGGCAACTTAAAATTGCCATTGACTTATAATGGCAAAATGGAAAATTTGCATTTATTGCTATGTCACTGCAGATATTTTGACAAAACTTTTACAGAAATGTTCCTTGAGTAGTCCTCTATCAATCACATGAAATTAATGTCAATTGCACAATTTGGCTGGTTGCCATGGCAACCGAATGATTAAAAATAGAAAAAATATTCAAAAATCATCTCCTCAGAAACCATGCAACCAATAATGCCCAAACTTCACAGAAAGGATCTTAGTACTGGCTTCTATTAAAGTACTGTTTTTCTTGGCAATTGCTCTAGCAGTTTGGTTGCTATGGGAACTTAAAGTTGCCATTGGCTTATAATGGCAAAATAGAAAATTTGCATTTATTGCTATGTCGGTGCAGATATTTTGACAAAACTTTTACAGAAATGTCCTTGAGTAGTCCTCTATCAACCACATGAAATTTATGTCAATTGCACAATTTGGCTGGTTGCCATGGCAACCGAATGATTAAAAATAGAAAAAATATTCAAAAATCATCTCCTTTCTTTCTTCTATATATCCTGCATCACCCTCTCGCGAGGATTATGTGCAGCTGCGCGCATCAAAGAAAAGTTTGATAGAAGAAAGTTAAAACGATTTTAGTAAGGATAAAAAGTATGATAGTGTTAGTATGAGAAAGAAGTAAAAAGTTAAAAGCTGGTAAAAACAATGATTCCTGGTTTATGGCATGATGTGGTTAAGGCTGCAGATGGCAGACCTGAAGGAGGTCAGGTCTTCTAATAGGACAGCCGAGGGGGGTAGGTTGTTCCACTGCACGATTGCCAAAGGAAAAAAGGAATACTTGTAGTAGTTTGCTATGAAGCTCAGAAACTATGCAACCAATAAAGCCCAAACTTCACAGAAAGGAGCTTAGTACTGGCTTCTATAAATGTAATGTTTCTCTTGGCAATTGCTCTAGCAGTTTGGTTGCTATGGGAACTTAAAGTTTCCATTGTCTTATAATGGCAAAATAGAAAATTTGCATTTATTGCTATGTCGGTGCAGATATTTTGACAAAACTTTCATAGAAATGTTCCTTGAGTAGTCCTCAAGCAGCCTTATTAAATTTATGCAAATTGCATAATTTGGCTGGTTGCCATGGCAACAGAAAAATTGAAAAACTGTTAAAAAAATCATCTCAAAAACTATGCGACCGATACAACTTAAACTTAATAGAAGGGATCTTAATACTAGCCTCTATAAAAATACTGGTTCTCATGGCAGTTGCTCCAGTAGTTTTGTTTCTGTTTGAACTTTAAGTTGCCATTGACTTATAATAGGAAAGTTGAAAATTTTCATTCATAGCTATATCGCTGCAGATATTTGGACAAAAGTTATACAGAATTGTTCTTGGAGTAGTCCTCTAGCAACCGCATGAAATTTATGTAAATGGCACAATTTGGCTGGTTGCCATGGTAACCAAATCATTAAAAACAGAAAACATACTCTAAAATCATCTACTCAGAAACTAATTGGACGATAAGCCTGAAACTTTACTGAAAGAATCTTAGTAATATTGAACTACTATTTTTATTATTGTTGCCCATGTGGTTTGTTGTGATGGCAACTTAAAGTTTCCATAAACTTATAATGGAAAAAATGTAAATTAGCATTTATTTCTGTGTTACAGTAGATATTTTGACAAAAATTTTACTGAAATGTTCTCAAGAAGCAGACTTCAAAATTCTGTCATATTGTACAATTTGCCTTAGAGTTACTTACCCCTGAGTGCTGAGGATGAATGGACTCAGGTGAGCTACAGGACCAATGGTCCTCTGGTCTTATCTATTAATCAACAGCTTATTGTTTCTATAGTTACCAGATCACATATTGGATGAAGTTGCCCCAAATTCAGATATTCCAAGGACCGTGAAAACTCTGGATGATTTCTCTGTGGATCCACTCTGTGACAAAGAAGCATATTTTCAAGATCTCAAGGTAAATTTTTCACAGCTGATCTGATAATTGCAGGATAATTGATATGTCTAAGACATCATCTGATTCTTTATTCATAAAAATATACTGAAGGACTTTAGAAACGCACCATTTTACATCCTCTGTTACTTCCACGTTGCTGATTTGATGATTTCTTTCTTAATCATATTATATGTTCACACGCAATGAACTATTGATTGCCATTAATTGGCTTTGCTCATGCTGTTTATTCTGACGTTACCATGACGTTAGTGTTTTTCAACAATATGCATCTTGCAGATGGGAGTTTAATTCGATTTGAAAACAAACAACTTTAGCTGGTAGCCAGATGTCTTAACTAATGGGAAAACACAAAAAGTTTCGGAAATTACCGTTTATTTACACTCCCAGTCACAGCATTTCTTTGCTGACGTCAGCCAAAATTTTTCAAACCGTAATTACAGGTTCATGGCGTTCGATAATGACATGATTCTTATGTTTCCTATGCAACACGTTTAGGACTATCTAATGAGACTAAAAGATTTCGATTATTCATGTTCCTTAGGTTATAAACGGCCAATTACATTAAAAAGTAAAGACGTGACATAGACACGAAATGAACGTTGCCAGAGGCCAAAAACTTCATGATTTGATTTTGTCTTGCCTACTGCATTTGAAAACTGATATTGGTTTGAAAACTTTTTTCGCTCATAATGTAAGGTATTGTTACTCTGTGATTTTTTAAATTGGGGTTGTCTCAGAATTCTCGCAATATCTCGGCAACCATAGTCAGCTTTTTGATTTTTCTATTAAATGAAAGCCAACTGACAGCACTTTTTAATTCTGTTTTCACAGAATGAAAATGTTGGGCCTGTAACAAGATATTGCCATTTTAGTAAGTGGTGTGTTTCTAAAGTCTCTCAGTATACATTGTGGTGGTCTTTAGAACTGCGTCATTGAGGGACCTGGCTTGTTTGGCAGTAAAGGCTTCATTGTGAAGGGATTCTGACGGGTGCCACAACAAACGGTATCGGGCATTGCATATCACAAAAGTGGGACATTAATATTTCAGAGCCTAAAGAGTAGTAAATCAGCAACTACCGAAATTCTTCTAATAAACAGTATTATTATGAATGGATATGCTTTCAGATGAAGCAGTTCTAGCATTTTCCTTTTTTGCCTCGCTTCTCAGAGGGGTCCACTCTTAAAGGAAAGAACTTGTTCCTCTTCCTTGAACTGTAGACAGAGCTCCAGATAAGAAGGGGTAACAGGGATAATTCAAAGATAATTTTTCTTATTTGTCAACGAAAACATATGTTGTGACCCCTCATTAGAACCGTCTCGTCGAGACGGTTCTAATGATGGGTCACAAAATATGTTTTGTAGAGAAATATGGATAATTATCCCTAAATTATCTCTGTTACCCCTTCTTATCTGGGGCACTGCTGTAGACCCCATTTGGAAGAGCTACATCTTCTGGAATTCATGTTTTCTGATGGTACAACTCAGCACAGGGGTTTTATCAACCATAAGTCCGTTGGTCCTGGACCAGTGGTTTTTGGGCATGACCAGTTGATGGGTTTGGTAGCTGGTCCTGCAGACCGACTGATTTTGAAATTAAATGAAAACACATGGTAATAAAGAATTGCCGAAACATCAGGAGGACCACTTAAATTGTGGATAAGTTGGTCCTGTGGGCCACCAGTCATTCAGTCCTTAGCGAAGTCCCTGTCAACATATCTGAAATACTGATCAAAAGGTCAAGGTTTCCCATAACCTAATAGCTATAGGGGCAGTGGGGGTTAGAGGCCCACTGTATCTTTGGCAGAGCAGATGAAAGGAGGTGCCCATCCCTCTCCTTTCACTGCCTTATGGGTGAGTGAGTGAACTCGGGTTTAACGTCCCAACAACAACGAGGTCATATGGAGACGGGACCTCAATTTGAAGTCTCATCCAAAAGACCGGAGAAGCAGGGGATCGATATTGCGACCCCTCGATTGGTAGTCCGGAGTGTTATCCCACTACGCTACAGCCTCTCCTCTCTGCCTTATCCTTCCCTGATTTGATAAAGGTACCCATTTACTCCTGGATTGACAGAGGGGGTTTTCCAGTCGTCGGATGGCGAAGCTTGGGTTCGATCTCACAACCTTCCGGTGACTTTCTGCATTCTAACCAAGTCACTCTAACCACTCGACTACAGTGCCTCTCATACTGATTACTGGGATGTTAAACCACAACTCCAATACAGAGCTCTAGATAAGAGGGAGTATTTGGTGATAATTAGGGATAATTTTTGTTAATTTTGCATAAAACCATATGTTGTGACCCCTTGTCTGAACCGTCCCGTCGAGACGATTCAGATGAGGGGTCACAACATATGGTTTCAATGAGAATTAAGAAGAATTATCCTTAATTATCATCAAATACTCCCTCTTATCTAGAGCTCTGCAATAACAGCAATGTGCTAAACCAGGCTCAAATTTGACATCTGTATACATGGGATATTTTTCTAGTTTATGACACATTAATAGCCATAGAAACTGAATTAAGTCTTTATGTAATTACAGGGTGTTCTAGGACAGTTGATGAACTTCGAGTCTCGGAGAGGTCAAGATGAGAATGTAGCAGATGATGAACAAAACAAATATGCTGTCAGTTTTTACAAAGAGGGAGGAGTAGCTGTAAGTTTAAAGTAGTGTAGTAAAGGATCTCGAAAGAAGAAAATTCTGAGTTCAAAGGAAAGTACATGTACAGTGCTCCAGATTTTCCATAAAACATATTTTTTTGTGACCCCTCATTTGAATAGTCTCACTGAGATGGTTCAAATAAGGGGTCACAACATGTTTTCAGCAAGAAATACGAAAAATTATCTCTGAATTATCCTTGTTAGCTCACCTGTCAAGGTGAGCTTATAGTATAGCCATGGTCCGTAGTCCGTCGTCCGTCGTCGTCCACACTTTTAAACACCAATATCTCCGAAACCAGCAGACCAATCTTGATCAAATTTTATGTGTAGCATTGTTGGGGTGGGGGATTGACTGCATAAGGTTTAAGGGCAGATTGGGTTGGAACTCTGGTTGCCATGGCAACATATAGCTCCCATAGACTTATAATCGGAAAAACTTCAAAAATCTTCTTCTCTGAAACCATGAGGCCCAGAGCTTACATATTTAGTATGTACCAATGTCTAGTGGTCCCCTACATAAATCCTGCCAACCATGCTCCTGGGGCCCAAATTGGCCACGCCCCGGGGGTCATTAGCTGCCATAGACTTACAATGGGAAAATCTTAAAAAATCTTCTTCTCTGAAACCATGAGGCCCAGAGCTTACATATTTAGTATGTACCAAAGTCTAGTTGTCCCCAACATAAATCCTGCCAACCATTCCCCTGGGGCCCAAATTGGCCACGCCCCGGGGGTCATTAGCTCCCATAGACTTACAATGGGAAAATCTTAAAAAATCTTCTTCTCTGAAACCATGAGGCCCAGAGCTTACACATTTAGTATGTACCAATGTCTAGTGGTCCCTTACATACATCCTGCCAACCATGCCCCTGGGGCCCAAATTGGCCACGCCCCGGGGATCATTAGCTCCCATAGACTTACAATGGGAAAATCTTAAAAAATCTTCTTCTCTGAAACCATGAGGCCCAGAGCTTACATATTTAGTATGTACCAATGTCTAGTGGTCCCCTACATAAATCCTGCCAACCATGTCCCTGGGGCCGAAATTGGCCACACCCCGGGGATCATTAGCTCCCATAGACTTACAATGGGAAAATCTTAAAAAATCTTCTTCTCTGAAACCATGAAGCCCATAGCTTATATATATAGCATGTATCAATGTCTAATGATCCCCTACATAAATCCTGCCACCCATGCCCCTGGGGCTCAAATTGGCCATGCCCCAGGAGATCATTTGTTTATATATAGCTATATAGCTTAAGAACCTTCAAAAATGTTCTTCTTTGGAACAATGAGGCCCAGAGCTTATATATATAGTATGTAGCAATGTTTAGTGGGCCCCTACATAAATCCTCCCATCCAAGCCTCTGGGGTCCAAACTGGCCAATCCCCAGGGGTCATAAGCTCCCATAGACTCATAATGGGAAAAACTTAAAAAAATCTTCTCTGAAACCATGATGCCCAGAGCTTATATATATGGTATGTAGCAATGTCTAGTGGTTCCCTACATGAATCCTGCCAACCATGCCCCTGGGGCCCAAATTGGTCATGCCCCAGGAGGGCCATTAGCTCCCATAGACTTACAAAGAGAAAATCTTAAAAAAATCTTCTTCTCTGAAACCATGAGGCCCAGAGCTTACATATATAGCATGAAGCAATATCTAGTGGTCCCCTACATAAATCCTGCCAACCATGCCCCTGGGGTTCAAATTGGCCACGCCCCGAGAGTCATAAGGTCCCATAGACTTACAATGAGAAAATCTTGAAAAATCTTCTTTTTTGAAACCATGAGGCCCAGAGCATATATATTTTGCATGTAGCAATGTCTAGTGGTCCCCTACATAAATCCTCCCAACCATGACCCTGCAGTGCAAATTGGCCACGCCCAGGGGTCATTAGCTCCCATAGACTTACAATGGGAAAATTTAAAAAAATCTTCTTCTCTGTAACCATGAGGCCAAGAGCGTATATATGTAGCAGGTAGCAATGTCTAGTGGTCCCCTATATAAATCCTGCCAACCATGCCCCTGGGGTCAAAACTGGCTACGCCCCGGGGGTCATTAGTTCCCATAGACTAACAATGGGAAAATCTTAAAAAATCTTCTTCTCTTAAACCATGAGGCCCAGAGCTAACTTCTTTAGTACATATGTAGCAATGTTTAGTGGTCTCCAACTTAAATCCTGCCAACCATGCCCCCCGCCCCCTGGGGTCCAAATTGGCCATGCTGCTCCCATAGACTTATGATGGGAAAGACTTCAAAAATCTTTTTCTCTGGAACCATGAGGCCCAGAGCTTACATATGTAGTATGCAGCAATGCCTAGTGATCCCCTGCATAAATTCTGCCAATCAAGCACTTGAGGTCCAAACTGGCCACACCCTAGGGACTTGTTTGTTTATATAGAGCTATATAGCTAAAGAACCTTCAAAAAACTTTCTATGAAACCATAAGGCCAAGAGCTTATGTATTTAGTATGTTGCAGTGTATAGTGGACTTTTACATAAATCCTGCCAATCAAAACCCTGGGGTCCAAACTTGCCACACCCCATGGGGTCATCGAATCCTATAGAATTGCAGCCTGTTTATTAGCTTACCTGAGCTGGAAGCTTACATTTTATAACTCAGGTGAGCGATCGTTGCCCTTGGGCTACTTGTTACCCCTTCTTGTCTGGAGCTTTGGAAAAAGATATTTTTATCATAATACTGCAATACAGTCGAACCTGTGCTTACGGTCACCTCCGAATAACGGTCTCCTGTACACAGCGGTCGGTTCGGATTCCTCCCGTCGAATTTCCTGGTTAAATTACCTGAGAATAGCGGTCCACTGCGAACTACGGTCAACGGTCATCCGAATCCATCCCGAGACGCGCTAATTTCTCCGAATAACGGTCAGTCCTTGTGTCAAAACACAGTTTCACTTTCAGACACACGTGTTTGTGTAGTGTCTAATCTATTTTTAGCACTAGACTGGTTACTGATTTTCGGGTGCAGTATAATTTATGTAACAAAGTGTATTCTACGCAATTGAATAGCGCATAATGTGTTTGATTCTATAAGTGTTAATTTCTGAAAGGTAATTAAGGTCAGTTTTATTCGGCTAATTATGTCTTATACAGTATGCTCAGTCAACCGATAATTAATCATCTGTAACTGATTTAATCAGTCAATTGCACGTATCGCCGAAAGGTCGTGTGCGTCAACCGTGAAAGCAAAAGCCTTTATACCGATACGTGTGTGTATTTTGAAAACAAATTATTACAGAATTTTAACCTATAGCAACAATAATATTTCGGAAATTTATTTTTCTGGGGTATTTTAATGGTATATATGCACTTTGAATATTGATTTCGCGCACGTGCAAAAACGCGGGAAAATATTAACGCTTGCCTGCAAACAAAAGCGCGCGAAAAAAATCTCCGACGAAGTTTACATTTATCTGTCAGTTGATCAAAATCATGAAATTATTGAATCTTTGAACAAAGGCCAACTGTAAACAACGGCCAATTTTGTTTTTTCCCATGGCTGGCCTTTGTTCACAGGTTTGACTGTATTTTCTGTTCATTCTACTGAAGATGAATGTTAACACCATGTATTTCTGCTCTTTTTACGGTTGAAAAGATACCCTCGGCCTCCTGCTGCAGGTTTCATACCCAGACCGCTAGCTTAGCATGCCATGTGACCCATTAACCCACCTCCATGTGACTTCCCTGTTTGCTTTCCCACATGATGTAGCCCCTCAGAAAAGGGTTAACTTTTAAAGGAAAACATTTGCCTTTAAGGGAGGAAACTCTTTCCTTTTTGAAATGACACCCATGTGGGAAGTGGCAATAATGAAAATGGCAGTTGCTGCTCTTGAATATGTAAGACACTTTTCTCATGAAACTGCTGAGAAAAACAAGAAACTCGGCAGTTGCAACATAGCTAGCTTTCTTGCTATCCTCATTGCATAGTTTGAGGGATTTGTATTCTTTTGTTACAGGTTCTTATCCGACAACTGACACATGCTTCCTTATTCCCTCAGTACTCTAAGTGCAGAGTAGGTAAGTAGCATTTCAGTGAAATCTTCTCATGAGAGAGCAGGGTCTTTCCTTAAGAGGTTTTCTCAGTATTTATGTGAATATTGTTGGCACTGTTTTAGGAAAAAGTGAAATAAGCTCTAGGATCCATGAAAGTGCAGGAAAAGCTTGAAAATGTCTAACAAATAAGCAGGGAATTCTGAAGTGGAGGATGAGTGGCAACCTTGGTTATGAAAAAAAAGTACTCTGGTGTCAGTCAAATTGACTGTATAAATAATTTGCGTCTTATCTTGAATGACAGAAGAAAGAATAGCAATTTTGTGGTCATAGACAAGTGCATGTCAGCATTTAGACTGTTCTCTTCTTTGCCGCACCAGCTTTATGAAGGTGCAATATAGGAATCTGGTTTTCCGTCAGTCTGCCTGCCTGTCCGCCAGTTTGTTCAGAATTACATTGACCCTAGCCTTAAAGTTAATTTAAGCCTCTTCTCTGAGGCCACTGCACCCATTGTTTCCAAATTTCACACAGAGCTTGACCAGACTACAGGGCTTAGCTGTTACTAAAAATAGCAAACACTTCAAAACCGACATTTTCTCCAGAACGGCTTGGTGTATTTGGCTTATATTTTGCATGGAACATTAATGGGACCTTGGTGTTCTAACTTACAAAATGAAATAAATATGTAGCAGAATTAGGACACAGTGACCTACTTTCAGTTTATGAGATTTGGATTGCTCAGATACCAATATCTGGAGAAACACTGAATGGCTTTTGGACAAGTAATCAGAATGATATGTGAATGGAGTTCTTTTTGATTTCCACAAATAGACCAAGATGGTTGCCAGCTGCCATTTCTAAAAATAGCAAAAACTTGAAAATGACAATATCTGAAGAACCACTGAATGGATTTTGACCAACTGTGTATGTGAATGATCTTTGCATGGTCATTTTTTTTTTTTGCATGGCTGCCATCCACTTATACTAAAAATAGCTATAAAATGATATCTTGGAATGTTTAAACAGATTCTGGCCAGATTCATGAGATTTTGTGTCAGAATGAGCAGAGCTCTAGATAAGAGGGCGTATTTGATGATAATTAAGGATAATTATTTTTATTTCTTATTGAAACCATATGTTGTGACCCCTCATCTGAACCGTCTCGTCGAGACGGTTCAGATGAGGGGTCACAACATATGTTTTTATGCAGAATTAACTAAAATTATCCCTTATTATCAGCAAATACTCCGTCTTATCTAGAGCTCTGAATGAGCCTCCAATAAGTTCTTAAGATTTCCTTGCAATCCAAGGTGGCTTCTGCAACTAGACGAAGCAAAACATAAAACATTGATTACACTTCCTTCTCACGATGTCTTAAGATACTGTAGCAGTGCACAGCAGGTGCAACATAGCATTCTGCGGAATTCTTGTTTTAGACTGTTCTTTTTTATCTGCAGAAGATGATGAAGACATGCGGATCAAGGCAATTACACTAGAGATACTAACAAAGATGACACCAACGGTAAGATTTTATTTTATTCGCAACAAGCATATAAGATGGTCAGTACATATGCATACTCTTTAGGCCCTGGCCATTTTGTTTGCAAACAAATAATGATGTTTATTGTATTTGACTTTTCATCTAAAACCTGCCCTGTTTTGAATGACTGTATTTTGAGTTAGACACTTCAAAGTTTCAAGTCCCCAGTCCAAAAGCAGGTGTCAGGGACACTAAATAGGGTGTATGGGAAGCCTGGTGATGCCTGATCATGTCCCTTCCATCGAAAGTGAAAGGGGTCGGGGGGTCATGAAAGTAACAGAGTGGTGGATTCTGTTGGTGTTGGAGTTGGAATCACATAACAGTATGTACTCACTGTGTCTGTATATCATGAGGTGGTGGGTGTATTTTTTGTCAAACTTGCATAGATATATCATTGAGACAGGCCAAGGAGCTGATTCGGTTTAGATGACTGACTATATTTTCAGTGCCATAGAGGGGGGTGTAGTCTTGGGGGGGGGGGGGGGTCAAATTTAAGAAGTGGATTGACCTAAGCAATAGCAAGGGGGGGGGGGGGGGGTAGTCTGTTAAATTTAAGAAGTGGATTGACCTAAGCAATAGCAAGGAAAGATGAGGGGGGGGGAAGAGGCAAGGTCAGTGGGGAGAGTATTTCTTCATTAAAACACATAAGTTGGGACCCCCTCATCAAAATCCAAGTTTTGTGTAATTCTGCAGCAAGATAGGGTTTTCCCTTCAAAACAACCCTCTAAAAAAATGCTGATCCATTGTTTTAGAGGCATTATAGGATAGATCATAATTTTAGGGCTATTGGAAAGAAAAAGGTCCTGGCTTAAATCCAAGAAATAAAGTACAATAAAAATTGTAAATTTTTGGGGCACCAAAAATAATTACCATAATTGTCCTAAAATTGGAACAGTTTGGTTTTACATTGCAGTAATGTGTCCAAAAATGCAGATAGGATTGCAAATAGTGTAAACCCTGATCAGACTGCTCCTTGAGGAGCAGTCTGATTTAGGTTTGCACTATTTGCTCAGACCTAACTGTCCCAATGTATTGTATTGTAATTTTTATGGTATATTTTTTCCTGTAGACTGTGGGAGAGCAGGTGGTGACTCTCCTCATGGAACAAGAAGATATTCTCAGCTATATGTTCACGTTGTTGGCACAGAAGAAGACATTTATCAATTCTTGCCAGCTCATTGAAGACATGCTACAGTCTAAGAAGATACTGTTGGACCTCAATAAAATAAGTATGTCTTGTCAGAGATTTTGATAAGGGGAGTTTGATGTGAATGGGTACATTTTCAGGGGAACCTACTTTTCCAGTTTCAATGGTTTTCTTCCCTTCTCGATCGGGGTCAACTCTTAAAGGAAAGAATTTGCTTCTCTAGGAGTTGACCCCTGCTGGACAAGTCGAATCTTTGTCACACTGAAGAGCAAACAATGGGTCACAAAAAATTGTAAAAATGGGAGAAAAAACTTAGAGGTATTGTTTGGCTGCCATTTTTGTATAAAACAATTCTGGCATTGTGAAACATATTTTACATTATTTTATTCCATCAACAGTTTCTGACCAAAAACAGCTGGTGGAATAAAAAAGCATTGTGATAGTATAATTTTAGTATAAATTGTATTGTGACACTTCCCTCCAAGTAGGTATATAACATTGAAATGATGTCAGTGCAACATGATTGCAGTAAATTTTCACAGTTGTGTTGTGAGGCCACTCAGATATTTTTGTTAATTTTTTAACACATCAGGAATTTCGAGATAGAAATGCACAAAATTAAGTTAACAAACAGTAAATAAAGCAATTTATAGCTAATGAAATTTATAGGTCAAAATACCATATACGCATAGGTATTTGATGAGTCTGTGCATCTTTTTCTCTTTCAGATAATATCCGAGCATTGATTGGTTACTTGAAGGATGAACAGCTGGCTAACTTCTGTAGAATTTTAGCTGTTGCAATCTCAGACTTAGATATTTATGACAATAAATCTTCCTGTAAGTATGAGAAGTGTAATCTTAAAAGAATCTCCACTGTTTGCATTTAGTCAGATGGGTCTGCCTGTTCAAAACTAACAATGTTGTTAGTTCACCAGAAGTTAAATTTTTAAACGTATTGTATGCAGAACACAACAATTTTTAAGATAAAAAAAAATGCACAGTCACTTGATTTTATGTGTGCATGAAAACCTGACAAAATCTTGAACAATTTATTAAAGCTAACAAGCCTAAACAGCTGGGCCCAGGTGTGTATGATGTGGCAAGTGTCCATATCTGAAGGTGGAAAAGTCCAAGACCAAAGTTACTACATTACTGGAGAAAGTATTCTGTGATAGTGTAGAACAATTTTCATGACAAATAAACCGCGACTTATCGTCAGACTTTGGCTGCAGTACCTCCTGGGAATGGTGTTAAGAATAACAAAATCAAAAAGCCAGAAATTATGGTGCACAAACCATTATTCAAGAATAGGTAAACAGTAAAATAACTTATTAAAACTCTGTCTATATAATACTGTAAAGTAACTGTTTTGTAAGACATTGTGTAGCTTGTTGTTGGACAATTGGGAATAAAAAACTTTTTTAGTTAGTTAAGGCATTACAGTTTTAATACATGTACTTGTTTGCCATGCAATTTTTTTTACAGAACAGTCTGGTCTGGGTTTACTCTGTTTGCTAGGACCTATCTGTTCAAATAATAGAATTTTACAGTAATTAATATGGTATTTATTTTCTGTTTCAGTGTTTGCTCAAAATAAGCAGAAAAGAAGTAAAGGGTTTATAAATGTCCGAGATATAAATCAAGGTAGGTAAATACAGGAAAGAAAAGCTATAAGACAGAGGTGCATTAGAAATCCTGCCTATCATTTACCTGATTACCCTTTTTGCTTGAGACTTTCAAAAGAGCTCAGTCTAGAGGGCGATTTGGGATAAATAGTCTCCGTAAGCTGGCTCACTTCTCCCTATTTTGAGCTGACGAAGAAGTGAAAATGAATAGAGCAAATAAGAAAATCCAAATTTAGGCCAAAACTTCTCCCTGAAGTCCTGCAAATGTCCCAATACTTCTCCCTGTCTGAAAGTTGTAGGCTGACACCAGTTGATGTGCCTGCTATCATCAAAAAGCAAGACATATATGAGCCGCAAAACCAACAAAGTGGCATGAGCACCACATGAAGACATCGGCCTAGGCATCTGCCTAATCTGATCAGAGTCTGCACTCTGCTTAAAGGGTAGCTAATCTTCTAAGCTACTTCCATGCTGACAGCAAAGACTCTGATCAGACTGGGCGGATGGGCATGGAGGTAGCTTAGAAGCTTAGCTACCCTTTAAAGGCAAAGCAAAGACTCTGATCAGACTGGGCAGAAGCCCAGGCTGATCTGAGTCTTTGCTGTGTGCTCATGCCACTTAGTTGATTTTGTTTTGTCATGGCTCATATATTGCTTTTTCATTGGCATTGATGGTATAAACTTGTCAAGTTTTCTGGTTTAGTTCTTCGAGTTGTATAAGAGCTTGTTTGTGACAATAGTATGGTGGCCTTTTTATGACAACCCACAGGCAGGTGAGACATAGTGTTCCACAGAATTCTTGTTTTATAGCCGGTTTTGTTAAGTAACACAACATTAAGAACCATCAGTGTGGCTGATTGGTTTGTGCTCCTGACTTCAGATCAAAGAGTTGCTAGTTCAAGTCACCCCAAAGGTGAGATAATTCCTGACTGTAAAGGGCACTTCATTGCACACAAATCTTCATAATCGCCCTCACATTTTCGTAATATGACTGATATTTTATTGAAAAGGATGTAAAATGGCCAAGTTATTCATCCATATACAACTTTGACTTCTGTACTGAAAATACTTTGTTGAGGCAATGTCCTATCCAGTAGAATTTCAGTGGCTCCAACCCTGCCTGACTAGAACTCTTTCATTGGTCCCTGGAGGACACTTTATAGAAACTAACCCTGGATGGCTTGATTTCATTGTCCCAAGCCTGTTCGAGCCAATTAAGGTCTACTTAATAGAAGGACATGGGCTAAACTTTCGGAGAGGTAAGAGCTGAAGTGAATTTTGTTATCTCTGTTGATAAGTAGAAAGTTCTGAAAATAAGTTTTAACATTACATATACTTTATTATGCTATTATTTGTATTTCAGAACTACTACTCAGTATTCCAGAGCTTCTTCCAAGACTTGTAGGACTAGCTGTCTCCAAAGAATGTAAGTTATCTTTGAACATGGTGACTGTTTATCTCATACATCCTTGAATATTAAAAAAAGAAAGAATGATTTACCTGCAGTGTTATGCATAAAGTTTGTCACTTCATTGAGATAAGATGAACAGGTACTTTTTCAGGGGAAGCAACTCAGTAATTATCGTTTTTGCTTCCCTTCTCAAAAAAGGTCAACTCTTGAAGGAAAGAATTTGCTCCTCTAGGAGCAAATTCTTTCCTATAAGAGTAGATCCTGTCATGGAAGGGCTCTGTCGACCAGTGAAGCAAACAGGAAGTCATGAAAATTGTTACTCATAAAAATAGCGGAAACAGATGACGGTGTATTCATACATCCTTATATTTGACACCTCTGCCAGCTCTGTAATGTATAGTATTCTGCTTTCAGTTCACATGTCCATTATTCATGAAAAGGATATTTTGTTGAACTGAAAGTATAAAGTTCAGACCCTTCTCAGATTGCTCTTTTGGAGCAGTCTTAATTTGGGTCTACAGTGTTCACTCTGACAATAATTTGGATAAATATGGCAAGATGTAAGACTTTGCTGGTGCTATACAGAAACACTTACCTTTTCTAGACAGAAAGTTCATTGTATTTTGCAGATACCCCCAGGTTCCGTGGGATGGTGAGTGAGTTAGATTGTTGGATGGAATGGATTGAGAACCAAATGGCAGAGGAAATGTATGATGTCCCAACAGAAGATGATATGGATGATTTCATAGGAGGTACAATAGTTGAGCTGAATGTGTACACTTTCAAGGGAAGCAACTCTGCCATTTTATTTTTGCTCCCCTTCTCAACTGGGGTTAACTTCTAAAGGATCAAATTATTTCCATTAAAATTAGACACCATTTTGGAAAGGCTTTGTTGTCCAGCGAAGCGAACAGGAAGAAACAAAAGGTGTCCCTTTGTAAAAACGGCTGAAAAACATTGAGGTGAACATAATAGATGAGGTGTTGATGAGATGGCGGAACATACATGTAGGCAACCAGCACGGACTGAATGATGACGTTGGAAGGAAGAGGATTTTGGATTATGCAGGTGTCAGTATCGACACTTTTTGTATTATTACCTCCCTTTACAGAATATTTGTATCCCTTACCAGTGCTCCAGATATACATAGGTAACACAACTAACTTAGGGACGATTTTCCATATTTCTCAATAAAACGTATCATGTAGTCCCTTATTAGAACCATCTCATAAAGATGGTTCTAATGAGGGTAAACAACATACGTTTTATGGTAAAATAAAAAATAAAATATCTGTTAATTATCCTCAACCCCCCCACTCTATTATTTGGAGCTGCTCTGACTTACCTATATTGGTAACAGGTGATTTGTTGAGATTTGGCTCAGCAGTCTACAGGATGCTGACATTCTTACATTTGTCATGTATATCAAAGAGCCAAAGATATTGGGGTTTATGAAGTAATTTTGGGATGATTTTTTTTTTTCATTTTTCTGAACCTGAAAATATTTGTGATCCATCATTAGAGCTGCCTCAGTGAAGCAGTTCTTATAAAGGGGTTCACAGCATATATTTTTGTGAGGTTTCTCAAAATTATCCTGAAAGCGCTTGCTTCTCTAGACCTTTGGCATTTAAGTGCTTGAAACATTAACGGCTATTTTCCATCTATTTACAGGTATAACAATACCCACAACACAAGGCAGTCCAATGGTTGTGCAACAAGGTTTGAAAATCACTGAAGAGCTGGTACAGAGAGTAGAGGTTGTATATGTGTTAGGATTGTTCCTACTTGGCAAACATCGGAAAAAAGTAAGTCTGTACTCTCTAGTCTGGTTTTAGGCTTTTTCAGGGATGAGAATTATCCATGGATATGCGGATTTTGGCTGTCCCAGGCCATTTCTGAGGTTGATATAATACCGAGGAGAAAATGAGGTGGGGTGACCACCTTTCGAACTGAATGCTTTTTTTGCATATTCATGTCAGAAATAAGTCCCGCCTATTATCTTGTCCGAAACTGAACAGAAATTAGTGATTTTTCAGCTAGTCATTTAGTTAGTTGCTAAGTTTTTCATCCAGTCAGATTTTTGTTTCTTGTGCATAAAGATGGCAGCCAAAAGCAATCTCCATTGAAAATGTTTTGAAAGTCTGAAAATTAACAAAACTAACAAAACTGAGATTTTGTCAGAAGAACAACTTGTAAAAGCGAAAGAAATAAAAAACGCGAAGAAATAATTCTTTTTCAAATGGCTTGAGCGGTCCACAGAACTCTCGGATGGAACAAAAAAGATTGTTGGTGGCGACTTTTGCAAAAACTGACATTGCCGGGTAGGTTGAAATGCAAGTTTTTATTCACAGAAATCACTTCCCAACCATCTGATATTTGTTGTTTTCTTCCTGCGCCAATCATGGTATACCCATACACCTTAATGATCAGTCAAATGAGCCGCGACACGAGAAAACCAATAAAGTGGTTGTGCGCCCAGCGGAGACTCAGATCAGCCTGGGCATCCACCCAGTCTGATCAGAGTCCTTGCTGTCCGCATGGAGGTAACTTAGACCCTTAGCTACCCTTTAAGGGCTTAATGGAGAGTCTGATCAGACTGGGCAGATGCCCAGGCTGATCAGAATCTGTGCTGGGTGCATAACCACTAGCTGATTTTTCTTGTCGCGGCTCAAATTATAAATCTACCCTCTACATTTTTTCAGGTGCAAAGAAAGTTAGCAGAACTCAAATTAGCACCAGGTCTAAGTGAGTTATTTGACCAGTTTATATGGAAGTGCCAAGTGTAAGTAAATGGACTTTTATACAGAATTAGGTGTGCAATTAGCATTGAGCCATGAACAGATATAGGTATATGTAGCAGAGAAAACTTGTGAATGAATGGCTGACTTTTAGTTTTATGCTCATTTCTAAAAGCCTAGTGTGTTATTGGCATGTTAAGGGTAGTCAATCTCTCCAGTTTTATGGCTGCTGCAACAGTACTTCAGTTGTAATGAATTGATGAAACAGAGAAAATGAAAGGCTATGTACAATGGAGCCCTATTCATTCATTTAAGTCAGAAAAGAATTCCACCTCTAGCAGGAGTTGAACATGCACCATTGGCGTTAATAGAAGACCAGTGCTCAGCCCACTGAACAGTAATAGTAGGGCTTTCCAAGAGCTACCAAAAAAAATAGATCACAGCATAGCTTGTGGCACTGGGATGAAGAGCAACAGACAGTGGCACAAACACATTTATAACTAGATATTGAAATAAACAGCAACCAGCTGCCATCTTCAGCAGAGTGATCATGTCATTAGATAAAACATTCCCTCCCTTCTTTGATAAGGGTCAACTCTTAAAGGAATTCCTTCTTTTGTAGGTCAACTCTTGTCAAGGAAAGAATTTGCTTCTAAGAGCAAGTTTTTTCCAGAAAGGTTTCAGTTTCCAGGGAAGCAAACAAGAAGTTGTAGACATTGTTCCCATTTGTAAAACTGGCAGACAAAAATTGAGATGCACCCATACACCTAATAGCAAAATTTTTATCTCTAGGGAACAAGAGTAGCGCCTTATGAAAAGGTAAATGAATTTAGGGTTGGCAGAGCTCTAGATCAGAGGGAGTATTTGGTGATAATAAGGGATAATTTTTTTAATTCTGCATAAAAAAAATATGTTGTGACCCTTCATCTGAACTGTCTCAATGAGACAGTTCAGATGAAGGGGTCACAACATATGGTTTCCAGAGGGAGTATTTGGTGATACTGAGGGATAATTTTTGTTAATTCTGAATAAAAAAAATATGTTGTTACCCCTCAACTGAACTGTCTCATTGAGACAGTTCAGATGAGGGATCACAACATATGGTTCCAGTGAGAAATTAGAAAAATTCTCTCTCAGTTATCATCAAATACTCCTTGTCTAGAACTTTGGTTGGGAATGAAAAGAGGATGTATGCGTACATACCCTTTTTGTTCTGAACTTCAAAACATTTCTGAGTGGCCTTCCTGTGAGATTTTGCCATACACGTTACATCAAATTGTTGTTTGATATTTCAGTGGTAGATACAGTAGTCGACACAGAATGAGAGGACATAATGCTGCCTGTGAATGTAGTCCTGTAAGTATAACTGGCCATCACTCAGCTGTCCTATTTCATTGCCTATTATATATAGTTACCATATTTATTCAGTTTAATAGTAGTAGTCAGGGTTGTTCCTGTCTAAAACAACCCCTAAAAAATCTAGATCTGTTTTTTGACAGGAGCCCCCCATCATTAATCTTATAGCAAAATTACACAGATTGATTTAATTATTAGGGATTAGATTGTGAAAAGCCCTGTCTTCTACTTGAATTATTGCATTGTGTGCCAGGTCTGATCCATTTATGGTGAATTTTGGTCAGTTGATGAGTAACTCAACAGTCTAATGCTAGTTAAGCACAGTATAATTGGTTTAGATGGAATGGAAAAGAGCTTCTATACATTGTACTCGGTAGATTTCCTGAACCAGAAACTTAAAACTACATGGAACTATTTTCTTTATACTGCATTCTAGTACAGACACAGGCAAACTTTAGCTGAATATCATTAAGTTTGTGACTGATCTGTTAGCTTTTACACAGGCAAATCACAAACAGAAGAAAGCCCTTCTTGTAAAGTTATGAGCCACTTATCTGCTTTTACACATAAAAAGAAAACAAACAAAAATCTTCACTATGATATAAGTATGCAATGTCTAAAATCATTACCGTAGCTGTTCTTTAAAAGAGAATAGTTTGTTTTTACGGTGCTGTAATGCATTTAAAAGATGTAGATGGAATGGCAATGTTGACTGAGCAGTCAGAGGGGTTTGCACTGTTAGCTTAGACCTATCTGTCCCTATACTTAGAGAATTTTTACAGTATGAAATTTTAGTGGAACATTTCACAGAATTTTGCTAATTTGCCATTGTAGGTTGCTAATGAACGATTAAATAAAATTGGCCAATGCTTTATACAGAAGATTAGGAATGTGATAAATTTGTTGTGTCATATTTGCAGGAAGTGGCACTGAAGATACAGTTTCTTCGACTAGTACATAGTTTTTGTGATCACTCAGAGTAAGTTAATGTGCCAGTATTTTACCATATTTCCCTTCCAAAACAATCCCAAAATTTAGATCTTCTGGATTACATATACATGTATTTTGGAAGAGAAAAACATTTGGGCCATTTACAGTGAAAACTGGGCTTAATGATTTAACGTAATAATTAGAATCACTAAGTTTAGAAATTTACCAAAATTAATGATTTTTCAGACCTCTTTTAATTTCCATGAAAGTACAGGGGATGTTGAAATAGAACATGGATGAATTCTGATAAAATCTAATTTAAAATGTGACAATTGTAGTCATGACAACACTTAGTCCATGGTAACTCCTTAAACCTTGATAACAGTGTTATGCCATTATACAGACCTTTAATATGTAAAAGAATGTTAAATCATGCAAATCATTATATGTGTGCCCTCAAATACACACTCAACATATGTAAACACTCTTTTCTTTTGAGTTATTTTGCCTAACATGCACAAAACCTCGTACAAACAAACGCCATAGCTCTGTACCAAGAAACCTATTTTTGTCTTTTTTTTCAGCTACAAACATCTGCTTCTGTCTAGGAATGAATTAAATGAAGTCAAAAGAATAAATGGTAAGCAACTGCTCTAGTTAGGAGGAGTAAAGGGTGGGGGTTCTGGGGAGGAAAACAGGGATGATTTAAGATTGAAGGATAATTTTGCATTTTTTTGGCATAAAAAAATAAGTTATGGCCCCTCATTAGAACCATCTCGGCAAGACGATTCTTATGAGGAGTCACAACATGTTTTTCTTGAGAAATAAGAAAAATTATCCCGAAATTATCATCAAAACCATCTTATCTCGAGATCTGGGTAAGCACAGTATACAGTCTCAGGGTCTTGGAGATGGTTGTGTTTAATAAGGTGTGAGGAGTTGTATATAATACAATTTCTTTAATATTTTTGTGAAGACAGGTTGAAAAGATTTAGTATTGACAACATTCTAGTTCTGCTAATAAGCGTATTGGCAGTTAAAGACAGTCATACCCTACCATATAGAGCACATACCATATTTCTTCAGTTTTAAGACGAATTTTCTCTATTTTACCAATCCCCAAAGTCTAGATCCATCTTTTATAAGATGCATCTAGATTTTAGGGACTGTTTTAGAAGTGTAGAATCAAGTTTTATAGAGCCGGGCCGTGTAGCCCAACCGGTAGGGCACCTGACTCATAAGTCAGAGGTTCTGGGTTCGAAAGGAGCGGCTGTAGTGTAGTGGATAACACTCCGGATAACCAATCCAGGGGTCGCAAGATCGATCCCCCGCTTCTCCGGTCTTTCGGATGAGACTTTAAACCGAGGTCCCGTCTCCATATGACCTCGTTGTTAGTGGGACGTTAAGCCCGAGTTCACTCACTGGGTTCGAAACCCGGTCTTGCCACATACTTTCGTTTCTCCTTCCACTGATTCAAGAAGGGCAGTTTTCAGTTACTGGCAAAAGTATGTGCACTTAGTACTGGTTAACCGCTTTGGAGGTCTAAGCCTGCCCAGGAATAGTGTGGTTAGGTTAACTGACCGTCCCGACATGACCATAGCTGTTTACCGAGGACGTTAAGCATCAAATCAATCAGTCAAAATCAATTTTATAGAAAAACTTGCTTGACTGATTAAGATATTTGGGGTCATTTTAGAGATGGAGAAACAATGTTTTTATAGCCGAATAAATATGATAGTGTGTTGTCAATTATTTTGAGGCCTTGTTATGTAATTACCTATGTGAGAGGGCATGGATAAAATATCAGTTTACTGGACTGTTGCAAAACAGAATTAAGGGGGTAAATGAACATAAATATACAGGAGTTAAAAAAAAAGAAAAAAGAAAATGGGAAATGGATAATTATTCAAATTAAATTAGAGACACTCCTTACATTAAAAAAAGGTGTACCTGTCAGAACTGAGAAACTAGAGACCACTCGGTGAGTGAGCTTGCATTCAGTGTCTCACCAACACATAGGTCATATTTAGATGAGGGACTGCATCATAAGCTTTGATTGAGATTTGATAAAAATTACTTAAAAATTATAATCAAGTAGCTTAAGGTGAATGGACACACTTTCAAGGGAAGCTACTCCGTCTTTCATTTCTCCGTAGGGGTCAACTCCAAAAGAAAAGAATTTGCTCCAGTAGGAGCAGTTTTTTTCCTTCAAGAGTAGACCGTTTTTTGGAAGGGTTTCATTGCCAAGGGAAGATTGCAGGAAGTCACAAAAGTTGATCCCCTTTATGAAAATGGAGAAAAAAAATACAAAAGTGTACTCATACACCTTGCTGAAGTTCTGACTGTGGACCACTCCCTCCTAGTAAACTGTATGTGTTATGTATTTCAGGCAAAGCTGGTTCCTTAGCCCTTACAAATTTAGATAACATAAACAAGTAAGTACATGTAGGTTTGATAGCATGAGGATCTTGGCCAGATCTAGATATATTTTAAACCTTAAAGCGCCAACATCGACAGTAGCCAAATTTGCAAACTGTGTAGATCTAGATGCCTCAGCCGGATCTACGCTGTTTGTTCTGTAGTAGTTTAATTTTTCAGTATGGCATAGTATGGCATAGTTGGATGAAACATTTTTCGAAATTGTGTTGAGTTAAGTTTTATCGTGTGCTTTCTGGCACTTTATGAGTTAAGGATATTTTCAGTTTTGTCCATAAAAAAATTTTTTTTGGCCCTTCATTGGTTACATATACCTTGCTGAGGGGCAACAACATATGAGCTGTGACACAACAAAACCAACAAAGTGGTTGTGAGCATCTGCCCAGTCTGATAAGTCTTCACTGTCCGCATGGCAGTAGTTTAGACCCTTAGCTACCCTTCAGGCGCTTAGCTAAGAGTCTAATCAGACTGGGCAGATGCCCAGGCTGATCCGAGAGCACTTGGTGAACAACTATTTTGTTTGTTTTCTCAAATCATGGCTCTTATGCTTTATCTTGGGATCTTCATCTGGAATTCTGATTTGTGCTGTTGAACTTGGAGATTAACAGAGTGTTCAACATTCAGGTGCCTGGTTACCTGAGGCAAATGAAATATGGCTGGAGAAGCAGATTTCAAAATCTAGGGGCATGGGCTGCATGTGCATAACATGGCCATTCATGTAAAATCTTCAAGTGTGAGAGTTTCTAAAAACTGGTCACAAACAGTCTTAAACACATGTTCACGTGTTAATGAAATGAGCCTAAGATAAAGTTTCAATTAATATGAATTTTCACAAACAAAATGTTCATTTTTCAGACAGTTAATGTGTAAAGGAAGCAAAGGGTTGTTAACAAAGATTGTGGAAGTCATGAAGAAAGAACCAACTACATCAACTTTCAGGTAATACCAAACATCAAGAGTGAGATTTTGATTTTGAAATTTAGAGTTTGCAAATAAGTATGATAATTTTAAAACGAAATGGTCAAATTGTTGCTGAGCGTGACTACGACGGTTCGAACATGTCAACTTGACCATTATTTCATAACCATAAAAGCACCAAAACAAAAATGTTAAAATTTGCAAACAGCATACATGTAGATCCAGATGAGGCTCATATTGAGGTGTCTCATCTAGACCTACTCTCTTTGTCCTCTGATATTTGAATTCTGATATAGCTCAGACAAAACTTTTTAGCTCACCTGAGCCAGAGGCTCCGGGGGAGCTTATAGTATGGTCAGGCTCCGTCGTCCGTCCGTCCGTCGTCCGTCCGTCCACAATTTCAAACGACTTCTCCTCTGAAACCGCTGGGCCGATTGTAACCAAATTTCATATAGACCCTCCTGGGACCTTAGGAACAAAAAGTTGTTCAAACGGTCCTGGTCACATGACCAACATGGGCGCCATGCCCATATATGGTAAAAACCTGAAAAAATCTTCTTCTCCAGAACCAGTAGGCCGATGGCCTTGAAACTTGGTATGTAGCATTTGGTACGGGAGTACTACCAAGATTGTTCAAATTATGACCTTGGGTTGACCTTGACCTTTTTACGGTAAGGTCAAATTTGCTTCCTTGTGCTTTTATATGGCAAAATGCTAGAACATAAGATATCTTGGGAACTGTTGAAGATTTTGGGCTAAAAATTGGTATCTACAGTCATCTTAATGAGTACATGAAGATTTATGAGTAAAAGAGGTCAAGGTCATTCTTTGACCTAGAACTCTCATATTTTGACAATTCCAAACAATCTCCTCAAAAGCCCCTGGGCCAATTGAAACCAAATTTCATATAGTATTTCATATAGAGCCTCCAAGAGTTGAGAGAACAAAAACTTATTCATACGGTCCAGGTCACATGACCAACATGGCCGCCACGCCCATATATGGTAAAAACCTTTAAAAATCTTCTTCTCAAGAACCAATTAACCGATGACCTTGAAACTTGGTATGTAGCATTGGGTACCTGAGTACTGTCAAGATTATTCAAATTATGACCATGGGTTGGCCTTGATCTTTTTTAAGGCAAGGTCAAATATGGGAAAATGCTAGAACATAAGATTTCATGGAAAGTTTTGAAGAGATATGCCTAAGAATTGGTATATACAGTCATCTTAATGAGTACTTGAAGATTTGTGAGTACAAGAGGTCAAGGTCATTCTTTGACCTTTGACCCAGAACTCTCATATTTTGACAATATCAAACAATCCCCCCAAAAAAACTGGGCCAATTGTAACGAAATTTCATAAAGAGCCTCCAGGGATTGAGGGAATGAAAATTTGTTCAAACAGTCCAGGTCACATGACCAACATGGCTGCCAGGACCATATATGGTAAAAACCTTTAAAAATCTTCTTCTCCAGAACCAATTGACCGATGGCCTTGAAGCTTGGTATGTTGCATTGGGAATTCCAGTACTATCAAGATTGTTCAAAATAATGACCTTGGGTTGACCTTGACTATTTTACTGCAAGGTCAAATGTGGGAAAATGCTAGAACATAAGATTTTTATGGAAAGTTTTGAAGATTTATGCCTAAAAATTGGTATCTACAGTCATCTTAATGAGTACATGAAGATTCATGAGTACAAGAGGTCAAGGTCATTCTTTGACCCAGAACTCTGTCATTTTGACAATATCAAACCATCTCCTCAAAAGCCCCTGGGCCAATTTTGAAACCAAATTTCATATAGAGCCTCCAGGGGGTTAAGGGAATGAAATTTTTTTCAAACGTCCAGGTCGCATGACCAACATGTCCTCCATGCCCATATATGGTTAAAACCTTTAAAAATCTTTTTCACCAAAACCAATTGACCGATGGCCTTAGAGTAACTTACCCTAGACTACTGAGGCTGAATGGACCCAGGTGAGCTACAGGACCAATGGTCCTCTTGTTTTTTTTTTAATATTTGGGGATGTAAATTTTGTCATCTGCTTTTTTTTGCCGCTTTAAGGGCTAAGCATTGTCTTCTGTTTAACCTGTATTCTATTACATATTCCAGATTCTGGCTGGCCAGAGCTGTTGAGAGTTATCTTAGAGGCAATACATCTTACTGTGATCAAGTTTTCTTAATGAGAAGAGGACTACTTCAGGTCAGTATCTGATGGTTAGAGTTGCTTTGTTTGAAAAAAAAATGGTAAACTTACCCCCACTGCCTCTATAGCAACGTGAATTAGCCACTAGCCCACTGGAACCTTTAGTAAAGGTTCCAGTGGGCTTGTGGCTAATTCTAGTGGCCATAGAGGCAGTGGGGGTTAGAGGGCCACCATATCTTAGGCACAGTATATGAAGGGCAGAGCCCATTCCTCTCATTTCACTGCATGATCCTTTCCTGGTTTAAAAAAGGTACCATTTACTGCAGGGTTGACAGAGTGTCTCAGTCGCGGGCTGGTGAACGTGGATTCAAAACTCTAACCTTCTGCACCATAACCGAGTGTTCCTAGCCACTCAGCCACATGCTTTGTATGAAATTTTAACTCTGATCGTTTTTAAGGTGAATGGCTACACATCCTGTTATTATGAGCTGCCTTTTTATGCTGTTTGCAAATTCAGTTGTTACATGTTTGACAGTGCCTCTTTATCTATGGGATTTATGGATGTGAGACAAATGATGTTCTTAAGTCCCACCAAAGCTACTGGCAGCTTGCCTCAGAGTCATCAGGCAGCCCCAGGGGTTTCATTAACCATAAGTCCATTGGTCCTGGACCAGTGTTTTTTTTTGGCATGACCAGTTGATGTATTTGGTAGCTGGTCCTGCAGACCAACTAATTTTGAAATTAAACTTAAGCACATGATAACAAAGAATAGCCAAAACATCGAGAGGACCACTTAAATTGTGGATAAATTGGTCCTGTGGGCTACCAGTCATTCAGTCCTTAACAAAATCCCTGCAGCCCCATCTATATTGCTGGTTCGAATGGTAATAGGCCAAGTATTAATCATGTGAATTAAGTATTCTAACATGCTGTTAACATTTTCCCAGATGAACACATAGAAAGCGGCATTGTGTAGAAATTGGCGATAATTCACATTGCTCATGTCGAGATGTGCCAATTTTGCACCTTGATAATGTCGAATGTAAACATTTGCTTTTGCCGACATCTGCCTCAAAAATAGTCCTCTAGAAAACATTGTAATATACATGCATTTTCATTCTGTATAATGTTAGAATCGTTTTTCCTTACCTGTGAATTATTGCTGATTAACAAAGTGTTGTTTGGCAGAATATTAATTCATTATGGCTTCGCTGTCATGACTTAATACTTGTGATCTGCCCTCCAACAACATGCATTAATCAGCTATAATTCACGGGTAAGGAAAAGTTAAATCATAATTAAATCATAAACTGTTGCTAGCATGAACATAAATACAGTGACAAATACTGCATGTACTTAAATTTGCAAAACAGTGTAGATCCAGATGAGGCTGCTCATAATGAGCTGCCTCATCTGGACCTATACTGTTTGCCCTCTGGTCTTTGAACTCATCATTTAATACAGCTTGGACTAAACTTTTTGCAGATGTAAATGCCAGCAGTTTTTGGTACAAGAAGGGTTGATTCAAGCTATTTATACTGTATTTTCAGCATGTCGCTACAAACATTGTGGAGCATGAGATTAGACACAAGGAAATCTTACAGAGCAGTTTTGATCTGCTTGGAGAACTAGTCAAGTTTAATATTGAAGCCTTCCAAACATTTGACAGTATCTTTACCACGCAACAGAAGGTAAGAAAACAAGATCTTTCATAAGAAAAAGAAAGAGTGATGAGGGGTGGGGGGTTGCAGATTGTTGAAAATTTTTCCAGTTCAATTCCAAAAGGAGACTGCTGTAGCACAAATTTGTTTAACAACAGTATGAATCCATTCTAATATGTGACTGCTCTTAAAGTATATTGGTACAGCTCTACATGTATGTTTTTCGGCCATTTTGACAAAGGAGAAGAATTTTTGTGAATTTACTTTAAATCCATTCTTTTTACAGATGTCCAGGTAATGGTTTGTTTTGAGAATACTCATGAAGATTATTTCTGCATGTACTTTATGATATATATTGTGATTTCTCATTAGAACCGCCTTTAGACAGTTCTAATGAGGATTCTCATCAGATGTTTTGGGTGAGAAGTAAGAAAAATTACCATAAAAGCTCTAAAAAAATAGGAGCTTTTAAATAAATCACCATGATTGTTCTAAAAGTTGAACAGTAGTTTGATGCAGTAATATGTCTAAAACATGTAGAGATAATGCCAAGCATTGAAGACACTGATCAGACTGCTCCTTTGGGAGCAGTCTGATCTGGTCTGCACTGTTTGCCTACACCTGTCAGTCCCAATATTTAGAATTTTTACGGTATCAGAATAAGCGTCAAACTGTTTCATACCTTGATCTCTGAAAATCTTAACTTTTATATGTTTGTGTACCGTGTTTTTCAGTTTGACAAATTCATCAACACAGTGAACAGAAATCTCGTTGATTCGAACATGTTCATCAGAAGTCTGGTGTTGTCACTAGAACACTTCATAGATGAGGAAGATATCTCAAAAGGTATTGTAATTTGACATTGGAAGTTGGTCACACCATACTTTTGATATGACATAAAGGTAATGTGACAGACTGCATGTTTATTGGTCAACTTAGTCACAGTTGGCAACTTTGCTGACCTCTTAAATTGATCAGACAAGATAAGACAAGACATTGAATTTGTTTACTTAAAAAAGTTATAAGCCATATCCTGAGAAAACATATGAGCCGCGACACGAGCAAACCAACAAAGTGGTTGTGCGCCCAGCGGAGACTTAGATCAGCCTGGGCATCCGCCTAGTCTGATCAGACCCTTGGCTAAGCGCTTAAAGGGTAGCTAAGAGACAAAGCTACGTCCACGCGGACAGCAAAGACTCTGAGCAGACTGGGCAGATGCCCAGGCTGATCTGAGTCTGCACTGGCCGCACAACCACTTTGCTGGTTTTCTCGTATCACGGCTCATACAGTTTTTGTCTCATCTGCAACTAGCATATTTATAACATTTCAGGTGTGATCAGCAGCATCCACATTTGTTGAGATTTCTGGTTTAGCTCTGTTTTGCAACAGTGAGATAATTAGACAAGGCACAGCCTACCATGGATTTCTTGTCTGATTTGATTTCTGTGTCAGTCTTCTCCTTTGTCATAGCCCATCTAATGATTTTATATTTTTTCCAGAGTACGTAAAGAAAGAGAGCAAGTTGCTGATGTACATTGGAGACTTCAGTAGACAACTAGATTATCTACACAAACTTATAACTATTATTGATGTCCACAATCTTACACAGGTGGGACTTTGTCTTCATAGAGATTGTCTTTTATGGTGAAAGGGCTGAAATATGTGATTCTTGTTGGTAGATTTTTGTTTCAGTTATTTTTACGAGTATGGGTGTACATGGCGGTGGTCTGTGCAACATTTGTACAAGCAAAGCAACATTTACTTTTATTTATTCCAGCGCTCTAGATAAGAGGGAGTATTTTGTGATAATTAGGGATAATTTTTGTAAATTCTGCATAAAACCATATGTTGTGACCCCTCATCTCAACCGTCTCGTCAAGGCGGTTCAATTGAGGGGTCACAACATATGGTTTCAATGAGAAATAAAGAAAATTATCCCTCAATTATCATCAAATACCCCTGTTATCTAGGGCTCTGTATTCTATACTTGTGAATCTCTTTTCCGAGGGGACTGGGCTCAAAGAAAAGAACTTTCTCGTTAGAGAGAGTAGATTCTTTTAAGGTGTATGGGTTTACCTCCATGTTTTTGCACCACTTTTATGAAAGGAAGGAAACAGATTTTAGTAACATTCTGTTTGCTTCACTGAGGGAGGACAACCTCCTAAATGGGTTTACTCTTCAAGGAAAGAATATGCCCCCAGGGGAGCAAATTCATTTCTTTAGAATTGACCTCTATTGAGAAGGGAGGCAAAAGCGAAAGTGGCTAAGTTGCTTCCCCTGAAAGTGTACTCATTCACCTTAAGAGAACCCTTGGCCCTTGTATGAAAATGTGAATATTTCTGTGAGAGTGGTCTCCCTTGGCAATGACTTCATACACCTTAATTTTAAATCATTAAATGACAAACATTTCATCAGGAATAACTGCAACTAAAATAGTCAAACTGATCACACAATTTTATGATGCTAGTTTGTTTTCTATGCATAATTCATAAAAAAATGTGAAAGTAAATAGAACTCTACTATAGCATCAAAATTTCAAGCCAAAAAAATTCTGCATGATTATTGTAAGTAATTTGTTCTAGCTGTTATCTTCACTCATAGTAAGTTGTTTTACAGCATCTGATATGAACCTCTCTTACAGGAAAATGTGAGTTGTCTGAATACAACACTTGTGTTCCTGATGTTTGCAAACAGAAAGAGCAATCTTGCAAAGTATCTGCAAGCTCTCAAAGACGAGAAGGAAGGAATGTTGGATGTTAACGGCTCCGTGTCTTTCATGACGAATTTCCGAGATCTTTTGTTGTTCTGGCAAGACCACTACCTCCATAAAGACAAAGACTGCAGTGCTCTTGAAAAGGTAACACTTTGATCATTCAGATACCTGTCAAATCTAAGATAACACACTGATCATTTATGCTTATGCGAAACTTAGATCACAGATAACCTACTGATGGTCAGTCATCTGAACCAGAGTGAGTGAGTGATATGGGATTTACGGCACATCAGCACCAAAAGGGCTATTTCGCCCCGAAATCTGAACCAGAGGTAGAGCATTAACCCATTTATGCCTCGTGGACTCTTCTATCTGTATATATTGGACTAGTCCATTTGTCATTTAAGGGATGACAGGTTTAGTTTATTTTTCCATTTTTTTGTTTTATTTAGAGGAAAAATACCCATTTATGGTATGCAAAAAGTGCAGACCCTGATCAGACGCCGCAATTGCGGCATCTGATCTGGGTCTGCACTGTTTGCCTATATCCCATTTTTGGGGCGCTAGGCATTAATGGGTTAATGATTTATCTGTAAACCTTAGGTAACTCTTTGCCGAATGGGCAATTAGTTACCTAAGGTTTAATCAGAGCTCTAGATAAGAGGGAGTATTTGGTGATAATTAGGGATAATTTTTGTTAATCCTGCATAAAAACGTATGTTGTGACCCCTCATCTGAACCGTCTCAACGAGACGGTTCAGAAGAGGGGTCACAACATATGGTTTCGTTCAGAAATAAAAAAAATTATCCTTAATTATCATCAATTACTCCCTCTTATCTAGAGCTCTGGTTTAACAGGTGAATGATGACTGTAAAACCTGAAGTAGGTCTTCAGTCATGACCTGAGAGACCTAAGTTTACTCACCAGTCAGTCATCCTTTCTTTCATCTGCAAAATTGACTGTTCACTCATCTGTATAACTGAAGGTAAACAATTGATCAGTCATTTCACTGCAAAACCTGAGTTAGTACCTTGATAAGTCTTTAATTTGTAGAACCAAAGGTAACACAATGATCATTTAGTTATCTGTAAAACCTACTTTGGAATTGAAAAGAAGCTTATCATTAGAAAAGCTGTCTTAAAGGTGTAAATGTGAATAGCGTATGTCCAAACCAGCTTGCACATAGTACGAGCCATGGCATGTCATGCTAAAATGTGTTTAAAGTGTTTGGCGAAACAATTTGTGAATCCATGCCATCTAGCTAGAGCATTCATTTTATTATGGTTTTCGATTCCTTAGGGTTTATGATGTGTGTTCTAATTAGACTCGGCAGATGTGCAGGCTGGTCTGAGCCTTTCCTGATTGCATATATATTAAGCACCTTTTGTGAGAGTTGCGGCTCATATGGGTGTGCTCAGTCACATTGTGTGACAGATTTTCTCCACGGTATGGGTTAAAGTTAATGCTGCACACTGTTACTTTTTGGTTAGGTTAGGTTTTAATTTCAATTCATAACTGAAGTGGGGCAGTTTACATGGAAATAAAACTCTCATTTTGTGTTTACAGAGTTCGAGGATCAGCTTTGAGTATTGGAAACAGACTGTGTCAACACTTGTGTCTGATGACAAAGACTGTGAATGTGCTATTGTTCATTACTGTACCAGACCACCGTGTGAACGGACTATCTAAATCCAAGCTGTGCAATCAACAGAGTTCCATATACAGAGCTCTAGATAAGAGGGGTATTTGATGATAATTGAAGGATAATTTTTTTTATTGTCTCGCCTGCGTTGTCTCGCCTGCGAAGCAGAGGCGAGACATATGTATTGCTTTTCCGGTGTCGTCGTTGGCGTCGTCGTCGGCGGCGGCGGCGGCGTAAACTTTTGTCGAGTTTTTGCGTTTAGGTCATTTTCTCAGAAACTATAAGGGCTAGAGCCATGAAACTTGGGTCATGCATACATCTGGAAGAGTACATCTGAAAGCCATCATCAATGTTGAGTCTTGACCTAGATTTTACGGTTGACTGACTTCGCAATTTTTTGTCGAGTTTTTGCGTTTAGGTCATTTTCTCAGAAACTACAAGTGCTAGAGCCATGAAACTTGGGTCATGCATACATCTGGAAGAGTACAGCTGAAAGCCATCATCAATGTTGAGTCTTGACCTAGATTTTACGGTTGACTGACCTCGCAATTTTTTGTCGACTTTTTGTGTTTAGGTTATTTTCTCAGCAACTATAAGGGTTAGAGCCGTGAAACTTGGGTCATGCATACATCTGGAAGAGTACAGCTGAAAGTTATCATCAATGTTGTGTCTTGACCTAGATTTTACGGTTGACTGACTTCGCACTTTTTTGTCGAGTTTTTGCGTTTAGGTCATTTTCTCAGAAACTATAAGGGCAAGAGCCATGAAACTTGGGCCATGCATACATCTGAAAGAGTAACTTTCAAAGCCATCATCTGTATTAAGTTTTGACTTACATTTTACGGTTGACTGACTTCGCAATTTTTTGTCAAGTTTTTGCGTTAAGGTCTGTTACTCAGAAACTATAAGGGCTAGAGCCATGAAACTTGGGCCATGCATTCATCTGGATGAGAAGAACTCAAAGTCATCATTGATATTGAGTCTTTATCAACATTTTACGGTTGGCTGACTTTGCAATTTTTTGGCAAGTTTACGCGTTTACTCTGTTTCTTAGAAACTGTAAGGGCTAGAGCCATGAAACTTGGTTCATTCATACATCTTTGCTGATTTAGCTCTGTTTTGTGACAAAGCGCCAGCAGGCGAGACACCGCATTCCGCGAAATTCTTGTTTCTCATTTTAACCATATGTTGTGACCCCTCATCTGAACCGTCTCGTCGAGACGGTTCAGATGACGGGTCACAACATATGTTTTTATGCACAAGTAACAAAAATTATCCTTAATTATCACCAAATACTCCCTCTTATCTACAGCTCATATATTAGGCTGGATTTGATTCTAATTTTGAGATATTTTCCCCGGATCCAGTTGTTTAAAGCATCATTGGTTTAACAAAGCCTCTAGTCAAGAATCATGGAAGTTGTCTAGCACATGTAAAGTCTAGTGTGCTAATATTTTTAGCCGAAAAATAAAATGTGAGGAGCTTTTAAAAAACTTGCTATGTTTTTGCGTATGTCAAGTTAATACACGACGTTGTTAGCTTTGAACAACTAGAGGCTGATTTCTGTGCTATCTCAATGAAACAGAGGTAATGGTCTTAAATATTAAAACATCCTGGATGAAGTGGTTCTAACAAGGGGTCGCAACATACATTTACAAGGAGAAACAAAAAAAGTATCTCAGGATTATCATCAAAACGTGCCCTTCTCTGGCACTTTGCTTTAGTCAAGGATTAACTTAATCCGCTGTGCTGTTAAATTCACAAACTCAGCTGTTTTGAGATGTGAATTTCTTGCTGCTTACAGATCATGTGACCAAAATATTGGCCTACCAGGAGTAAGGTTGTGCTACAGTTCAGGATCTGTCTTGAGCTTTGTTAGCTTAATTTTGATTGGATAGAATGGCATAATATAGCTTTAGTCAGCCAGTCATAACAAGGATCACTGTATCAGTGTGCAGAATTCTGATTTGTCAGAGCTTTGTGGTGTGGCTAGGCAATGCCCAATTGAGGAAGGGAAATATTTTCATTGGAGTGTTTTAACCTTTGTCATATGTGAGGTATATGTATCCAAAATAGGACTGATTCACTGGTCATGTGACTTAGAAACAGCCAGTCATCTACACTGCTCCAAATAAGAAGGGGTAACAGGAACAAGTTATGGATATTGTTTAATATTTCTTTGTATAAAACATGCTGTGACCAGGCATTAGAACGATCTGAGAGGTTCTAATGAGGGTCCATAATATGTTTTCATTTAGAAATAAGGAAAATTATCTCTAGAATTACCCTCAAAACCTCACCTTATCTGGAGCTCTGAATTATAGCAAAAGAAGTATTATAATAAAATTGTTTTTGGGAAAGAATTAAAGCTTTTGTTTAACAGCCCCGGATCCAGGGGGTGGGCTTTGGGGCTGCAGCCCCGCCATTTGGCCTCTGTGTTATGTATAATATGTAGGCCTTCAGATAATAAGAAGTATCTGATGACAGTTTGAGAAAAATTATCCAATGTGGTGAGATCCAAAATATTCAAAATATATATTGTGACATCTCATTAGAATCGCCTCGGGGAGGCGATTCAAATGAGATATCACAACATATATTTCAAGGAAAAATATTTGAAAAATTCTCTTGAAATTGAACCATAAATATGTCATATTTTCAAGCCCCCTCCCCATGGAACTACATTTTGGCACCGCCCAGCCCCACCAGTTTTCCAGAGCCCCACCAGTACGTGATGGTCTGGATCCGGGCCTGTTTAACTGCCTCCATTATTAGGACTGATCTGTGATTTTATACTATATGGACATAGTTCATACTAAGGGAAAAAATTGTTAAAAAAAATGTCAGGCAAATAGAAAATTTTATAAAGTAGAATGTAAGATAATCTAAATGCATGATAAACTGGTTTGAACTATTTTCTTGTAAACTCATTGTAAATGGGCTTCAGATAAGGGGATTTTTTTTATATTTCTGGGATTATCATTGTGGTTTCTTGATAAAATATGGATCTCATTACTGTAAGAATGCTAAAGATTAGGGCACCTGAACAGTTTATAGCATAATTGCCTCAGAAATGGAACAGTTAGATTTTACAATGCAGTTATATACAACTTGGTCCTGTAGTCAAATAATTACGTAATAAACTCGTGCTTTTGAGATACCTATATTAATATGCAAGCTATATTTCAACCATGCAGATACCAAAGCAATATGAGGAAATTAAAAAATGCATTCTGCACAGAGCAAACTCCAGCATATTTAGAGTCTTTGCAGCATTGCAGTTGCAGATAACTGTGAGTGATGTACCAGTTTTAGCCAGATTTCAAGTCACAGCTAGGCAAGACTGGCCCTTGTGTCCATTAAAATACTCTGACCAAGGTCATTTTCTTGGGACATGGTTGTATGACTGAATTTTCTGAAAGGTGCTACTAAACTAGAGAAAGAATCTTATCTAAACTAGAGAAAGAATTTGCAGGGGAATGGCATTGGAACTTTGCCGTGGTCACACTTGCACTGGAAAATGTATGGCAATTGAATTGCCAAAGTGTAACATATTACAGGGCATTGTAAGGGTGTAACATGAATGTTCACCCAAGAAATTCATGTATATGATGCAGAGCTTCAGATAAGATGGGTTCTAAGGATAAATCTGAGATAAATTTTCTTATTTCTCTATGAAAACATCTTGTGACTCCTCATTAGAATTGTCTCGGCGAGACAGTTCTAATGAGGAGTCACAGTATGTTTTATGGAGAAGTACATAAATTATACCAGGGTTAGAGGTTATAAAACTTGAAAATAATGTGCTCGGAAGCAGCCAATCAGTGTGCTTTATTTTGAGTTTGAGAATGTACTCAAGTTTTATAACCTCAGGGCCTGACTTTCTTCTATTACCCCTTCTTATCTGCAGCTCTTATGATGTTTTTAGTGTTCCTAAGATATTTATATATTGTACAAATGTATAGTTTTAAAAACTTAAAATAGAATCAAGCTTAGCAAGTGCTAAGTCCTGTCATGCAATGGTATTATGAATGAAAAAAGAACACCTTAATGATTCTAGTCTTTCATAAAGTTTCATTCATGCCCCGAGGTTATAAAACTTGAGTACATTCTAAAAAAACTTAAAATAAAGCACACTGATTGGCCATGTGCTCGGAAGCAGCCAATCAGTGTGCTTTATTTTGAGTTTGAGATTATACTCAAGTTTTAGAACCTCGAAACCATATTGCGGTTTATGGTCTATAACTTGGAAGTAAACATTCTTCTCATAGGGGCTGGTCTTAAGACAAATGGGTACACAACAATGGTTTTTGCCACTTTTACAAAGGGAAACAACTCATTACTTCCAGGCTACTTTCCTGGAGGAGAAGCTCTTCTTAAATAGGGTTAACTCATAAATTTGTTGTATTTCCGATCCCGTAATGATTTTACCCCTGGAGCTCAGTGATACATAACAATGGCTGCATGGCAGGAAACCATGTGTCTGTTGATAGTCCCATCATTCCATCGTGGTGTGGCTGCAACCATCACACCCCCTCTCGTCTCTGGAAAGACTCCAATTAGGTCCACAACGCCGATGTATCAGGTGGCTATAAGTTGCCATTTGGTGTTGTCTCCTTATCACCGCCTAGAGGTGGACATCATCCAATTTCCACTGGTGTTTTCTTTTAAAGACAGGGGTGGCACTATATATAAGTACATGTAGGATTATCTGCCATGGAGTCATTCTGTCTCTTGGTCACATAGTGTAAGCACCTCCATTCAGCCAATGAAATTATCATGTTTATGCCCCAGCTTTGAAAAAGTCAGGGGTATACTGGTTGATAATTTTGGGTCACTGATCGTTGAATAAAGGTTCACAGCTTCACCTGTAAAGGTAAGATAACTAAATGCTGGGAACCAGATCCCCCACCCCCAACACAGAGAGAGAGAGAGAGAGAAAATTACTCTTCTAGGGTAGCCATTTCTCCATGTTAGGTGTTGACTGTCATTGAGAAGGGATTCAAAAACTGATATTGAGTTGCTTCCCCTGAAAGTGTACCCATTCACCCTAAAAGATACTCACCAAAGAATTTGCTGTCATGAGAACAGACTTCTCTAGTAACTTCTTGTGAAAAGGTATTCGCTTACTGAGAATGTGAATACTGGATAGCTAAAGTTATCTCTCCTGATCAGTTGCTTCCCCTGAAAGTGTACCCATTCACTCTAAAAGATACTCACCAAAGAATTTGCTGTCATGAGAACAGACTTCTCTAGTAACTTCTTGTGAAAAGGTATTCACTTACTGAGAATGTGAATACTGGATAGCTAAAGTTATCTCTCCTGTCAAAGATGGTGCTGCATTATAGAAATGTAGCCATACCCTTAAGTGAATATATGAGATGAGCCGCGACACGAGAAAACCAACAAAGTGGTTGTGCGCCCAGCGCAGACTCAGATCCGCCTGGCCATTCACCCAGTCTGATCAGAGTCTTCGCTATGCGCTTAAATGATAGCTAAGGGTCTAAGCTACCCTTTAAGCGCAAAGCGAAGATGCTGATCAGATTGGGCGGATGCCCAGTCTGATCAGAGTCTGCGTTGGGTGCAAAACCACTTTGTTGGTTTTCTTGTGTAGCAGCTCATATGAAACATTTTTCTTTATGGCAGACATGAGCAGGTTGCTGTCCATGACAGTAGCTGGTAAGGATATGTAAATATTTGGCCCAGCATAGATAAATTTTTTAGGAGAGCTTTTGATACTTTTAAGGTTGGATCAAATTTCCAGTTTTACTTTTTGTAGAACGGGTACTTTTGTGATCATTTTTTATTGGAAGAAAAGCGATACAAAACAAAATTAGAGTGTATAAACATTGTGATACATGCTCAACATTAGAATGGATTGTTTATTTCGTTTGCTATGAATTTTGCTAACAGATGTTAATTTATAAAAAAATCAAGGAATGTGGCTAAAGAAGATGTAAATTTTATAGTTTGTCACTGTACAGTTGACAATTGAGAAAGGTACCATAATAATTCTAGGCATTGGGACAGATAAGTCTGAGCAAACAGTGCAGACCAAGGTCAGACTGGTCCTGAAGGAGCAGTCTGATCTGGGTCTACTCTGTTTGCCATTCCATCTGCATCTTTTCAGCACATTACTATACCGTAAAACCAAACTGTTCAATTTTACGACAGTTGTGGTAATAAAGTTAGGTGTCCCAATATTTAGGATTTTTACGTTAAGAAGTGTTGATATCTATTTATTTTCTTCTTTATAAAATGGGAGCTGCAACATGCAAAATGACTTGAGGTGAATGGATACACCTCCATGTTTTTTTTTGCACCAATTTCACAAAGGGACGCAACTTTTGTGACTTCTTTTATGCTTCACTGGGCAACAAAGCCCTTCTAAAATGGGTCTTGTCATAAAGATTCTGTCGCTAGGAAGGAGCGGCTGTAGCGTAGTGGATAACACTCCGGACTACCAATCCAGGGGTCGCAAGTTCGATCCCCCGCTTCTCCGGTCTTTCGGATGAGACTTTAAACCGAGGTCCCGTCTCCATATGACCTCGTTGTTGGTGGGACGTTAAACCCGAGTTCACTCACTCACTGTCGCTAGGAGAGCAAATTTTTTTCTTTGTAAGTTACAGTAAAAATGACACAGAAGGGAGGAAAATGGCAGAGTTGCTTCCCCTGAACTGTTCACTTTGCAGCCTTTTTGCCTGTTGCGGCTCAAGGTTTGTATCTGACATTTGTGCTGAATTATTTAAATCTTGAAGGCCTTGTTAAAACTTTTTTTGGTTATTCTTGCTCAGTTTTTATTGCTGTTGAAAATACTGCTTCAATATGTATATGTTGACAAACAATCAGCCGGAGTATTTATTGGATTGTTTGAAGGTGTAAGGGTATACTTCCATGTTTGCCTGCCACCATTTTTCCAAGGGAGACAACTTTTGTGCACTCAGGCTTGCTTAACTGAACAAAGAAGCCCTTACAAACAGGGTTTACTAATAAAGGAAAGTGAGAGGAAATCAGAAATCAAAGTGGCAGAGTTGCTTTCCCTGAAAGTGTACCCATTCATCTTAAACTAGGGTTGTTTTGTAAAAGATAAAATATGTGGGATAAAAATGTCACATAAGTAAGAGGCTAAAAGAGCGGGAAAGTATTTGTATGTAGAACATCAAGAGTTCTAGATAAGGTATTTTATGATAATAATGAGCAAGTTTTGAGTTGTTCATTTCAAAAGGGAAATGTGGTATTTCAAAAGGAAAATGTGGCTTCTCATTGTTAACATTGTTAACCCTCAGAACTTCCTCATTGAGACAGTTATAATGAGGGACAACCGATGTTTTTCTGAAGCCACACAAAAATGCTCATCATCTGGAATGCTGTGCCGCAGTAGCTATTACTGCAGTGTTCTCCTTCCCACACATGAATTAAGGGCACGTTTACACGACCAAAGTTTCTATGACAAAGTAGGTTTGTCACAGAAAAATTTGCTCGTGTAAATGCCAAAATATGACAATGTTTCTTTGACAAATATATATGGTAAAGTTACTTCGATAAATTAAATTTGTCCGTGTAAACGGAGAACTTTGCTAAAGATTATGTAACAAAGAACATTGCTACAAGCGTGGGAAATGTGACAAAAGATTTTGTTTCATCGCTGCAGGTAACTTCGACGAATAATATTTGGTCGTGTGAACACTGCAGCAAATATTTCATTGCCAAAGTTAATGTGACAAAGATTCTATGGCACATTTTCTTTAACAAATAATTTGCTCCGTGTAAATGCAAAATGTTTGTCATACTTTCTTTGTTAAAGTTTCTGTGACATAGAAACTTTGCTCATGTAAACGCGCCCTAAGATGTCTTAAGTTTCAATATAATTAGAGTGTTAGTGATAAATATTTGATTTTTCTTAGGTTTCCATGAGATCATATTCTGCAACCTCTCATTAGAACTGCCTCATTGAGCTGGTTCGAAAGAGGGCCACAAAAAACATTTCATGGCAAATAAAGAAAAATTACCTTGAATATGTAGGCTATAGATTAATTTATGTTTGTTTGTGTAAATATGTACAGCAAGTTACTAAGTGTGCACAAAAGTGTACATTTTTAATAAATTATAAAGGCATTACAAAATGAGGTGTGACTGAATCTCCTATAATATTATCTGTACTTTTCAGTGTGAAATTGATATATACCCTAATGGCCCAAGATATTCACAACTGGGAAACCTGCAATTCCATTCACGCTTTTAAATAAAAAAAATCAACTCCTGCAAATGGATTGCCAAAATATGATGATGCTATTCAACTAATATGTATGTAAAGCACACAAGTTGAAAATTTCAGCTTTGTAAAAGATCAACTAATGAAAAAATTGGATGTCTCTTGATATTGGCAAAACTAAAGTTCTTGTTTGGCCACTTTCAGGGCCCAGTTGTTCAAAAATAATGACGTCGTTAGTTAATGTGACGTTAAATTTTCAAACGTAAATATCACAAATATGCCAATATTTTTTGTTGTAAAATTTTTCAACAAAAAATATCAGTGTATTTGGCTATAAAGTCACAAAACACTTAACAAGCTTGTTAGGCTAACGATGCTTTGAACAACTGGGCCCAGGAGTTTTGAGATAACTTCTGCAATTCTTCTACTTCAAAGCAAATACTACACACAAACACGCTTATCGTACATACAAATGGAACAGCATAGCTATATTTTGGCACACTACTTGCAAAAGCTTGACTTTTAATTTCTAGTAGGGAATGGAATTGCTTGTGTTAACCGTTAACCAGAGGTCACATTGGTATAGCCTGACTAATTACTGTTATTGTCTTGATATTGACAAAGGTGATTTAACTATCTGTCAGTACTTTGCTGGTAGACTGGCAGACAGTGCAGACCAAGACCAGACTGCTCCTTTTCGGAGCAGTCTGGTCTTGGTCTACATTAATTGCTCAGGCACTTCTACTCCAATATTTGGAGTCATTATGGTATTACGGAACTGAAAGATATGTAGTATGTCTGTACTTATATTTTAGTATATCAGAATATATGTTGGAAGAAGTATCAAACAATCACTTGATTCTAATGGTAAATAATAGATTTAGGGATAAAAGCTCAATATCTTCAAGAGAATTATTATATTATGGTGCTTTAGGGCTGATTTTAATATTGTGGTGTACCAGTAATAATGTCCATTTTTCAACAACAAATATTGTCATTTAATGACAACAAATGAGCCGCGACGTGACAAAACCAACAATGTGGTCGTGCGTCCAGCGCAGACTCAGATCAGCCTGGGCATCCGCCCAGTCTGATCAGAGTCTTAGCTTTCCGCATGAAGGTAGCTTAGTCCCTCAGCTACCCTTTAAGCGCTTAGCAAAGAGTCTGATCAGACTGGGTGAATGCCCAGGCTGATCTGAGTCTGCGCTGGGCGCACAACCACATTGTTGGTTTTCTCGTGTCGCGGCTCAAATGGCAACGAATGGCAATGAAACTTCAGAACAGTGACTCAAGTGAGTTTCAAGGAAAGGCTTCATTGTCTAGAGGAAGATTGCTGTTTTGCGGTATCCTGTTAACTTGCTTAATTTCATAATGTGGTGATGTTTTCTACAGATATAGGACTTGATAACAGGGTTTATGAACTCTTTATAGTTAAAGTTGGCTAAGTAAGACCTTAAATGTAACTACATTTTTCTTGCCTGTATTGAGATTTTCTTTCCAAATCTGATTTATTTGCTGTTAAAATCATATGCTTATGAAGTAAGTTGGAATACCTGTGAATGAATGATTGGTGGAAAAGCACTGTAGTTAGTGTGTGTGTACATGTGAGTAGGCTGGCTTGGGCTGGTCCTAGTTGTCCTAAAAGATGTAAAGTAGCCAGTAAATTTTGTCTCACAATCCACAAAACAAGTTCGCATGTTTGAAGTCTATATTAATATATGTATGTCAGTTATTACCGTTATTAAAGGAATTAAGATGTTGCTTTGTAAAAACAAAACTTAATACAATATGTACAAAATGCTGGAGCCCAGACTAGCTGGTCAGAAGGAAAAAAACATGGTAACTTTTGCCACTGGTGGTACACGTTCATTGATATTACGATATACAATTTTTTAAGAAAATGTAAAATACTGCTGACAAGCTACAGGTAGTTATCATTTCTTTCTGTGATTATCTTTCCGCTTTTTAAAGACAATTTTTGTACATGTGCTGTACGTCAGGATTTTTTTTAGCAAAAATTTCTTTTTTAGCAAAACTTTGCAAATGGACAGTCTTTAAAATAGAAAAATAAAAAATACTATCTTTATCAGTCAAGTATATATCAGGTATTTGGTTTAGCTCTGTTGGTCATGTAGGCTGATCAGTGTGACAATAGTAATAGGTAAGGCACAGACTTCTGTGGAACTCTTATTTTGAAAGGAGACAGCTTTTGTGACTGTTTAAACTCTTCCAAAAAAGGAGCCTATGGGAGAAAATTGTTTCCTTTATGTGTTTTCCCCCCTATGAAAGAAGCAGAGTTGCTTCCCCTGAAAGTAAGACCAGTTCAGATATTTTTGGTCATTTTAGATGGAAAAAAATGCCCTCTTATACTGCATAAATACGGAAGGGCTCCCAGATGCTCTTCCTGATAATCCTTTGTGTATGATTGCAGTATATCCAAAAGTCACGTCCATGAAAAGCTTATAACATGGCTGCACTGAAATTTTATCCAGTTGTTTTGCTCAGTCCCGAAAGGTATGGTTGAGGCCTTATACTTAGTTGTATTTTTTTTGTTTTCGAAAGATCAAATAGATTTCTTTTTTTACAGAAGAGAGTATTTCTCATACGAATATCTAGGCCAGTCTTAAATATGTATTGACAGGAATGCTTCATAAAGTGCATTTTGAAAACTAGCATAGGATTATTTCCAGGAGAGGAATGTTTCATTGCTTTGAGGAAAATTAAATGGTTCCTACCACTGCCAAGGGGAAAGTTTAAAGATAAATTCATTGTCAAAAGGGAAAGTTCATACAAGTAGTTAGCATTTTTAAGAGAAAAGTTATACAAGTTGTTAGGAGGTAGTGAATGTATAAGGCATTTATTTGCAAAGCTCCTAACGATGAAACTTTTTCTGTATATTGTTTCACTGCTGTTATTATTTCATTAAGGTAAATGGGTACACTTTCAGGGGAAGCAACTGCTTTCATTTTTGCCTCCCTTCTCAATGGGGATCAACTCTTAGAGGAAAGAATTAACTCCTGTGAGAGCAAATTCTTTCCTTTAAGAATAGACACCATTTTTGAAAGGCTGTGTCTTTCAGTGAAGCAAACAGGAAGTCATAAAAGTTATGTCCCTTTGTGAAGTAGCAGAAAAACAGGGAGGTGTTCCCATACACCTTAATCAGTCATTATTGTTAGGTTCATGTGTTAGGAGTGTTGCTGAGTTTCATTTGGATTGAGTTGATGTCACAAGGGAAATCCCATGTTGTTGTATGTGAACTTCAAACAGGGAGGGTCAAGAGCTTTGTTTATCTTTCAGTTTACAGTTGGCAAAACCAAAGAAGTATAATTCTCTGGTCTTGTTTGTTAAAAACTAAGGACAAGTCATTATATTTTTTAACATTTTGTATGCAAAAACTCAGCCATTTTTGCTGTCAGCAGAAATATAAGGAGCTTTTGCAGTGCTCAAATTTGTGTGCAAAGGAAATATTCACAAAATTTTGCCTGCTCAATCTTTAGTTGCGATAAATGGTTGTTTTATTTTCATCACAAAACTACGTAAAAATATAAAACTAGGTGAAAATACAACTCACAAAATGCTGTATTGTCTCCATCTGGGCCCAGTTGTTAAATCATGGTTGGCTTAATGAAATGTTAGTCAAAGGATTGGTTAAGTCGTTAAGTACATATAAAATCAAGTGTGCTTTCTTTTTTGCCAAAAAAATTTTTAGGAGCCTTCCATTCTTAGCAAAAAATGGCAGTGTTTGAATACAATGCATAAGAGCTGCGACACGACAAAACCAACAAAGTGGCATGTGGGCCCAGCGAAGAAAACTCCGATCAGCCAGGGCATCTGCCCAGTCTGATCAGAGTCTTCGCTATTCACATGGACCTACCTTAAACTCTTTGCTACCCTTTAAGTCCACAGCAAAGATTCTTATCAGACTGGGCAGCTGCCTAGGTTGATCTGAGTCTGCTCAGGGTGCACATGCCACTTTGTTGGTTTTCTCATGTTGTGGCTCATTTGTAAATAAAGCGTCTCATTAACAAATGACATTGTTAGTTATGAACCACTGGGTCCTGAATAGTTATATTTTAGGATTCGTGTCTAAAAAAGCATTTGTGAAGTTTGAATTTACAGTTTTCATAACAGTTCTATTGATTGATTAAGGAAAATAAAAAAGGTAAGAAAATTCCCTGATTTTCAGTATGCCACAGTTTCCCCCAACTGGATCTCACTGAAATTAAAAGGAGACATCACTGTCAATTAAAGTAAAGAAAGTCAATCCAAAATGCTGTTTATAACGTGCCATTGGTACCTCGTTGTTTTTATGTATTTTAGAATTCTTAATATCTGATTAGAAGTGTGCATGTCACAATGCATTTTACTCATGTTGAACATAAAATGTAAATAAAATATTTTGTAAAAAATGTAGTCTACAGTGTCGTGATTTTGAACATGGGGGTCTCTAAGGGCCTATTTCTGCCCACAACCAAAATTTTTTATATTTTGCTGTTGAATAGTTCCATATGTCTTCTTTATCCAGACATACATGTGTTCATGCGTTAAGAGGTATTTTCTGAGAAATAAGCATTTTAAAGTGGGTGGGGTAATTCTGTATGGTCCGATAGTGCATTTTGAATAGCTTTTAAATTATTCAGAGCTAAATAATTTCTGTACACATTCTGCTGAAATGGAAAAGAGAATGCTTGAAAAAATAATTGGGACACATTTTTAGCTCGCCTGAACGAAGTTCAGGAAGAGCTATTGCACTACCCCCGGCGTTGGCGTTAGCGGCGGCGTTAGCAAAATGTTAAAGTTTTACGTTAAAGTTTTTTATGTGATGGGCAAGGCGCTGTCAGGCAAGCTATCCTGTCTCTGTGACAGGTCTTGTTATTTTTAAAAAAATAGGATTACTGCAAAACCATACTCGATTTGCTGTATTTTTTCGCATAAAGTTTAAAATTCATAGGGATTCTTGGAAACTGTAAGGCCTAGTGATTCAATACTGGAGCCACTATTACATCTTGTGTTGGATTTCTGAATGCATTATTCTGAAAATGGTGTTCACCTACTTTTCATTGTTCAATGAACATAACATTTTTGTTCAGCTCAATTTTCTGATGCAGGCAAACTGCAGGGTTTACAGTTATAAAACAGTAGAAATACTGGCATCTTGTTTGCTTCCCTGGATGACATAACCCTTTCAAAGTGGGGCCTACTCTTATGAAAATGGAACCATTGAACCATGAAAAGTAGGTCAACACCATTTTCAGAATAATGTATTCAGATTTCCTACACAAGATGTAATAGTGGCTCCAGTTTTGAATCACTAGGCCTAATACTTTCTAATTTTAACATTTTCTAATGCTTTGTAAACTGTGGGGTTTATTGTAATTAAACAGTAGAAATATCGGTATCTTCAGTGTGAAGGCTGAATGCAGTTTCTGAAGGTATTTCAAAATACAAAAGTAAATAGGAAAATTCTCAGGAACAGACACGATTTAATCCCAGATCCAACCCAAAACACCATGCGGGAAAAAGACGGCACAAAATTAGTCACCACCAAAGACATCACCAGCAGCAGCCATGTGAACATCCATTTGCCATGTAGGGGGTCACTGGGCTAGTTTTAACATCACAAGCAATGTATCAATAACAGACATAGCAACAAACAACACATAAAACAATGAAGAAGAACCAACACAGAAGTGCGTCTTGTGACGGCCAGTAATGAAATTACTTGGGGGAGGGGTGGGGGTTCTGCTTTGGTTACAATTTGCCTTTTGCGGTTCTCTGTTGAGTGATGAAATATAAACAAAAGCAGGGACACTGAATGGGGTCCCTTCTCTGTATATTGTATTTTTACAGCTTTATATAGAGTTTGTTTCTTTATCGGATCTTCAAACCTCACGAGGTTTATAAATCCCGTACCTTAAATGGGACGATTCAATAAACTGTATATTACATTCATATGCCTTAGATTTAAAGAATATTTCCATCTGTGTTTAATGTTTTCAAGTGTCCTTCCGAGAGCCTGTACACAATAGCGTGAAAGGATACATGAAAACTGAATTGCTTTGACCGCCTGGGCCAATACTTGATATAATAAGAATAATTTACTGACCAATTGAGCCTGCATCATGCTTTACAATCATCGTCTGTATGGCTACTGGTCTCGAAGATCCAAGGCTCGCTCAATGAAAGTCTGTTATGAGCTGGATGATACGTTTCTTATTGCACATTGCGGAGTGTGTATTAAAAATATGTAATGCATTTACACATAAAATGGCATTTTCGTAAAATCATTCATGTCCACACGCCATAAATACACATCAAAGTTTGTAATAGGTTTGTTTAGTGTCTGTTGTTATCTCAAGATCATAAAAGGCAACTCCAGGGGTGTTTTATAGCTACAACTGCAGTGGAAAGATAGAGCTTAAGAAAGTAGTTCTAAAAGCCAGTACCCAGTCATACATTAATAACTAAACTCTGAATGTTATCGGGAAGGTAATCAATCTACAGGGATTTATTTTCCTAGCTGAAATAACTCTTCGTAGAGAAATGAAAAATAGCATATTTATATTGACAAGAAATCCTTTTATTTGTTCGTTAAGAATGTAATATTAAAGTTTATCACATGGAAGTTAGGTCATTTTAGCTGCAACCTAAAATGACCCAAATCGTTTTTCACACATTTTTATGTTAAACTCAAGGATGTTTTACATGTATTTGTTTAACTTGGCTGATCATGGTCAGTTACCATGATGAAACTATGGCAAGAAGCTCGAAGCGACACCTCAAGATAAAATATTCCATCCTGATAGAGCAATGGGGCCTTTAAATGCCCTTTGGAATATTTTTCACGATCCTCCCAGAATAGGCCACAGGTTTGAACTGTCATAAGCAGGTAGGACAACCCAGACTTTTTACATCACAGTCCTGTTATTACAAGTTTGTAAATTAAAGGCTTGGAATGAACTGCCTTTAAATTCTTAAAATTGGGACTCCTGAAATATTTACCACAATTACTGTCAAAGTGATGGTACAGTTTGTTTTAACAAGTAATGTCAAAATGATGCAGATAGATGGCAAATAGTGTAGACCCTAAACAGACTGCTCCTGTTCTAAGCTGCATTGTTTGTTTTCAATGGACTGCAGTCTGATCTGGGCCTTCATTGTTTGCCCTAATACTTAGTGTTTTTACGGTTCATACATTACTGACAGGATCTACCAGTAGGGCAAAACTGAACACCAAGAGAGTAAATTTCATGCTTTATAAACTTTGTTCATTATATATCAAAATGTGAATACCCACTGAGTAAAATACACACATGTATCAAAAATAACTAACGTGTTCATCTAAATGAAACACAAAATCCATGAATCTCTTATGAATAAGTTCAGACAACCACTTAATTTATTCACCCCTGGTTAACTTTGTATATACAAGGGCTGTTACGAATCAAAAAAGAGCTGCTACGAAACGAATGAGTCAAAGTTACCAAACAACCTACTGACCAAGTTGTTTTGTAACTATGACTCTTTTTCGTTTCATAACAGCTCTTTTTCGTTTTGTAACATCCTTGAAAACACAGTTAACCAGGTGTGGATTTTTTCCCTTTCAAAATAATCCCAAAAATCTACATCCTTACAAGACAGATTTAGATTTTTGGAATTTTTTTAGAAGAAAAAAAATATCTTCTGACCGAATAACATAAGACTGGTTTGCATGTTTGAGGTAATTCTGGTAGAGGAAACCCACTCTTATAGCCAAATACATACAGAATACAGTCAACTCCCGATATCTCGAACACTGATATCGCAAAGTATCTTCGTATATCAAAGAATAGTCCTATTTTTATTTACATTTCAACTCCTGTTATCTCAAACTACTGATATCTCAAAGTAAATTTTCTGGTACCAGAAAATTTACTTTGAGATATCAGTAATTTGGGCTGAAGTTTGAGATATCGAGAGTTGACCGTATTTTTATACCCCGCCACACTTTAGTGGCAGGGTATTATGTTATACCTTTCGGTGTCCGTCCGTCCGTCCGTCCGTCCGTCCGTCCGTGCTCACCATTTCCGATCGATAACTTGAGTATTTATTCACGGAATTTTTTCAAATTTTGCATACATATTGTTATCGGCGATGAGTGGTATGGGATTGTTAATGGGCAAAATCCGTCCATTTTTAACGGAGTTACTGCCCTTTTTCGTATTGGAAAAATGGTTTCTGGCCTGTTATTCCTTTACTGTTCATGATATCTGAATGAAACTTCACAGATATGTTGCACATCAAAGGTTACATATTGTGACTAAGGACCGTCACTCTGACCTTCCCAGTTTGTGAGTTATCCGCCCTTGATAGGTCTGAAAAAAGGTTTTTGACCTATTGTTCCTTTACTATATGGAATATCTGAATATAACTTCACAGATATGTTTCACATCAAAGGTAACATATTGTGACTAAGAACCGTCACTCTTACCTTTCCCGTTTGTGAGTTATCCGCCCTTGATTGAATTAAAAAATGTTTTTTACCCGTAGTTCCTTTACTATGTGGAATATTTAAATGAAACTTTACAGATATGTTTCACATCAAAGGTTACATACTGTGACAAAGAACCATCACTCTTACCTTTCCAGTTCATGAGTTATCTGCCCTTGATAGGTCTGAAAAATGGTTTTTGACCTGTAGTTCCCTTTCTATATGGAATATCTGAATAAAACTTCACAGATATGTTTCACATCAAAGGCTTCATATAGTGACTAGGAACTGTCACTCTGATCTTTCCGGTTTGTGAGTTATCCGCCCTTGATTGATCTGAAAAACGTTTTTTTATCTGTAGTTCCTTTACTATATGGAATATCTGAACGAAACTTCATAGGTATGTTTCACATCAAAGGTTACATATTGTGACAAAGAACCATCACTCTTACCTTTCCAGTTAATGAGTATTCCCCCTTGATAGATCTGAAAAATGTTTTTTGACTTGTAGTTCCTATACTATATGGAATATCTGAATGAAACTTCACTGATATGTTTAACACCATAGAATAGGAAACAGAGTCTCTCAGCTCAAAGAAATACTTTACAGCCTGATCTAAATCTACACTGGTCAGAATGCTCCACGTTGTTGGATGGTTTATATTAATATTTATTTACAGTTATAAGGACATCATATCTCTGTCTATCTCAGTTCTGTGGCTCTTTAGCTATTATATATCTCAAAAAATAAGTTAGGATGCACAGCAGTGGCGGGGTATCATGCAGTGCCTGCGGTGCTTTTATTGTTGTTCTGAGACACACTGCCTCTGAATGTTTGAGACCAGGCCCCGAGGTTATAAAACTTTTTTCATGCTCAACTCAAGCATGAAATTTTACCTGCTAATAAGTAGCAAATAACTGTTCAGTTGTTTTCTTGCTCAGTTGAGCTGAGTATGAAATTGTCTCTGCTTATGAATATGAAAATGCCAACATTTTCATATTTATCAGCAGAGAAAATTTCATGCTCAGCTGAGTTGAGCATGAAAAAAGTTTTATAACCTCGGGGCCTGTTTGCTACCTGAAGTGAATGACACATGCCAGTCCTGCTAAAAATACTAGCAGCTCTGCCACATTGGCATCCAGCAGCCATCCCCTTTGGCAAGAGCCATAAATCCATTATGACAGAATTCCTCAAAAGGTATGTAAATAGCAAAAAGTGCATTTTTTGGCAGCTTATTTATGATATTCTAACATGACATTAACATTTTCCCCATAGAGCCCACAAAGAGCAGTGTTGTTAAAATTTGTGAAAAATAACATCACCAACATGTCAAATGTAAACATTTACTTTTGTGGGCTCCCCCCTGAGATATAGCAATAATCTTATCTTTTCATCTGTGTAATGTTAATTGAAATAATTTTACTTACTGGTAAACAAATGTTGTTAAGCAGATGCTTCACTGTCCTGGATTAAAATTGCACAATCTGCCTTCCAACATTATGTGATCACTGTTGGGCAAAATTCATTAAACTTGCTAGATTGATATGCAATTCTAGTCTGATCAGGATCTGCTCTATCAATTGGCCAAAAGTCATTAGAGTTGCAACATGACAAAAGCAACAAAGTGGATGTGTGTCCAGCAAGTACTCAGATCAGCCTGGGCATCTGCCCAGTCCGATTAGAGTCTTCCCTGTCAGCATGGAGCTAGCTTAGACCCTTAGCTACCCTTTGAGCACTTAACGAAGAGTGGGCAGACTGAGTCTTTCCTTGGCACACATGCCACTTCGTTGGTTTTGTTCTGTCATGGCTCATTTATGACATCATCATATAGGGCAGGTGAATTTGTTCAAATTCAAAGATGAAAATTTATTGCAGAAAACAGAAGGGTAAAGATTATAGCAGCTCAATACATACCAACTTACGAGAAATTTTAAACAGCGCAATTGTGCACCGGGATTTTGAACTTTCTTCAGTGGCTTAAATTAAAATTTCTACATACAAACTATAATTATATTGCTTAATAATGATTATATGCATTTCTAATAAATAATTTTGCAATACTCTTATTTTATACTATATATTAAATATCACAAAATCACAGCAACTACTGAATAGAAACTCTAAAAGCAATTTATTATATTCAGTGGCTAGCGCCATCTCATAAAAATTGTACGCCCACACAAGTTACACAAACCTCCACATAAGCAGTTCAGTTCAGTTCAGTTCAATTCTCCTAACGATGTTCCCCAAGTGGATCATAAGCATTTTTAAGCCAACACTATTATGTTAAGCATAAAAATTCTAAATATATTTACACAGATAAGTCTGGGCGAGCAGTGCAGACCCAGATCGGACTGTTCCTAGCAGTCTGATCAACTATGAAGAAAGAAGCATCTATGAATGCATTACCCCATTGTAAAACCACTGTTAGAACAATTACGGTAATTATTTTAGGTGTCCCAGTTTTTAGTTTTTTTTACTGTATTATCCTTTATATTTGAACATCTCAATCACATTCATAAGGCATTTTCAGGCATATTTGTCCTGTTAGTTTGTGCAAAAGTATTGGCAAATAAACCCAAATCAGACTGCTCTTTTCTTTCAGAAGCAGTCAAGTATGGATCTGCACTATTTGCTCAAGCCTATCTGTCCAATATTTAGCATAAATATGATAAATCATTAATCTCAACTATCACTACAAACCGACATTTCCCTGTAAAACATTACCCTCATAAACGAATCTAAATTAAAGCACAAAAGAGTTCATTTGAGGTGAATGGGTACACTTTCAGGATAAGCAACTCAGTCAGTTTCATTTGTGCCTCCCTTCTCATTGGGATTCAACGCCTGAGATAGGGGAATTCTCCTCTAGAAGCAAAGTCTCATTTCAGAGTAAATCCCTTCATGGAAGGATTTCATCACCAAGAATAGCAAACAGGAAGTTGCAAAAGTTGTTCTGCTTTGTAAAAATGGTGGAAAAACCATGTAGGTGTACACATACACCTTAAGAAAATCAAAGGAAAATAATCTAAATCTGCCAAACTACATTTAGTTTCTCAGCATATTTATGACTACTTCCTGTTGTTATTTTGATGTTAAGTACAATACTGGAAGAATATGGATTTAACAATAAAATATTTGGTCCAATATCTAAAACTAAAACTCTGTTCTTCGTCATAATTCATCACGCTTGCCCTGTGCTTTATTTTTATTTTTCCTACATTCACATTTTGACTCGTGATCATCTGGCTGCTCAACCAGCTCCCAGGTATCATCTGGAGGTAATGGACTCGACTTTAATTTCTTTGAATATTCCTGAAAAAGACAAAAGAAACTGTATGATCCCCATCACACAATGAGGTAACTTACAAAAGAAGGAAGACTCAGATCAGCCTGGGCATAGCTTAGACTGACCAAAATCTTTCTTTTTTGCATACAAATTCTAAGAATCCTGGGGAAAATGTACAGTGAACAAATTGAAGACTCTTGCAATGATTTTGGTTTTCATTGCACTGTACCTTTACAGATTTTTATCTGGTCAATTCATGCAGCTGTGCCATCTGATTTGCTATTCACACAAGCCTAAGGCGACTTTTAATGCAAAGCCATTCAATTACGAAATAATTCTGATGAATATCCACAAGATGTCCATCTCTGAAATAATGGAACAGTTTTGGCTATATTTCTGTTCAGACACTTAATTGATGCTTCTGGCCTGTTTAAAACTACAGTTAACCCATTCTTGCCTAGTGCCACGTGCAAGAGACCTTTGCAAACAGTGGTAATCAAATCAGGTATCTTATTTGAGCCTATAATGTTTGCATTTGATTCAGAAACTTCTTAAAACTAAATATATCATGGTCAACTCTTATGTCCCTTATACATAGCATAGATCTGTCCAAATGTGAGGCAGAAGAGTCCACTAGCCATTAATGTCTTCAATCATTTAACAAAATTTCAATCATTTAAAACATTGTACATTGTGTTTAACCATTTTCTGATCAGTGGACCTGTCTATCATTATTTGGATGAGTCCATTTATAGTTTCAGGAGTTTCTGGTGGTTGTTTTCATTATTATTGTGTTTTGCAAAGAAATTCCTAAAAGTAAAGGCTATAGACCCTGATCAGATGACACATTCTGCGGCACCTGAGCTGGGTCTGCACTGTTTGCAAATGTCCCCGAAATGAGTTTCCAGTACTGAAAGAGCTGATAAATCAAACAGCAAATAACAATACAGCTGCAACTGAATAAGCCAATACCTATCCCCTCTCCCCAAAAACCTGGCCACCAACACACCCACAGAGTCTACCAACATAGTTCTAAAGGCAAACACATGTTCATAAACAGTCAACTGAGAAAAGTTTGGATCTATAAAATAAATAGGTCAAGGAATACTTACCTCAAATAATTTGACATGATAACAGAAAATATCCTTTGGTAACAATCTTTCTCGAACAAACTCTCTGGCATTCTTTACTATCTGCTGGACCTGAAATATTTAAAACATGTTTAAGGTCAATGGGTAAACATTCAGGGGAAACAACTCTGCCATCTTCATTTTATCAGCCCTTCCCAAAGAGATTCAACTCTTAAAGGAAACCAGAGGCCCACAGGCCACAAAGCTCACCAGATCTCTAGCCCAAAATTACTATCATGTTTGTATAGGCTTGAAATTGTACAGGAAAATACAAAGTATACAACTACAAAGTCTCAGTCTTGACAGTCTGTTGAGTTGACAACAAAATACATAGCTAGTTTCCACATTTGATTGCCGTGGAAACCAAAAAGGATAATTTTCAAAGTATTTTGGTTATTTTTTTCCTTTTGGTTGCCATGGCAACTGATCAAAATGAGCAGTGTAAAGAAAAAAAATATAGAGCTGACAGAAGACCACTCAAGAAATTTTCTGAAAATGTAAGCTCAGAATATCTGCAATCGCTTAGCAATGAAGCTCATTTTTTTTCCATTATAAAAATTCTATACCAAACATGTCCTTTGATCAATGACAATCTAGAACATAAAATCTGTAAAGGCTAATATGATTAGTATGTCTATGAAGTTTATACCTCATAGAGCATATGGTTTCTGAGAATATGATTTAATTTTTTTTCTTTCTTTTTTTTTTTTTCTTTTTTTTTTTCATGTTGGTTTCCATGGCAACCAATAAAAAGAGCAGTGGGCCAAAAAAAAACATATAGCTGATAGGAGACTTTTCAAGGAACATTTCTATAAAAGTTTTGTCAAAATATCTGCAATGGCTTGGCAGTAAATGCCATTTTTCAATTTTCCCCATTATAAGTCTATGGGAAGTCTAAGTTGCCATAGCAACCCAACTAAAGAGCCTATTTTCATACAAGAGGGCCATGGTGGCCCTGAATCGCTCACCTGAGCATTAATCAGTTCACTGGCTCTGGTGAAGATTTATAAGAGTTTTTACCATACATGGGAATGGCGGCCACCTTGGTCATGTGACCAAGATCATTTGAAGAACTTTCAATCCTTTGACCCATGTGCAGGCTCCATATGAAATTTGATCTGCCCAGTGGTTTCAGAGATAAGAGGCAGCTAACACCAATACTGTAAGGCTCAGGTGAGCTGAAAATGGCAGAGTCGCTTCCCCGAAAAGTTCCCGTTCATGTTGAGTTCCTTTGATGGATTTGAACTAGACTTAACTAGGCAAACACAGATGATAGAATGGTAGCATCATTATCTCACTGTGGTGAAACTAATGTATTCCAAGGAGTTTGTGGCTGGCATCATTGCAATGTTAGTTCTGATTCTTGCAACATAACTTAATTTAGATTTGACCTAGTGACCTACCTTTTGACCCGACATGACCCAGTTTCAAACCGGATATTGTAAGAATAAACATTCTGACAAGGTTTCATTGAGATTGGATCAAAACTGTGCCCTCTGGAGCATATACAAGGTCGTTCTTATATTTGACCTAGTTTTTGATCCGACACAAACCAGTTTCAAACTTTACCTAGATTTCATAAAGGTAAACATTCTGACAGAGTTTCATGAAGATTGGATCAAAACTGTGCCCTCTAGGGTGTACACAAAGTTTTTCTTAGATTTGACCTAGTGACCTAGTTTCTGATCCGATGTGACTCAGTTTCATAAGGGGCATATATATATGGACAATAAACATTTTGACATAGTTTCATGAAGATTGGATCAAAACTATTCCTTCTAGTGCATACACGAGGTTTTTCTAAGATTTGACCTAGTGACCTAGTTTTTGACCTGACATGACCTACTTTCAAACTTGGCCTAGAGTTTATGGAGATAAACATTCTGACAAAGTTTCATAAAGATTGGATCAAAATTGTGTCCTCTAGAGGGTACACACGGTTTTTCTATGATTTGACCAAGTGACCTAGTTTTTGACCCTACATGACCCAGTTTCAAACTTGTCCTTCATATTATGAGGATAAACATTCTGATAAAGTTTCATGAACTTTGGATGAAAACTGTGCCTTCTACAGCGTACACAAGGTTTTTCTAAGATTTGACCTAGTGACCTAGTTTTTGACCCGACATGACCCAATTTCAAACTTGGCCTAGAGTTTATGGAGATAAACATTCTGACAATGTTTTATAACGATTGGTCAAAACTGTGTCCTCTAGAGCGTACACAATGTTTTTCTATGATTTGACCTAGTGACCTAGTTTTTGACCCAACATGACCCAGTTTCGTACTTGTCCTAGATATTATAAAGATAAACATTCTGACAAAGTTTCATGAACTTTGGATGAAAACTGTGCCTTCTAGAGTGTACACAAGGTTTTTCTAAGATTTGACCTAGTGACCTAGTTTTTGACCCAACATGACCCAGTTTCAAACTTCGCCTAGAGTTTATGGAGATATACATTCTGACAACGTTTCATATAGATTGGATAAAAACTGTGTCCTCTAGAGTGTACACAAGGTTTTTCTATGATTTGACCTAGTGACTTAGTTTTTGACCCGACATGACCCAGTTTCGAACGTGTCCTAGATATTATGAGGATAAACATTCTGACTAAGTTTCATGAACTTTGGATGAAAACTGTGCCTTCTAGAGCGTACACAAGGTTTTTCTATGATTTGACCTAGTGACCTAGTTTTTGACCCGACGTGACCCAGTTCCGAACTTGGCCTAGATATTATAAAGATAAACATTCTGACAAAGTTTCATGAACTTTGGATGAAAACGGTGCCTTCTAGAGTGTACACAAGGTTTTTCTATGATTTGACCTAGTGACCTAGTTTTTGACCCGACATGACCCAGTTTCAAACTTGGCCTAGATTTTATGGAGATAAACATTCTGACAAAGTTTCAGAAAGATTGGATAAAAACTGTGCCCGCTAGAGTGTACACAAGCAAAAGTTGACGGACGTCCGTCTGGACGTCCGACGGACATCAGGGTATCCCAAAAGCTCACCCTGAGCACTTCGTGCTCAGGCGAGCTAAAAAAAACACGAACTTTCAATCCCCCAGCCCAAGGATGCTACAGATGACATATGGGCCCCCATGGCCTAGTGGCTTCAGAGGAGATTATTTTTAAGTATTTTTTTGTCAATTTTTTACATTTTAGTTTCCATGGCAACCAATAAAAAGAGCAATGGGCCAAAAACACATATAGCTGATAGAAGACTTCTCAAGAAACATTTCTATAAAAGTTTTGTCAAAATATCTGCAATGGCCTGGCAGTAAATGCCATTTTTCAATTTTCCCCATTATAAGTCTATGGGAAGTCTAAGTTGCCATAGCAACCAAACTGAACTGCTGAATTTCATAAAAAACACAAACTTTCAATCCCCCAGCCCAAGGATGCTACAGATGAAATATGGGCCCCCACGGCCTAGTGGCTTCAGAAAAGATTTTTTTTAAGTATTTTTTTGTTAATTTTTTACATTTTAGTTTCCATGGCAACCAATAAAAAGCGCAATGGGCCAAAAACACATATAGCTGATAGAAGACTTCTCAAGAAACATTTCTATAAAAGTTTTGTCAAAATATCTGCAATGGCCTGGCAGTAAATGCCATTTTTCAATTTTCCCCATTATAAGTCTATGGGAAGTCTAAGTTGCCATAGCAACCAAACTGAAAAGCTGATTTTCATAAAAAACACAAACTTTCAATCCCCCAGCCCAAGAATGCTACAGATGAAATTTGGGCCCAATCGGCCCAGTGGCTTCAGAGGAGATGTTGTTTGAAAGTGTTGACGGACGACAGACGACAGACGACATACGACGACGACGGACAACTGCCTATCCTATAAGCTCCCCCGGAGCCTTCGGCTCTGGTGAGCTAAAAACTACTCCTCTGAGCGCAAATTCTTGCCTTTAAGAGTAGACAAGTCAACAATATGTATCAAATATTCTTATCTGATTATATGGATTTGCATACTTGTGTGTTTTCCCTGTCTGTTTCATATACAGTAATGAAGCTGAGATGGATCTAGATTTTTGGGATTGTTCTGGTGGGAAAGCATCTTATAGCAGCATAACTGACTTACAAACCTTAGATCTTCTATGGAGGGGAAAAACTCCTTGTTTTATAGCAAAACAAATGAGCCGCAACATGACAAAACCAACAAAGTGGCATATAGGGGTGTAACAATATGGCTAAAACCGTATTGCAATATATTGCAATATGCTAGACCCATATTGCAATATGTATTGCAATACATAGAGGCTAGGGCTGGGACGAGTACCCGGGTACCCGAGTTCGGGTCGGGTAGACCAGTTATCCGGGTATGAATTTACCACCCGTTACCCGAATGCTTTTTTATGAAATGTATAAATATGCTATTTCAACAGAATTCCAAGCAAATAGAGCAAGTTCAGTATGACTGACTTGTGTAAATTAAAATCGTATATTGCCAAACCATTTTTGTATATTACAACAAGGAGATTTCTACATTTTCATACCTTTCCAGGCGCACGAGTGAAAATGACAGATACCTTACCTATCATTTGATCTAAACGTTTATTCTCTAACTGTGTACTGTAAAACACTTATATTTGGCGGTCACTTTATTTTGGCGATATTGGCGGAAAAGAAAAAAACCGCCAAATTAAAATGCCGCCAATTTAAACCATATCATAAAAGGTAAGGCTGCAATTAGTATACAGTTCAGTCTCTCTGCCCTCCAATAATATCAAAGCTAATCCACATTATATTATATAAGAAGAACGGAAGGTCTCAAACAAATATGCCGGGGAAACGGAGTGTGAAAATGCTTAATTGACATGTCACGCTACTTTGTCCCCAAGCCGAGATGATTTAATCAGAAGCAGCACAAAATGTTTTCGCTATAAACAGTTTTATTTATAAAAAGAAATGCCTAACATTATGCATTCATAAGCATAAATGTTACCGTTATAATGTACAACCTGGGCTCAATTTGACCTTTCGATAACGACAGCAAACACCGATTGATTAATATTAAGTGTTATTACAATTATTATCATTATTTAAAGAAATCACAAATCCGCCAAAATAAAAAACCGCCAAAAAGGTCCATTTCTAAAAACCGCCAAATTTTGCTGCCGCAAAATATAAGTGTTTTACAGTACATACTCAAAACATGCTCAAAATGCCATGGGAATGGGTACCCGGGTACCCGCGGGTAATAGGGACTCGGGTACACAGGTACAAATTTTGTACCCATCCCAGCCCTCATAGATGCCCATCCAAAAATTATGGGGTCCATTACCTCGCTGGCTCTGAATTCACTGAAATACACCAAAGGGTGTTCAGCTGAGCAGTAAAACATCTTAGTGCAAATATTACTTGACCTAAAACCAATTATTCAAGAAAAACTGTGATGAAAATGCACTCTCTCTCCTGGCAGTGAATTGAGATATGTAAAAAAACAGTCACAGTTACCTTAGTTGCAATTATTAGCATAATCAGTGTACACTGTACAGGCAGAAAGAAAAAAATTCTTTTTAGGTGATATGTAGTTTTCCAGAATTTTACAGGTACAGTATTTATTATCACGTCACTTTTGTAGTTAAACTGTATGATACACACTCATCTAGTTATAGACAATATATTTATAAGTCAGACCACTGTTGTGTATTAGAGTTGTGTAGTTAGACTCTGTATATGTCTGAACGCATGGTAATAAAGGCATCTTTCTCCAGAGTATAAAGGGGCTTCATTTTCAGGGCAGATAGAATGGTTTGGAGGGCAATATGGCCTGGAGGAGAGGCAAGAAGATTTGATTGATTGATTTACTGCTTAACGTCCACGGTAAACAGCTATGGTCATGTCGGGACGGTCAGTTAACCTAACCACACTATTCCTAGGCAGGCTTAGACCGCCTAAGCGGTTAACCAGTATAAAGTGCACATACTTTCGCCAGTAACTGACAACTGCCCTTCTTGAATCAGCGGAAGGAGAAACAAAAGTATGTGGCCAGACCGGGTTTCGAACCTAGGACCTCTGACTTATGAGTCAGGTGCCCTACCTATTGCGCTACGCGGTTTGGCTGAGAGGCAAGAAGAGCAGATGTATGTATGCACCTCTTTAAGGGAAGTTCCTCACGAAAAATAGGTTCACTCAAATCCGTATTGCAATACAATATTTGATCTGCCCATATTGTAATACATCGGTATACCGGTTAACTGTTTCACCTCTAGTGGCATATGCACCCAGCTAAGACTCAGATCAGCCTGGGCATCCACCCAGTCTGATCAGAGCCTTTGCTGTCCGCATGGAGCTAGCTTAGACCATTAGCTACCCTTAAAGTGCAAAGCAAAGACTCTGATTGGACTGGGCTGAAGCCCAGGCTGATCTGAGTCTTTGCTGAGCGCACACGCCACTTTGTTGGTTTTCTCGTATCATGGCTCAATTATATCATATAACATTACCTGTGCATCATTATTCTTGGCCCACTGTATCTTTTCCATTAAATCACTTAAATTTCTTTTGAATGGTATATAATGTTCATATGGCTTCATATCCTTATAGAAATGTTCATAAAATGGTGAGTCTTGCTTCAGTACTACAGAATCACCTGCTAACAAATATGGTAGTCTGTAGGCTGCCACTGTACCATCTATGTTGATCTGATATTTGTGCTGTGGAGAAAAAGAAGAAAAATTAAGGTGAATGGGTTACTTTAAGGGGAAGTAACTCTGTTATTTTCATTTTTGCCTCAACTCTAAATGGGGATCAACTCTTAAAGAAAAGAATTTGCTCCCCTGGGAACAAATTCTTTCCTTTAAGAGTAGACCCTATTTCAGAAGGGATTAATTGCTCAGGGAAGCAAATGGAAGTCACAAAAATTGTTTCCCTTTGTAAATCTGGCAGAAAACATGGTGGTGTACCCATAGATCTTAAAAAATTCTGTAATAGTCCGAAAAACTGGAACAGAAGTGGCTGAGAAAACAGTGTCCTACTTCAGTAGGACTGAATCACCTGCTAATAAATATGGTAGCCTGTAAGCTGCCACTGTACCATCTATGTTGATCTGATATTTGTGCTGGGGAGAGAAAAAAAGAAAAGAAATTCAATTCAATACATCCACTGGTAACCCAAAATACTGAAATGTGAGTGAGAAAATGGTGTAGACAAACTTTTCCATCAACTGCATTTCGACCTGCAGACTGAACATATAAACTTGTCCAAATTCATTACCAGCATTTTATTTTCACAGCAAACTCCAAAATGAATACCATTTTTTCAACTTGTTTTTGGCTGGTTAAATGTGTATGATGGGGACTTGGGTGAATTAGGGAACAACTAACGACACCAGTTTCCAACAGCAAACCGCAGGATGAACTGTCACAAGTTTTGATGTTAACCAATCAAACTTTGCATTACAGTCTTAAGTGCATTACACTGAGAGGAATGGTTGCTTCTGTGATGGTGATAATGTAGGTCACATTTGTTTTTGTATGCATGCTTTCCAGTGGACTAAATATTCAACTCATGCTCCCCAGAATACCAATTTATGCACAAATCTATTTACTCATCTTAAAAAATTCAACCAAATATAGTTACTCACATAGTAAACTCAAGAGATATATTTACTCAATTGAAAAAAATTAAATATATGTACTCACCTTAAAAAATTCAAAGAATGATACTGACTTCACTAGCTCTCCATATTTTTCTACATCCTTTGGAAAGAAAAACATGTGTGTCATTGCTGCATCAATAATTTCAGGATCTTTTCTCGACATGATAACAAGATCAAGCCTCTCTTGCCGGCTGTCCCTACCCCGCCAGAAAGCCAAGTCTGTTTTGTCCTTCCATGCTGGCCCACTATTACCCAACACAGATATCACATCCAAACTGACCCTGAAACATATACATAAAACATCTGGTCCCAGTTGTTCAAAGCATTGTTAGCTTCATGGGATCTTTAATCAAGGATTTGTTAAGTCTTCTGGCATACATAACATCAAGTGCACTAAGGTTCTTTTTGCAGAAAAAATGAAAGGAGCTTTTGCACTGCTCCTCCCATTTTTTGGCAAAAATGGAAAAGTTTATATGCATAAAGCTTTTGAAATTTTAAGTCTCATGAACTATTGGCATTGTTAGTTTTGAACAACTAGGCCCTGGTCCCATTTGTTCAAAGCAAAATTAGCTAAATGATGTCAATATACATTAGCCATTTGTAGCCATGGCTCCCCTGGAGCCAGGGATAGTAGGAACATAGTAGGGCTTAAGTACCATGGTTTCACCTCGGCACATCTCTGCAGTTTCATGGATCTGTGTGGCTCTTGATGGCAAAACGGGTAGGCATTTTTCACACTAACCTACCAAGAAATCTACAACAAATAGGTGTACCACCATCGGAAGTGTATCATCCATGGTGGTTCCTACTTTGAAAAGGAATGGCATTGAAACTAATGTAAAGTTCAAAGTGCTCCATTAGTTTTTTACATGGTAACATTATTTATACAGTCAAAATAGTTCTTGTCAATGAAAATGCTTGAAATTTGACAGATAAGAAGAAGAAAGGTGTAACTGAATGTATGGAAAGTTTTGTTATTATTGCTAAATGAAAAGTTAACTCATTCTTTTTTCAGTTGTACAATTATTCTATGAACAAGCCTCATTTTATAGTGTATATACATAGATCTGAGGGCCTCATGGAAGATTAGCTCAATTGCTAAATGTTGTCACCATCATAAAATAAAGTCTTTATTTACTTACACTTTGCAAAACAATTTACCTCCCTTACCGGAACTCATTCCCCAGTTAACACAAGTATAAGCTTTCACAAAAAGATTGCCTCACCATTAGCAACAAATTTTACAGACTACAATATCAGTATGTTAAGCATTTCACTCATTTCAGGACCTTCAGGATGTTTGGACTTGTTTGAGCACTAAATCAGTCCTCAATTAGATAGCAAGTGTGGTCACCAAATAGAACTTGACCTCACTCTGGGCACACATCTTTAAATCAACATTGCATCAACGTTGATTTAATGTTATTGCTTTAAACAACGTTGATTCAATGTAGATTAAACGCTGTGTGCCTGCTGGGCTTTGTCCAGAAAGGTCTTGGTACTTAGTGACTCTAGAAGACTGTGTCTGTATCAATCCTTTTTCTTGGCACTTATGGATCTGACAAATTGTAAGGGAGATCACCTTTGATGACTTGCCAGGGAAAGCCACATGAAGGGTCAAAGGTCTAAAGCAAACTCTAGACTCCTCACAGCCGTGGCAGTGAGGAATAAGACATCACAGGGTCTGGAAATACTGAGCTCTTAAAAACACGGTGGACAACCTACGTCATGATCACGTGATTCTGATGATATGGTGCACATATTTTGAGCAGCAAAACTTCTCGATTTGGGTAAGTAATTTACTTATATCTTCGGTCTTAGAATACCGATTTTCATGCTGTAAAGTGCACGGACCCTGGACTAATTTCCTCTATCTATAGCATATGTCATCGTTTCATGAAATTAAGCCAGTTAACAGAACGCTTCCAAATAGCGAACTTTTTCGGTCGATATGGAACACACGATGACCAAACTCTGACATATAACTGCACCAATGAGAATATCTACGCCACTTTTTGGACCTAAGCCATCACCTTATTTATAATCATGACCCCCTCCATCAAAAGATTCTATGATGTTTGTATTTTTAAAGAAAAATAACAAAATCATCTGATTTGATATGGGGCACACCATTGATTATACTGATATGGAACACACGCCGGAATACTTTCAACACTGCCAGTATGTTGTACTACTATACAGCTGCATTGTCTTTGGTTTTTATTAGTTTCTTTTGTAGTAGTCTATGGTATTTAACTTATATAAACTGACTATGAAATAACTGCTTTAAGTACTCTGGTAGCTGGCTTATTTTCATTAAACTGTGACATTCGCTGTAGACAAAGGACTTCATAAAGTATAACTGAAAATGGGTAATAATTCCAATAATAGGCCTAACTGGTGGATTTCCCTCTAAGAAACGCCCACAAATGTTCTTTTTAACGGCACTGTTACTAGACAATTTCAAATGGATTATTGCGCAGACTGTATGATTTTTATTGTTTTCATCTAACCACAGTACACGATGAAGCTTTCATGATTTTAGTCTTGAATAAAACAGTTATCTCACTTTCTCGAAACACATTGAATTCCAATGCAATTATTGTCCTTCCTTTTCCAATAAAGCATTGTGTGTCCAAAATGTTCTCTGATATGCAACTGTTAGAAAACCGCTAAATCTGTTTGAATTATTTGGCTATGTACTAAACCGACAGCGTTTTGAAATCGGTCAAATTTTCAAATTACCTCCCTTTACATTAAACTAAGAGTAAATTTCAAAGACCGATATCGCCAATGTTTGAGGCTTTACGCTGCAGATTATTTTATGAATGATTTACCGTGATGTGTTGCTTTACAGTATGACTGTTGATACAAAGATTCTCCTTTTCTGTACGCACAAAACAGGGTTAGAGCGTTCAATAGAAATCCCTATGTTAAAGTGAAATGCATGTTTACGCTAACCTGATACCTAACTTTTGTTGTGTTGTCTCAAGAACAATTGACAACCGAAGACCAAAACTACTCATGGTTGTGACTTCAGATCCAGGGATACACAGCTGTAGGTAAATCCCGATTCCTAAACATTCTGCATTTTAGAATGTGACCTCTTAAATATCTCTTGTCTTTTGTAACTTTAATTTTACCCCATACTAAAATAGTTGGTTCTTCCAGTTATATGTAAAAGATATTGAGTGTGTCGGACATTCTTTTTCTATAAAACACATGGACGCGGCAAACTAATTAGACAAAAACATGTAAAAGTACATGTAGTTTACTTTTGCTAATTTGTTATGCATACACTGTACTTTGTGGGCGTTTCTTTTGGAGTTCAGTGTACACTGTGTATAAAATATGAATCCAATACATTAATCATTTCAAAAGATTACAAATGGAAACCATTTTTTTCTTCTTTTTCTTTTTGCACAAAATGGGGTTGAAAAGGAGCCGTAACTCCCAAAATAATATGCGGAATGAAAAGAAACCAATTTTTTGCACAACACAAAAAGAGGCCACAACTTTCATAATAATAAGCGGATTTTACCCTAAATCTAACTTGACTTATATTTTGTGATTATATACCTATATATAAAATATGAACCTAATGCGCTGATCTTATCAAAGATAACGAACGGAAATCATTTTTGTACAATCGAACGGGACCTACAGACGTACGGACAGCGGTGATGCTATATGCCACCCTCCCCTCCCACCTCCCCCCCCCCACACGCGCGCACCCATACACACCCACATTGAAAATGGCGGGCGGCATAAATGTTCTTCCCGCAGCATACCGGTATGTTGGAAATGACCCTGAATGTCGCAGTCCATGCTGTCTTCGAGAACTTCTATTCAATACTGGAGCCCTCTGAAGAAGGCAAGACCAAAAGTACATGTACATATATCTGATACCTTCATAAGGGCATATTATTTATAATTTTCTTTACTGCATGGTGGATAACCTGATTTTTGCAGTAAATAATATCTTTTTAGAAAGAAACAATCAATATGCCGGTAAGAAAATTAGAAATATCTCAGCTAGGTCTTACAGAGCCGATTTTAATATCATAAAATGGACATACCTCGTAGCAACGTCCATTATTTGTAGCAAGTGTCATCGTTATAAACAACAATTCCGCATTATGCTTTGTCACTTCCACAGTAGCAGAGATCATGGTTAGATTAGGTTTGATGAATTCGTGTATAAAAATTTGAGCGAACTGGACTTGCAAGCTAAGAAGGATGCAAATCTGGACATGAAATTCAACAGTAAACAGAGTATGAAATAATAATGAAAAATATTCAGTAGTAAAGCAATCCAATTGAGAGAAATGGATTTAAAGGCTAGGGTCGATGTAATTTTTGGACATGAAATTTTACTCGTCAAAATAACTTTATTCACTCAGGTCACAAATTTGACATAGAGGAACTGTACATATACAAAACATGGTAGTTACAGGCAGCTTACGGACATTTAAATCTAAATGTAATGATACAATTAACTCAGACTACAGAAAAGAAAAGAGACGGAGTAAGAAAAGGCCAGAAAACATATTCAGTCATTCAAGTTTAGCGGCTAAAAGTATGAATATCTTCACAGCACCCCAACTACATTAAAATGTAACCTAGGGAACAGAGATTGTCATCATTATGACCAAGGAAATAATAATGACAATGATAATTATACATTCAATTGGCTTAAACAGCCTATTCAGCATAATTTTGATAGGAAAAAGAAGTTAAAGTTACTAAGTTAGCAGAGGATTAAATATAAGTCAAGTGTAGAAAAAAGTGCAACATGACTCAGGAACAGACTAAGGAGAAACATCGTACCAGGTTTAATGATTGTGGGTATCATGGTTTGAGAGAAATGGACTTAAACACTAGGGTCAAGGTAATTTTAGACATGAAAGTTTACGAAATCAGCAGAGCATGAAATTTAGGTCAAGGGTAAAAAAAGTGCGACATACCTCGAGAACATTCTGAGAAGAAACTTTGCACCAGGTTATTATAATTTGAGACAAATGGACTTAAACACCAGGGTCGAGGTGATTTTGGACATTACTTGTTACGAAGTTAGCAGAGCGTAATATATAGGTCAAGGGTAGAAAAGAGTGCAACATTCCTCTAGAACAATATAAAATAAAACTTCGTACCAGGTTTGATGATTGTAGGTATCATAGTTTGAGAGAAATGGACTTAAACACTAGGGTCGAGGTAATTGTGGACGGATGGACGGAATGACTGACGGACGGAAAAGTGAACTCCTATATCGCACCTTGCTAAAGCAGGTGCGACAAAAATTAAGTCAGTTACCACAACACTTCGGAACAGCGAACTTTTCTGACTATTAGATGACTGTTTTGGTGTATGCTGGTTACTGGCTTATTTTCATTAATGCTATTTGCTGCCGACTGAGGACATTTTGCAGGGTACGTGCACTTTACAAAACTATAATCGGCCTTATTGTATACCGGGGCCCAGGTTCACAATCATTCCTTAAACTTAAGGACGACCTTAAAGTTAAGGTCTGAAATTTCATATGTAAATAAAAGCTTACACAACTTAATGTATTTGCTTTTTTCTTTCCAATTACATTTCTATGACAGTTATCAGTGGGATCACGCAAAGCCTGCGATTTTCAATACGATTTAAATAAAGATGATCTTAGGGCGAAAATTTCCACCTTAACTTTAAGGTGGTCCTTAACTTTAAGAATATTTGAGAACCTGGGCCCTAAGATATAATCTATTTTCTCACAGGTATCGAGATTATTTTATTTTTAGAAGCACATGATCGTGGAGTAGGTTGTCAAACATGTTCGTCATATTATTTATAGAGTATGGACATTAACTATACGTTCCCCACCTGGAGAACATCGTTACGAGGATAAAAACAACTTATTATAAAGGGCGGGCACCTTTGCTGCTCGCACATATCATGTATTGACCCTTAAGGAATCTACATGCGGAAAAAGAACAATTTAGCTAGACTGCGTCAACGTCGAAAAAATTTCATTTGCTGTCATGACGTCACACTGACGTCATCTTGATGTTGTGTGCCCACTGGATAATTCCTTTAGAAGCCTCAACCAGAAGTGCCGTTTTTATGACATTGACATATCACATCAGTAGCGGACGACAGACAAAATCGTTTGAAGAAGATTACTGTCTAAAAGTAAAAGCAAAATAGGAGATGATTTATAAAAGTTAAGCTTCTTATCAGATCCTGTACTATATAATCATGTGTATACGTGTAAATGTATATGTTGTACATGAAGAGTCATTAATAAATATTGTTTAAACCAAAAGCAAAATAGCGGAAAATACTGTGGTAGGTGTTGGAATATGTTTTAATCTTGGTAAAGGACAAATATTATCTGCTCCAGTCGTCCTGTCTGACGGAAAAATTAGGATGAGGTGGGGGCAAAAACGCCTACCTATCAGCGATAATGTGGACGGCGAAGCCTTTCCAAAATGAGGTCTTGTCCAATAGGGGAACAAAAACTTTCCTTTATGAGTTGACACCTATTGATTTGGAAGGCAAAACTCCATAAGGCAGATCCTAGACAGTGACTGCAATATTATATTAAGAGTTGACAAGTTGATGCCAGTTTTCGACAATGTGTCATAAAATTGCAGACGGAATGACCTTGATAAAACTGTTCATTGCAGAGCAGGCGCATCTTAAAGTAGCAGTCTGATATAGGTCTGGACATGACTTTGTCTTGGTGTACATTGTATTTGGAGAGGAGGAGTAGAACGGTGATGAAGAAATTATCATAGAAAACTATAAACCTCTATATGGGTATTTCATATTACTTCTCGTATCAGTCCTAGACTAATATCTTTATTTGGACTTTCGGCACTCGGGCAGATATGTTTCGGGCAGATACGCCATATGACATGAAACTAGCTATATAACATTTTCTATTTATTGCATACCTTTGGAATTCTATACGAGACTTTTCATGTTTAGTGTTTCCTGCGATAGTGACCTTGCACGTGCGCTTACGCAAGCGCAAAGTCGGTGTAAACAGTGGGCAGGACGAAGTGGGCAATGAAGAGTAGAAAGTAGGCACAATTTTGCAAATATGAGCGTAAGCGCAATGCCATTGTCACACAAAGCATTAAGTAATTATGCAGTTAATGCTTTGTATGACATTGCTAATTTTGTACTGCATAAGTAATGATGCAGTTACGCAGTACAAAAACATAGCCAGTCGCAGCAGCTGAAACACAATAAGCAGTAGACAGTCAAAAGTAGGCTCGGTACAGAAGGCAGTAGACTGTTCAGAGCAGAAGTAAATTGTTATTTTTTTTTGGGCGTGCTTTTACGCATGCGCAAGGCAAAAGTTGCAGTAGGCAAGCAACAGACAAGGAAAGTCCTAAACATGGAATTCCATGAATATCTTACTACATGTCATTAGTTATGAACTGTTGAAGTCTTAATAAAAGTTTGATACCACAGATTAATATAAAAGAAACTAATAAAAACCAAAGACAATGCAGTTGTATAGTAGTACAACTTATCTCTGGCAGTGTTGAAAGTATTCCGGCCTGTGTTCCATATCAGCAAAATCAATGGTGTGCCCCATATCAAATCAGATGATTTTGTTATTTTTCTTTAAAAACACAAATTTCATAGAATCTCTTGATGGAAGGGGTCATGATTATAAATAAGTTGATGGCTTAGGTCCAAAATGTGGCGTAGATATTCTCATTTGTGCAGTTATGTGTCAGAGTTTGGTCATCGTGTGTTCCATATCGACCGAAAAAGTTCACTATTTGGAAGTGTTCTGTTAACTGGCTTAATTTCATGAAACGATGACGTATGCTATATATAAAGGAAAGTAGTCCGGGGTCCGTGCACTTTACAGCATGAAAATCGGCAATCTAAGACCGAAGATATAACTAAATTACTTACCCGAATCGAGACGTTTTGTTGCTCAAAATATGTGCACCATATCATCAGAATCACGTGATCATGACGTAGGTTGTCCACCGTGAAAAACCATAATTTTAAACTTAAACAAAACTTTTCAAGTCTTTGATCTCAACCTCTAGGTCACCCTTAGGACTGGGGCTTGCACTAAATCAAATTGTAGCCCTTCTCTATAATCAAGAAAAATTCACACAGTTTGCTGGTGAAGGTGTGATAAAAAATATCTAGAAATTACTGATATAATTTAACAAGAATTCCGCGGAATGCGGTGTCTCGCCTGCTAGCGCTTTGTCACAAAAACCCAGCTCAATCAGCAAAGATGTATGCATGAACCAAGTTTCTTGGCTCTAGCCCTAATAATTTCTGAGAAACAGACCAAAACTTGAAAACTCGACAAAACATTGCAAAGTCAGTCAACCATAAAATGTAGGTCAAGACTCAATATTGATGATGACTTTGAGCTCTTCTCTTCTAGATTAATGCATGACCCAAGTTTCATGGCTCTAGCCCTTATAGTTTCAGAGAAACAGACCTAAATGCAACCAAAATTGAAAAGTCAGTCAACCGTAAAATGTAGGTCAAGACTCAATATTGATGATGACTTTGAGATTTACTCTTCCAGACGTACCCATGAACCAAGTTTCATGGCTCTAGGCCTTATAGTTTCTGAGAAAATGACCTAAACGCAAAAACTCGACAAAAACTTGCAAAGTCAGTCAACCGTGACATGTAAGTCAAGACTCAATATTGACGATGGCTTTGAGATCTACTCTTCTAGATTAATGCATGACCCAAGTTTCATGGCTCTAGCCCTTATAGTTTCTGAGAAACAGACCTAAACGCAAAAACTCGACAAAAACTTGCAAAGTCAGTCAACCGTTACATGTAGGTCAAGACTCAATATTGATGATGGCTTTGAGATCTACTCTTCCAGATGTATGCATGAACCAAGTTTCATGGCTCTAGGCCTTATAGTTTCTGAGAAAATGACCTAAACGCAAAAACTCGACAAAAACTTGCAAAGTCAGTCAACCGTGACATGTAGGTCAAGACTCAATATTGATGAGGGCTTTGAGATCTACTCTTCCAGATGTATGCATGAACCAAGTTTCATGGCTCTAGGCCTTATAGTTTCTGAGAAAATGACCTAAACGCAAAAACTCGACAAAAGTTTACGCCGCCACCGACACCGACACCGGAAAAGCAATACCTATGTCTCGCCTCTGCTTCGCAGGCGAGACAATATACCGCACTACTGTAGTGACCCTAAATATTTGGACAGAAAGGTCTGAACAAACATTGTAGACCCTGGGGGGGGGGGGGGGGGGGGTCCGAAATTTTAGGGTCATTACAGTAACTCCAAAAGCCTGGTATACCTAGACATCATCTCTGTTGTTGCCTGTGTAAGGTCATAAGTTGGCATCACTATATCCCTGGAATCATCAGACCCACACCAGGAGAAAATGGGAAGTGGTCCTTCGTTGACTTTTCTCTTCTCTAGGGGCCAGTCACCCAGGTTGACAAAAAATTCCATATCAGGTAAATATACCTGGAAAATTTATCTACCTCATACACCTCTTTAAAACACTATCATTATTTGAGCCGTGACAGGACAAAACCAACAAAGTGGCATGTGCACCTAGGGAAGACTCAGATCAGCCAGGGCATTCTGCCCAGTCTGATCAAAATTTTCACTGTGCACTTGAAGGATAGCTAAGGGTCTAAGCTAGCTCCATGTGCACAGTGAAGACTGATCAGACAGGATGGATGCCTAGGCTGATCTGAGTCTTCACTAGGCACACATGCCACTTTGTTGGTTTTGTTGTGTAGCCGCTCATTTAGTTTGTTATAAGACTATATAACTAGAGTCAATATTTATTATAACTTCAAGCTCTGAATCAAAACCTTCCATATTTGTCGAGTTATAAGAAAGGGGATTTTCCCCAACAAAGCAACCACAAAAATATATATCCATATTATAATACAGACTAAGATTTTGGATTTGTCATGGAAGCAAAAACCTGAATTTCACAGACTTAGATATTTGTTCATTCTGTTAGAAAGACACAAACCTATGTAAAGCAATCTTGTCTATCCATTTCTTATAACTATGTTCTCCAAGAGGCTCAAGGCCCAGAAAGTCTTCGTGTAAAGCAGTCTGAAAGGCCTAGTTTAAACAGCCATTAAAAACCATGTACATGTCTTCCGTTACTTATATAATAAGCAAAACAAATACAAAGTCAATCAAACAAACTGCTAGACAACAGCTGGAGGCATGCCTCCAGTCATTCTATTATGAAAGTGTGTGGCACAAGGTGGGGTACAATGTAGATCTTTCATCAGAAAAAGTATCATTTAAATTCATCCATGCATTATTACACAAGTCTTTAAGAAAGTTTAACCAGAACATCTATTCATGAGGCACCAAAGCCAATACTGATGCAGACATTGACACTAAGAAGGATGGATGACTTGCGATTTTTTGTCCTTTCAACAGTATTGAAAGAATTTGTTCCCTTAAAGGGAACAAATTCTTTTCTGTAAGAGTGCCATCACAATTCCATGGAACATATCGAACATTTCCCTACCAGACCACTCCATTTTATTCCCTGTTTTAAACTATGGCTTACAATTATTTGAATTCTCCACATCTTAACATACCTTTCTTGTCAGTGACTGCAGAGTAGCATCACTAAACATTTTAAAACCAACATGTTCTCCATATGTTTTCCTGTAAATCTGAAATGATAGAATATCTTTGGTTTATTCTAAGTATCAGGGCCAAGTTGTTCAAAGCATGGTTAGCAGGGGTTAAAATAAGAACAAATCGGTTGGTCCAGGATCAGTGGATTTTGTGCTGGACCAGCTGAGTTTACATGTAGCTGGTCCTCAAAACCAGTGGATTTTTTTGTGAGATGTGACAGGGGAATACTGAAGACAACAAGTCTAGCTGGCAAGACCAACTAAGCTGTATTTGGACTGGTCCTGTGGACCAGCTCTAATTTGGGCCTTAGTTTAACCTCTGGGTTAGCCTAAAGACCTTGTTAAGAGGTCAACTCTTTAACTGTTTGATGACTGTGTATTGTAAAACCAATTACACTGAAATTTTTTGTTAAAAAAATGTGAGAAGCTTTTGCAGTGCAGTCTCCCTTCTCAATGCAGATCAACCCTTAAAACAAAGAATTAGCTCATTTCCAATAAAAGTAGACCCAACTTTAAAAGGGCTACATCCTCCATGACTGACTTAAGCAAAGGGAAAGTTACAAAAATTGTTTCCTCTTTGTGAGAATGGCAGAAAAATATAGAGGCACCATTTAGATGGAAGGCAAACATGAAAATAACAAAAGTTGCTTCCCCTGAAATTCTCCTTTCACCTTAAACATGTTCACTCATGCTAAGGTCCCAAAATATACATGAGCCGCGACACGCCAAAACCAACAATGTGGTTGTGCACCCAGTGCAGACTCAGATCAGCCTGGGCATCTGCCCAGTCTGATAAGAGTCTTCACTGTCCGCATGGAAGTAGCTTAGACCCTTAGCTACCCTTTAAGCACTTAGCGAAGAGTCTGATCAGAATGGGTGAATGCCCAGGCTGATCTGAGTATGCGCTGGGTGGACAACCACTTTGTTGGTTTTCTCGTGTCACGGCTCAGTCATGTTAAATAATCTTTCAAACATGTATAAAATTTTCTTTTTTAGACACCTTTGTTACACAATTTGTGTATCTCATAATCTGTCACCCTACTGTTGAGAAAACAGATCTTAACATTAAGAAAACAGAGCTAAAGGCTACAAATATGAATTCACCATCAACAATAGGATGCACTTTCAGTAAAAAAGAACTTAAGCATATGCAAAAGTCTGAACACACAGCTCTGTTTTCTGATCACTGTTTTCACTGTCTGAGTCGAAAATCAACAAATCCACACACAGACACTAACCAGTCTGCCAGACATCCAAGATACATGTATATTCCTTTTGTTTGCACAGGCAGTAATGTACCTTCTGACATGGCATGGCTCACCATCCCTTGGAAGTTTAAGATAATCATTTATTACAGTGCTACAGATAAGAATGGGTAACAGGAATAATTTAGGGATAATTCTCCAAATTTCTCCATATTAACATATGTTGTGACCCCTCATTAGAACCGTCTCGCTGAGAAGGGTCAAAACATTATGTTTTCATCAAGAAACAAGGATAATTATCTTTGAATTATCCTCAATACCCCTTCTTATCTTTAGCTCTGATCAATATCAGTACAGATTGTGCTGCCGACCATAATGGACCTGGTCAGACTTTACAGCTCCAGCTAGTTGTTGATTTTGGTGATAGAATATGATGGGCTGATATTTTGAGGCCAATGCAGGAGTGACATCAACAATAAGAAACATGATGAGAAATTGGATGTCATAAAATCTTGGATTTTCATGCACTGACTAATCAGTTTTAAAAGCTCACGAAGAAAGGCTTAGGCAATTTTTTATTGCTGCTTTATTACTGACTGTCCAAAGGCGGTACTTTCGTTGCGGTTGAATTTGTTTATTGTTCGGTGCTGTTTAATTTATTGTGTTCTCATTTTAACCCTTCTATATTAAAAATAGAAAATAGGTAAAAATAGTTGTTAAATGTTTATCGTATAATTTGCTTAGTCTGTTGTAACCCTTCTGTTGGTCTAAAAATTATTTAGTTCAGTAAAGATAGCTGAGTTGCCACCTATTTGGGAAAGAGCTGCTGACTCGGCTTATCACTTGTAATTTATTGTTTGTTGGGATGTCTTTGTCGATCTTTCCCTTTGATGTTGGGGATAGGGTTTGGGATCTGATTCACTCAGTTCCTGAAGTGTAGTTGCTCTTTAAATTTTAATTTGCTACATTTAATTTATATACATGTACACCATGCACATCATGAAAACTTCCAACTGAGGCAGTTCCAACATGAGGACAATATATACAACAGGCATAAAACATGGATAAAGACTAACAAATTTGACTTAGAGGCCCACACTGCCAAAATTCAAAATTTAACATTAGGGTTATGGGCATTTTCTTCTAGATTTCAAGGCCCAGTCCAAAATTTAGGGACTGTGGGCTACTGGGCCCCTGTTAGTCTTTATCCCTGATAAAACATGTTGTGGTCCCTCTTTGAAAACCTCAATGAGCCAGTTTAATATGAGAACACAACATATGTTTATATGGAGTAATAGAAGTACTTTAATGTGCTTAAGAAAAGCATTTATTTTTCATTTGTCTCGAATGGAATATAACATGTAATGGACCACACCTCACTGGGCCAGTTTGTCCATAAAACATGTTGTGGTCCCTCATCTGAAAACCTCACTGGGCCAGTTTAATATGAGTACACAACATAGGTTTATATGGAGAAACAGAAATACTGTAATCAGGGATCTTCCCAGACCATTAAGGCATGTCGCTTGCAACATGCCTTCCTCTTCAAATTACCTTTGCAACATGCCTTAATGGCCAATAGAAATTTATTGAAGTGCTATTATTTTCATTTTTAGCCAGTAAAGTTGTGTTAAATGCATTAAAGTTATTTATAATGTAAATTTAGGCTAATTTTGGCAAAATATTGCTATATTAAGGATTAAAAAAATTTATTAACAAGTCAAAATCTGATTTTTGTGCTAAAAGCAACATGCCTTCTGAAATTTCTGGGGAGAGACTGTAATGTGCTTAACTATTGGGACACCAAAAACCATTAATTTTCCATTTGTCAAAATGGAAAATTAATGGTTTTTAGGTGATCCAATTAGCACATTCCCACAATTAATGAAAAAAAGAAAAGACCACAAAATCTAGTAATTTGTGTCTGCATATGACATCTTTGCCCAGGGCCTTCACTGTAAACATTAGAGACAGAAAAGAAGTGATTATTTTGATAAACAATGACAGGGTAAACTATAATGTTTTTGTTGTAATTATTTATGGGTGAAAGACATTATTATTTTGTCATTTTTGGCAGAATTTGCTACTCCAATTCATGTTAGAATCACACTAATTTAGACATGTAACTTGTATACAATGTTATACCACTGACCTCATGAAAAACAGGGCTCTTATCGCATATAGCATATAGCTAAGACTCAGACCAGCCTATGTCACACCGTGGTACACAGTCTGATCAAAGCCTTTGCTGTTTGCACACACCAGTATGGACCATGACAAATCTACCGAGGCATATCATTTCAGGGATTTTCCTATGACAAATTTGGGGCCAAATATAGGCCCCCTTTTTATGCTAATTTAGAGTTAAAATTTCCCAAAATAAGGAGAATATTTCCCAATTTCTCATTTAGTTCTAGATTTGGCTGAAAATTTCTCAAAAATCGGACCAATTAAAATTAGCAAAGTTACAGAAGTTAACATTCACATTTGTAGCAATTATTCACCCATAATTATAACTAAAAGCAAATTCATAATAGTTCAACATGTTAAAGCTTTACTTTACTATGATTATAACTGAATTTAAAACAGAGATCTTGTTTTATCATCCAGTCAATTTTTCCCATTTTCAAAGATTCCCATGCTGTTTTCCCCAAATTCAACTGCCCCTGGACACAACTTCAGAAAGGAAGGAAACTCCCTCCATTTCGCCTCTGACTAGACTGGTAATGTAGGGCAAGTGAAAGTTTGAAGAATTTTTCAGCCCTGAAGCACCAATATAAATTGCATAATATAAACTGCATTTTAAACCCCCTTTAACTTTCAAGGAAATTTTAGAGAAAATCTCATGTACTGCACTGCAAAAGCTCCTCATGTTTTTTTCAGCAAAAATGGAAGTGTTTTTGCATACATTTGAAAATTTAATGTCTAGTTAACTAATGGCGTTGTTAGTTTGGAACAACCAGGCAAAGTTCTATAAACAGCATTCTTGAGACAAAATCTGGGTAATAAACAGGCCTGTGAACATAGAAAAAGTGAAAGATTTTAATGAACTTCTCCTGGGACAACTTTGACAAAGTATATGGTTTCCTTTTCAATTACAACACTTAGATTTTTGATTTAGGAAAATACTAAGGCAAACAGTGTGGCCTAAGATAAGATATGGAACAGTCTGATCAGTGTCCACAATGTTTGCCATTCCATTTTGCACAGTTACCCAGAAAAAGTTTTCTATATGGAGAGTAAAGAATAGGATGTTTGTGTTGTGCTTGTTTTTTTCTCGAACATTTGGCATACAAAAGACGCCTTTATTCAGTTTTAAGGCTTTGAGGCTATTAAATAAGAAATGAGATTTGTCAAAATGATAATGACATAAATGCTTATGCTGCAAAATCCTTGAACTAAAGCAAACATCATATTTGTGGTTTTGGACAAGTAGTTTTTGCTTGTCCCTGGACAAGTAAGAGATTTTTCTATTTTCACAGGCCTGTTTATTACCCAGACTTTGTCCAGGGACAAACAAAAATGTTTGAAAAAAAAAATTGTCCAAAACCACAAATACGGTGTTTGCGTTAGTAATGGGACAAGTATAGTAGGGTATTTACTCATATACAGCCCAGGTAATAAATAATTTTTGCAAGTCTAAATCCAATCTTGGTGGAATTAAGACCTGTGGCCAGTTGTTTGAAACTAACTACTTCATTAGTTAACCAGAATTAAGATTTCAAATGTTAATAACTCAATATTTATTGTTGAAAAAATGTCAGATGCTTTTGCTTTGCAAAAGCTTCTTACATTTTTTTTCAACAAAAAATATCAGTGTATTTGATGATGAAGTTGTAAAATACTTAACAAGTTGACCTCCTAACGAGCTAGTTAGGCTAATGATGTTTTGAACAACTGGGCCTTGATTTACAAGGAAAAATAGAGTGGTGGTGTTTCTCTGAGAGCATTTTTTATAAGAAATACAGTATTACCTTATTATCAATAATTCTGTAATGACATAAACTGTGCATTCCTCTCCTATTAAATCTGTTAACTGTCTCATTGGCTATAGCTTCTAAGTTGAGATCCTTGAAGATGGACAGATCTTGTTTAATCTGGCGGTATGAAGCAGGGCAACCCATTGAAGAGTACCACTTTTGTATATCTGGCTCCGGACACGAACACTTTTCATGGTGAATCAAACCTGAAGCATAAGATTCATAAACTACCATTTTTGGCCAGTTTGCCCAGCTCATTTAAATAAGCAGACAGTATATGTTGTTTTTTGTGTGTGTGTGTGAAGAAATAAGGACTTGTTTTGTTTTTTTTTCGTTTTTTTTTATTCTTTTGTTTCTTTTTTTTTTTTCTTTTTTTGTAAATCATCCCCAGAACTTGCTTGTCTGGTACCCAAAATATGACTAAGAGTTACAAGTCTACATCCCAAGTACTGATGTACCGTATACATGCATACTCTTGGCAGATGTCCTTTGACATCATCAGATGGCCCCTTATATCTTTTGCAAAGCAAAAATCTGTGTTCCATCTTTGAGTAAGAATAGTGTGCAAACAATGAACAAAATTTAGATTCCTCAGTTTTTATCCATGAGCACTGGTGCATAGTACTTTTAAAATAAAATATCATAAAAATTCTTATAACTGGGACAGATTCTGACTAGGAGCAGTCTGATCTGAGTCTACACTGTTTGCCATTCCATTCCATCTGCATCGCCGGGCTGCATAGCACAACCATTAGAGCATCTGACTCAAGAGCCAGAGGTCCTGGGTTTGATACTCGGTCCAGCCACTTACTTTCATGAAGATTGGTTCTTCCCTTAAGAAGGGCAGTTGCCAGTTACTGGCAAAAGTATGTGCACTTACTACTGGTTAACATCTAAGGAGGTCTAAGCCTGCCAGGAAAAGTGTTGTTACGTTAACTGAATAAGTGATCATTCCTAACATGACAATAGCTGTTTAACGTGGCCGTAAAGCAACAACAAATCCATCTGCATCTTTTAGATGCATTACTGCACTTAAAACCAAACTGTACCATTCTTATGACAATTATGGTAATTACCCTAATGACCCTAAATATTAGGACAGACAGGTCTGAGCAAAGCTTGTAGACCCAGATCAAAATTGTAGACCCAGTTCAAACTGCTCCTCAAGGAGCAGTTTGACCAGGGTCTACAGTATTTGTCATTCACTATGCATCAATTGGATGCATTAACGTAAGTAAAATTCACTTCTAATAATTTTGGAACAATAATTGTCTGACTTTTGATTGTTTGAAATTTTAGGCTCATTATGGTATTTTTGGTGTCCCAATTTTTAGAGCTTTTACAGTCATAGGATAAACTCATATTTACCTTCAAGCGTGTATGGAGATTTGGCAACATGTTTACCATCATATAAAATGCTGATCTTTAAAGTATCATAGGTCCCAAACAGTCTGTATCGAAATATGTATGTGCCATCTTGGACATCAAACAGTTGCCTGTAAACCCTTACTCTCTCCTCGATAGGGCTGCTCACTTCAATGTCAAACGCCTTTTCTCCCAAAGATTCTGTAACACTGGAATGGAGTAATAAGGTGAAAGGATACACTTTCAGGGGAAGCAACTCTGCCATTTTCATATACAACTCATTTCTCAATGGGATCAACTCTTAAAGAAAAGAATTTGCTCCTCTTGGAGCAAATTCTTTCCTTTAAGATTAGATCCCTTTTGGAAGGTTTTTGGCATCCATGGAAGAAAACAGAAATTGACAAAAAGTGTTTCTTTTTGTAAAAATAGTGAAAAAAAACATGGAAGTGTATCAAGACACTACTTTGGTGACTAGTGGACCTGTCCATCCTTATCATTTGGATGAGTCCATTTCTAGTTTTAGGGTTGTCTGGTGGATATTTTCATTTTGATTGTATTTTGCCTAGAAATTACTGTAAGCAAACAGTGTAGATCCTGATCAGACAAATTAATGCAGAACATGCCGTCTGCGGCATCTGATCTGGGTCTCCACTGTTTGCATAATGTCCCCAAAACTGGCCCCGAGGTTATAAAAGTTTTTTTGCGCTCAACTCAGGTGAGCATGAAATTTTCTCTGCTGATAAATATGAAAATGCCAACTAATGTTGGCATTTTCATATTCATATGCAGAGACAATTTTATACTCAGCTAAACTGAGCAAGAAAACAAGTGTACTTATTACTTGCTATTTATCAGCAGATAAAATTTCATGCTCAGCTGAGTTGAGTATGAAAAAAGTTTTATAACCTCGAGGCCAGGTTTCCAGTCTAAAAAGGGTTAACAATGGGGAGCCCCAGTAGCCCAGGCATGCTAAACTAACTGTTAAGGTTCGAATTACCATTACAAGTGGAAATCTTTTTATCATATGACGTCGCCTCTGAGAGTGTAATAAAGCCATGCATTAAATGCGATAATCCACTAGTGGATTAAATATGCAAATTACGCCGTAACGTTGTGTGTTGACGTCCATAAAACGTCGCGTTTTCTAATGGCGAAATCGCGACGTTTTAGTGTAAAATTTGCTAATAAAATGCAATTTTAGTGTCATATGATAAATAGAATCTTGCATTCGTGCTCCTGTATTATTGAATTGATTAAACTCGTTGGTGAAAACGATAAGATGCTCGGCAGAGCCTCGCATCTTATCTTTTTCCCCAACTCGTTTAATAAATTCAATAATACATGAGCACTCATGTAAGATCCTCTATGTAAACCATTATAGATTTTTATTCTATCTTTCCATCGGCTCATTAGGACTGAAATACTGTTGAATAGGCCATAAACAACAGGTTATCCTCCCATCTTAATGCTGGCACAGCAGAAGTGTGTGAGCAATCTTAAATCGATGCATGAATTTATGGTGATGGTAGTTACCTTGATTGTTTGTCATGTCTTGACTTGTTTGTTTGTTTATGTGCAGTTGCAGTCATTGGGCATGAAGTGTGCTCAAAGTTACTTTTGCTTATTTCTCTCTCTCTCTCGTTTGGCAGATTTCCAAAGATTGTTGATACAGTTTCCCCGGCAATAAATACATTTCACCGACCAAGTTGTCATTAATTGCTTTTCCTGCTAATTGGCCAATGGATGAATTCTCCCCCCCCCCTCCCAATATGCCTAACAAAATACACAACCCTGGGCCAATGGTTCCTTGGTTCCGTCCCCCCTTGCCCCTTGATAGTAGGTACTTTGTGTGTGCAACTCCTCCCACAGTTTTTCATTAATCATTCTAAAACTTTGCAGGCTTCTTTTTCACAGTCTGTAGATGTGCATATGACTTAGGAGTTATGCTCAGATTATTTTTTACCACTTTTTTTCGCTTTGCGAACTCAGTCATTTTTCCCCATGAGAAGACCTATTGAATAGGTACCTTGTGTGCGCAACTTCTCCTACAGTTTTTGATGAATCATTCTGAAACTTTGCAGGCTTCTTTTTCATGGGCTATAGATGTGCATGTATTTCAGGGGTAATGCTTGAATAATGTTGTACTGCTTTTTTCGCTTTGCAAACTTAGTCATTTTTCAGCATCAGAAGCCCTATTAAGTAGGCAACTCCTCCACAGTTTTTCATGAACCATTCTTAAACTTTGAAAGCATTGGAATACTATTGGGTAGATTCATATTTAAAATAATTTTGTCCCCTGCTTTCCCTAGTTCCATTCTTCTGTGGTTCTGGAGATCTGCCCCCCCCCTCCTACCCACCTTGACAGTAGGTACTTTGTGTGCACAACTCCTCCTACAGTTTTTCATTAATCATTCTAAAACTTTGCAGGCTTCTCCATGGTCTGTAGATGTGCATGTGACCTAGGACCTAGGGGTTATGCTTGAATAATTTTTTACCATTTTTTTCACTTTGCAAACTTAGTTAATTTTCAGCATCAGAAGACCTATTTAGTAGGTACCTAGTGTGGGCAACTCCTCCTATGTACAGTTTCACATGAATCATGGCTTCTTCTTCAAGGTCTGCAGATGTGCATGTGACTTTAGAGCTATGCTCCAATAATTTTTTATTACTTTTTTTGCTTTGTGAACTTAGTCATTTTATAGCACCAGAAGACCTGTTGAGTAGGTACCTTGTGTGTGCAGCTCCTTCTACAGTTTCTGATGAATCATTCTGAATCTTTGCATAGATGTGTATGTGACTTTGGGGTTACCGGTATGCTGGGATAATTTGTACTACATTTTTGGCTTTACAAACTTAGTCATTTTTCAGCTCAGGAAGCCCTATTAACTTAATTAAGTATAGGCACCTTGTGTGCACAACACCTCCTACAGTTTTTCATGACAGGGCATTTTCTGCCATAGCCACCAAGACAAATTTTGGCCCCATTCCCAAGCCAAATAACCTCTTTTTTCCAATTTCATGATATTTTTTCCCACGGGACAGAAGACAAAAATGGTTGAAAAAATCCGCATGAAAAGGTTTTTTGTCTCAGATGTAACAACTGAATCCGTAGCATCTGTAACTTCGTGTTGAAATCCAATATCAATTTTGCTGGTTTCTGGCTATTACACACAAGCTATATTAGTTTATGTATTCAGTGTTCTCCCCAGACTGTGAAGGCATGTCACTTGCAACATGCCTTACCGGTAATTTCCAATGAAAATTTATAAAAAATCTATGATTTTCATTTCTTAGCCATTAAAGTTATTTTAAATGCATTAAGGATCATCAAATATAAATTATTTATAATGTACGCGAGGCAATCCAGAATTAGCGGTACTGGTGCTTTAAGTTGAATATGTGTTTGTTTTTCATTCTGAAATTTGGCATAATACAAGTAATAAATGTATGTAACATGATATAGAAAAATCAGCGGTATTGTTCAATCACGCCAGTATATTTAGTCTTTCTATAGCAACCAATGTACGGTTAAGCAGGGCAAATGTTCAATTAGTCACCATTCTTGATGTTCAATACACATTTTTTACCCTTTCTAACGCGTCAATTTTACCGCGACGTCGTACACATCAAAATTGACGTCATATTTAACGGTAAAATTTTCAACGTCATTACCGCTTTCATGTAAACAAAACGGACCAGTTTACTGCAGAAGTAAATGTCAGACATGACGTCAAGTGACTTCAATGTCTTTCCCATAGTGAAATCGGCACTGAAAGGTTACAGATTCCAGGACTTTCGTGAATTGGCTCTTGCCATTCAACAGGTTGTTTCCACATTCGACGAGGAATGGTACACGGACATGTTTATGTTTAATCAGTGGATTGACCGCCACGGGAAATGCGTTGCAACTCATGGTGACTACGTGGAGAAGTAACGTCAATATTTTGACGTTGTGACGTTCAATACCTGACCAGGCATTGTGTTATATGTAAAGTTAGATTTAATGTCAACTTTTTGTTTCATGTCCGATTTGAATCATATTTGCAGGGTTGGTTGGTAATAAATTATATTTCATGTTGTTGTAATTTGGTTGATATATATCGACTTACTCAAAAGCTATAAAACCAGTACCGCTAATTCTGGATTGCCCCTCGTAAATTTAAGCTAATTTTGACAAAGCATTGCTATATTTAGGATTTTAAAAATTGATCAACAAGTCAAAATCTGATTTTTGTGTTAAAAAATGACATGCCTTCTTAAAATTCTGGGGAGAAGACTGGTCTTGTATGCAAGGATAAACCTGTTGTGTGCACAGGTGAAAATAAGTATGTATAACTAGCTAGAGTAACTTTACTTATCTCGACAAATCACATTCGTGTTCATTCAAGGTCAAGTTGTGTAAATGGAAACAAGAAAGATGTCAGCACTCAGCATCATATAATAACATGTATTACAAGAAAAAGATTAAAACAAAGGATAAAGATGATAGTAGGAAACTGTCTGCATTTGGGTTCATCTGGGAAAAACCAGTTTCAATTGAAACAGGGCCAAGTTTGTCTACCGAAAAATTTTCCATGTTGACAATATTTACAAATTACTACAGAATACTGATCATACGCCGCTAGTTGTAACATAACAAAGCGAGATGGAAAAAAAAATATGGGAAAATGTCACGAGTAAGACGAACCTGATCTAAGGTGTTTTAATTCATCCTTTTTGTATACATCTGATCCCAAAGAAGTTTGTGAACTTTGTCATTCACTGACATTCAGGCGATCAAATCTATTCCCAATTTTGGGTTTTCTGTCGATAAATTTTTCCCAATTTTAGCTAGGGGCCTTTTCCCAAAAACCCTGGATAGTCCGATAGAGCCCTGCATGAACCCTTCCCAAACTTTGTAAGCCTTTTTTTCTCATATGACTTAGAAGTTATACTCTGATAAATTATTTCTACCTTTATAATTAAAGCTTTGAGAACATTTTTTGACATTGGAAGACTGAGAGTAGGTATTTTCTACTTTTTTTAATACCTTTAGAAGATGGTCAGTCTCTTGATGTAAATGTGGCTGTGGGATTACATTCTAAAGGAGGGGATTATAAATTCATCAATTTGCTTGTTTGTCATTAGAAGACCTATTGAGTAGGTACTAGGTATCTTCTACAGTATCAATACTTTGAAGGCTTCAGAAGTTCTATTAGATGGTCAGTCTCTGGATGTGCATGTGACTTTGGGATTCAATACAGTCTAAAGGCAGGGGACATGAATTCATCAAATCTTCTAGTTAATTTAATTCTTTTTATCTTAGGATAACTTTGATTTAAGGTGAAATTGTAATTCGCTTTAAAAATACATATCTGCTCATTCTGTCATTATTCATACTGAAATATTTTGTAAATAAATTCCTAGAGTATAACTATAATATTGAAAAACCAATTTATTCATTAGTTTCACTGTGCAGATGCAGACATATATCCAGTGATCAAACCTACCACAATACGACTCACAGGAGTGCCATCGGTATACACCCAGGGGTAAAGGTATAACCGTAAGCACTCTAGGTGGCGTACGTTATTGTGTCCAACTGTCTGTCTATAAGTTTGGCTATGTGATATACACACTTAAAGGCAAATCCACTATATGATCAATTCTTCACTTTCATACTCAGTTAGAACTGTGCAGACATTCAGACACACACCTTTATCGTTTTTTTTTTCTTTCCGCCCCTACCACACTTTAAAAAAAGTTGCATCAAATTGAATTACACTGTAACTTACTTCTCCCCATCTTTAGTCACTGGCTGGATGAAGAAGTATCTTACTGGAACAAAGAAATCTGGATTCAAACCTGGGCCCCACAGCAAAGTTTTATGTAGATCTATAGATGAAGAGGGCCCAAGTGCAGACGACGTGTGCCAACACAAAATCAAAACAAGTTGCAGGAGTATCACTTTGAGGTGCATGGCAGGCAAAGCTTCCTAGCAATCTTAAACAGACCCAGGGAAGATAAATAATGTGAGTCTGTTATATACAGCGACAAGCAGAACTAGATAAGGCGTCCTGATTCCTCAAAAATAAAAGAAATCCTCACAAAACAGGTGTTATTTACAGTATTCTCGATTAGCAAAACATTGACAATATACCGGATGAACCGACGGTGCATTTAGGGGTGCACCTAAATGCAGTAAAAACTTCAGAAGCGGCAAAGGAGCGTAAAGTGGCATAAAGAGGGGTAAAATGGTGTAAAGTAGCAAAAAGATAGTGTAAAGCAAAACAATGAAAAATAGTCAAACAAGAGAATTCATTATTTCATCATAAAGAGACAGATAAGATCATGTCTGATGCTCTAGAAGAACATGACGGACAGGTTAGCATAGGCGGCAGAAACATTACCAATCTGCGGTTTGCGATGACATAGACGCTCTAGCTGAAGAAGAGCAGGAACCAGAAGCTCTAGTTAAAAGTCTCGACCAAACCTGCACAAGGTATAAGATGGAGATCAGTGCTGAGAAGACCAAACTGATGACGAACAGCGCAAATGGCATCCAGAGGGAGATCAAGGTAAAAAGGCAGAAGCTGGGTACCGTAACAAGCTTCAGATACCTTGTAGCAGTTGTCTCAGATGATGGATCAAAACAGGAGGTTCTCTCAAGGATTGTACAGGCCTCTTCAGCTCTTACCAAGCTGAAACCAATTTGAAGAGATAACAACATATTTCTTGGACCAAAGGTGAAACTTATGCACTCCCTTGTCATTTCCATATTTCTGTATGCCTGTGAATCGTGGACCTTGACAGCAGAGTAAGAGAAAAGAACGCAGGCCTTTGAGATGAGATGCTGCCGAAGGTTACTGAACATTTTGTACAAGGACCATATAAGGGACCGACCATTTGATACTCTTGAGGGGCTGGTATTCTTGATGGAGACAGGACATTTTATTTCACTGGCCTTTTTATTTTATAGGCTGAACTATCAGATCCTTGTTTACTTGACCTTACCATCCTTTTTTATTTTACCCACATCAGTAATTTTTACACCTTTTTTTTTTCTCACAAAAAGAACATGGTGCTGTCTGTAACCAGGCTAAGTGCATAGTTTAGGTTGCTTTTGCAAACCTGGAGCATGTTACTCTCTTAATGTAAGGTACAGATACAAACTTCCCTGTATGAGCTTGGCAAAAAAAAATAGGCCTTACATTAGGGATACTTTGGCCAAAAACAGAGCTATTTTTGCAAAGTTTTAGGGCTAACATTAGGAATTTAAGGGTTTGAACTGAATGCCAGTTAATAAAATGGCTAAAAGTTCTGTGCTAAGAAGTTAACAAAGGGGGTCTGGGGGTAATGTCCACCAGAAGCCAAAGCAATTTCCCAATTTTAATGGCAATTTTAAGACTGGAAACAATAGAGAAAAACTAGGGATGATGATAAAAAATAAGGTTTTTTTTTAGGAATTTTTGCCTTTTAGAGTGTTTATTTTGCCGTAATGGCTTTGTCTTCCATAAGCAAGTGACTCTTTTGCAATTCAGTTTTCGTGGAAACATTTACTTAGTAATGCGGCAGATAAATAATACATGTATGTGAATGTTGTATAGGATTGTTTTGTAAATGTATGCACATGTGGCCCCGCTGGTGTAAACAAGTTGTAGATAATAGGGAGGTTAAGATTTTGAACTTGTACATGTACGGCTACTGGTAGCTACACGTACACGTACAAGTCAGAATTGTAATTATTTATGGTTAAGATAAATGTAACTTGTACGTGTACGTGTAACCAAATGAGTGCGGCAAATTATTTTAGATGGTCGAAATAGCTATCGAAAAAGATATAAGCCTGACATTTCGTCCGTGTGTACGTATGTAGGTGAACCTTCTTTTCAGTCATCCAATCTCCTCTGTACCAACTGTTTCGGTCGGTTTTTATGTTCCCTTGGCGATAGTCAGGGGGGGATTAGGTTTTACCTTGTCCGTCCGTCTGTCTGTCTGTCTTACCGTCTGTCCGTCTGCCCCTCTGTCCCCTCTTAAAAAAGTTTGTATTTTCAACTCCTTCCAAAGTTTTTAAAACAATCAGTTTGAAACTTTATACAGCTGTTGCAGACATATTGAAGATGTGGACTTATCTTTTTGAAAAGGAAAAATAATTTTTAACAAAATTACAGCATTTTCAAACGTAGTAATTTTACGGGAAATGGCTACTACATGATGACAACTTTGTATAATCAAGCCCTTCCACAGTTTTAGAGCAAGCAATCTGATGTTAAATACAGATCTTACAGACAACCTGTAGATGTGCATTTTTTTTTTCGTTTGGAGGAAAAAATGATTTTTTTTTCACCAAATTTCGGCGTTTTCATACTTAGAAATGTTTCGGGAAATGACTAATACAGGATGACAAGTTTGTATAATCAATCCCTTCCACAGTTTTAAGCAATCAATTTGAAACTTTGTGAAGGGTTAATGACATACTGTAGATATGCACCTGTCGTTTAGATAAGGAAAAAAATTATTTTTGACAAAATTACTCCTTTTCAGACTTTTTGGAGTATGGCTGATGCAAGATGACAAGTTTGTACAATCAACTTATTTCACAGGTTTTGAGTAATTAATTTAAAACTTTGTACGGATGTTATAGATATATGTACTGTAGATGTGCATGTGCCTTTTTGACCAGGCAAAAAATATTTTTGACCAAATTACGCCTCTCACAGTTTCTAAGCAATCATGTGAATTGTTTACAGATTTCGCAGGCATATTGAAGACATGGATTTGATTCTTTCATTTCCTTTTAAGGAGAGGGAAATTGCTGGGGGGGGGGGGGGCGGAGGGGGGGGGGGGGTAAGTTGAAGGATGCAGGGGTGTTGGGATTGGGGGGGTAGACATAGCATGAGGGCATCATCTGTGTCTTGCAGTGACAATTTATTTATTTACTTATTTATTTATTTATGTTTGTGTTGATCGAAACTAAACGGTCTAATTATTTTTGTGTCAAAACAAAAGAGTACATGCCCGTCGCCTATTATCACATCCGGCGACCATCACACCCTGCGACCTTTAATGTATACCACATTTTTCCAAATAATTGCACTATTACAAAGTCCCGTAGATTTTACGGGAAAAGGCCTAGGCCTTACATCTGGCTGCCAGACCATCCACAACAAGAGGGCCATGAGGCCCTGAATCGCTCACCTGAACAATTGGCAAGGTGGCTTTTACTTATCATGTCTGAAATTGTCAAAATATGAGTTTTGGGTCAAAAGTCAAAGAATGACCATGACCACTTGTACTCATAAATCTTCATGTACTCATTAAGACAACCATATATACCATTTTTAGGCCAAAATCTTCAAAACTTTCCATGAAATCTTATGTTCTAGCATTTTCCCATATTTGACCATGCCGCAAAAAAGGTCAAGGTAAACCCAAGGTCACCATTTGAACAGTCTTGCTGGTACTCTAGTACTCCATGCTATTTACCAAGTATCAAGGCCATAGGTGTATTGGTTCTGGAGAAGAAAAATATTAAAGATTTATACCATAAGTGGTAATGGCGGCCAAGTTGGTCATGTGACCTGGACCGTTTGAACAAATTTTCATTCAATCAACCCCTGGAGGCTCTATATGAAATGTGTTCACAATTGGCCCTTTTGCTTTTGAGGAAATGGTTGAAAATGTCAAAATGAGCGATCTGGATCAAAGGTTAAAAATGACCTTGACCTCTTGTACTCATAATTCTTCATGAACTCATTAAGACAACTGTATACACCAATTTTTTAGGCCAAAATCTTCAAAACTTTCCATGAATCTTATCTTCTACCATTTTCCGATATTTGACCTTGCTGTAAAAGGTCAAGGTCAACACAAGGTCATAATTTGAACAATCTTGATAGTACTCAAGTACCCAATGCTACATACAAAGTCTCAAGGCCATCGGTCAATTGGTTCTGGAGAAGATTTTTAAAGGTATTTACCATATATGGGGGTGGCGGCCATGTTGGTCATGTGTCCAGGACCGTTAGAAATTTTTTTCATTCCCTCAACCCCTCGAGGCTCTATATGAAATTTGGTTTCAATTGGCCCAGTGGTTTTGGAGCAGATTGTTTGAAATTGTCAAAATTTGAGATTTCTGGGTCAAAGAATGACCTTGACCTCTTGTACTCATTAATCTTCATGTACTCATTAAGATGATTGTATATACCAATTTTTATACCAAAATCTTCAAAACTTACCATGAAATCTCATGTTCTAACATTTCCGATATTTGACCTTGCCGTAAAAAAGGTCAAGGTCAACCCAGGGTCATAGTTTGAACAATCTTGATAGTACTTGAGTACCCAATGCTACATACCAAGTTTCAAGGCCATCGGTCTACTGGTTCTGGAGAAGAAGATTTTTAAAGTTTTTTTACCATATATGGGCGTGGTGGCCATGTTGGTCATGTGACCTGGGCCGTATGAACAAATTTTCATTCCCTCAACCCCTGGAGGATCTATATGAAATTTGGTTACAATTGGCTTAGTTGTTTTTGAGGAGATTGTTTGATATTGTCAAAATATGAGAGTTCTGGGTCAAAGGTCAAAGAATGACCTTGACCTCTTGTACTCATAAATCTTCATGTACTCATTAAGATGACTGTATGTACCAATTTATAGGCCAAAATCTTCAACAGTTTCCAAGATATGTTATGTTGCAGCATTTTGCCATATAAAAGCATAAGGAAGCAAATTTGACCTTACCGTAAAAAAGGTCAAGGTCAACCCAAGGTCATAATTTGAACAATCTTGGTAATACTCGCATGCCCGATGCTACATACCAAGTTTCAAGGCCATCGGCCTATCGCTTCTGGAGAAGAAGATTTTTCTAGGTTTTTACCATATATGGGCGTGGCGGCCATGTTGGTCATGTGACCAGGACCGTTTGAACAACTTTTCGTTCCTAAGTTCCCTAGAGGCTGCATATGAAATTTGGTTATAATTGGCCCAGCGGTTTCAGAGGAGAAGTCGTTTGAAATTGTGGACGGACGACGGACGGACGGACGGACGGACGGACGGACGGACGACGACGGACGACGGAGCCTTACCATCCTATAAGCTCCCCCGGAGCCGCTGGCTCAGGTGAGCTAATAAAAAGTAGGAGACAGTGCCGTAGGTTTTTAATATGGAAAGCGATTGCATTATGTGGAAAATTTGCTTTGAATCCGTACTTAATTTCTTCATAATCAATATTCAATCAAACCATGTTTTTTTCTCAGTGGAGTCGGTTTCCATCTTGGAGAGTTGTGGTGCTATCCTGTACTTTTTACAGTAAAAAACGCCCTTACCAAAGTCAGTTCACACTACCTGCGTATACTTACTTCTTCCCCACTGTCCCCGAATTCCCTTTTTTCAATTTTTTTTTATTTGTCCATTGATTCGATTGAAAGCTTCCATTGATTACGCCGACCGCATAGGCGTAGGAAAAGGGGGGTAGGGGCGGGGAGGGCAGGCGCCCCCAATAATTTTGGATGTATGGTGGGCACCCCTGATGCTCCCGCCGGGGCCAGGCCCCCAATACTTTCGAAATGCATGGTGTGCACTCATACCCCCACCCCCACCCCGCCCCACAAAAAAAATAGGTTGTCTTAGGTTTGGCCCCCTCCCTATTATTGGGAACTTTCCTACGCCACTGGACCGACGCCGTCGTCTGTGTCTTATCCTTTTCATCGTTTATTGTTAATGTAGCCCGTACCCACCCACCCCACGTTCAGATTTGCCCATTTTAATTTGGATATATAATCCCAACCAAGTTTTCCTACTCAGTCCCATTTATGATGTTAGTATGTGACCACACGTTTAACTGTTGGCTGGAAGGTTGATGCTCTAGTCTAATGACCGGAGGACACGGGTTCTATTCAAGTTACGGTCACGTTTCTTTTCTGCATCTAGTTTATTTCAGCGTCGTCTGTATCTCATTTATTTCCTAATATGCCCCACATGACTAAAATACTGTTGAAAGAGCCGGAAACCCCAAAATCATCTAACCGTCCATCTTTACAACTGCGGAGATCTCTACAACAAATACTGCCTTAGGTCTTGCATGCGCCACCCTCACTGTAAACATTAGTGTATCTTATTTACGCTTCACTGATTTCAAGTGACGCTTTAAGGTGGTGATTTGTGGTATAAACAAAAATCTCAATAAAACCATAAAAATTGTCGTATCTCCCTGAAAGCTAGCAGACTTCTTATTTTTATTTTTCTCTATAGTTTAGAATACAAAATAGAGGGACATGCTGTTTAGAAAAGTATTTTTATATTAAAAGATCAAAGGGCAATTTTCTGCGCAGAAATCTGAAAAATAAAATCTGTTCTTGAAAATGTACTTGGCTCTGAAGATACTTTGATTCATTGAATAGAGCGTCCTAGCCATTATTTGTTCCAACTCTTTCTCAAATTGTAAGGTAGACCAGATAAAAACAGTAGCTTTTTCTCAAATGTCTGATCATGTATATAAGGGACGAGTCATTTATTATCAGGTGGGGGGGTCGGGTACATTTTCATAAGGTTCACCAAAATTTTTCCGACCCCCCCCCCCCCAGTCTCACCAGAATTATTTTTCCGACCCCCCCCCCCCCCCCCCCCCCAGATAGGTGACAAAATTTTTTATGACCCCCCCTATCCCCAGTGCTAGCTATCCTTCACGCACATACCATATTACATATTTTATGTCAGACTGACCTCAATCAAAACCTAGCTGTATGAAACACAAAGAACATTTCTTATTCTAACAGGTTAATTACATGTAATCATGGTCTGTTTAAACTTTGTCTGCATTTCTTGCATTTTTTCTTCTGCTAATGGCCATCCAGAAATCTTTTTGTCGACTGCTTAATAATTATAACTGTAAATAATATTAATAGGGCCTCTGGGTGGTGGGGGTCTGGGGGCTGTGTTTTTGCTGATGAAAAGGCAGGTGGAGAGCTGATATCACAAATGCAGGCATTAAATTTAATTGAGCACAAAATCATCTACTTGACATGATTTTATAGACACTTTCATACTGTTCTAGCAAATCAATGAAAAGTTTTGTGTTTGGATATGAAGCTGCCCAATTTTTTTGAGTCATTTCCATAAAGAGTTTTAAGTTGTGAGTTTGAAAGAAAAGAGTCCAAAATCCTATGAGTAATGGGGGTCTGGGGGGCTTCGCCCCCCAGAAGCTGAGACATTTTTAAAAATGAAGACTGATAGAAGAATTCTGACACCCCCCAATATGCCTAATAAAATATATGACCCCCCCTGCTCCAAGGCTTTTTTATTTCCAACCCCCCCAGTACATCACCAAAAAAAATTCCGACCCCCCCCCCTAAATGTACCCGGCCCCCCCCCAGCTGACAATAAATGACTCGTCCCTAAGTGCATGTATAGTGATTGCATACATTAATACAGGTAGGTCAGTTATACCTATATCATACTCACAGTATAAATATTATATTACAATGGCCAAGACAGGCGTGTTATTGAAATTATTCAACCTTGAAAATAGACTATACTGTGTTTTTTAAGACAAATATTTGGACACAGGCCACACCTTTTTTTATCTGCACAGCCTGATAACGTGCAGCAAAAATGGAAAAAATAATTGCTAGGATGCTCTTCATAATACATTAATTTAAGTTCAGACCTAGTTACATTTTCAATAATGATGGTCATTTTTTAGATTTATTCGCACAAAATTACCCTTTGTTCTTTTCTTATATAAATCCCTTTTAACATCGACAAGTCCTGCATTTTGGGATCCTGAATTGTGAGAAACAACATAAAGAAGGCATTTGCTAAGTTTTGGGAAGATCTGTTGTATTTTCAGCATTTTATGCAGATTTTTGTCTTTGCCCCAAATCAATGAAAATCACCACCTTAAATCATTTCTAAGATATTCATTCTCAACTTTGATACCATAAAATAAAATCTACATTTACGATTCAATCCTCCGAAAAATGAATTCAAAGTACACGTTTGTAAAGCTACGTGTAAACAGACTCCTAGAAGTAGTCAACGTCTAGAATTTACTTCTAACTGGTAGAGAGTATGCATTTTTGATGACGTATGCACACAAATCATCGCTGGACGTACACGTATACTACACTTACAAGTTAAAAATCTTAACCTCCCTAATATTAAAATATTACTATAAATATGGGGGGGGGTATGGGGGCGCAGCCCCGCAGAAGCCAGAGACATTATTTTCTTTCTTTATATACTTTTTTTCTTTCTTTCTTTATATACTGCTACACCCTCTCTCGAGGATTATGAGCAGGTGTACATGTACACTCCAGTTTTGCAGGATGAACCTCCTTGTAGCCATGTAACTACAGAAGGGATCTTTAACCTGCACAGGGGATGTCTCTCCCTGCACAGGGGGGGGCCTCCAGTTAACGTCCCGATCCGAAGGACGGCACACTTTTTTAATGTCACCCCTGCAAATGACATTAAGGAAGCGTGTTCGGACACCGAAATTCAAACGCCGTTACCCGGGTTCGAACTCGGGACCTTTAGCATCAGAGGCAAGTGCGCTAACCACTGAGCTACCACGCTTCTCACTGAGAACTCAATTCAAATGGAATAATCTGCAGACTTTTTTTTTTGTGGGGGGGGGGGGGGGGGGATTTTGTGTGGAGCCAGGTTATTATTTTCACTTACTTTTGAGGCCAGATTATTTTTTTAATCCCCTTATGAGCCAGTTTATTTTTTTTCTTGCATATCCAAAGACAGGGATTTTTTTTGAAAAATATACCAGCCTCCCCCCCCCCCCCCCCCCCCCAACCACACACGTACACAGAATATCAAATGGTCGGTTCCTAACCAGTGAGGAGGTTCGCAGGAAGATCCAAGCAGCCATTGGAGTAAATGATGAACTCAGGACGCTGGTCAAGAAATGGAAACTAAGCTGGTTTGGCCACGTCTCAAGGTCTTCTGGTATCGACTTTTCGCAGATGACACTACAATATTTAATGTCTAATAACTCGAGAAAATTCTACGTAAAAAATCAAGATTAAATGTTACAAAGCTTACATTCTCCTTCAGAGCAGTAGATATTTGGAAATACTATCTCACCAAATTTCATCAAATCTTTCGAAACCAACTTAGATAAATTTTAAGACAAACAAGAAGTGAAGAACAATTTTTGGGCTACTGCAGCAACCGGACTGACCCCAGTAATGTAGAGGAAATGAAAGAAGATATTTTGACACAGGCTAAGAGTCTTCTTCCAAAATGAGGACACTGCCGTGAAACAATTGAGTTATTAACTGAAAAACAGTGATCGTATGCAGAGACTTGGAGCGACTTCAGCATAGGAATGAAAGTGGAACATAAAGTTTTAACCCCCAAAGTGTCAGAAAGAGCAGATGACTAATAAGCATTTTTTTATTCTTCCAGAAGCGTTTGAAAAGAGGGTATATACTGGAGGCAGTCACCCATATCCGTTAACATACAGCTTACCAGTGAGATATAGTGAAATTCCGTCAAATTCGCACAGACAATGATGCCCGTAAATACTTTTTCTTTCCCCTGGCCATTATTCAGTGTAATGTGCCCCAGAAAATGTGACTTCTCCAAATGTTGGCTTGCTCAAGGCAGAGGTGGTGGAGTTGCACCATCCCAACCCCTCAACACAAAATGCTCGTTTTTATCTGGTTTTACCCTGGTTTTATCTCCTACTTTTAATGATTGATACCACGTTGTGTTTTTTATGGCTCTGTTTCTTTTTTTTATTTGTTGGTCTATATTTTCAATCTGTAATCTTGTAGGTCACCTCACTTTCATGCTTTTCATCATTCTTTTTTTTCGCAGTAATGGTGCGCAGATCAAGCCTTAAAGACCACGAGGGCGTTGGCAGTATTCGGAGATCCACCGATTGGTAGAGATAGCTTTCGGTGCTTCGTGAGACCAAAGTCTAAACATTTCAGATATACATCTAAACGAACACACAAACCTTAAATTCTTCAGATAAGCCATTCATATTGCTAAAATTTGCAAAACGGTAAGCCGTACAGTTTCAATAAAGCAACTTGTTCAATTTATATACAGTTTAACATTTATTTCTGAGTAAAAATTCATATAAATAAAGCAATTTTAGCCACCTTTTGACGTGGTAATGAGTAATGACGTATGAGGAAAACTATCGTATGGAAGAGCCTCTTCGGTCATGCGCAGTATCGGTCTTTCTCGCAGAATAACGTTCCGGACGCCATTATCGTGTCCCGAGACACAGACGTGATTTCACCACAGAAATCTCGCTGGCTGTGTAAGAAAAGATGCTTTCAGTTTTATTTGTTTAGAAATGGAAGCTTTCCCCCTGTTGTCAGTCAAGAAAACGACATTGATTTGCTGTAAATCTGTGTGAACTTAATTTATTTTTGATGAGTTCACGAAGGCATAATTTTTTAACAAAATTTTCATTCATAAATTTTGCTGACAAGTCCAGCGTCTGCTCAGGCTCTCTTTAGACTTTACTTTCGGTTTAATCAGTTTAAGTGTTTCCCTGGTCCCTGTTTCATCTGTCTCTGTCACAGACTAGCTAAGCAAGCTAAAGCCATTGATGTTTCAGAGCTTATCCAGAAAAAAAAATACTGCTTGAGCGGCAATCATTCAGCTTTTCTACCTCAAGAAAACAAGACCAAGAATCTCCAATTTCTTAATTTAGGAGGGAAATACCATCCTATGCCATAGTATGGTTTTTCAGTCCAGTACACTTCTTCTTAACCTCCTGCATAGGAGAACTTAGTCCAACAAGTTAGATGTCCGCATGCAGTGAATGCACTCATTTATATTTTACCTTTTATAGTTGTGCATGCATTCCGAAGAATAGCAAGAACGTAAATAACAGCATAAAAATGTAAAATATGAATGTCTGGAATGCAGAACTCTCATGTATGGGAGTAGCTAAGAGCATGTAAAAAACTCATCACTGAAAGTCTCAAGTCCAGCATCGTCTGCTCAGGCTCTCTTTACTTTCTTTTAACAGTTTATGTGTTTCCCTGGTCCATGTTTTATCTGTTTCTATCATAGGCTAGCTACGCAAGCTGAAGAAGTTACAAAACAGTCTGACCGTCCATTTATTAACTTGTTTATTATTCCCCCGCCATTAAAAATGGGGGGGCATATAGTATCACCCCTGTCCGTACATACATACGTAACCTACGTACATACGTCCCGTATGAAACGGTTTCCATTCGATGTCTTTTGAAAACATTGTTGTAATGATTTCATATTTTATACACAGGTATATAATCATAAAATACAGGTCAAGTTTGATGTTGGATGAAATCCGTCTGTTATTGTGGGAGTTATGGTCCTTTTTCGACTTCATTTTGTATGAAAAAATAGTTTCCGATCATTATCTTTTGAAAACATTGGTGTATTGAATTCATATTTTAAACACAGGTATATAACCATAAAATACAGATCAAACCAAATCCGTCAATTATTGTGGGAGTTATGGCCCTTTTTCGACTTCATTTCATACAATAATGTTTTCCGTTTGTTAGTTTTTGAAAAGTTACTTGTTTCCAGGCTATTTCCTTGCAAAGTTGCATGGCATCCATTTCTGTGATAAGATACAGAATGTTATCTCACATATCACAGTCATGACACCCCCCTCCAACCCCCCCCCCCCCCCCCCCCCCCCCCCCCCCCCCACCACCACCACCACCACACACACACACACCGACACAGACACACACTTCTGCTGATCCAAGAAGCACAATACATCTGCCGAAGGAAAACAATAAAACATGTACCACAGAAGTCTGCCTTTGTGAACCTAGTTATGCTTCCAGTGCCAGTACCTTTAACAAGGCGCCATCTTACTTAGGGCACTAGGCGGGGGCATCCGTGTCCTATGGACACATTTCTAGTTCAACAAAGAAATGACTTTTTTCCACCATTTTTTGGGACTTGTTAAACATCACGTGATAAGCATTGAGTTTCATGTGCAAAATTTATAAACAGAATCAGAAATTTTTATACGCCCGTCAAAGATGGGTCGTATTATGTAGTGACCTCCATCTGTCTGCCTGTCTGTTAACTTTTCGTGTCCACTCCATATCTCCTTAACCCCTTGAAAAAGATTCTTTTGAAACTTTGGTCAAATGTTTGCCCTATTGAGACGATGTGCAGAACTCATACTTCAATTATGTCTGACAAAGGTCAAGGTCACACTTAGAGGTCAAAGGGTAAGATTTCGTGTCCACTCCATATCTTGAAAACCGTTTAAGATTTCTTCATGAAAGTTTGTACAAATATAAAGCACCATCAGATGATATGCAGAGAAAAAGAACCATAACCCTGTTTTCATTTTTGCTGAAATTATGTCCCTTTGTATTTTTCATATAGTAATTTCATATAAGCTTCATGTCCGCTCCATATCTCTAAAATCGTTTAACATTTCTGCATGAAAGTTTGTATACCGGTAATTATAAGGAAACCATCAGAGGATGTGTAGAGAAAAAGGACCATAACCCTACTTTCGCTTTTAACAAAATTACGCCCCTTTGAATTTTTGGTATATATAATTTCATATAAGCTTTGTGTCCGCTTCATGTCTCGAAAGCCGTTTAAGATTTCTTCATGAAAGTTTATATAAATATAAAGCACCATCAAACGATGTGCAGAAAAAGAGAACCATAACCCTAATCTGTTTTGACGGAATTTTATCCCTTTGTATTTTTCCTATAGTAATTTCACATAAGCTTTGTGTCGTGTCCATATCTCAAAAACTGTTTAAGATTTTTTCATGAAAGTTTGTATACATATAAAGCACCATCAGATGATGTGCAGCGAAAAAAAAACATAACCCTACTTTCCCCTTTTTACAAAATTACGCCCCTTTGTATATTTTGTATTGTAATTTGATTAAATTTGTGTCTGCTGCATATCTCCTTAACCCTTTGAAGGATTTTTTTGTTCTCCTTATTGAGGCAACATGCAGAACTTGTATTTTAACAATGTCTGGCGAAAGTCAAAGGTTATACTTAGAGGTCAAAGTTCAAATCATAACACTTTTTGACTGCTCCATATCTCGAAAACCATATAAGATTTCTTCATAAAAGTTTACACTAGTATGAAGCATCATCAGACAATGCACAGAGAAAAACAAACACAACCCAACTTTCAGTTTTGCTGGAATTATGTCCCTTTGTATTTTTCATATAGTAATTTCATATTAGCTTTGTGTCTGCTCCGTATTTTGAAAACTGTGTAAGATTTCTTCATGAAACTTTGTACAAATATCAGACAATATGCAGAGAAAAAGAACCATAACCATAACCTTACTTTCAGTTCTGATGGAATTATGCCCCTTTGTAATTTATGTCTAGGAGTTTCATATTAGCTTTGTTTGTTGTTTAGTTTTATATCTGCCTTATTATTGAAGATTTAAGCTACTGACAAAGCTCTGTCATCTCTTGTTTTCTTTCCAACTTTAAGCCCCAATGGGGGTATATTGCCCCGCTCAGCAGAGCTCTTGTTAGGACTGTAAGTGTGGGAATCAAAGTTGACCCTATACCTGTACTTTACTTCAATCTTTTGATTATTGCAGTGATAAGTAGAAAGGACATGATGTCTGACACAGGAATGCCAACTTCCACCCCACAGCTGGTCCAAATAGCTGTCACCGGGCTAATGGACACACAGCCCCTAGATCATCTGGAGTCTGGATCAGAGCAGGAAGAAGGTATAGGGTCAACTTTGATTCCCACAGTATGAGATGCTGGATGCAAAAAGCTTCAGACAGGAAGAATATTTGATGATCATCCAATTTTTTTTATACTCGGTTTGAGTTTGTAAAATGGGCAAACTATCTTATTTATGTGAATTAACACCAGTAAAATTGTTAGCCTAAGCTGTTAATGAGAAATAAGAGCAGAAAAATGGTTACAGTGAGGTAGTAATCTGAACTACTGGTAATGTTATACTAGTGAAATGGCCAAACTGTGTTATTAAATAGAGGATATTTGACTTTTTCAGTGTAAGATTGATTTTGATTTCACGGAATTAACACCAAAAGCAGTATTTTCACGAGTGGCGAAGCCACAAGTGAGAATACCACTTTTGGTGTTCATGAGTGAAAAAAAAATCGATCTTACACTGAAATAGTCAAATTTTCTGTTTCTTTTATGCTTTAAAATTGAACAAAATCACTTTATGATATCCCAATGTGTCAGCCATCATGACAGAGACACAACTATTTTTCTAACCGTTTTGCGTCAAATTTGATGCTTCCAGGGTGTTAACTGTTTATGATATGGGTTGTAAACACAGTTTGCAACTGAAAAATGGCTTAAAATTTCATTTAGAAAAACAAATCTCAAGAAATTTGCTAAGAAAGAATGTCGATAGGACACTTAGTAAGCGGCCTGACATCGTGTGCATTTAAATGTTACGTTGGCGCTTTTAGTGATGTCATTAATGTCGTGATGACGTGCAAACATGTGTGATGTAATTTAAGCCAAGCCGGATAAGGTTTAGCTAATTAATCAACAAATAAATGAGACTATTTAACGAAAATCCTATTTTTTGAAACAGTGAAATCGAAAGTGATAATTTCACTGTTTGAAACAGTGAGATTATCAGTTTTGATTTCACCAAGAAATCTCTATAATTCATTATGATGGTGATGAACCAGTATTTCCAACACATGTACATGCGAGAATTGTAATCTACCATATTTATTCAGATATAAAACTGTTTTTCTAATTCTAGAATGACCCCAAATATTTTAAATCAGTCTTATAAAATTCAGCTGTAAGATGTTTTTCCCCTTCTAAAACAATTCCAAAGATCTAGATCTGTCCTATAATAGCTTCTAAAACAGTTCCAAAGATCTAGATCTGTCTTATAAGACAGATCTAGATTCTTGGGGTTGTTTTGGAAGGGAAAACCCCAGTCTTATTACTGAAGAAATATGTTTTTTTTTATTCAACAGAAAATGGAGAACCACCATTAAAACGTGGTAGAGTTGATGTTGATTTTGCGATTGATTCAGGAGCATCCATTAAGGTAAGTACAATGTATACACTTTAATATGAGAATGACTGAAAAAGAGTTAACCCTTTAAGTGCAAAAAAAGCACATGACAAAATTTAAGTCTGCAAAGTTTAAAGCAAAATGTCCAAACTAGGGGGAGAATAGTTTTGAATGCTTTAGTACAGAGATTTCTACATTTTTCGTATTCTTCCCATGCACACATATGTGCAAATGACAGATATCTCACTATTATTCTGATCTAATATATATTTTGTAAATGTGGACATTCTCAGAAAGCTATGGTATCGGTACCTGTTTGGTTCCTGGGTACAAATCTCTACCCATCCCAGCCTAGTGTCAGCAACTATAGTGCATTGTAATACAATGCCCACAACAATATATGAACATAATGCAATATCAACTCTCAACTCCATATCAACATATGCAATGTCAACAACTATATTGTAGCAACATTGATGTATATCAACAACTCCATATCAACATTGATGCAATGTCCACAACTATATATGAGCATAAATGCAATATCAACAACTCCATATCAACATTGATGCAATGTCAACAACTAAATTTTAGGAACATTGATGTAGTATCAACATCTCCATATAAGTATTGATGCAATGTCCACAACTATTTATGAGCAATGATGCAATATCAACAACCTTATATCAGTATTGATACAATATCAGCATGATATTGCACCAATGCTAATGTAAAGCTTTTTTAGGCAAACTGTGTTGTATTTAGACAACTCTTGTTCAGTGCTCATTTGAAGAGGGGTGGGGTTGTTAAAGGGATAATTCTGGGATAATTTCTCATAATTGTCAACAAAAACATATATGGTGACCCCTCATTAGAATCGTCTGAGTGAGCAGGTTCTAATGAGGGGTCACAGCATATTTTTTATGGAGAAATATTAAAAATTATCCCTAAATTATCTGTTACCCCTTCTTATCTGGAGCATTGCTTGTTCTTCTTGCAGCAAATTCTGTTCAACATAAACAAGGCAATCTGTATGAGGCTGGATGGAATGGAGAACTATCTGACATCTCTAGGTGCTAAAACACGAGAGATTGAGTCAAAGTTGGATCAGCTGATTCAGGCCACCAAGCAACAGAGTCAGCTCAATCAGAGTAATATGAAGAAAGGGTAAGGCCGTTATAACCACAGAGATATCTCCTGCTTTAGCAAAGTGGGATACCTAATGTTAGTATTGGGACACCTAAAACAGTTAATTTTCCATTTGTCCCAAATGGAAAATTAATGGCTTTCAGGTGTCCCAAATATTTAAGCTCATTAGGGTATTATTTCTATGCATTTAGTTTTCTGTCATTTTGTCAATTCATTCACATGCAGGCAGTGTTCCTTTTCAGGCCAATCTGGGGCCGAAATTCGGCCCCATTCCCAAGGGCAAAACACCTCCTTTTTTCCCAATTGGCTAGAAAAATTCCCAATAAGTAGCTGAAGAAAAAAGTCTGTTTTTATGACAGCCACGAAAATATATGACATTGCAATTTTCACTGTTCCTGGTGTGAAAAGTATGCCTAAATGATGTTAGATGATTTTCAAGACTTCAAGTCAATAAAGCACTCATTATTTTGGTCTGGCTTCTCCCTTTTGCATAGAATTCAGACCGATTTTTACACTTATCCAGTGGGTAACAAGAACTGACTTTTGAAAAACAACAACAACAACAAAAAATACTGGTAACATGTTTAGTGCATTTGCTGTCATTTTGCTAAATATACTCAGTACATTTAAAAACGCAACACTTAGTTTTTCGGAAATATCTTTTTGAAATTTTAAGGCAAATATTTGAAACGCAAGAGATATTTAGATTTACATCTTTTCTGTCAGTTTGCTAAATTTCTTGGCATTTTATTGTGTATTTCATTAAGTTTACGTTCATAGTGGAGCGTTACCCCTAAAATTAAAATTCACAAGATCAAATCGCAATGCATGGGCCTTGCTGCTTCACATTCACTCATGTTTTATTCATCAAATGCTGTGGAATTTTGTTCCATTTCTGGATTAAACCTTTACCAAAGCCTTTGTAATATTTGAAAATGATTCAGTGTACCCTAAAACGCCATGTTTCTGTTCATCTGAGACTTGTCGTTTTGATTACCAATCAAATGACAAAGCTGGTCATTCTGGCATACTGATGTCATTATGGTGTGAGAAAGAGAAAATGGCGTAAGTTATGTGTAACAATGTTTACAATCTTTCTCTTTAAAACGTTTAACGCCGATATTGTAATTGTATACCGTCCGTAAAAAGACATGCATCACCAATTTTGGGCAAAGAGCATAAAAGTTTAAAACTCCGAAAACTTTTCATTTCTCCAAATTTCTTTCCGCTAACCAAAGAGAAACATTCGCACGAGTCCCAAATGTCTGCTAGACAGCATCAGCGTGTTGAATCATCTGTGTTGTAATAAATGACAATTATTGATCTGTCTTGTCTGTGGACACATTCTCTTGACTGAACCGGCTTTTATCGATCTTTAAGGGTACTGGTCAGTAGAAAGGGCACATATTGTCTAATAAATGTGGCCATATGGCATCGTAACCATCCCAATAGCTCTAAGTTTGAGACTTTATGAACTGGCAATAAGGAGACGATTTTTTTAAAAGAGTTAATCATGACAAAAAGTTTTATTTGTTGCAATTTGTTTGTTATTTGTTGTTTTTCTTTAATGGCGATCTACGGACTATCCCGTAGCGTTGACCAACTGTTTTTACATGATACATGCACGAGCAAATCTCGATTTTCATACCTGAGTGATTATCCGCTGCACTACGAGTACATGTGAGGATATTTAATGCCAAAACATAAAGATACAGTTGCCTGACATACCTTTACATGCTATTTTTGGTCAAAATATTATCCATTACGCAAAACCGTAAAACCAAAAATGTTGCGTTTTTATCCCCCGACCGAAAGGTTCGGGGGATATAGCGATGAGCCTGGCGTCCGTCCGTCTGTCCATCCGTCCGTCCGTCTGTCCGTCCGTAAACATTTTCTTGTCCGCTCCATATCTTGAATACCTTTTGGAATAATTTCATGGTACTTCACAGTTATGTAGAACAGGTCATGGCGATGTGTCGCGTGCAAGAATGGTAACTCTTGTTTTTGTAATTTTTGAGTTATCTTCCCCTTTGGTGAATTTTTGGCAGATTCGTGTCGGCTCTGTAACTTGAATATCCTTCAGAATATTTTCATGATACTTCACAGATATGTAGAGCTGGTCATGACGATGTGTCGCGAACAAGGATGACAACTCTTGCTCTCTTACTTTTTGAATTATTTCCCCTTGATGGTTTTAGGTGTGATTTCGTGTCTGCTCCATAACTTGAATACCCTTTGAAATATTTTCATGAAACTTCACAGATCTATAGAACAGGTCATGGCGATGTGTCGCGAACAAGAATGACAACTCCTGCTTTCTTACTTTTTGAGTTATTTCCCCTTGATGGTTTTAGGTGTGAATTGGTGTCAGCTCCATAACTTGAATACCTTTTGAAATATTTTCATGATACTTCACAGATATGTAGAACAGGTCATGAGGATGTGTCCCGAATAAGAGTGACAACTCTTGCTTTCTGACTTTTTGAGTTATTTCCCCTTGATGGTTTTAGGTGTGATTTCGTGTCCACTCCATAAATTGAATACCCTTTGGAATATTTTCTTGATACTTCATAGCTATGTAGAATAGGTCATGCTGATGTCTCGTGAACAAGAATGACAACTCTTGCTTTCTAGCTTTTTGAGTTATTTCCCCTTGATGGTTTTAAGTGTGCTTTAGTGTCCACTCCATAACTTGAATACCCTTTGAAATATTTTTATGAAACTTCACAGATATGGAGATCAGATCATGACAGCTTGTCTCATACAAGAATGACAACTCTTGCTTTCATACTTTTCCGAGAGTCCCCCCCCCCCTCCCCCCCTCCCAAAAAAAAAAAAATTTTTTTTTTTTTTTTTTTTTTTTTACAGATTTGGATTCTTTGTCCAAATTCACTTGCTAGAGAGCTCAAAATTAGATTTGTAAGGCTTGTACTTTAGAAGTTATTCACACATTTTGAAATGTTGAATGTATCATATGCAATACATTGTCTACATGATTGCTATTTGAGATTTTACCTCTTTTTAGCAATTTGGCATACTGTTTTGGTCTGAGTGTTAGATAATCATGCATCTGTTAAGCGGATAATGTCAATAAGGAGCATAAAAGAATGACAGTATACTATTTATATGAGTTTTGAAGTGCACCCTGTTTACCAAGGCGCAGGGGGCCTTAGGTCGGGGGATTTGCCATCTCCTCTGATGGCTATTTTTATATGTACTAAGTATACTTTATTCTTTGCTGAATAAAATAGCATTTCTAGATTTTATCTTGTACCTAACTAATTCTTAATTATGTATAAAAATATATTTAATGAGAGAATATTTTTTTAAGGAAAAATGCGCTTATTTTGGTCAGCTTTTGCCTGTTATTTAACATGGGAGTAAATCAACTGTAGTATACATGTACATATATAGGTGTGTATTAGTTTATTCACTGGATATGATTTTTTCCCAATTTTGTGTTTTCACACGTAAATTTTCCCAATGCTAAGGGCCCCGCCACCATTCCCAAAAAGGTGAAAAGGAACACTGGCAGGATTCGTGCTTGCGGTTGCCAAAGTTGCCAAAATGCAGTAAGTCTCCAAAACTATTATTTTGCTAAAAGTAGTGGAAAAGAAAAATCCTTTAAAATATCAGCAGTGCGAATTTCCAGTTATCGGTGCTGAACTGAACTACCATAAATCAAGCTGCTTAAAGAAAATATTGCTATTTATACCACTAAATATTGCAGGGTCCCCTTATATAATAACTGTTTTCTTTCAGAGCAGTGATAGTTGGCCTTCCACAACAGAACACTAAACCTGGCTGTGGAGACAGTACAGGTAAATTCTTTTCACGGTTAACTTTCATTTTTGATTGTTTTTCACATATGTCCACAATGAATAGTCAGAGAAATATAATACTGGAGATCTTCACCGTTTCTGTATTAGAAGTAAACTTCTTTTGTGATCATTTGCCAGTGATTTTAAAGCCTTGGGGCTTGTAAACATGTATGGATACACTTTCAAGAAGATTAACTCTGAGTTAATCTTCTTGAAAGTGTATCCATACATGCTGACCGCTGATTTTATTATTTTTTTTTTTTTTGCCCTCCCTAATAGGGGTCAGTTCTTGAAGGAAAGTATTTCCTCCCTTAGGAGCAAATTCTTGCCATTAAGAGTAGGCCCCCAACGATGCCCAGGGAAGCAAACATGAAGTCCTTAAAAGTGTTTTGCTTTGTTACTGATGGGTAAACTTCTTGTGCCTATACACCTTAACCCTTAATGTGCCAAAAAGAAGAGGACAAAATTTACGCCTGCAGAATTTCAAAAAATGTCTCGTTCAAGTGATATCATATTGAGAATTCGAACACTAGAGGGCAAACAGTGTAGATTCAGATGAGCCACCTCATCTGAATCTACACTGTTTGCCCTCTAGTGTTTGAATTCTCAATATGATATGAATCTACACTGTTTGCCAATTCAACAATTTTAATTTTTGCCGCTTTAAGGGTTAAATTTACATTTTGTTGGGATGAGGATTTGCTAAACAACCAAACTATCTTGCAAAGTAGTCAAGATATTGTTGTTTGCTCTATTACATTTGGAATTACACTACTTGAAATTACTGATGAATACCATTTGCTGTTTGAATGTCATGCCTTTAGAAACTGTTTGTCTTACCTGCCACAAGCAGAAAATGGGGCATCAGCTTTCTGGTTTAGCACCATCTCCGACAGAGAGCGGACAGATGAGACACATCATTCCGAAGACTCCTTACGCTGATATATTGTTACCAGTCACCTAACATACTTTTTGTTTAGTTATATAAATTGACCAAGATCCTAAAAGTTAACAGTTATTATGATATACATGTATGAAGTAAAGTAAAACAATGAAGAGGTCATATTTAGACAGGACATCATGCAGTACAGGCAAGAGTAAACATGGAAAAGTATATCGACTGAATACTGTAATTCACTTAATATTTGTGTGATACTTATTTTCCGAAATACTTGCGAATCTACAGGCTCGCGAATGCAAGTATCTCACCAATATTTGAGCCACGACACGAGAAAACCATCAATGTGGTTGTGCGCCCAGCAAAGACTCAGATCAGCCTGGGCAGCCGCCCAGTTTGATCAGACTCTTCGTTAAGTCCCCAAACGATAGCTCAGGGTCTAAGCTTCCTTCTTGCGGACAGCGAAGATTCTGATCAGACTGGGCGGATGCCTAGGCTGATCTGAGTCTGTGCTGGGCGCACAACCACATTGTTGGTTTTGTTGTGTCGCGGCTCATTTGTCAAATAAAGGCCAAGGCAGAAAAAAAGCTGATTGACACTTACTTGGTCATGAATTTAACACCTGGGTGCAGTTGTTCAAAGCATCATTTCCTGTACAAAATCATTAGTAAAGGCTTTGCTAAGTATTCTAGTACACACAAAATCAAGCGCTGTAAGATTTTTATGCTGAAAAGTGAGAAGAGCTCATATTTTTACAGCATAAATGGCACAGGTTTTGTATATTATGATATGTTTGAAAATTTAACATCTTGTTAACTGATGAAGGCGTTAGTTATGAACAACTGGGCCCTGGTCAATAATTCCAAAACTTAAAAACTGCAAAATAAGGAACATGTGAAAAATAAAGTGATTTTCAGCATTTCTTGTAAAAGTATTGTGCATCAGGTATAAGTGATTTTTGTCTTATCAGATGTTGACTCAAGTACACCAGGGAGTCTTAGCTGCATGGAAAGTATACAGAGTCTGGGACCAAATGTTACTCTCATCACTTTGAATAGTGAAGGTAAGTCTTGCTTCTGATTTCAGTGAGCCTTAGCCAGTTCACACTGTGTACAATACAGTCTGGGTGAATCTTTGCTTGTTCACACTATTTACAATAGTCAAATGTGCTGCCTTATAGTCCTTCATAGTTTATTTTCTCAATTATTCCATGCCTTCTTTAGACTCCAAACATAGTGTTATAAAGGGGCTGTTAACTTCTATGTTAAAAGGAATATCTAAGGGTTTGAAGACTCAATCAACCATTATTCTAATGCATATACAATTGTAACCCTACTTCTGATTTGGTAATCATGTTAAAAATTTGTGACATTTCACGATATATTGTTGTAAACCCTACATCATTACAAAATGTCTCTTATCATTGGATGGTGTCTGGTGTAACATTTCTTACAGTGCTTGTTTTGAGAGCAATGTAGTACACTTTGAAAGATGAAAAAGAGGATTAAAATGTGGATAACTGAAGTGAAATTGTCATTTGGGCAGGTTAATTGTTGATTTCATAGTTGCATGTTGTGTTTTATGGTGACACTAAAATGTCAACGTAAAACGAAATTTGCGACCATAAAACAATGATGTACCTGCCCAAACGACAATTTTGAGTAGTTACCTCCTAAATATACTTAGTAAGTAGAAATGTATTTTTCATATTTTAGAGGACTATCCCAATGGAACCTGGCTGGGTGATGAAAGTAATCCTGAAATGAGGGTTAGAACCTCTATAACTCCAAGGTAAAGGTTATTGGTATAAAAACATACACAGTCTGGTCAGAGTCTGGGTTTGCACAGTTGAACATGACAGTCATTGGACCTGACATGCTTTGATATGTGTGCTGGACATGCTGGAGCATGTACATGCTGTTATTCAGGATGTAAATTGCATACACTGACATACATGAAAGCTATTGCTGACACCCCCTGGGTTCGCATCAGTGTTGGCATCCACATTAGATGTTTTAGATAAAAAAGTTTATGTAATGAACAGGACACTGTAAGGTAAGCTTTCATAGGACATGGATAGGTCTTGTTCATAACATGTTGTAGTATGCCAAGTCCCGAGGTTATAAAACTTTTTTCATGCTCAGCTGAGTTGAGCATGAAACTTTATCTGCTAATAAATAGAAAATTACTGATAAGTACAGCTGTTTTCTTGCTTAGTTTAGCTGAGTATGAAATTTTCTCTGCTTATGAATAAGAAAATGCCAACATTAGTTGGCATTTTCTTATTTATCAGCAGAGAAAGTTTCATGCTCAGCTGAGTTGAGCATGAAAAAAGTTTTATAACCTCGGGGCCTGGTCTGACTCTGTATTGTATCAGTAGCAATACTGAAAACATCTCCATTGTACACACTTTTTTTTTCCTAAAAATTTGAATACTGTATCCTTGGCAGTACACATATGAAATTTTTTCAACCTTGTAATTGTTCCACAAAATGCTTATAAAAATGGTAAAGAGTGTAGATCCTGATCAGACTGCTCCTATAAGAGCAGTCTGATCTGTGTCTGTACTGTTTACATTAGCATATTTTAAATTTGATAGCAAATGGGTTGTTAGAATTCTCTGGAAAAAAGCACTTTAGCACAAATGGCACAAAACCAAATTGATGGGTTGTGCTAAGAGACAGGCTCAGGCCTGCTTACTTTGGCATTAAACTGTTATAAAATGCTGGAAAATACACAGTTCTGGATAAAGTATAGATAGGATCTGCCTCAATGAGGCATTGGTTCAGTTCCTGTAGAGGGGTCAGTGTTGCATGGTAAGTTTTATGGAAAACACCAGTGGATATAATTGCTGCAAGAATATCTGAGCCCCATCATGCAAAAATGGTTTCTAAAGGTGAATCAGTATACTTTCAGAGGAATAAATTCTGGTATTGCCATTTTGCCTCCCTTCTGGTTGGGGGAACACTTGACCCCTTTTTGAAGTGCCCAAGAAAGCAAACAGGAATTCAAAAAGTTGTCTCCCTTTGTAAAAATGGTGAAAAAATATTGAGGTGTACCCATAATATTATGTGCAAACAGCAAAGACTAAGACCAGGCTTTGAATCTGTCCAGTTCAGCAAGAAGAGCCTTTGTTTTGAGCATGTATATTTTTCAGCATCCACACATTGTGCGTTCTAACAACAAAGGCTGTGATCAAACTGTGTGTAATGCTCATACCCCAGGTATTAGTCATAGCCTCTGCTGCTAGCATATACCATAAAAACCTGTTTCATTTTATCTGATAATTTTTCAGTGATCTACTGCACATCCATTCCAACTGTAGAACTCCAGAGAAGATGGCTCTAACACTGTTAGACTATCTGTTTGACCGAGACACACAAGCATCGTCTAACTTGTCAGGGCAAGGAAAACACGGAAAGAAACAGCTTGATCCACTCATGATTTATGGAATTAGATGTAAGATTGCCACAAACATAGTACAGTGCAATTATTCTATGTTTTGGCCCAAAGAAAGGCATTATTATTATAACTGAATAGCATCATACTGAAGCTTAACTGCAAAGGCATATAAGGCAAATGAGCATTAAATGCTCATTTGCTTATATTTCTTCATAGTTTAGTTGTAGTGGGAGCCATAATATGATGATGTTACATACAAAATCACCCATATGCATTATAAAGAGTGCTGATATACACATATAATAAAGCTATACAGTATATGGACTAGATAAGATGTCTGTCATGGAAGGAAACCTTTCAGTTGTATTCATGACAGTTGGCTAATGGTCAGAAAATTTATTATATAAGAAAAGTTTGTTCTGTAATTCTTCGGTTATAAGACAGGCTTTTTTTTCACTTCCAAATCAATCACTAAAATCTAGATGTAAGATCACAGGGTATAATCGATTCCGCCAATTTTCGCTTCCTGCAGAGACTGTACATCATATTTGGCTTCCGCCGAGACTGTCCGCGATCTCTTGCTTCCTGCCGAGACTTCTGTACATGATAAATGGGTTCCTGCAGAGACTGTCCGCGTGATTCTGCTTCCTGCCGAGGCTCTCGGCAGGAAGCAGAGTCACGCGGACAGTCTCGGCAGGAAGCCATTCCTCGAGGACAGTAGTCTCTGCAGGAAGCAAGAGTTCGCGGACAGTCTCGGCGGAAGCCAAATATGAGGTACAGTCTCTGCAGGAAGCGAAAATTGGCGGAATCGATTATACCCTGTGAAGATGGATCTAGATGTTTTGGAATGTTTTAGAAGGGAAAACCTCATCTCATAGCAAAACTTTTTAAGACCGATTTCCATTTAGAGATGCATAAACCCTGTTTTACATCAAATGAATAGATGCACTGCTGATTTATTTATAGTATGATTGGATATAATGTTGATGTGGTCATTCGTTTTATGGGATGGTCCTTAAAAGTAATTTCAGCAAAGCATGATTGTTGACATGAGAATCTCCGGTGTTTCTCATTCATGTGCCCCCCCCCCCCCCCCGCCAAACCCCCCCCCCACCCCCCCCCCCCCCCCCCCCCCCCCCCCACCCCCCCACCCCCACCCAACATGTGCAAAAGTAACAAAAATATGTTAAACCTTTAGGAGGAATTGAATGCTCATGAAATTGCTGTTAAAAAACTGGTTTCATAACTTAAATGTATTTTTTTTGTCTTTAGGTCACCTCATTAGCAAATTTGGCATCACAGAAGCAGACTGGCATAGAATAAAACAAAATATTGACTCTAAATGCCGGACTGCATTCAGAAGAAAACAGCGAGGTATGCCCTTGACAGTGAAAGCATTCCGAGGAAAATCTACATCATATATTACTCCAAACGCTGTGGATCTGATGACAAGTGATGACGATTCTTTAACACAAGATGACTCAGGGCTAACTATACATCATGTAAGACAACTATATTTATTTGTCTATTAAACAGATTTTCTCTCCCCAAAAGTACTCCAGCTAATTATCCAGTCTTGTGTAATTTGGCTATTAGACCGATCTAGATTTTTTCTTTTTGAAGGGGAAATATGCCATTTTATGTCAGAATAAATACAGTACATGTATACTGTAGTAAAGATTACTGTAATGACCCTAAAATTTCAGACACCCGAAAGTCGTACAATTATTGTTCGAAAATGCTTAGAAAGTGGATTTTACACAGGTTATTGTCACCAAATGATGCTCAGTGAATGGCAAATGTTGTAGACCCTGATCAAACAGCTCCTCCAGGAGCAGTTTGATCTGGGTCTACAGTGTTTGCTTAGACCTGTCCAAATATTTAGGTTCATTACAGTATATGTACATTCTTGGTGTATTTATGAAAAGCCCTATAGTAAACCATTGGAACGTAATGTACTCTCTTGTTGAGGCACTCCAGCAAGTGGTTTTTCGAAGTTTATACATAAAGGATAAAGAAACAGCAAATTCCACTTACATGGTTCAGTTTACTACCATTTCTCGTAGTCAGATTTGTCCAGTAGAGTTTTTGAAATTCATTGGCATGCTCTCAAGCTTGGAAAGTAATCTCTTGCAATGTATTTTTTTCAGTTTCATAATGGCCGCCTCAAGATAACCATTATTGCTGTAGGGGTGGCATGTTTCAAGCACATTCTTGAAAATTACCATTTCATATAAAATTAACATGAAATCATTTCAGAAGAATCTATGCTTATATCTTATAACAGTTATTTTCATAAGTAATATCTTTTTGGAAAACAAAAAGATGCATAAGTGTAGCTGACACTGCAAACAACCCTTTGCTGAAATGGTCATATTCCAAAACAGATCAGGTGATTAGTGATGACATCATTTCTGTTGTGATGTCACAATGGGTGGTTCCCAGCTTTATTAAAATTAAAATGAACCTCATCAAAGGCTGGAAACCAGAAGGAATATTTTTACTATTGGAAAACCCACCTCAAAACAAAAAATGATAAAAATAGACAAAAGAGGTCATGCAATATGCTGCAAGTCAGTATTTAGCTACGAGAAATGGTTTTGGGTATGTTAAACCTAAAATTTTGATATTTAAGCATCTTTAAAGAAAAAAGTTCCACTAAAAACCACTTGCTGGAGTGCCTCAACAAGAGAATAGTTTACATTCCAATAATTACATTGAGACACGCGACGTCAATGACGTAAAGATAAACAATGGCTCTCTACAACCCGATTGGACGTTAGCAACGTCATGACGTCATGCATGCCGTTCTGCTGTTAGCAGAAAAAATACGTGTACATGTTTTATTGCTTCAATTTTAGGGCTTATATAAGATTTTTCATGATAGATTTGATTGAAACGAATGTAAATATAAGCAATGAACTTAATTTTTCTGATGTTTATCGAAGTGTAAACTACATTGGGTCACAAGCAAAGTTTACATGAACCCCTTCGGGGTTCATTCACTTTGCACGTGACCCAATGTAGTTTACACTTCGATAAACCTCAGAAAAATGAAATTCATTCCTTAAATAACGTTTTCCTATGTACCAAAATACATCTTTTGAGGTCTCATGACAGTTGTAAAGTAGCTTTTTCAATGTTTTACGGAGAACAAATGTTAGGAAGAAAAATCAGTTTATGTTGCTACATTTTTTTTCTTTTTCATAGCTTTGATAGTGTAAACATTGATCTATTCAGGTGAACATATTATTCTTAAATACAAGATGCCTTCAAAAAAAATTATCACACTTCATCTAGTATGAGATTGAGATATCCAAACCTAGGGCTTGGTATTATAGTGCAAAACATTTCTTGCACAGCTGTTTTGAAAACAAATGAATAATCAAGTCTTACAGATTCCACTGTTATGCTGTATTTTTCTTGTTTGTCCTGCCACTGGCAGAGGGTGAGGCATGGGTATTGCTTTTCCGATATTGTTTGCATTGTGGATGCAAGTGTTTGTAAAGTGTTCTGTTTTAGCTTGGTTTTTTGTGACAGTGCACAGACAGGTGAGATTGTGCACTCTGTGGTATTCTTCTTAAAGGTAGGTTCCTGGGCTAGCGATGTCAATTATGTCCACAAAATAATTTCATCTTTTTCTGAGCAGTATTGAATTCTCTTATTTTTCTGAATTTATTGCTACTGAGAAACTCGTCGATGTTGAAGAAAATAGTCGTTTTCCCTTTTGGTTTATTTTCTTTCGTTGGAATTCCAGTTCTAAAAATAACTATGTTTATTATGTCTATAAGTGCGCGATTTCTGATGCCATTCTCCAAAGGTCAATTTTCCCTTGACGTGAGCTCTCCTAGAGGTCCGGGCATGGCGGATGGGTTAAAACTATCCCAAAATGCAATGCAGCATGACATCAGCTGCGTTATCTATTTTTGGCGTGAACTAAAAATATTCTAACTGGTGTGCGAAGCAGAGTTAGGAAATCCCTTGCAAAACAACTTTTCTAATATTTTTTTGATTTACACTTTTTAGTGAAACTTATTAATTCCCTTTTATAAGTGCTTTCCAACAACTTGGATGAAAGTTCATCAAGATTATGATGCATTCCAAAGTACAGGAACCTACCTTTAAATTTCCTTTCTGTTTCCAGGGTGATGTATATTTACAAGGTGAAATCCAGGACCTTCAGCAGTCAGTGTCCCTTCCCGATGGTAACTTACAGGGAGAGGTTCAGATATTACACGCCACTCCAGAACAGATCTCACAGCTACAACAAGCTCATCATATACAAATATTACAAGGAGATCACATTATACAAGTTCCTGTTCCGGTAAATGTAATACAGTCAACTCTCAATATCTCGAAGTCAAACTTCAGCCCAAACTACTGATATCTCAAACTAAATTTTCTGGTACCAGAAAATTTACTTTGAGATATCAGTAGTTTGAGATAACAGGAGTTGAGATGTAACTAAAAATAGGAAATATATTGTTTGATATAAGAAGATATTTTGAGATATCAATGTTTGAGGTATCGGGAGTTGACTGTACCTACAAAAGCATAATGCCACTAAGTGTTGGAACACGTTAAGGTGTATGGGTTGACCTTCATGTTTTTTCACCACTTTTACAAAGGGAAACAACTGCTGTGACTTCCTATTTGTTTCTATGGATACCATAGCCCTTCCAAAATGGGGTCGGTAGAATTGCGCCACCTAATGTCTTAGCTGTTGCATATCTAGTGGTAAAAATCATAATGACCTGGATGCTGGGGGAAACAAAAATAACAGTGAAAACACATTGTAGACAAAAAAAAAAAAAAAACAAAAAAAAAAACAGTTAGGGCCTGGGACATTCTGACCTAGGTCTGTACTGTATGCCAGTATGTAAGAACCTGTTTGACATATCAGCTGATAGTAAAATAGACTTGTGTAACTTTTAATACAGTAATTGAGCCGCGACACGACAAAACCAACAATGTGGTTGTGCGCCCAGCGCAGACTCAGATCAGCCTGGGCATCCACCCAGTCTGATCAGAGTCTTCGCTGTCCGCATGAAGGTAGCTTAGTCCCTTGGCTACCCTTTAAGCGCTTAGCAAAGGGTCTGATTAGACTGGACAAATGCCCAGGCTGATCTGAGTCTGCGCTGGTCGCACGACCACATTGTTGGTTTTCTCGTGTCGCGGCTCAACTGAGTTAGTTTTAAACAATTGGGTCATAATTCAATCTCACAACTCCTGCAAGCTTATAGTATTCCAGAGCTCTAGATAAGAGGGCGTATTTGATGATAATTAAGGATAATTTTTTTTATTTCTCATCGAAACAATATGTTGTGACCCCTCATCTGAACCGTCTCGTCGAGACGGTTCAGATGAGGGGTCACAACATATGTTTTTATGCAGATTTAACAAGAATTATCCCTAATTATCACCAAATACGCCCTCTTATCTAGAGCTCTGGTATTCCTCCTTTCTCCTGTTTGAGAGACAGCTTGATGTTGGCTGATATACTGCCTTGAAGAACTGTTTAACCGAAAACAGTAAGAGGAGGTTTCCGGGATAAGTTTTCATATTTCTCAATAGAAACATGTTTTGGCCTTTTGCAGTTTCATTGAACAGCCACAACATAGCTTTAGGGAGTCTGAACAGAAAGTTTATAAATGATCATCAACATCCCCATTATCCATAGCTCCGAATGAATATAAATTCACTGACATACGATGAAAATGTGATGAATTACTAAATGACCTCCATTACTGGCTATTTTGTACGATGCTCGGACATTTCGGCCACAGACATTTCGGCCTAGGACGTTTCGGTCTAGGACAATGTGGCCACAGAAATTGTCAAGGGTGGATGTTTCAGCCTTTATCCAAAAATTAATTTTTTCGGCCTTTATCCAAAAATTAATTTTTATAATTAAATTTAGTAGTCATATGAGTAACTTTACGCTAGCTAGTCTTAATGACCTCCAATGATTTGTTGTTGTTGTCTTGACGATTTTTTGGACCTTCAACATCTTTATGGTCATGGTGAGCATTTCAAGTCAAAAAACACGGTGAACAATTATTTAAACTTTTAAATTTTGTACTAACTGCTGCGTTTCATAAAGGATGAAGTTTTAGTTTAGGATTAGCAATTGAATATTCTGACAGATTAGAAGGGCTAATGTCATTGATAATATTACAAAAAAAAAAACGATCTTTTTTACAAATTTTTTTAAATAATGTTTTGTATTTTTCAGCATGTGCCATCATTACAGTCTCCAGATTTGCAAGACAGTTTACAAGAGAACTCATCTCAACCTTCCGTCTCAGTAGCGCCAATATCAGAGGCATTACAGATCACACTTAACATGGACAATGATGATCTAGATAAAAAATGAACCTTCTTTAAAAGCAATAAGTATTGGACACACCTGTCTGAGCAAATAGTGCAGATCCCAGGCCCGGATCCAGCCCATCACGGACTGGTGGGGCTCTGGATAACTGGTGGGGCTGGGAGGTGCCGAAATGTAGTTGTGTGGGGGAGAGGGCTTGAAAATGTGACATATAAATGGTTCAATTTCAAGAGAATTTTTTTCATATATTTTTACCTTGAAATATATGTTGTGATATCTCATTAGAATCGCCTCCCCGAGGCGATTCTAATGAGATTTCACAACATATATTTTGTATATTTTGATCTAACCACATTGGATATTTTTTCTCAAACTGTCTTCAGATGCTTCTTAATATCTGGAGGACTACATATTATACATAACACAGAGGCCAACTGGCGAGGCTGCAGCCCCAAAGCCCACCCCCTGGATCCGGGGCTGGATCCAGACCCCTCAGATGTGTTTATATCAGAGGAACACCACCAGATCATGGGCAGTGATGAACTGGGCAAAGATGAACTATAAAAGCCCTTATTATTGGAACAGAACTACCAGAACAAACATTGTAGACCCAGACCAGACTGCTCATTGGTTTAAATGATATTTTATTAACTGTAAATTACATACATATACTACAACACAATTTCAAAAGTAACAAGATTTGACAGTAAGCAAAATGCTTATATATAGAGTCATTTCCTGCTCATTTATAGTTTGATAAAGGTTTGCATTGTTTGCCATTAACAACTACATTGGTGACAATTCTATGCTGTCTTTGCGTGACAGTGTGCAGAAAAACAAGGCACAGGGCTCGGTTACATCTTCTGATAGGTTACCATATTAATTTCAGTTAAAAGATAGGAGTGTTCCCCTCGAAGCAGCCTCAAAAATCTAAATCCATTCTATTAGATGGACCTAAATGTTTGGAATTGTTTTGGATGGTTAAAAACTGTCTCTTAGCAGAATTATTACAATTGATTTACACATGTAGAGTCATTTTGAAGGGGGTAAAACCCCATCTTACAGCTGGATAAATATGGTACCCACTGGAATTTTTTTTGGCAAGGGCAGATAAGTGTGAAAATAGCAAAAATGCTTTGGAGCTGAAAAATGATGGCTAGTGACTGTAAATCTCTAAATATTTGTTAAGTTTTACTTTTGCAAGATTTAAGGTGAATGGGTACACTTTCAAGGTAAACAACTTTGCATTCATTTAGATTGCCTCCCTTCTACTTAAGGGTCAGCTTTTGAAGGGAAGAATTTGCTCCTGTAAGAGCAAATTTTTTCTTTTAAGAGTAGACCAGTTTCTGGAAGCTTCGTCATCTAGAATTTCAGATAGGAAGTCATGAAAATTGTCAACTTGTGCAAAAATGGCAGAAAAAATATGGAAGTGTACTCGTACACCTTAAGAAAGACAAAATATATGAGAAGTTCGTGAATATTTCCTCTACTTTTATAAAAATAAAAAAAATCCAAATTTACGGAATAAGAATTCCACTTCTAGGATCGCCAGCTGACCCAGGTTTTCCCGTTTGATGACTTGCATGTAAGGCACGGCTCAGCCTAGAGGGTGATTTGGGAGAAATAGTCTCCCTAGGGTGACTGACTTCTCCCTATTTTGAGTTGAGGGAGAAGTGAAAATGTATAGAACATGTAGGGAAATCCAAAATTTGGACCAAAACTTCTCCCTAAAGTCCAGAAATTGTTGCAAAACTTCTCCCTGTCTGAAAGCTCTAGGCTGACCCCTGTAAGGATTATTTTTTCTTGAGACTGTTGATCAAGGCAGTCAAAGATTTATGTTTTATTTGCTCTGGAAATGCATGAGTTTGGTATGACGTATTTTTTTAAGGAATGACCACTGATGACAGCACTCCAGATAAAGTGTGTTCTTTTATGATCATCAAACATTTGCTGTGGCCCCTCATTAGAACTGCCTCTGTGAGGTACTTCAAATGAGGGGCCACAACATGTTTTGTGGCAATTGAACAAAATTGCCTCTGTGAGGCAGATCAAATGAAGGGCCACGACATATGCTTCTGTGGAAACAAAAAATTAAAGGACATAATCTGAGCTCTATGTGATGCAGAAAATCATGTAGATGTACAAATGCAAACAGAAAAACTCAGATCTGTATAGGCATCTGTGGAGTCTTGTTACACTCATTTATAAAAAGGAGACAATCTTTAAGCAGAAAAACATATTTATTTGGCTAAAAGATGTTTTTTTTCCTTCCAAAACAATCTTAAAAGTCTAGATCCATCTTAAAAGATGGATCTAGATTTTTGGGATCATTTGGGAAGAGACAAACCTATCTAACAGTTGACTTACTACTGATTTACGTATTTGGTATACTTTTGGAGAGAGAAAATTCTGTCCTATAGCTGAATTAATATGTTATTATTTGCTGCCAGGGTAGTTGAATTCAGTAGACTAGTATTTGCCGGTAACTCAGTGTTCATTCTAGAAATTCCAAAACTGGGGCCAAAGGGCCCCTACCAGGTAAAAAAGTGGGGACATTACAAAAAATTGTGGGCCAAAAATTTACAACTCACCTCAATGTTTAGCCTTTCCCTTGTTGGGCCTGCTTTGGTCGATAATAATGTCTCTCTCAGTTACAGGAATCACTAGCTCAAGTCAACTTAACAATCAAACACTAAACATCAAAAGTTGAAAACTTTAAACTAAACTCTGAACATTTATACAACTTGAACTTCATTACAACTGAATGAAGTTATGAGAATATTCTTCTGTCCTTCTTTTTCTTCCAGTGCTGAAGAGCACTCTTGAAATCAAAGTCTGAGAGGGCTCCTCCTTCACAGGATACAGTTACTAGATCATCCAGTCTTTCAGGACTTAGTCTATTTCTTGTGCTAGTCTTTACTTTGTTTTGTTTACTGAACCCCCTTTCACAGTCAGCTGTGTGGATTGGTGCTGTTAGAGCAATTTGTCTCTATGGTGCTTATAAATGAGTTGCCAAAGAGTACTTAATTTATCTCTAGGAAAGCCTTCATTGACCACCAAGGGTTTGATAATTTTCCATTCCTTCTTTGTTTCTTCAGCGCTTATAATTGGTTCAGCACTTTTCTTTTCAGTAGCAAATACATGAACTTGCTCATTACCAAAGTGATTTGTAAGAACTTCAAGCTTTTCATCACCCCAGACACTCAGTTCTTCCTTTGACAAGAATGACAAGGGTCTCATGCCCAGACAGCTGAAGTTATAGATTATGTTGCCATCTCTCTCTGGAAATCTTTCGTTCAGTTTCTCTGTTAAACTATCAACAAACAACTTTTTCAGGGTCTCAACATTTCTATTACCCTTGCTGACTATATGGTTATCTTTAAACATAAGCCTGCCACCAACTGGCTTGAGGTGATCCTTAAGCTGATCAAGGTAAGTTGGTTGTAATGGGGCAGGTTCTCCTGTTTTGTAGCTTTCCAATTAATGATAAAAGTTTAGATCCTTTAAGAGCAAAGAAAACATTCATAAGTAAGAAGTTGGGCCATACCGCGGTTTCGGCTATTCAAGCCTCATCATCAAGTCTTTCATACACTGTTCAACAGAGACCTGTACAAGAGAAACATCTAAGTCAGACTTCTGGAACACTAAACAAAGTTCAGTTATAATTGGCAAAATGTCCATTAGCATGTAGGTAGTAGAAATAAAATCAGTGTTTCCCAATTTCTTGGAGTAGCCTTTTGCTTTGGGATCTTTCTCTGTGCTGAATAATGACAACAAAGAGTCCAAGCACCTGTAAACAGTTTCAACTGCCTTGTATATTGACATCCACCTCACCTCATGAACTTCTTTCACCTTTAAGCTTGGCTCATCAAGTAAACTTTGTATGTCCTTAAGTTTTTCATTTCTATTAGCAGAACCTTTAAAGAAGTAGAAAAGTCCTGTGAGTATGTCTTGATATTCTTTCAAATATGGGACTGAGTCAGCAGCCTGTGAACTTACAAGGGCTAGCCTATGGGCTATGCAGTGATAATTCAGCAGCATTGGGTTAACTCTCATTAAGTGTCCTGTCACACCCTCTTTTGTTCCTGTCATTGCTCTTGCCCCATCACTTCCAAAACCCATAACCTTAGACATTGGCACATTTCTTTGCTCCAAACAATCAAGAATAGCTTGGGACACAACTTGGCCAGAGCCACTAGATACTTTGACATTTTCTAGATAATGGGTGGTTGCAGTGTAGTTCTCAGGGTCCAGTGTCCTTGCATTTTCTGCATACCTATATCTGTGCTTTCATCAGCAAATATACTGATTAAAGGAGATCTTAAGAGTTTATTATCTATCTGTTCTCTGATCACTGAGGCAATTGACTGAAGCATGTCATTAGCTGTTGTTTCTGAGCGGTAAGAGGCATTATCAGCATGAGAAAGTCTTTCTACATATGGGCACTCACATTCAGCAAGAAATGATGTCAGGTGTTCATATTTGTGCATTGGGAGACCTTCAGTGGCAAGAAAATAAACAGTCTTAAGGGCAACTGAAATAGCTTTATCCTTCTCAGACACAACTTTTTCAACTGCTTTTGCAAAGTCAGATTGCATGTTTTCACCTAACACAGATGCTTGGTGGTCTTTTGATTCAGCGTGTCTTGTTAAAGTACTTGTACGGAAATTAGATGAGCCTTCAGTCAGGGCATTAATTTTCTTGTGCTTCAAGCATAATTCACATATCATGGTACTCTTTTCTTTGTCATACTTCAGCCATGAAAAGTCTCTGAGCCACGCAGACTGGAAAGATCGTTTGTTTTCAACTTTTTCAGAGTCCCCACCCCCCTGCGATTGACCACTTTCCAAGGCATTGGCCTCCGATTGATTACTGATCTCAGTAGGAGCTGTGCTATTATTGTTGTTTTCATCGGCAGAAATCCTCTGACACTTCGGAAAAAAGCTCAGAATTGTTCTATCTGTTTTGTGTTTTACGCCGGCAATGACTTTTTTGTCCGACATTTTGAGAGAGAAAACCAATATCTAAGAAGAAATCTGATTGGTTTAGGCACCGCATTAGACCAATGAAAACTGCTGTTTTATATCGCCGTTTGATTTAGATTTGGTGTACTTGTTTATGACAATGGGCGTACGCCATTCAAAATCCAAGCGCACGCCGTTCAAATTTCGCACGGTGACAACTATGCGCCCGGTAGACCCGGGTATGGAATTTTCTTTGCGCCCACACTAGAAAATGCACATCAATGGCGCAAGGGCGCGGCCTAGAATGAACACTGGTAACTGAATTCTTTCTGAGAGATGGGTTACTCATAAAGGGAAGAATTTGCTGCCTACAGAAAGTACCCTGTCCCAAATGGAAAATTAATGGTTTTTAGGTGTCCCAATATTTAAGCACTTTAGGGTAAAAGCGATCAAAGTAACAAAATCTTAAGTCTGAACTTGTAAACCATTGAAACACTGACAAACCTGAAAGCAAATTCTTCAAATATAAAGAGTCCAAGAAAAACATTAAGTCTTATCATCTTGTGATTTCTGCTTGGGGCTTACACATTCAGAGATTTCCTTCTGCCCTTGTATTTTCCTCAGGGTCTGTACATTTTGTGCTGACAAGACTGTGCAGGTCCACATGGTGGCCTGGGTCTTCTATCTGCTTATTTGCTTGAGCTTATTTGTATGCAACTCAAATGATTGTTGATTTTGTTTTAATGTATACTGAATGTTATGAATGTCTGTTATTTTTTCTATAGTAAAAGCCACTGGCTTAAACACAAATGCTCAAAGAAAATAAATAGCTATTTATTAGAGTTTGTGAACTGTTGTGTTGTAATATTTTTTTCCAAATTGATGTACATATCACAAGAGGCATATGAGAAAGAGTGGCAATGGTCCTATAACATCCAAATACTGCTATATACATGCATGCTTTATTGATAAAAATGAACTACATATACAACCTTTCCTCTACTGACATTATAGTATTTTAGTGAATTCATGTGCAGCATGGATATCCATTTCCAAATAACGTAGCCAGTCATAGTGCCTGAAATGGCAACAAACTGAAAAGGACATAAAACCTCCAAGTCATCCATCTATTTATACACAGGAACACCAAGTCCTTTATATCCCTGAGCCTACTGAAAGCAGGTTGTGATGTGTCAAAAGATCAACAGACTGATCCTCAGAGAAACAGTTAAATAGGTTGTAGAAAATACCCTTATACCAGGGCCGGGTTGTTCAAAGCATTGTTAGCCTAACGGGCTCATTAAGAGGTCAACTCTTTAAGTGCTTTACGACTTTATTACCAAATAAACAGAAATTTTTTGTTGAAAAAAATGTGAGAAGCTTTTGCAATGCAAAAGCTTCTCACATTTTTTCAACAAAAAACCTTGGCATGTTTGAGATTTTAACGTTTGAATTTATAACCAAACATTAACTAACGATGTCGTTAGTTTTGAACAACTGGGCCCAGATGTTGATGCAAATGACCCGGTGGATTGATGCTTCCTTAAACTGTAACTCATCATACCAGATCTTGAGGTGTATGGGTACACCTCTATGTTTTTCTGACTCTTTTTGCAAAGGAGAACAACTCTTGTGACTTCCCTGAACAGGAAAGGGGTAAACTCATGAAAAATTATCTCCTGGAGTGGCAAACTCATGAAAATCTGTTAACTACACTGGAACTTCAATGGCTCAAACCCTGATGGCTCGTTCACCCTTCCTGACTAGAACTCTTTTCTTGGTCCCTAGAGGTCACTTTATATGGAAACTAACCCTGGATAGCTAGACTACCCTTGGCTGGAACTAATTTTCATGGTCCGAAGCCTGTTCAAGCCAGTGAAGTTCTACAGTACTTCATCTCATGAATGGCTTCATGGATTTGACCAAACTTGGTATGAAGCATCCCTGCATCAATGTTTCAAAAGAAAAATAAATAAAAAAATAATAATTGTAATCCACTTTGATACTCAAGTAGTCATAATGGCTGACATCATGAAAATTGTTAAACAACTGATTAACAGCTAGATGAATTTTTACCAAACTTGGTTTGAAATGGCCTTGCATCATCGTGCCCCAAGTTGGGGATATACATATAATTTTGACTCCAATGCACAAGTAGGTCACTATGGCCTTCATTGTGAAAATCTTTAAACAACTTCTTTTGAAGGGCTGGATGGATTTTATCCATATGAAGTTAAAAATAAAATCTTCAATGCACAACCCAGCAGGCACACAATGTTGAGTCAACATTGAATCAACCTTGATACAACATAATGATGTTGAATCTAGGTTGATTCAATGTTGATTCAACATTGTGTGCCATGATGTTGAATCAAGGTTGATTCAATGTTGATTCAATGTTTTGTTGGGCCAAGTGTAAAGTAGGTCGTAATGGCAGGCATCATGAAAACATCTTCTCAAGGACAGCGGGATGGATTTTCACTGTTGGTATAAAGCATTCTTACATCAATGTCTCCCAAGTTTGCAACAAAAACAATCTGCGATGAGCCACAAAAAAGGTCACAATGGCAACATCGTGAAAATCTCTAAACCACTTCCTAGGAACAGTTGAATGGATTTTGACTGAACTTGGTATGATGCATCCTGGCATCAAAGGTCTCTCAGATTTGCCTTATAATTATACACAGTAGATCATAACTGCCCCTTTAAATGGCTGGATGAATTTTGAGCAAACTTTGTATGCAGCGTCATTGCATCAATGTCCGCAAAGGATGAAGAAAAACTGTCACACTAATAACACATAGGACTCAGGGCTGTGGAAATAGCATGCCCGACTTGTCCTACTTGTCCCATTTCACTCAGGACAAGTGAAAAAAATTAATGTACATGACCTGGGACAACTATGATAAAAGTATTATGGTCTCCTTTTAAAATTACAATAACTAGATTAGATTTTTACTTTAGAAAAGTATTTAGGCAAACAGTGTGGACCCAGATCAGACTGCTTCTGCAGTCTGATCAGGGTCCACACTGTTTGCCATTCCAATTTGTACCATTTCCTGCAAAAGTTTTACATGTGTAGAGTAAGGAAAAAGACAGAAAAGATGCCTTTATTCAATTTTATGGCTTCGAGGCTATTTGAAATGAGAGATAAGATTTTTCAAAATAATGAGATAAATGCATACCTGTCAACTCTCCCCCATAAATAGGGAGTCTCCCTATTTTTGATGGTACTCCCACTCTCCCTCCCTCCTTTGCCAAAAATGGCAAAATCTCACTATTTTAAGGCCATCTCCCTATTTCTTGTTTGAATTATAAGACTTTTTCTTTAAATAGTGTAAAATTTCCAAATATCTCCCCCATGAAAATTGTCATGACTTTTTGAGCGTGTGCAGTTTGGCTGAAAAAGTCTGCTGAAATGGTCATTTTCACGCTGTCTCCCCCATGAGATTTTCCGTAAGTTGACAGGTATGGGTAAATGTGTATGAAGGAATAATCCTGAAAATAATGCAAACAACATACTGGTATTTGCAGTTTGGGACAGGTAATTTTTTGCCAGACAAGTGGAGTTTGCCTATTTACTTGTCCCTGGACAAGAAAGAGATTTTTGTATTTCCACAGGCCTGCGTTGGTGATAAAGGCTTGTGCCATGATAATCATTCTTTAAACACTTCTCATAAACAGCTGGAAGGATTTTGACCAAACTATGTATGCAGCATCTTGGCATCAATGTCCCTTGAATTTATGGAAAACTTTTCACTTCATTGCAGGAGAAGGTCTACCATCAAAATCTTGATAAAATGTCGGGGTGAATTTTGACCAAACTTGTTATGAACATCCCTACACAACATCTGTCAATAGCCTAGTGGCCTTAGGGCCACTTGGGGTTAGAGGCCTATTTATTTTGGGCACAGCATATGGAAGGTGGAGCCCATCCCTCTCCTTTCTTTGCCTTATCCTTCCCTGATTCAAAAAAGGTATTCACATGGGTGAAAGTTTTTAGGATTATTCCTGAATTCAGGATTTTTGAGGTCAGCTGTCCCATTGTAAAGTATAGGAAAACTCCTCATTTCAGGATTATAAACCATTGATTTCAGGATTTTGATATTTTGGAATTTTCACCCATGTATCCACTTCCTGCTGGGTTGATAGAGGGAGTTTTCCAGTCGTAAGTTCGGCCAAGCAGGGATATGAACTCACGACCTAGTGTATTTAACCACATATCCATGGCACCTCTATAACACACATATATGCACAATAATAATGCAGCAGTAGTTTGCGATTCAGCTACCCTAAGGCTGAGGACTAGTGTGGATTTCGGCCCCTCCCTGCAGAATCCCAGTAGATGCCCTGCACTGTGGGAACATTTACATTTCTCTGATCAAATCCATGATAAAAAGCCCCTATCCCCAGGGGCTATGTTCAACAGCTGGGTTGCTGTTATGGTTTTGGCATTTTTGCAGGGAATGAAAATTCCCTCATATCCACAGTACTGTTGGGATGATGTAAAAGCGTAAGCCCACTATTCCCGGCAGTTCCTCCATCCTGGGGTAGCAGGGTTGCAATTAACTGGTGCGACCTAGAATTGCGGCTTTGTGCTCAGTGCGGGATTCAGATCCATTTGGAACTCTTATTTATCTTTGCACTAACAGCTTAGGACAAAATTTGCTTTCATTCCAGACACAGTGTGGTCTTTGTTATCTCCCTTATTGCACAGCTGTTTTAAGCTGTTAGGTTTACCTCCCTTAGCAGTTTACTTTTTGTTATGTTGTAAGCGACTTTTTGACTTCAGTACGCGACATGGCGCAGACCAGTTCGGAAGGTTTGTTGAATTCTTCTGTGGATTACGTTAGTTTACAGGATGTATTGCACGCATTTAATAACTGTATTAACGAAGAGCAAGCCTGGGCTGTGTGTTATCAATGTGCCCAATATTTTCTTTCAAATTCATCCCAGGATAAATTCAGGGAAATTTATTATTATGGCACCGTTGCCATTCGCCTTGGAAAAGATGGTGAAATTGTGATAGACATAACAACAATCAACCAGGGGTCAGGAAAAGGACCGCCTCGTAAGTCTTTATTTCTAATTATGTATGTCAGCCTTTTTAACAATAGGTTCATTTGGTTTCAGTTTTTCTGAATCAGAAATTGTCAAAAAAATAAAATAAATAAAAACTAAACAAAAAAATTCTAAAATAAAAAACAGGGATGTAGACTATGGATAAAGGACTTAGTCACTTGCAATTTTACGTCCCTTTCAACAGTATTTCAGTCATATCAGGTAGATGGGAAGGTGATTATGAAAGGTTCTGTGCAGTGAAGTGTTAAGATCCGTTAAGGTTAAGACAACTGGAGTTCATTAACCATGATATTTACCTACATGTGGATCTACCATGTGTACAGCCTACTTCAATATAGAGAAAGAGGGCTGAAGCAGATGCACTGGAAAAAAAAACACTTGGGAGATTCAGCATGAACATGATTTGAAACTAAATTGAAAGCCAAAAATCTGATTGTCTTATGAAGGGCAGTGCTGGAAACGGTCAGTGGTACTATAAATGAATGGGGACTTTAGGTAGTGGATCAGAATCAGAATTGTTTACTGGTGATACGTCCAAGGACAATCATTCACCAGGACCTGTGGATCATTTAGGCCACTGAAAGTTAGGCCTGTTAAGCTTTTGGGCCACTGTCAGTGGTACTAAATGAATGGGGACTTTAGGTAGTGGATAATTTAGGCTACTGAAAGTTAGGCCTGTTAAGCTTTTGGGCCACTACCTTAATCTTGCGAGTTTCCAGCACTGACGGGTCTTAAGTTTTACACCAGGGACCTCACCTGTGACTTTTTTCCCCCTGCTTAATAAGGTTTGTCCCCATATCAGGTCGGAAACACAGAAGGCAAATAAAGATGCACTTTTTCATAGCCACTGTCACAGCGCCACAACCCTAGTGATGGACCTCCATCTTGGCCACAAAATGTCACAAGGGAAGAAAAGATTGTCGCTCAACCAGAACTCGAACCCAAGTCCTCTATTAGATGTAGGATTGATCTAGCACTTCCGTCAAATGGTTACCTATGCTGAACCAGTTGCCATTAATAAATCAGAAAATGCATATTTTTTTTGTGTGTTTGTATAATTTCTGAATTGTACATGTCCCATTTGAACAAAACGACATTGTAACAATTTGAAGAAATTTGTGTTTAAGTTAAACATACTAATTTGTTTTGAAGAAAGGCCTAACTCATTATTCAGTACTGAAAAATTAATACTATTAAAATGAAGGCTTATTTTGAAAAGAAAGGAATTTACCCCTGGATTGGCTATTATAAACTTCAAGAAGCATTATCGATTGAAAGCCTAGCTATAAAAGAAGATCAATTGAATGTTGGTATATTTTCTCAAGTGATTTGTCAAAAAATATTTCTTGGGGCTGTTAGGGGTATTGTATTGGCAGATCATGGCTACAAAAATTATTTTAGACCAGGAATTTATGATCCATCAAATCAAGGGGTTGAAAAACTGCAAGTCATGTCTGAAGACTGCAGTGCTCAGGATAAGAAGTCAAGGCTAATAGTAATTATCCATATTTCTCTATAAGAACATATAACTTGTGACCCATCATTAGAATTGTCTCACTGAGACGCTTCTAATGAGGGGTCACAACATACGTTTTCTGTTAGGAATATATATGCCAACAAACATCTACTGAAAAAAATACCAGGGTATAATAACACTTAGCTCTAATAAAGCTGTGTGTCGACTTTGCCTAGATATCACTGTCTTAATATCTAGGGTAGAGTCAGTATGTTAGAAAAGTCAAAGATGATTGTTTGATTCAAAATTAAGTCAACAGATGACATGACCCAGAGCATAAAAGGTTACACTTTCCAAAATCTATACATTTATCTAAAGAAAGCAGTGAAAAGATAGTTGATCTATAGTATTGATTCGTTATAATTGTGGGGACTGTCAGCACATTCCTCAGCTTTATTACTTTGCTTGGCAACTCATTCTTACAGAGCTCCAGATATGGTGCACCCCTGTTTTTCAAGGGGAAAATACAGCTTTTGGCATGTTCTTGACAACAAAGCCCTTCCTAAACTGGGTCAACTCCTAGTGAAAAGCCTCGAGTAGGGCTTAAACCCAGGACTGCTAGATCAGTAGGCCAGTGCTTAACCTTTTGAGCTAGGCTCCTGGTCACTACAAATGTCAGCCTGCACTTGACTGCAGAAGAAATGCTTTGGCCAAAGCATTTCTTCTCAGCAAAGTGCAGGTTGAACATTGTAGTGATAAGACTACAGAAATATAACAGGGACAAATAGAAATGTCATCATTTGCTCTAATTGTTGTCCCCTTGGGCATTATAAGTTTGTTTTCTAGGTTCAAGGTGTTACATTGTAGGAAGTTTGCCTACAAACATAAAAAAGCAAAATTGCATATTAAATTATTACCACTGATTAAGTTGGTTAAGCCATTTCAGCTGTAGAAATTATTTTAGAGAGTAGTGAAACTTAGAAGAGGAAAATAGTTTGTCAGTAATACTATCTTCCATGTCTGAAAATGTGACACCTGTCTCAGGAACAGAGTCCAGTTCCAGTGATTTATTTTCTCTGTAAAAGTAGACATCAGTCTGAATCCAAATGTATTATTTTTTCCAGATGACTTGAAAAAGTTTCAGATATAAATTTGCGATTGAAATTTGCTTGAATAACACAGAAACATGTGCTTGAATGGGTGCTTGATGGGAAAAGATGAATCTTGTGCTTATCCCATGGCCTAAATTCTTGTTCCTTCTGAGACTAAATTTAAGTTTTTCAAAACCTCCCATTTTAAAGGCCCAATTGCTCTATCAGCATGAAATAATTTATCGTTAGGTATCGCTGCAAACTTCTCACTACAGTTTCGCCATTGATTAGTGTCGTGATTGGCCGGCTTTGAAAAATCAAAAAGTCCTAGAGTTTACCATAAAACAGATTTGAAAAAATAACTACGTAGGTCATTTAGGTTGCCAACCAAAATGACCTACTTTTGATTTCACAAGCTTTATTTCATGATAAAAATACAACGTACAGGTGGTAAAAATATAAGGTACAGGCTGTTAACAGGTGATAAAAATACAATGTACCAAAAAATTAGGCAAGGATGCCATTGATTGTGCCGCTGTTGTATTATTGCATTGCTTAATGGGGAACCAAAGACGAAACCCGTATTTTTATGGAGAGACTTATCATCTTTAGCTCACCTGGCCCGAAGGGCCATAGTGAGCTATTGTCATACCAATGTGTCCGGCGTGCGTCGTGCGTCGTCCGTCAACACCTAAAAACAAATATTCAAACATCTTCCTCTGTAAAACTAGTGGTCCCATGGTTCTCAAATTTCACATGGAGCATGACCTGACTCCAGGGTCTCAGAATTGTAAAATTGGGTCAGGTTGAAATTCCAAGATGGCCACCATTACTAAAAATAGCAAAAACAACAAAATAAACTTCTTCTCCAGAACCACTGGGTATATTTGTCTGAATTTTGGCATGGAACATCAGTGAAACCTTGGTATTCAAAATTGTAAAAATGAAAAAAATCTGTAGCAGAGTTTTGTCACAGTGACCTACTTTCTGTTTACGTGTGTAATTTTGCTCAAATGTCAATGTCAAAAAATGACCTATTTAAACAACTTCAAACAACTTCTTCTCTAAAACCACTGAACCCATGGATCTTAAATTTCACATGGAGCATGACCAGACTGCAGGGTTTCAAAATTGTAAAATTGGGTCAGGTCAAGAATCCAAGATGGCTGCCGTTACTAAAAATAGCAAAAACAACAAAATCAACTTCTTCTCCAGAACCATTTGGTATATTTGGTTGAAAGTTTGCATGGAACATAAATGGGACCTTGGTATTGAAAATTGTAAAAATAAAAAAAATCTATAGCGGAATTAGGTCACAGTGACCTACTTAGCGTTTACAAGGCCGATTTTGCTCAAATGTCAATATCTAAAGAAAATGCAACCAATTCTGACCAGATTTGGTCAGAAATGGTTCTTGAATGGAATTATTTCAATTTTGTGCCAGTTGACTATCCAAGATGGCCACCATGGGGGCCGTTACTAAAAATAGCACAAACATAAAAATGACAATTACTCAAGAACCCTTGAATGGAATTGGACCAATTTTGTGTCAGAATGTTCCTTGCATGAAGCCGTTTCGATTAATTGCAATTTGGCATTCCAAGATGGCTGCCATCTGGTGTTACTAAAAATAGAACAACCATAAAAATGACAATTACTCAAGAACCCTTGAATGGAATTGGACCAATTTTGTGTCAGAATGTTCCTTGCATGAAGTCGTTTCGATTAATTGCAATTTGGCATTCCAAGATGGCCGCCATCTGCCGTTACTAAAAATAGCACAAAACATGAAAATGACAATATCTCAATAACCGCTGAATGGATTTTGACGAAATTTGTGTCAGAATGATTCTTGCATTGAGATGTTTCAAAAATATCTAACTGTAGACCAGTCATATTGGCCTCTGATACTAAAAATAGAAAAATGTGAAAATTAGAAAATCTCAATGGAATTGGGTTAATTTTGTGTCAGAATGGTCCTTTCATTAAGCTTTTTCGATTTTTTGCATTTTGGCATTCCAAGATGGCTGCCATCTGCCGTTACTAAAAATAGCACAAAACATGAAAATGACAATATCTCAGTAACCGCTGAATGGATTTTGACGAAATTTGTGTCAAAATGATTCTTGCATTGAGATGTTTCAAAAATATCTAACTGTAGACCAGTCATGTAGGCCTCTGTTACTAAAAATAGAAAAATGTGAAAATTAGAAAATCTCAATGGAATTGGACCAAATTTGTGTCAGACTCCGGATGACTGATATATGGTCCTTGCATGAAGGCTTTTCGATTTTTTACATTTTAGCAATCCAAGATGGCCGCCATCTGCCATTACTAAAAATAGTACACAACATGAAACTGGCAATATCTCAGTAACCCCTGAATGGATTTTGATGAAATTTGTGGCAAAATGATTCTTGCATTGAGGTGTTTCAAAAGTAAATTTATAAAGACCAGGCAAGTTGGCCTCTGTTACTAAAAGTAGCAAAATGTGAAAATGAGAAATTCTCAGTGGAATTGGACCAATTTTGTATCAGAATGGTCCTGTTGCACAATAGCCAGGTGAGCGATATCAGGCCCATTTGGGCCTCTTGTTTAAAAATACCTTGTTCCTTCTTTTTTGCCAATTATACATGTATGCTACAAAACAGCACATCAACCGACACATTTTCATCAATTCTGAAGGCTGTACAGGTATCATAATGATTTGTATTTTGATGGTTTTTACCTTTGATAGGACTATGGAGAATTTAAGTATGTATAATGGAGATAAGTGCTGAGAAGACCAAACTGACATACTGCACCAATGGCAACAAGATTTTTCTCAGTTCTATTTCAGTGGCTGGCACCAGCCCCATTCCCAAAATAGTTAAAAAATCATTGTGTTTTGGAACATGTCTGTTTCAGTAGGTCTTATAAAATAAAATTTTACTTCACTCATCCATTCACACATGAATTACTTAAATTCTTTTCTAACATGTCTAAAGTATAAAATTTTCATTACTTTGTTGCTATATATTAAATTCTCATGACATTGATGCTCTTTACTCTAATTTGCATATCTGATTTTACAATAACTTCAGCAGTCTTCATTTTAACTTTTCAAACCGGTTTCTTTTTTTAAAAAATAATTTACCTTTAAGTTTTCATGCACCATTGTGTTTATGATTTTAAAATGCTGGGAAAATAAAATTAAAAGATAGTTTACTGTAGACATACCTGTGAGTCAGAAAATGAAACTGAAGTCTTTTCAGTCATTTATATAATAGGAAATTTCTTGACAACATAATAGGAGAGGACAAATATAGGCCTAGCCTATGTCCAGTCTTTAGACGGAATAATTGAGCCGGGACACAAGAAAACCAACAAAGTGACGTGCACCCAGCGAGGACTCAGGTTGGCAGGGGTTTTATTAACCATAAGTCTGTTGGTCCTGGACCGGTGTTTTTTAGGCATGACCAGTTGATGTCTTTGGTAGCTGGTCCTGCAGACCAACTGATTTTGAAATTAAATGAAAACACATGATAACAAAGAATAGCCGAAACATCGGGAGGACCACTTAAATTGTGGAAAAGTTGGTCCAGTGGACCACCAGTCATTCAGTCTTTAGCGAAATCCCTGGGTTGGGCTTGGCATTTTCCCAGTCTGATCAGAGTCTTCAGTGTCCACATGGAAGAAGCTTAGACCCCAACACTAATAGCTATCCTTTAAGCACACAGGGAAGACTCCCAGGCTGTCCTGAGTCTTCGCTGGGTTCATATGCCACTTTGTTGGTTTTGTCGTGTTGCGCCTCAATTATTATGTATTTGTGGTCAGTGCTTTTGCATTGCTCCTCACATTATATTTGGCAACAAATGCTAGTGTTTTTGCATACACCACATTTGAAAATGCAACTCTTGCTTTGATAAATAGCTGGCTTTCCATGTTAGTACATATATCGTTCCTTTTTCACAGTGTATTTATAACCAATGCCTCCTTCTTAAGACAATATTTCGTAATTTTCTAAACTTGGGGTTAAAGCTTACTCAAACTATCATGTGAAACTTTGTAACTTTAATAGATTGTGAGTGGGTGTGCTTTGACTTTAGATAAAAAAAGCCACAAGAATGTTTTTAAATACTTATTGTATACACCTATGTAATTATATTTAGAACTGTTGAATTATGATTTCATAAATAAAGTGATCAGAAACAGCCATGAATGAAAATTAACATACCAAAATAATGTTCTTTTGACCTTTCATTGCAAAGGAATTTTTCTTGTATCATGCTGTTAGTTACGCAGTGATGTTTAGTATTTGCGGCAAATCAGCTGTAACATTATTATAAGCTTTTATGTATGTAAATAGTTGTAGCATTTTTATATTAAAATAAGTCAATTGATACCTATCAAAATTTATTTATTTGCACGATTGTAAGGTCCCAAAAGGTCATGTGTTAGGTTGTGTGAATCACCTAATTTGAATTTGTTAAAATTTCAGAATGAAATCATTTAGATTTCAGTCCGTATGTCTAAGATTGTCCAACAGCCCAGCTAAGACTTCTTCAAGATGCAAATTCACATCGTGGTTCAGAGCTTTCTCAAAAACATGTTGTGGCCCAGAATCAGAACTACCTAGGTCGATGAAACGAAACACAAAATGCTGATTATAGACTTTATCATGGGGCAATGAAAAAACTTAAGAAAAACTTGAAAAAAAAAATCATGACATCAGGTATACTTGTAAATATTGAAGTATTTGAAATGAAAAGTTCCATAAAACTGATATCAGGTTTAAGTGCCCACAAATTTATTACAATTCACACATGAAAATTTTATAAAGCTACTTACATACCCATAAATATTAGATGACTGTATTTTGGACATTTAGTGGTTACTTTGTCAACTTTTGACAATGTTAGTCATTTGATTTACAGGACTACTAGGCAGGAATACAGCCTTGAAAATACAATAAAGTCAACAAAATTTTTTGCACCATTTGTTTGTTAGTACTTATTTACATATATTTCAATCCTGAGGAGAATGGTAACCATTTTCAGATGGATGGGTGGATGACTTGCGATTTTACATCCTTTTTAACAGTATTTCACTCATATCAGCCATTTCAGGGGAAGCAACTCTGTTGCTTTTATTTTTTGCCTCCCTTTAGTCTTAGGGTAATCTCTTGAAGGAAAGAATTTGCTTGTCTAGAATCAACTTCTTTACTTTAAGAGTGCCTGTTTTTGGAAGGGTCTCGTCATCCAGGGAATTAAGCAAACAGGAAGTCACAAAAGTTGTTTCCCTTTGTAAAAGTCATGAAACTCGAATAAGTAGTAGCATATTTGGCTACATTATTACTCTTTTTATGGATACATAAATTTAAAAGAGAAAAAAATTATCAGCATTGGCAGGGTGTACGGCAGGGTGTGGAATTTTCTGGTCGTATCATGAAACTCAGTGAAAACTTAAGATAGTCACAACGGACAAGTGTTTGTACAAATATTTATACTGTATTTATCCCGTTAAAGTGTTAAACAATTGGATTATTTGGTCATCTTTGGTCACTCGAGGATTATAAATTTTTACTCCCTTGTCCAATATCAGAGACATCACTGGCTGTGTCTTTACAAACATACATCTATTGACCTGTTCTCTGGACCACATTCCATGAAAATTTGTCTTGATGAATTCATATCATTTGCAAACTGAGCATGTTTAAGCCAGTTAGTCAGTCTGATCGAGAAAAAAAAGGATGAACAAGCTTTTGCATTTTTTTTTAGCCATATACCAATGCCAGATCAACAGGCATTTCGGTTGAGAGTCTGAGGCCAAAATGGCAAATCTCATCCACAGTACTCAATTCAGTTCTTCCATTAACTTGGGACACCTGAAAAAATAACTGTTGGTGTTCCAAAAAATGAACAGTTTGCTTTTTAGATGTCGGATGCAGATGGAATGGCAAACATTCTAGACACTCATCTTAACACTGGCGGGCATTATGTTTGCTGACTTACCTGTTTCAGTATTTACCGTAATATACATAAGTATTGGGACACCTACAATAATTAATTTTCCATTTGTCCCAAATGGAAAATTAATTTTTCTAGGTGTCCCAAAATTTAGGCACATTACGGTATATTGCAGCATTTATAAGCTAGAGTTTTATCACCCTCTGAGCTTTCAAGTGCGACATTTGGTGTAATGCACGTTTGGCATAATGCGGCAGCAGCTGTAATGACAAAGTTGCACATGGTGCCTGGTCTCCTGGGTCCTGGAGCAGAACCTTAAGCTTTTGTAAAATGTTGTTTCTGCATCTGCACAGGGTATAAACTAGTCCGCCAATTTTCGCTTCCTGCAGAGACTGTCCATCATATTGGGCTTCTGCTGAGACTGTCCGCAATCTCTTGCTTCCTGCAGGGACTACCGTCCTCGAAAAATGGCTTCATACCGAGAGCCTCGGCAGGAAGCAGAATCACGTGGACGGTCTCTGCAGGAAGCCATTTATCATGTACAGAAGTCTCAGCAGGAAGCAAGAGATCAAGGACAGTCTCGGCAGAAGCCAAATATGATGGACAGTCTCTGCAGGAAGCGAAAATTGGCGGACTGGTTTATACCCTGTGATCTGGCATCCTTGCAAAAACTCTCAAAACTTGCTGCAGAGTTCAGATTTTCAGAATGTTTAACATTTACTTGTATACTCTAAGACTTAAGGCGACAGTATAATTGTCTTTGACTGTGTCGGCCTGAAACTGAGCCTACAGTCTGATAATCAGGAATGGCACTGTAACTTGTATCTTTGTTGCCGTCCCTTTTTCTGCTGAAACATTGCAAGTGAGGACAGGCATTATAATAATCGAAAGTTATTTTATGGCTATATGAAGAAGTCTTGACATATTCAAGTACTTACCAGCACTAATTTATTATATTTATCACAAATTAGTAAATATGAATTTAATAGAAGATAAAAGAGGTGATAATTTGTTTACCATAACCTGGTTGGGATGTTTGAATGGTACTTTAAATAAACACAGGTATCTAGGTTGAAGGCAATTTGAGGAACTAGGCGATAAGGCCCTTAAAATTGCTTGCTACTTCCTAGATGGGAAAGAATTCCTGGGTAACAGGGGAGATTAAAAGATGCTCCAATAAAATTAACCATCCTGCGGTGCTAATAGCTGGCTGGCTGTTAGACTGGCTGCAGTCTGAAACATTGATTTGTTTAAATTCATATATTTTTCTTTCAAAGACTATATAGATAACTATCATGTCTCTAAAGTTCCCATTTTCTCTTGGCTAATGTTTAGAATGTCAGTGGTAGTTCTAATGCTTGATGGACCACAGTCTAGGCATCATAAAGTTGCTGCTTTCAGTCCATACAGAAAGTTCCATGATTGAAACATGTTTGAACATGTTTAAATCATGTTTAAACATGATATCTGGACATGACTGAACATGTTTTGAGAATGTTATGAACATGTTAGGAAATGTTTAAACATGTGCGTTAACTGACACCATGGTCAAAAATGATCAGATATTAACTGTGTTCAGCCATGTTTGACAATCATGTAAATAAAATGATTAAACACATTGAAACATATTCTTGAAAATGTGTTCAACATCATTCAGACACGCATAATCATGTCTAAACATGATTTAACCTGGCATGTCACATGTTACATGCAACAGTGGCATATACATGTTCAAACATGTTACATGCACCAATATATCATGTTTGACCATGTTTGATCATGTTCAAACATTACCACAAAACATGTTTAAACATGATCTTTAACGAGTATTAGCATTTCAAAAAGGTGGCGACGGTTTAACTTTAAATGTTGGTCCTGGTCCTCAGCAATTTTGCATGTTGATGACCTTTGATGCATTTTAAGAATTATGTAACATCTAAATTTCAGCAAGTTACATTCCATGTTATGGAACCAATATAGCGATAACAGAGCATTTCTTAAAATTGCAATTTTTCCAACAATAAAAACAGTATGAGAAAGTTCAATTCATTAGAAAAATAAAGATGTTTAAATTTTCAAAATCCGTATAGAAATAAAAAAGTTATGTTATGTCAAACTACACAACCCCTCAAGTTTTGTCTGACATTTTATCGATCAATAATTTCAATTTACACATCGCTCAGTTAAGTATTTTTAGCTCACCTGAGCCAGTGGCTCCGGGGGAGCTTATAGGATGGTAAGGCTCCGGCGTCCGTCGTCGTCGTCCGTCGTCCGTCCACAATTTCAAACAACTTCTCCTCTGAAACCGGTGGGCCGATTGCAACCAAATTTCATATATAGCCTCCTGGGACCTTAGGAACGAAAAGTTGTTCAAACGATCGTGGTCACATGACCAACATGGCTGCCATGCCCATATATGGTAAAAACCTTTAAAAATCTTCTTTTCCAGAACCAATAGGCCGATGGCCTTGAAACTTAGTATGTAGCATCTGGTACGCGAGTACTACCAAGATTGTTCAAACTATGACCTTGGGTAGACCTTGACCTTTTTTACGGCAAGGTCAAATTTGCTTTCTGGTGCTTTTATTTGGGAAAATGCTAGAACATAAGATATCGTGGAAACTGTTGAAGATTTTGGGCTAAAAATTGATATCTACATTCATCTTAATGAGTACATGAAGATTTATGAGTATAAGAGGTCAAGGTCATTCTTTCACCTTTGACCCAGAACTCTCATATTTTGACAATTTCAAACAATCTCCTCAAAAGCCACTGGGCCAATTGAAACCAAATTTCATATAGAGCCTCCAGGGGTTGGGGGAATAAAAATTTATTCATACGGTCCAGGTCACATGACCAACATGGCCGTCACGCCCATATATGGTAAAAACCTAAAAAAATCTTCTTCTCTGGAACCAATATGCCGATGGCCTTGAAACTTGGTATGTAGCATTGGGTGCACAAGTACTACCAAGATTGTTTAAATTATGACCTTGGGTTGACCTTGACCTTTTCTACGGTAAGGTCAAGTTTGCTTCCATGTGCTTCTATATGGCAAAATGCTAGAACATAGATTTCTTGGAAACTGTTGAAGATTTTGGGCTAAAAATTGGTATCTACAGTCATCTTAATGAGTACATGAAACTGTATGAGTACAAGAGGTCAAGGTCATTCTTTGACCTTTGACCCAGAACTCTCATATTTTGACAATTTTAAACAATCTCCACAAAAGCCACCGGGCCAATTGTCCTTAAATTTCATGTAGAGCCTCTAGGGGTTGAGGGAACAAAATTTATTCATACAGTCAAGGTCACACGACCAACATGGCCACCACGCCCATATATGGTAAAAATCTTAAAAATTCTTCTGCTCCAGAACCGATTGACAGATGGCCTTGAAACTTGGTTTGTAGTATCGGGTACTTGAGTACTATCAAGATTGCTCAAATCATGACCTTGGGTGACATTGACCTTGTTTACAGCAAGTTCAAATATGGGAAAATGCTAGAACATAAGATTTCATTGGAAGTTTTGAAGATTAAGGCCCAAGAATTGGTATAAACAGTCATCTTAAGAGAACATAAAGATTTGTGAGTACAAAAGGTCAAGGTCATTCTTTGACCTTAGACCCAGAACTCTTATATTTTGACAATTTCAAACAGTCTCCTCCAAAACCGCTGGGCCAATTGTAACTTAATTCAATATAGAGCCTCCAGGGGTTGAGGGAATGAAAATTTGTTCAAACGGTCCAGGTCACATGACCAACATGGCCACCATGCCCATATATGGTAAAAACCTATAAAAATCTTCTTCTCCAGAACCAATCGACCGATGACCTTGAAAGTTTATGTAGCATTGGGTACACCAGTACTATCAAGATTTTTCAGAATGATGTCCTTGTGTTGACCTTGACCATTTTACGGCAAGGTCAAATATGGGAAAATGCTAGAACATAAGATTTCATTGGAAGTTTTGAAGATGTTGGTCTAAAAATTGGTATATACCATTTTCTTAATGAGGTCATGAAGAATTAGGAGTACAAGAGGTCAAGGTCATTCTTTGACGTCAAGGTCATTCTTTGACCTTTGATCAAGATCTCTCATATTTTCAGACATTTCCTCAAAAGCCAAAGGGCCAATTGTAAACACACTTCATTAGAGCCTCCAGGGGTTGAGGGAACAAAAATTTGTTCAAACGGTCTAGGTCACATGACCAATATGACCGCCATACCCATTTAGTTTAAAAACCTTTAATAATAATATTTTTCTTCTCCAGAACCAATAGACTTACGGCCTTGAAACTTGGTACATGTAAGTAGCATAGAATACTAGAGTACTACCAAGACTGTTCAAATGATAATCTTGGGTTTACCTTGACTTTTTTATGGAAAACTGCCAGAACATAAGATTTCATGGAAAGTTTAGAAGATTTTGGCCTAAAAATGGTATATATGGTTGTCTTAATGAGTACATGAAGATTTATGATTACAACAGGTCATGGTCATTCTTTGACTTTTGACCCAAGACTCATATTTTGACAATTTCAGATGTAAGAAAAACACACTTTGCCAATTGTTCAGGTGAGCGATTCAGGGCCTCATGGCCCTCTTGTTATGTTTTACTTTTCGCGGTGTATCAGATTTTCTGTCGCGCCATTGCCGACTGTGTAAACAGTGGGTGTGTTTTAATGCTTTGCGCACAGATGCGCTAATGTTTACACTTCTAAAATTAACTCCAGTTTGTAGAGGAAACCTTCAGCTTCATTATGGTTTCTTTCGTTTGCTTTCGGATGCATAAATAGCGAAGATATTCGCTTCTGAAAATTGACCAATCTTTGCAGCCCATTTTTTCACGGAAATATATGGAAATTCTAAAAATAAAAATAACCATGAGATTCATTGATCAATTCTACGTCATACTGAATAAATTAAAAAATTTGTAATTTGATTGGTTATGCAAATGAGCTACGTCAAAACAACAAGGGGTCATGACATGACTGAACCAATCAAATTGGAAAAAAATGGCTGCCGCTATGCGGTAAAATTTCACATATAGGTACTCGCTTTGAATATTTGTTTCTCGGTTGTTCGATTATACTTCATTTAACAAATATGGAATAATGAAGGACAAAGGTTATATTTACATCAAAATAATTTTCTTTTTTTGAAAATAACAAAATTTCATGAGAAAATGTTAAGTTGTAAATGACCGATTTTGCACTGTTGCCAGAAGGGAAGCTGTAAATTTGCCGATACTCTGTTATCGCTAACCAATATCATGTCACAAAATTCGGTTCTGGGTCCATCCATGTTCAAAATATTATCAAAACATGTTCCTATTATGATTAAGACATGTTCAAACGCCCCAATCCCCTGCACGAAACTGGGCCACGTAGCACAGTTGGTAGTGTGTCTGCCTCAAGAGTCAGAGGTCCCAGGTTTACTACCTGGTCCAGCCACTTACTTTCGCTTCCCTGATAAAAGAAGGGCAGTTGTCAGTTACTGGGGATAGTATGTGTGCTTGGGCAGTTGTCAGTTAATGGGGAAAGTATGTGTGCTTAGTATACCGGTTACACTTAGGAGGCCTTAGCTTGCCAAAGAATAGTGTGGTTAGGTGTACAACATTACCATAGCTGTTTAACATGGATGTAAACCTGCATCACAACAACCCCCACTCCATCCACAATAGGCCTAAGGGAGCATATATAGTTCTTAGTCCAATGCTAGATGAGCTTAGTGACAGCTCTTGTTGCAAAAATACATTTACACAACAGCAGACAGCCATATCAAATGTTCCGTCTGTGAACTGCCTTTAAATAAATTGTCACTGGAAGTGTTGAAATTATATGTTACATCTGAATTGTAGAACAAATGTATGTCAATACTTTCTAACTAATAATTTGTCTCTTTCTATCATTATACCCCGCCACACGTTAGTGGCGGGGTATTATGTTTTCCTGCTGGCTGTCTGTGTGTCCGTTCGTCCGTCGTACGTATGTCTGTCCGTCCATCCATCTGTGAGCACTTCGTTTCCGTTCGATAACTTGAGTATTTATTTACAGATTTTCTGCAAACTTGGCATATGCATTGATCTTGGAAAGATCTCGGTTGGGATTGTTAGTGAGCAAATTTTGATTTCTTCTGATGGAGTTATTGCCCTTTGTGTGGTCTTAAAAATAGTTTTTGGCCTGTACTTCCTGTACACTTTGAAATATCTTGATGAAATTTCACAGAAATGATCGAAGTAACAGAAGCTTTTCTGTTATAAGCAGATTTTTGTCCACCTGGGTTATCTGCCCCTGCCCTGGGGCTATATACATGCATGAAATAATGAAAAAAAATGTATAAAATTAGAGTCTGAAACTTGTAACAAATTATCAATATAAGCTTCATGTCTTGATCAAAATTTTATCCCCCAGTGGTTATCTGCCCCTGACACAAGCTGTATACATGTATGAAATCATGAAAAAAATCTAGTAAATCTATTTTTCGGTATATCTTAATGAAATTTCATAGAGATGATTGAAATAACATAAGCTGTCCGTTACAAGTAGTATTAAGTCCACATAGGTTACCTGCCCCTGTCCCAGAGCTATATACATGTATAAAATTCTGAAAAAATACTGTATAAAATCAAAGATGAATAGAATTTTCCTGAAACTTGCAACACATTATCTAGGTAATATGAACTTCACGTCATGACAAAAAAATGTAAGAAAGATAAAAGAAGGGGTATTGGTTTGCAGTGGCGGGGTATTATGGAGTCATTTACGATGCTTCTATTTATATTTCAATAGGATATGGATAAGTCAGTTATTTACCATATCTTTATTTAATTCCTATTATGGGTGATTTTATATTTTGGTAGGGAAGGAGAAATTCTATATTTTTTAAAAAATTTTCGTCTGCAATCTGGTGCCACTTCCGGTTCTTTTTGATGATTTTAAATGTATTCCTTAATGGGGCACCACCCTGAGGCTAAGAGAGTTGTCCTTAACATACTTGAGTAAAGCTATTGAAATATGCAGTACATGTACATTCTGTCCTATTTATATCCCCCACCATGGGGAGAGTGGGGGACATAATGTTTTTTTTGTTACATCCCCCACCTTGGGGAGGGGGGGGGGGACGTATTATCTTAGCTTCTTGTCTACACTCTATCTCCTGAAGGGATGAATGACTTTTGACCAAACTTGCACAGATACATCATTAGATTTGGAGAAAGAACTGATTAGATTTTGGTAACCTGGCCCCCATTTTCAAGGTCACAGGAGATCAAAGAGAGTTGAAAGTGCCATTTAGGGAAAATGAAAGTGCTGGGAAAGCCCAGGTGGGGAACAGATTATGGATCAACAGAACATTTTCAGACATGTTTGAACATAATAAGAACTTTTCAATGCAGCAGTTAATGGTAAAACTGTTAACCATAAATCCATCATAATCAGTCATGTTTGAATTTTATTTTAGCATATTTAAAAAACAAGGTAATAACTGATATCTTTGTATTGTACTTATAACTTTTACAGTGAATTGCAGAATTTATGATAGTCTTTTTAGCGCAAAAAGTCAAATTTACCCCCGAAACATGTTTTGTGATCAAACATGTTCTTTAAACATGATTAGCTAACATGATCCTAGTTGTAGAAAACATGTTTTAACATCAAAAATGATCTGGTTTTCGCTATGGGTGCACCCTAATTTGTTCTGTATGACTATAGTTCAAGCCATAACTCTGTAGGGGTGACTATTGCAGGCCAAAATGACTATTGCAATACTATTACTATTGCAGAAATCCCTATTGCAATACTATTACTATTGCAGGTTACTATTGCAATAACTATTGGAGACTGCTTTCTTATCCAGAAATTTTGCTTTTATGCATAAAATCTGGTTTGTTCACATAAGTTGGTGGCTAAAAAGCATTATTCAATGACTGTCATTTCACAAAGTGCACAACATGACAACAAAACACAAGAAAATGTTATATTTTCCATTCTTTGGAATCCAATATCAGCTAAAACGCATTAGTTTCTATTATTCTTTTAGTTAAAAACACTTCTTTCAAGAAAAAGATGCTTGTCTAGAAACTATTGAGACTATTGCGATATTGGAAACACTATTGCTGATAGTATTGACATTGCAGCTTTCCCTATAGATAGTGACTATTGCCAGTGTCACTATTGCGATATATCGATAGTCCGATGTATTGTTACACCCGTATAACTCATGTCATTAGGTGAGCAAGCACAAACTGCTTGTGGGGGTTGATAGATTTCTCATGTATGTATTTCCTACACTATGATTGCTTCACCAGCACAGTCCTGGAAAAGGGAAATATTTATTAATAGCTTTGGACATATTTTCTCATTCCTCACATTAAACATTATTTTGTTCTCAACCCCCATTAGAACTTTCTTGGCATGATTGTTATAATGTTGGGATCATGGTGTATATGCGTTTGAGAAAGCTCTAATGAGGAGTCTAACATAAGATAATGGTAATTAGGGTTGCAGAGCAATATGTACACTGCAGGACTTATAAATAGTCATTTTGTCAATATATGTATTTTCTATCATATTCTGGAAATCCCAGCTTATTCACAAAAATGTATAAAAATATAAAACCTCAAAAACCACTTGACAACCAGGCTTTACCACTAGTAATAATGTAATCATGTGGATGACAAGAGTAAGAAAGATGTCCTATTTTCACTTTCATACCTGTACAGGTAGTTGTATTTCAGGGGTCATTATCATAGGTATGTCAGGGCAGAATAAATGAATACTAATTGCTACTAATTGATACAAAGAGACAGAAGTATAAGAAACACTTTTATGTCATGACAGAGACACCTAATTATTGATAGGTCTTTGATCTCATGTCACTAATGGGTCACCTGACCATTGTGATCTTTCGATTTTATACCTAGATACAGGTACCATGGCACCTATTTATGCTATATACAAGGAAGAAAAAGGCTCTTACAGTAAACACAGACTGTATGTAAAGCTTTAATAATGTTAATGGCAAACAGAGAAGTGGATGACTGGAAAGAAAGATAAAAAAGGTTTATTTACTTTATTGCATGGGGTTTCAAAACAAATCTCACTTGTTCCCATATTGCTCAATCTTTTTTTTTTTTTTTTTGCTATAACATATCAAAATGACAAACCACCACCACCACCATGTCCTGATATTTATATGAGTATGAGCTAGGACAGGAAAAATATCATCAAACTTATCTATTAATTCATTACAAGTGTGATTTTGAAGATCCTGTTGCATTTTATTGTTGCCACTTAATAACTTTAAACAATTCATGGGGATTTGACAAGGAGAATTTCTTTGTCCAGCTTACTTTAATGGTTATACAAGATTGGTTTAAGATAAAACACTACAAAAGGAGGTTTAAAGTGTTCACTGGTTCTTGTAATAGTATCTATTAGTGGATGACTTCTGTGTACGTACACATTTTTGTATGGGTAGATAATGCATGCCTGTTTTAATGGGTTGGGAAGTGCCTGTAGATGGAGTTTTCCAGTTGCGCAAACTATCTTGTGCATTGGCATTAATCTTAGGTTTTAAAATAATTTTCTATTCATGTGACCTTGATCAGCAATGTTCTTTTCTGTTCTGTTCTGGAAAGGCACTGGAATCTTTTAATCAGTAATCTGTTCATTAATCATCTTTACAGTAGAACTTTAATGGCTCAAAAAGGCTTCTGACCATGAAAATTAGTTTCAGCCAAAGGTAGTTCTAGCCATTCAGGGTTAATTTCCATATGAATTATAATGCTAGGACTGTGGTCAAGGGACCCGGGAATGAGTTCTAGCCATGCAGGCAGGGTAAACGAGCCAGCAGACTTCGAGCCATTGAAATTCTACTGTACATGGTACTGCAAGGCAGAAGTCTTTGAGTGCTTGTTTGCATACTTGGTATATTGACTGTCATTAAATTAGAAACTTATCATGATGATGTCACTTGAACCTCTGGATAAGATTAACTTTTCTAGCTTTTCTAGATGATCATATTGTTGTAGAAAAATATTTTGAGTAACAAGTTCACAACATGTAAGTGGTTGTCAGATAAAACCAGGATGGCAGGAGACACAATTAGAAGTTCAAATAACCACAGTAGGTCAAAGATTTAAAAGAGATTCAGTCCATATTTTCCATCGTTTACACCCAGTAGTTTTGTTGTCAAAAAGGTATGACATTATCTCGAGATCAAGGTGACGGCCCATAGCAAGACAGCTCAATTCATAATTACATGTAAATATGTAATAATTTTATAGATCTATAGAAAATTATCCTATAGATCTGACTTTGATTGTTCCCATTCAAATAATTATCTAATAATAAAAAATGATAAGATCAGTTTTTATGCTGTGGAAGTCTTAAAGTTTGATTTTGTTGCAAAAGGTGAAAGATTGGTGGAAAGAGATCTAGATATATTTATGTTTAAAACAGCTGGTATGCCTGAGTTTGCAAGTAGTTGTAACAGAGTGTATCTCAGAACTTTTTGTATACATGTAATTTATAGATATTAATAATTTTAATGATTGCAAACATTATATATCTGACATAATCTGCTATCTTACTGCCTGACACGAAGTCAAGGTCACCAGAATACACCGGCTAGTATGGTCTTCCCACTTTTAACCCTTCTGTTTGACCTGGCTGTCTGTGTCTTTGGTTTGACCTGCCTGTTTAGAAGTAATTGTCTTCAAACATGTGGAAGGTGTTCAAAACGGTTATAGGGTGATTTGCTTTGATGCATTTTATGGTTGCCATAAAGAGGACCATTGGTATTTTGATAGATCATTATGGTTGATAATAACTGTCATTACTTGCTTGTCATTTAAGAGGGAACATGTCTCCATTGGTGGAATTCTCTTGTTGAAATAGACCTCATGTTGAGGGTTTATGACCTTTAGCCTTGTTATATTCCAATACCATAATAATGGTAAATATTAAAACAGAAATCTGTTGGCAAACAGTGTAGACCCAGATCAGACTGAGCAGTCTGATCTGGGTCTACACTGTTTGCCAACAGATTTATAAAACACTCCATGATATAGTTCCAAATTAGAATCAATGAATATTAAAAGAGAGTATGGTGCATTGGCCATTTCAGGTGAAAAAGTGCTTTATCACTCATCTTTTTAGCTCACCTGAGCATGAAGTGCTCAAGGTGAGGTATTGTGATCGGTCTTTGTCCGGCGTCCGGTCGTGCGTCCGGCGTCAACTTTTGCTTTAAACAACTTCTTCTCCAAAACTGCTAGCCGGATTTCAAAATAATTTCACAGAAATGTTCCTTGGGGGACTCTCTACCAAAATTGCTCAAATGGTTCCGCTCCGCTGAACAATATGGCCGCCAGAGCTAAAAATAGAAAAACCTTTAAACAACTTCTCCAAAACTGCTGGGCAGATTTTGAAATAATTTCACAGAAATGTTCCTTAGGAGACCCTCTATCAAAATTGCTCAAACGGTTCTGCTCCGCTGAACAATATGGCCGCCAGAGCTAAAAATAGAAAAACCTTTAAACGACTTCTCCTCCAAAACTGCTGGGCCGATTTTAAAATAATTTCACAAAAATGTTCTTTAGGACACCCTCTACCAAAATTGCTCAAACGGTTCCGCTCCGCTGAACAATATGGCCGCCAGAGCTGAAAATAGAAATAAATCTTAGAATGGCACAGAGGGCACAGTTATGATCCAATCATCATGAAACTTTGTCAGAATGTTTATCTTAATGAAATCTAGACCATCTTCGAAACTGGGTCATGTGGGGTCAAAAACTAGGTCACTGGGTCAAATCTTAGAAAAACCTTGTGCACACTCTAGAGGGCACAGTTATGATCCAATCTTCATGAAACTTTGTCAGAATGTTTATTTATATAAAATCTAGGCCAAATTTGAATCTGAGTCTTGTGGGGTCAAAAACTAGGTCACTAGGTCAAATATTAGAAAAACCTCATGTACACTCTAGAGGGCACAGTTATGATCCTATCTACGTGAAACATTGTCAGAATGTTTACTTTCATGAAATTTATACCAGATTTGAAACTGGGCCATGTCAGGTCAAAAACTAGGTCACTAGGTCAGTTCTTAGAAAAACAGTGTGAACGCTTTTGAGGACACAGTTTTGTTCTAATCTTCATGAGACTTTGTCAGAATGTTTGTCTCCATCGAATCTGGACCAAGGGTGCAACTTGGTCATGTTGGGTCAAAAAGTAGGTCACTAGGTTAAACCTTAGAAAACATTGTGTACACTCTAGAAGGCACAGTTTTGATAACTTTGCCAGAATGTTCATATCCAAGAAATCTAGACCAGGTTTGGAACTGGGTCATGTAGGGTCAAAATCTAGGTCATTAGGTTAAATCTTATAAAAAACCTTAGGTACACAATAAAGGGTTCATTTTCCATTTAATCTTTGTGAAACTCTGTCAGTCATATGGATGTCTCTGAGGTTAAGTTCACAGGATATTCAGGTGAGCGATCCAGGGCCATCATGGCCCTCTTGTTTGAAGAGGGGACAGATAGATCTGCCTTTGATATTGCACTGTCTGCATGAGCTTCTTCATTGGCATTGTGCATGCTTTTAACTAACCTGAGTTATTGTAGAAGTAGTAGTATTTCAACTATTCTAACAATGTTTCCCCTGCACTGCAATCGGTAGGGCACCTGACTCGTAAGTCAGAGGTCCTGGGTTCGAATCCCGGTCTGGCCACATACTTTCATTTCTCCTTCCGCTGATTCAAGAAGGGCAGTTGTCAGTTACTGGCGAAAGTATGTGCACTTAGTACTGGTTAACTGCTTAGGAGGTCTAAGCCTGCCCAGGAATAGTGTGGTTAGGTTGACTGACCGTCCCGACATGACCTTAGTTGTTTACCGTTGACGTTAAGCATCAAATCAACTAACCAACCAACCCTGCACTGCAGCAGAATATATCTACTCCCGCAGTACGGGACACTGTGCGTCTGTCCATGTCATTGTAGAATATCAAAAATCCTTAATTTATACAGATTAGCTGTCAGATATGAGTGTTCACTGTTCAACATTGTTCCCTTTGAGGGACTTTGAACTGTTTGTCAGGAGGAAATGTCTGTTTTAATGTCATGGTGCTGTTGAAATTAAAAGCTTTCTGGTGTAGTCTGGAGATTTAAATTGATAAGGATTTTGGGTTTAGTGCTGTGAAATGAAAACCAATTACAATTGTCTGCTTTAGTCCATTTTGTTGGCCTAATGTAAAACCTGGACTGGACTTTGGACTCAGGGACCAGTCCATTGTCTGAGTCCAGTCTAGGTTTAATATTATGCCAGTTACAGACAATGACATGAGAACATCATTTGAGTTGGCTAGCCTACTGGAACTACCACAGGTCATGCAAGTTTGCACCTTCAGGTACTTTCCAGTAGGAAGTTCAAAACCTGCCTAGGTGAAAACTTGCTTGGCCGCAGTACTGGAATTTTGATTGCCCATTTGCAATGCAAATGCACCTTGCAGAAAGTAGCACTGGCCTGATGCAGGTTTGCACATTCAGCAAGTTTGTCCCTTCCTACTGACCAATGCCAGTTTGCACAGTCTCACAACGGGTAGGCTGCAATCGAAAACGCTCTTTGCAATCGATTAACGCGGATCAAAAACCATTAGAAACAGCGTTTTCGATTGCAAATTGTTGCCAATTTGCAATAGAAAAGGCTGTTTCTAATGGTTTTTTGGTCCGCGTTCGTTAATCAAAAACCATTAGAAACAGCGTTTTCGATTGCAAATTGTTGCCAATTTGCAATAGAAAAGGCTGTTTCTAATGGTTTTTTGGTCCGCGTTCGTTAACTGCATGAGCGTTTTCCATTGCCACCTACCCGCTGTGAACAGGGATAAAGACTAACAATTTCGACTTAGGGACCCACACTGCCAAAATTCAAAATTTAACACTAGGGGTATGGACTATTTCTCCAAAATTTCAGGGGCCCAGCCCAAAATTTAAGGGCTGTGGGCTACTGGGCCCCTGTTAGTCTTTATCCCTGTGTGAGTCTGCACCATTGTCACTGGCCATGCTAGTTTAATGTACCTTGAGTCTACTGAAAAGTACCATTGGCCAGTTTGCACTTATACAGATGGGAAGTAAAGAGACAGTAACTCAGACCTGAGTTCTGTAAGCCCATAATTTCAAAAATGATTAATTTTAAATTGGATCTTAGCAATCAGCCCATGCAGTTTTAATATATTTCTGTTTATTATAAAAGGCTTCAATAAAATTAGGCAAATAGAAAATATGTTGGCTGCTGTATTATTCAGTAGCCAATTTTGGCCCAGGACTACCCTGAGCTGCCTTGTTACACAGTCAATAATAATGTTTACCTGCCCAGAGCAGGGAGACCTGATGTGAAAGTTTGATGTATATTTACTCAATCAGGTTTTCTTTAATTGTCATGTTATTGTGACAGGTGTTAAAGTCACCATATTCCAAAGCTTATTGGTTTATATCAATATTTGTTTGGACTATACCTCCCAGATGTATCATATGAAAAGGTATTTACAAAACACTTGGACCTTCTTTGAAATAGTATTTTCAGCTACCCTTTCTATGACAGATTTTGAAGATTGTATTTTTTCTCCTCAAGGAATTGACTGCATATTATGCGGGATGTACATTTGAAATTTGGTTTTGAACAGAGGAATTATTTGAAGCACACCCTAATGTCTTATAATGGGACACCTAAAAACCATTAATTTTTGTTTCAAAAGTTCAGTTTCGGTTTCATACTATACAATATTGAAAGACTGACTCATCCAAGGACTTTCTTCTTTCAGTTTAAATACCCACTGGGATAACATGAGAAACCTTGTCAAACGCAGCTTCTGTTTCAGTCTTACAGTGACTCATGGGGAAATTGAATGTTAATTTAACCCTTAAAGCCTCAAAAATTAAAATTGTTGAATTGGCAAACAGTGTAGATCCAGATGAGGTGGCTCATAATGAGCCACCTCATCTGAATCTACACTGTTTGCCCTCTAGTGTTCAAATTCTCAATATGATATCGCTTGGACAAAACATTTTTTGAAATTCTGCAAACGTAAATTTTGTCATCTGCTTTTTGGCGCATTAAGGGTTAAATGTTTGCGGTATGAAAGTGACATATTTATCATCAAATGATGACCTTGTTACAGATTTACCTGTATGCTTATTTTTCAGCTCCTTGCACATTGTGGTCGAAAAAAGCTTTTTTATATATCATGCAGAATAATTTTGTCATCCTAAATCCTTTACTATTTCTGTTCTATTTATTTCAAAAATGAAAGTGAAAATTGTAAAATATATGTGGACTTACCCTGGTACAACAGACCCATCTTCCTGAATGAACAACAGACCCATCTTTCTGACTGAATACATGTATTTTGCTTTCGAGTGCAATGCGATTTACCCAGGACCATAATGTTAATTTTGCCAGAGATATTGGCTGTTAGTGCCTGTAGACCTGTACACAGGGCCCTCCGTAGCTTCTTACATCGCTACGTCTGTTGAAGCGAAATGTAATGTCAGAGGATCAGGACTATTAGTGCCTGCACTTATATTCAACAACCCTGTGGTCTAATCTAGTATACTCTGAGTAGTCTATCCCATAACTTTTCCGGGTATTTGGGGCACCAAAGACGACTAAAATTACAGCAATCCTTTTTCACCTCATCCTGTTTTCAGCAGCCTTTAGTGTGCTGGCTTATTCCATGTCTGTTTAGTTTGTAATATTGTCTTCCCAGCACCTGTTCTTCTGTCTGCCTCTTCCTCTTAACTTTCCTTTGACTGTGGCCTGTAGAATGGTCTTTGCTGAGCCAGACGACCTTGAGATGTGGCCAAATCACCTAAGTTTCTGTTTCTTGACAGTCATATCCTCCAGTGGCTGCTTGGATCTTCCTGGAAACATCCTGTTTATATCAAGTGGTCGGACTGTATGATATGTTCTCAGTGACAGCTGCTCTCATCTCAGCGATGAATATTCGTTTCTCTACTTCTGTCAAGGTCCAGGACTCAAAGGCATACAGAAAGGCAGTCTCTATCATTCTAGCTAGCACACAATTGACACAAGAAGAGTCAGATATAGAAGTTCCCACAGGATCATACAAATCATGGACACAATTAAAACTTCAAAAATTTGAAAAATCTCAAAATTTCTATTTTTATGGTTTTAATCTATGATCAGTCATGTCTGTGCTTCTTAAACATCTTAAAATCTATTATTGAAAGCTTAGGAACAAATTTATTAAAAACCCATAAATACCTTATGTTCAATGGATTGAATAATATCAATGAAAAAATCTGGTGTACCCAACAATTCTGAAAATTGGGAAATCTATAATAATCATCATAATTGTGGTAAAAATGGAACAGTTTGGTTTTACAATGCAGTATAATGCGGTCAAAAGATGTGGATGGTATAATGGCAAACAGTGTAGACTACTCCTTTGGGTATGCACTGTTTGCACAAAACCTATCTCTCTGAATACTTTGAGTTTTTGTCTCACCTGCAACAAGCAGAAACAAAACATAGGTAATACTTTTCTGGTGGCATTGTTGTTGTCAGTGGCAGGGCAAACATACAGCGGATTTTCTGGTTTAGCTCTTTGTGACAATTTGTGGAATTAGACTATCGTAGCGAGACACTGCATTCCGCAGAATTCTAGTTATGTACAGTATGCGTTTCATATTCAATTTTTTTTACCAGTACATGGTTTATGATAAGCCTCAAACTTACACAGAAAGGTCATATATAAACATGAAAAGATGCGGGTGACCCTCACTAGAAGAGAAGCAAAATAAAAACAAGAGCTGTCGCCTGACAGCATAGCTCGCCTGAATTGGTACTTTCCCCTCACACAGCCGCTATGGTAGTGTGGACTGCTATGCATATAACTTCAGGCAAGTGTGTAGGAGCGGCTGTAGTGTAGTGGATAACACTCCGGACTACCAATCCAGGGATCGCAAGATCGATCCCCCGCTTCTCCGGTCTTTCGGATGAGACTTTAAACCTAGGTCCCGTCTCCATATGACCTCGTTGTTGGTGGGACGTTAAACCCGAGTTCACTCACTCACTCAGGCAAGTGTGTCCATAATGAAAACACATAAATAAAAAAAAGCTATCTCAGAAATAAGTCTTAAAATAAAATTAAAATAAATAAATGAAATGAAATTTCAAAGTCCATGAGCTTTAGGTAAAAAAAAAGGGGTAGGGGGGGAGGGGGCTAGGATGTATCAAAACCCTGGACCATTATCTAACATCAGTCCAAGTATTAGTATCAACTGAGTCCATCATCGTGGCACTGTGAAATTTATAAATATAAAACTTTAACCAAAATCTTTAAGATAAAATTCTAAGTCGATGACCTTGATTTCAAGGTCATCCAGTGGGGTAAGTATAAGGTGTTTTGTGAAAACTCAAAAAAGTGTCTAACATCAGTTCAAGTATAAACTAAATCTCTGCAAGGCATTATGAATCAGTAAGCAATTACAAAACTTTAATAAAGACAAAAATTTCCTAACTCCCTGACCTTGACATCAAGGTCACTGAGCGGGGTTGGGGTAGAACTCTGTAGATCTAACTACAGTGCAAATATAAAAAGAATTCATCTATGGGTTCAGGAGATATGTGTCTTTAAAAAACTTTAACCAAAACATCCAATTAATAAAAAGACAATTTTCTAAGTCCATGACCTTGACATTAAGGTCACTGAGGGGAGTGGGGGTAGTACCTGCAAAAACTTTAGACCAATATCTAACTTCAGTGCAAGTATCAAAGGAATCCATCCATGGATTAAGGAGATATTGGGCTTTATAAAACTTTAACCAAAACATCCAGTCCAAAAAAACTCCCAATTTTCTAAGTCCATGACCTTGACATCAAGGTCACTGAGTGTGGTGGGGGTGGTACCCTGTTAAACTTTAGACCAATATCTAACTACAGTGCAAGTATCAGAAGAATCCACCCATGGGTAAAGGAGATATAGGTCTTTAAAAAACTTTAACCAAAACATCCAATCTGGATGCGGACGTGGACATCGTGGTGACAACAATAGCTCTTCCTGAACTTTCGTTCAGGCCAGCTAATGGCAGAGTTTCATCCCCTGAAAATGTACCCATTCACCTTAATTAATATCCAGGGCTAAATAGTTAATTTGCAAACATCGTCAATCCAGATGAGGTGGCTCATAATGAACCACCTCATCTGGATCGTCACTATTTGCTCTCTAGTCTTTGAATTCTCAGTATGATATAGCTTGGACGAAATGTTTTTGTTTCATTATTGCAGAAGAAAATACTGTCGTCTGCTGCTTTAGGGCTTTAAGGCTAACATAATATCCTCATAGTCCCCTTTCAGTTAGCTGTCCTTCACCCCACTCAGCTGTGTTATGATCTTCTTTGCTTTTATGAAATATGTAAAAATAAACAACAGGCTTTAAATCTTTTAAGCAGGTTTGGAGAAGTTAAATCGATTTTATAGTGAAGGCGTTTGGCCAGGTCAGTGACATGGTCGGCCATTCAAATGATTCTTTTCGACACAAAGCGTGTAATTGTATCGAGTCACGGTCAGGTAAGCTCCAATTACCCATCAACAACAAACCATTATAATCTTTTTGACTGTGTAAATACCATCTTTTCGAAGTGAAATTTAAGGTTTAGTGATGGGAAAAGCTGCCTGTACTGTCCAAAACATTTCAAGTCTCGTAAGAACGTTCCCCCAGCACCTCATTGGAATGTATCCGTAGCTGCAGCAAAGGGGGTGCAGTTTGTCCGTCCATTGTCAATTCTTGTCAGTCCTGCTCTTGAAGGCTGTATGACTGCTTGCGTGCGTGGACAGGAGTACATTAGCCCATTGCATTCTGGTTATTTTTTGCCGTCTGCTGAAATTGTCATCTGCATCAAAATTTATTCTTTTCAAAAATATAACAAGTTATCTTTGTGTCCTTTGATATTAAGCCTGATTAAAGCCTGAGATAAATGTGAATGGTCTCTGTGTTGTTGGTTGACCAGACAGGACAATTTTCACCTTTGCCGATTAAAATTATTTTCTTTGTATAAATAAAGGCTTTTGTATATCTCCCTGGCATATGGAGTGTGTGTATGTATGCCTACAGACTATATAGTTTTTGTCATGATCATTTTTTGCATCACACTGACACTGATCAGTGTCTTCCCTATGGTCATGAACACCCTGTGAACCTGGCGGGATATATCATATGATCAGGGCCATGGTGTTTAATAAAACTAACCTGGTTGTTAGTTAATAAGACATTATGTTTTCAATTGTATTGTATCCAAAAACTGCCTCTCAATTTTTAAAGAGACTTATTCCAACATATTGTATGCAGAGACTGCCATTTTTTGCTAAAAAAATGTGAGAAGCTTTTGCAATGCAAAAGCTTCTCAATTTTTTTCTGCAAAAATATTAGCACACTGTCTTCATGTACTAGAAGACTAAATGAGCCCTTCTCTAATGACTTTGTTAAGCTTAACGATGCTTTGGCCAGCCAGTCCCAGTTAGCTTCTAAATGTGTCTTAGCTGTTTTTACTGGCAGTAAAGTGCTATTTTCTGCTACATCTGTGTGATGTACATGGCGCACAGAGTCTTTTTCGATTCCATCAAGTTCTCACATAAACCTTATTACCATTAGACCTTTAAGTACAAATCGTTACTCAGACCAAGTATGTTTATTGCTGTATGGGGATTCCTAATATGGGTTAATTAAGGCCTACTTGGAGAATTTGCAGTATAAATAACTATTATGCTTCCTGATTGATTCCGTGGAGGATTTTGATCAATACTTACATTTGCTCTTTGCAATGAGAAAATCCACAAGTATGTTTATGCGGACAAGACTGGCCTAGCCTTGTGCACATGTTTGCAGGCTAATCAGGACATTCTTTGTTGACGGGCATAGCAGTATTCTTGATGGCCTCAAAGTTACATTGTGACCAACAAAATACAAAGATCCCAATCGGAAGGGATGAACACAGGTTTGCTTGTACTGTCTCTATCAGCATCCGATTTTCCAATGGGCCAAATCATTTAATTGTAGAGAGCAGCCACTGGTAGGTTTTATGTCATTTCATTGATTTCGCAGGCTGAAATTAATGGTCTTCGAATTAGTTTAGGGCAAAAGTTTATGATGTAATCAGAGCTCCAGGAAAGACTGAAATATTGTTGATAATTCCTGGGTAATTTATCATACTTTTTCGTAAAACGTAGGTAACAATGTGGCTCTCAGTTTAGTAGCCCTACCCCAGGCAGTTCTAATGAGTGGTCAAGTTTTATCATCCATGAAGGTACATGAACACTTGGAAAAATGATATTTCGGCATGTTGCAAACATTGGCGAAACCTTTTCTTTATGATTCTTCCATAGTCAGACCCTTTGAAAATCTGATAGAGCCAGCAGACACAGCAGCAATGAAGATATGATCAGAGCCTTAGATTTTTTAGCTGATGAACCCATGTTTGCTTGTGCTCAATGTAAGTTTTCCATGTTTGGCAACAATGACAAATCAAATTCCTGCAACAGCTGGCTGGCTTGGAGGACATTCTACATAAGTATGTCATAGTATGAACTATGTAATAGTTATGGAACATTTTTATCTCATTTCTCCATTAATATTAAGGTGTATGGATACACTTTCAGAGGAGGCAGCTGTCTATGACATTTTGATTTTGCTTCCCTTCACAGGGGGAGGGTGGCTGGGGGGGGCGCCAAAATGTGAAGAATTTGGTTCCCTAAGTGAGAGGGCTTTTAAGAGCAGAGCTGACCTCATTTTGAAAGAGCTTCATTACATAGGGAAGCAAACTTTGTCGTTTATGGAAGCAAACAGGGAGTCACAAAAGTTATTTCCCTTAGTAAAATGGTAGAAAATGAGGTATATCCATACATTTCAGATATATTGATTGCATAAAGTAAGCCAGCTCCTCTGCTGGCTTGCACTTTGTGTTTTTCCATGTGACACATTTAAAGATTTGTTTGATTTTGTTTATCATGACTTAAAACACCTGTAAATGAATGATTTGATTGTTTTACGATCTACTTATTGCATTATCATGATTATCATTAGATCAATTCATTTAAATTCATGAACTAGACCTTGGGGCAAATTGAATTGATTATTCCAGCAGCTGTGCTAAAAACAGTTCAAGTTTTTTGGCATAATATTTCAAAACCAGAATAGGAGTTTAAATCATACAGAAAATATTTTAGACACTGCAGTCGGGGGGAAGCCAAATATGACGGACAGTCTCCGCATTTGAAGTGAAAATTGGTAAAATAGTTTATACCCACTGTTGAGGTGTTCAGGTTTTGTAAGTTTTCTGGACTTTCCCGTTACTCAGTTATACACGGCACTCCTATCCAATGATTGTATTTAACGTTTAAACCACAGATTTTAAAGATTTTTGAATCTAGATTGTATTACCTTCAATTTGATCAGTTTTTGTGCCTAAAGTCAATATTTTATCTGTTCTAATATTGAAATTGATACTTTGAAGTGTTGAGATTAAATCATCTCTGTTTGAATGGTAGTCATATATTTTATCTGTTTTAACTCTTTAAGCACCTGTCAGTGACGAAAATAGCATAATTTGCAAACAGCGTAGATCCTGATGAGGCGGCCTCATCTAGATCTACACTGTTTGCCCTCTAGTCTTTGTATTCTCAATATGAAATGTCTTGGACAAGGCATTTTTTTAATTTTTGCAGACGTAAATTTTGTCGTCTGCTTTTTGGTTGCTTAAAGAGTTAAAGAGATATAAAATAAATCATTGGGCTCCTTAAATCCATGGTAGAGAGACAGACATGAAAAAACTAAATAAAACTGACAAAAATAGAAAATATAATTTATCAGAAGGTTATGTCACAGCCAGAAGGGCTATACACCAGGATGAGACGCTAATGAATTAATATTATAAGATAAATTAACCTTATTGAATACCTTGATAGGTATGGTGTTTTCAGTGACTGTTTAAGCAGACTAATATCCTTTCTAATGAACCGATGTATGTAATGCAACGTCTGATTGGATGACGTCAAAAACTTGCGACAGGATATCATGCGATATTCTGTCAAAAACCCGCCGTAATTATGTAACATCGTTTCTCATTGGCTGACGTCTGGTTTTACGTCGCTGAAAGCCTTTGCTATGGGTGCAAAGTAACACACTTTGAAGGGTGAAAATGTGACATGTGCATCAGAATGGGGTAACTGTACTGAAAATTGTCATTTGGGGAGGTAAATCGTCGGTTTTATTGTCGCAAATTGCATTTTACGGTTCCGCTGGCACGTCGCTGTAAACGAAATTTCCAATCATAAAACCAATTTACCTCCCCAAATGACAATTTTGAGTACAGTTATTCCCTTATTGATCTCATGCAACATGTATAAACAGTTTTTGTCTTGGCGGCCACTCTAAGCAGAAGCTAGACATAGGTATCACTTTTCTGATGCTTGTTGTTTTGTGACAATGCGCTGTCAGGTGAGACACTGCATTCTGTGGAATTCTTGTGTTAGGCATCCCCATTGAAGTGGAACTTAAGCCTTAAAGGGCCAAAAAGCTAAAAAAAAAAAAAAGCAGATAAAACAATTAGCATCTGCAAAATCAAAAACATCCTTAAAGGGGAAAAAAAAAGGCAGTTAACATCTGCAGAATAATTTGTCGAAGCAATATGACATTGAGATTTTCAAAGACTGGAAGACAAACAGGGTAGATCCAGATGAGCCACCTCTTCTGGATCTATATATGCCGTTTGCAAATTCATCCAATAATCTTCAACTGAAAGTACAAAATTTTGTATGGCAGCAGATGACAATGGCTGTTTCAATAAGCTTTTCATACAAAATTGAGCCGCAGCATGAGAAAACCAGCAAAATGGCATGTGCTCCTAGCTTCGGCATTCGCCAGAATGACAAGAGTCTTTGCTGTGTGCTTAAAGGGTACATGTAGTTAAGGCTCTAACCTAGCTGCATGTGGACAAAGAAGACTGTGATCAGACTGGGCAGGTGCCCAGGCTGATCTGAGTCTTTGCTGGGCGCACATACCGCTTTGTTGGTTTTGTGGTGTCGCAGCTAAATTATAGTGTTTGTAACAAAATTTGATAATTACTCTTCACCTTGAAAGGTGTATGCAGTGCAGTACGTGTATGATAAATGAGATATATTCAGTAATTATTCTAAACTTCCTGTGTTTCAGTTCTTTTTTAAGGAGAAAACTGACGCATGCAACAAATATTTGCGGGAGACATGCTTGCAGCATTTTATGTGAAACACGTTGTTAATAATAAGAGAAAATGTACATAGACTTTTGCACTGAAAGAAAAAAAAAACGTCGGGCCATAGATGTTTCTTTATACACAAAATGTTTGCAACCCAGGAGGCACACGACGTTGAAATGATGTCGTATTGACATCGATGTGACGTAGTGACGTCACATCGATGTCAGTACAACATCATTTTGACGTCATGTGCCCGCTGGGAATGAAACAACCAAGAAGAAATAGACCCTGTGTCACCAAGTTTTATATAATGGCAACTCTGCCATTTTCAACTTTGCCTACTTTCAGGAGAATTAAACTTTGCCATTTTCATTTTTTCCTCCATCCTCCAGAATGGGAGTCAATTATTTAAAGAATGAATTTGCTCCTGGGTACAGATTCTTTCCTTTAATAGTAGTCCCCCTTTGGAAGGGTTTGGTCATCAGGGAAAGCAGTCAAGAAAGTTGTCTCCCTTGGTAAAATGGCAGGAATAATTCGGGCAGCAACACAACAAAACCGACAAAGTGACATGCTCCCAGTGAAGACTCAGATAAGCCTACCATAGTGAAAGTTTCATGATTGAAACATTTTCAAACATGTTTAAACTTGTTATTTGGACATGTTTGAACATATTTTGACAATGTTATAAACATGTTTAGAAATGTTTAAACATGTGCATTAAATGGCACCATGGTCAAACATGATCAGATATTAACGATGTTCAGCCATGTTTGACAATCATATAATTATAATGATTAAACATGTTCTTGAAAATGGGGTCAACATCATTCAGACATGCATAATCAAGTCTAAACATGTTTTAGCCTGGCATGTAATATGTTCAAACATGTTACATGCACCAATACGCCTGGCATATAACATGTTCAAACATGTTATATGCACCAATGTGCCTGGCATTTAACATGTTCAAACATGTTACATGCACCCATGTGCCTGGCATTTAACATGTTCAAACACATTACATGCACCAATATATCATGTTTGAACATGTTTGGACGTTCAAACATTACCACAAAAACATGTTCAAACATGATCTTGTACAAGTATTAGCATTTCAAAAGAGCTGATCACAGTTTAGCTTTAAATTTTGGTCCTCTGCAATTCGATGTTGATGACCTTCTATGCATTTTATAGGAGCCTATAAGCTTTATGTAGTCCGAATTTCATTTAGTTACATTCCATGTTAAAAACCAATATCATGCCTCAAAATCTGGTTCCGGGTTCAGGGTGTTGGTCCCGGCTTTTATTTATTGGCAAACACTTTTCACTCACTGTTGTAGGTTTGGGAGTGGCTTAAGGCACATGTGAAGCAAGCCAAATTCTGAACCTGGCTTGTCTCACATAACTCAACCATAAATCCATCATTTTCAATCATGTTTGAATATGTTTGATTTTCTTCAAGCATAATTTTGAAAAAACAAAGTAATAACTGGCATCTTTGTATTGTACTCCCAACTTTTACAATGAATTGCAAAATCTATCATTGTCTTTTTAGTGCAGAAGCCAGTTGGTCAATTTTACAGTGAAACATGTTTGATGATCAGACATGTACTTTTAACATGATCAGAAAATGTTTTAACATGTTTCAACATGTTTAATCATCAAACATGATCTAGTTTTCACTATGGTGGACATCTGCCCGGTCTGGTCAGTCTTTGCTGTCCCCATTAAGGTAATCTTAGTTACTGTTTAAGTGCACAGCAAAGACTTTGCTCAGACTGGGCATATGCCCAGGCTGGTCTGATTCTTTGCCATACGCACATGCCACTTTGTTGGTTTTGTTGTGTCCTGGCTCATATTAGGTGTACCTATACAAGTATGAGAGAATAAAGTGGGAGCTGGGAGTCCATTTCAGCTGCTCTCAGTGTTTTGCAATAAGCTACCCACTGCTCATTTTGTGGGGCTTAAAGGGCTTATGGAAAGCTGAATAGAGTGTGTGAGATATTTGTTGTGGCTTGGTCCCGTTCCATCTTTCAGATGGATTTACCATCTCGCCTTTAACTAACAGAAGCGAGACATAGGTATTACTTTCCCCATGTCGGCTGCAGCCTGAACTTCCTGTCAAGTTTTCGGTTTTAGCTCTGTTTTGTGACAAAGTGCTGACAGGTGGGACACATCATTCCATGAAATTCTTGTCTTGAGAACAGTCTAAGCTTTTACCAATATATGATTTTTCTGTTTCAGGAAAGAGAAGCTCATTTTCGTTAACTCGGGAATTCAAGGCCACAGTCTCTCAGATAGATGTAAGTATGGCACAATATTTCTTCGGTTATAATATAGAGGTTTTTTCCTTCCAAGCAATCCCTAAAATCTGGAATGGTCATATAAGATGGCTCTAGATTTACTGTTTATAGATATTTAGGGCCAATTGCTCAAAGCAAGTTTAAGCTAACCTCAAGTGTAATCCATACAAAATGTATGGCTAACCTTGGGGTTGGCTTTAAACCAGCATTGTGCAATCAGCCCATATTGTTTAAAGTCATAAAACTTGGAAGACTCAGTGTTCATAAGATTCAGGTTCCAGAACCACAGTTCAAGAACTGTTTTATCAGTTCTAGAACAGTTCTAAAGGTTCAACGAAAGTTCTTGAACGTTCAAGAACTTTATGTTAGTTCTAGAACAAATTTCGCAGGGGAGGGGCGCTCAAAGCACTCAACAGTATTGGTTCTTGACATACTTTTACCATTCACAAGACTTCTGTTTTCTGATTTGGCTGCAGTCTGCAGACAGGCGAGACATACCAGTAGTATTTTGTGGAATTCTTGTTCAGACTTTTGAATGACTCGTGACTGCTTCCTGTTTTCTTTGCTCTTATTTGTCAGGGCCCAGTTGTTCAAAGCATCCTTAGCTTAATGAAGTCATTAGTCAAGGATTCATTATGTTTTATGGTACATATAAACTCTAGTGTGCTAATTAAATATTTTTGCAGAAAAAATGTGAGGAGCTTTTGCACTGCAAAAATAAAATGGCAGAGTTTTTGCATAAATTACATTTGAAAATACAATTACTGGGTTTTGTAAATAATGACATCGTTAGTTTTGAACAACCAGCCCCTGATGCAACAATTTTTGTTTGTGGTAGATTTAATGTTTGATCGAATCACCGAGAGATAGTCGCTGAGGTCATGGCTGTGAAAACGGAGCTACCTAATTTAAAGGTTTAAAACGTTTTTCATAGCAGTGCTAAATGGTTTAAGATCTTGGGTTGACAGAAAAGGTGGTGAAATTTCATCTGAAGGCAATTATTGTTGATATAATGACTATATCCTCTAAGTTAATCCGCCCAGCGAAAGGTCAGAATTCCGTTTTGTGGGTTGTTAGCCCATGAACCAGAACCACAGTTTATAAATAGCTGTATCAAAACAGCATGGGGGAAACAAAATATAGATAATGGGCAGGGTAATGTTAATATCTGCCACTTATGTGTGTAGTATAGGTCCTACTAAGTATAGATGTTTGCTATATCTGTGCCATTTCATGACTTTATACAAAGGGCTGTACAATTTTAAACTGAAAAATTGTTCTTCTGACTTATTGCAAGTGAGTGAACTTGGGTTTAATGTACCGTAATTGCCCCATTTACCGCACGGTGCGCTTAACTTTTTCAAAATTGCAACAAAAAGGTGTGGTTAAAAACGCTTCTAATAACCGCACACTCAGAACGAAAAAAACAACAAATGAACAGTCGAAATAGTCGGCAATACTGATCGGGGTGTTCGAAGTGTCATGAAAATATTTAGTGTTCGAACTATTTGAATTGCCAATTTCTGGGAGAAAAACGATCTCATGTCAAGTCGCAAATTATATCTCATACCTCTCAGTATTAAATATGTCCTCATTATGCATGTTTTTCATTCTCTTCATCCTTCTTCAATATTCCAAATAAATATTTCGAAAGAATGGAAAGTATACCAACACATTTACGATGACCTAACATGTGATTGTTTAAACACGTCAGGTAAGTTTGTCAGTGCTCTGGCTATTCATTCACTGCAAGGGGTCTGCTTTAAATTCACGGGCTTCTATTAATAACACACACATTCTAATTCTGGAAGATGCGGTCCTTTTGATCTTTCCTATTTCTGTCTGTCCTATATTACGTCCAAGGGTGCAGAAATATTGGCAATGTGTCATGAGAAAGGTACCGTATTACATGTGCAAACAGCAAAGCCTTAGACCAGTCTGCGCATCTTAAAACAATTATTTTGCAAACTATCGGCGAATCCTGGAGATTTGTTAGACAGGTCAATGTTCGCAAATGCACTGTATGGTGCGGTGTTTGCTGATCGGATGTGTCCTGAGGCCCTTTTGAGGCCCACGGGCCAGCTATGCCAATGATAAACCTATCCTATGGCTATCGCTAACTTTGTTTAAATGCACCGACCATGCATATGCGCAGGCTGGTCGCTTCGTTCAGTTTGCGATGTATTCAGACTGATTTTGTCAGGAAACAAGAGTTTGTCTTTATGACAATTTATTTCTTTTGCGACCCGGGTTTCTCATCTGCCGTTCATGTATCTTTCCCAAACGCACTTTGGCGCACGTGCACATTATCGCTATATATGACAAGAATTGCTCTTGAGAAATGGCGCCTTTTCGCATGTACGAAAGGCAAAGAATCAGTTCAGCTTGCGCACCCCCGCAACCTCATAACTTCGTAAGCTCGATCCTTCTCGGATCAACATGTACATTCCCATTTCCCATTGTTGATGCAGACAGAGAATATGCTAATCAGACGGCACAGATGTGTAAGCTGATCCGAGTCCGCTGTTCGCACTCATAACCCATTCAGCCAACTTCGTAAATATCGGCGAGGATGCCCGATTGACAGACCGATAGAGTTGCTCTCTTCGCACATTGCGTCGGGAAAACAAAACTGAAAACACTGTCGCTGTTGAAAACTTGAAACAGTAATGGTAAGTTGAACTTGATGCGTTTTGCGAGTTTCAAAAGGAAGAAGCAGTGTGTGCTTGTGCATTTTTTCCGGAAATGGCCTTGGTGTGCGGTTATAGGGGCATATGCGGTAAATGGGGCGATTACGGTATGTCCCACCAACCTGTAGGATGTATGGAGACCACACCAGGGTCTCATCTGAAAGACCGGAGGAGCACTGGGATCAAATCTGTAACCCTGAATTGGTAGTAGACCTCTTTGCTTTAGGTCCTCTTTTGTACTGGAATATGGTCAGATAGCTGACTTGGTGGCTTTACATTCTTTACAGCAGTATTTCAGTCATACCAGGACAATAATAAGTGATATGCAGTGAAGTGCTGTTTAGGTTTAGACAGAATCTTGCTGCCAGCGGGATTCAATCCCATCACCCGTGATCTGAATTTGAGAGTGTGAAGCATCATAAAGACGCTTCTCTGTTTGGCTCGTCTGTAGTCCATGGAGCTAATGTTGTTACCCTGACGTCGGCATCAGCTTTTGGTGTTGGCATGGGCATCACACATTGGAGTTTTACGACAAAGTATTTATGTGATGGTCAAGGTGCTATCAGGTGAGCTATCCTGTATGCAGACAGGTTTTGTTTACCCTGCAATGCATTAAAAGTTCTTAAGTCCACGCAGATCCTTATCAGTATTGTAAACTTGTTAAATATTCATTACCTGAATTGACATGTATTAAACTACTTTACATTATGTAAATTTTGATTTTGTTAACATTGTTAGCCAGCATAACCTTAAGACAATTTAAATCCCTGGATCAGCTGTTTGATACATTTTGCAAATAGATTACCTAATGTAAATACCAAAATTATCAAAAATATTTTTACAGCTTAGCCGAGTTTCCTGTAAATGTCCTAAAATCGAACAAGTTGATGATGCTATTTTTGAAATTTTCAAAAATTGATAAAAAAATGCTGACAGAATGGTAAACAGTATAGACCCTGGTCAGACTGCTCCTTAGGAGCAGTGTGATCTGGGTCTGTACTGTTTGCTCGGGCATTGTTGCCTCAATATTTGAATCCATTATGGTATAAACACATTTTCTTATAGGGCTTTGTTTAAGTGGATTATTGTAAGCCTCTAATTTCTAAACCTATCTATTTCTGCTACAAGGTTTATTTACATTGGGTTTTTGACTTTAGTCCTCCCAAACTTCTATTCCAGACAAAATTTTTATAGAATGTCATGTTTCGCCTGCCATGATGGTCCAAATATATGGCACACAATGTTGATTCAGCATTGAATCTATGTTGATTCAACATCATGATGTTGAATCAACATTGTTTCAATGTTGAATCAGTGCTGTGTGCCCATTGGGTTAGTATTTCCAGTCTCTGACTGAGCTCAAAATAAGCCTCTGTGTCGTAATGGACCATAGCACTGACTCATAAACATTTGGTCTGAGTATCACCATTGTGTGTTCGAATCTCGGCGGCGCACATGTCAAAAAGTTAAATTCTGCTGACGGAAGGCAAGGTGCATGGACATCTTATCAACCAAAAATCACTGTTGAGAAATTTTTGCAAGTTCGTAAGATTTTGAAATAAATCTAATTATCACAGACACAAATAAAATAATACAAAAATTTCCTGACAAGGCTAAAAGATGATAGATGAGACACACAATCTTACAAACTGACAACTCTGCAAAATGATTGTCACATGATAAAGCTTTCTAGGCAGATGTAATTTTATAACAATTAATCTTTTTTTTTATCATTAATATTTTTCTGCTAACCACAATGAAATTGCATAACGACACAGTCCTCTGACAAGGGCCGAACATTCCGGCCTATTCATTTCTGTGTTATCACAATATTATATTTGGCTGCAAACGGTGAAGCCCAACAGACTGGTCCTTATGAACTTCTTCAGACGAGACAGCACAAAAATAAATATTGTGGCCCAGGTGTTCAAAGCTAAGGACATCGTTAGTTATCAAGAAGGTAAATTTTCAAATCTTTAACCTCAGAACACTGTCATTTTTTGCAGAAAAATGTGAGAAGCTTTTGCAGTCCAGAAAAAAATATCAGCATGCTTGATTGAATGTGTACCTAAGAAGACTTAACGAATATCATTTAAGCTAACATTATTCTTTGAAAAGCTGGGCCCAGTTGTTCTACTTTTATTACCAAGGGTCGTAAGGAAATTCACCCTATAAGTGCCAGAAAAAAGCATATGGCAATATTTAGAAAAGATGCTTCAATGTCCACTAAGCTATTTCATATTGAGAATTTACCCTCCCTTCATCCTGATATCACTGAAATACTGGTAAAAAGGACATAAAATCCCTAGGTATCCATCTGTTTATATTGAGAAGTCAGAGACAAGATGGCAAACAGTTTAGATCCAGATGAGATGGCTCATTATGAGCCACCTCATCTGGATCTACGCTGCTTGCAAATTCAACTTTTTCATTTTTTGAACTCTAATTTTTGTTTGCTGGCAAATACATGTCCTTATGTGTTCTAAAGTGAATCATTAATTTGTCTGAAGTCATTTAAATTTTGTGGATCTATTTCAGGCAATACAAGCTCTGGGCTCGGCCATATACAAAGCCCTAGATTATGGCCTCAGCACAACAGAGGAGCCTCATCTGGCCTCAGACCTCGAGGAAATGATAGAGTTCATGACGAATCCTGAGGAAGAAGACGATGAAGGCATTGACCAATGTATCTTTCAAGATATTATTGATGTAAGTTACCCCAACAATACCATAAAAGCAGACGACAAAATTTGTGCCTGCAAAATTTCAAAATAATATCTTATCCTACCAGTGCATATTTGGTGTAAATTTACCCTTAAAGTACCATAAAAGCGGACAACAAAATTTATGTCTGCAAAGTTTCAAAGTACTGTTTCATGACCCAGTCTATAATCTTATTGAGAATTCGAAGACTAGCGGGCAAACAGTGTGGATCCAGATGAGGAGGCTCATTTTGAAATGTTCGTTAAAGCCTGTTTCACATCAGCCTTACGGCAGCCGTACGGCCCTCTGCGATCACATTTCTGGCAAAAATCGCTGAGTTTCGTGCGGCAGGCGCAAGATCGTCGTACGAATTTTAGACGTCGCAAGGTCGTCGCAACGTCAAAAACTAAATTCTCAACATGCACATTATTTCTGCGATTTTTTGGCAATCTGTGGACGCCTCAAGGCTGCCCCACGAAAGTCTTGAGACAACCGCACGATTTTGCAGGAGTTCGCAAGTTTGCAGGCGGGGCCGCTGTCAATCATTGCTTGCGTTTGTCTTGCGACGGTCGCAGGACAGCGGCACGAGCATCTTACGACAGTCGTGCGTCCTGACAGAATGCTATCGCAAGAATGTTGCGAATCGTAAGACAATTGGGCAAGTCGCATGGCAGCTGCATGGCAGGCGCACGACAGTCCTACGATTTTTGCGTCACTTGCGTCTCCCTTAAAAAGTAAATCGGTATTCACAGTCTTGACTCCAGAAATGAAGCATGCCCCAAGGGTTTGCCCCACCAACGCCTCGCTCGTCCTCTTCTACCTTGCCGTGCTCGGATGAGCAGCACCAGGATGGCGGCGTGACGCTCTTCTTCATCACGGAACCTCCTTCTTAGAAGGACAATACGCTGCTGTGGATAGCCATCAGGATCCAATGTGGTGTCGACAATCGATGGTGAAAATATGAGGGTTGTGGGTGGTGCTCTTGCATTTTATTCGTCATTCGAGGCGAATTCGTACGATGAACGTACGGTCATCGTAAGACATTCGTGAGGCAGCCTTGCGAATTCTTGTGCGTCGTGTGGTGCCCGCAAGATTTTTGACAAATTCTTACGACCGTCTCACGGCAGTCTTGCGGCAGTCTTACGGCTGCTGCACGGCCATCTTGCGACAGACGTACGAAATGTTGTTTATTTTTTCTACTTTTAAGCTGCAAAATCGTGCGACCCGTGAGAAAGACGTACGAACATCGTACGGCTGCCTTACGATCTCTGAGACCACGGCGGACCCTCCCAGATACCCTGCGAATTTGTCTGCGATCTGTCTACGGCACCCATGGCCTCCAAAATCATACGAACAAAACATCGCACGGCTGATGTGAAACAGGCTTAACACTGCCTAACTAGAGCTGTATCTAGGTCCCTAGAGGTCACTTGATATAGAATTTAACCCTGGATGGTTAGAATGGCTAAAACTACCTTTGGCTGGAATACCATTTCAGCATGCATTCAACTATGCCTCCTCTTTAATATGGGATGAAAATAGCATCTGATGCTTTTGTTTGTTAAAATTTATCACCTCCCACATTAAAGTTATTGAAACTGAGTAGTGTCATCCATCATAATGATAGCTGTGAGAAATTGTTGGAATTCTCAAGTTACAATACTTTCTTTTGTCATTCCTCAGTTTTCACGCTGATATTAGAAAGTTTAATGGTTTTGAGAGATTTAGCAGCATGGTTGATTCTGGGATCCAACTTGTTTCAAAGGCTGCCCGTAATATGCAAAATCTCTCTCCCTAAGCTTAACTCTTTAAGTACCAAAGAGCAGACGACACAATTTACGTCTGCAAAAATTAAAAAAATGCCGTGTCCAAGACATTTCATATTGAGAATTCAAAGAATAGAGGACAAACAGTGTAGATCTAGATGCGGCGACTCATTATGAGCCGCCTCATCAGGATCTATGTTGTTTGCAAATTTTGCTAAATGCGTTACTGGGGCTTAAAGAGTTAAGGTCAGAATTCATCCAGCACAAAGAGAGTAAGTTGCTCTTACCTGTAGAGAGTGTTTTTACAACCGTATTTAAGGGGTGTTTTATCAAACTGTTTGCTGGATTGCTAAAAATAGATCTTGATCAGACTTGAATAAAATGGTAAAAATACAATGTACAGGAGTGGGTCCCCATTCTGAATGATTGTGTCTATTCTTTAAAAAGCAGTATGAAGTTGGTCTTCATGGTTTGCTCTGGTGTTTAGGATTGACAGTAACAATTTTCCCTTTGTAGTCTGACAGTTGCGAGTGTAGTCTAAGACCAGGCTGCTGGTCTCCAATTGATGCTTAGCGGTTCGTCATATACCCAGGCTGGCCTCCATGTGATTTAGGCTGTCTTTACTGTGCACAGGCTGGCCTGAGCACGTATTTCCTATATGGTATATAATGTTATAATAGAAAACTGCCTATTGAAGAATGTGGAACTTGTAAAACTCATACAAACACAGCTCTTCATTGATCTTTCCTGATAGTAAATTATTGATCAAGTAATATCTTCTGCCATTTCTTAATGGGGCTATCATGTACCTTATATAGATTTTCAGCTTGAACTTCAATTTTAGGATGTTTTTTCTTAGCTTGTTGGTAGGTAAATTGACTGGGTGTGTGAACTCGGTTTGAAGTTTTACCAGCACATAGGTCATACAATATGGAGACGGGACTTCAGTTTTGAAGTCTCATCCTAAAGACAGGAGGAGCTAATTTACAGTGATCAAAAAGCGCTGTATGGTCCCAAATGTTTTTGGCTTCAACCCTGTGCCCTAAGGACAACTCCACACAGGCCGTATAGTCAATGGCAGATTACTCAGGTCTACTTTAACCTTGAGTTACTGTCCATATAAAAATGTGGCCCAGTGGTGAGAGATAATCGGTTATGATGCAGAAGGTCACAGGTTCAAATTGCCATCTGACCAGGCAGAAACTGAAAAACTCTGTCAGCCCAGCAGTAAATGGGTACCTTTTTCAAATCAGGGAAGATAAAGGAGAGGATGGGCTCTGCCTAAATCGTATGCTGTGCCCAAGATACAGTGGGCCCGTAACCCTAGTTGCTCCTGGGGCCACTCGGCAGTGGGAACCTTTACCTATTTATGTCTCCCCCCTTCAGGGTCGGGAGACATATTGTTTTTCCCCGGGCGTCTGTCCGTCCGTCCGTCCGTCCGTCCGTCTGTCCGTCTGTCTGTCACAAATCGTGTCCGTTCTATAACTTGAAAACCGCTCAAGCTATATTCGCGAAACTTCATATAAATATCAATCAACATGAGACGACGTGCAGAGTGCAAGAATGGTAACTCTGGCGTTTATACTTTTTTAGTTATTTCCCTTGGAACTTAGTCCATCACAAAATTGTGTTTCTATCGTGTCCGTTCTATAACTTGAAAACCGCTCAAGCCATATTCGCGAAACTTCATATAAATATCAATCAACATGAGACGACGTGCAGAGTGCAAGAATGGTAACTCTGGCATTTATACTTTTTGAGTTATTTCCCTTGGAACTTAGTCCATCACAAAATTGTGTTTCAATCATGTCCGTTCTATAACATGAAAACCGCTCAAGCTATATTCGTGAAACTTCATATAAATATCAATCAACATGAGGCGACGTGCAGAGTGCAAGAATGGTAACTCTGGCATTTATACTTTTTGAGTTATTTTCCTTGGAACTTAGTCCATCACAAAATTGTGTTTCAACCATGTCCGTTCTATAACTTGAAAACCGCTCAAGCTATATTCCCGAAACTTCATACAAATATCAATCAACATGAGACGACGTGCAGAGTGCAAGAATGGTAACTCTGGCATTTATACTTTTTGAGTTATTTCCCTTCGAACTTAGTCCATCACAAAATTGTGTCTCAGTCGAGTCCGTCTATAACTTTAAAACCATTCAAGCTATATTCATGAAAGTTCATATAAATATCAGTCAACATCAGAAGACGTGCAGAATGCACTCTGGCGTTTATACTTTTTGAGTTATTTCCCTTGGAACTTTGTCCATCACAAAATTGTGTCTCAGTCGAGTCCGTCTATAACTTTAAAACCATTCAAGCTATATTCATGAAAGTTCATACAAATATCAATCAACATCAGACGACGTGCATTATGCAAGAACCATAACTTTAGCATTTATACTATTTGAGTTATTTCCCTTAGAACTTTGTCAGTCACAAAATCGTGTCTCAGTTGTGTCTGCTCTATAACTTGAAAACTATTCAAGCTATATTCACGAAACTTCATACAAATATCAATCAACATTAGAAGAATTGCATAGTGCAAGAACCATAACTCTTGCATTTATACTTCTTGAGTTATTTCCCTTGGACCTTTGTCAGTCACAAAATCGTGTCTCAATCGCTTTATTACTTGAAAACCGGACAAGCTATATTCACGAAACTTCATACAAATGTCAGTCAACACTGGACAACCTGCAGAGCACAGCATTTATACTATTTGAGTTATTTCCCTTAGAACTTTGTCAGTCACAAAATCGTGTCTCAGTCGTGTCTGCTCTATAACTTGAAAACCATTCAAGCTATATTCACGAAACTTCATACAAATATCAATCAACATTAGAAGAATTGCATAGTGCAAGAACCATAACTCTTGCATTTATACTTCTTGAGCTATTTCCCCTGGACCTTTGTCAGTCACAAAATCGTGTCTCAATCGCTTTATTACTTGAAAACCGGACAAGCTATATACACGAAACTTCATACAAATGTCAGTCAACACTAGACAGCCTGCAGAGCACAGCATTTATACTATTTGAGTTATTTCCCTTGGAACTTTGTCATTCACAAAATCGTGTCTCAATCGTCTAAGCTCTATAACTTGAAAACCATTTAAGCTATATTCATGAAACTTCATACAAATATCAGTCAACATATAAATAGACGACGTGCAGAGCACTGTAACTCTTGCGTTTATATTTTTTGACAAAAACTAAATATGAATATCAGTCAACATTACATGACATGCAGAGCATAACAACTATAACTCTTGCATTTATACTTTTTACTTATTATGAATCCCTGCTTCAGGGTAGGGAAACATATTGTTTTTCCCTTGGCGTCTTAATGACTGATCCTTTTGACATCAAAAAGGGGGGAGACATCTGTGTTTTCGTAGGAAAACAATTCTAGTTTACCTAGCTTTTAAGCTATATGATGTCTCCACATAGAATTTTGACCGGTTGACTGAGAAGCTTTATGCTTTTAAGATCATTTATTTTTGTAAAAATACAGTAGCAGGGATGTCATTCAAAGGTTGGGAGTGGGGATTTTCCCCCTTTTACACAGGTCTAATCCCTGTACTTGTTGTACAGGATTCATAAAGAAAAAGGTATAAAATCCCCTGACTGCCAGGTGCCAGAAATGCAGTAGATGGACAAGTGAGGGTTCAGTTTTCTTCCAAATAAGAGATATAACTGTTATCTTATTGAAGAAAGAAGATGAAAGAAAAACAAAATACCATGGCAAAAAAGTCTGAGATTACTTGGCAACTGTTCCAGGCAATCTGTTTTAAATCAATTCTGTCTTCAGATACAATGGAAATCAGGAATTTAATTTGAATAAATCAGACAGCCAAATGATTCTGGCATATTGCTGGTCTGCAACAATTGGCTTATATATATTCCAGCCATAAAGATACAAACAAACCTGTTTCAACTGAAGGGAGGAAATAATGTTCTTTAACCCTTTAGGCGCCAAAAAGCAGACGACAAAATTCATGTCTGCAAAAATTAAAAAAATGCCTTGTCCAAGACATTTCATATTGAGAATTCAAAGATTAGAGGGCAAACAGTGTTGATCCACATGAGGCGGCTCATGATGAGCTGCCTCATCAGGATCTAAGCTGTTTGCAAATTATGCTATTTTCGTCACTGGTGCTTAAAGTGTTACAGATGAATGGGTACACTTTCAGGGAAAGCCACTGCCATTTTCATTTTTGCCTCATATCAATGGGATTCAACTTTTAAAGGAAAGAATTTGCTTCTTTTCTTTTTTTTTAAAAGTAGATCCCCTTCCAAAGGTTTTTATTGCCCAGAGAAGCAAATCTTGGTCCCCTTAGCTAAAAAGGGCTACGGCTGTACAACATGGAGATGTATAAATTCTAAGGGAGATCACTCTAACCATGTGTTTGCCTGTTAGGGGTTTAACTACTCGTAAAAGAAATAATTTGCTCTCTTTAGAGCTTAAGTTGGGAAGAGATTTATCTACCAGGGAAGTAATTACTGTTGTTTTTAAAGTTGCTTCCCTTTTAGAACTCACTGAGCATTTTCGAGTTTCCAACTCGTATTACTCGGGTTGAAATTTGGCGCATGTGCACAAAGGTATTCGAGTACTGCAGTGCCGAACACTTCGAGTAAAGAACAAAATGGCGATGACCATCGATTTTTTTTTACTTTTAAGTCAAGAGTCCTACTCTCGCAATTTTCTTTAAAAACTCAGGTGTTTTATATTCACAAGAGTCAGAACTCAAAATAATTTTTAAATTGTAATACTATTCTGAAGCCGTTACTGACCCCGCTGTAAACCCTGCTGAACATGGCAAAAGCACAAGCAGAATAATTATAATCATCAGTATGATGAACATTCCTGTCCCATTCTCACTATCATTAAACAGAAAAAGGGCAAATTATTGGCGTATCAATGTGTCATTATGAAGGCAAAACCAAAGAATTGGCTTCTTTTACAGCGGAAGTTCACTTTCTACCATCTTTAATCCAGGCTACCCGAGGTTAGGTGGGGGTTAGGGTAGTCGAGTAAATACGAATATGTGCGCAATACTGCGCATTCATATTGTGGTTACTCGTGCTGTTCAGTCAGTAACTCTAGTTACTCGAGTTACTCGTGTTGACAAACCGAAACTGCCCACTGGTGAGTGGTGACCAAATTAAAAATGTGTGTTTGTATACCTTAAGTATGTGTGACCAGTAGAGAATGCAAGTCGAGTGTTTGCTTTATGGATTCCTTAGAATCCTTAGATAATTTTATACAAATTTTACAATCCTTTCAGCATCGGGCCGTGTAGCGCAATCGGTAGGGCACCTGACTTATAAGCCAGAGGTCCTGGGTTCGAAACCCGGTCCGGCCACTTACTTTCATTTCTCTTTCGGCTGATTCAAGAAGGGCAGTTGTCAGTTACTGGTGAAAGTAAGTGCACTTAGTACTGGTTATCCGCTTAGGAGGTCTAAGCCTGCCCAGGAATAGTGTGGTTAGGTTAACTGACCGTCCTGACATGACCATAGCTGTTTACCGTGGATGTTAAACACAATAACACACACACACACACACACACACCACACACACACACACACACACACACAATCCTTTCAGCAGCAACTTTAAGCCATTTTGGGCTGTTGGTGGATTGTGGGCTGGAGAAGAACCACAAGCTACACCAAGCTATAGCCAGCAACCTCTGGATCATGAGTCCTCTTCAACCAGCATGACCGATTAGACTTTTTGGTGGCTACGGAGGCTGATATGCACTCTTAGGCTATTCGGTGGACAAAATCATGTTGTAATTGTTGTGGGTTCTGTCATCTTAACTCTTTAAGCACCTAAAAGCAGACGACAAAATTAACGCCTTCAAAAATTCAAAAAATGCCCTGTCCAAGACATTTCATATTTATAATTCAAAGACAAGAGGGCAAACAGTGTAGATCTACATGAGGCGGCTCATTATGAGCCGCCTCATCAGGATCTACACTGTTTGAAAATTAGGCTACTTTCGTCACTGCATGGTGCTCAAAGTGTTAAAAGTCTGTATTGTATTACATAGGTTTACCTAATACTGAAATGCTGAAAGGAGGAAAATGTGAACGGAATTTTGGCTTTGTGGGTTTCTGACTTATAATGTGCATGTGACGATAATTATGCATATTTAAGTCTCCATTAGACGACAATATTAAGTGCAAATATACCTGACGCAATTAAGGTGTTAATTTCTTTCTTAATTGCTCTGTTTGTTAAAAAAATTCTTTTGAGATGATGTATTGCGTCTCACTTGGCTTCTGTCCCATGCAGCATTGAATTAAATTATTTTTTTTTTTTCAACAAAATTCAATTGTTAAAAGAGAGGAAGGAATTTCTTTTATCAAAGCTGTCTTGAAATATGATATGCTTGTCAACTGTTTTTCATTCAGAGTGTTCAGTCGAGCAGTCTGTGCCATCATTGCATAATTACATCAGTGGGAAACCCCACATCATGTTCAGAGTGGTCAAAAAACATGAAATTGAAAAGCCTTGAAAATTAAATGGGCAGGTGGCTAATTAAAGTACGTGTATCTATGAACAGCATGGACTCAAATTATATCCGTGCTGAAAACAGTACTGTTGAATTTGTAAAGAGTGTAAATCCGGATGAGGGGGATCATGATAAGCCGCCTCATCTTGATCTACACTGTTTGCCCTGAAGTTTAATTCTCAAAGGGATATATCCTGGTAAAACATTATTTGAAATTTTGTAGACATAAATTTTGTTGTCTGCTTAAGGGTTAATTTCATGCCTGTAGTTTCCTCAGGGCCCATACCTGGGGGGTGCGGGTGAACAACAAAGGCTCTAAATAACGCCCCCTTTTGCAAAATGCAACACTCTCGGGACGTTTAATAGGATCAATACTGTATTTCAGAAAAATTAGATCAGTGTGGGCACAAACTTGTGTTCTGTTAAAAAAGGACTCACATTACCATGTTTTTTGGTGTGCGTATGTGTGTGTTTGTTTTTCCCATTATAATGAATGAAAGAAAATTCCAGACAGTTTTTGTCAAAAAACAAATATGTTTCTGATCTGACATTGAAAAACAGAAATGGTACAACTTGGGATTAATATTGTATTGATATATGGTGTTATAATACTTCAAAATTAAAGGTGTAGAGGTAAAGCCATTGAAAAAATGCCAATTTTTAAGACTTTGATAAGAAAAACATTAGGAACACATTCTTTAGCCCTGTTTTAATCCCTTGAGATTGTCAGAGAAAGTTTGGCCTATTTTTTTTTCTACGTGGATCAATAACCACATCATGGCATGTCTGGAAGAGTTAGTTCCCTTGTAAAAACTTCCTTCCTAATGACTTGAAAGATGATAGAAAGATCCTCGAAAACAGAGGTGTCAGATCGGGGTCTGCACTGTTTTAATCCCTTGCCAACTGCATCTTTTGGATGCTTTACTGCATATTAAAACAGGACTATTCCATTTTTCGGACAAGTTTGGTTATTACTGTAATGTGCCTTAATTTTGGGACACCAAAAAATATTTAATTTTCCATTTGGGACAAATGGAAAATTAAATATTTTTAGGCTTCTCAATACTTAAGTACATTACAGTATTTTTATGTGTTCCAACTTGTAGAATTTTTATGGTAATTGCAACAGTTGGACAACATCAACCTACTGGTAACATTGATGCTATGTCCATGATGTTGCATCAATACTGGGTAGATATTGTATCAGCATTGTGTGCCTAGTAACAGATAAACGTGGTGTCCAGCACTGGGCCGGAAAATACTTAGAAACAAACTTCAATGATTTTCAGTTTATAAACTTTGTTCCTGAATTAATTTAGATCTGGTGCTGGACTGTTTTGATGATTCACAGTCCTTCCAAGGATAAGTTTTATACTCGCTTTAAAGTACAGGAAATTGGTAAAGCAGTTATTCCAGCATTGGTATCCATGTTGGTGTCCCACATTTTGTATGTTTTATATATTTATTTGTTTTTACAGTGCAATAATGTGGCCAAAATATGTGTATGGAATGGCAAACAGATAACCCTGATCAGCAGTTTGATCTGTGCCTGCAATTTTTGCTCAGGGGGTGTCCCAAAAGTTACAGTCATAAATTTATACGGTATTTTCAATGAATAAATAGGTTTTGTATGCAAAATTTAATGATATATTTCAGACCGGTTTCCTAATGTTCCTAAATTACAAAACTCATTTTATGTAAATACACTGAAGGTATTCACATCTAGAGTAGACATTTTTGACGTGTCACGAGAATACTTGCAAACTGCAAAGATGCGTCTCCATATCTTGGCCTGTGCAATAACCATTTAATGTTAATAGGATCACAGAGCTCCAGATAAGAGGGGGTAATGATGATAATTTGAAGATAATTTTTCTTATTTCTCAACGAAAACATATGTTGTGACCCCTCATTAGAACCGTCTCAGCGAGACGGTTCTAATGAGGGGTCACAAAATATGTTTTTATGGAGAAATATGCAAAATTATTTCTTAATTATCCCTGTTACCCCTTCTTATCTGGAGCACTGGATCAGTCTTCAAGGATGACCGAGTGAAATTTTATGAACCACCGAAGACTATGATTGAGGTGTGTGAAATCACAGACTTATCAGGGTCATTATTGCTTACACCGGTGATAAAACTTACTCACTCGGCAGGCCCATTTTAAAATATAAACTTGATGACAGTAAGATTGGAAATAAATGAGCAATTACAGTGAAATTTCAGTTCGGATAACCGTGACCTAAATAGTTTAAATCATTTCTTCTCCCTGTTGACTGAATTCAATTATTATTATATTGCGTGCTACTGAAATTTAATTTCTTTTAATTTTTATGTTGTAAGGAAAAAAGTTTAAGTTGCAAACAGTATATATAAAAACTTGTTTACATTAGATTTTAAATTTACCATGCATGGTTTCTATACAAAACACTTCAGTTTGGAAGGTGGTGAATTGGGCTGTTATATTGTGATGGGTTTCATTTCAATGACATGCATAGGAAAACAGAAAACATGTTTGCACAGCTGCTGATGTACTGATGTCTTTAGGAGTTATTCTCCTTTCCAGCCTGCTTGTAAAGCATCCCTGTCGTCCTTTTCATGTCCCTGCCAAGCTTATAATAGCTCATAGTTCTGGTATGGCCCTATTTCCATAACTTCGTAGGTACATTTTGGCATAATACTGAGGTTAAGGTTTTAGTTACCCATGGCAATTTTTAGCTCGCCTGAAAAAAGTTCAGGAAGAGCTATTGTACTACCCCCGGAGTCAGCATCGGCGGTGTCGGCATTAGCAAAATGTTAAAGTTTTACCTTAAAGTTTTTTAGGTGATGGGCAAGGCGCTGTCAGGCGAGCTATCCTGTCCCGCTGACAGGTCTTGTTTTAGCATGCACTGAACTCAGTATTTGACGACATGGAGGTGTACGATACATCTTAAACCATCGCACCATCATCTAACATGTCTAAATAGTTGGTTTTCTTTCTGTAATTGGCATAATACAGACCTTAGGCGTTTGACCTTAGGTGAACAGACTGTAAAAAGTTTATTTGGATTCAAAAATCACATCTGACTGCATACTTTGGAGCTTTGAGGTGTTGGCAGGTACGATTATGGTGGAAATTAAGTACTAAATGGTAGTAAAAGCAGTGTAAAAAGAGATTTAATAAATCCATTTTGACAGGCAGTGACAGCGTAATTGTGGATGTAGAATTTATCTGTGATCTTTAAGACTGTCTGTAAGATCATGAAGTTCATAGTGTTGCTGGTGACAGTCTGTTAAATAATCCAGCTGTGCCGTTAGTTCATTCTAAGGACATGGTGTGTGTCCAAAATGACAAACAGTTGTATTAACCATTTCTTTATATTGACCATTTTTTTTCAGATTGGAAGATAGAAATTATTAGCTGCGACACAACAAAACCAACAAACTGGCATGTGCGCCCATCGAAGAGTCAGAACTGCCAGGACGTGCTCAGTCTGTTCAGAGTCTTCCCTATCAACATGAAGGTAGCTTAGACCCTTATCTATCCTTTAAGCACACAGCAAAGACTCTGATCATGCTGGGCAAGTGCCCAGACTGATCTGAGTCTTTGCTGGGCTCACATGCCACTTTGTTGGTTTTGTCATGTCGTGGCTCATATGCCAAACTGTTGAAATGGCAAAAGGGGTACTTGCCACTAAGTTTGACAGAAGTTATAATTCCTATTTTTCAGATGTGTGTCAAGCATGTATCAGATCAAGACAATGCTGGCCAACATTACAAGGCTGTGTGCCGTGCCCTCGTTACTGAAGCCAAACAACTCACAACCTTCCTCGATAACATTGCAGCTGGACAGGAGGTACAATGAGTAAAGAATCAGTAATAAATTAAAAATTACAAAGATCAAAACTTCCCTAATAATTCCTGCCAAACAAAGTCAAAAAAATAAACTTTGGAGAAATTACCTTTTTACTGTATCTGATACTCAGAAGAGTAATAGTGCTGAAATAGTAGTAGATTTCAATTCTCGTATCGACGTGATCCCTGCACCTCAGCGGAACAAATCCATAGCCGCAGTAACAGGGCTCCGAGCGTTCGTCCTTTAGTGTCACATTATGCTGTATAAGTGGTGGTGTAAAATTTATAAAATTCACCTTTTCAAGTATTTTATTGTCTTGCCTGTGATTAACAGAATGTGAGACATATGGAAGGTATTATGTTTCTGGTGGCAGTACCGCTGGTAGAAACTTTCATCGAGTTTATCTTGTGACAATGCACTGACAGGTGAGAACAGTATTCAATGGAATTCTGGGGCCGTATTCATAAAACAACTTAAGTCGTTGCTATGCTGTTGCTAAGGGTAAATTTCTATGTTGGAGATTCCCTACAACTATGAAATTTGCTCTGGAGGAACAGTCTTACAAAGACTGTTCCTCCAGAGCAAATTTCACAGTTGTAGGAAATCTCCTTCATAGAAATTGAGCCTTAGCAACAGCATAGCAACGACTTAAGTCGTTTTATGAATACGGCCCCTGGTTCTTTTGAAAGGCTGTTCAGTCTTGAGAACCAATCTATAAGTCAAACAGCCAGTTCACTGTTGCACCAAAAGTGACAAGCGGGTAAGCTTTAGTTTTACAACCTAGTCAGCAATATTTCAGTCAAGGCAAGGTATTGCCTCTGACTTTGTGGGACATGAACCAATACATAGACAAAAGACACACACAAGTACTGTCAAAATTGCTACCAGCTCGTCCCTAGAGGCACTAGGCATCCCATCTGTTTGGCAGGCACCAGTGAGCTTATGCAAAATTGCACTAGAAGAATGAAAACTGAGCAAGTAGCTGCAACAGGCATTGGAGCTTCAGACAAAACCAGTTGTATGATAATTTATTAGTTTCTCCATAAAACATAATTATGTTGTGACTCCTTGTTAGAGCTGCTTTTCCGAGATAGTTCTAATGAGGGGTCACAGTGTATGCTTTTGTAGTGCATAAACAAAAATTATCTCACAATTACCTAATTGAAAGCATTTACTAACACAAGAAATGGTCTCCTATTTATAAAACAATTGTCTTTCCAGAGACTATTTGCGAACACAGATGAAGATACAGATGCTTTGGATGAGCTGCAGAGAGATGATTGGGTAAAAAAAACCATCTATTAATAGAACATTTATGATTGGATGGCATTTTTAAAAATTGATGAATAAAATGCTTTTGATTGGCTGATTACCGTACTTTGCTGTAGACACTAGTGTACTAAAGGCAAAGCAAATACATGTACTAACTTTTGTGAAAAAGCAGGAGTGTGAAAATACTGTTTGCATGAAAGCAGAATCTTTTGGCATGAATCGTAGAACAGTTTAATAGTTATTAACTTTCACCATCAGGTGAATTTTAAGATGAGAACCAATGCATTGTAGCATGTATAAAACTTATCATAAAAATCGTCATTGTAATGGAGCCATTTGAGTTGTTTTTATGGCTTAACACTTAAAGCCTTCAAAAATAAAAAAGAGTTGTAGTTGTAAACAGTGCAGAAGAAGCTGAGGTGCCTAACAATATGTTGCTTTATCTGGATCTACATCATTTGCCCTCTATTTTTTGTCTCGCCTGAGAAGCAGAAGCGAGACATGTATTTCTTTTCTGGTGACGGCGGCAGCATTAACTTTTGTAGAGTTATTGCATTTAGCTCATTTTCTAGAGCCATGAAATGTGGGTCATTCATACATCTGGAAGAAGAGAGCTTAAAGCTTACATCAGCATTGGGTCTTGACCTACATGTTACAGTGCACTGACTTCGCAATTTTTTGTCAAGTTTTTGCATTTAGCTCTGTTTCTCAAGAACAAAAAGTGCCAGAGCCATGAAACTATGGTCATACATACATCTGGAAGAGTTAAGGTCAAAGCTACCATATATGCTGAGTCTTGACCTAATTTTTATGGTTTACTCAGTGCTTCAGATAAGAAGGGGTAACAGGGAAAATTTAGGGATAATTTTCCATATTTCTTCATTAAAACATATGTTGTGACCCCTCTTTAGAACTGTCTGTCCAAGACAGTTCTAATGAGGGGTCACAACATATGTTCTCATTGAGAAATATGAAAAATTATCGCTGAATTATCCGTTTTACCCCTTCTTATCTGGAGCTCTGTTTACCGACTTAGTAATTTTTGGTCAAATTTTTTCGTTAAGAGCTGTTTCTCAGAAACTGTAAGTGCTAGAGTCATGAAACTTGAGTTGTGCATACATTTGGGAGAGTAAAGCTCAAAGCTACCATCAATACTAAGTCTTGACTATCTGTTCATGGTTCATTGACTTTGCAATTTTTGTAAAGTTTTTCGCATTTAGCTCTGCCTCCTAAGGACTATAAGGACCATGAAACTTGGGACATACATACACCTTGAAAGGTAAAGCTCAAATCCACTGTCAGTTTTGAGTCTTAGCTCACAGACCTTGCAATTTTTATCAAGTTTTTGTGTTTAGCTCTGTTTCTCATAAAACTGGGTCATGCAAAAATCTGGAAGAGTAAAGCTCAAAGCCTTCATCGATATTGCCTCTTGACAGGCATTATATGTTTCACTGACTTTGCAACATATGTCTCAAGATAAACTCTGATTTCTAAGGAACAATAAAGGCTAGAGCCATGAAATGTGGGACCTGCATACATCTGTGTCAATGCGCAGGCAGGCAAGACACCACATTCTGCAGAATTCTTGTTAATTCTCGAAATGATAATCATAGCTTGGACAAAACCTTTTTGACGTAAATTTTGTTGTCTGCCTTTGAGGCGCGCACTTAAAGAGTTAAGAAGGCCTTGTCATCACTCTGTTTCTTTGATCCTTGAATGACTTATATGACTGGCAATAGTGATTAATGGTAATTTGCAACAATCTAGGCCATTATACAATAATAATAATTATACTTTAACCATGACCCACATATATTAATGTGTAACCTATTTCATTAATTTTACTGATCTGAAAGTTTTTGGCAGCAGGAAGATGAGTAGGTCAGTGGGAGGTGTGTGTGTGTGTCTGTGTGTGTGTGGGTGGGTGGGGGGGTATTGTGTGTGGATATACCGTAATCGACTCATTTACCGCACCGTGCTTTTTCAAAATTGCAACAAAAAGATGTGGTTAAAATGTATTTAATAACCGCACACTCAGAACAATGAAATGCAGGGTGACTGGAAAGAGGCAACATGGGTAGGACTGGAAATACTTTGTGTTTATACTTTTAATGAGTTCCCTGTTAATTATTGGGTTTTGTGAGAGTTTCAAAGAAAAAGCAGTTGTCCGGAAATGGCCTTGGTGTGCGGTTATAGGGGCATGTGCGGTAAATGGGTCGATTACGGTATGTGAAGTTGGAATCCTTTATTCTTGTTTCTGTTGTGGCGTATGCATCTTTGTTTGCAACTGAACTGAAAACACTGTCGCAGAGATTTTTGGTGAGACATATTCCACATCATAAAAAAGAAGACCAAAAAAAAAATAATAAATAAATAAATAGACTTGAATGATAGGAATTCTGGGAACAAAGATGTAGGTCAGGGCCTAGTTACTCAAACCTTTGTTAACTTAACGAAATCAGTAGTCGTGGACTTGTTAAGTCGTGAAATACCCATAAAATCAGTTGTGCACACGTTTTTGCAGAGACAAATGTCAGAAGCTCCTCACATCTTTTCGTCAAAATAAGACCATGTTAGAAATTTTATTACAATGCATTTGACAATGTAGCGTTCCATTGACCTTCACTGTTGCTAGTTTTGAACCACTGGAACCACAATGTGCAGGATGCTTGTCTGCAGAGCTCTAGATAAGAGGGAGTATTTGGTGATAATTAAGGATAATTTTTGTTAATTCTGAATAAAAACATATGTTGTGACCCGTCATCTGAACCGTCTCGACAAGACGGTTCAGATGACGGGTCACAACATATGGTTTCAATGAGAAATAAAAAAAATTATCCCTCAATTATCATCAAATACCCGTCTTATCTAAAGCTCTGATACAGTAGATTTTGCCACAACACAGTTCAGAATGATTACTGCAATTATGCTACAATTATTGCTTTTGTTCTTCATTCATGAAACAATTTTGAATTCCTGTGCCATAACGTTGACTTTTTGAGACCACATAACTGGTAAACATGAACAATGCAATCGTGATAGTTGGTAAACATATAAAGTATACAACATCATTTTGAAAAATAACGGGAAATATGAACAATATAAACTTGATAATTAGTGTTCAATATCAACTCGAAAATGTGATATAGAAGCGCAGTTCTATTAAAAATGTCCTTTTTTGATAAACTGGATAAGTCGCTTTTGGATAAACTGGATAAGGAGGTTGATTTCACATGTATTGTAAATGGATGGTTTGGGATATCTGCCTCACAGGTAATGTAGCTAAAAAATGGGGGTCTCTAAATGGTTGAAATTAACCCATTCCATTTGGGATACCCCTTTAGGGGTATCTGGGCAAACAGTTTGGATGCAGATCAGGCCCCACAAACGTGGGGCCTGATCTGAGATCCAAACTGTTTGCTGCCTAGACATCATTTCTACAAGAGTTGGTGAGACCAATATTGTCAAAATATTCTTGATTTTTGATGCAGACGACAATTTCAGCAGACGACAAAAAATACCCAGAATGCAATGGGTTAAGTGCTCCAGATAAGGAGTAACAGGAGTAATTAAGGAATAGTTTTCCATAAATCTCCTAAAAACATATGAGCCGCGACACGAGAAAACACCAACAATGTGGTTGTGCGCCCAGCGCAGACTCAGATCAGCCTGGGCATCCGCCCAGTCTGATCAGAGTCTTCGCTGTCCGCATGGAGCTAGCTTAGACATTTGGCTACCGTTTAAGCGCAAAACGAAGACTCTGATCAGACTTGGCGAATGCCGAGGCTGATCTGAGTCTGCGCTGGGCGCACAACCACATTGTTGGTTTTCTCGTGTCGCGGCTCATATGTTGTTACCTTCATTTAGAAACATCTCATTAGAAACGTCTTACTGAGATGATTTTAATGAGGGGTCACCATTTATGTCTTCATTTAGAAAAAAGAAAATTATGTCAGAATTATCAACAATACTCCTCTTAGTAGAGAACAAGTAGAGAATTATAACAGAACTAATCAAGAAAACAAGACTGCATGGCAGAAAAGCTGTCTTAAAGTGCATGCTCTGATCTGGATATGTGCATTTTGGTTATTGAAATCAGCAAGGTTGAACTATTAATTGGGTGGGGGCCCTGCCTTTACCAAAATTGAAAATGCCTTGTTTACAAATTTGTTAAGACAGGTTTTGTCAGGGCTCATTTGGTATTATCCTGATTACAGATCTCCAAATAAAATGAGATTTCAAACATAATTTCGGATAATTTTCCATATTTTTTACCTGAAACATATGTTGTGACCCCTCATTAGAACCGTCTCGCTTTGCAACCCCTCAGTAGAAGGGTCACAACACATGTTTTTATGAAGATTTAATAGACATTATCTCTTATCATCACCAAATTCTTTTATTTGAACCTCTGGCTTGAACATTAAAAATGCATAGCTGTTCTGTTTACTGTTGTTCATTCGTTAGATTGCATGTTTATCATGGCATGTTACAGGCTCGACTGTGGGTACAGATCATGCGAGAGCTACGGCAAGGGGTGAGATTACGCAAAGTTGAACATGTACAGTTAACCCCCTTAGAGTATGAGCTGACACCATTTGAGATTCTTCTAGAGGATATTAGACTAGGTCGATTCAAACTTAACCGAATTATGGTGAGATTTTTTACATTTACATGCCTCTCAAATGTGTGAAATTTTGCTTTTGTTTGATAGTGTCAGAGATTTACTTTCTTCATCATAAATATTTGTACTTTTCAAGAATGAAAGAAAGTAGAAAAAGGACCATGTTAGATAATCACAGCTAACAGAAAAAAACATTATGAAACACTTTGTGCATTACAAATACGAAATTGGCTCTATATTTTGTTTTGAGTTTGATATATAGCAGTATTGAATTTGCATGCCTTAAAACATGTTTTCACTAATTTTCTGAAACCAGTGTAACTTTGTTAGAGTACAAAAATAAAGAGATCTCATGTTTGACTGCTAGGATTGAATATGGAATATTTGATCAGAGTTGCCATGGTCAGAGAAAAAGATCTAGAAAATGAATATTTTCCAGCTCAGGGAAAATTCAGGGAATTTTGTGATTGGTCAGGGAAACTTGGAAAGGACTTGAAACAGAACAGAACAGAAGTTTATTGAAAAAGTCAGTAAGTTTATGAAAATGGCTATGGCAGTCTTCAGACGGTATACTTATTCTCCTCAGCTGGAAAGAATATAAGGATCTATCATGGGTGTGAGGTGTGGATAGAAAAATCTGTCACGAGGGTCACTGTTCTGAATCACGAGGCTTGCCGAGTGATGCCGAACAGTGATCCCGAGTGACGGATTTTTCTATCCGCACCTCACACCCATGATAGATACTTTTTCTTGTACACCACCTTTTGTTTTAACTTCAGAACTTGTTAAAATGTGTAATTCTAGTGCTTGAGAGGTTTCAATTTGATTTTTAGATCGCCTGAACGAAAGTTCAGGAAGAGCTATTGTTGTCACCCCGGCGTCGGCGTCCGCGTCAGCGTCAGCGTCGGCGTCCGGATTGGATGTTTTGGTTAAAGTTTTTTAAAGACCTATAACTCCTTAAGCCATGGATGGATTCTTTTGATACTTGCACTGTAGGTAGATATTGGTCCAAAGTTTAACAGGGTACCACCCCCACCCCACTCCATGACCTTGATGTGAAGGTCATGGACTTAGAAAATTGGGAGTATTTTTGGACTGGATGTTTTGGTTAAAGTTTTATAAAGCCCAATATCTCCTTAACCCATGGATGGATTCCTTTGATACTTGCACTGTAGTTAGATATTGGTCCAAAGTTTTCCAAGATACTACCCCCACCCCCCTCAGTGACCTTGATGTCAAGGTCGTGGACTTAGAAAATTGTCTTTTTATTGATTGGATGTTTTGGTTAAAGTCTTTTAAAGACACATATCTCCTGAATCCAGTGATGAATTCTTTTTATATTTGCACTTTAGTTAGATATTAGTCCAAAGTTTTGCCGAGTACTACCCCAACCCCGCTCAGTGACCTTGATGTCAAGGTCACAGACTTAGGAAATTTGTTCTTTATTAAATTTTTCTAATTGCATACTGATTCATAATGCTTGGCAGAGATTTAGTTTACACTTGAACTGATGTTAGACACTTTTTTGAGTTTTACCAAACACTATATACTTACCCCACTGGATGATCTTGAAGTCAAGGTCATCGACTTAGAGTTTTTTCTTAAAGATTTTGGTTAAAGTTTTATATTTATGAAGACATAATTTCACAGTGCCACGATGGACTCAGTTGATACTAATACTTGGACTGATGTTAGATAATGGTTCAAGGTTTTGTTACATCCTAGCTCCTAGACCCCCCCTCCCCCCCCCCCCCCCCCCACCCCCACCCCCCACCCCCACCCCTACCGCTTAATTCTTTGACCTCAAGCTCATGGACTTTGAAATTTCATGTGGATTTTTCTATTTTAATTTTATTTTAAGACTTATTTCTTAGATAGCTTTTGTTTATAAATGTGTTGTCATTATGGACATGCTTGCCTGAAGTTTTATGCATAGAAGTCCACACCTCCAAAGCGACTGTGTGATGGGCAAGCACTATTCAGGCGAGCTATGCTGTCAGGTGACAGCTCTTGTTGAAAGAAGGCGCCGCTTTCAACGACCGCCATTCGGCTCTTTACGTCAACGACTGGCATGCATAAACTGACGTCATTTTAACCGTCTTCGTGACGTCATTATCTAAAATACCAACGTCACTTGACGACGCAGGTACGTGAGCTCCTATACAACCAATGCATTGACAGCTCGTGATTTTTTTTCCGATCCTGGGTCAGAACACCAGGGTAAGATAAGATTTTCTATCCCAGGTGAAAAGAATGGCATTTTCTATCCGGTGTGCAAGAATATAGTATTACGTGTAGTTCCAGAAAGTTAATGCATATTGCCTCCTCATTGGGAGCTACCCTTAAAGGAAAGAACTTGCAATCTTCAGAGATAAATCAGGGAAAAGTCAGGGAATTTTATAATGGAGGATGAGTGGTAACCCAATTATGATGATGCATGAGTTATGAAATGATGTTTGTATGTTGTGAGCATGCATGCAGCATATGTGTGTGATGTTGAATAACTAAGAGTAACAACAAATGTTTACTAACCATATTTTATGCATGTTTTGCCCACCAGGTTAATGGTGATATTCCGCCTAAAGTCAAAGATGATGCGCATGCTGTGATATTAGACTTCATACGTTCCAGACCTCCTCTCAAACCTGTAAGTGAGTCAGAAAAAGGATTTAGTTATATTGTTAACATAGCAGACCATTTCCATAGTAATTCTTGAGACAAAAATTAGAAATCTTCCTTCATACATGTATATGGAACTAAACCACTACTTTTGAATTTTATACATGTTATTTTGCTTTTGTACATTTGCATGGGAGAACATTAACGAGTTTGCCTTTATAACCATTAAAGATAGGTAAAGATAAAAGTTTCTCACAGCCTAGTGGCTGTATGTGCCAAGGGTGTTAAGAGCCCCTACTGTATCTTGGGCACAGCATATGAAAGGCTTAACCCAGCCTTCTTTTGCTGTCTGTATTCTAATTCTTCCCTTATTTAAAAGAGGTGCCCATTTACTGCTGGTTAAAAGAGAGGGTTTTTCAGTCGCTGGCTGGCCCAATGAGATTTGAACTCTCAGTCTTCTGCACCATAGCCAGGCCCTCTAACCACTCAACCACATTCCTCATTATAGGGAAGGGAAGTAGAAATCACGCAAAGAAAAGCAATTATTTCCCATAATAGTATTAGCATTAACCCATTCCATTCGGGATACCCCTTTAGGAGTATCTGGGCAAACAGTTTGGATCTCAGATCAGGCCCCACATTTGAGATCCAAACTGTTTGCTGCCTAGACATCATTTTTACAAGAGTTAGTTAGAAAAATGTTGTTAAAATATTCTTGATTTTTGATGCCGATGACAATTTCAGCAGACGACAAAAAATACCCAGAATGCAATGGGTTAAGGTGTATGAGTACATCGCTGTTTTTCTGCCATTGTTAGCTCACCTGTATTGTTCTTTTATAAGATGGAGGATTTTCCCTTCCAAAATGATCCCCAGTATCTAGAAAAATGAGCCGTGACACGACAAAACCAACAATATGGCTGTGCGCCCAGCGCAGACTCAGATCAGCCTGGGCATCCACCCAGTCTGATCAGAGTCTTCGCTGTCTGCATGGAGGTAGCTTAGACCCTTAGCTACCCTTTGAGCACTTAACAAAGAATCTGATCAAACTGGGCGGATGCCCGGGCTGATCTGAAATTATGCTGGGCGCACAACCACATTGTTTGTTTTCTCGTGTCACGGCTCAATTATTATGACAAATCTAGATGTTTGGGATAGTTTTGGAAGAAAAACCCCATATTATAGCAGAATTTCATTAGACCAGATATTTGGGGTCATTCTAGAGATGAAGAAACACTATTTTATAACAAATTGTGTATATTTCAGGTGAAAAGACGAGAACTCAGTTCACCTCCCAGAAAGGAGATGGATGCTCGAGAACTGCTGATGCAGGACATCCGCAAACCTCATCAACTCAAACATGTGAAACAGGGCAAGCTTGTAGGTAAGACAGATGAAAAATAAAGAGCCATATTTTGAGAAAATTCTCATGCTCTTCACACAGGAAAATACAGAATTCATCCATTGATATTAACAGCAACCTACAAGCTCCAAAGCACAATACATAGGAAACATTGTTCTTGTTGGGTAAATTTTCTGGACATTTTGGTTATGCAGAATGGTATTTTATCTTTTTTATGGGAAGTGCTGCCTGAATTAGGATAATTCTGAGATTATTTTTCATATTTCTCTATGAAAACATATTTTGTCACCCCACATTAGAACCATCTCTGCAAGATGGTTCTGATGCCAGTTTACATTATAAGCTGTAATGGGAAATTATGGAAAATCATCGCTTAATCATCCCTGGTACTCATTGTTATCTTAAGGGCTGTTGAAAGTTTATCAAACAAATGAGTTTTCACAAATTAATTCATCACTTAAGAGCTAAATTCTAACTAGTATCAATAGATCTGAAGTTCTTGCAGAAGCTAAAACTCCATCTGGACTTGTGGCATAGTAGTCTACCTGTGTCTTATGTCTTTGATCACTATTTTCCCAGTTGGAGCAAGAAGCACCCCTCTTAGACTGGATGATGTCTCTAGTGATGAAGATAGTCCCAAACCTGTGAGAAAAGTCATAAAACCAGTCGCAGCTTTTCAGGTGAGATATGATTGGTTAACTCTTTTGAGGCTCCATATGGGGAAATCACAAACTGACATATTGCATAAAGCAAAGACTTGTCATATTTATTAGGCTATAAAACAGTGTTTTTTCATCTCTAGACCCCAAATATCTAAATAAGTCTTATGAAATTCTGCTTTGAAATAGGTTTTTCCTTTTGAAAACAATCCCAAAAATCTAGATCCATCTTACAAGATGGATCTAGATATTTGAGGTTGTTTTGGAAGCGAAAATCCTGACTTATAACCAAATAAATATGGTAGCTGTTGACCATACAGGATGGATAAACAGGCTGATACAGGTCAGCCATTGGCTGAAATGGCAGTCAGCAGTTTACTCCAGTATATTTTGTCCATCTACTGTAATGACCCTAAATATTCAGACAAACAGGTCTGAGCAAACATTGTAGACCCAGATCAAACTGCTCCTTAAGGAGCAGTTGGATCAGGGTTTACAACATTTGCCATTCCCTAAGCATCATTTGGATACATTAATTTGTATAAATCCACTGTCTAAGAATTTTAGAACAATAATTGTCCAACTTTTGGGTGTCCAAAGTTTTAGGGTCATTACGGTACTTTAACTTTGACTTCAGTTTGTATTAGTCTGACATCTCAGCCCTTGAAACAGTATTTTACATGATGGTATGTTTTGATGATGATGATCTAATTTTCCTAATGATGCTCCCCAGGAGGCTATACAGAACAAATTCATGGTTGCACATCCCTGGCACTGAGTCTGTCCATTGGTATATTTTGAGGTATTACTCCAGTACCAAATGTCAATTTCTCAAAGTCAGCTAAAATATTGCATTTGTTGATTTAAAGAGCTGGATACTTGCTAAATGAATTAGTTTAACATACATATTTATTCAAAGAGGATAAAAACAAGCAGAAATTGTCATGCTTTCATAAAATCGTTATTTTAGGTTTCTGATTGGATTATCTCCCTTGAAATGAAAAAAATGTTTCAGTTCAAGATTCTTAAAGAATTTGTTTAAAAAATCCACAGTTTCCTGCCTTGAAAGCACATACAATAAAACATCTAAGTTTTTTGACAGATAGGTTGAGCAAAAAAAACAACAAACTGTTCCATTTTAAGGACAATTACAGTATTTATTTAAGTTGTCCCAAGATTTTATCACACGGAGCTACCAAGTACCTCTACAGGCTTTGTATTTCTGGTCTTTGGGCAAAGTTTTATTTCATTGGTCAAAGAGATCAAAGGGTTTCTGTTAGCCAGCAAAATCTCTAGGCTCATTTAGGTGTGCTTCTTGCCTAATTTGAAAAGTTTTTGCTACCATATATCTGAGCCTCTTCATGAGAAAACCTGTCAGCTGGGTTTCCTGCTATCCTATCCTGCTCAGACACTGAGACTAGCCAAAGGCTTGTAATTTGAAATGAAGAAACTAGAGATTACACTATCTATGCAGTGAACAACAAAGGCGCTGCTCAGCCTGTGCAGATGCACAGTTGATCTGGGCCTATAATTGTTTGGATATGCAACATGTGCAAAAAGCAGGTTTTCTTATAAGAAATTACTTCAAAGGGGATGCTATAAAATAGCCATCTTATCTCATCTTAATGACTTGATACATTCCTGACTGACTGCTCCGGTTGTAAAGGAGTCTAGAGAAACTGACCAATCAGCTAACTTTTTGCCCAAAGACCTGAAATTATACCTCAAAGCTCTGTGTGATGTGCTACTTGGGTGTCCTAATTATTAGATTTTTACTGTAATGTTAATGTGACATCTTGGTGTGTGCAACTGTGGTTACGTACCCCTGAGCCACTTGGGGAATGTCGTGAGGAGAATTGAACTGAACAGAACAGAACAAATCAGTCACATTTGGTTGATGACATGATGTTTTGTGAATGTACCAGAGTCTGACCTCAAAGCAGATCATCAGGATTAAAACATTGTTTTTTAGAACAAACTTCCCAGACTATGTTTGCTTATGCTTTGCAGTGTTATTTTTGCTATTAAGATTTAATTTTGATATTCTCTTTTCTGTTTCAACTAAATATATTTGTGTACAATTTCAAATCCTGTCTACTTATTTCATTCCTTTCAAACTATTTTTGGACTTCTGCAGTCTGTGTGCCAAATTTAATATTTTTACTTTTCTGTCAGTCTTGTGTAGTTTTACACTTAAACTTTTCCTTTAATTTTGAATTATTGTTTATTTTTGTTGCTTTGCTGAATATAGGCTAAGTGTGACTCAAATGTGGTGAGTAGTGACTCCATAGCAGTTTATATACTGTGACCTTGACTTTTATTTATCTGATTTTGAGTTAGTTTTTTCTGTGGCTTTCCTCTGTAGATATAAACCATATCACTCTTTCTTTACCCAAAATCACTGTAAGATTTATCCTAATAGAGTGTTTTGAAAGTATTTAACATAGACATAAACAGCTCAAGTTTTTTTCCCCTAAGATTTTGAAATAATGAATATTTGGTCCCAGAAATGCTACATGTATAACATCATGATATCTTGAATATTTACTCAAAGATTTGTCAAGTTTTGACAAATTGACAAAGAATGCTGAGTAAATGCATAGACTTTCCGACCAGGATTCTCACTGGTTTCTATACTGGTTTGTAAGGCATTACAGAGTAGAAAGTAAAGATAAAAATGTTTAGACCAGCAAAACACAAAATAAATCTAGCTCACCAGCTCTAACTGGACACAGCCATTGTTCAGAGTTTTACACTGGAAACACAATGTTGAATCAACATAGAATCAATGTTGATTCAGCATCTTGATGTTGAATCAACATTGATTCAAGGTTATTACAAGGTTGTGTGCTTGCTGGATTGTTCATGCAAAGGATTCTTTATACAGTATAGCTGCAATGGCTAGAACAGGCTTGGGACCATGAAAATTAGTTCCAGCCAAGGGCAGTTCTAGCCATCCAAGGTTAGTTTCTATATAAATTCAGCTCTAGGGGCCATAGAACAAGTTCTAGCCAGGCAGGGTAAACAAGCCATCAGGGTTTGAGCTATTTAAATTCTGCTGTACTAGTACCTTTGCTATATTCATCAAGCCCATTATATAAAAAAAAAACTCTCTTCTGATCAGTAAGAGGCTGCAATTTCAAATCTCATGCATGTAAGCTCAGGCTCAGCTATCAGGTTGTACAATTCTGATCTTGTAGTTTTAATGTGAATGGATACATATCCAGGTTTTTCTGCCACTTTACCTCTTTGGTGACTTCCTGTTGGCTTTGCTGGAGGACGTAGCCCTTCCAGCATGGGGTCTACTCTTAAAGGAAAGAATTTGCTCCTACAGGAGCAAATTCTTTTCTATAAGAGTTGACCCCCATTTGGAAGGCAAGCAAAAATGAAAATGGCAGAGTTACTCCCTCTGAATATGTATCCATAACCTTAATAGGCAGTCTAGTATTCCTAGACTAGACTGTGCAAGTAGGACAGGTTTTTAGCCAAAACTAGATTGTCTGACCAAGCTTCTTTCTTATGAATGTTTTTATTGCTCTTGAAAGAACTGATTTATACTTATATCAGCTTGTATGGTTATCATATATATATCTACTTTATTATTTCTGTATTGAAACTGATAAATATTATTTCATATTTGATTGGCAGTCTTTAGAAAACTGAATAAAGAAACAAGATAAGGATAGCATAAAAGTCACCCCCACCCACCCAAATAAAAACACAATAAAAGCATCTAAAGCCACTTATTATCCTACACCTTCCCACACTAACACACTACCTCTTATACCTATTTTTACCGTAAGATGCATGGGTACATTTTTATGTTTGTCCACCTTTTCTACAAAGGGGAACAACTTCTGCCTCTTTGCTTCACAAGACAATGAAAGCCCTTTTAAAATGGGGTCTGCTCTTGAAGGAAAGAATCTTCTCCTGGAGGAGCAAATCCTTTCCATTACGAGTTGACTTTCGTTGAGAAGGGAAGCAGAACTGAAAATGCAAGAGTTGTGTCTCTTGTAAGTGTACCCTTTCACCTTGAAAATCATTGATATACATACACACAAATATGAAGATAAAAGCATGTGTCACTAGTATTTTGAAACCCCTGTAACGGCCATTATGTTCATAACAATGTTGATATCAGGAAAGATGATGTATAATATATACGAACAGAGAGCTCTAGATAAAAGGTCAGGTATTTAGGATAATTCAGAGATAATTTTGCCTCTCTTCACAGTAAGGGTCAACTCTTAAAGGAAAAGAATTTGCTCCTCTAGGAGCAAATTCTTTCCTTGAAGAGTAGACCCCATTTCAGATAGCTACCCTCATCCAAAGGAATAAACAGAAATTCATGCATTTTAATATATTATTTTTGGAAAAGAGGCAGGGCCTTGAGGGGGGAGGCATTTATTAGAACAGGGGTGTTTATTAGGATTAATATGGTATATACTGTTTAGACATGCTAAAAGACCCTGTTTCTAGGAAAAAGCTTGTATTATATATATATTTCTAACTCACAGTCTGAAGATCTGAGATGGTGAGTAAGCGCAACTTGGGGTGTATGATTTTCGGTTTAAATTGGCAGAATTTTGAGCATTTAAAATCAAATGCCGTTGCTTTTCTGTGCAATCCCATACCGTCAATACCATACTGTCATTCATTATAATCATTGAAAAAGATCGACACATATGAAACATTGTATTATTTTGAAATAAACTTTCATCATAGGCTGCTTCCATTTGGTGGTATTTTTGTTTCATTTTGATATATTTTTATTTTGGGAGTGGGGATGCTTTTTACACGTCATGTGGTGATGGATTTTGATTTTTGTCCTTATTTAAGTGAAAAACCTTCATGCCTACACCAACCCATTTCCTGGTCATGATAATTTTGCAAAATTTTTGAAAGAACTACTGTGTTTTGCTTTTCAGACAGAGAGAAAGAATTTGCTGTTTTAAAATAAAACTTTAAATTTTCATAAGAATAAAGTAAAGGCATTTAGGTATAACTGAGATTCAGAAATTATGCTGAAATGAGTATCATAATGGACATATTAAGGTAAATGACTACACTTTCAGGGGAAGCAGCTGTTCCATTATCATGTTCGAACCCCTTTCCAGTTGGGGCCAACTCTTAAAGGAGCTGGTGCCGTATTTATAAAACAGCTTAAGAGGTTGCTATGCTGTTACTAAGGCTAAATTTCTTTAAAGGAGATTCCCTACAACTATGAAATTTGCTCTGGAGGAACAGTCTGAAAAAGGCTGTTCATCCAGAGCAAATTTCATAGTGGTAAAGAACCTCCTTCAGACTGTATTTCATAGTAGTAGGGAATCTCCTTTATAGAAATTTAGCCTTAGCAACAGCACAGCAACCACTTGAATGGTTTTATAAATATGACCCCTGATTCTTTCCTTTAAGTGTTAACCTGTATTTTGGAAGGGTTTTGTCATTCAGGGAAGCAAACAGGAAGTCACAATAGCTATCTTTCTTTGTAAAAATGATTTAAAACATGGACTGGTTCCCATTCGCATTAAGGCTTGGAAAGAGTATTAAATGAAAATTCTGAAATAATTTTTCTCTGTAAATATGTGAGTACTTCAGTGAGGTGCTTATTAAGAGTTTTCCAACACTCTAATGCAGAACATTTTTTTTGATATGCTGCACCTGGTCCAGTAAAGTTGTTGTATCAAAATATGTGTGTGACTGTGCAAAGGGAAGTAATGTGTTTGATGTGCCTGTGTGCTAATAAAAGTTTGGTCTGCACTTTTGATTGAGAAAAGACACACTTGTTACATTACTATCGATTGATGTAGTAAATTTAAATACAGCAAATATTGTTCATGATTCTGGCGCTTATAAAACTATTGTATAACTATACTCTCATCATAAAAATTAGTTGTATAGTATTGGCTCTATTGATAGATTAGATAGTTTATCAAATTTTCTGTACTAGGGTGAATCTGTCAAAGGATCTTTCAATTTTTAGGTTCTTCTCAGCCTTGTAGACTGCATTCTGACTTTTCCTGATATAATCAGTGTACATTAGGTAGAATATAAGTATAGTCATATGCATGAAGTTTGCACTTCAATAAATGTAAGAAAAAAAAAAGAAATGTTGAATTTGCAAACAGCATAGATCCAACTGAGGCGAGCCACTTCATCTGGATCAACACTGTTTGCCCTTATTGTCTTTGAATTCTCAATATGATATAGCTTGGACAATTTTTTTTTGTATTTTGCAGACATACATTTTTTTTGACTGCTTCTTTGGTGCTTTAAGGGTTAAAGTAATGGTAAAATATTTCATAGGCCAAGGCAGCAAAATTTGCCTCGCATAGAGTAAGGCAGAAAGTTCACTTTCGAAAAGGTAACAGTGATCACTATATTCATGGAAGGATGTCAGAAATTCTCGTAGCAGTAGCAGTTCATCATATATTTAAACAGAGCAGCAAATCACAATGCTTCTAAGTGCACGATACAGATAGCATGTCAGCAGAAGTTCACTACATTTAAAATAAGACAAAGACCTACAGCACACCATAGAGATGGGCCATACTTGAAACTGGACAGCTAAAATAAACGAGTAGTCAAAAAACACTATTCTTAGAACAGGGCATCCAAACACACCACACTTGGGAAGGGGCAGCTGAAACACATTATGTGCAGAACGAGGCAGTCAAAACACACCATATGTAGATCAAGGCCAGACACACCATACAGTCAACTCTCGATATCTCAGACAAATTTCAGCCCAAACTACTAATATCTCAAAGTAAAGTTTCTGGTACCAGAAAATTTACTTTGAGATATCAGTAGTTTGAGACAATAGGAGTTGAAATGTAAATAAAAATAGGAAATATATTCTTGATATAAGAAGATATTTTGAGATATCAATGTTCAAGATATCGGGAGTTGACTGTAATTTGAACAGGGCAGCCAAAACACACCATACTGATATTACAGTGGCCAGAGCTCGCTGTACTTAGATTTAGGGCAGCCAAAACACATCATACTTAATTAGAGCAGCTGAAGCTTGCTGAACTTAAATTTAGGGCAGCCAAAACAGACCAGATATAGAACAGGGCAGCCAAAACTTGCCATAAATTGAACAGGGTAGAACAAATTACAAACATAACAGGGCAGCCAAAACTCAATACTTACAGCAAGGCAGTCTAAACATCCCATACTTACAGCAAGACACCATAAGCTTAATGTAAACAAAACCAAAGGTTACCATATTTAGAACAGGGCAGCCGGCAGCCCAATACAAACATACTTAGAACAGGACAGCCAAATCACTATATACTTAAAACAAAGTTAGAGTTACAGATCATGTAATTTAGAAGGGCTGCTATTTGTGATATCCCGGTAATACTAGTTTGTCTTTTTGGAAAACAAAAATAACTTGTTCAAAACCAGGCTTGAATAGCTTTTTCAGGCTCCGAGTGCTTTAGATTGTTAATGATTCATGACTCATTTCAGTACTTTCAAGTTAATAATAATATATGATATCTATATTTTTTTACCAATTTTCCAGGTCTCTGATGAAGAAACTGAAGATTCCTCTGTTTTGTCAGAAGGGACAGATGAAGAAGGCCACCATCATATCCCAGCCCCAATTATGTCCCCTTTGTCACCTGTCTATCCAACAGCTGATCCAGGTTCATGGAAAAGGGCAGGTAATTCTGCTTAGTATATCTTTTATTCAGATCAATTTCTACAGGAAGTTTATAGTCATGTAGCACCCTTCGCCGTCTTAGCGACACATAAAGCTCTACACTCTGGTGTAGAGTTTTCTGCGAAACATAGGGTAAGAACTCAATAAGCTTTGCTTCCGTTCTGATCCTTTAAATGTTCTCATATTATGTAAATACATGTATGATTGTAATCTTATGAAATAAAATATGTTTAAACCAACAAAAATTACAGGTGTAATACAGGCTGCTCTTAAGGAACAGCCTAATTTTCTGCACTGTTTGTCATTGTTTTTACCTGAGTAAATAAGGCATCTGACAAATTGATGAACCAAAAGTGTATACAGGGTCAGAAGTTGAAATAAATGGATTCAGGGAAAACCATCGGCTAAATTCCTTATTTCTCCATAAAATGCATGTTGTGGACGCAAAGTGGCAGTGCTAATGAGGAGCCTCAAACAGTGTTTTTCATGGAAAATCAACAAAATTATACATGTAGTTAGAACCAAAGGCAGCTTACACATGTAGGTATTTTATAGATGGCCAAAAGGCCTACATAGGCTTGATAGGTAGACCTATCAAGCCTATGTAGACTTTTTGACCATTTAAGGCTGTAAAATACCCAGACAAACCAGCTCCCTTTGGTTTGAACCTTTTTACTGCAAGTTCCTCTGTTTATTGGTTAAAACCTATTTACTGCAAGCTCCTCTATTTACTGATTAGAATATTTTTATTGCAAGTTCCTGCATTTATTGGTTAGAATCTTTTTATTGCAAGTTCCTCTATTTATTTTGTTAGAATCTTTTTATTGCAAGTTCCTCTATTTATTTTGTTAGAACCTATTTACTGCAAGTTCCTCCATTTATTGGTTAGAACCTATTTACTGCAAGTACCTCCATTTATTGGTTAGAATCTATTTACTGCAAGTTCCTCTATTTATTGGTTAGAACCTATTTACTGCAAGTTCCTCCATTTATTGGTTAGAATCTTTTTATTGCAAGTTCCTCCATTTATTGGTCAGAACCTATTTACTGCAAGTACCTCCATTTATTGGTTAGAATCTTTTTATTGCAAGTTCCTCTATTTATTGGTTAGAACCTTTTTATTGCAAGTTCCTATATTTATTGGTTAGAATCTTTTTATTGCAAGTTCCTCTGTTTATTGGTTATAACCTTTTTTTACTGCAAGTTCTATTTATTTCAGTGGCAAAAGACTTAGTTACACAGAGCAGCAACTGCAGGGCTTTGTCTCGACGACATACTATCACAGTGTGCGACACAGAAAGTGGAGTTCGAAAGGTACAACAGAAGCCTAGTGTTGAGCCTGCTATTAGTGAGAATGAAGAAATTCCACGGGAAAATTTTGTCCGTGGGCATGCTGCAAGAAGACCCACCAGGCTTGTTGGATATAGACAGCATGGCAGTAAAATGCATGACAGTTGTGTTCAAGTGGATAAGCATCGTGTGCATGGGACTGATGTTAGTCATTCAGATTCTCCCAAGATGCATGCAAATGTTCCTTCCAGAAGACATTCTGATATTTTTGTTTCAAACCAAAATCGTGTGCATGATTCTCGTAACTCTGTTTGTGCTAGTGTTAGTAACTCTGTTGTAAACCCTACCAGGTCTGTGTCCCCAGGCAGACATGCCCCCAGATCTGTTTCACCTTGTAAGCATGCTGGACGTGCTGAATCTCCTGTCAGATTTTTGTCTCGCTCTGAAACTTTTACCACTAGTATACCACATAATGCTAAAAACTGTGTTCGAAATGAACCTTATGTTACAGCTCGATGTGATTCTCCGCAACTTCGTCAAATGGCTCGCTCAGAGTCGTTTTCCGAACCTAGTAGACCTGTTAGATGTGAATCTCCACATAGACATTCTGTATCTTCTGTTCCTAGCCATAGAAGTGTTGCATGTGAAGGACAAAATGTGCATGATCGTTGTTCGTCTCCATGTCGTAAAGTAGCTTTATCAGAAAGATCAGCATCACCTTGTGGTAAAATAATTGGAAATAGGTCACGGTCGCAGTCACCATGTAGACGTTTGTCACAGACTGATAGTGCACATGTTTCAAGTAGATCACATTCTGGTAATAAAGCCGTGCCTGTTTTAAGACATTCTAGGTCTGTTCAGAGAATGCAAAGTGCCTCTGCATCTGATAGTAATGTTACAGATAATCATGAATCTCAACGTGAGAATTCAAACAGTGCTGCACTGTCACAAAGGCATACAAGATATGTTTCAGTTAAGGACTACCATTCTCGCAAGCAACCGAGAGATAGTAACTCTTCTCATGAGAATCAAATTAACATGAATCAAGCAGTGCCTTTACCTAGAGAATCTGATCAATTTTCATTGCAGGAAAGTCATTCTGAACATGTGCAAAGAGAACAGGAAGTGACATCAGCAAACAATAAAACACATAAACAGAGACCTGCTATCATAAGGGCAAGGTCAAAACCTGAAATAGCAGCAGGGTTAGTGGTAAAGTCAGATAATTTTGAAACTGAAAATAAGCATGCACGTGAAAGGCCAGTCAGTGAGTTAGACTTTAGACGTCCATTCAGTTCTCGTATACCGAGAGCTTTGTCAACGAGAAGTAAATCCGAAAAACAGTTATTTTCTGCCTCTCTTGATGAATCAAATGATTTAGAGAGAGATAAACAAATATCAGGTGGTAGAACAATTAATTCCGAAAACAAGGAGCAGCATGTCACAGATACAGTGAAATATACCACTAGCAGTTCTGAAAAACAGAATGAATCCAAATCAAGAAGAAATGTCAAAATAGATCCAAAGGAGTCACAACATTGGGGCTTAATTGAATCAAAACCAAAGCGTGAAGTTAAACTTTCTAGACAGTCAGCAATAAGGTCAGAAAGAAAAGATGTAAGGCTTTCTCAAAAGGAACATGGTGAACATTCCATGATGGGTGATAATGATACACAAACTTATCCAAACTCTAGAAAATCAGGTGTTTCACAAGCACATCTTAAAGATCAGTCAGTAGAGATGAGACTAAGAGATCATTCAGAAGTAGGAACAAAGTCTGATGTATCTGATTCGTTAGTTAAAGAAAATGAAGTGGGAAAAAGTGCTCATGACAAGCCGCAAGTAAAATTAAGAACTAAACAAAGGGTTGCATTTAATGATAGTGAATCGAGACAGTCTGTTAATGAACACGAAAAGTCAAGTGCTAGCAATAAACCAATCAGAATCATTACTAGATCAAAGTCAGAAGTGAGACCAAAACCTGAGGTCAAGGACACATCAGGTCCAGCAGGTGCACAACATAGGCCAGAAATAAGGTCAAGGTCAGAAAAGCCAGAAATGAGGTCAAGGTCACCTATCAGAGGGTTGCATTTCCTTGATAAAGTTGACATTGAGAAAACAAATGGCAGTGCTGTTTTAGGCAGGGAAAGGCTTAATACAAGTCCTGTACCATCACCAAATAAAGACAGACAAATGAATGAAGGAGTAGATAGTGCAATAGAAGATTCAAGTTCAACATTTGGAGGACTGTCTAGTGCAATAAAGGGATTATCTCAGTTGAATGTCACTGACCTGCTGCATGTAAGTTGGAAGTCTGATTGTCCAAGAAAAGACACTAACAACTCTTCTCCTTGCTCTGACTGTCGACCTATCCCTGTGAGTATTACTAACCCACTTGCTTCTTCTTTCTCACCAAGTATGTCAGGGACCAAAAACTATATGAGCCGCGACACGAGAAAACCAACAGTGTGGTCGTCCGCCCAGCGCAGACTCAGATCAGCCTGGGCATCCCCCCAATCAGATCAGAGTCTCCCCAAAACATTACAGGGTAGCTAAGTGTCTAAGCTACCTCCATGCGGACAGCGAAGACTCTGATCAGACTGGGCGAATGCCCAGGCTGATCTGAGTCTGCGCTGGGCGCACAACCACTTTGTTGGTTTTCTCATGTCGCGGCTCATATCCACATTATCTACTTCCTGCACCAAGTACTGTAAAACACTTATATTTGGCGGTTACTGAATTTTGGCGATATTGGCGGTTAAGGCAAAGAGCGCTAAAATATAAGTCCACCAATATTTGATTTTTGATTTGATACACTAACTTACGCACACCTTAAAAGGGGCTGAGATAAAAAAGAGAACCTAACAAATATTTGAGAGAATTTCTATACCATTCCATGAAACTATACATTGTGGCATCCCATTAGAATCGCCTCACTGAGGCGATTCTAATAGATGCCACAATGTGTAGTTAAATAGAAAAGTAATAAAAATGTTACAAATTAATATCAAATTTTCTTTACTATCTTGAGTCATGGTATTCACGAACGCCAAAATTAAAACCCGCCAATAGGTCATTTCATTTAAACGTGAAATTTTGACACCGCAGATATTAAGTGTTTTACGGTATGTCAGGGACCAAAAACTATTTCCACATTATCCACTTTCTCCACTGGTTATTGGTTTATATGATTCAGCACTCTAGATAAGGCGGGGTTCTGAAGATAATTCTGAGATAATTATTTTTATTTCTTAATGAAAACGTAAATTGTGACCCCTCATCAGAACTGTCTCAGGAAGGCGGTTCAAATGAGGGGTTACAATTCTGCAGAAATACAGAAAATTATCTCTTAAATTATCCCTGTTACCCCTTCTTATCTGGAGCACTGTTAATTTGTTCCAGTTAATATCTGCAGGTGAATTCACAGCTGTGCAAAAGGCACAGTCCCTCTCAAAAAATTGTCATAATATTTATCATCAGTAATAATATCAGTATTTATTTTAGGCTGCATACTGTAAAATGCATCAAAACATCACTAATAGATTTGCTTTCTTATTTTGAAACAATTTTTACCATGAGAAAGACTGAATATTTTTAACTTCTGACTTGAAAAAAACCATAAACACAGGGTATAATCGATTCCGCTAATTTTCGCTTCCTGCAGAGACTGTACATAATATTTGGCTTCTGCTGAGACTGTCCACGAACTCTTGCTTCCTGCCGAGACTTCTATACATGATAAATGGCTTCCTGCAGAGACTGTCCCATGATTCTGCTTCCTGCCGAGGCTCTCAGCAGGAAGCAGAATCACCAAACAGTCTCGGCAGGAAGCCATTTTACGAGGACAGTAGTCTCTGCAGGAAGCAAAAGTTCGCGGACAGTCTCGGCAGAAGCCAAATATGATGTACAGTCTCTGCAGGAAGCGAAAATTAGCGGAATCAATTGTACCCTGTGATAAATGTTCAAGTTATACAGGGAAAAAAATGAAGTTGAATTCTACATATTTCTTAATCATATTCACATTGTTTCTGCATTATAAATGATCGATGCTTCATATCCAGTGAGTGTGTAAGTTTATTAAAATTTTGTGTAACAGTAGCTCAGCATTGAAGCATAGTCTTACTTGCAAGTTGATAACTGACACTCAGAAACACCAGTTTGCTTTCTGGTCAAGTTCTTGTATAGGTTGATGGACCTTATAATATAGGTTTATAAATGTGGGGATAGTGTTGGTCCTTGACATTATACTATAACTATGGAAACATAGAGTTTCAAATAAGGTTGGGTTATTGAGGACAATACAGCGATACTTTTTCTTATTTCTCAGTGATAAACATATTGTCACATCTCATTAGACGGTCTCACAGAGACAGTTCTAATGAGGGGTCACAATATTTTTTATGGAGACATTATGGAAAATTATTCTCATATTATCCTTTTTAACCCTTCTTATCTGGGGCACTGGCAACATAGAGATCTTTACCTGACAACATGACTGTCTGCAATATTATATGAGCCGCAGCACAAGAAAACCAGCAAAGTGACATGTGTGCCAAGCAAAGACTCAAATCAGCCTGGGCATCTGCCCAGTCTGATCAGAGTCTTTGTTTTTTTCGCATGAAGCTAGCATAGACCCTGAGCTACCCTTTAAGTGCACAGCCAAGACTGATTAGACTGGGCAGATGCCCAGGCTGATCTGAGTGTTTGCTTGGCGCATACGTCACGCTGTTGGTTTTCTTGTGTCGTGGCTCATATATTTCAATACTGGATGCTAATTCTTGGACAATTTTTTCCATTTTCAAAAACAAAATAAAGCTTTGATGACTCATTAGAAATTCCTCAGAGAGACTGTTCTAATGAGGGATCACAACGATTTTGGAATTTTTAGAAAAATTATCTAAAAATAATCATATTTTTCTCCATGAAAAAATTTAAAAGTTGTGACCCCATCATTGAGCCCATTTCTTTCAAGCAGATTTGATGAGTGGTCACAACTTATTTGACAGAGATTATCTGATAATCCACATGTTGATGGCTCAGTTTTGCATGAATAAGGTCAGGTACACAACTACAATATCCCCAAACCCTTGACTGTTACAGTATGACTGTCATTTTGTCAGCTGATGATGATGATGATGAATTTTTTCTCAGATGTACTAAGGTGAATGGATATGCTTTCTGTGAAAATAACTCTACAACTTATAAAGGAAAGAACTTGCTCCCTAATTGAAAGAGCAAAGAACTTGCTCCCCAATTGAAAGAGTAAATTCTGTGCAAGTAGATACTTCTTGAATGGAGGTTTTCCATACAGGAAGGCTAGTAAACCATACAGGCAAGCTTAAACTGGAAGTTACCTTTCTTAAAAAAACACACTAGAAAATTGTGTCTTTAAAACACTAATGATGCCCCAGCAGGCTTGTCACAGGACATGTGTACATCCCTAAAGCACCTTTCAACTTTCAAGCACAAATACTGTTCACAAACAAGCCACTGAAAACATTACACAAACTTCATACCCTTTAGTGCGAAACTGCAGCCCAAAATGACTAAGTTTAAAAGGACATAATTCCTTCAAAATTAATTTTTATGCCCCCATGACAATAGTCAGGGGGCATTAAGATTTGCCCCAGTCTGTCTGTCCGTCCGTCTGTCTATCTATTCATCACGCTTTATAGTATAGAGTTTGTGTAATCAACTCCTCCCACAGTTTTCAATGGATCTTTTTCAAACTTTGTATACATGTTGTGGACACATTGAAGATGTGCATGTGGATTTTTGATGGAGCCAAAATTAATTTTGACAGAATTACAGCCTTTTGAACTTAGTCATTAATAGGCAAATTTTTGTATTGTAGGGTATAGAGTTTGTGTAATCAACTCCTCCCACAGTTTTCAATGGTTCTTTTTCAAACTTTGCATACATGTTTGGGACATATTGAAGATGTGCATGTGGGTTTTTGTTGGACCTAGAAATAATTTTGACAGAATTACGGCCTTTTGAACTTAGTCATTTTAGGAAAATTTTTGCATTGTAGGGTTACTAGGGTATGGAGTTTGTGTAATCAACTCCTCTCACAGTTTTCAATTGATCTTTTTCAAACCTTGCGCATATGCTGTGAATGTATTGAAGTTATGCATGTGGGTTTTTGTTGGACCTAGAATTAATTTTGACAGAATTACGGCCTTTTGAACTTAGTCATTTTAGGCAAACCTTTGCATTGTAGAGAATAGAGTTTCTGTAATCAACTCCTCTCACAGTTTTCAATGGATCTTTTTCAAACGTTGCATATATGCGATGAAGGTATTGAAGATGTGCATGTGGGTCTTTGTTGGACTTAGAATTAATTTTGACAGAATTACGGCCTTTTGAACTTAGTCATTCAAGGGAAATTTTTGCATTGTAGAGTAGGAGTTTGTGTTATCAACTTGCTCCACAGTTTTCAGTGGATCTTTTTCAAACCTTGTCTACAAATTGTGCACATATTCGAAGATATGCATGAGGCATTTTGATAGATCTAGAACTAATTATGACAGAATCACAGCCTTTTGAACTTAGTCATTTTGGGCTATTTTTTACATGGTAGGGTATGTTTTCATTGGATTCTTTGTAGGTGCTTTATGGATATACATGTCATGTGACAGGCGCTGCATGGGGGCATCATTAGTGTCTTACAGACACAATTTTCTAGTTTTATAATTCTTTTTTTTTTCATCAAAACCAGCATGCACATCTTTATCTTTATTATGTCCACAACAAGTCTACAATGTCTGTAAAAGAGCCACTGAAAATTGTGGGAGGAGCTGATTATTACACAAAGTACTTATGCTATAATGCAAACATATACCTAAAATGACTACAATGACTAAGTTGAAAAGGCCGTAATTCTGTCAAACTAATTCTGGTTCCAACAAAAACCCACATGCACATTTTCAATATGTCCACAGCATGTATGCAAGGTTTGAAAACAATCCATTGAAAACGGAGGGAGGAGTTGCTTATACAAACTCCATACCCTACAATGCAAAAATTTGCCGAAAAGACTAAGTTCAAAAGGCCATAGTTCCGTCAAAATTAATTCTAGTTCCATCCAAACTCAACATGCAGATCTGCAATATGTCCACAACATGTAGGCAAGGTTTAAAAAAGATCCATTGAAAACAGGGTGGGAAGGGAGAGAAGTTAATTACACAAACTCCATACTTTACCATTCAAAAATTTGCCTAAACTGACTAAGTTCAAAAGACCGTATTTCTGTCAAAATTGATTCTAGTTCCAACAAAAACACACATGCACATCTTAGATGTGTCCACAGCATGTAAGCAAGGTTTGAAAACAATCCACTGAAAACTGTGGGACAAGTTGATTACACAAACTCCATACCCTACAATGCAAAATTTTGCCTAAAACAACTAAGTTCAAAAGGCTGTAATTCTGTCAAAATTTATTTCAGCTCCATCAAAAACCCACATGCACATCTTCAATATGTCCACAACATGTATGCAAAGTTTGTAAATGGTCCATTGAAAACTGTGGGTGGAGTTGCTTACACAAACTCCATACTCTACAGTGCAAAAATTTGCCAAAAATGACTAAGTTCAAAAGGCAGTAATTCTGTCAAAATTAATTTAAGCTCCACCAAAAACCCACATACACACCTTCAGTATGTCCACAATAAGTATGCAAAGTTTGAAAATGGTTTATTGAAAACTGTGGGAGGAGTTGATAACACAGTGCAAAAATATGCCTAAAATGACTAAGTTCAAAACGCCGTAATTTTGTCAAAATTAATTTTAGCTCCACCAAAACCCTAAATGCACATCTTCAATAAGTAGTCCCGCCGATTATTGCAAAATATCAAGGAATACTGCATTTTATGGTACAAGCATGAAACTTGGCACAAATGTTGTTTAAAGTGATTTAATGCATTCCAGATAGGGCGGCACTCGCAAAATAATCTACTTCTGGTTCAAATCCAATATGGCCGCCGTGACTGAATTTTCCGTAAATTTACATTAGCATATACGCATGTATACGCATGTATCTAGTATCGTTTTATGCAAATTTAATCTAGGAATGTCTTCTAAAATCTATATGAGATATTCTGTTGGTAAAATTGTAAAGACTATTCATAACTTCCGGTCGATTATGGCACTTCCGGTACAAATTTCATCACATACAAGCTTACTACATGTACCCTTTCTCATATGTACCGTTTCCATCTAAGTTTATCGAATATTGGCAAAGCATATTAAAAGGACAGTTTCAATACGCCAACAAGATTTACACGGTCATTTTCTTCTGACTGCCAAAACCAGCAGTTCCTCAGTCTCTTCTAACACTTGTCAATATGCTCCTATATGACACAGATATGACCTCAGATGCATAGTTACAGTCAGTGCTTTTTTGGGGTCATTTAATCATGTTTAACTGCAGAAATCGCTGCAATGAAGGTTCTAAATCCCTTTATCATCCTAGATCAAGAGACCCCTTTGCTGGTTTATCATGATATGATGGTACATTGACAGATACGAAAACGGGATCTTGTTGACAAATTGTTTCAACTTGGTCTGCCCGTGTCATATATGATATGGTGTAAGCAATATCTACAAGTGTTGCTAATCTTCTGACGGAGCAGTACAAAGAACAGGGTATTATCCGTCCTCCAGCTCTTCGAAAAAGTCTCTCCACTACAGCTGCTGTTCATAACATAGACCACAACCTTAGGGCCACAACTGCAAAGGATTCATTTCATGGAATAGGGATTTCACTATTTCAGTTCCGAAGCAGTCTGGCTCCTGGAGAAAGCAATGTTGTGTCTGTCTTTGACATTGCAAGAATCATTTTCCAATATTCCCCCCTCCCCTGCTGTTTTATTGTTAAAGAACCAGCTTTATCAGATACTCCCTGCAATGCATTGCAGGATAACAATAACGAAGAAGAACTGATGAAAGAGTTAAGTTGGATCAGACATGTTCGGGGAAAGGTAGGTAAACATTTTGATGGAAGTATGAATATCTCTTGGTCAGCCGTTCATGCTGATAGCGAGTCAGAGAAAGACACGTCACCAGCATTGACAGCACTGCTTCCACTTATTGAATTCGTCATTTTGTTTGGCGGATCACATAACTGAAATGGCAGAATTCAAAGTACTTCGTGAATGGTTAGAAGCCCCCGGTTGGACCTATGCACTTTCTGTAGCCGCTGTAGCTTTGTCTGGTACTGCCGACTCTTTTCTGAAAGCAGCTAATGTAAAAAAGAAACACCGTGCACACCAAACTACTGTATGAGCCTTGTACATCCTTCTCCAAGCTGCATACAACGAATACACACTAGAGTGTCTGGACGACGATTTTCTAGCCTCTGAAAGTTGGTGTGACAAAATATCAATAAGTCAATCGAAAAGCCCCAGTTTTCAGTTCTGGTACACGACACTCATGCTTGGGTTGAACATACTCACTTTTGTCAGATTAGTACGGGAGGGCAACTTTACTCTATACTTGGCTTCACTGGCAAAACTTATCCCTATGTTTTTCGCTCTGAATCATACCAATTATGCTAGATGGCTTCTGGTGCATTTAAAAGATATTAAACCTTTACCTGTTGTAAGTCCTGGTACAGAAGCTAACTTTCGAGAAGATCAGTTTGTGGTTCACAAGACATTTAACAAATTTTCAGCTCTTGCAATAGACCATGCTCATGAGCAAAATAATGCTCTGGTCAAATCAGATGGGGGTACAGTTGGCCCTACAGAAAATCCAGGAGCTTTGCGACGCTGGATGGTGGCTGGCCAAGAAATGTCTCGTTTATGTCAAGATTTCGAGGCTCTGTATCTACTTAAATCAGATATCAGAGACATCCATCATGAGCAAACAGGAAGTACGCAGCGGAATTTTCACAAAAATGTCAAGTCTCTTACAGAAACTCTCAGTGACCTGGGCAATCCATTTGCAGACAAAGTGAAGTTTTGCTCAAACTTGATACAAAGGCTATTGCAGATGCTTCTGTTGTCCAAACTGTGACACATGTTGAACAAATTGGTCAAAGGTATGTATGCAGCATTTGTATAAGTCAGAGAGATTCACCAAACGAGAAAAAATGTATTTGATCCAATTAAGAAAAATTCGATCTCTTTATTTCGTACCCCAATAACAAAAATGGCACAACAATAAAAGTCAGAGCTTAATCTTCTCAAGAATGATTGCTCTCTGTCTTGTCAGACTCGAGGTGGAAATGTTCAAGAGTTCTTCAAGCATTAAACCCCAATTTTTTTTCCCCTTCGCTAAGTCAGAATGGCTCTATCCGTCTCGAATATACGTCTGAACTCTTTACTAAATGTTTGGAGCCTCTGTCAGTGGAAACAAAAGAGGCTCCGTCAGTTGATGCAGTGATAATTGACGGTGCAGCTCTGGTTAACATGTTAAGACCTGGAACAAGTAAAACTTTTGATGAGTATGCATCTTGAGTTTTCCTCCCCTACATCTGTAGGCAGCTGGAGCTCGCAAACCGTATTGATGTTGTCTGGGATGTATATATTGCAGACAGTTTGGAGGTTTTTGCAAGAGAGAAAAGAGGAAAGGGCATTCGGCGACGGGTTGAAGGTCGTAATTCTATCCAACGAAATTGGCAGACGTTCTCACATAATGATGAAAACAAATCAGAATTGTTTGAATTCTTAGCACAGCGCATCGCTCAATTGTCAAACGCAGACAAATACATAGTGACGACATTCAGAATTGAAGTTCTGTGTAACAAAGGTGGCCAGAAGCAAAATTTCTCCCCTTGCTCGCATGACGCCGTTAACTCTGGGTGCAGTCAAACAATGATTCAAAAGGTGGACACGGACGTGGTTGTTCTTGCTATCACATACTTTTGCACAATGCAAGTACCTGAAGTTTGGATCGCAATTGGAACTGGCAACCATTTCAGACATATAGCGGTTCAAGGCATTGCAAAGGCACTCGGTCCTGAAAGAACATCAGTATTGCCTCTCTTACATATGGCTTATGTAAAGTTAACAGACCTATGGCCTTGCGATGATAATGCATTTTGATGTATTCATGCCGATCTTGCAGAGATTTGTAATTATAATGTACGACAGAACAAACAGCTTTGAGATGGGGGGAGGGCGGATCAAAGAAGCACTTGCAAGTGCTTGCACAAAAGGGCAGGCAAATAGAAGCTATTCCACCTACAGAAGCTGCTTTGTTACAGCATACGAAGAGGGCTATATATCGAGGGTCATTGGTATGGGAAAATGACCTGGGACCAGACCCTATGCTACCAAGCCCAGCTGACTTTGGTTGGCTCAGAAACAATGATCAGATGTGGGAACCTCTTTGGACAACACTTCCTAAAGCATCTGCGTCATGCCAAGAACTCGAACACTGCAAATATAAATGTGGGTTATCGTGGTGCCTGCAAGTGCTTCAGAAGTGCCTCGCCATGTACAGCGTTTTGTGCATGAAGCGGGCAATGCCCTTAATTGAATGTGTTCTCATGCAGCGTAGGTTTTGTGACTGATTTAGACTACATGCTTATGAAACATAGGTTGACCTAAATAAAGTATTTTACATATCAGATCCGTCATCTTGGACTTAACCGGAAGTAGATATTTTTTCAAGATGCCGTCCGAGCTAAAATGATTGAATTAGACCCTCAGCAAACATTGTTTTTCATTGATTTAGACTACAGACTTTTGAAATACGTTTGGTAGGTCGATCTAACTGGAGTATTTTAATATCAGATCCGCTAACTTGGATTGAACCGGAAGTATATCTTTTTCAAGATGCCGCCCTATCTAAAATGATTGAGATAGTCCCCCTCAGTATGTCATTCAAACATTGTTGTTTGATTGATTAAGACTACAGACTTATGAAATACATTAGGGTAGGTCGATCATACTGGAGTATTTTGCATCTCAGAACCGCCATCTTGGATTGAACCGGAAGTAGATCTTTCAAGCCTATCTCAAATGATTGAGATAGTCCGTCTCAGCAATCATAGCATTCAAACATGGTTGTTTGATTGATTTAAACTACATTCTTTTGAAATACACTAGTGTAGGTCGATCTAACCGGAGTATTTTAATATCAGCTCAGCCATCTTGGATTTAACCGGAAGCAGATTTTTTTTTCAAGATGCCGCCCTATCTAAAATGATTGAGATAGTCCCTCTCATCAGTCATGACATTCCAACCTTGTTGTTTGATTGATTTAGACTACAGACTTTTGAAATACATTAGTGTAGGTCGATCTAACTGGAGTATTTTTATATCAAACGCCATCTTGGATTTAACCGGAAGTAGATTTTTTCTAAGATGCCGCCCTATCTAAAATGACTTAGATAGTCCCCCTGAGCAATCATGCCAAGTTTCATGCTTGTACCACAAAATGCAGTTTTCTATGAGAATCGGCCGGGCTAAAGTCCACAATAAGTATGCAAAGATTGAAAAAGATCCATTGAAAACTGTGGGAGGAGTTGATTACACAAACTCTATACCCTAAAGTGTGATGGACAGACAGACAGACAGACAGGGGCAGATCTTAATGCCCCCTGACTATTGTCACGGGGGCATAAAAAAGTAACAGAAAAACTTGAAGGTATGTCCATTCATCATAAGCTAGTTGATAATCTTATTTTCCAACAGCCACATACCGTAATGACCCTAAATATTCGGACAGACAGGTCTGAGCAAACATTTTTGGCCCCGATCAAACTGCTCATGAAGGAGCAGTTTGATCAGGGTCTAAAAGGTTTGCCATTCACTGAGCATCATTTGGATGCATTCACATGTGTAGAATCCACTTTCTAAGAATTTTCAAACAATAATTGTCCGACTCTGGTGTGTCCGAAATTTTAGAGTCATTACGGTATTAAGATGAAAATATTGCAAATATGAAAATGGCAGAACTGCTTCCTGGAAATTGTGCCTGTCGCCCTTAAGAAACATATCTGCAGAATAACAAGTATGCTTAGCTAGATAGAGACTTTTTACAATCTTTTTGCAAGTCTTTCTTGTTTTTATATGTATTTAACATTCACATTGCGGCATTGTGTATCAACCTTGCATATCATATGCATATAGTCAGAGATCCAGAGTATTGGGGTTTGAGGATATTATGAAATGATTTTGGACATAATTGAGCCGCGATGCGAGAAAACCAACAAAATGGTTGTGTGCCCAGCCCAGACTCAGATCAGCCTGTGCATCCACCCAGTCTGATCAGACTCTTCACCAAGTGCTGAAAGAGTAGCTAAGTAGACTGGGCGGATGCCCAGGCTGATCTGAGTCTGCGCTGGGCGCACAACCACATTATTGGTTTTGTCATGTCGTGGCTCATATATCCTCATTTTTTAAATTGCCTTCTGTAGGCAGTTCCAGGGATGATCACAACATATGTTTTTGATAGAGAAAAGGAAAATAAGAAAAATTATCCTTGAATTATTAGCAGAAACCTGCCTTACCTGGAGCACTGATATACCGCACAAATTCTAAAAATTGGGACACCTAAAATAATTACCATTATTGTCCTAAAATTGAACAGTTTGGTTTTACAATGCAGTAATGCATCCAAAGGATGTAGATGGTTAGGCAAATGGTGTAACCCCTGATCAGACTGCTTCTTTGATTTTGGGCTGCACTGTCTCAGACCTATATGTCCTAATACTTAGAATTTTTATGGTAATTTATCATCTTTTATTGGTGCTGGGGCTATTTTATTGCTTCCCCATAAATTCCTTCTTTCTTTCTTCATAAAATATTGAATTTATTAATATTGGCCAATTTTGGTGTAAGTGAACACATTGACATATTGCTCAGGATACTGAATCAAAGCCAGGGCTGGAAAGTTCTTAAAACTGTCACTGGTCCTACATTGCCAATTACATGTATATCAAATACTACGGTGAATTTGATATTCAGCATTGGCTAAATTCAAAATGTTATTTGTCCTTCAGCAAGAGGCACTATGGTGAGGGGATGTTTGGATTTTTCCAGCCCCGAAAAGCATAGCGAAGAAATTGTGTCTTTAACTGAAATAGTAATAATGATAAAACTGAGTTTGAAGTCAAGGCTGAACAGCCTTCTATTCTTGTCAATCAAATTATGAAGAATGAGTTTAATTGTACAATCTGTTTATTTTATTGACCTTAAATCTTAGTAAAACTGAATCTGAGATTCAGCTGATTATTGAAATGTCGGTGTAAGAAGAAAAATCTTGCTCATGCTATTTGGTTTTCATAAATAATCAACATTTCTCACCTGTCTGTAGAGTAAATGGCAGAACCCAATAGAGTGTCTCTCACTGACTCTGGAGGAAGTGACCCACATTCGAATGGTACTCACAAAAGCTGAGCTCGAATCTCTCATCACCGATCCAGAACTTTACAGCTCCATCAGCAAAGGAAAGGTTAGTTTAGAGTAACCGTACTCGCTAAGGCTAGCAAAAGATAGAAATTAGTGAACTTGTTCAAAAATGAATTCTCATGTTAAGAACTAGCCTGGCTTCCAGGCTAAATGGTTATATGTAATCAAATAGAGAAATATAAACGTGGCTCTTTTTACTCTGATGGCCAACCATTTATCTAAGGTAACTCTGCAATTACTTGATGTAAAAATTATTCCTTGTAGAGTTAGCTTTCTTACAAATATATGCAATTAAAACACAAGGACTGGAGCCAGTCTAGTTAAGAACCTCTGATTTTCAAATCTCATTATCTAAAGTTCAGTTACCAGAAATTACACTTGAGATATCAGTAGTTTTAGAAAACAGAAGTTGAACTGTAAAGACTACTGAGACAGTTCAAACAAGGTAATGGCAAACTCATTTTGACTTACACAGGTACCTGTAGTGTTTGAAGATACAGGAAATGCATCTCATAATATTGAGCCCGAGATAAAATCAGTCATAGAGGAAGCCGACATCAAATATTTGGTCAGTAATGTTTTCTTAAACAGTGTAGACCAGATCAGAGCAGTCTTAAAGACAGGACTTCGCTAACGGGGCGTCTGGTTCCCAGTAGATAGTAATGTAACCTGTACTGGTAAAGGTGTGAAAGTACAGTCAGCCAATTAGTGGACCAGAATCAACAGTTATGATGATTGGAAGCGTTGACACTATGTAATCAAGAGATAGAATAACACTTTTGTGTTCTGTTTAAATTCTCATAATGATGTTACCCAGGTGGCTCAGCGGGACATATCCATAGTGACAAGCACCCGGCACTGTGCATCTGTCCATGAATGACACTGTAAAAGTTAATTCTCCTAATATAGTACCATCCCTGTTTGTAACTATTTCTTTAAAGGACTACATATAATTTCATGAAATAAAATGATTTGTTTTCCAGACTTGTTTTACGTGCAAGCAGACAAAGTTTTCCTTCTTCGGCCAGTGGAGTACGAAGTGTAAACTGTGTCAAAGGAGTGTGTGCAATTATTGTTTAAGAAAGGTAAGTGGCACAGACAGGGCACGAAGCTGTCACAGGTATCATCAAACCAAAAATTCACCTTGAAAGTGGCAAAAAAGCAGAGGACAAAATTTACGTCTGCAAAATTTCAAAATAAGTTTCATCCAAGCAATATCATATTGAAAATACAAAAACTAGAGGGCAAACAGTGTAGACCCAGATGAGGCAGCTCATTATGAGCTGCCTCATCTGGATCTAGGCTGTTTGCAAAATAAGCTGTTTTCATTTTTGTGTTTTCAAGGTTAACTAGAGCTCTGACATTTTGACTGCAGAGAGCCTCAGGTGGTGTTTAATATAAAATGACTGCTATAACATTATAAGAAAGCTGCGGGCAGAATCTCAAAATTGATTTTTATATTATTTTTACATGAAAAAAGTCAGAAATTCATCTGAGATGATCATGAATAGGGACAGTTTAAATGTCACACTGTCATTGTCTGCGGGCAGAATATTTTTGTATATAGCTCTTTTCTAAATAGAATAGTTTTTGTCTTGCCTGCTACTAGCAGAAACAAGACATAGTTATTACTTTTCCAGTGTCGTCTTCCTCGGCGACATAAACTTTGCACTGAGTTTTCCAGTTAAGCTCTGTTTTGTGACAATACACTGACAGGCAAGACACTGCATTTTGCGGAATTTTGTTATGTATCTCATTTGCTGCTTATTGTCTTCTTTCATGTCCATATATATATATTATGTTGGATTCTAAACTTTTCAAATTTTATATCTATTTGTCTAATTCACGAATGACTTGCAAAGTCTTTGGCTGAAAGGCAAACAGGGCAGACCCTGATCAGACTGCTCTCTAGGAGCAGTCTGATCTGAGTCTACACTGCTTGCTTGGTTATGTCGGTCCCAATATATAGAATTTTCTCTGGTAACATATCCTTTCGACGGCCAGAGGTTTCAACTAAATTGCTGGAAAAGGGGGTGGGGAATTTAGGACAAATCTAGATTTTCAGGGTTGTTTTGGAGGGGGTGGGGGTGGGGAACCATGTCTTATATGGAGAATCTTACACTGGTGGTCATTTCATATGAAATTTATGAAACAAGCCTTTGGTGAGTTTCATAAATTTCATATGAAATGACCACCAGTGTAAGATTCTGTTTATCATATGAACCTTTAAAATGGGGGTTTTAACGCTTTCAAACTGAACATTTTTTCAACAGGAAAACACATTGTTCACATGGACTTTGTCAATGACGTTACGTGTACGTGCCAAAGTGTTATTACGTGTTTGGTCATATGATTTTTATGACATGACGTTATCCACTGAATAATGTCATCGTCATATGATCAAGCCAAATAAGTATGTTATTATGTACTGTATTTAAATATCTCTCTATATGCGTAATGGCAAGACCAGGCACTTCTTTATGTGTGCCAACACCATACTGGAAGAGCTTATAATTGGTTTTGTCACTGTTGGTTATTGAATGGCCCCCACTGGGCTAAATGTTGTCGGCTCATGGTCATTTTGTTAAATAAAAATGTTTCCTGTTAGAGTACAAGGAAGACTCCACACACTTGTGGTGTAAGGCTCATTATGATAATATGACTGTGGAGAAAAATAAGTTTTCAGGTATTAAATCAAGGGGGAGATAAATACGTACCATAAAACATCCAATTTTTGGGACAGATAGGCCTGAGCAAATAGTGCAGACCCAGATCAGACTGCAGAGGAGCAGTTTGAACAAGGTCTGTAATGTTTGGCATTCAGACAAGGCATTGCTGATGTTTAATCCATTTTGCTACAAGCCAAGTGTGACATTGAAGGTCATGTCACAAGCCATTGAAGGTCATGTCATAAGGTCTATGTCATAGTAAAGCATCCAGGGAGGTTCTAAGGAAGAAACTGATATCAGGTGCTGCTGTATATATACACGTGACTAGGATTCAAAGTAGCACTTTTATTCAAGGCAAGCAGACTGAATCAGCTTGAAAGAGGGAAAAATCAATTAAAAATTGCAGAAATTAATAGGGTAACAGTAAAGTCTCGTACATAGAGATCTTTCTGTGAATACATCTAAGAATCCTAAAAACTGAAAAGGTTGATTTTACTAGCTGGCAATAGGTCAGAACTTGCAAAAAAAAATGCAGAACTGTGCAGACCCTGATCAGACTGCTCCTCTAGGAGCAGTCTTATTTGGGACTGCACTGTTTGCTCAGGCACTCAAGATATATGCGCACACCCCCATATTTGTCCACCATGTTGTCAAAAAGAAACAACTTTTGTAACTTTCTGTTTGCTTCCTTTTGCGTTGAAACCCTTCCCAAATTGGGTTTACTCTTAATGGAAAAATTTACTCTTAGGAGAGCAAATTCTTTCCTTTAAGCATTGACCCCCATTGAGAAAGGAGGCAAAGAAGAAAATGTTAAAGTTGCTTCCCCTGAAAGTATACCCATTCACTGTAAGTCCCAATATTTACGATAAATAATTTTTATTTTCTGTTTCAGATGAATGTCCCTACAGAACATTTTGAGAAGATCCCTGTATATACTCTTAGTCCTGTCCCCATCAGTCCCGAAGTCTTAGAGGCCATCAAGGTGTATGAAAGGTGAGTGATGGTTTCCTCTTCAAGATGATCTCTGTCTAGAATCATGGTTTTGTCCATGTAAGTTCATTTATGACAGAGAAAGTTTGGTCACAATTTTGATCCAAAAAAGATCGTGGTATATGCTCTCGGTATGTACTCTATCTATTTGATATGATCCTGTCCCATTTAGTCTTAGAAATTTTGGAGGGCATCAAGGTGTGATAATTTTCTTTGAGAAGATGCCTGTATGCATTTACAGTTCCATCCCCATAAGTAAAAGAGGACATATGAAAGTTTGGCTATAACATTTTAGTTTTACTTTTATGCAGATTTCAGTATATGAGCCAGTCTCTGTGAAAACCGGGCTTTAATGACATAAAAATGAAAATATAACTACAGGTCTACCTCATTATAACGCAATGGGTGGGGTCCATAGATCTCGACCGCGTTATAAGTGAAACGCGTTATAGCGATTAGGATGAGGGGGCTACCAACACAAGCTCGACTGACTTCGATTTTGCCCTAACAGTTGTGTGTGTTGGTGGTTTGAGTCAATGTTTGACGTAAATAATGGTTTTTGATACGTATTTTTGTATTGCTAGATAGATAAACACTTGCAGCATGTATCACATTGTTCCAATCATATTATTAAACTGTCTTGTCAATAAAATATGCTAAGTAACACATGTGTTTCGTTTTTATTAGCGCGCCTTTGCGAAGCAAAGCAGAGCTTATGCTATACCCCCGGCGTCGTAGTCCGAGTATGCGTTAGCGTTAGCGTCAGCGTCCTCGTCGGCGTCCGTGATCAGGTTAACCAATGTTAACAATTGCGTTTAGCTCCATGTTCAACTCTGTATCTTAGAAACTACAGCAGCTACAATCAACATACTTGGTACATATATACATCCATATGACTGCAGCAGCTGCATGACACAATTGTATGTCCTTGACCTATATGTCACGGTTGACTGACTTTGCCGTTTGGCACTGTTTTTAAGGCAAAATTTTTAGTTTTGATGAAACCTTTGACAGAAAAGACTTGATATTTGGTCAAATAGCATATCCCTATAATTGCAGCAGCTGCAGAGCTACCATGCTGACACCTGTGGCCTTGACCTTTGTTCTTGGTCCAGTGATTTTGTCTTATATTTCAAGCACTGTTTGATAGATTAACATCACAGCTGGCATAGTGGATCGGTCTGACATCCAGAATGACCTCATTTTATTTATAGATCACTGTGACCTATATTTCATTGTTCAGTGATTTTGCCTTGTGTCTCCAAAGCTGTTTATAGATTAACATCATATTTGGGAATTTGAGGTCACTCTAACATATTTTTTATCATTCAGTGATTTGCTTCATATTTTAGGTGTATTTAGTATGTATTCATCATATACCTGGGATAATGGCTCAGTCTGACACTGCAGATGACATGATATATTTGTAGGTCTTGGTGACTGTGAGAATCAGGCACCCATAAGGCGCGCTTTGTTGTCTTCTGACAACTCTTTTTAAATTCCACAAGACGCTATCTTGGCAGATTTCCGGTGATCATGTAACTTAACATTGCGGTGTTGGGGTACAGTATCATCGGACCAAAATTATCCGTGTCTTTCACGGAGAAGGCTTTATGTTTCTTTCTTGGAGTCTCCATTATGCAGTATGGTTTCAAATTTACTGAATGAATGAATGACCAAAGTCGGACAATTTTTATCTGCATCGCGCACATTAACTCAGTCAATTACACATTCTTTTACCCATAAACCCTCTCGCTCACTCTGATTGGCTGATTGTTAATTTTATGCAACGACAACAATGGCGGCGCCTTCAAACTGCGAGTTCGGCGTGTTTGAAGTGTATTCATCGGACCAAAATTATCCATGTCTTTCACGGAGAAGGCTTTACGTTTCTTTCTTGGAGTCTCCATTATGCAATATGGTTTCAAATTTACTGAATGAATGAATGACCAAAGTCGGACAATTTTTATCTGTATCGCGCACTTTAAAACAGTCAATTACACATTCTTTTACCCATAAACCCTCTCGCTCACTCTGATTGACTGATTGTTAATTTTATGCAACGACAACAATGGCGGCGCCTTCAAACTGCGAGTTCGGCGTGTTTGAAGTGTATTCCAGGTTTTTAAGGGATAATTATGAAAGTTTTCATTCCTTTAAGCATGCGGTCATCAGTCAATAAATAAGGTAATTATTCAGGTGTTACATAAGTTTTGCTGTCATTGCAATTTACCTAATTATGTGTGAACATGCTCGGCGTACCTTCAAAACAAAACACAATAATAATGGCTGTACACGTGGGGCAATCAAGGGTAATTAGGGCGAAAACAAACAAAGATCAAACAATTATCATGTAAGTTCTTTATTCATAATTATTTTTACAGACAACAACATAATTTCTCGTTCACCTAGCAGCTTTGAATCAGCGATCTGAAAAAAAAATGAAAATATTTTTTTATTTTTTTTTTTTTTTTTCTTTAAATCACTGAAAATGGTACCTTGGGAAAAATTTGGGGTCCAAGACAGGTACCGCGTTATAACGGTATACGCGTAATGTTGAGGGGAGTTATAACGAGGTAGGCCTGTAACTGCATCACTGAAAAGTATTAGCTGTTCTTAACATTTCCTGAAAATTTGAGATGGTTACCATTATTTATTATTGAGATATATACTTTAGAAGCACACATGTAGTGCAGTTTCTTTAAATGACGTTATTAACGTCATTCAAGTATGCTTTGACGTCACGTCATTACGTTTGTTTGAATGCACTTTCTGTGCGTGCTAGGCAAAAAACTCGGACAAAATTTGTGTTTGCTCATTTTCAATATGTATTTCATAGCCAACACATGACAATTTGCATGATTTAGCGTTCTATCTCAAATGATAGGTATTTGTGATGGTATACCATCTGTTTTCAAGGCTTTGGGGTTACCATGGAATAAGCGTTGTCATGGCAACATATGTCATATTTATGACTAGATTATGTCTGAATTCAAAGGCTTTCTGTTATATCTCAACGCCTAAGGTATTTTCATGGAAATAAATAGAGGTCCGAAAAATCATTAATTTTGGTGTTTTTTATGCGTTCGCAACGTAATTATTACGTAATATCATTAAGCCCGGTTTTCACAGAGAACGGCTCATATACTTTTAGTCCAGTTTGCATTATAACATTGAAATAAACTCTGTTTTTATAGAGAATAAATTGTTTGTGAACTTTTTTCTGTTTGATTATGAGAATTCCACTTGCTGTCAAACTACATGACATACCCATGCCTGTTTGCATTATAACAATGAAATGAACACTGTTTTTATAACGAATAAATTGTTTGTGAACTTTTTTCTGTTTGATTATGAGAATTCCACTTGCTGTCGAACTAGCAGTATTGTGCATGGCAAACCCATGTTCATATGCATACCCTTGCAGCTATTGATAACATTATGCCGTTAAGCATCACTGTCTTGCAGCTGTTTGTGACATCCTGGTGATGTAATTGTGACATCATGATGTCATATGCATCAGTCTTGCAGCTATTGGTGACATTATGATGTCATGGTGACATCATAATGTCATTAGGCATCACTGTCTTGCAGCTGTTGGTGACAGTGATGTGATGACTTCACTGTCTTGTAGCTGTTGGTGATGTCATTTGGCGTCACTGCCTGGCAGCTATGAAAGACATCATAGTGATGTCATTGAGACATCATGATGCCATTAGGCATCATTCTTGCAGCTATTGGTGGCATCATAGAGATGTTCATGGTGCATCATGGTGTCACTTGGCGTCCCTGTCTTGCAGCTATTGGTGACATCAGTGTTAAATAATTTAATATTTTATTGTATATGTTTACCTGAGTTTGTACCTGCTCCAGTGGGAGCTACTATTAAAGGAAAGAATTTGCTCTCTGAGAGCAAATTCTTTCCTTTAAGTGTAGCTCCCAATAAGAAGAGAGCCAAATACATCCATGTCAGAGTGACCTAAATTGGAAGTGTATCTTTACATCATAATTCTCTTCTCTCAGTACTGGTTCCGTCCCACATAGTCCAGCCAGTGAAAGAAAGAAGAGTGAAGAAGTTATTGAAGACAAAAAAGAGGAGAAGAAAGAAGACATAGAAGTGACTGAGGACAAGTTAGCGGTCAAGAGAAGAACTTTACAGAGGTCTCATACTATAGGTGTAGGATCCAGGCCCCTGCCAAACAAAGCTCTCTTGAAAGGTTAGGCAGCTTCACTTAGGAAATGAATTTCACTTACCATATTTCTTTGGTTTTGAGACAGGGTTTTCCAAAACATTCCCAAAAATCTAGATCCATCTTGTAAGATGGATCTAGATTTTTGGGATCATTTTGGAAGAGAAAAACAAATTCTGATGCACTTACAAATATAATGTGACGTCTGATTGGATAACGGCAAACATTGCGACAGTATATCCTGCGATATATTGTCGCAAACCCGACTTCTTTAAGTAACGTCGCTTCTCATTGGTTGACGTTTGGTTTTATGTTGCTGACAGCGCTTCTTGTACATTATGAAAGGTGGAAAAGTGCATTAGAATGGGGATAACTGTAATGAAAATTGTCATTTGGGGAGGTAAATCGTCGGTTTTATGGCCACAAAGTGCGTTTTGCAGTGCGCTCCATAAAAGGAAATTTCCAACCATAAAAATGCCGATTTACCTCCCCAAATGACAATTTTGAGTACAGTTATCCCCTAATTCTACAGCTGAATTACACAAGACTGGTTTACATATTGGAGGTAATTTTGGAAGGGTAAACTCCAGTTTTATACTTGAATGAATACGGTAAATTTTCATGGTTAATTAAAGATGTTGGGGGGTAGTCTGGGAAATGTTACTTTGCAATGGCAAACCATTAGAGTGAAGTATTTAGGTCTGAATAAGGACCATATGTGTTAACCCAGAAAGCGCCAAAAAAAAAAGCAGACAACAAACTTGACTTCTGTGAATATTCAAAAACGTTCAGTTCAAGCTGTATCATAATGAGAATTCAAAGATTAGAAATCAAACAGTGTAGATTCAGATGAGTTGGCTCATTATAAGCCACCTCATCTGGATCTGTGCTGTTTGCAAATGCAACTATTTTCATTTTTGGTGAATCAGTTTTAAGGATAAAAAAGGGAAAAACTGCAATATTTGATATATCTTGAAGAACTATTTTAATGTTTACAGCCACTAAAGTAAGTGTTTACAAGCAGCATCATCAAGACATCACTTACGTAGAAATACATCTGTCTCCATATGCTGCTGTAAATTTCCATACACAAGAGTTGCCATGGTAATGAAATGGCAATAAGACAGGTTTTTCACAGTGCAAGCTATTACTGTATTTATTTTATGATAAGACCAGATTTTTCCCTTAAAAACAACCCAAAAATCTTCATAAGACGGCTCTAGATTTTGGGATTGTTTAAGAAGAGAAAAACTCATCTTACATTATAACTATCTGGCTGTAAGAAAGAGTCTTCCTACTCCAGAACAATTGCTAGGTATCTCAATCATGTAATTTTGCTATTAGATGGGTTCCCCCCTCCAAAACAGTCCCAAAAATCTAGATTTTTTGGGTTGTTTCTGACGGTGAAACCTCTCTTAGGGCCCATTAAATATGGTAAGGGAATTACAGAAGACTTGCTTAGATATTTGGTATCATATTCAGTGCTCCAGATAAGAAGGGATAACAGAGATAATTTAGGGATAATTTTCCATATTTCTCCATAGAATCATATATTGTGACCCCTCATTAGAACCTTCTTGTCAAGACGGTTCTAATGAGGGGTCACAATATATGTTTTCATTGAGAAATAAGAAAAATTATCTTTGAATTATCCTCAATACCCCATCTTATCTGGAGCTCTGAATTACCGGAAGGAAAGACCTTATCTAAAATCTTATAGCTGAAAAGTTATGGTAATGCTTTAACTGTATTACTACTTTTGTAGGACCTCAGATGAGCATATGCTGTGATTGTAAAACTATGATCATGGAAATTATTAGAGCCAGCCGAACATCAGTGTCCCAGGTCAGCAAAGGAAAGAGTGACCCCACCCCATCCACAGAAGCCCCTCCACCAGCTACCCCACAGAGGAGCAGCCTAGGAGTTCCCATGCGAAAGAGAGTTCAGGACGACAAGCCCAGACCTCGATCCATGCTGGAAAATTTAAATTTTAGATCTTTTAATATTTCTCGATCAACTACTGATGCATAATATTATATATACTTTAGACAAATTTTTTTTTTACTTTATTATGTTCCGGAAGAATTTCAGGGAACAGTTGTTCAAAGCTAACAGGCCCGGATCCAGACCATCACGTATTGGCGGGGCTCTGAATAACTGGTGGGGCTGGGAGGTGCCAAAATGTGTGTGTGTGTGTGGGGGGGGGGGGGGGGGGAATGGGGCAAATATATGACATAATTAGGGATCAATTCGATGAGATCTTTTGCCCATGTTTTTTTTGCCTTGAAATATATGTTGTGATATTTCATTCGGATCGCCTCGCCGAGGCGATTCTAATGAGATATCACAACATATATTTTAATCTAAACAGGCCTCGGTGGCGGGGCTGAAGCCCCAAAGCCCACCCCCTGGATCCGGGGCAGGCTAACATAACATTACTCAACAGGAAGTTAAAATCAGAAACACAGCCATTTTTACTGGAAAAGTGTGAGAAGCTCTTCCATTGCAAAAAGCTGCTAGGGTCGAGTCAGGTAACTTCGGACGGGCAGGTAAATTGGGACATACCATTGCAAACAGTGAAAATCCAGATGAGACGGCTCATAATGAGCCGTCTCATCAGGATTTTCACTGTTTGCCTTGTTATTTTTGTTTTAATTCCAAACAACTGACATATAAAGGGAAAAAATGTCACTGTCCGAATTTACCTGCTGTCCGAAATTACCCGACTCTACTCTAACAGGTTTTCAGCAAAACATATTAGCAGACTTGGCTTAGGTGCTGTAGAATCCTGGACTACTGACTTCGTTTAAGTAACAATGCTTTGAACTACCAAGCCCTGATTGCTTTGAGATGTGCATAATCTTGTGTATACCTAGTTAGACAAATTCCCATTCAAAAACTTGGTTAGTGATACAAGTTAATCATTTATAGTCTTGCTTTTGTGAGACATGGGTATTGCTTTTCAGCTGTTGGCAGCAGCATTGTTGGCAGTGGCATAGTATAGAGGGTACTTTGTGACAATGCCCAGACAGGTGAGACAAATAGAATCTATTGTTGGTGCCCAGTGGGGATGAGGACATCCCAACCCGAGGGTCTACCGTTCAAGTGGGAAACAAGTGGGAAACGAGGTTTCCCACTTGAACGATAGACCCAAGGGTTGGGATCTCTATTCCCACTGGACACCAGTGATTGATAATTTGTCTCACCTACCAATATTAAAAAGATTATTTTGCTGACTTAAATGAGCTATCTGAAATCATTTAATGAGTGACTTAGAGAGTGACGTCATAAATCTAAACATGATGACCTCAGACAGGAAATTAAACAAAGCCAAAGAACTGATAAAACAGCTGATAAGCTAGAAGAAGATTATTTAATGACAATTATTATGTAAAATAGATGTTTCTAACTCATGTCTGGGCGGCCAGTGAGCAAAGAAATCGAAAATCTATCCCTCATGGCTAGACATGTGGGATAAGTTACTGTCTAGAAAGCCCACAGATAACTCTATCCTGTCCCCTGTGGTAGGTGAGAAACAGTATTCCATGGAAATATTGTTTGTTGATATTCAGCATGTCATTGTTACACATTTTTGTCCAAAGTTTTATCTATGTAGCATATATACTATTTATTTGTACATACAAATGAATAAATTACGAACAATTTCCATTATAATTGATCTGACAGTAAGCATGTCTTCATTTTGTGATATCATTTTAACTTACACTAATTGTATATAAGATTTGTTGATGTTGTTTAAAGATTAGAAGAAGGTGTATATGACATGGGAAAGTCTGGATAAGTTTTATATCATGTTTTACATACATTTTGTTGAAAAGCATTCACTTAAGTCATAACACTGTTACAGTAACAGTTTAAGGTGTGCAGGTACACCCCAATAGTTTCCACCTTTTTTCAAAGGGAGGAAACATATGTGACTTCCTGCTTGTTTTCCTGGACAACAAACCCCTTTTGAAAGAGGAAAGAGGGTCAACTCTTTAAGAAAAGAATTTGTCCAAAGAAAAGAACATGCTCCTAAATTCTTTCTTTTAAGGGTTGGCCCCAATTGAGAGGGGAGGAAAAATTAAAGATGGCAACGTTGCTTCCCCTGAAAGTGTATCCATTCACTTAATTTAAATAGGTGCAGTTTCAGGGGACTCTGCCTCCCTTCTCAGTGATTAGTCATCTCTTAAGGAAGCAAATTTTTTCCTTAAAAATCTGATGCTTTTGAGTGGAGTCTTTGCTTACAAGGAAGCCAGTTCTAAACCTCAAAGTTTTGTCCCTTGGAAAAATGGCAGAAAAACATGGCGGTATATCTATTCACCTTAAATGTAACAGTATGGGATGAAAACTTGACTTTTTCACAAATATCTGCTTGAAAAACTAGACTTGCAACTTTCATAAGTATAAGCTTATCTTCAGTGAGGCCCTCAGTATAAATGAAAACTGCCTTTTAGAATGATTTCATACGTGATCCATAACATAGGTCATTTTTTTGTGATTTAATGACCCCTACCCTTCTACACCAGAATTTAGCTCCCAGATTTTTGATGAATCAAATGACTTGTTTTCAGTATTCATTGATGATTCAGCCTAATTTCCATCCCTGTGGAATGTGAGAAATAAACTTCAACCCATTCATGTTGGGTTACCCATAAAAGGGACCTTGGCAAACAGTGTGGAACCAGACCAGATGCCACTAATGTGGCGTCTGATCAGGGTCAACACTGTTTTCCTTAAATATTGGATTTAAAAAAAAAAGGGAAAATGAACCTGACACCCCTTATAGTGGGTATGGACCTGTCCAAAGAGCCAGGTAGAAGAGTCCATTCATCATCAATGGGTTAAAACATGTTCAAACAGCAAAGACTTTAAGCTGAATAAGAACACTTTCAGGGGAAGCAACTTTTGTCATTAAGCACCTACTTTGCATGCTGCAGCTTAGTTATTATTGGGCATATTTGAGTTGGCATTTCCTGCTTCACGAATCTTAGTGTGAAAAAAGTTTTTCACACGAAGAATCATGAAGTACTGGTTGTTGTCTCACCTGTGAAGCAGAGGGGAGATATATGTATTGTTTATCGGTGTCATCGTCATTTTCTCAGAAACTATAAGGGCTAGAGCCGTGAAACTTGGTACATGCATACATCTGGAAGAGTAGATCTCAAAGCCATCATCAATATTGCTTCTTGACCTACATTTTACGGTTGACTGACTTTGCAATTTTTTGTAGAGTTTTTTTGCATTTAGGTCATTTTCTCAGAAACTATAAGGGCTAGAGCCATGAAACTTGGTTCATGCATTCATCTGGAAGAGTAGATCTCAAGTCATCATCAATATTGAGTCCTGACCTACAATTTACAGTTGACTGACTTAGCAATTTTTTGTTGAGTTTTCGTGTTTAGGTCATTTTCTCAGACACTATAAGGCTAGAGCCATGAGATTTGGTATCTGTGTACATCTGGAAGAACAGATCTCAAAGCCATTATTAATATTGAGTCTTGACCTTCATTTTATGGTTGACTGACTTTGTAATTTTTTGTCAAGTTTTCACGTTTAGTTCATTTTCTCAGAAACTATAAGGGCTAGAGCCATGAAACTTGGTTCATGTGTACATCTGGAAGAGTAAATCTCAAAGCCATCATAAATATTGAGTCTAGACCTACATTTTACGGTTGACTGACTTTGCAATTTTTTTGTTGAGTTTTCGTGTTTAGGTCTGTTTCTCAGAAAATATAAGGGCTAGAGCCATGAAACTTGGGTCATGCATTCATCTGGAAGAAAAGAGCCCAAAGTCGTCATTAATATTGAGTCTTTACCAACATTTTACCATTGGCTGACTTTGCAAGTTTTTGTAAAGTTTCGTATTTCTCAGAAACTATAAGGGCTAGAGCCAAGAAATTTGGTTCATGCATACACCTTTGCTGATTTAGCTCTGTTTGGTCACAAAGCGCCAACAGGTGAGACCCCGCATTGTGGGGAATTCATGTTTTATCCTTCACAATTCTTAGTATGAAGTTCTTTTTTCTATAGAAAAAGTGCTTCACGCTAAGAATTGTTAAGCATGTAATGCCCAGTCATTTTCGCCCATTGAAAGGCCCACATAGCTTGAGCTGAACTGATAGCATGATTTTTACTGTTTTCTTTAAGGTGTATTGGCACACCTTCATGTTTCTCTGAAATTTTTCTCACAGGGAGACAATTTTTATGACTTCCTGTGTGCTGTCCTGGACAAGAAGCCTTATGAAAAGGTGATCTTCTCTTGAAGGGAAGAATTTGCTCCTAGGTGAGCAAATTCTATGCTTTTAGAATTGATCCCCATTGAGGAGGAGACAAATAGAGAAAATGTTAAGAGTTGCTTCCCCTGAAAGGGTACCCATTTACCCGAAGATATATTTTCCATGTTTAGAACGTAAGGCTTATTTAGGTTGTGAGCTTGTTTTCTTTGAGCTGAAGTTTATTTAATTGTTGACCTATGAAACATAAAAAGAAATAAAACTAGAAGATACTTGACTGGGTTTGTTCTGATTGAATCCCTTGATAAATAAGGAATTTTTAGCACTTTTTAAAGTGCCAAAAAGCTCAAATATGTAGTTGAATTTGCAAACAGGGTAGATCCAGATGAGGTGGCTCATCATGAGCCACCTCATCTGGGTCTACACATTTGACCTCTAGTCTTTGTATTCTCAATTTAATATGATAAGCTACCAGTTAAATTACTCTACTAGTCCCCTGTGTCATCCATTCAGCCACAGTAACATGGCAACTGACAGGAGAAAAGTTAGTAGGTTTTTAGTATCTATGGATCCAGCAGGATATAACTACGTATAACAGTATTTAACAGTGTTGCAGATATAAGGCAAAGTCATATCATTGGACCATATAATACCAGTCATAGTGACCTAGGAGCGGCTGTAGTGTAGTGGATAACACTCTGGACTACCAATCCAGGGATCACAAGATCGAATCCCCGCTTCTCCAGTCTTTCGGACGAGACTTTAAACCAAGGTCCCGTCTCCATATGACCTCATTGTTGGTGGGACGTTAAACCGGAGTTCACTCACTCGTAGTGACCTACAGATAGTAGCACATCATTAACCCTTTTTAGACCGGATACCCGTTTTGGGGACATTATGCAAACAGTGCAGACCCAGTTCAGACGCCGCAAAACGTGGCGTCTGATCAGGGCCTACATTGTTTGCTTGCAGGAATTTCTATGCAAAGTACAATAAAAGTGAAAATATTCACCAGAAACCCCTAAAACTAGAAATGGGATTATCTGCATGATAAGAATGGACAAGTCCACTGGTCAAAAAAGGGTTAACCATTATTCCAGGTGTTTACCAAATTAATTAAACAGAGTTGGGGATATAAGGCAAAAATCTAATCTTTGGAATATAGATCACAATGACATATACAGTGGAGCATTTGTTCCCAAACAGTTTGCTGCTAAACTGAATTTGCTCTTGTAAAGAATACATACCGTATTTCATTGTATTTAGAACAATATACCCATTCCCTGTGTTTCAAAATGATGTTAAAAAGAATTTTATTGTTGTAATGAGTGCCGTTATAAAGAGGGTTGACTAAATAATATGATATCATATGCCATGTCAAACTTACTATTCCAGATATGTCCTAAATCTGTTCAACAGTGTTGGAAATATAAGACAAAATCTAATCATTGGACTGTGAAATATAGGTCACAGTAATGTATAGAATGATAGTATAACACAATTTGTCATTTCAGACTGACTATTCCAGACATGTAGCGTATCTATTAATTGATGTTGGAGGTATGTTAATTGCCAGATCACTGGACCGTAAAATATAGGTCACACTGACCTACAAAATTAATGGTTTGAGGCTGTTTATAGTGTCAAACTTGTCCACTATTCTAGATATGAAACAAATACATAAAACAGTGTCAAAGAAATAGTCAAAATCATTGGATCATGAATACGGATCAAAGGCACCAGTGTTCCAGATAAGAAGTAACCGGGATAATTAGAGATCAGTTTCCATATTTCGGCAGCAAAACACACATTGTGACCCCTTATCAGAACCTTCTGGCTGAGACAGTTCTAATGAGGGGTCACAACCTATGTTTCCTTTGAGAAAAAAGAAAAAGATTCTTGGAATTATCCTGAAAATCCCACCTTAACTGGAGCTCTGGGGCCGTATTTATAAAACAACTTAAGTGGTTGCTATGCTGTTGCTAAGGCGACATTTCTATGAAGGAGATTACCTACAACTATGAAAGTTGCTCTGGAGGAACAGTCTTTGTAAGACTGTTCCTCCAGACCAAATTTCATAGTTGTAGGAAATCTCCTTTATAAATATTTAGCCATAGCAACCGCATAGCAACCACTTAAGTCGTTTTATGAATACGGCCCCTGAGCATGGAAAAAATCTGCATGGATGCTTTGCTTCTGCTGCACTTACAGGGACATGCTATGTTACCAAGAACCAACTCTTGCCTCAAAGGTATTTTGTAAACATGAACCTTAATTTCACATGATCAGTTTTAGATTCTAACCTCTGGCTCCAGCCAGGAGCATGACTAGCATATAGGAAATAGCTTTGGTCTGGATAAATCTTATATCATCTTTGAACCCCCTGCTTTCATCGGTTACCAAGATACTTGGTCAAAGAGAAGCAAGAGAAAACTACGAAAATTCTTAACCTCAGTTTAACATAGTTCTAGATTTTGACCTTTGGTCCTACACAGAGATATGAACCTGGGGCCTGTGAAGGGCTTTAGTCCAGGATATCTTAAACCAGGTTTAAACCAAGATATAGTGTCAAAGAGAATCTCTTATAAAACATCTTAACTTTGACCCTCAGTGGATTTATGAATGCACAAATAGTCTAAACTTTGATCCTCAAATGGATCTATGATTGCACATATAGATAACCTTAATGCTCTTGGCTCCTGGCATGCAGTACTGGGCATAATAATAGTGCATCACTCTGATATTTTATACTTTAAAATGATTGAAAGTAGGAGTTTAAAGAAGAGGAGGTGTGAACCCCAAGAGGAAAATAATTCAGAGACATGAGATGGCTTCGAAGAAAGCAAAGGATTATATGAGGAGATTGAAACTTGTCTGAATCAAAAGTGCAGCAACACAGCATATCACTGGTGAAAACTCTAACTTCAGAATAACAGGGTACCGGTACATCCACAACCGGTCAAGTCAGTGGAATGTCCAATAGAACATGAAATTCTTAGCAGATGAACATGATATTGCTTGAAAGTTCCGATCTTGTAAACTGCAGGGACTTTGTTGATTGCAGTCAGCATCCAGTCTAAGACCTACATTTAATTTTGTGTGATGATGTTGAGATTGCAGTAGTAGGAGGAGAGACTATGATTCAGGCCCATACGCAGACTTGAATAAGGGGGTGCAAATTTCGGGAAATTTTCAAAACAGGTTGTGAATGTTAAGAAAAAGGGGTTGGTCTCAGCAAGAAATTACAGATTTCTATGGGTCGCCTGTTTCAGCTCGGCAGAATGAAAAGTCAGGAAGAGCTATTGTTGTCACCCTGGCGTCCGAGTCCTTGTCCTCGTCCGTGTCAGCGTCTGGATTTGATGTTTTGGTTAAATTTTTTTTAAAGAATCACATGATATCTCCTTAATCCATGGATGGATTCTTTTGCTACTATGTTCTAAAGTTTTTTGAAGATCCATATCTCCTTAATTCATGGATGGATTCTTTTGATACTCGCACTGTAGTTAGATATTGGCTTAAAGTTTGATAGAATCTAACTTCCACCTCACTCAGAGACCTTGAGATCAAGGTCATGGATTTAGAATCTTGAGGTTTTATTAAAGTATTTTGATGACATACTTGAATTTATATTAGGCATGAGCTTGAGGTTTCCAAAATACTCTCGCCACCCCACTGACCAAGTGGTGACCTTGAAGTCAAGGTCATTGATATAGAATTTTATTTTAAACCTTTTGTGCAGAAGAATGTTGACAATGTATGGACATGCTTGCATGAAGCTTTATGTAGTGAAAGCCAGTCAGCCTCATAGTGACCTTCAAGGCAAGGTCACATGATAACAGTGCCTGTGTGATGGGCAAGCACCAGTTCAGGCAAGCTATGCTGACAGGTGACAGCTCTTGTTACTATATTTATTCTGGATTTTTGGATATCCATAATTTATTTTTGGATAGCAAATATTTCATTTTGAGATTTCACAAAATAATATTGACTTATCCTGAATTATTTTTTATTATCAATAACTCCATTTTTTGGACATTCAAAAACTAGAATTATGGATATTCATAAATCGATTATTGATATCAAATATTCAGTTTGATTTTTGGATATCCATAATTCATTTAATTGCTATATATGTAAATTGCATTTTTGGTTGTCCAAAATTCGATTTATGGATATTTAAGCATTTGTCTTAATTTTTGATATCGGAAATTCGATTTTTATATGTAGATATCCATAAATAAAATTAAAGATATCCAAAAATCAAGATGAAAACTGGATATCTGTGTATCGATTAATGGATATCCAAAAATCGAATAATTAGGAAAAAAATAGTAAAACAGCACTTTGTACAATCCTCAGTTTGATTTTTGGATATCATAAATTTGATTTATGGATATCCATCAATCTATTTTTGGATATCCAATTTTCACTAGAGTTTTGGATATTCACATTTCTCATTTTATGGATATCCATAATTCAGTTATTCAATATCCAAGGCCGAGTTACGGATATTTTCATGATGATGATGTGATATCCAAATTTCGATTTATGGATATCTTTGTTTTTGATAGCCATTAATCAATTTTGGATCAATAAAAATCCAGATGAATGTTGGATATTCATAAATCAAATGGATACAGAAAATTAAGTTATGGATATCCATGCATAGTAATAACTAGAATGGTTGTCCAGGGACAACTTATAGAGCCCTGTGTTTGCTTTAGTGACCTATAAGTATGTTGAAACTAACTGCTTAAGTCTAGAAAGAAGCCCAACAATATCCTGCTTATACAGCATTTTTCTTTTTAAAATTTTTCATTAAGGAAAACAAGTAGAACTAATGGCCATGACAAGTTCAATTTATGACAATTTTATTATTTGACCTTCAAGTGTCCTTGACTTGGCCTTGGATCAACCTGAACAAACATTTCTACTCACCAAGGAGATGAATTGTGCCAAATTATTCTGAAATCCATGCATAAGTGTGGAAGTAAGGGCTTGGACAAGCTCTGCTTATGATAGTTTTATCATTTGACCTTCAAGTGTGGCCTTGACCTTGGACCAAGCTGAATAAATGTTTCACATGACACTTCTACTCATCAAGGAGAAGAATTGTGCCAAACTGTTCCATCTGTAAATGTAGAAGATATGGCTTGGACAGGCTCTATTTATGACCATTTTATCATTTGACTTTCAAGTGTGACCTTGACCTTGGATCTACCTGAACGAATGTTTCAAATGGCACTTCTACTCATCAAGGAGAACAATTATACCTAATTATTCTAAATCCATGCATAAATGTAGCTGTAATGGCCCGGACAAGCTCAATTTATGAAAATTTTATCATTTGACCTTCAAGTGTGACCTTGACCTTGGACCTACCTGATCAAATGTTTCAAATGGCACTTCTACTCATCAAGAAGGACAATTGTGCCAAATTATTTTGAAATCTATCCATAAATATAGAAGTTATGGCCCGGACAAGCACAATTTATGACATTTTATCATTTGACCTTCAAGTGTGACTTTGACCTTGGACCTACCTGAACAAATGTTTCAAATGGCACTTCTACTCATCAAGGAGAACAATTGTAACAAATTATTTTGAAATCCATCCATAAATGTAGGAGTTATGGCCCGGACAAATTCGGACGGACACACGTCTGCACTAACGACGCACGCTCGCACTAACGTACGTACGCACATACACCGAACTGAAGTTGTGACAACTATGTCTTGCTCACCGCAAGTGGGCTCGACAAAAAGTAATTAAAACGTAAAACAGCACTCTATAAACTTCACCCTTTCAGCATACAGCCACCAACGAAATTTGCAAGACAGAGCGGCCGCAGATACGATATCAACCAACATACTAGAGCAACTACAGGAATTTATCCCATTTCTAACCCAATCATCATATCCCACTAAGCTACTGAAACATGGTTTTTAGTCCCAATTAGCATACCACAGCTGAATCCTTGAAACTTAGCAATTATAGGGCAAAAAGAAGCCACCTTGTTTATATACACATTATAGTCTGCGGCCTTAAAACGATGTGACAGCCTACTTTAAGATGCTACATGTAGGTCTAATAATCATTATACAGAATAAGTTCTGAATAGTAAGATCCTTTGGAAGCAAGGAATACATTAAAGAACAGAAAGTAGCAGACTCGGTTTAATTAAGTCTGTTCATGACCAGTGATGAAATGTGCAACACCAGCCACGCCCCCTAGCACCGGCTTAGGCGGATCTCTATTTTCAAAATAACTCCAATGAACTCAACGATCCTAAAGGAACAGAAAATATAATCTGCACAATGATGATGTACGGGGAGACGTTTTACGGCTGCCGCACGGCACAATTAACACCAGCTGCAGAAGCCTACTGGAATATGCTTCTCTTAGGCTTAAGGTAGACGAATACTGAATAGAAATATTGGCGGGGCATTCAAACCATTATACCGTCTAAATAACCCAAAGAGCTATAAACCATTTGGGTAAGAAAAAAACAATTTTCACCGTTTTGTTTTCCTAAAAAACAATATTTTGTATTTCTACATACTTTTTTTTACACATTTTCCATTAAAATTCATATCTCTAGCACATGAATGCACTTTCATTTCAGCAAATCATATAATCTGTAATATAGGATATTTGAAACAAACTGATAACAAAAAAATGCAGTTTTCTGGTTAATAAGTATATTTTTACATTCTTTGAAAAAATGCCAGAAAATTGAATTTCATGAAAAACGTCATGAAAAATATCATCAATCGATGGGGCATGCTTATGCATATTATTTTAGTAAAACTTACATCGTATGTTAAAGAATAAAACAAAAAAAAAACATTTCACCGTTTCGTTTCCTAGAAAAACAATGTTTAAGTTCAAAATATCCCCAAAACAGACTGCCCAAATTCTGCACCTGCTGCAAGCACAGCCGGTCCTTGCCCTATTATTTATTTTCCTGTTATTCGGTTCTACCACAGAGTAATGTCGACAAAAATGCGCAGATGGAATGGAAACTGTGAAGATCTTGATCATTCCGGTTCCTAAGGAACAGTCTGATCTCAGTTTCCACTGTTTGTACAGACCTATGTGCCCGAAAACTTAGGATCTTTACGGTAGATATTGTAAGTGTATATTATAACTGTATATACTCCACAGTCAGTTGATTTGATGATGAACAATAACTCTGTTTGTTTTTTAAACAAGCAAAACAGAGTTCTTCCGGGATCGTCCGCCTTAACCAACATAATACAGTAGTCTACTCAAATGCTACTCTTAGGCCAAACCAATATAATACTAGCCTCCCTAAAATGGTACTCAAATGCCTAACCAACATAATATAGTAGTCCACTTGAATATACTTCTCCTAAGCCGAACCATAATAATACATGAAGAGAATCCGTGTAGGGATAAGAAACATTATATACTCTGAAAAGTCACTCTTTATTTATGACGTTTCGGCATACTGCCCTTTATCAAAATTATGAAATTTGTACAAGACTACATTTTGAGCGTTTACATTCTTCTCAGCATTCAAACATTGAATGTTTGAATGCTGAGAAGAATGTAAACGCTCAAAATGTAGTCTTGTACAAATTTTCAATGTTTGAATGCTGAGAAGAATGTAAACGCTCAAAATGTAGTCTTGTACAAATTTCATAATTTTGATAAAGGCAGTATGCCGAAACGTCATAAATAAAGAGTGACTTTTCAGAGTACATAATAATACAGCAGCTAAAAGGAATATGCTACTCTTAGACCTAATCAACAATAAGCTTAGAGTATCATCAATCGATGTTTACACGATCATCGATCATTTTCATAAACAGATGCTTGATCACAAGATTTCAGCTGAGCCCAATCACTACCGTCGACAACTGATAGTATCTTTTTTGCCGCGTTCAAACAGGTTTGATCGACCCTCGTACGTACTTATCCAACTTCCTTGTTTGCAATAAAATGAGACAGACATCTTGAGTTTGATACTTGTGTAAGTATTTTGTTCTCATATTTAGAAATCGAACTTACCATTTTCGCGTTTCTCTCTCTCTCTCTCTCTCTCTCTCTCACACACACACACACACACACACACACACACACGCACGCACGCACACACGCACACACACACACACACATATTTAGAAATTGAACACCATTTTCGCGTACCCCCATCTCTCTCTCTCTCTCTCTCTCTCTCTCTCTCTCTCTCTCTCTCTCTCTCTCTCCCTCCTAACGTGCAACTATGGACTTTCGTTTCAAAGTTTCAGTGTCCCTGTTTCTGTCGAGCCCTCATGTTTGTTACATCAAAGTGTTTTTTAATATGTTAACTTTAATATGTTAACTGTAATGATTCTTTGATGAGCTATAGAAGCTCGGGTGGTGCTCCGTCGACCTTAGCCACCACCCCGCCTCCAGTCCCCTCTTTTACTGACCGTTTCTAGGCGTTGCTTCCGTTATGGTTAATGTTATTTCATTGTTATGTCCGTGTATCTGTAGTCTTCCAGAGCTCTAGATAAGAGGGAGTACTTAGTGATAATTAGGGATAACTTTTGTTAATTCTGCATAAAAACATATGTTGTGACCCCTCATCTGAACCGTCTTGACGAGACGGTTCAGATGAGGGGTCACAACATATGGTTTCAATGGGAAATAAAAAATTATCCCTCAATTATCATCAAATATCCCTCTTATCTAGAGCTCTTGTCTTTGAACAATCGGTTTGCTTTGTCTGTATTTTCTCTTTCATTTTCATGTGAGTTTAACGTGTATATAAACAAGGTGGCTTCGTTTAAAAGAAGCCAAATGAGGGCCGCAGCTGTATTCTGAGTCTGGTTTGCACTGTACTCTACTGTAAAATCAGGGTTTCATAGAAATGAGCCTTGACACGAGAAAACCAACAAAGTGGCATGTGCGCCCAGTGCAGACTCTGATCAGGCTGGGCATCCGCCCAGTCTGATCAGATACTTCACTGTGCGTTTAAAAGGTAGCTAAGGGTCTAACTAGCTCCATGCGGACAGTGAACAATCTGATCAGACTGGGCGGATGCCCAGACTAATCTGAGTCTTCGCTGGGCACACATGCCATTTTGTTAGTTTTGTCGTATCGCGACTCTAATAGTGATTTGACGTCTCCTTAGAATCGCCCGGCTTGATGGAGTGACCCTGACGCTTGGTCAGTACATATATGCTGTAGCGTAATATACAATGTATCTACTAAACCATTGCGACAGTGATATAGTGAGTCAATTTCTTGAGTCAATTATAAGAAGGGTCCGCGTGGTCGAGAAGTTAGGACAATATTTACAAACAGCTACTATACATTTTATTTATTTATTCATTACTGGAAAAGGATAATGATATTGACGACTGGGCGCAGGCTACACAGAGCCCTACATAATAATCCTCTCACTGAAATACTGTTGGAGAGCATGTAAAACCACAAGTCATCCATCCATCCGCACTTATAGATTTCCCTTTTACTGGGAATTCACTGCCTGTGTCAGTGATATCCGATCTTGTGAATCTAAGAAGTAAGTAATCGTTGCTCTCAGAAGTCATTTCTTTTAGAAAATATTTGGTGGCAAACCCTTTCATGCAACTTGGCGAAACGTCTTGTGTGGCGAACTTGCGAGGTGTGAAATCCTCCAGTAGATATCAACAGCATTTTTTTTTTGATTTACTATTATCACAGGGTATAATCGATTCCGCCAATTTTCGCTTCCTGCAGAGACTGTACATCATATTTAGCTTCCGCCGAGACTGTCCGCGAACTCTTGGTTCCTGCCGAGACTTCTGTACATGATAAATGGCTTCCTGCAGAGACTGTCCGCGTGATTCTGCTTGCCGAGGCTCTCGGAAGGAAGCAGAATCACGCGGACAGTCTCGGCAGGAAGCCAATTTACGAGGACAGTAGTCTCTGCAGGAAGCAAGAGTTCGCGGACAGTCTCGGCGGAAGCCAAATATGATGTACAGTCTCTGCAGGAAGCGAAAATTGGCGGAATCGATTATACCCTGTGATTATATGCATATGGTTTTGTTTTTTATTTACTATTATATGCATATGTTTTTTTTTTACTATTATATGCATATGTATCTTAAACATTCTTGAGAATTACCGGCAGTATGAGGTACGCAGGCTTGTCTATACAATAAATCTCCTATAACAGAACAAATAGTTTTTTGCAGGTTGTTTTCTCTTCGTTGTTTCGATATACTGGAGTTTGTTCATATGTTCTTAGTTTTAGTAGAGTTGGGTGAATGCAGATTCTATCTCAGTTCTGGGGCCTATTTCACAACGAATCGTACGATTGAAATTCGTCGTAAGATGATCGTACGAGAATCTTACGACCAAAAATCGCTTTCATGAAAAAATCTCGGTTTCACTATTGTCCTCGTAGAACTCAATTTACGATCAAATCTACGATACCTAAAGGGCAGTCGTAAATTTCACTTTTTCTCCTCTTTCGTCGCACAACATACTCATACTTAACTTTTGAATAGATTACATTTATCTACTGTCTTTCTGAAAAGCATATACCAAGTTTTGAGCAAATCAGCCAATTAACAAAATTCCAAATTTATGATAAATCACCTAAGGGTGATTTTGAGTGAAGTTTTTCCTGTACGATTATCGTACGATTATCGTGCGATTCTTGCGATGTATTAGAGACTATTCTCAAATCATGGCGGCAGCATTTGTTCTAATAGAGAGAAATTAATTATCTTACAAGAAAATGGGAGGTTTTAGGACTGTTTGAACCCCTAATTAGGTGATCTCTGATCTGAGGAGACCGCATGTTTGTGTTCAACGGTATGGCACGCCAAATGCACAATAGATCTTTAAACTAGGTTTAAGAAATTTTACCCTAAGTTGAGCTTCAAACCTAGGTTTCAGTTCAGTCATAGGTTTCAAATCTGACTTCAATACCCGGATTTGTAAAAAACGATTATAGATGATAGTGGTCAAAGTACCCAAAACATAAGTCCGAACTCGTAGGTCAGTTAAACATAGACAATTCCGGAATATTTTCGATACACAGACATGGACTCCAAAACAGAGGTGTGATCAGGTGAAAATTTCAATTTTCAAAAGTTAGTTTTGAAGTTAAAACAAAGGGTTGAAAACTTAACACCTAAAATTGAGAATGCGAAATTTGGCTTGCTATACTATACAAGCGAATTATTGCGCTGACCACAAGGTTCTGCAGTGCAAGTCTGAAAGAGCTGATACAATCACAAACAGCATTTGGCAAAATAAAAAGACCCGAGTTTAATTCCTCGGAACTTCTATCTCAAAACTGTATTTCGAAAATCGAGAAAGGGCATGGCAAGCCAATGCACGATGAATTTCAAAACCCTGAGTTTCAGCCTTGTTTTTAGAGTTTCAGTCCTAGGTTTTGGATCTCCAATCCCCACTTTTGTAAAATGAATTTATATAGGAATTTTGTTTTCATATCTTGGTTTTGAAGATCTGCAACTAAGGATAAAAAACTTTAAACCTTGGACTGAAAACTTCCCAGGTGCGATCCTTCGTGTCTTTGGTTAGGCGTCGTCCATGTTTACTTAGAAGCCATCGGCAGCTCAGTGGTTTAAGCACTGGCCTGCTGATCAAGCGGTCCTGAGGTCGTTTCCGGAGGCGGAAATCATTTCAATCGTAAACAGGGTTCCATTGCACATAACCTTTCATTATCACCCTTCCACCGTCCTGATACGACTGAAATACTGTTGAAACTGACGTAAAATCGCAAGCCATCCATCTTCCTTACTTCAGTGAGAAGGGCTTTAACCTCATTTGAGGTCCTGTTGACCTTTTTCTTTGACATGATTGCGTTGTATTACAAATCGCTACTTTTTGTGTTTATAAAACCCAATACACATCTGTCAAAGCTAATACACATCACGTCTGCGATCCATCGTATAACTAAAATCCTACGAGAATCGTACTATCTGTCGTACGATGTTTTTATGAAACGATCGTGCGAGAATCGTGCGATTCTCGTACGACCAAACGTACGATTATCGCACGATTCATCGTACGGTTAATTTTTGTGAACCAGGCCCCTGTTCTGTTTCAGTTCTCGTAACGATATTGCGGAACGTATCCACAGTTGCACACAACTGACACCACACGTGTGTCCGTCCATGATTTGCTTTCATAATCTGGATGCTGCTTTTAACTTAAAATTGGTTAAATATTCGCGTTAAAGTTTTGCATTTTAAATGCTCCTTTCGTTTACTTATATTTTCAGTATACATATACTTGAATGGAACTTTTCCCAGCAGGCACATGACGTCAAAATGACGTCGTACTGACGTCGATGCGACGTCATTACGTCGCATCAACGTCAGTACGACGTCATTTCAACGTCATGTGCCTGCTGGGTTTGCTTCTTACTTATTGGTTGACATAATCTTGATGCTGGCGCTGGCCTTTAGGTAGAAAGATCATATTATAACTGTTTTTTATTTGTTAAAACAAAACAGAGTTATTGTTCGTGATAAAATCGGTCAGCCGTGGAGCTATGCCGGTACGTGAAACGAACACTAACAATGTCTACCGCAGAGATCCTAAGTTTTCGGACAGATATGTGTGTACAAACCGTGGAAATCGAGATCAGACTGCTCCTTAGGAACTGATCTGATCAGGGTCTACACAGTTGCCATTCCATCTGCACATTTTTATAGGCATTCCTCTATGTATGGTAGAACCGGAACAACAGGCGAATAAATGTAGTAGGGTAAGGGCAGGCTGTACTTGAGGCAAGTGCGGAATCGGAGTTGAATGGGTTTTTTTTTTTTTTTGTTTTTTTTTTTTTTTTGGGGGGGGGGGGCAGGGAGGGGGGTCTACTCTATCCTCAATCTATCTATTCATTTTATTCTATTCTTTCATCCTCTCTCTGGTTGACGGCTCGATATAGACTGAAACGCTCAAAGAGCCGTTAAATCCAATATAACCACCCAGCCAGCCATTCAGGGGAATCGAATCCAACATTACTAAATCTGACAGTTTCTCAGATTTTGGGGTGATTTTGAACTTCAACTTCAAAATTGTTTTGCCAGGAATTGAAACAGTGATTTTTTTCTTATTCTATAATATACAATGTAAGTTTTACTGAAATAATATGCATAAGTATGCCCTTTCAATTAAATATACTTTTCACGATTTTTTCATGAAGAACAATTGTCTTGCATATTTTTGAAAAAAAAAAAATAAATAAAAATACTTATTATCAAGATAACTACATTTTTACCAATTTGTTTTAAAGATCCTATATTATAGATATTATGATTTGTAGAAATGAAAGTGCACTCATATGCTATAGATATGAATTTAAATAGAAAATGTTAAAAAAATATAATGTTGAAATGTAGAAATACAAAATGTTTTGTTTTTTTCGAAAACAAAACGGTGATTTTTTTTTACTATTCTTATTAAAATGTTTTATAGCCCTTTGGGTTACTTAGCAGGTATAATGGTTTGAATGCCTCGCCAATGTTTCTATTAATGATCCTTCATGATGTAAGTGACTGTGAAATGTATATGAGCCGCGACACGAGAAAACCAACAATGTGGTTGTGCGACCAGCGCAGACTCAGATCAGCCTGGGCATCCACCTAGTCCGACCAGACTCTTTACTAAGCGCTTAAAGGGTAGCTAAGGGTCTAAGCTACTTCCATGCGGACAGCGAAGACTCTGATCAGACTGGGCGGATGCCCAGGCTGATCTGAGTCTGCGCTGGGCGCACAACCACATTGTTGTGCGACCAGCGCAGACTCAGATCAGCCTGGGCATCCACCTAGTCCGATCAGACTCTTTACTAAGCGCTTAAAGGGTAGCTAAGGGTCTAAGCTACTTCCATGCGGACAGCGAAGACTCTGATCAGATTGGGCGGATGCCCAGGCTGATCTGAGTCTGCGCTGGGCGCACAACCACATTGTTGGTTTTGTCGCGTCACGGCTCAATTATAGCATTTGTGTTAAGTTTAGCTTTAAGTTTGTATTCATTATTTTGCTTATTGCAAAATGAAAGGAACCTTTTCATATAAAATTGGCTCTGTTACTATTTTGATAAAGATTTTTCAATGTCTGTCTGTTTGTAAAGTTTGTGTTCGTAAGGCGGTGGCGCTTGTCGTCTCGGTGTTGGGGTATAAGTTAGCCCCTGCTCACCTACTCTAGTTTGCGACGCTTTTATTCCACTTAAAATTGGGAATAAAGTGTCCTGAATCATCATTATTTGCAAATGCCATCAAGCACAGGGGTCGTTTTAATTGATGTCATTTATTTCAGGTCGGTTCATGAATATGGCTTCGGTGGATGGCTCTAGATATTTATATGGCGCTTCTGACGAGGCATATGACGTTATTTGCGTGCCTTGTAAAAATGATGGCATCGAGAAGCAAGCAGACCATTACTGTCAAAACTGCAAAGAATATCTATGTAGTCTTTGTAAAGATTATCATAAAAAATTAACTGTAACGAAGAATCACAAGCTCCTGTCAGGCAGTATGATGCCCAAACTCGCCTTAGAAGACCAAGATCTAAAATCTGGTGTCTTTTGTAACTGCAGTCAGAACCGAGAAGTCGAACTGTATTGCGAAGACCATGAGGAGGTACTTTGCCGTTCATGTGAATCTGTCAAACACCGAAAGTGCAAAACAATCTCCTTGGAAGAAAAAAGTAAGAACTACACATCCACAACGTATACTGTTTTACTAGAAAACACGAAGTCTCTGAGAGACAATATTACTGCTCTTAAAGAGAAACGCACAGAAGACGCCAGAAAACTTGATAATGTAAAAGAAAATTGCAGAAACGAAATCCAAACGTTCCGAAAGAAACTGAATGACGATTTAGACAGACTGGAAACTGAAACGCTAAGTGAGTTAGACAAATACAAAGATGAACATCTACAATCCATACAGAAGCATATCGGAACCCTGGAAACAGCGTCTTAGATGCTCAATTCTGATGTCAAAACACTCGAAGATGCTAGAATTGGTGGTCAGAAAACAACAATGTTTGCATTAGATAGTAAAGTATCGAAGGGTCTTAAGGAATATGAAACTTTACTGGTGGACACCAAGAAGGATTTTATTAGACCACAGCTATCATTTATTAGAAACCTAACACTCGCTGACATAGAGAAACAGACGAGTCTCGGCTACCTGAAGCGATATGATAAGAAAGTGATGGTTGGTATGACTGTTCAACCATCGAGTCAAGTAACTGTTAAGCAACATGATGAAACAGACCACGGAATATGTGGATGCGTGTTTCTGCCAGATGGAAACGTTCTTGTTTTGTGCGCGGCTTTGAAAAACACAATTAAATTGCTAGATAGTACATGGGCAGTTCAAGATGAATTAAGTGTTTCCTCCCTACCGTGCAGCGCAGCACTTGTAAGCAGTGATGAAGTCCTTGTTTCATTTCCTCAAAAACATCAGCTTCGGTTCATAAATCTATTGCCAAAGATGAAGTCTGGACGCAAGATTCAGCTAGACAAGGAGTGTGCCGCTGTCGCAGTATATGGGGATGAAATCTACACAACATGCAGTAATGAGGCGGAAGAAGGAGAAGTTCGCGTTCTCGACTTACATGGCAAATTGAAGAGAAGAATCGGCTTAAACCATGATGGATCTTATATGTTCAAGACCCCGTTCGGTATGGCAGTAAATCCAGTCAGGAAAAAGATTTTTGTTTCTGATGAAAAATCTGCAACAATAACTTGTTTAACGACGGATGGAGACTTCATCTTTCAGTATAAAGATAAAGACTTGAAATCCCCAGCTGGTATAATGGTGGATGCAAATGATGACATCGTGGTTTGTGATACAGAATGTGACAATATACAGATAATAACAAATGGGCACAGGCAAGTAACGCTTGTATCAGCTAGGAAAGGGTTGAAGAGACCTTTCGCAGTCGCCTTTAGGGACAGTGATGGGACTTTGATCATTGGGTGTGAAGATCAAGGCATTATTTTTAGTTTCAAGCTCGCATAACATGTTAGACTGGACGCTGATGGGACCGTGACAATCGGTTGTGGGGATATTATTATTGTATTCAAGATGGCACCACGTCAGACCTGGCAGTGACATGCAACACTGATTTTTTTAGGAATACATGTATCTATTTTTCCAAATCCAATAGGCCATAGACCCATGAGAAACAAACATATTACTGTACAACAATTTATGGCAGACAGTGTAATGGACACCCAATACAACTAACATATTGGCTCTGAAACCTAGCTAATTCATATACATACATTAAAGGTATACACAATGTTATGCCAAGTACAAGAAAAGAAAATTGAACAGAAAAGGTGATATTCTCGAAACGACAAGCTCGTCCAGCGGACAAAACGTCGTATCAACGTTGATTTAGCGTCATGTTGAATAAACGTCGAAACGTCGACACAACGCTACAGAAAAAGAATATGCCCACTGGGTCAATTGAGCCTAAATTACCAACAGATAGTATCCGATATTGTGACAAAAGCATTATGCAATACGGAGTACAAAAATAGAGGATCTTACACGAGTGGTCATTTCATATGAAATTTATGAAACGACCACGAGTGTAAAATTCTGTTTATCATATGACCCTTTAAAACGGTATTTTAACGCCTTCAAATTGAACATTATTCCGCTAAAATAAAATTGTTGACATGGACGTTGTCAATGACGTTACGTGTACGCACCAAAGTGATATTACACGTGTGGCCATACGATTTTTATGAGGCACGACGCTTTTATGACACGTTATCCACTGATTCTGAACGTCATTGATCCTATAAGAAGCAGCGCCGTGTGATTTGTGATGAATCACGTTTCCCAGCGTGCAAATTTGTGCCATGATGACTTCGGACGTTAACTTCTGGCGACGTCCGCCTCAAAAGAGTCGATTAGAAAACGTCGCAGTATCTGTGCACAGTATCTGTGCATTTTTGCTCGTGTATAATGTAAGAATCAAACTATTTTTTCCTTAGCAAATTAACTCGTGTCGTCGGGCAGATATGAATATTAATTCACTCCGGCCTGCGGGGAGAAGGAAAGATAGTAGACTCATAATGCTTTACAAAGGTCTGAGGGGTGCAGCCAGTATACCCATAAATGACCTTGTTCCCCCAAGTAGGCGTACCAGGAATCATCATTCCCTGACATTTCAAACCCCATTGGCTTGGACTGACATTTACAAGTCCAGTTTCTTCCCCCAGACTATCAGAGATTGGAATTCCCTGGAAGATTCACTTATTTCTGCTGCTGAGGGTGCAGAGGAGTCAGTTACTAAGTTTACTTCTCTTAAAAGGGCTAGGGACTAGCTTCCCTGATTCACAGGTCCTGGTGAATGATTGTCCTTGGACATATCACCAGTAAACAATTCTGATTCTGATTCTGGCCGTCGTGAATTAATATTTCGTGATCTGCTCTCCAACAACATGTGTTAATCTGCGATAATTCACGGGTAAGGAAGAATTGTTGCTTAATTTTAACAGCGACGTCATATGATAAACTTATGTATCTTCAATTTGCCAATAACTCGCTGGTCACAAGCTATGCCCCAACTACTTCTTATTTAAGGCGAATGTTTCTCCGCCAACATTACAAAGAATTACAACTTTTGTCACTTTTTATTTGCTTTCCTGTACTAAATGGGATCACCTCTTAAAGGGAAGAATCTCAAAGGGGAAAGAATTCTTTCCTTTGACAGTTGACTTATGACAGCTGGCTGGCAAAAATGAGAATGACCGTGTTTTTCACATTGTACACGTATTTGTATTTATACACTTAAACCCACTGACGCCGCAAATGGCCTACACTGATCAGGGCCATCACTGATCAGGGCCATCACTGTTTGTAAAAGAAATGAAGAAAAGATAAGCACTTTTTTGTCTAAGACCCCTTAAATTACTATTGGGCTCATCCGGCAGGTATATCAGAATAGAAGAGTCCACGGTTAAAATGGGACAATACATATCATGAAAAAAATTAACTGAGCACTGGGTGTCAACAGTTGCATACTCCAGTAGCTTGCATACGGTAAAATTCTTAAAAATGGGACACAAGTTAATTACTGCGATTGTCTAAAAGTTGAGCAGTTTGGCTTTTTAACGCAGTGATGTTCTGAAATATGCCGATAGAATGGCTACCAATGTAGACCCTGATCAGACTCCTCCTTTAGGAGCAGTCTGATCTGTGGTCTGTACTGTTTGGTCAGACCTATCTGTCCCAATACCGTTGGATCTTTATGGTAGCCACCAGTGGACCGCTACATTGTTGTTGTTGTTGATATATTCTGCCTTAGTAGGCACACCTTCTATTGAGTTTAACATTTATCATCAGCATCGCCATTTTAAAGTATGCCCTATCTACATTTTAAGATCTATATACAGGATTAAAATCTGGCTTGGGTGTTTCGCAGCCTCCACAAGAGGAACCGATGTAAAACGTTTATTCTCTCTTCTACGTCTGGGGACCAGTTCCAATGTCTTACAGCGTTCGGAGTACGAGATGTGAGTGAGTGAGTGAGTGAGTGAACTCGGGTTTAACGTCCCACCAACAACGAGGTCCTATGGAGACGGGACCTCGGTTTAAAGTCTCATCCGAAAGACCGGAGAAGCGGGAGATCGATCTTGCGACCCCTGGATTGGTAGTCCGGAGTGTTATCCACTACACTACAGCCGCTCCTAGTACGGGATGTAACGCAGAAGTTTAGTCATCGTTTCCAAATTAGCATGTAATTTATGCGTAATATCACAGCAGTTGAAACTGTCAATTATAAGCTGGAGAATGGCTATAGTACTAGAGTCAATACCATTATATCTACAAAGCTGAATCATCTGCTACATCACAGGTTCACGGCATGACTGCAACGCAGGCCGTCGAGTAGGAAGTGCCGCATGGTCTCATCAGTCGTCATCTCCATTACAAGCAAGACGAGCTGGATTCACCGCATTCTGGTTGAATGCCGCTCTTGAGATCTGCAGGATCACACCGGGTAGGAGGCAATCGAAAACGCTCGTGCAATCGCCGAACGCGGATCAAAAACCGTTAGAAACAGCATTTTCGATTGCAAATTGGCGACAATTTGCAATCGAAAACGCTGTTTCTAACAATTTGCAATCGAAAACGCTGTTTCTAACGTTTTTTTTGATCCGCGTTAATCGATTGTTAAGAGCGTTTTCGATTGCCGCCTACCCGGTGTGAGGATGCATGTACCAGTGACGACTTTAGCTTGACCGCTAAACGTGGAACCTCTCTTAGATCACCCGTAAGGGTCACCAGAGTATGGCAGAATCATATTATGATGCATGTAATTGCATAGTCCAGAACGCTGGTATGTTGTGTTATATGAGCTTAAAAGTTAATCTTGTACGAAGTTGTTGTATCTTGTTCTTAAGGCCTTTAGAGTTGCATATTTCTGAAGTAAGTTAGCCAAATATTGCATTTTCTAAAACCAGAAATAGCACGCAGATATAAAGAAGGTAGATTTCTTGTCAACAGGGTTGCCAGATGAGGCAAGCAAAAATTCCCCGACTTGTCATGCATTTTCCCCGACCAAATTCTATTTTTCCCTGACCCAAATATTAAAATTTTACGGCTTTGTCCCTTATTGCAGCAGATACATGACAATGCCTGCATTCTTTTCAGACAAAGAAGTGTATATGAATCCCATGATATACAAGTTCTGGAGCTTGCTCTTTCTATTTGAGAATCAGTTTTCAACAGTATCGAGCGAGCAAGACAAAAATCAGCTTTACTAGAATTGGACCAATAAACCTGCATCAACAGACAAAATCATAAAAAATTCCCTGATTTACCCCCCCTCCCCCCTAACTTTCTAGGTTTTTCAAACCATTTTGAAAAATTTCCTGACTTTTCACTAACATTGAAAAAAATCGCTGACAACCCTGGACAAGTTTTTTTTTCCAAAAAAAAGAAAAAAGAAAAAAAGAAAAAAAAGGTTGTTACTTTCTCTAAGCTATGATTTCAAAATAACAGGATTGAGCCGCGACACGAGAAAACCAACACAGTGGTTGTAAGCTCAGCGCAGACTCAGATAAGCCTGGGCATCTGCCCAGTCTGATCAGAGTCTTTGTTGTCCGCATGGAGGTAGCGTAAACCTTTGTACATACATGTACAAGTAACATATCAGTGCAAGCTTTGGGATTAGAACGGAAGCTGTATACTTATAGAGTTCTTCTCTCTACCTTTGAAGCGCTTAGCGAAGAGCCCGATCAGACTGGGCGAATGCCCAGGCTGATCTGAGTCTGTGCTGGGCGAACAACAACTTTGTTGGTTTTCTCGTTTCGCGGCTCAGATAACAAAGTAGTTAAAGTGCCACCGTCATTTGTCATGGTTTGGCTCCAACATCATCAGCTGTCAGGTTCTGGGCAAGATCAGGCCTCGAGGTTATAAAACTTTTTTCGTGCTCAACTCAGCTGAGCATGAAATTTCCTCTGCTGATAAATATGAAAATGCCAACTTATGTTGGCATTTTCATATTTATAAGCAGAGAAAATTTCATACTCAGCTAAACTGAGCAAGAAAACAACTGTACTTATCAGTAATTTGCTGTTTATCGGCAGGTAAAATTTCATGCTCAGCTGAGTTGAGCATAAAAAAGTTTTATAACCTCGGGGCCTGTTCTCAATTTCTTCAGGTCCTCTAGGCTGCTATCTTATGCTACTTTAAGTGTATAAGATTAGATTAAACATATTTTGTTGTATCCAAACAATGATAGTCCTTTCCCTAAACATAGACTGACATCAAGTAAATGGTACAATATGGTATATGTAACATTATGAACACACAAGAGGCATACATGTACAATGTCATGTCTTATCCGCAATAGCCGTTCCCGGTCTGATCCAGTCCAACAGCCATTCACAACTTTACGGCTACTGAGCAGAATAAGAATCGCCACCGACACGACAGATGTGACCGTATCTGCAACAGCAAGCAGACACCTATTGTTAATAACTCTTTGACTAGAAATCCAGTTGGCATAGTTTCATGCAGAATATACGTTGAATAGGTATGAAGTTTTGTAACAATTTGAATCTACGAATTTCCTTCATAGACTTTAAGACGTCAAACAAGGTCCGGATTAAAAAGCTCTTTTCCGTTGATAAAGGAATCCAGATCAGGGGGAAAAAAACAACAACAGGCAATGCAGAGAATAATCTATTTCTTTGCATGGCGTTTAAGTGACACTCGAAAAAAATAATGCTGCGCACTTTCGCTTACCTCCATTGTTTGTAAAATCCTGGAGCATGTCATCTACACCAGCATCATATCTCATCTTGAACGAAATAACATCCTCTCTGACAGACAACACGGTTTCCGAAAGCGCAGGTCATGTGAGACTCAACTTATTCTCACCATTGATGACCTAGCCAGAGGACTAAATGACAAGCAGCAGATTGACGCCATACTCCTAGACTTTTCCAAAGCCTTTGACCGTGTGCCCCGCCAACAGCTATTACTCAAGCTGAATCACTATGGTGTACGCGGGAACATCCTCAACTGGATAGAAGACTTCCTGTCTGCCAGAACCCAAGAGGTCATTATCGAAGGCTCAAAGTCATCACCCTCTCCAGTTACATCAGGTGTCCATCAAGGCACAGTCTTGGGTCCTCACCTGTTCCTGGCCTATATAAATGACATGCCAGCATGCGTCCAGTCGGAGATCAAACTCTTCGCCGATGACAGCCTGTTATATAGGAGGGTACAGAGTAACGCCGACTGTCATCAGCTTCAGGAAGATCTGGATAAACTCCAAGAGTGGGAACAAAAGTGGCAGATGTCCTTTAACGCAGACAAGTGCGAGGTTATCCGCATCACAAACAAAAAGAGTCCCTTTTGTTCTGACTTTTTCATCCACAACCAGAAGCTGACCATAAGGACTGAGGCAAAATACCTGGGAGTGACCATTAGCAGTGACCTATCCTGGAGCAGGCATGCAGACAATGTTACCAAGAAGGCGAACGCCACAATGGGCTTCCTCAAGAGAAACATCAGATCCGCACCACAACTGCAAAGGAGACTGCCTACAAGACATTTGTTCGACCAATAGTGGAATATGCCGCCACATCCTGGGCACCACATACTGAATCAGACAACCACAAGATTGAGATGGTCCAGCGAAGGGCAGCAAGATTCGTGACAAATGACTACCGTCGCACAAGCAGTGTCACAGAGATGACAGAGAACCTTGGCTGGGACACTCTTCAAAAGCGTAGAGATCTTACTAGACTCAGCATGATGTACCGTATTATACATGAACTAGTTGACATACCAGTAGAGCCATACCTGACTCCATCAACTAGCATGAGTAGAGGCCACGACTCTCGCTTCCACCAGATCCGGACATCAAACACCATTTACCAACAGAGCTTCTTCCCAAGAACCGTCGTCTTGTGGAATCAACTCCCTCAGACTGCTGTGAGCCAGACAACGCTGGAAGCCTTCCAGAACCAGCTGGTCACCCTCACCTTCTGATTGCCACGCCTTGTTTTTAACCTTTTAACCGTTTTTACTGTTGTATATACCTCTTTTATCCGTGGCGCGTGAGCACTCTCCACCACATTGCGAGAATACTCAAGTACTGAGGGAGGCAATTACTGAAGATGATGATGATGAAAGGATCACAGGTACAGCTCGGATTGGGTATAATAGGAACTCTATTAAATCAGCATTCAGGCTCCTGCAGTTATGTTGTTATAAGCTCGGGCATCAGATAAAAAAGTGGATGAGAAGACCATCAATGCTGAAAATTAACCATGTATTTCATGCCGAAACACAGTAAACGACATTTCCAACTATCATTTAAGAACAGAATCAAAACATATTATATTCCCTTCACTAGGTAATGTTCCTTTGAAACTTCATTTTTTTTTATCTCAGCATCCCTTTAAAGCATTTACGACCATTTTTAACGACCCTCTTTTTTTGCTGAGCGCATTCGGCCCGCTACACGGATAACATCTGGTAGGTTGCCTAAGTCATCCCATTGTATGTATTCACAGCCAGACATAGGTATCGACAGACAGACGTACATAGTATTTCTGTCTGTCCGTTCGCTTGCTAGCCAATTTTCCGGTTGGCATGTATGTTGCCTACGTTGTCTGTATTGAATGCCAGACCAGTGTGATCTGTGCCTCCAGCTGAGTTCTTTGTTCTTTTTTTACTGGTATTTTCCTCCTCTTGTAGATAAAAACGTTTAATAAAAAAACTTTCTTAGAATAGTTCAATATAAAAAGGTCATATATCTTCTGTTTGTCTGAGGTTTACTGGTGCATGTGATAACTTTAATGTTATATGAGCCGCGACACGAGAAAACCAACAATGTGGTTGTGCGCCCAGCGTAGACTCAGATCAGCCTGGGCATCCGCCCAGTCTGATCAGAGTCTTCGCTGTCCGCATGGAGGTAGCTTAGACCCTTAGCTACCCTTTGAGCATTTAATGAAGAGTCTGATCAAACTGGGCGGATGCCGAGGCTGATCTGAGTCTGCCCGGGGCGAACAACCACTTTGTTGGTTTTCTCGTGTCGCGGCTCATATAACATTAAAGTTATCACATGCACCAGTAAACCTCAGACAAACAGAAGATATATGACCTTTTTATATTGAACTATAGGAATCATATGATGAAGCTGGTAGGTATGATATGGTCATTTGTGAGGCAAACGGCTGTGTCGTCCGCAAAGGACAAACCTCCTAAGTGAATTCATTTGGTAGGCCATTCATATAAATGAGAAATAGCATCAGTCAAATGTCAGAGCACTTGGGTACACTGAGCATCACTGGCACCGAAGCTGATTCCTCACTTTCAAGTACCTCAGTCTGAGACTGGTTTATACTTGTATTTGTTGTCGTCAAATTTGCTGCATTAGCCTCTAAGATAGTAAGTAAAGTCTTTATTTAACGAGGGTGACAACATTTAGCAAATGACAAAGCTAATCTTCCGCGAGGCCCTCAAAATATAATACAGTATGATACAGAACAATACAAATGAATGAGCGATATATATGTACATTAAAACATGGCTATGGAAAAAAATAAACACATTGTCATTATACTGTGTTTCCCCATCAGAATTGCCTCATTGAGGCAATTCTAACATGTGAACACAACATACGTTTTCTTATAACAATGAGAAAAACTTCTCATCCCTCTGTCTGATGAACCATGGCTTGTCCCCGGGCAAATAAATTGTAATTTCTCACTTGTTGTCAAATGGGACAGGATGGGTATACTATTTCCACATCCCTGTTTAAAGTCAAGAGACTTCAAGAATAAAAAACAAAACAAAAAAGTACAAGCGTGACAAGCTGTAATAATAATGAAGTAATATATTTGGATGCAAATTATTACTAAGTCAAATGAAAATAAAGAGGGAAAAATAAAATACAAAGCACTGAGTTAACCCTTTTTAGACTAGAAACCTGTTGTGGGGACATACACAAACAGTGCAGACCCAGTTCAAATGCCACAGAATGCGATGTCTGATCAGGGTCAACACTATTTGCTTAAAAAATATGCATAAAATACACAGTTAACAAATTTCAGAAACTATACACATATATTTATACAAGGGTGTCAAGATGAAATGATAAAACAACAAACTATATCAATTTGTCCTACAAAAAGCACCAGAGGATAAACTGAAAATGACCAGTTTAGCCACCATATATGTACTATTTCATAATTTTAGTACTGGGAACGATACTATAAAGAAAATGAATGAATGAGATCTTTCCTGGTAGTCTTCGTATATACTGGTGCTGGGGCCGTATTCATAAAGCAACTTAAGTCGTTGCTATGCTGTTGCTAAGGCTAAATTTCTTAGAAGGAGATTCCCTACAACTATGAAATTTGCTCTGGAGGAACAGTCTTACAAAGACTGTTCCTCCAGAGCAAATTTCATAGTTGTATGGAATCTCCTTTATAGATATTTAGCCTTAGCAACAGCATAGCAACGACTTAAGTGGCTTTATGAATACGGCCCCTGGTGTATTTTCTTACATACTGTCGCCGATATTGCGAAATTGTCCATTGGTCAAACAATGTTGATTCAACCTTGATTCAACGTCATGAGGTTGAATCAATGTAAATTCAATGTTGATTCAACGTTGTCGTGTGCCTGCTGGGTGCAATTTAGCAAGTTACTGAAATTTCATTACCAAGGTTTTCCAGTTCAGCATTGATTTAAATTGAGTTAGTGCAGTGTGGTGAACAAACGTGAGCTTTTATACGATTAACTGAGTTTTGTTAACGGTAGGTTCCTGTACTTTGGAATGCATCATAATTTTGGTGATTTTTTATCCAACTTGTTGGAAAGCACTTATAGAGAGGAAAAGAATAAGTTTCACTAAAAAGTGTAAATCAAAAAATCGTAGAAAAGACGTTTTGCAAGGGATTTCCTAACTCTGCTTCGCACACCAGTTAGCGCTATTTTTAGTTCGCGCCAAAAATAAATTAACGTGGCTGACGTCATGCCGCATTGCATTTCGGGATAGTTTTAACCCATCCGCCATGCCAGGACTAGCTCACGGGCAAGAGGAAATTAACCGTTGGCAAATGACATCAGAAACTGCGGCCTTATAGACAGATATACATATCTATTTTTAGAACTGGAATTCCAACAAAAGAAAATAAACCAAAGGGAAAACGACTATTTTCTACAACATCTGATGATTTTCTCAGTAGCAACAGTTTCAGAAAAATGACAGAATTCAATACCACCCATAAAAAGACAAAATTATTTTGTGAACATAATTGTTATCACTAGACCAGGAACCTACCTTTAAACAGGTCAAGTCAGGTCTTTTTCAATGATTTTTTTTTATAGCAGAATGCATTAATATGCTCTCAACTTCTGCTTTTTGGTGGTGCTATCTATGAAGGCGCATCTTTCTTGATCAAGTATAATTGCTCGACCAGACCTATTCTACAAATCCAGAAGATGAGAAAAAACATGGGGAAGGAGATGGGGGAGGGTTTGTTCTAAGTCAAACAAGACCCATCTTCATAGCTGGCGCCATAACATAAAAAGGCAGACGTTTAAAGTAGTAGTTTGCACTTTAATCCGTTTCAGTGTCTTATTTTATAAGAAAATAAATTTTTGACCGAAAAAAAAAAATCAAGAAAACTGAGTAACTTTTTCCTATCTCTATTTTCCTTATAAACTATTAAAAATGATGGCCATATAAATCAGGACAAAAAATGACCATACTAAATGCAGACTATAAAATAAAAGAGAGTACTTTACCTAACACAATCTTTATTATTTCTAAGGAAGAAGCTAAAAGAGGGAAAGTAACGATGTTTTATTTTATTTGTTACCGGTATTTTATTTTCACACGATAACGTCGTTTACATGTAGCAGTAGTAGTAATATCACTACCTTAGTCCGCTGGACACGGTAGTAATTCCTTACTATTATACTGCAGTGGAAAAGTGGTCAAAAATTTGTTATTTTACAAAGTTTTCACTGTAGTTCACTTAAAGACGAATAGAATGGTGTTAAATGAGCTATTACAGTATGAACTTCTATCTAATTCTAAACCCAGCCTTCAACTCTGGAAACGAACAATTTTAAGGGAATTGACTTCAGTACGAAACGTAAGGGTACGAATCACCATGCATCTTTTAAAGTATTTTAAAGCTGAGTTTCTTAAGTTATCATGCAGTAATAGCTCAGTAAGTATAATTTCATCAACATCTAAGTTATTTTCACTAGATATTCTGTGTAACATACACGCATTCTCAATAAAGAGTGCAATTCACATTTCAAAATATCAAGTTGTTCCTACATCATTTCCGTATTCACCAATGTATACAAACACCATTATATTGCACGAATCCAGCGTATTTTGAACAAGAAATGAAGAGTTTTCTCACAGTAACACTTCAAAAGGTCACCCTTTTCGTAATTTTCAGCCAGAAAGGTTTGTTACCAGTAACCAGTAACGTTCAACACACTAAATGTCACATATAGACGTAATCATAAGAAATGTATAGTTATTTTTATACACCAAGAATGAATGTGCTTTGTGAATTATATTTTTTAAGACATATATTAGTTTCACGAAGAGAATAATTTAGAAGCTAAAAAGCGATATAAAGTGTGTCACTGAAAGACAAATGAAAGCTCAAAAGTATGCCTTTACTAATACTCGTAAAATTACTTCACAGAATGATTGAATACGCTCGTTTTGAAGTTCAAAAAAGGAAAATTTCAACTACATTCTAGAACAAAATATTGTCTTTATTAGCATTTTTCTGGATACATTGATTGGGCCACAATTCCTTTAATACTGGTAAAATGGTAACAAACCTTTCAAATAATAGTACCATTCAATCAGGATGAATTCAATACACGATTATTGAGAATCTAGTTGGTAACTTAATCATACAACTCACGACAATAAGAACTTACCAGAAACATAAACACTGCGTGCATTGTAAATTGAAAGAGTAACTACAATTCAGGAACTGACTGAATCAGATCCCAAACCCTATCCCCAACATCAAAGGGAAAGATTGACAAAGACATCTCAACAAACAATAAATTACAAGTGATAAGCCGAGTCAGCAGCTCTTTCCCAAATAGGTGGCAACTCAGCTATCTTTATTGAACTAAATAATTTAGACCAACAGCAGGGGCGGATCCAGGAATTTTGGATGGGGGTTCAAATTAGCTTAGGAGGGGGTTCGATTTGTGCAGTTGGACCAATTTTTCCTGAAATTCCCCATGAAAATGAAATAATTAAGGCTGAAGAGGGGGTTCGTTTGAACCCCCCGAACCCCCTCTGGATCCGCCACTGCAACAGAAGGGGTGCAACAGACTAAGCAAATTATACATAAACATTTAACAACTATTTTAACCTATGTTCTGTTTGTTTGTTTTTTATAGAAGGGTTAAAATGAGAACACAATAAATTAAACAGAACCGAACATAAAACAAATGCAACCGCAACGAAAGTACCGCCTTGGGGCGGTCAGTAATAACTACTTGGGGGCGGGGGGGGGGGGGGGGGGTAAACCGGTTTTACTGGGCCCAAACCTTCACCCTCACCCTCCGCCGCGGTGCACACAATTAGTTGGTAGTTCGGTTCATATGGAGGTCCCTTAACTCATCAGAGAGTCGTCACGGTCAACAATTAAAATCAAGAAAAGACCGTGATGAAGCAGGACTCGACAGCTAAAACGTGTTGAGACACCTGGAGATCCCTGGGGCGTCAGCAACACCACTGGAACACTGGAGCAAAAGAAGACCACCAGTTGAATCCCGCTGGGCCAAGAAACAGACAAGCATCCGGCCCCAACCAACTAATATGTAGCTTTATGTGGGGACTATCATAGAGTCTGAACCCCGACCCACCGGCGTGCAATTAAAGAGGACAGCAAAGTCGTCAACCGTGATTGGGTTAACCACTAAGCATGGAGATTGTCGCATTACATCTATGTTATAGCCAATGCGTTTAAATTGCATGATAATTTTCTTAAATTGATCAGAAAATTCTGTTTTCCCTACGATTTTGCGTAATTTATATACTAAGTTACCATAAAATTCAGGTTCCGATAGGCCTTGTTGCAAAAGTGACCTTAACCCTGTATTATTTTTAGAAACCAATTCAAAGTGTCTACGATAAATTTTAGAAAAAGTTTTCCGAAGTTTATGATACCGATACCCCTGCTGTAGAAGCTCGGCAGTCAAACTTTTATTACGAGCATTGAAATCAGCCAAAATGACTAGACACCCTAGCGAAGCGAATAAGCTGAGAAATGTAAAAACCATAAGAAGTACATTATTGAGCAAAGTTGTATAGAGTGTAGAAAAATCGTATGTAGACAAACTAGACGCGCGATATCCTCTAGACTTCAGTTTATCAAGAACCTCAGTAGAATTTTTAATTGACCAAAACAAATTTTTGCCTGACCTTTCGTAAACTTTATCACAGTACCTAATTACATGAATTTTGATAGCGGTAGGGCAAGAAGTTAATAATTCGGAAAGTTCAGTAGTGGAACAAGCACTAGAATAAGCAATAAACCTGGCTTTATATGGTCGTTTATGAAGTTAAGGTAACCAGTACATCGTAGGAAGCTTGTCCTGCCGTTCCTCTACATTTACAGAAAACTTGAGGCCTATATCATTACAGTGCCTAAAGACAACAGACTTTTCGTCTTCTGAAGTCTGTTCATAGGCCTTAGTGCCGCTAAGTTCTTGGTTTAATGTGTTGATATAGTGTAACCGTCAAACAACGACAACGTTATTTGCAGCCTTGTCTGCAGCAGGAACCAAAACATAATGCTAGCGAAGGATCTAAGGTACCTCCAAGCGAACAGCGTAGACTCTGATCAGACTGGGCGGATGCCCAGGTTGATCCGCTCAGGTTGATCTGAGTCTGTGCCGGGCGCACAACAACATTGTTGGTTTTGTCGTGTCGCGGCTCATTTTTTCTCTTGGCTGTCGGTTTACAGGTTTTAGGCTTTCGTTCGTATATAACAGTCAAGCTCATTGATCAACAGTTTATTTATGGGTGATCTGTTATCATAATTTGTTTGAGGAGAACTCTTGAATGGCATATGCTGTCACGATGAAACTTCGATAACCTAGGAAAACATAATAGTCTGATTGAATGATTAAACTATTTCTTAATGTCCTAATTCAAGCGGTCAGAAATTGCATCTTTTATTGGTCACATTTGGTCTTGTTACTAATACTACTTTATATGGAGAAATCTCAATCGGCAGCAGTAAAAGAAACTAAAGTGGATTTTATATCAGTTTATTATATACTTCACTCAAACCTCTTCATTAACAATTTGGCAACAAAGAACCAACCCAGTCGTGAAATGTATAAGACTAGCTCAGATGTCACAAGGGTCTTGTAGCCCATGCGACACTGCCGAGCCAGTTAAGGAGCATTCCAGCCAACCACTGAGAGAAGCAAAGCGGCTGGAACAGGACTCACACAGGGCTACTAATTGCCTAAATGCTTAGGCGGTGCAATGCTGAAAAGCTAACCGTAATGGTTCAGTCAGTAGATACTGTGTGCAGTCCTATGCCATAAGTTGGTTGCCTATGTGATTTACAAAGTCTTGCAGCGGCAGTGAGCCACCCCTCTGCGGAGGAGTAGTTAGATTCCCTGCGGGGAGATCCCTGACTGGCAAATTATGTAAACAGGCGGGGTTGGCTGAAAACCTAAAGGTAGATGCAAGGGTCATCTGTGGTTGTACAGACTGATTACTTCGGGGAAAAAAAGGTTAATTTTAGCCAAAAATTAACCACAGCAAGACAACAATTCGGTCCGAATCTAACAGTCAATCATAGGGAAACAAAACAAACATAAACTGGGCAGGTCCTCCTCAGATTTCACATGATGGAGTAGTGGTGGGGATTGGAGGTGGATAGGGAAAACAATATGAAGCTATCCACTCTGACTCAAATCGCAAACTGCTGCACGACAAGTAAATGATTGTTTTGAAATATCAGTTGTCACCTAGTTTGTTAGCATTTCAATCAACTCCATATAAACCACATTTATTAAACAATAAATACACATTTATATGGAGAAATCTCAATCGGCAGCAGTAAAAGAAACTAAAGTGGATTTTATATCAGTTTATTATATACTTCACTCAAACCTCTTCATTAACAATTTGGCAACAAAGAACCAACCCAGTCGTGAAATGTATAAGACTAGCTCAGATGTCACAAGGGTCTTGTAGCCCATGCGACACTGCCGAGCCAGTTAAGGAGCATTCCAGCCAACCACTGAGAGAAGCAAAGCGGCTGGAACAGGACTCACACAGGGCTACTAATTGCCTAAATGCTTAGGCGGTGCAATGCTGAAAAGCTAACCGTAATGGTTCAGTCAGTAGATACTGTGTGCAGTCCTATGCCATAAGTTGGTTGCCTATGTGATTTACAAAGTCTTGCAGCGGCAGTGAGCCACCCCTCTGCGGAGGAGTAGTTAGATTCCCTGCGGGGAGATCCCTGACTGGCAAGTTATGTAAACAGGCGGGGTTGGCTGAAAACCTAAAGGTAGATGCAAGGGTCATCTGTGGTTGCACAGACTGATTACTTGGGGGGAAAAAAGGTTAATTTTAGCCAAAAATTAACCAAATTCCCCAGAGACGAACCAGGAGAGAATATGTTCACGACTGGTTCGATCCCCCCAAGGAAGAAGTATGAGAAAGAAGTTTTTCACCATCATGTGACATCTAAAATGACAAGTACAAAATAACATGAAAATGACTTTAGTAAAATTGATCGTGTGCTAATATATATATGACAATCAAGATTGTAAGGCAGCAGAGTAGTTTTTTTTTTTTAACTTAATATTATTATCATTAACATAAAGTTATTAATTCGGAGTCCAGAGCCGGCCACGAAAAAACCAGTTTACTGGAAAACGTGTGTCCATTTGCCAATGCTAAGCACCCCTACCTGAAATGTTGGACCTCATTTCATATACAGATATTATTTATTATTATTATTAATATCCATGCTGCAAAATCGCACACACAAACAGCTGTTTTTATGCACAAAATGAGCGCATCCACATTATTATACTGCTGCAGAAGCTGATAATTTCTTTCAAAGTACAGACCTACAATATAACAGTTAATACAGTTATTATTGATATTGCAAGCCAAGCGTATACAATTTATCAGCCTGCTCCAAAGCTGAAAAGCTGCCACATGTATTCGAAAAAAGCATGAGTTTGGCTTTACATTCTGATGGTCAGAAATAAACGTAGAACCTGGAGCCAGTCACACAATTAAAAAACTTCTGATTTAAAGAAATCCTAACATATAATATAAGCTCATAAACTACAAGACAATCCGAATCAAACATAAGCCATAAACCGTGAGAAGCGCGTTGTCTCAGTGGCCAGCGCACTTGACTCCTAAGCCAGAGGTCGTGGGTTCGATTGCCGCCAAGGGCGAAGTCTCCTATGTCGGAACGCATTTTTCTAGCATAATTTGCAGGGTTGATGTTAACAAGTTTGCCACCTACGGATCGGGGCGTTAACTGGCGAGACAGCCCCTGTGCAAGTTAAAGATTGTCACTATAGCTGCATGGCAAAATGTAGGCTTTTATCCTGCAACACCGAAGTGCACAAAAGTACACCCGCTCATAATCCTCAAGAGAGGGTGTAGCAGTATATATAGAAAGATAGACTAAGATCAGACCGCTCCGGCGTACAGCAGGAATACATATATTAGTGTATTGCAGCGATCTCAAACACTGGAACACGTGTGCATGTGAAAACAGCCCAAACATTTCCGGACCAAGGGACAGTTGATCTGGGTCTGCACCATAAGACCAATTCTAAGCCAAATGTCAGGAGCAAACAGCGCAGGTCCATATCAGACCACGCTTTGGCAGTCCGACCAGGGCCTGTACCATTTGCCACTCCACCTGATTAATACACAATGAACTCTAAGATTAGGACAAATATTCTGCTATACACCAGAGCTGGTGACACCCTGTCTATAGTTTCAACATAGAAAAAGGTCAATAAAACAAAAGCTGAAATTGAGGTCATGACCCAACAATTTACTGTGAATGAAATTCAATGCATTGAGTGATATCAGCCGCATAGACCGTAATTGTCCCGAATATTCGGACAGTTCATGGGATGTCATTATGTGCATGTCTAATCGGACAGCTGTTGACAGCAGTCCGATCTGACCCGGCACCCTTAGAGAGTTTGATTTGATGCAGACGCGAAAGTCGCCAGAAATACAAAACTGTTTAATTCGTACCGCCCTCAAAGATTTTTAATCATTTGCACTAAAGCTTATGATTTCAGTCTGATGAGTAACACATTTAGCACAAACAATAAATCCAGTAACACACAAGACATATGAATTCCTGCATTCAGTTATATAAACAGAACACAAATTAAAGCAATATGTGGTTGTGAATTTTCTCTATCCCTCTGTTATGTAAAGAGTGAAAAGTAACTGTTCAGCGTGTGCCTGGTGTCAGTTGGCATTTTAGCAGCGGGTACAGTGTTTCCGTAGTCAAATTGCAAAACAGAAGCATTAACTATGAAACCGCATTCGTAGTCCTAATATAATGAACATAATGTCCAAAGTTTTAGCCTGTATGCATTATCACAGTTTAAATGAATCTCTGTTCTAATATCAATGTCAGTAAATCAACAGGTGTTGTGAAGCCCCAGCACAGAATTCAGTACAATTTGGCTGGGCTATTCACATGTACATGGATACAGAACCAGTCCGAATATCTCTCAGGCGATAGCCGCAGTACCAGTGTTAGTAAGGATCGTACAAAATCTTGCTTCCTGGTCGTAACTTCCCCATCACAGTACATCACTCTCCCCTTTATTTACTTCCAAATCGTGGAAGTAATTATGTGTATTTGATATGTGTGCTTATCAGATTTTAACAGCTGTTTGCTGGGGAAAGTGAAGTACTGATCAGAGGATAGTGGCATCACCTGTTGGATAAAGCTCGCGAAAGGCCATAGAGAGATCACCATCATTTAGTAATAAGAAATTGCTCAGCCAGTTAAACAAGACATTGATGCTCCACTCTGTTTTGTTCTGATTGCAATAGAGCGCCAAAACCAATGTATACAGATCCGAATCCGGGTCTATTTAAAAGTTACATAACAGAGAAAAACCACTAAATTCTCTGAAGTTGAGGCAAAGAACAGCTACATTTCTAGTCTGCAGTTAACTGACAAACTGTTCATTTTGTGGGAGACTGAGGGTATGTTCGGTACAACTGGACAAAGCGGTCAACAAACTTCAATTAAAGAAAACTTCACCCCCATGTTTAAATGTGACCTTCTCCTCCGATGGAAGATGACTTCTTAGATGACTTCTTAGCTAGAATGATTTCTAAAGATGCCACAACTTGCTTGCAAAAGTAAGAGAGAACCAAGATGAATGCATCAGCGTATCCAATTCAAATGCGGGATAGCGGGTATCAAGAGTCAAATTAATCTGATCTCTATCGATGTATACTGACCGGAAACATTTCCGACTATCTATATCACTTCAGACTGGTAAATTATGACACAAGTAATTAGTACCAAAGTTGTTACGAAAGTTAAATTATTAATACAGAAGCCTTATTTCTACTTGAAAAAAAAAAACAAAAGAAGATAAAGTGAGTTGTTGGTACAAGACTCACACAGATCCCCCAGCTGTCTGAATACTCAGGTTGTGCAGCGCCGAAGAATAAGGTACAGTACATGTGTGCGTGTCTGCAGTGTAACCAAAAGCCCTGCAGCGAAAGTGAGTCGCCCTTCTGGGAAGAGTAGTTGCATTCCCTGCGGGGAGATCCCTGACCAGCAAGTTTAGTAATACAAGCGTGCAGTCAGCCGGAAGGTAAACATGGGTCATTTATAAGCTTGGTGGCAATAAAATGAGACACTAGATGATAACCTCTCTGGCCCTTAAACCATAATCTTTTCATATGTGGCCCGGTCAGTGTATTACACACCGACAAGGCCACACGTAACTCATATGTCAAATAGCTTCCCGTATTTTGGTTCCATGTCCCCTGAATTTCCACACAGAAAAATGGGTTATAACATGTTTTTTTTTTTTCACAGAACAACAGTTTTATAGCGTATGTTTATAGCGTATTTTTTTTTTTTTTTTTTATGTTTCACAGCACAACAGTTAATACAGTATACAGTATGCAAACTTGCATATAGTAAATAAATCCTTTTATCATTATCATTCACATGTACATCCATAAATATCTGCAGTAAGTAATCCCATAAGTAGGATGAATTATTTTAGTGTGAGCTAAAATTGTAATAGGGAAAACAATATGAAGCTATCCACTCTGACTCAAATCGCAAACTGCTGCACGACAAGTAAATGATTGTTTTGAAATATCAGTTGTCACCTAGTTTGTTAGCATTTCAATCAACTCCATATAAACCACATTTATTAAACAATAAATACACATTAAATTCAATGCACTAAATCCTTACGGGATCATTAATTTACTCTTGTCATATACAAGTTCAACATTTTAATTGAAGTCGTGATTTGCGAAGTATAATATACCCTCAACGGTAACGGTCGAGTCTACCGACCACAATCAAAGATATCTATGACTGTTGTTTCTTTCAATCTTAGTTATGGCGCTAAAGGGAGCGGGTTTGAATCCCTAATGGGCCAGCAATCAACGACATACCTTTTCGAATGAGAGACGATTAAAGACAGCGAAGGGTGAGGGATGGATTATGTTTGTTGTACCTATACCAGTATACGCGTTGAGCCCATAACACAACTGAAAAGCCACGGCAGCGCTGGTCTGATGACCTAGCGGTCCTGAGTCAAATCAAAAATAATTTGCCTCGTTACCTTTTGGGAGGTTGATAATGATAAAAGCACAAAGTTATTAAGAAACGTAGAAAGTAATTGGAAATAAATTAAGCCGGACTGACGATATTCTTTCAGGCTTATGAGGCCCGGTGGTTCGGTTGTTGATGGTTGATTTGATGCTTTACGTCCACGGTAAACAACTAAGGTCATGTCGGGACGGCCAGTTAACCTAACCACACTATTCCTGGGCAGGCTTAGACCTCCTAAGCGGTTAACCAGTACTAAGTGCACATACTTTCGCCAGTAACTGACATCTGCCCTTCTTGAATCAGCGGAAGGAGAAACGAAAGTATGTGGCAAGACCCGGTGGTTCGGTTGGTTAAGCGCTAGCCTGCTGATCTAGCAGGCATGGGTTCAATCTTGCTAGAATCTTTTTAAACGTAAACGAAGCTGTTGCATACCGCCTTTCATAATCACATTTCCATCGTCAAGACCTAATTACTATTGAAAAGGGCGTAAAATTTCAAGTCATCCATCCATCTGAATTTTAATTGGTTATCATTCTTAAGAACATTCTGCTGGGTTTTTAAGCTTTTCTTGTAAACAAAAAGACAAATATCTCTAGAACCTCAAATAGTTTACCATGTAATCTTCGTTGAAAATGCGCAGCGTTTATATTTTTTTGGTATTCATTGTTTCCTAGATCCATCTTCTGATCCTGTAATTCTTGCTATACCACGGTGGTAATACCAATTTCCCTGCCTGTGCTGTCGACCAAGCCGTTCATTTACAAAACGTGCAAAAAAGGCTGTCGATCGAGACAACCGACAGCAGTATCAGCTCGGTCGACAGCCACCATGTATAGTACCGTCTCGGTCAACAGCATATGTAGCTAAAACAGTATTACCACCGTGTGTATGTATGCTTAATTGTTACAACTCCACTTTTCCGAAGAAAAAGTCGAAACATGCATATATGAGCCGCGACACGAGAAAACCAACAATGTGGTTGTGCGCCCAGCGCAGACTCAGATCAGCCTGGTCATCCGCCCAGTCTGATCAGACTCTTCGTTGTGCGCTTAAAGGGTAGATAAGGGTCTAAGCTACCTCCATGCGGACAGCGAAGACTCTGATCAGACTGGGCGGATGCCCAGGCTGATCTGAGTCTGCGCTGGGCGCACAACCACATTATTGGTTTTCTCGTGTCGCGGCTCATATGTAGATGACCAAACAGTGACCCCAACAAAAATACTGGCGAAAACCATCCCAGCAGGCACATGATGTAGAGCTGACGTTGATGCGACGCGATGTCGCATCGACGTCACTACGACGCCATGTGCCCGCTGGGATATTGCTTGGTCAATACCTAATTCTCGAAAGCTAGTTTGTATCGTATCGTTCTGGTCGATAGCATAGGTAACAATATCAATACTAGTTGATAATAATGCCAGGTACATCGTGCAAATTAACAGTGACAAGGGCGGGCGGGGGTGGGGGGTGGGGGTTGGGGTGCTGCTCATTGTGCCAATTAACAATGACAAGGGCGAGCGGGGGAGGGGAGTGATGCTCAAGGCGACAAGCTGTTTTGCACTATTTGCCAGAAAGCGGAATTACGAAAACACAACAGCTCAGCGACTGGCGTTTACATGGACAGTACATCGTCAAGTGTGCAAAATTTGACCATTTCAGTACACCATACGGTGATCAATATTTCAATACTTTAAAGCAAAAATGAGCCGCGACACGACAAAACCAACAATGTGGTTGTGCGCCCAGCACAGACTCAGATCAGCCTGGGCATCCGCCCAGTCTGATCAGTCTTCACTGTCCGCATGGAGGTAGCTTAGGCCCTTAGCTACCCTTTAAGCGCTTAGCAAAGGGTCTGATCAGACTGGATGGATGCCCAGACTGATCTGAGTATGCGCAGGGTGCACAACCACATTGTTGGTTTTGTCGTGTCGCGGCTCAAATATAAGCATAAATAGATAAAAATTATACGTTATTTAACTCAGTGGGACCATTGAAGCATTGTTTAATGTTTAAAACTATGTCCTTAGCTTAGAGTCTGCAGATCTATCTCCAAGGTGTCTAGATTTAATAATGAACAGAATCAGAAGAAATGGGAACTGGCTATTTTTGACGTTGGCCCTGTATTTACACAAGGGATTACAAATCATGTGAACTCTCTTTTACCTTCTTTCATTGATTTTTGTAAACATATAAGTCAGGTTTTACTCAGTTTTTTATAGACTCGACCATGCTAGCTTAACAATTCTATGTCTATACATGTACTTAGTTTCAAATAAAGTGTTTAGGCGTTTATACGGCATATAAACACTCCTGGGGGAGCCATTTATGATAATGAGATGATGCGAATTGATTTGATTATGGAATTTTGCAGAAATTGGCTATTTTAATATCACTGATATTCCAGTAACATACGTTTTAATTTACGAGGTAGATCTATGTTGTGTATGTTCGATCAGAACCCATGACTTAGAGGCTTTTTTTTTTCAACTAAACCCGAAATAACCTCTTTGGTGGGCCGTTTAAAATGGGTAGCCAACAAGTTTCAGTGGTCAATTTTAACATTTTTCTACTAAAACATATGTTGTGTGGACTCACTTCACTGATGAGTTAACACAACATACGTTTTAAGATACTTGCCTGGGTACACATCCATTTTTTTCTGTCACTTATGCAAAGGGAACAAATTGCTTTTCTGGATGGCGTAGCTGTTCCTAGTGATCTACTCTTAAAGGAAATAATTTACGCCTAAAGGAGCAAATTCCTGCTTTCAAGAGTTGTCCCCCATTGAGAAGAGAGGCAAAAGTGAAAACGACAGAGTTGCTTTTCCAAAAAAATTACCGTGAGCTTAATTCAGTGCTCATTTTCCACACAAAAAGCTGATAAAGATCGATTATCTCTGAGGTGAGTCTAATGCAGTCATATAGTCTCATCTAAATGAATACCCTTAAATATTTCTGTGGTCTAGGGGAAAACAGCAGAGTTTACTGAAACAGAAGTTTGTTTAATTGCAGCTCGATCGGTAATACTTGGTCTAGCTATTCAAAACTGTACATGATAACTGTACAGAATAACAGTGCATGATACAGTTATCTGGATTTATCAGTACTGGCAACTTCAAAGAAAAGCACTGTCAGCTGTGATTTAAAGCACTTTAGAGCAACATAGGTTTTGTGGTGTCACATTACATGTATTGTACAAAGAGAGTCGTTCATAAAGTTTCGCAAACTGAAATCACTTATTGTGATTTTCATCTAATGGTTTATTCAGACATTTCTTAATAGTTCTTTCCAAAGATAGAAACTAAATAGACACACTGACAGAAACCTCTAAGTAACCCTTTTCGCAGTACATAGGTTTTGTGGTGTCACATTCCATGTATTGTATGAAGAGGGCCGTTCATAAATTTCGCAAAGAAATATAACAAAAAAAAATATCAGTTATAGGCCCACATTTCTTAATACTTCAGCCCCAAGATTGGATATAGACTATGCTGCCGTTAACAAACTCTCGATAACTTCTTTAGAAATATTCCGCTTCTGTGGTGTCACATTCCCTGTGTTGTAATGAGGGGCGGGGGGGGGGGCATTAAAAAATTGTCACAAAATTTAATCACTAAACAATTGCTTTGTAGGTATATCTCATTATTTCTCAATACTTCAGCTCCAAGATTGTATCTAAACAACGATGCTATAGGCAGCCTCTGGAAAACTTCTATAATCCTATATAGGTTTTATGGTGTCACATTTCTCGTATTGTACGAAGAGGGCTGTTCATAAAGTGCCACCAACTCAAATTACTTTTAAGCGTTTCATCCACTCGTTAATCCAAGCATTTCTAAATACCTCATACCCAAGATAGGAACTAACAAAAGACAGCTTAAGACGCCTCTAGGTAACCAGTTTATAACGACTTAAGTTTTGTGGCGTCACATTCCAAGTATTGTACGGAGAGGGCCCTTCATAAAGTTTCACAAGGTGAAATCATAAATAGTTATTTCATCTACTGGTTTACCAAAACATTTTTTGAACAGTTCAGCCCCAAGATAGGAACTAATCAAAGACAGTGATAGAAGTTCCAGAATTACTACTTCAGAACTGCATAGGTTTTGTGGTGTCACATTCCCTGTATGGTACGAAGAGGGCCGGTCAGAAAGTTTCGCAAAATAGATATCACTATTAATATTTATTTTCAGTTACAGTCCAACATTTCCTAATACTTCCGTCCCAAGATATGAGCTAAAAGTCAGGTAAACAACCTCTTGGTAACTTCTTTAGAAATATACCTGTTCTGTGGTGTCACATTCCCTATGTTGTAATGAGAGGGCCGTTCAAAAATTATCGCAAATTTCAATAGCTTAAAAAAATACAAGTTATTTACTGGTTTTATCTCAATATTTCTCAAAACTTTCTTCAGACCTGTATAGGTATATCTGGTGTCACATTCACTGTATTGAACTAAGAGGGCTGTTCATAAAGTGACATCAACTGCTCAACTTAAACTACGAAAGCTGCATTTTGTTATAATCATTTTTTCATCTACTGGTTTATCCAGACATTTTTAATAGCTCTGCCCCAAGATAGGAACTAAATAGACACAGTGATAATAGTCTCTAGGTAACGACTTTTGAAGTACATAGGTCTTGTGTTGTCACATTCCATGTATTACCGGTCTGACTTGAAACAGCGGCACGTAAACATTTATGCATAAATTCTGGTTGGACAGGACTAACCGACTGAGTAATTACAGACTGAATGACATTGGACTGACACAAGGCGCCAAGTGTGTGCAACTATGGTTACGTACCACTGAGCCACTTGGGGAACGTCGTTAGGAGAATTGAACTAAACTGAAAATCCCTTGTATTGTTTGAAGAGGGCCGTTCATTAAGTTTCGCAGAGCCGTATCACAATCATTAAAAAAAATTCTGTTATAGGCCAACGTTTCTTAATACTTCAACCCCAAGACTGAAACTAGACTAAGCTGCTGTCAGTAAACTCTTGGTAACTTCTATAGAAATATTCTGCTTATGTGTTGTGACACATTCCCTGTGTTATAATCAGAGGGCCGTTCAAAATTTTCACAAATTTTAATCACTAGAACAATTGTTTTCTAGGTTTATCTCATTATTTCTTAATACTTCAGTCCCAAGTTTGAACCTAACCATCAATGCTATAGGCAGCCTCTGGAAAACTACTTCATTCATACATTGTTTTTATGGTGTCACACATCTCGTATTGTACGAAGAGGGCTGTTCATAAAGTGCCACCAACTCAAATTACTTTTAAGCATTTCGACAACTGGTTAATCCAAGCATTTCTGAATACTTCATACCCAAGATAAGAACTTACCACAGACAGTTTAAGAAGCCTCTAGGAACCCACTTCATAACTACTTAAGTTTTGTAGTGTCACATTCCCTTTATTGTTAGTATTAGTTGTATGGAGAGGGCCCTTCATAAAGTTTTGAAAGGTGAAATCATAAATAGTTATTTCATCTACTGGTTTATCAAAACATTTTCGAGTAGTTCAGCCCCAAGATAGGAACTAAACAAAGACAGTGTTAGAAGCTTCAAGGTAACCACTTTAGAACTGAATAGGTTTTGTGATGTCACATTCCCTGTATGGTAGGAAGAGGGCCGTTTATAAAGTTTCGTAAAGAGATCTCTTATGATAAGTTCATTTTAGTTATAGCCCAACTTCTCTTAATACTTCAGTCCCAAGATACGAACCACACAAAGATGATGTCTGCAGCCTCTGGTTAACTTTTAGAAATATACTGGTTCTGTGGTTTGACATTCCCTGTGTTTTAATGAGAGGGCCGGTCAAAAATTATCACCAATTTCAACTAAAAAGAAACACACACACACACACACACACACACACACACACACACACACACACAAAAAAAAAAACAAACAGCTGTTTTAAAGGTTTATCTCATTATTTTTCAATACTTCAGCCCCAAGACAGAACCTAAACAAAGGTGCTTTAAGCAGCCTCTGCTTAATTCCTTCAAACTTGTAGAGGTTTTGTGGTGTCACATTCCTTGTATTGTACAGAGAGGGCCGTTCATAAAGTGCGCCAAGTTATATTTACATTTGATTTACTGGTTCATTTCGGCATTTCTTAATACTTCAGCCTATTGATAGGAACTAACCAAAGTCAGTTTAAAAAGCCTCTGGGTAACCACTTTAGATCTACATAGGTTTTGTTGTGTCACATTCCATGACTGTATGAAGAGGGACATTCATAAAGTTTAGCAAAGTAAAGTCACTAATAGTTATTTCATCTACTGGTTTATCCAAACATTTCTTCATATGTCAGCCCCAAGATAGAATTTAAACAAAGGTGCTAGAAGAGGTTTCTGGATAACTTCTTCAGACCTCAATAGGTTTTGTGTTGTCACATTCCATGTATTGTACGTAGAGGGCTGTTCATAAATTGTCAGCAACTACAATTCCTATCAATCATTTAACCACTGGTTTATCCCAGCATAACTTAAAACTTCAGCCCCAAGATAGAATTTAAACAAAGGTACTGTAAGAGGCTTCTGGATAACTTCTTCAGACCTCAATAGGTTTTGTGTTGTCACATTCGTTGTATTGTACGTAGTCTGAAATGGAAAAAAGAAGAGAGACAAAAGAAGTCCAACACACTTGGGTTATAAAGCAACTATTATCACATGACATAACCCACTGGGCACACAAGGTTGAATCAACACTGATTCAAAGTTGATTCAACGTCATGACGTCGAATCAAAGTTGATTCAGTGTTGATTCAACGGCGAGTGCCTGTTGGGAACCAATCACAACACAACTTAACCTAGTGTAACATACTATTAGAGACAGAGCAAATATTGAACCAGTTTCACCCGAGTATACCTTATGCCTGACTTTACATTTATTGCAACTCATTTGTGAGAAGAAAATCAACCAAATCACAACACAACCTAACCTAGCTTAACTTATCTTTTATTTTGACACGTGTACGACAGGAGAAGAGAGAAACCAAAGGGGTGGACGCGTCCACCACACAACGCTCAATCAACATTGAATCAAAGTCGATTCAACCCCATGAAGATGAATCAACGTTGATTCAATGTTGACCTAACGTCGTATGCCTCCCGGGGAGTTGGGCTGATATACCTATTAGAGACAGAGCAAATATTGGGCCAGTTTCACCTGAGTCTACCTTATGCATGACTTTACATGTATTGCAACTCATTTGAGCCTCGACACGACAGAACCAACAATGTGGTTGTGCGCCCAGCGCAGACTCAGATCAGACTGGGTCTGATGAGAGTCTTTGCAGTGCGATTAAAGGGTAGCTAAGAGTCTAAGCTACCTCCATGCAGACAGCGAAGACTCTGATCAGACTGGGCGGATGCCCAGGCTGATCTAAGTCTTCGCTGGACGCACAACCACTTTGTTGGTTTTGTCGTGTCGCGGCTCATTTGTAAGAAGGAAATCAAAGAATACTTACGTTTTTTTTGTTCAGCCCCCCCCCCCCTCTCTCCCTCCTCGCAGAATCTGAAATGGAAAAAAGAAGAGAGACAAAAGAAGTCCAACACACTTGGGTTATAAAGCAACTATTATCACATGACATAACCCACTGGGCACACAAGGTTGAATCAACACTGATTCAAAGTTGATTCAACGTCATGACGTCGAATCAAAGTTGATTCAGTGTTGATTCAACAGCGAGTGCCTGTGGGGAACCAATCACAACACAACCTAACCTAGTTTAACGTACTATTACAGACAGAGCAAATATTGAACCAGTTTCACCGAAGTATACCTTATGCCTGAATTTACATTTATTGAAACTCATTTGTGAGAAGAAAATCAACCAAATCACAACACAACCTAACCTAGCTTAACTTATCTTTTATTTTGACACGTGTACGACAGGAGAAGAGAGAAACCAACCGCACACAACGCTCAATCAACATTGAATCAAAGTCGATTCAACCCCATGAAGATAAATCAACGTTGATTCAATGTTGACCTAACGTCGTATGCCTCCCTGGGAGTTGGGCTGATATACCTATTAGAGACAGAGCAAATATTGGGCCAGTTTCACCTGAGTCTACCTTATGCATGACTTTACATGTATTGCAACTCATTTGAGCCGCGACATGACAAAACCATCAATGTGGTTGTGCGCCCAGCGCAGACTCAGATCAGCCTGGGCATCCGCCCAGTCTGATGAGAGTCTTTGCAGTGCGATTAAAGGGTAGCTAAGAGTCTAAGCTACCTCCATGCGGACAGCGAAGACTCTGATCAGACTGGGCGGATGCCCAGGCTGATCTGAGTCTTCGCTGGACGCACAACCACTTTGTTGGTTTTGTCGTGTTGCGGCTCATTTGTAAGAAGGAAATCAAAGAATACTTACGTTTTTTTTTGTTCAGCCCCCCCCCCCCCCCCCTCTCTCCCTCCTCGCAGAATCTGAAATGGAAAAAAGAAGAGAGACAAAAGAAGTCCAACACATTTGGGTTATAAAGGAACTATTATCACATGACATAACCCACTGGGCACACAAGGTTGAATCAACACTGATTCAAAGTTGATTCAACGTCATGACGTCGAATCAAAGTTGATTCAGTGTTGATTCAACGGCGAGTGCCTGTTGGGAACCAATCACAACACAACCTAACCTATTAGAGACAGAGCAAATATTGAAACAGTTTCACCCGAGATTACCTTATGCCTGACTTTACATTTATTGCAACTCATTTGTGAGAAGAAAATCAACCAATCACAACACAACCTGACCTAGCTTAACTTATCTTTTATTTTGACACGTGTACGATAGGAGAAGTGAGAAAGCAAAGGGGTGGACGCGTCCCGCACACAACGCTCAATCAACATTGAATCAAAGTCGATTCAACCCCATGAAGATGAATCAACGTTGATTCAATGTTGACCTAACGTCGTATGCCTCCCGGGAGTTGGGCTGATATACCTATTAGAGACAGAGCAAATATTGGGCCAGTTTCACCTGAGTCTACCTTATGCATGACTTTACATGTATTGCAACTCATTTGAGCCGCGACACAACAAAACCAACAATGTGGTTGTGCGCCCAGCGCAGGCTCAGATCAGACTGGACAGCCGCCCAGTCTGATGAGAGTCTTTGCAGTGCGATTAAAGAGTAGCTAAGTGTCTAAGCTACCTCCATGCGGACAACGAAGACTCTGATCAGACTGGGCGGATGCCCAGGCTGATCTGAGTCTTTTCTGGACGCACAACCACTTTGTTGGTTTTGTCGTGTTGCGGCTCATTTGTAAGAAGGAAATCAAAGAATACTTATGTTTTTTGTTCTGCCCCCCCCCTCTCTCCCTCCTCGCAGAATCTGAAATGGAAAAAAGAAGAGAGACAAAAGAAGTCCAACACACTCGGGTTATAAAGCAACTATTATCACATGACATAACCCACTGGGCACACAAGGTTGAATCAACACTGATTCAAAGTTGATTCAACGTCATGACGTCGAATCAAAGTTGAGTCAGTGTTGATTCAACGGCGAGTGCCTGTTGGGAACCAATCACAACACAACCTAACCTAGTTTAACATACTATTAGAGACAGAGCAAATATTGAACCAGTTTCAACCGAGTATACCTTATGCCTGGCTTTACATTTATTGCAACTCATTTGTGAGAAGAAAATCAATCAATCACATCACAACCTAACCTAGCTTAACTTATCTTTTATTTTGACATGTGTACGACAGGAGAAGAGAGAAACCAAAGGGGTGGACGCGTCCCGCACACAACGCTCAATCAACATTGAATCAACGTCGATTCAACCCCATGAAGATGAATCAACGGTGATTCAATGTTGACCTAACGTCGTATGCCTCCCGGGGAGTTGGGCTGATATACCTATTAGAGACAGAGCAAATATTGGGCCAGTTTCACCAGAGTCTACCTTATGCATGACTTTACATGTATTGCAACTCATTTGAGCCGCGACACGACAAAACCAACAATGTGGTTGTGCAGCCAGGGCAGACTCAGATCAGCCTGGGCATCCGCCCAGTCTGATGAGAGTCTTTGCATGCGCTTAAAGGGTAGCTAAGAATCTAAGCTACCTCCATGCGGACAGCGAAGACTCTGATCAGACTGGGCGGATGGCCAGGCTGATCTGAGTCTTCGCTGGACGCACAACCACTTTGTTGGTTTTGTCGTGTCGCGGCTCATTTGTAAGAAGGAAATCAAAGAATACTTACGTTTTTTTTGTTCAGCCCCCCCCTCTCTGCCTCCTCGCAGAATCTGAAATGGAAAACAGAAGAGAGACAAAAGAAGTCCAACACACTTGCGTGATAAAGCAACTATTATCACATGACATAACCCACTGGGCAAACAAGGCTGAATCAACACTGATTCAGAGTTGATTCAACGTCATGACGTCGAATCAAATTTGATTCAGTGTTGATTCTACGGCGAGTGCCTGTTGGGAACCAATCACAAGACAACCTAACCGAGTTTAACATACTATTAGAGACAGAGCAAATATTGAACCAGTTTCACCCGAGTATACCTTATGCCTGACTTTACATTTATTGCAACTCATTTGTGAGAAGAAAATCAACCAATCACATCACAACCTAACCTAGCGTTAACTTATCTTTTATTTTGACACGTGTACGACAGGAGAAGAGAGAAACCAAAGGGGTGGACGCGTCCCGCACACAACGCTCAATCAACATTGAATCAACGTCGATTCAACCCCATGAAGATGAATCAACGGTGATTCAATGTTGACCTAACGTCGTATGCCTCCCGGGGAGTTGGGCTGATATACCTATTAGAGACAGAGCAAATATTGGGCCAGTTTCACCAGAGTCTACCTTATGCATGACTTTACATGTATTGCAACTCATTTGAGCCGCGACACGACAAAACCAACAATGTGGTTGTGCGCCCAGCGCAGACTCAGATCAGCCTGGGCATCCGCCCAGTCTGATGAGAGTCTTTGCAGTGCGCTTAAAAGGTAGCTAAGAGTCTAAGCTACCTCCATGCGGACAGCGAAGACTCTGATCAGACTGGGCTGATCTGAGTCTTCGCTGGACGCACAACCACTTTGTTGGTTTTGTCGTGTTGCGGCTCATTTGTAAGAAGGAAATCAAAGAATACTTACGTTTTTTTGTTCAGCCCCCCACCCCCCCCCCCCCCCCTCTCTCCCTCCTCGCAGAATCTGAAATGGAAAAAAGAAGAGAGACAAAAGAAGTCCAACACACTTGGGTTATAAAGCAACTATTATCACATGACATAACCCACTGGGCACACAAGGTTGAATCAACACTGATTCAAAGTTGATTCAACGTCATGACGTCGAATCAAAGTTGATTCAGTGTTGATTCAACGGCGAGTGCCTGTTGGGAACCAATCACAACACAACCTAACCTAGTTTAACATACTATTAGAGACAGAGCAAATATTGAACCAGTTTCAACCGAGTATACCTTATGCCTGGCTTTACATTTATTGCAACTCATTTGTGAGAAGAAAATCAATCAATCACATCACAACCTAACCTAGCTTAACTTATCTTTTATTTTGACATGTGTACGACAGGAGAAGAGAGAAACCAAAGGGGTGGACGCGTGTCGCACACAACGCTCAATCAACATTGAATCAACGTCGATTCAACCCCGTGAAGATGAATCAACGGTGATTCAATGTTGACCTAACGTCGTATGCCTCCCGGGGAGTTGGGCTGATATACCTATTAGAGACAGAGCAAATATTGGGCCAGTTTCACCAGAGTCTACCTTTTGCATGACTTTACATGTATTGCAACTCATTTGAGCCGCGACACGACAAAACCAACAATGTGGTTGTGCGCCCAGCGCAGACTCAGATCAGCCTGGGCATCCGCCCAGTCTGATGAGAGTCTTTGCAGTGCGCTTAAAGGGTAGCTAAGAGTCTAAGCTACCTCCATGTGGACAGGGAAGACTCTGATCAGACTGGGCGGATGCCCAGGCTGATCTGAGTCTTCGCTGGACGCACAACCACTTTGTTGGTTTTGTCGTGTTGCGGCTCATTAGTAAGAAGGAAATCAAAGAATACTTACGTTTTTTTGTTCAGCCCCCCCCCCCCCCCTCTCTCCCTCCTCGCAGAATCTGAAATGGAAAACAGAAGAGAGACAAAAGAAGTCCAACACACTTGGGTTATAAAGCAACTATTATCACATGACATAACCCACTGGGCACACAAGGTTGAATCAACACTGATTCAAAGTTGATTCAACGTCATGACGTCGAATCAAAGTTGAGTCAGTGTTGATTCAACGGCGAGTGCCTGTTGGGAACCAATCACAACACAACCTAACCTAGTTTAACATACTATTAGAGACAGAGCAAATATTGAACCAGTTTCAACCGAGTATACCTTATGCCTGGCTTTACATTTATTGCAACTCATTTGTGAGAAGAAAATCAATCAATCACATCACAACCTAACCTAGCTTAACTTATCTTTTATTTTGACATGTGTACGACAGGAGAAGAGAGAAACCAAAGGGGTGGACGCGTCCCGCACACAACGCTCAATCAACATTGAATCAACGTCGATTCAACGTCATGGGGCATTGAATCAACGTAGATTCAATGTTGACCTAACGTCGTATGCCTCCCGGGGAGTTGGGCTGATATACCTATTAGAGACAGAGCAAATATTGGGCCAGTTTCACCAGAGTCTACCTTATGCATGACTTTACATGTATTGCAACTCATTTGAGCCGCGACACGACAAAACCAACAATGTGGTTGTGCGCCCAGCGCAGACTCAGATCAGCCTGGGCATCCGCCCAGTCTGATGAGAGTCTTTGCAGTGCGCTTAAAGGGTAGCTAAGAGTCTAAGCTACCTCCATGCGGACAGCGAAGACTCTGATCAGACTGGGCGGATCTGAGTCTTCGCTGGACGCACAACCACTTTGTTGGTTTTGTCGTGTTGCGGCTCATTTGTAAGAAGGAAATCAAAGAATACTTACGTTTTTTTTGTTCAGCCCCCCCCCCCCCTCTCTCCCTCCTCGCAGAATCTGAAATGGAAAACAGAAGAGAGACAAAAGAAGTCCAACACACTTGGGTTATAAAGCAACTATTATCACATGACATAACCCACTGGGCAAACAAGGTTGAATCAACACTGATTCAAAGTTGATTCAACGTCATGACGTCGAATCAAAGTTGATTCAGTGTTGATTCAACGGCGAGTGCCTGTTGGGAACCAATCACAAGACAACCTAACCTAGTTTAACATACTATTAGAGACAGAGCAAATATTGAACCAGTTTCACCCGAGTATACCTTATGCCTGACTTGACATTTATTGCAACTCATTTGTGAGAAGAAAATCAATCAATCACATCATAACCTAACCTAGCTTAACTTATCTTTTATTTTGACACGTGTACGACAGGAGAAGAGAGAAACCAAAGGGGTGGACGCGTCCCGCACACAACGCTCAATCAACATTGAATCAACGTCGATTCAACGTCATGGGGCATTGAATCAACGTAGATTCAATGTTGACCTAACGTCGTATGCCTCCCGGGGAGTTGGGCTGATATACCTATTAGAGACAGAGCAAATATTGGGCCAGTTTCACCAGAGTCTACCTTATGCATGACTTTACATGTATTGCAACTCATTTGAGCCGCGACACGACAAAACCAACAATGTGGTTGTGCGCCCAGCGCAGACTCAGATCAGCCTGGGCATCCGCACAGTCTGATGAGAGTCTTTGCAGTGCGCTTAAAGGGTAGCTAAGAGTCTAAGCTACCTCCATGCGGACAGCGAAGACTTTGATCAGACTGGGCGGATCTGAGTCTTCGCTGGACGCACAACCACTTTGTTGGTTTTGTCGTGTTGCGGCTCATTTGTAAGAAGGAAATCAAAGAATACTTACGTTTTTTTTGTTCAGCCCCCCCCCCCTCTCTCCCTCCTCGCAGAATCTGAAATGGAAAACAGAAGAGAGACAAAAGAAGTCCAACACACTTGGGTTATAAAGCAACTATTATCACATGACATAAACCACTGGGCAAACAAGGTTGAATCAACACTGATTCAAAGTTGATTCAACGTCATGACGTCGAATCAAAGTTGATTCAGTGTTGATTCTACGGCGAGTGCCTGTTGGGAACCAATCACAAGACAACCTAACCTAGTTTAACATACTATTAGAGACAGAGCAAATATTGAACCAGTTTCACCCGAGTATACCTTATGCCTGACTTGACATTTATTGCAACTCATTTGTGAGAAGAAAATCAATCAATCACATCATAACCTAACCTAGCTTAACTTATCTTTTATTTTGACACGTGTACGACAGGAGAAGAGAGAAACCAAAGGGGTGGACGCGTCCCGCACACAACGCTCAATCAACATTGAATCAACGTCGATTCAACGTCATGGGGCATTGAATCAACGTAGATTCAATGTTGACCTAACGTCGTATGCCTCCCGGGGAGTTGGGCTGATATACCTATTAGAGACAGAGCAAATATTGGGCCAGTTTCACCAGAGTCTACCTTATGCATGACTTTACATGTATTGCAACTCATTTGAGCCGCGACACGACAAAACCAACAATGGAGTTGTGCGCCCAGCGCAGACTCAGATCAGCCTGGGCATCCGCCCAGTCTGATGAGAGTCTTTGCAGTGCGCTTAAAGGGTAGCTAAGAGTCTAAGCTACCTCCATGCGGACAGCGAAGACTCTGATCAGACTGGGCGGATCTGAGTCTTCGCTGGACGCACAACCACTTTGTTGGTTTTGTCGTGTTGCGGCTCATTTGTAAGAAGGAAATCAAAGAATACTTACGTTTTTTTTGTTCAGCCCCCCCCCCCTCTCTCCCTCCTCGCAGAATCTGAAATGGAAAACAGAAGAGAGACAAAAGAAGTCCAACACACTTGGGTTATAAAGCAACTATTATCACATGACATAACCCACTGGGCAAACAAGGTTGAATCAACACTGATTCAAAGTTGATTCAACGTCATGACGTCGAATCAAAGTTGATTCAGTGTTGATTCTACGGCGAGTGCCTGTTGGGAACCAATCACAAGACAACCTAACCTAGTTTAACATACTATTAGAGACAGAGCAAATATTGAACCAGTTTCACCCGAGTATACCTTATGCCTGACTTGACATTTATTGCAACTCATTTGTGAGAAGAAAATCAATCAATCACATCATAACCTAACCTAGCTTAACTTATCTTTTATTTTGACACGTGTACGACAGGAGAAGAGAGAAACCAAAGGGGTGGACGCGTCCCGCACACAACGCTCAATCAACATTGAATCAACGTCGATTCAACGTCATGGGGCATTGAATCAACGTAGATTCAATGTTGACCTAACGTCGTATGCCTCCCGGGGAGTTGGGCTGATATACCTATTAGAGACAGAGCAAATATTGGGCCAGTTTCACCAGAGTCTACCTTATGCATGACTTTACATGTATTGCAACTCATTTGAGCCGCGACACGACAAAACCAACAATGTGGTTGTGCGCCCAGCGCAGACTCAGATCAGCCTGGGCATCCGCCCAGTCTGATGAGAGTCTTTGCAGTGCGCTTAAAGGGTAGCTAAGAGTCTAAGCTACCTCCATGCGGACAGCAAAGACTCTGATCAGACTGGGCGGATCTGAGTCTTCGTTGGACGCACAACCACTTTGTTGGTTTTGTCGTGTTGCGGCTCATTTGTAAGAAGGAAATCAAAGAATACTTACGTTTTTTTTGTTCAGCCCCCCCCCCCCCCTCTCTCCCTCCTCGCAGAATCTGAAATGGAAAACAGAAGAGAGACAAAAGAAGTCCAACACACTTGGGTTATAAAGCAACTATTATCACATGACATAACCCACTGGGCAAACAAGGTTGAATCAACACTGATTCAAAGTTGATTCAACGTCATGACGTCGAATCAAAGTTGATTCAGTGTTGATTCTACGGCGAGTGCCTGTTGGGAACCAATCACAAGACAACCTAACCTAGTTTAACATACTATTAGAGACAGAGCAAATATTGAACCAGTTTCACCCGAGTATACCTTATGCCTGACTTGACATTTATTGCAACTCATTTGTGAGAAGAAAATCAATCAATCACATCATAACCTAACCTAGCTTAACTTATCTTTTATTTTGACACGTGTACGACAGGAGAAGAGAGAAACCAAAGGGGTGGACGCGTCCCGCACACAACGCTCAATCAACATTGAATCAACGTCGATTCAACGTCATGGGGCATTGAATCAACGTAGATTCAATGTTGACCTAACGTCGTATGCCTCCCGGGGAGTTGGGCTGATATACCTATTAGAGACAGAGCAAATATTGGGCCAGTTTCACCAGAGTCTACCTTATGCATGACTTTACATGTATTGCAACTCATTTGAGCCGCGACACGACAAAACCAACAATGTGGTTGTGCGCCCAGCGCAGACTCAGATCAGCCTGGGCATCCGCCCAGTCTGATGAGAGTCTTTGCAGTGCGCTTAAAGGGTAGCTAAGAGTCTAAGCTACCTCCATGCGGACAGCAAAGACTCTGATCAGACTGGGCGGATCTGAGTCTTCGCTGGACGCACAACCACTTTGTTGGTTTTGTCGTGTTGCGGCTCATTTGTAAGAAGGAAATCAAAGAATACTTACGTTTTTTTGTTCAGCCCCCCCCCCTCTCTCCCTCCTCGCAGAATCTGAAATGGAAAACAGAAGAGAGACAAAAGAAGTCCAACACACTTGGGTTATAAAGCAACTATTATCACATGACATAACCCACTGGGCAAACAAGGTTGAATCAACACTGATTCAAAGTTGATTCAACGTCATGACGTCGAATCAAAGTTGATTCAGTGTTGATTCTACGGCGAGTGCCTGTTGGGAACCAATCACAAGACAACCTAACCTAGTTTAACATACTATTAGAGACAGAGCAAATATTGAACCAGTTTCACCCGAGTATACCTTATGCCTGACTTGACATTTATTGCAACTCATTTGTGAGAAGAAAATCAATCAATCACATCATAACCTAACCTAGCTTAACTTATCTTTTATTTTGACACGTGTACGACAGGAGAAGAGAGAAACCAAAGGGGTGGACGCGTCCCGCACACAACGCTCAATCAACATTGAATCAACGTCGATTCAACGTCATGGGGCATTGAATCAACGTAGATTCAATGTTGACCTAACGTCGTATGCCTCCCGGGGAGTTGGGCTGATATACCTATTAGAGACAGAGCAAATATTGGGCCAGTTTCACCAGAGTCTACCTTATGCATGACTTTACATGTATTGCAACTCATTTGAGCCGCGACACGACAAAACCAACAATGTGGTTGTGCGCCCAGCGCAGACTCAGATCAGCCTGGGCATCCGCCCAGTCTGATGAGAGTCTTTGCAGTGCGCTTAAAGGGTAGCTAAGAGTCTAAGCTACCTCCATGCGGACAGCGAAGACTCTGATCAGACTGGGCGGATCTGTGTCTTCGCTGGACGCACAACCACTTTGTTGGTTTTGTCGTGTTGCGGCTCATTTGTAAGAAGGAAATCAAAGAATACTTACGTTTTTTTTGTTCAGCCCCCCCCCCCTCTCTCCCTCCTCGCAGAATCTGAAATGGAAAACAGAAGAGAGACAAAAGAAGTCCAACACACTTGGGTTATAAAGCAACTATTATCACATGACATAACCCACTGGGCAAACAAGGTTGAATCAACACTGATTCAAAGTTGATTCAACGTCATGACGTCGAATCAAAGTTGATTCAGTGTTGATTCTACGGCGAGTGCCTGTTGGGAACCAATCACAAGACAACCTAACCTAGTTTAACATACTATTAGAGACAGAGCAAATATTGAACCAGTTTCACCCGAGTATACCTTATGCCTGACTTGACATTTATTGCAACTCATTTGTGAGAAGAAAATCAATCAATCACATCATAACCTAACCTAGCTTAACTTATCTTTTATTTTGACACGTGTACGACAGGAGAAGAGAGAAACCAAAGGGGTGGACGCGTCCCGCACACAACGCTCAATCAACATTGAATCAACGTCGATTCAACGTCATGGGGCATTGAATCAACGTAGATTCAATGTTGACCTAACGTCGTATGCCTCCCGGGGAGTTGGGCTGATATACCTATTAGAGACAGAGCAAATATTGGGCCAGTTTCACCAGAGTCTACCTTATGCATGACTTTACATGTATTGCAACTCATTTGAGCCGCGACACGACAAAACCAACAATGTGGTTGTGCGCCCAGCGCAGACTCAGATCAGCCTGGGCATCCGCACAGTCTGATGAGAGTCTTTGCAGTGCGCTTAAAGGGTAGCTAAGAGTCTAAGCTACCTCCATGCGGACAGCGAGGACTCTGATCAGACTGGGAGGATCTGAGTCTTCGCTGGACGCACAACCACTTTGTTGGTTTTGTCGTGTTGCGGCTCATTTGTAAGAAGGAAATCAAAGAATACTTACGTTTTTTTTGTTCAGCCCCCCCCCCCCTCTCTCCCTCCTCGCAGAATCTGAAATGGAAAACAGAAGAGAGACAAAAGAAGTCCAACACACTTGGGTTATAAAGCAACTATTATCACATGACATAACCCACTGGGCAAACAAGGTTGAATCAACACTGATTCAAAGTTGATTCAACGTCATGACGTCGAATCAAAGTTGATTCAGTGTTGATTCTACGGCGAGTGCCTGTTGGGAACCAATCACAAGACAACCTAACCTAGTTTAACATACTATTAGAGACAGAGCAAATATTGAACCAGTTTCACCCGAGTATACCTTATGCCTGACTTGACATTTATTGCAACTCATTTGTGAGAAGAAAATCAATCAATCACATCATAACCTAACCTAGCTTAACTTATCTTTTATTTTGACACGTGTACGACAGGAGAAGAGAGAAACCAAAGGGGTGGACGCGTCCCGCACACAACGCTCAATCAACATTGAATCAACGTCGATTCAACGTCATGGGGCATTGAATCAACGTAGATTCAATGTTGACCTAACGTCGTATGCCTCCCGGGGAGTTGGGCTGATATACCTATTAGAGACAGAGCAAATATTGGGCCAGTTTCACCAGAGTCTACCTTATGCATGACTTTACATGTATTGCAACTCATTTGAGCCGCGACACGACAAAACCAACAATGTGGTTGTGCGCCCAGCGCAGACTCAGATCAGCCTGGGCATCCGCCCAGTCTGATGAGAGTCTTTGCAGTGCGCTTAAAGGGTAGCTAAGAGTCTAAGCTACCTCCATGCGGACAGCGAAGACTCTGATCAGACTGGGCGGATCTGAGTCTTCGCTGGACGCACAACCACTTTGTTGGTTTTGTCGTGTTGCGGCTCATTTGTAAGAAGGAAATCAAAGAATACTTACGTTTTTTTTGTTCAGCCCCCCCCCCCTCTCTCCCTCCTCGCAGAATCTGAAATGGGAAACAGAAGAGAGACAAAAGAAGTCCAACACACTTGGGTTATAAAGCAACTATTATCACATGACATAACCCACTGGGCAAACAAGGTTGAATCAACACTGATTCAAAGTTGATTCAACGTCATGACGTCGAATCAAAGTTGATTCAGTGTTGATTCTACGGCGAGTGCCTGTTGGGAACCAATCACAAGACAACCTAACCTAGTTTAACATACTATTAGAGACAGAGCAAATATTGAACCAGTTTCACCCGAGTATACCTTATGCCTGACTTGACATTTATTGCAACTCATTTGTGAGAAGAAAATCAATCAATCACATCATAACCTAACCTAGCTTAACTTATCTTTTATTTTGACACGTGTACGACAGGAGAAGAGAGAAACCAAAGGGGTGGACGCGTCCCGCACACAACGCTCAATCAACATTGAATCAACGTCGATTCAACGTCATGGGGCATTGAATCAACGTAGATTCAATGTTGACCTAACGTCGTATGCCTCCCGGGGAGTTGGGCTGATATACCTATTAGAGACAGAGCAAATATTGGGCCAGTTTCACCAGAGTCTACCTTATGCATGACTTTACATGTATTGCAACTCATTTGAGCCGCGACACGACAAAACCAACAATGGAGTTGTGCGCCCAGCGCAGACTCAGATCAGCCTGGGCATCCGCCCAGTCTGATGAGAGTCTTTGCAGTGCGCTTAAAGGGTAGCTAAGAGTCTAAGCTACCTCCATGCGGACAGCGAAGACTCTGATCAGACTGGGCGGATCTGAGTCTTCGCTGGACGCACAACCACTTTGTTGGTTTTGTCGTGTTGCGGCTCATTTGTAAGAAGGAAATCAAAGAATACTTACGTTTTTTTTGTTCAGCCCCCCCCCCTCTCTCCCTCCTCGCAGAATCTGAAATGGAAAACAGAAGAGGAGAGACAAAAGAAGTCCAACACACTTGGGTTATAAAGCAACTATTATCACATGACATAACCCACTGGGCAAACAAGGTTGAATCAACACTGATTCAAAGTTGATTCAACGTCATGACGTCGAATCAAAGTTGATTCAGTGTTGATTCTACGGCGAGTGCCTGTTGGGAACCAATCACAAGACAACCTAACCTAGTTTAACATACTATTAGAGACAGAGCAAATATTGAACCAGTTTCACCCGAGTATACCTTATGCCTGACTTGACATGTATTGCAACTCATTTGTGAGAAGAAAATCAATCAATCACATCATAACCTAACCTAGCTTAACTTATCTTTTATTTTGACACGTGTACGACAGGAGAAGAGAGAAACCAAAGGGGTGGACGCGTCCCGCACACAACGCTCAATCAACATTGAATCAACGTCGATTCAACGTCATGGGGCATTGAATCAACGTAGATTCAATGTTGACCTAACGTCGTATGGCTCCCGGGGAGTTGGGCTGATATACCTATTAGAGACAGAGCAAATATTGGGCCAGTTTCACCAGAGTCTACCTTATGCATGACTTTACATGTATTGCAACTCATTTGAGCCGCGACACGACAAAACCAACAATGTGGTTGTGCGCCCAGCGCAGACTCAGATCAGCCTGGGCATCCGCCCAGTCTGATGAGAGTCTTTGCAGTGCGCTTAAAGGGTAGCTAAGAGTCTAAGCTACCTCCATGCGGACAGCAAAGACTCTGATCAGACTGGGCGGATCTGAGTCTTCGCTGGACGCACAACCACTTTGTTGGTTTTGTCGTGTTGCGGCTCATTTGTAAGAAGGAAATCAAAGAATACTTACGTTCTTTTTGTTCAGCCCCCCCCCCCCTCTCTCCCTCCTCGCAGAATCTGAAATGGAAAACAGAAGAGAGACAAAAGAAGTCCAACACACTTGGGTTATAAAGCAACTATTATCACATGACATAACCCACTGGGCAAACAAGGTTGAATCAACACTGATTCAAAGTTGATTCAACGTCATGACGTCGAATCAAAGTTGATTCAGTGTTGATTCTACGGCGAGTGCCTGTTGGGAACCAATCACAAGACAACCTAACCTAGTTTAACATACTATTAGAGACAGAGCAAATATTGAACCAGTTTCACCCGAGTATACCTTATGCCTGACTTGACATTTATTGCAACTCATTTGTGAGAAGAAAATCAATCAATCACATCATAACCTAACCTAGCTTAACTTATCTTTTATTTTGACACGTGTACGACAGGAGAAGAGAGAAACCAAAGGGGTGGACGCGTCCCGCACACAACGCTCAATCAACATTGAATCAACGTCGATTCAACGTCATGGGGCATTGAATCAACGTAGATTCAATGTTGACCTAACGTCGTATGCCTCCCGGGGAGTTGGGCTGATATACCTATTAGAGACAGAGCAAATATTGGGCCAGTTTCACCAGAGTCTACCTTATGCATGACTTTACATGTATTGCAACTCATTTGAGCCGCGACACGACAAAACCAACAATGTGGTTGTGCGCCCAGCGCAGACTCAGATCAGCCTGGGCATCCGCCCAGTCTGATGAGAGTCTTTGCAGTGCGCTTAAAGGGTAGCTAAGAGTCTAAGCTACCTCCATGCGGACAGCAAAGACTCTGATCAGACTGGGCGGATCTGAGTCTTCGCTGGACGCACAACCACTTTGTTGGTTTTGTCGTGTTGCGGCTCATTTGTAAGAAGGAAATCAAAGAATACTTACGTTTTTTTGTTCAGCCCCCCCCCCCTCTCTCCCTCCTCGCAGAATCTGAAATGGAAAACAGAAGAGAGACAAAAGAAGTCCAACACACTTGGGTTATAAAGCAACTATTATCACATGACATAACCCACTGGGCAAACAAGGTTGAATCAACACTGATTCAAAGTTGATTCAACGTCATGACGTCGAATCAAAGTTGATTCAGTGTTGATTCTACGGCGAGTGCCTGTTGGGAACCAATCACAAGACAACCTAACCTAGTTTAACATACTATTAGAGACAGAGCAAATATTGAACCAGTTTCACCCGAGTATACCTTATGCCTGACTTGACATTTATTGCAACTCATTTGTGAGAAGAAAATCAATCAATCACATCATAACCTAACCTAGCTTAACTTATCTTTTATTTTGACACGTGTACGACAGGAGAAGAGAGAAACCAAAGGGGTGGACGCGTCCCGCACACAACGCTCAATCAACATTGAATCAACGTCGATTCAACGTCATGGGGCATTGAATCAACGTAGATTCAATGTTGACCTAACGTCGTATGCCTCCCGGGGAGTTGGGCTGATATACCTATTAGAGACAGAGCAAATATTGGGCCAGTTTCACCAGAGTCTACCTTATGCATGACTTTACATGTATTGCAACTCATTTGAGCCGCGACACGACAAAACCAACAATGTGGTTGTGCGCCCAGCGCAGACTCAGATCAGCCTGGGCATCCGCCCAGTCTGATGAGAGTCTTTGCAGTGCGCTTAAAGGGTAGCTAAGAGTCTAAGCTACCTCCATGCGGACAGCAAAGACTCTGATCAGACTGGGCGGATCTGAGTCTTCGCTGGACGCACAACCACTTTGTTGGTTTTGTCGTGTTGCGGCTCATTTGTAAGAAGGAAATCAAAGAATACTTACGTTTTTTTTGTTCAGCCCCCCCCCCCCTCTCTCCCTCCTCGCAGAATCTGAAATGGAAAACAGAAGAGAGACAAAAGAAGTCCAACACACTTGGGTTATAAAGCAACTATTATCACATGACATAACCCACTGGGCAAACAAGGTTGAATCAACACTGATTCAAAGTTGATTCAACGTCATGACGTCGAATCAAAGTTGATTCAGTGTTGATTCTACGGCGAGTGCCTGTTGGGAACCAATCACAAGACAACCTAACCTAGTTTAACATACTATTAGAGACAGAGCAAATATTGAACCAGTTTCACCCGAGTATACCTTATGCCTGACTTGACATTTATTGCAACTCATTTGTGAGAAGAAAATCAATCAATCACATCATAACCTAACCTAGCTTAACTTATCTTTTATTTTGACACGTGTACGACAGGAGAAGAGAGAAACCAAAGGGGTGGACGCGTCCCGCACACAACGCTCAATCAACATTGAATCAACGTCGATTCAACGTCATGGGGCATTGAATCAACGTAGATTCAATGTTGACCTAACGTCGTATGGCTCCCGGGGAGTTGGGCTGATATACCTATTAGAGACAGAGCAAATATTGGGCCAGTTTCACCAGAGTCTACCTTATGCATGACTTTACATGTATTGCAACTCATTTGAGCCGCGACACGACAAAACCAACAATGTGGTTGTGCGCCCAGCGCAGACTCAGATCAGCCTGGGCATCCGCCCAGTCTGATGAGAGTCTTTGCAGTGCGCTTAAAGGGTAGCTAAGAGTCTAAGCTACCTCCATGCGGACAGCAAAGACTCTAATCAGACTGGGCGGATCTGAGTCTTCGCTGGACGCACAACCACTTTGTTGGTTTTGTCGTGTTGCGGCTCATTTGTAAGAAGGAAATCAAAGAATACTTACGTTTTTTTTGTTCAGCCCCCCCCCCCTCTCTCCCTCCTCGCAGAATCTGAAATGGAAAACAGAAGAGGAGAGACAAAAGAAGTCCAACACACTTGGGTTATAAAGCAACTATTATCACATGACATAACCCACTGGGCAAACAAGGTTGAATCAACACTGATTCAAAGTTGATTCAACGTCATGACGTCGAATCAAAGTTGATTCAGTGTTGATTCTACGGCGAGTGCCTGTTGGGAACCAATCACAAGACAACCTAACCTAGTTTAACATACTATTAGAGACAGAGCAAATATTGAACCAGTTTCACCCGAGTATACCTTATGCCTGACTTGACATTTATTGCAACTCATTTGTGAGAAGAAAATCAATCAATCACATCATAACCTAACCTAGCTTAACTTATCTTTTATTTTGACACGTGTACGACAGGAGAAGAGAGAAACCAAAGTGGTGGACGCGTCCCGCACACAACGCTCAATCAACATTGAATCAACGTCGATTCAACGTCATGGGGCATTGAATCAACGTAGATTCAATGTTGACCTAACGTCGTATGCCTCCCGGGGAGTTGGGCTGATATACCTATTAGAGACAGAGCAAATATTGGGCCAGTTTCACCAGAGTCTACCTTATGCATGACTTTACATGTATTGCAACTCATTTGAGCCGCGACACGACAAAACCAACAATGTGGTTGTGCGCCCAGCGCAGACTCAGATCAGCCTGGGCATCCGCCCACTCTGATGAGAGTCTTTGCAGTGCGCTTAAAGGCTAGCTAAGAGTCTAAGCTACCTCCATGCGGACAGCGAAGACTCTGATCAGACTGGGCGGATCTGAGTCTTCGCTGGACGCACAACCACTTTGTTGGTTTTGTCGTGTTGCGGCTCATTTGTAAGAAGGAAATCAAAGAATACTTACGTTTTTTTTGTTCAGCCCCCCCCCCCTCCCTCTCTCCCTCCTCGCAGAATCTGAAATGGAAAACAGAAGAGAGACAAAAGAAGTCCAACACACTTGGGTTATAAAGCAACTATTATCACATGACATAACCCACTGGGCAAACAAGGTTGAATCAACACTGATTCAAAGTTGATTCAACGTCATGACGTCGAATCAAAGTTGATTCAGTGTTGATTCTACGGCGAGTGCCTGTTGGGAACCAATCACAAGACAACCTAACCTAGTTTAACATACTATTAGAGACAGAGCAAATATTGAACCAGTTTCACCCGAGTATACCTTATGCCTGACTTGACATTTATTGCAACTCATTTGTGAGAAGAAAATCAATCAATCACATCATAACCTAACCTAGCTTAACTTATCTTTTATTTTGACACGTGTACGACAGGAGAAGAGAGAAACCAAAGGGGTGGACGCGTCCCGCACACAACGCTCAATCAACATTGAATCAACGTCGATTCAACGTCATGGGGCATTGAATCAACGTAGATTCAATGTTGACCTAACGTCGTATGCCTCCCGGGGAGTTGGGCTGATATACCTATTAGAGACAGAGCAAATATTGGGCCAGTTTCACCAGAGTCTACCTTATGCATGACTTTACATGTATTGCAACTCATTTGAGCCGCGACACGACAAAACCAACAATGTGGTTGTGCGCCCAGCGCAGACTCAGATCAGCCTGGGCATCCGCCCAGTCTGATGAGAGTCTTTGCAGTGCGCTTAAAGGGTAGCTAAGAGTCTAAGCTACCTCCATGCGGACAGCGAAGACTCTGATCAGACTGGGCGGATCTGAGTCTTCGCTGGACGCACAACCACTTTGTTGGTTTTGTCGTGTTGCGGCTCATTTGTAAGAAGGAAATCAAAGAATACTTACGTTTTTTTTGTTCAGCCCCCCCCCCCCCCTCTCTCCCTCCTCGCAGAATCTGAAATGGAAAACAGAAGAGAGACAAAAGAAGTCCAACACACTTGGGTTATAAAGCAACTATTATCACATGACATAACCCACTGGGCAAACAAGGTTGAATCAACACTGATTCAAAGTTGATTCAACGTCATGACGTCGAATCAAAGTTGATTCAGTGTTGATTCTACGGCGAGTGCCTGTTGGGAACCAATCACAAGACAACCTAACCTAGTTTAACATACTATTAGAGACAGAGCAAATATTGAACCAGTTTCACCCGAGTATACCTTATGCCTGACTTGACATTTATTGCAACTCATTTGTGAGAAGAAAATCAATCAATCACATCATAACCTAACCTAGCTTAACTTATCTTTTATTTTGACACGTGTACGACAGGAGAAGAGAGAAACCAAAGGGGTGGACGCGTCCCGCACACAACGCTCAATCAACATTGAATCAACGTCGATTCAACGTCATGGGGCATTGAATCAACGTAGATTCAATGTTGACCTAACGTTGTATGCCTCCCGGGGAGTTGGGCTGATATACCTATTAGAGACAGAGCAAATATTGGGCCAGTTACACCAGAGTCTACCTTATGCATGACTTTACATGTATTGCAACTCATTTGAGCCGCGACACGACAAAACCAACAATGTGGTTGTGCGCCCAGCGCAGACTCAGATCAGCCTGGGCATCCGCCCAGTCTGATGAGAGTCTTTGCAGTGCGCTTAAAGGGTAGCTAAGAGTCTAAGCTACCTCCATGCGGACAGCAAAGACTCTGATCAGACTGGGCGGATCTGAGTCTTCGCTGGACGCACAACCACTTTGTTGGTTTTGTCGTGTTGCGGCTCATTTGTAAGAAGGAAATCAAAGAATACTTACGTTTTTTTTGTTCAGCCCCCCCCCCCCTCTCTCCCTCCTCGCAGAATCTGAAATGGAAAACAGAAGAGGAGAGACAAAAGAAGTCCAACACACTTGGGTTATAAAGCAACTATTATCACATGACATAACCCACTGGGCAAACAAGGTTGAATCAACACTGATTCAAAGTTGATTCAACGTCATGACGTCGAATCAAAGTTGATTCAGTGTTGATTCTACGGCGAGTGCCTGTTGGGAACCAATCACAAGACAACCTAACCTAGTTTAACATACTATTAGAGACAGAGCAAATATTGAACCAGTTTCACCCGAGTATACCTTATGCCTGACTTGACATTTATTGCAACTCATTTGTGAGAAGAAAATCAATCAATCACATCATAACCTAACCTAGCTTAACTTATCTTTTATTTTGACACGTGTACGACAGGAGAAGAGAGAAACCAAAGTGGTGGACGCGTCCCGCACACAACGCTCAATCAACATTGAATCAACGTCGATTCAACGTCATGGGGCATTGAATCAACGTAGATTCAATGTTGACCTAACGTCGTATGCCTCCCGGGGAGTTGGGCTGATATACCTATTAGAGACAGAGCAAATATTGGGCCAGTTTCACCAGAGTCTACCTTATGCATGACTTTACATGTATTGCAACTCATTTGAGCCGCGACACGACAAAACCAACAATGTGGTTGTGCGCCCAGCGCAGATTCAGATCAGCCTGGGCATCCGCCCAGTCTGATGAGAGTCTTTGCAGTGCGCTTAAAGGGTAGCTAAGAGTCTAAGCTACCTCCATGCGGACAGCGAAGACTCTGATCAGACTGGGCGGATCTGAGTCTTCGCTGGACGCACAACCACTTTGTTGGTTTTGTCGTGTTGCGGCTCATTTGTAAGAAGGAAATCAAAGAATACTTACGTTTTTTTTGTTCAGCCCCCCCCCCTCTCTCCCTCCTCGCAGAATCTGAAATGGAAAACAGAAGAGAGACAAAAGAAGTCCAACACACTTGGGTTATAAAGCAACTATTACCACATGACATAACCCACTGGGCAAACAAGGTTGAATCAACACTGATTCAAAGTTGATTCAACGTCATGACGTCGAATCAAAGTTGATTCAGTGTTGATTCTACGGCGAGTGCCTGTTGGGAACCAATCACAAGACAACCTAACCTAGTTTAACATACTATTAGAGACAGAGCAAATATTGAACCAGTTTCACCCGAGTATACCTTATGCCTGACTTGACATTTATTGCAACTCATTTGTGAGAAGAAAATCAATCAATCACATCATAACCTAACCTAGCTTAACTTATCTTTTATTTTGACACGTGTACGACAGGAGAAGAGAGAAACCAAAGGGGTGGACGCGTCCCGCACACAACGCTCAATCAACATTGAATCAACGTCGATTCAACGTCATGGGGCATTGAATCAACGTAGATTCAATGTTGACCTAACGTCGTATGCCTCCCGGGGAGTTGGGCTGATATACCTATTAGAGACAGAGCAAATATTGGGCCAGTTTCACCAGAGTCTACCTTATGCATGACTTTACATGTATTGCAACTCATTTGAGCCGCGACACGACAAAACCAACAATGTGGTTGTGCGCCCAGCGCAGACTCAGATCAGCCTGGGCATCCGCCCAGTCTGATGAGAGTCTTTGCAGTGCGCTTAAAGGGTAGCTAAGAGTCTAAGCTACCTCCATGCGGACAGCAAAGACTCTGATCAGACTGGGCGGATCTGAGTCTTCGCTGGACGCACAACCACTTTGTTGGTTTTGTCGTGTTGCGGCTCATTTGTAAGAAGGAAATCAAAGAATACTTACGTTTTTTTTGTTCAGCCCCCCCCCCCTCTCTCCCTCCTCGCAGAATCTGAAATGGAAAACAGAAGAGAGACAAAAGAAGTCCAACACACTTGGGTTATAAAGCAACTATTATCACATGACATAACCCACTGGGCAAACAAGGTTGAATCAACACTGATTCAAAGTTGATTCAACGTCATGACGTCGAATCAAAGTTGATTCAGTGTTGATTCTACGGCGAGTGCCTGTTGGGAACCAATCACAAGACAACCTAACCTAGTTTAACATACTATTAGAGACAGAGCAAATATTGAACCAGTTTCACCCGAGTATACCTTATGCCTGACTTGACATTTATTGCAACTCATTTGTGAGAAGAAAATCAATCAATCACATCAGTCCAACACACTTGGGTTATAAAGCAACTATTATCACATGACATAACCCACTGGGCAAACAAGGTTGAATCAACACTGATTCAAAGTTGATTCAACGTCATGACGTCGAATCAAAATTGATTCAGTGTTGATTCTACGGCGAGTGCCTGTTGGGAACCAATCACAAGACAACCTAACCTAGTTTAACATACTATTAGAGACAGAGCAAATATTGAACCAGTTTCACCCGAGTATACCTTATGCCTGACTTGACATTTATTGCAACTCATTTGTGAGAAGAAAATCAATCAATCACATCATAACCTAACCTAGCTTAACTTATCTTTTATTTTGACACGTGTACGACAGGAGAAGAGAGAAACCAAAGGGGTGGACGCGTCCCGCACACAACGCTCAATCAACATTGAATCAACGTCGATTCAACGTCATGGGGCATTGAATCAACGTAGATTCAATGTTGACCTAACGTCGTATGCCTCCCGGGAAGTTGGGCTGATATACCTATTAGAGACAGAGCAAATATTGGGCCAGTTTCACCAGAGTCTACCTTATGCATGACTTTACATGTATTGCAACTCATTTGAGCCGCGACACGACAAAACCAACAATGTGGTTGTGCGCCCAGCGCAGACTCAGATCAGCCTGGGCATCCGCCCAGTCTGATGAGAGTCTTTGCAGTGCGCTTAAAGGGTAGCTAAGAGTCTAAGCTACCTCCATGCGGACAGCGAAGACTCTGATCAGACTGGGAGGATCTGAGTCTTCGCTGGACGCACAACCACTTTGTTGGTTTTGTCGTGTTGCGGCTCATTTGTAAGAAGGAAATCAAAGAATACTTACGTTTTTTTTGTTCAGCCCCCCCCCCCCCCTCTCTCCCTCCTCGCAGAATCTGAAATGGAAAACAGAAGAGGAGAGACAAAAGAAGTCCAACACACTTGGGGTATAAAGCAACTATTATCACATGACATAACCCACTGGGCAAACAAGGTTGAATCAACACTGATTCAAAGTTGATTCAACGTCATGACGTCGAATCAAAGTTGATTCAGTGTTGATTCTACGGCGAGTGCCTGTTGGGAACCAATCACAAGACAACCTAACCTAGTTTAACATACTATTAGAGACAGAGCAAATATTGAACCAGTTTCACCCGAGTATACCTTATGCCTGACTTGACATTTATTGCAACTCATTTGTGAGAAGAAAATCAATCAATCACATCATAACCTAACCTAGCTTAACTTATCTTTTATTTTGACACGTGTACGACAGGAGAAGAGAGAAACCAAAGGGGTGGACGCGTCCCGCACACAACGCTCAATCAACATTGAATCAACGTCGATTCAACGTCATGGGGCATTGAATCAACGTAGATTCAATGTTGACCTAACGTCGTATGCCTCCCGGGGAGTTGGGCTGATATACCTATTAGAGACAGAGCAAATATTGGGCCAGTTTCACCAGAGTCTACCTTATGCATGACTTTACATGTATTGCAACTCATTTGAGCCGCGACACGACAAAACCAACAATGTGGTTGTGCGCCCAGCGCAGACTCAGATCAGCCTGGGCATCCGCCCAGTCTGATGAGAGTCTTTGCAGTGCGCTTAAAGGGTAGCTAAGAGTCTAAGCTACCTCCATGCGGACAGCGAAGACTCTGATCAGACTGGGCGGATCTGAGTCTTCGCTGGACGCACAACCACTTTGTTGGTTTTGTCGTGTTGCGGCTCATTTGTAAGAAGGAAATCAAAGAATACTTACGTTTTTTTTGTTCAGCCCCCCCCCCCCTCTCTCCCTCCTCGCAGAATCTGAAATGGAAAACAGAAGAGAGACAAAAGAAGTCCAACACACTTGGGTTATAAAGCAACTATTATCACATGACATAACCCACTGGGCAAACAAGGTTGAATCAACACTGATTCAAAGTTGATTCAACGTCATGACGTCGAATCAAAGTTGATTCAGTGTTGATTCTACGGCGAGTGCCTGTTGGGAACCAATCACAAGACAACCTAACCTAGTTTAACATACTATTAGAGACAGAGCAAATATTGAACCAGTTTCACCCGAGTATACCTTATGCCTGACTTGACATTTATTGCAACTCATTTGTGAGAAGAAAATCAATCAATCACATCATAACCTAACCTAGCTTAACTTATCTTTTATTTTGACACGTGTACGACAGGAGAAGAGAGAAACCAAAGGGGTGGACGCGTCCCGCACACAACGCTCAATCAACATTGAATCAACGTCGATTCAACGTCATGGGGCATTGAATCAACGTAGATTCAATGTTGACCTAACGTTGTATGCCTCCCGGGGAGTTGGGCTGATATACCTATTAGAGACAGAGCAAATATTGGGCCAGTTTCACCAGAGTCTACCTTATGCATGACTTTACATGTATTGCAACTCATTTGAGCCGCGACACGACAAAACCAACAATGTGGTTGTGCGCCCAGCGCAGACTCAGATCAGCCTGGGCATCCGCCCAGTCTGATGAGAGTCTTTGCAGTGCGCTTAAAGGGTAGCTAAGAGTCTAAGCTACCTCCATGCGGACAGCAAAGACTCTGATCAGACTTTGATCTGAGTCTTCGTTGTACGCACAACCACTTTGTTGGTTTTGTCGTGTTGCGGCTCATTTGTAAGAAGGAAATCAAAGAATACTTACGTTTTTTTTGTTCAGCCCCCCCCCCCTCTCTCCCTCCTCGCAGAATCTGAAATGGAAAACAGAAGAGGAGAGACAAAAGAAGTCCAACACACTTGGGTTATAAAGCAACTATTATCACATGACATAACCCACTGGGCAAACAAGGTTGAATCAACACTGATTCAAAGTTGATTCAACGTCATGACGTCGAATCAAAGTTGATTCAGTGTTGATTCTACGGCGAGTGCCTGTTGGGAACCAATCAAAAGACAACCTAACCTAGTTTAACATACTATTAGAGACAGAGCAAATATTGAACCAGTTTCACCCGAGTATACCTTATGCCTGACTTGACATTTATTGCAACTCATTTGTGAGAAGAAAATCAATCAATCACATCATAACCTAACCTAGCTTAACTTATCTTTTATTTTGACACGTGTACGACAGGAGAAGAGAGAAACCAAAGTGGTGGACGCGTCCCGCACACAACGCTCAATCAACATTGAATCAACGTCGATTCAACGTCATGGGGCATTGAATCAACGTAGATTCAATGTTGACCTAACGTCGTATGCCTCCCGGGGAGTTGGGCTGATATACCTATTAGAGACAGAGCAAATATTGGGCCAGTTTCACCAGAGTCTACCTTATGCATGACTTTACATGTATTGCAACTCATTTGAGCCGCGACACGACAAAACCAACAATGTGGTTGTGCGCCCAGCGCAGACTCAGATCAGCCTGGGCATCCGCCCAGTCTGATGAGAGTCTTTGCAGTGCGCTTAAAGGGTAGCTAAGAGTCTAAGCTACCTCCATGCGGACAGCGAAGACTCTGATCAGACTGGGCGGATCTGAGTCTTCGCTGGACGCACAACCACTTTGTTGGTTTTGTCGTGTTGCGGCTCATTTGTAAGAAGGAAATCAAAGAATACTTACGTTTTTTTTGTTCAGCCCCCCCCTCTCTCCCTCCTCGCAGAATCTGAAATGGAAAACAGAAGAGAGACAAAAGAAGTCCAACACACTTGGGTTATAAAGCAACTATTACCACATGACATAACCCACTGGGCAAACAAGGTTGAATCAACACTGATTCAAAGTTGATTCAACGTCATGACGTCGAATCAAAGTTGATTCAGTGTTGATTCTACGGCGAGTGCCTGTTGGGAACCAATCACAAGACAACCTAACCTAGTTTAACATACTATTAGAGACAGAGCAAATATTGAACCAGTTTCACCCGAGTATACCTTATGCCTGACTTGACATTTATTGCAACTCATTTGTGAGAAGAAAATCAATCAATCACATCATAACCTAACCTAGCTTAACTTATCTTTTATTTTGACACGTGTACGACAGGAGAAGAGAGAAACCAAAGGGGTGGACGCGTCCCGCACACAACGCTCAATCAACATTGAATCAACGTCGATTCAACGTCATGGGGCATTGAATCAACGTAGATTCAATGTTGACCTAACGTCGTATGCCTCCCGGGGAGTTGGGCTGATATACCTATTAGAGACAGAGCAAATATTGGGCCAGTTTCACCAGAGTCTACCTTATGCATGACTTTACATGTATTGCAACTCATTTGAGCCGCGACACGACAAAACCAACAATGTGGTTGTGCGCCCAGCGCAGACTCAGATCAGCCTGGGCATCCGCCCAGTCTGATGAGAGTCTTTGCAGTGCGCTTAAAGGGTAGCTAAGAGTCTAAGCTACCTCCATGCGGACAGCAAAGACTCTGATCAGACTGGGCGGATCTGAGTCTTCGCTGGACGCACAACCACTTTGTTGGTTTTGTCGTGTTGCGGCTCATTTGTAAGAAGGAAATCAAAGAATACTTACGTTTTTTTTGTTCAGCCCCCCCCCCCCCCCCCTCTCTCCCTCCTCGCAGAATCTGAAATGGAAAACAGAAGAGAGACAAAAGAAGTCCAACACACTTGGGTTATAAAGCAACTATTATCACATGACATAACCCACTGGGCAAACAAGGTTGAATCAACACTGATTCAAAGTTGATTCAACGTCATGACGTCGAATCAAAGTTGATTCAGTGTTGATTCTACGGCGAGTGCCTGTTGGGAACCAATCACAAGACAACCTAACCTAGTTTAACATACTATTAGAGACAGAGCAAATATTGAACCAGTTTCACCCGAGTATACCTTATGCCTGACTTGACATTTATTGCAACTCATTTGTGAGAAGAAAATCAATCAATCACATCAGTCCAACACACTTGGGTTATAAAGCAACTATTATCACATGACATAACCCACTGGGCAAACAAGGTTGAATCAACACTGATTCAAAGTTGATTCAACGTCATGACGTCGAATCAAAGTTGATTCAGTGTTGATTCTACGGCGAGTGCCTGTTGGGAACCAATCACAAGACAACCTAACCTAGTTTAACATACTATTAGAGACAGAGCAAATATTGAACCAGTTTCACCCGAGTATACCTTATGCCTGACTTGACATTTATTGCAACTCATTTGTGAGAAGAAAATCAATCAATCACATCATAACCTAACCAAGCTTAACTTATCTTTTATTTTGACACGTGTACGACAGGAGAAGAGAGAAACCAAAGGGGTGGACGCGTCCCGCACACAACGCTCAATCAACATTGAATCAACGTCGATTCAACGTCATGGGGCATTGAATCAACGTAGATTCAATGTTGACCTAACGTCGTATGCCTTCCGGGAAGTTGGGCTGATATACCTATTAGAGACAGAGCAAATATTGGGCCAGTTTCACCAGAGTCTACCTTATGCATGACTTTACATGTATTGCAACTCATTTGAGCCGCGACACGACAAAACCAACAATGTGGTTGTGCGCCCAGCGCAGACTCAGATCAGCCTGGGCATCCGCCCAGTCTGATGAGAGTCTTTGCAGTGCGCTTAAAGGGTAGCTAAGAGTCTAAGCTACCTCCATGCGGACAGCGAAGACTCTGATCAGACTGGGAGGATCTGAGTCTTCGCTGGACGCACAACCACTTTGTTGGTTTTGTCGTGTTGCGGCTCATTTGTAAGAAGGAAATCAAAGAATACTTACGTTTTTTTTGTTCAGCCCCCCCCCCTCTCTCCCTCCTCGCAGAATCTGAAATGGAAAACAGAAGAGGAGAGACAAAAGAAGTCCAACACACTTGGGGTATAAAGCAACTATTATCACATGACATAACCCACTGGGCAAACAAGGTTGAATCAACACTGATTCAAAGTTGATTCAACGTCATGACGTCGAATCAAAGTTGATTCAGTGTTGATTCTACGGCGAGTGCCTGTTGGGAACCAATCACAAGACAACCTAACCTAGTTTAACATACTATTAGAGACAGAGCAAATATTGAACCAGTTTCACCCGAGTATACCTTATGCCTGACTTGACATTTATTGCAACTCATTTGTGAGAAGAAAATCAATCAATCACATCATAACCTAACCTAGCTTAACTTATCTTTTATTTTGACACGTGTACGACAGGAGAAGAGAGAAACCAAAGGGGTGGACGCGTCCCGCACACAACGCTCAATCAACATTGAATCAACGTCGATTCAACGTCATGGGGCATTGAATCAACGTAGATTCAATGTTGACCTAACGTCGTATGCCTCCCGGGGAGTTGGGCTGATATACCTATTAGAGACAGAGCAAATATTGGGCCAGTTTCACCAGAGTCTACCTTATGCATGACTTTACATGTATTGCAACTCATTTGAGCCGCGACACGACAAAACCAACAATGTGGTTGTGCGCCCAGCGCAGACTCAGATCAGCCTGGGCATCCGCCCAGTCTGATGAGAGTCTTTGCAGTGCGCTTAAAGGGTAGCTAAGAGTCTAAGCTACCTCCATGCGGACAGCGAAGACTCTGATCAGACTGGGCGGATCTGAGTCTTCGCTGGACGCACAACCACTTTGTTGGTTTTGTCGTGTTGCGGCTCATTTGTAAGAAGGAAATCAAAGAATACTTACGTTTTTTTTGTTCAGCCCCCCCCCCCCCCCCCCCCCCCCCCTCCCTCTCTCCCTCCTCGCAGAATCTGAAATGGAAAACAGAAGAGAGACAAAAGAAGTCCAACACACTTGGGTTATAAAGCAACTATTATCACATGACATAACCCACTGGGCAAACAAGGTTGAATCAACACTGATTCAAAGTTGATTCAACGTCATGACGTCGAATCAAAGTTGATTCAGTGTTGATTCTACGGCGAGTGCCTGTTGGGAACCAATCACAAGACAACCTAACCTAGTTTAACATACTATTAGAGACAGAGCAAATATTGAACCAGTTTCACCCGAGTATACCTTATGCCTGACTTGACATTTATTGCAACTCATTTGTGAGAAGAAAATCAATCAATCACATCATAACCTAACCTAGCTTAACTTATCTTTTATTTTGACACGTGTACGACAGGAGAAGAGAGAAACCAAAGGGGTGGACGCGTCCCGCACACAACGCTCAATCAACATTGAATCAACGTCGATTCAACGTCATGGGGCATTGAATCAACGTAGATTCAATGTTGACCTAACGTCGTATGCCTCCCGGGGAGTTGGGCTGATATACCTATTAGAGACAGAGCAAATATTGGGCCAGTTTCACCAGAGTCTACCTTATGCATGACTTTACATGTATTGCAACTCATTTGAGCCGCGACACGACAAAACCAACAATGTGGTTGTGCGCCCAGCGCAGACTCAGATCAGCCTGGGCATCCGCCCAGTCTGATGAGAGTCTTTGCAGTGCGCTTAAAGGGTAGCTAAGAGTCTAAGCTACCTCCATGCGGACAGCGAAGACTCTGATCAGACTGGGCGGATCTGAGTCTTCGCTGGACGCACAACCACTTTGTTGGTTTTGTCGTGTTGCGGCTCATTTGTAAGAAGGAAATCAAAGAATACTTACGTTTTTTTTGTTCAGCCCCCCCCCCCCCCCCCCCCCTCTCTCCCTCCTCGCAGAATCTGAAATGGAAAACAGAAGAGAGACAAAAGAAGTCCAACACACTTGGGGTATAAAGCAACTATTATCACATGACATAACCCACTGGGCAAACAAGGTTGAATCAACACTGATTCAAAGTTGATTCAACGTCATGACGTCGAATCAAAGTTGATTCAGTGTTGATTCTACGGCGAGTGCCTGTTGGGAACCAATCACAAGACAACCTAACCTAGTTTAACATACTATTAGAGACAGAGCAAATATTGAACCAGTTTCACCCGAGTATACCTTATGCCTGACTTGACATTTATTGCAACTCATTTGTGAGAAGAAAATCAATCAATCACATCATAACCTAACCTAGCTTAACTTATCTTTTATTTTGACACGTGTACGACAGGAGAAGAGAGAAACCAAAGGGGTGGACGCGTCCCGCACACAACGCTCAATCAACATTGAATCAACGTCGATTCAACGTCATGGGGCATTGAATCAACGTAGATTCAATGTTGACCTAACGTCGTATGCCTCCCGGGGAGTTGGGCTGATATACCTATTAGAGACAGAGCAAATATTGGGCCAGTTTCACCAGAGTCTACCTTATGCATGACTTTACATGTATTGCAACTCATTTGAGCCGCGACACGACAAAACCAACAATGTGGTTGTGCGCCCAGCGCAGACTCAGATCAGCCTGGGCATCCGCCCAGTCTGATGAGAGTCTTTGCAGTGCGCTTAAAGGGTAGCTAAGAGTCTAAGCTACCTCCATGCGGACAGCGAAGACTCTGATCAGACTGGGCGGATCTGAGTCTTCGCTGGACGCACAACCACTTTGTTGGTTTTGTCGTGTTGCGGCTCATTTGTAAGAAGGAAATCAAAGAATACTTACGTTTTTTTTGTTCAGCCCCCCCCCCCCCCCCCCTCCCTCTCTCCCTCCTCGCAGAATCTGAAATGGAAAACAGAAGAGAGACAAAAGAAGTCCAACACACTTGGGTTATAAAGCAACTATTATCACATGACATAACCCACTGGGCAAACAAGGTTGAATCAACACTGATTCAAAGTTGATTCAACGTCATGACGTCGAATCAAAGTTGATTCAGTGTTGATTCTACGGCGAGTGCCTGTTGGGAACCAATCACAAGACAACCTAACCTGGTTTAACATACTATTAGAGACAGAGCAAATATTGAACCAGTTTCACCCGAGTATACCTTATGCCTGACTTGACATTTATTGCAACTCATTTGTGAGAAGAAAATCAATCAATCACATCATAACCTAACCTAGCTTAACTTATCTTTTATTTTGACACGTGTACGACAGGAGAAGAGAGAAACCAAAGGGGTGGACGCGTCCCGCACACAACGCTCAATCAACATTGAATCAACGTCGATTCAACGTCATGGGGCATTGAATCAACGTAGATTCAATGTTGACCTAACGTCGTATGCCTCCCGGGGAGTTGGGCTGATATACCTATTAGAGACAGAGCAAATATTGGGCCAGTTTCACCAGGGTCTACCTTATGCATGACTTTACATGTATTGCAACTCATTTGAGCCGCGACACGACAAAACCAACAATGTGGTTGTGCGCCCAGCGCAGACTCAGATCAGCCTGGGCATCCGCCCAGTCTGATGAGAGTCTTTGCAGTGCGCTTAAAGGGTAGCTAAGAGTCTAAGCTACCTCCATGCGGACAGCGAAGACTCTGATCAGACTGGGCGGATCTGAGTCTTCGCTGGACGCACAACCACTTTGTTGGTTTTGTCGTGTTGCGGCTCATTTGTAAGAAGGAAATCAAAGAATACTTACGTTTTTTTTGTTCAGCCCCCCCCTCTCTCCCTCCTCGCAGAATCTGAAATGGAAAACAGAAGAGAGACAAAAGAAGTCCAACACACTTGGGTTATAAAGCAACTATTACCACATGACATAACCCACTGGGCAAACAAGGTTGAATCAACACTGATTCAAAGTTGATTCAACGTCATGACGTCGAATCAAAGTTGATTCAGTGTTGATTCTACGGCGAGTGCCTGTTGGGAACCAATCACAAGACAACCTAACCTAGTTTAACATACTATTAGAGACAGAGCAAATATTGAACCAGTTTCACCCGAGTATACCTTATGCCTGACTTGACATTTATTGCAACTCATTTGTGAGAAGAAAATCAATCAATCACATCATAACCTAACCTAGCTTAACTTATCTTTTATTTTGACACGTGTACGACAGGAGAAGAGAGAAACCAAAGGGGTGGACGCGTCCCGCACACAACGCTCAATCAACATTGAATCAACGTCGATTCAACGTCATGGGGCATTGAATCAACGTAGATTCAATGTTGACCTAACGTCGTATGCCTCCCGGGGAGTTGGGCTGATATACCTATTAGAGACAGAGCAAATATTGGGCCAGTTTCACCAGAGTCTACCTTATGCATGACTTTACATGTATTGCAACTCATTTGAGCCGCGACACGACAAAACCAACAATGTGGTTGTGCGCCCAGCGCAGACTCAGATCAGCCTGGGCATCCGCCCAGTCTGATGAGAGTCTTTGCAGTGCGCTTAAAGGGTAGCTAAGAGTCTAAGCTACCTCCATGCGGACAGCAAAGACTCTGATCAGACTGGGCGGATCTGAGTCTTCGCTGGACGCACAACCACTTTGTTGGTTTTGTCGTGTTGCGGCTCATTTGTAAGAAGGAAATCAAAGAATACTTACGTTTTTTTTGTTCAGCCCCCCCCCCCCCCCCTCTCTCCCTCCTCGCAGAATCTGAAATGGAAAACAGAAGAGAGACAAAAGAAGTCCAACACACTTGGGTTATAAAGCAACTATTATCACATGACATAACCCACTGGGCAAACAAGGTTGAATCAACACTGATTCAAAGTTGATTCAACGTCATGACGTCGAATCAAAGTTGATTCAGTGTTGATTCTACGGCGAGTGCCTGTTGGGAACCAATCACAAGACAACCTAACCTAGTTTAACATACTATTAGAGACAGAGCAAATATTGAACCAGTTTCACCCGAGTATACCTTATGCCTGACTTGACATTTATTGCAACTCATTTGTGAGAAGAAAATCAATCAATCACATCAGTCCAACACACTTGGGTTATAAAGCAACTATTATCACATGACATAACCCACTGGGCAAACAAGGTTGAATCAACACTGATTCAAAGTTGATTCAACGTCATGACGTCGAATCAAAGTTGATTCAGTGTTGATTCTACGGCGAGTGCCTGTTGGGAACCAATCACAAGACAACCTAACCTAGTTTAACATACTATTAGAGACAGAGCAAATATTGAACCAGTTTCACCCGAGTATACCTTATGCCTGACTTGACATTTATTGCAACTCATTTGTGAGAAGAAAATCAATCAATCACATCATAACCTAACCAAGCTTAACTTATCTTTTATTTTGACACGTGTACGACAGGAGAAGAGAGAAACCAAAGGGGTGGACGCGTCCCGCACACAACGCTCAATCAACATTGAATCAACGTCGATTCAACGTCATGGGGCATTGAATCAACGTAGATTCAATGTTGACCTAACGTCGTATGCCTTCCGGGAAGTTGGGCTGATATACCTATTAGAGACAGAGCAAATATTGGGCCAGTTTCACCAGAGTCTACCTTATGCATGACTTTACATGTATTGCAACTCATTTGAGCCGCGACACGACAAAACCAACAATGTGGTTGTGCGCCCAGCGCAGACTCAGATCAGCCTGGGCATCCGCCCAGTCTGATGAGAGTCTTTGCAGTGCGCTTAAAGGGTAGCTAAGAGTCTAAGCTACCTCCATGCGGACAGCGAAGACTCTGATCAGACTGGGAGGATCTGAGTCTTCGCTGGACGCACAACCACTTTGTTGGTTTTGTCGTGTTGCGGCTCATTTGTAAGAAGGAAATCAAAGAATACTTACGTTTTTTTTGTTCAGCCCCCCCCCCCTCTCTCCCTCCTCGCAGAATCTGAAATGGAAAACAGAAGAGGAGAGACAAAAGAAGTCCAACACACTTGGGGTATAAAGCAACTATTATCACATGACATAACCCACTGGGCAAACAAGGTTGAATCAACACTGATTCAAAGTTGATTCAACGTCATGACGTCGAATCAAAGTTGATTCAGTGTTGATTCTACGGCGAGTGCCTGTTGGGAACCAATCACAAGACAACCTAACCTAGTTTAACATACTATTAGAGACAGAGCAAATATTGAACCAGTTTCACCCGAGTATACCTTATGCCTGACTTGACATTTATTGCAACTCATTTGTGAGAAGAAAATCAATCAATCACATCATAACCTAACCTAGCTTAACTTATCTTTTATTTTGACACGTGTACGACAGGAGAAGAGAGAAACCAAAGGGGTGGACGCGTCCCGCACACAACGCTCAATCAACATTGAATCAACGTCGATTCAACGTCATGGGGCATTGAATCAACGTAGATTCAATGTTGACCTAACGTCGTATGCCTCCCGGGGAGTTGGGCTGATATACCTATTAGAGACAGAGCAAATATTGGGCCAGTTTCACCAGAGTCTACCTTATGCATGACTTTACATGTATTGCAACTCATTTGAGCCGCGACACGACAAAACCAACAATGTGGTTGTGCGCCCAGCGCAGACTCAGATCAGCCTGGGCATCCGCCCAGTCTGATGAGAGTCTTTGCAGTGCGCTTAAAGGGTAGCTAAGAGTCTAAGCTACCTCCATGCGGACAGCGAAGACTCTGATCAGACTGGGCGGATCTGAGTCTTCGCTGGACGCACAACCACTTTGTTGGTTTTGTCGTGTTGCGGCTCATTTGTAAGAAGGAAATCAAAGAATACTTACGTTTTTTTTGTTCAGCCCCCCCCCCCCCCCTCCCTCTCTCCCTCCTCGCAGAATCTGAAATGGAAAACAGAAGAGAGACAAAAGAAGTCCAACACACTTGGGTTATAAAGCAACTATTATCACATGACATAACCCACTGGGCAAACAAGGTTGAATCAACACTGATTCAAAGTTGATTCAACGTCATGACGTCGAATCAAAGTTGATTCAGTGTTGATTCTACGGCGAGTGCCTGTTGGGAACCAATCACAAGACAACCTAACCTAGTTTAACATACTATTAGAGACAGAGCAAATATTGAACCAGTTTCACCCGAGTATACCTTATGCCTGACTTGACATTTATTGCAACTCATTTGTGAGAAGAAAATCAATCAATCACATCATAACCTAACCTAGCTTAACTTATCTTTTATTTTGACACGTGTACGACAGGAGAAGAGAGAAACCAAAGGGGTGGACGCGTCCCGCACACAACGCTCAATCAACATTGAATCAACGTCGATTCAACGTCATGGGGCATTGAATCAACGTAGATTCAATGTTGACCTAACGTCGTATGCCTCCCGGGGAGTTGGGCTGATATACCTATTAGAGACAGAGCAAATATTGGGCCAGTTTCACCAGAGTCTACCTTATGCATGACTTTACATGTATTGCAACTCATTTGAGCCGCGACACGACAAAACCAACAATGTGGTTGTGCGCCCAGCGCAGACTCAGATCAGCCTGGGCATCCGCCCAGTCTGATGAGAGTCTTTGCAGTGCGCTTAAAGGGTAGCTAAGAGTCTAAGCTACCTCCATGCGGACAGCGAAGACTCTGATCAGACTGGGCGGATCTGAGTCTTCGCTGGACGCACAACCACTTTGTTGGTTTTGTCGTGTTGCGGCTCATTTGTAAGAAGGAAATCAAAGAATACTTACGTTTTTTTTGTTCAGCCCCCCCCCCCCCCCTCTCTCCCTCCTCGCAGAATCTGAAATGGAAAACAGAAGAGAGACAAAAGAAGTCCAACACACTTGGGTTATAAAGCAACTATTACCACATGACATAACCCACTGGGCAAACAAGGTTGAATCAACACTGATTCAAAGTTGATTCAACGTCATGACGTCGAATCAAAGTTGATTCAGTGTTGATTCTACGGCGAGTGCCTGTTGGGAACCAATCACAAGACAACCTAACCTAGTTTAACATACTATTAGAGACAGAGCAAATATTGAACCAGTTTCACCCGAGTATACCTTATGCCTGACTTGACATTTATTGCAACTCATTTGTGAGAAGAAAATCAATCAATCACATCAGTCCAACACACTTGGGTTATAAAGCAACTATTATCACATGACATAACCCACTGGGCAAACAAGGTTGAATCAACACTGATTCAAAGTTGATTCAACGTCATGACGTCGAATCAAAGTTGATTCAGTGTTGATTCTACGGCGAGTGCCTGTTGGGAACCAATCACAAGACAACCTAACCTAGTTTAACATACTATTAGAGACAGAGCAAATATTGAACCAGTTTCACCCGAGTATACCTTATGCCTGACTTGACATTTATTGCAACTCATTTGTGAGAAGAAAATCAATCAATCACATCATAACCTAACCAAGCTTAACTTATCTTTTATTTTGACACGTGTACGACAGGAGAAGAGAGAAACCAAAGGGGTGGACGCGTCCCGCACACAACGCTCAATCAACATTGAATCAACGTCGATTCAACGTCATGGGGCATTGAATCAACGTAGATTCAATGTTGACCTAACGTCGTATGCCTCCCGGGAAGTTGGGCTGATATACCTATTAGAGACAGAGCAAATATTGGGCCAGTTTCACCAGAGTCTACCTTATGCATGACTTTACATGTATTGCAACTCATTTGAGCCGCGACACGACAAAACCAACAATGTGGTTGTGCGCCCAGCGCAGACTCAGATCAGCCTGGGCATCCACCCAGTCTGATGAGAGTCTTTGCAGTGCGCTTAAAGGGTAGCTAAGAGTCTAAGCTACCTCCATGCGGACAGCGAAGACTCTGATCAGACTGGGAGGATCTGAGTCTTCGCTGGACGCACAACCACTTTGTTGGTTTTGTCGTGTTGCGGCTCATTTGTAAGAAGGAAATCAAAGAATACTTACGTTTTTTTTGTTCAGCCCCCCCCCCCCCCTCTCTCCCTCCTCGCAGAATCTGAAATGGAAAACAGAAGAGGAGAGACAAAAGAAGTCCAACACACTTGGGGTATAAAGCAACTATTATCACATGACATAACCCACTGGGCAAACAAGGTTGAATCAACACTGATTCAAAGTTGATTCAACGTCATGACGTCGAATCAAAGTTGATTCAGTGTTGATTCTACGGCGAGTGCCTGTTGGGAACCAATCACAAGACAACCTAACCTAGTTTAACATACTATTAGAGACAGAGCAAATATTGAACCAGTTTCACCCGAGTATACCTTATGCCTGACTTGACATTTATTGCAACTCATTTGTGAGAAGAAAATCAATCAATCACATCATAACCTAACCTAGCTTAACTTATCTTTTATTTTGACACGTGTACGACAGGAGAAGAGAGAAACCAAAGGGGTGGACGCGTCCCGCACACAACGCTCAATCAACATTGAATCAACGTCGATTCAACGTCATGGGGCATTGAATCAACGTAGATTCAATGTTGACCTAACGTCGTATGCCTCCCGGGGAGTTGGGCTGATATACCTATTAGAGACAGAGCAAATATTGGGCCAGTTTCACCAGAGTCTACCTTATGCATGACTTTACATGTATTGCAACTCATTTGAGCCGCGACACGACAAAACCAACAATGTGGTTGTGCGCCCAGCGCAGACTCAGATCAGCCTGGGCATCCGCCCAGTCTGATGAGAGTCTTTGCAGTGCGCTTAAAGGGTAGCTAAGAGTCTAAGCTACCTCCATGCGGACAGCGAAGACTCTGATCAGACTGGGCGGATCTGAGTCTTCGCTGGACGCACAACCACTTTGTTGGTTTTGTCGTGTTGCGGCTCATTTGTAAGAAGGAAATCAAAGAATACTTACCTTTTTTTTGTTCAGCTCCCCCCCCCCCCCCTCCCTCTCTCCCTCCTCGCAGAATCTGAAATGGAAAACAGAAGAGAGACAAAAGAAGTCCAACACACTTGGGTTATAAAGCAACTATTATCACATGACATAACCCACTGGGCAAACAAGGTTGAATCAACACTGATTCAAAGTTGATTCAACGTCATGACGTCGAATCAAAGTTGATTCAGTGTTGATTCTACGGCGAGTGCCTGTTGGGAACCAATCACAAGACAACCTAACCTAGTTTAACATACTATTAGAGACAGAGCAAATATTGAACCAGTTTCACCCGAGTATACCTTATGCCTGACTTGACATTTATTGCAACTCATTTGTGAGAAGAAAATCAATCAATCACATCATAACCTAACCTAGCTTAACTTATCTTTTATTTTGACACGTGTACGACAGGAGAAGAGAGAAACCAAAGGGGTGGACGCGTCCCGCACACAACGCTCAATCAACATTGAATCAACGTCGATTCAACGTCATGGGGCATTGAATCAACGTAGATTCAATGTTGACCTAACGTCGTATGCCTCCCGGGGAGTTGGGCTGATATACCTATTAGAGACAGAGCAAATATTGGGCCAGTTTCACCAGAGTCTACCTTATGCATGACTTTACATGTATTGCAACTCATTTGAGCCGCGACACGACAAAACCAACAATGTGGTTGTGCGCCCAGCGCAGACTCAGATCAGCCTGGGCATCCGCCCAGTCTGATGAGAGTCTTTGCAGTGCGCTTAAAGGGTAGCTAAGAGTCTAAGCTACCTCCATGCGGACAGCGAAGACTGATCAGACTGGGCGGATCTGAGTCTTCGCTGGACGCACAACCACTTTGTTGGTTTTGTCGTGTTGCGGCTCATTTGTAAGAAGGAAATCAAAGAATACTTACGTTTTTTTTGTTCAGCCCCCCCCCCCTCTCTCTCCCTCCTCGCAGAATCAGAAATGGAAAACAGAAGAGAGACAAAAGAAGTCCAACACACTTGGGTTATAAAGCAACTATTATCACATGACATAACCCACTGGGCAAACAAGGTTGAATCAACACTGATTCAAAGTTGATTCAACGTCATGACGTCGAATCAAAGTTGATTCAGTGTTGATTCTACGGCGAGTGCCTGTTGGGAACCAATCACAAGACAACCTAACCTAGTTTAACATACTATTAGAGACAGAGCAAATATTGAACCAGTTTCACCCGAGTATACCTTATGCCTGACTTGACATTTATTGCAACTCATTTGTGAGAAGAAAATCAATCAATCACATCATAACCTAACCTAGCTTAACTTATCTTTTATTTTGACACGTGTACGACAGGAGAAGAGAGAAACCAAAGGGGTGGACGCGTCCCGCACACAACGCTCAATCAACATTGAATCAACGTCGATTCAACGTCATGGGGCATTGAATCAACGTAGATTCAATGTTGACCTAACGTCGTATGCCTCCCGGGGAGTTGGGCTGATATACCTATTAGAGACAGAGCAAATATTGGGCCAGTTTCACCAGAGTCTACCTTATGCATGACTTTACATGTATTGCAACTCATTTGAGCCGCGACACGACAAAACCAACAATGTGGTTGTGCGCCCAGCGCAGACTCAGATCAGCCTGGGCATCCGCCCAGTCTGATGAGAGTCTTTGCAGTGCGCTTAAAGGGTAGCTAAGAGTCTAAGCTACCTCCATGCGGACAGCGAAGACTCTGATCAGACTGGGAGGATCTGAGTCTTCGCTGGACGCACAACCACTTTGTTGGTTTTGTCGTGTTGCGGCTCATTTGTAAGAAGGAAATCAAAGAATACTTACGTTTTTTTTGTTCAGCCCCCCCCCCCACTCTCCCTCCTCGCAGAATCTGAAATGGAAAACAGAAGAGGAGAGACAAAAGAAGTCCAACACACTTGGGTTATAAAGCAACTATTATCACATGACATAACCCACTGGGCAAACAAGGTTGAATCAACACTGATTCAAAGTTGATTCAACGTCATGACGTCGAATCAAAGTTGATTCAGTGTTGATTCTACGGCGAGTGCCTGTTGGGAACCAATCACAAGACAACCTAACCTAGTTTAACATACTATTAGAGACAGAGCAAATATTGAACCAGTTTCACCCGAGTATACCTTATGCCTGACTTGACATTTATTGCAACTCATTTGTGAGAAGAAAATCAATCAATCACATCATAACCTAACCTAGCTTAACGTATCTTTTATTTTGACACGTGTACGACAGGAGAAGAGAGAAACCAAAGGGGTGGACGCGTCCCGCACACAACGCTCAATCAACATTGAATCAACGTCGATTCAACGTCATGGGGCATTGAATCAACGTAGATTCAATGTTGACCTAACGTCGTATGCCTCCCGGGGAGTTGGGCTGATATACCTATTAGAGACAGAGCAAATATTGGGCCAGTTTCACCAGAGTCTACCTTATGCATGACTTTACATGTATTGCAACTCATTTGAGCCGCGACACGACAAAACCAACAATGTGGTTGTGCGCCCAGCGCAGACTCAGATCAGCCTGGGCATCCGCCCAGTCTGATGAGAGTCTTTGCAGTGCGCTTAAAGGGTAGCTAAGAGTCTAAGCTACCTCCATGTGGACAGCGAAGACTCTGATCAGACTGGGCGGATCTGAGTCTTCGCTGGACGCACAACCACTTTGTTGGTTTTGTCGTGTTGCGGCTCATTTGTAAGAAGGAAATCAAAGAATACTTACGTTTTTTTTCTTCAGCCCCCCCCCCTCTCTCCCTCCTCGCAGAATCTGAAATGGAAAACAGAAGAGAGACAAAAGAAGTCCAACACACTTGGGTTATAAAGCAACTATTATCACATGACATAACCCACTGGGCAAACAAGGTTGAATCAACACTGATTCAAAGTTGATTCAACGTCATGACGTCGAATCAAAGTTGATTCAGTGTTGATTCTACGGCGAGTGCCTGTTGGGAACCAATCACAAGACAACCTAACCTAGTTTAACATACTATTAGAGACAGAGCAAATATTGAACCAGTTTCACCCGAGTATACCTTATGCCTGACTTGACATTTATTGCAACTCATTTGTGAGAAGAAAATCAATCAATCACATCATAACCTAACCTAGCTTAACTTATCTTTTATTTTGACACGTGTACGACAGGAGAAGAGAGAAACCAAAGGGGTGGACGCGTCCCGCACACAACGCTCAATCAACATTGAATCAACGTCGATTCAACGTCATGGGGCATTGAATCAACGTAGATTCAATGTTGACCTAACGTCGTATGCCTCCCGGGGAGTTGGGCTGATATACCTATTAGAGACAGAGCAAATATTGGGCCAGTTTCACCAGAGTCTACCTTATGCATGACTTTACATGTATTGCAACTCATTTGAGCCGCGACACGACAAAACCAACAATGTGGTTGTGCGCCCAGCGCAGACTCAGATCAGCCTGGGCATCCGCCCAGTCTGATGAGAGTCTTTGCAGTGCGCTTAAAGGGTAGCTAAGAGTCTAAGCTACCTCCATGCGGACAGCGAAGACTCTGATCAGACTGGGCGGATCTGAGTCTTCGCTGGACGCACAACCACTTTGTTGGTTTTGTCGTGTTGCGGCTCATTTGTAAGAAGGAAATCAAAGAATACTTACGTTTTTTTTGTTCAGCCCCCCCCTCTCTCCCTCCTCGCAGAATCTGAAATGGAAAACAGAAGAGAGACAAAAGAAGTCCAACACACTTGGGTTATAAAGCAACTATTACCACATGACATAACCCACTGGGCAAACAAGGTTGAATCAACACTGATTCAAAGTTGATTCAACGTCATGACGTCGAATCAAAGTTGATTCAGTGTTGATTCTACGGCGAGTGCCTGTTGGGAACCAATCACAAGACAACCTAACCTAGTTTAACATACTATTAGAGACAGAGCAAATATTGAACCAGTTTCACCCGAGTATACCTTATGCCTGACTTGACATTTATTGCAACTCATTTGTGAGAAGAAAATCAATCAATCACATCATAACCTAACCTAGCTTAACTTATCTTTTATTTTGACACGTGTACGACAGGAGAAGAGAGAAACCAAAGGGGTGGACGCGTCCCGCACACAACGCTCAATCAACATTGAATCAACGTCGATTCAACGTCATGGGGCATTGAATCAACGTAGATTCAATGTTGACCTAACGTCGTATGCCTCCCCGGGAGTTGGGCTGATATACCTATTAGAGACAGAGCAAATATTGGGCCAGTTTCACCAGAGTCTACCTTATGCATGACTTTACATGTATTGCAACTCATTTGAGCCGCGACACGACAAAACCAACAATGTGGTTGTGCGCCCAGCGCAGACTCAGATCAGCCTGGGCATCCGCCCAGTCTGATGAGAGTCTTTGCAGTGCGCTTAAAGGGTAGCTAAGAGTCTAAGCTACCTCCATGCGGACAGCAAAGACTCTGATCAGACTGGGCGGATCTGAGTCTTCGCTGGACGCACAACCACTTTGTTGGTTTTGTCGTGTTGCGGCTCATTTGTAAGAAGGAAATCAAAGAATACTTACGTTTTTTTTGTTCAGCCCCCCCCCCCCCCTCTCTCCCTCCTCGCAGAATCTGAAATGGAAAACAGAAGAGAGACAAAAGAAGTCCAACACACTTGGGTTATAAAGCAACTATTATCACATGACATAACCCACTGGGCAAACAAGGTTGAATCAACACTGATTCAAAGTTGATTCAACGTCATGACGTCGAATCAAAGTTGATTCAGTGTTGATTCTACGGCGAGTGCCTGTTGGGAACCAATCACAAGACAACCTAACCTAGTTTAACATACTATTAGAGACAGAGCAAATATTGAACCAGTTTCACCCGAGTATACCTTATGCCTGACTTGACATTTATTGCAACTCATTTGTGAGAAGAAAATCAATCAATCACATCATAACCTAACCTAGCTTAACTTATCTTTTATTTTGACACGTGTACGACAGGAGAAGAGAGAAACCAAAGGGGTGGACGCGTCCCGCACACAACGCTCAATCAACATTGAATCAACGTCGATTCAACGTCATGGGGCATTGAATCAACGTAGATTCAATGTTGACCTAACGTCGTATGCCTCCCGGGGAGTTGGGCTGATATACCTATTAGAGACAGAGCAAATATTGGGCCAGTTTCACCAGAGTCTACCTTATGCATGACTTTACATGTATTGCAACTCATTTGAGCCGCGACACGACAAAACCAACAATGTGGTTGTGCGCCCAGCGCAGACTCAGATCAGCCTGGGCATCCGCCCAGTCTGATGAGAGTCTTTGCAGTGCGCTTAAAGGGTAGCTAAGAGTCTAAGCTACCTCCATGCGGACAGCAAAGACTCTGATCAGACTGGGCGGATCTGAGTCTTCGCTGGACGCACAGCCACTTTGTTGGTTTTGTCGTGTTGCGGCTCATTTGTAAGAAGGAAATCAAAGAATACTTACGTTTTTTTTGTTCAGCCCCCCCCCCCCCCCCCCCACCCCTCTCTCCCTCCTCGCAGAATCTGAAATGGAAAACAGAAGAGAGACAAAAGAAGTCCAACACACTTGGGTTATAAAGCAACTATTATCACATGACATAACCCACTGGGCAAACAAGGTTGAATCAACACTGATTCAAAGTTGATTCAACGTCATGACGTCGAATCAAAGTTGATTCAGTGTTGATTCTACGGCGAGTGCCTGTTGGGAACCAATCACAAGACAACCTAACCTAGTTTAACATACTATTAGAGACAGAGCAAATATTGAACCAGTTTCACCCGAGTATACCTTATGCCTGACTTGACATTTATTGCAACTCATTTGTGAGAAGAAAATCAATCAATCACATCATAACCTAACCTAGCTTAACTTATCTTTTATTTTGACACGTGTACGACAGGAGAAGAGAGAAACCAAAGGGGTGGACGCGTCCCGCACACAACGCTCAATCAACATTGAATCAACGTCGATTCAACGTCATGGGGCATTGAATCCACGTAGATTCAATGTTGACCTAACGTCGTATGCCTCCCGGGGAGTTGGGCTGATATACCTATTAGAGACAGAGCAAATATTGGGCCAGTTTCACCAGAGTCTACCTTATGCATGACTTTACATGTATTGCAACTCATTTGAGCCGCGACACGACAAAACCAACAATGTGGTTGTGCGCCCAGCGCAGACTCAGATCAGCCTGGGCATCCGCCCAGTCTGATGAGAGTCTTTGCAGTGCGCTTAAAGGGTAGCTAAGAGTCTAAGCTACCTCCATGCGGACAGCAAAGACTCTGATCAGACTGGGCGGATCTGAGTCTTCGCTGGACGCACAACCACTTTGTTGGTTTTGTCGTGTTGCGGCTCATTTGTAAGAAGGAAATCAAAGAATACTTACGTTTTTTTGTTCAGCCCCCCCCCCCCCCTCTCTCCCTCCTCGCAGAATCTGAAATGGAAAACAGAAGAGAGACAAAAGAAGTCCAACACACTTGGGTTATAAAGCAACTATTATCACATGACATAACCCACTGGGCAAACAAGGTTGAATCAACACTGATTCAAAGTTGATTCAACGTCATGACGTCGAATCAAAGTTGATTCAGTGTTGATTCTACGGCGAGTGCCTGTTGGGAACCAATCACAAGACAACCTAACCTAGTTTAACATACTATTAGAGACAGAGCAAATATTGAACCAGTTTCACCCGAGTATACCTTATGCCTGACTTGACATTTATTGCAACTCATTTGTGAGAAGAAAATCAATCAATCACATCATAACCTAACCTAGCTTAACTTATCTTTTATTTTGACACGTGTACGACAGGAGAAGAGAGAAACCAAAGGGGTGGACACGTCCCGCACACAACGCTCAATCAACATTGAATCAACGTCGATTCAACGTCATGGGGCATTGAATCAACGTAGATTCAATGTTGACCTAACGTCGTATGCCTCCCGGGGAGTTGGGCTGATATACCTATTAGAGACAGAGCAAATATTGGGCCAGTTTCACCAGAGTCTACCTTATGCATGACTTTACATGTATTGCAACTCATTTGAGCCGCGACACGACAAAACCAACAATGTGGTTGTGCGCCCAGCGCAGACTCAGATCAGCCTGGGCATCCGCCCAGTCTGATGAGAGTCTTTGCAGTGCGCTTAAAGGGTAGCTAAGAGTCTAAGCTACCTCCATGCGGACAGCGAAGACTCTGATCAGACTGGGCGGATCTGAGTCTTCGCTGGACGCACAACCACTTTGTTGGTTTTGTCGTGTTGCGGCTCATTTGTAAGAAGGAAATCAAAGAATACTTACGTTTTTTTTGTTCAGCCCCCACCCCCCCCCCCCCCCCTCTCTTCCTCCTCGCAGAATCTGAAATGGAAAACAGAAGAGAGACAAAAGAAGTCCAACACACTTGGGTTATAAAGCAACTATTATCACATGACATAACCCACTGGGCAAACAAGGTTGAATCAACACTGATTCAAAGTTGATTCAACGTCATGACGTCGAATCAAAGTTGATTCAGTGTTGATTCTACGGCGAGTGCCTGTTGGGAACCAATCACAAGACAACCTAACCTAGTTTAACATACTATTAGAGACAGAGCAAATATTGAACCAGTTTCACCCGAGTATACCTTATGCCTGACTTGACATTTATTGCAACTCATTTGTGAGAAGAAAATCAATCAATCACATCATAACCTAACCTAGCTTAACTTATCTTTTATTTTGACACGTGTACGACAGGAGAAGAGAGAAACCAAAGGGGTGGACGCGTCCCGCACACAACGCTCAATCAACATTGAATCAACGTCGATTCAACGTCATGGGGCATTGAATCAACGTAGATTCAATGTTGACCTAACGTCGTATGCCTCCCGGGGAGTTGGGCTGATATACCTATTAGAGACAGAGCAAATATTGGGCCAGTTTCACCAGAGTCTACCTTATGCATGACTTTACATGTATTGCAACTCATTTGAGCCGCGACACGACAAAACCAACAAATTGAATGTGGTTGTGCGCCCAGCGCAGACTCAGATCAGCCTGGGCATCCGCCCAGTCTGATGAGAGTCTTTGCAGTGCGCTTAAAGGGTAGCTAAGAGTCTAAGCTACCTCCATGCGGACAGCAAAGACTCTGATCAGACTGGGCGGATCTGAGTCTTCGCTGGACGCACAACCACTTTGTTGGTTTTGTCGTGTTGCGGCTCATTTGTAAGAAGGAAATCAAAGAATACTTACGTTTTTTTTGTTCAGCCCCCCCCCCCTCTCTCCCTCCTCGCAAAATCTGAAATGGAAAACAGAAGAGGGACAAAAGAAGTCCAACACACTTGGGTTATAAAGCAACTATTATCACATGACATAACCCACTGGGCAAACAAGGTTGAATCAACACTGATTCAAAGTTGATTCAACGTCATGACGTCGAATCAAAGTTGATTCAGTGTTGATTCTACGGCGAGTGCCTGTTGGGAACCAATCACAAGACAACCTAACCTAGTTTAACATACTATTAGAGACAGAGCAAATATTGAACCAGTTTCACCCGAGTATACCTTATGCCTGACTTGACATTTATTGCAACTCATTTGTGAGAAGAAAATCAATCAATCACATCATAACCTAACCTAGCTTAACTTATCTTTTATTTTGACACGTGTACGACAGGAGAAGAGAGAAACCAAAGGGGTGGACGCGTCCCGCACACAACGCTCAATCAACATTGAATCAACGTCGATTCAACGTCATGGGGCATTGAATCAACGTAGATTCAATGTTGACCTAACGTCGTATGCCTCCCGGGAAGTTGGGCTGATATACCTATTAGAGACAGAGCAAATATTGGGCCAGTTTCACCAGAGTCTACCTTATGCATGACTTTACATGTATTGCAACTCATTTCAGCCGCGACACGACAAAACCAACAATGTGGTTGTGCGCCCAGCGCAGACTCAGATCAGCCTGGGCATCCGCCCAGTCTGATGAGAGTCTTTGCAGTGCGCTTAAAGGGTAGCTAAGAGTCTAAGCAACCTCCATGCGGACAGCGAAGACTCTGATCAGACTGGGCGGATCTGAGTCTTCGCTGGACGCACAACCACTTTGTTGGTTTTGTCGTGTTGCGGCTCATTTGTAAGAAGGAAATCAAAGAATACTTACGTTTTTTTTGTTCAGCCCCCCCCCCCCCCCCCCCCTCTCTCCCTCCTCGCAGAATCTGAAATGGAAAACAGAAGAGAGACAAAAGAAGTCCAACACACTTGGGTTATAAAGCAACTATTATCACATGACATAACCCACTGGGCAAACAAGGTTGAATCAACACTGATTCAAAGTTGATTCAACGTCATGACGTCGAATCAAAGTTGATTCAGTGTTGATTCTACGGCGAGTGCCTGTTGGGAACCAATCACAAGACAACCTAACCTAGTTTAACATACTATTAGAGACAGAGCAAATATTGAACCAGTTTCACCCGAGTATACCTTATGCCTGACTTGACATTTATTGCAACTCATTTGTGAGAAGAAAATCAATCAATCACATCATAACCTAACCTAGCTTAACTTATCTTTTATTTTGACACGTGTACGACAGGAGAAGAGAGAAACCAAAGGGGTGGACGCGTCCCGCACACAACGCTCAATCAACATTGAATCAACGTCGATTCAACGTCATGGGGCATTGAATCAACGTAGATTCAATGTTGACCTAACGTCGTATGCCTCCCGGGGAGTTGGGCTGATATACCTATTAGAGACAGAGCAAATATTGGGCCAGTTTCACCAGAGTCTACCTTATGCATGACTTTACATGTATTGCAACTCATTTGAGCCGCGACACGACAAAACCAACAATGTGGTTGTGCGCCCAGCGCAGACTCAGATCAGCCTGGGCATCCGCCCAGTCTGATGAGAGTCTTTGCAGTGCGCTTAAAGGGTAGCTAAGAGTCTAAGCTACCTCCATGCGGACAGCAAAGACTCTGATCAGACTGGGCGGATCCGAGTCTTCGCTGGACGCACAACCACTTTGTTGGTTTTGTCGTGTTGCGGCTCATTTGTAAGAAGGAAATCAAAGAATACTTACGTTTTTTTTGTTCAGCCCCCCCCCTCTCTCCCTCCTCGCAGAATCTGAAATGGAAAACAGAAGAGAGACAAAAGAAGTCCAACACACTTGGGTTATAAAGCAACTATTACCACATGACATAACCCACTGGGCAAACAAGGTTGAATCAACACTGATTCAAAGTTGATTCAACGTCATGACGTCGAATCAAAGTTGATTCAGTGTTGATTCTACGGCGAGTGCCTGTTGGGAACCAATCACAAGACAACCTAACCTAGTTTAACATACTATTAGAGACAGAGCAAATATTGAACCAGTTTCACCCGAGTATACCTTATGCCTGACTTGACATTTATTGCAACTCATTTGTGAGAAGAAAATCAATCAATCACATCATAACCTAACCTAGCTTAACTTATCTTTTATTTTGACACGTGTACGACAGGAGAAGAGAGAAACCAAAGGGGTGGACGCGTCCCGCACACAACGCTCAATCAACATTGAATCAACGTCGATTCAACGTCATGGGGCATTGAATCAACGTAGATTCAATGTTGACCTAACGTCGTATGCCTCCCGGGGAGTTGGGCTGATATACCTATTAGAGACAGAGCAAATATTGGGCCAGTTTCACCAGAGTCTACCTTATGCATGACTTTACATGTATTGCAACTCATTTGAGCCGCGACACGACAAAACCAACAATGTGGTTGTGCGCCCAGCGCAGACTCAGATCAGCCTGGGCATCCGCCCAGTCTGATGAGAGTCTTTGCAGTGCGCTTAAAGGGTAGCTAAGAGTCTAAGCTACCTCCATGCGGACAGCGAAGACTCTGATCAGACTGGGCGGATCTGAGTCTTCGCTGGACGCACAACCACTTTGTTGGTTTTGTCGTGTTGCGGCTCATTTGTAAGAAGGAAATCAAAGAATACTTACGTTTTTTTTGTTCAGCCCCCACCCCCCCCCCCCCCCCCCTCTATTCCTCCTCGCAGAATCTGAAATGGAAAACAGAAGAGAGACAAAAGAAGTCCAACACACTTGGGTTATAAAGCAACTATTATCACATGACATAACCCACTGGGCAAACAAGGTTGAATCAACACTGATTCAAAGTTGATTCAACGTCATGACGTCGAATCAAAGTTGATTCAGTGTTGATTCTACGGCGAGTGCCTGTTGGGAACCAATCACAAGACAACCTAACCTAGTTTAACATACTATTAGAGACAGAGCAAATATTGAACCAGTTTCACCCGAGTATACCTTATGCCTGACTTGACATTTATTGCAACTCATTTGTGAGAAGAAAATCAATCAATCACATCATAACCTAACCTAGCTTAACTTATCTTTTATTTTGACACGTGTACGACAGGAGAAGAGAGAAACCAAAGGGGTGGACGCGTCCCGCACACAACGCTCAATCAACATTGAATCAACGTCGATTCAACGTCATGGGGCATTGAATCAACGTAGATTCAATGTTGACCTAACGTCGTATGCCTCCCGGGGAGTTGGGCTGATATACCTATTAGAGACAGAGCAAATATTGGGCCAGTTTCACCAGAGTCTACCTTATGCATGACTTTACATGTATTGCAACTCATTTGAGCCGCGACACGACAAAACCAACAAATTGAATGTGGTTGTGCGCCCAGCGCAGACTCAGATCAGCCTGGGCATCCGCCCAGTCTGATGAGAGTCTTTGCAGTGCGCTTAAAGGGTAGCTAAGAGTCTAAGCTACCTCCATGCGGACAGCAAAGACTCTGATCAGACTGGGCGGAACTGAGTCTTCGCTGGACGCACAACCACTTTGTTGGTTTTGTCGTGTTGCGGCTCATTTGTAAGAAGGAAATCAAAGAATACTTACGTTTTTTTTGTTCAGCCCCCCCCCCCCCCCTCTCTCCCTCCTCGCAAAATCTGAAATGGAAAACAGAAGAGAGACAAAAGAAGTCCAACACACTTGGGTTATAAAGCAACTATTATCACATGACATAACCCACTGGGCAAACAAGGTTGAATCAACACTGATTCAAAGTTGATTCAACGTCATGACGTCGAATCAAAGTTGATTCAGTGTTGATTCTACGGCGAGTGCCTGTTGGGAACCAATCACAAGACAACCTAACCTAGTTTAACATACTATTAGAGACAGAGCAAATATTGAACCAGTTTCACCCGAGTATACCTTATGCCTGACTTGACATTTATTGCAACTCATTTGTGAGAAGAAAATCAATCAATCACATCATAACCTAACCAAGCTTAACTTATCTTTTATTTTGACACGTGTACGACAGGAGAAGAGAGAAACCAAAGGGGTGGACGCGTCCCGCACACAACGCTCAATCAACATTGAATCAACGTCGATTCAACGTCATGGGGCATTGAATCAACGTAGATTCAATGTTGACCTAACGCCGTATGCCTCCCGGGAAGTTGGGCTGATATACCTATTAGAGACAGAGCAAATATTGGGCCAGTTTCACCAGAGTCTACCTTATGCATGACTTTACATGTATTGCAACTCATTTGAGCCGCGACACTACAAAACCAACAATGTGGTTGTGCGCCCAGCGCAGACTCAGATCAGCCTGGGCATCCGCCCAGTCTGATGAGAGTCTTTGCAGTGCGCTTAAAGGGTAGCTAAGAGTCTAAGCTACCTCCATGCGGACAGCGAAGACTCTGATCAGACTGGGAGGATCTGAGTCTTCGCTGGACGCACAACCACTTTGTTGGTTTTGTCGTGTTGCGGCTCATTTGTAAGAAGGAAATCAAAGAATACTTACGTTTTTTTTGTTCAGCCCCCCCCCCCCCCTCTCTCCCTCCTCGCAGAATCTGAAATGGAAAACAGAAGAGGAGAGACAAAAGAAGTCCAACACACTTGGGTTATAAAGCAACTATTATCACATGACATAACCCACTGGGCAAACAAGGTTGAATCAACACTGATTCAAAGTTGATTCAACGTCATGACGTCGAATCAAAGTTGATTCAGTGTTGATTCTACGGCGAGTGCCTGTTGGGAACCAATCACAAGACAACCTAACCTAGTTTAACATACTATTAGAGACAGAGCAAATATTGAACCAGTTTCACCCGAGTATACCTTATGCCTGACTTGACATTTATTGCAACTCATTTGTGAGAAGAAAATCAATCAATCACATCATAACCTAACCTAGCTTAACTTATCTTTTATTTTGACACGTGTACGACAGGAGAAGAGAGAAACCAAAGGGGTGGACGCGTCCCGCACACAACGCTCAATCAACATTGAATCAACGTCGATTCAACGTCATGGGGCATTGAATCAACGTAGATTCAATGTTGACCTAACGTCGTATGCCTCCCGGGGAGTTGGGCTGATATACCTATTAGAGACAGAGCAAATATTGGGCCAGTTTCACCAGAGTCTACCTTATGCATGACTTTACATGTATTGCAACTCATTTGAGCCGCGACACGACAAAACCAACAAATTGAATGTGGTTGTGCGCCCAGCGCAGACTCAGATCAGCCTGGGCATCCGCCCAGTCTGATGAGAGTCTTTGCAGTGCGCTTAAAGGGTAGCTAAGAGTCTAAGCTACCTCCATGCGGACAGCAAAGACTCTGATCAGACTGGGCGGAACTGAGTCTTCGCTGGACGCACAACCACTTTGTTGGTTTTGTCGTGTTGCGGCTCATTTGTAAGAAGGAAATCAAAGAATACTTACGTTTTTTTTGTTCAGCCCCCCCCCCCCCCCTCTCTCCCTCCTCGCAAAATCTGAAATGGAAAACAGAAGAGAGACAAAAGAAGTCCAACACACTTGGGTTATAAAGCAACTATTATCACATGACATAACCCACTGGGCAAACAAGGTTGAATCAACACTGATTCAAAGTTGATTCAACGTCATGACGTCGAATCAAAGTTGATTCAGTGTTGATTCTACGGCGAGTGCCTGTTGGGAACCAATCACAAGACAACCTAACCTAGTTTAACATACTATTAGAGACAGAGCAAATATTGAACCAGTTTCACCCGAGTATACCTTATGCCTGACTTGACATTTATTGCAACTCATTTGTGAGAAGAAAATCAATCAATCACATCATAACCTAACCAAGCTTAACTTATCTTTTATTTTGACACGTGTACGACAGGAGAAGAGAGAAACCAAAGGGGTGGACGCGTCCCGCACACAACGCTCAATCAACATTGAATCAACGTCGATTCAACGTCATGGGGCATTGAATCAACGTAGATTCAATGTTGACCTAACGCCGTATGCCTCCCGGGAAGTTGGGCTGATATACCTATTAGAGACAGAGCAAATATTGGGCCAGTTTCACCAGAGTCTACCTTATGCATGACTTTACATGTATTGCAACTCATTTAAGCCGCGACACTACAAAACCAACAATGTGGTTGTGCGCCCAGCGCAGACTCAGATCAGCCTGGGCATCCGCCCAGTCTGATGAGAGTCTTTGCAGTGCGCTTAAAGGGTAGCTAAGAGTCTAAGCTACCTCCATGCGGACAGCGAAGACTCTGATCAGACTGGGAGGATCTGAGTCTTCGCTGGACGCACAACCACTTTGTTGGTTTTGTCGTGTTGCGGCTCATTTGTAAGAAGGAAATCAAAGAATACTTACGTTTTTTTTGTTCAGCCCCCCCCCCCCTCTCTCCCTCCTCGCAGAATCTGAAATGGAAAACAGAAGAGGAGAGACAAAAGAAGTCCAACACACTTGGGTTATAAAGCAACTATTATCACATGACATAACCCACTGGGCAAACAAGGTTGAATCAACACTGATTCAAAGTTGATTCAACGTCATGACGTCGAATCAAAGTTGATTCAGTGTTGATTCTACGGCGAGTGCCTGTTGGGAACCAATCACAAGACAACCTAACCTAGTTTAACATACTATTAGAGACAGAGCAAATATTGAACCAGTTTCACCCGAGTATACCTTATGCCTGACTTGACATTTATTGCAACTCATTTGTGAGAAGAAAATCAATCAATCACATCATAACCTAACCTAGCTTAACTTATCTTTTATTTTGACACGTGTACGACAGGAGAAGAGAGAAACCAAAGGGGTGGACGCGTCCCGCACACAACGCTCAATCAACATTGAATCAACGTCGATTCAACGTCATGGGGCATTGAATCAACGTAGATTCAATGTTGACCTAACGTCGTATGCCTCCCGGGGAGTTGGGCTGATATACCTATTAGAGACAGAGCAAATATTGGGCCAGTTTCTCCAGAGTCTACCTTATGCATGACTTTACATGTATTGCAACTCATTTGAGCCGCGACACGACAAAACCAACAATGTGGTTGTGCGCCCAGCGCAGACTCAGATCACCCTGGGCATCCGCCCAGTCTGATGAGAGTCTTTGCAGTGCGCTTAAAGGGTAGCTAAGAGTCTAAGCTACCTCCATGCGGACAGCGAAGACTCTGATCAGACTGGGCGGATCTGAGTCTTCGCTGGACGCACAACCACTTTGTTGGTTTTGTCGTGTTGCGGCTCATTTGTAAGAAGGAAATCAAAGAATACTTACGTTTTTTTTGTTCAGCCCCCCCCCCCTCTCTCCCTCCTCGCAGAATCTGAAATGGAAAACAGAAGAGAAGAGACAAAAGAAGTCCAACACACTTGGGTTATAAAGCAACTATTATCACATGACATAACCCACTGGGCAAACAAGGTTGAATCAACACTGATTCAAAGTTGATTCAAAGTCATGACGTCGAATCAAAATTGATTCAGTGTTGATTCTACGGCGAGTGCCTGTTGGGAACCAATCACAAGACAACCTAACCTAGTTTAACATACTATTAGAGACAGAGCAAATATTGAACCAGTTTCACCCGAGTATACCTTATGCCTGACTTGACATTTATTGCAACTCATTTGTGAGAAGAAAATCAATCAATCACATCATAACCTAACCTAGCTTAACTTATCTTTTATTTTGACACGTGTACGACAGGAGAAGAGAGAAACCAAAGGGGTGGACGCGTCCCGCACACAACGCTCAATCAACATTGAATCAACGTCGATTCAACGTCATGGGGCATTGAATCAACGTAGATTCAATGTTGACCTAACGTCGTATGCCTCCCGGGGAGTTGGGCTGATATACCTATTAGAGACAGAGCAAATATTGGGCCAGTTTCACCAGAGTCTACCTTATGCATGACTTTACATGTATTGCAACTCATTTGAGCCGCGACACGACAAAACCAACAATGTGGTTGTGCGCCCAGCGCAGACTCAGATCAGCCTGGGCATCCGCCCAGTCTGATGAGAGTCTTTGCAGTGCGCTTAAAGGGTAGCTAAGAGTCTAAGCTACCTCCATGCGGACAGCGAAGACTCTGATCAGACTGGGCGGATCTGAGTCTTCGCTGGACGCACAACCACTTTGTTGGTTTTGTCGTGTTGCGGCTCATTTGTAAGAAGGAAATCAAAGAATACTTACGTTTTTTTGTTCAGCCCCCAACCCCCCCCCCCCCCCCCTCTCTTCCTCCTCGCAGAATCTGAAATGGAAAACAGAAGAGAGACAAAAGAAGTCCAACACACTTGGGTTATAAAGCAACTATTATCACATGACATAACCCACTGGGCAAACAAGGTTGAATCAACACTGATTCAAAGTTGATTCAACGTCATGACGTCGAATCAAAGTTGATTCAGTGTTGATTCTACGGCGAGTGCCTGTTGGGAACCAATCACAAGACAACCTAACCTAGTTTAACATACTATTAGAGACAGAGCAAATATTGAACCAGTTTCACCCGAGTATACCTTATGCCTGACTTGACATTTATTGCAACTCATTTGTGAGAAGAAAATCAATCAATCACATCATAACCTAACCTAGCTTAACTTATCTTTTATTTTGACACGTGTACGACAGGAGAAGAGAGAAACCAAAGGGGTGGACGCGTCCCGCACACAACGCTCAATCAACATTGAATCAACGTCGATTCAACGTCATGGGGCATTGAATCAACGTAGATTCAATGTTGACCTAACGTCGTATGCCTCCCGGGGAGTTGGGCTGATATACCTATTAGAGACAGAGCAAATATTGGGCCAGTTTCACCAGAGTCTACCTTATGCATGACTTTACATGTATTGCAACTCATTTGAGCCGCGACACGACAAAACCAACAATGTGGTTGTGCGCCCAGCGCAGACTCAGATCAGCCTGGGCATCCGCCCAGTCTGATGAGAGTCTTTGCAGTGCGCTTAAAGGGTAGCTAAGAGTCTAAGCTACCTCCACGCGGACAGCGAAGACTCTGATCAGACTGGGCGGATCTGAGTCTTCGCTGGACGCACAACCACTTTGTTGGTTTTGTCGTGCTGCGGCTCATTTGTAAGAAGGAAATCAAAGAATACTTACGTTTTTTTTGTTCAGCCCCCCCCCCCTCTCTTCCTCCTCGCAGAATCTGAAATGGAAAACAGAAGAGAGACAAAAGAAGTCCAACACACTTGGGTTATAAAGCAACTATTATCACATGACATAACCCACTGGGCAAACAAGGTTGAATCAACACTGATTCAAAGTTGATTCAACGTCATGACGTCGAATCAAAGTTGATTCAGTGTTGATTCTACGGCGAGTGCCTGTTGGGAACCAATCACAAGACAACCTAACCTAGTTTAAAATACTATTAGAGACAGAGCAAATATTGAACCAGTTTCACCCGAGTATACCTTATGCCTGACTTGACATTTATTGCAACTCATTTGTGAGAAGAAAATCAATCAATCACATCATAACCTAACCTAGCTTAACTTATCTTTTATTTTGACACGTGTACGACAGGAGAAGAGAGAAACCAAAGGGGTGGACGCGTCCCGCACACAATGCTCAATCAACATTGAATCAACGTCGATTCAACGTCATGGGGCATTGAATCAACGTAGATTCAATGTTGACCTAACGTCGTATGCCTCCCGGGGAGTTGGGCTGATATACCTATTAGAGACAGAGCAAATATTGGGCCAGTTTCACCAGAGTCTACCTTATGCATGACTTTACATGTATTGCAACTCATTTGAGCCGCGACACGACAAAACCAACAATGTGGTTGTGCGCCCAGCGCAGACTCAGATCAGCCTGGGCATCCGCCCAGTCTGATGAGAGTCTTTGCAGTGCGCTTAAAGGGTAGCTAAGAGTCTAAGCTACCTCCATGCGGACAGCGAAGACTCTGATCAGACTGGGCGGATCTGAGTCTTCGCTGGACGCACAACCACTTTGTTGGTTTTGTCGTGTTGCGGCTCATTTGTAAGAAGGAAATCAAAGAATACTTACGTTTTTTTTGTTCAGCCCCCCCCCCCCCCCCCCCACCCCCCCCTCTCTCCCTCCTCGCAGAATCTGAAATGGAAAACAGAAGAGAGACAAAAGAAGTCCAACACACTTGGGTTATAAAGCAACTATTATCACATGACATAACCCACTGGGCAAACAAGGTTGAATCAACACTGATTCAAAGTTGATTCAAAGTCATGACGTCGAATCAAAGTTGATTCAGTGTTGATTCTACGGCGAGTGCCTGTTGGGAACCAATCACAAGACAACCTAACCTAGTTTAACATACTATTAGAGACAGAGCAAATATTGAACCAGTTTCACCCGAGTATACCTTATGCCTGACTTGACATTTATTGCAACTCATTTGTGAGAAGAAAATCAATCAATCACATCATAACCTAACCTAGCTTAACTTATCTTTTATTTTGACACGTGTACGACAGGAGAAGAGAGAAACCAAAGGGGTGGACGCGTCCCGCACACAACGCTCAATCAACATTGAATCAACGTCGATTCAACGTCATGGGGCATTGAATCAACGTAGATTCAATGTTGACCTAACGTCGTATGCCTCCCGGGGAGTTGGGCTGATATACCTATTAGAGACAGAGCAAATATTGGGCCAGTTTCACCAGAGTCTACCTTATGCATGACTTTACATGTATTGCAACTCATTTGAGCCGCGACACGACAAAACCAACAATGTGGTTGTGCGCCCAGCGTAGACTCAGATCAGCCTGGGCATCCGCCCAGTCTGATGAGAGTCTTTGCAGTGCGCTTAAAGGGTAGCTAAGAGTCTAAGCTACCTCCATGCGGACAGCGAAGACTCTGATCAGACTGGGCGGATCTGAGTCTTCGCTGGACGCACAACCACTTTGTTGGTTTTGTCGTGTTGCGGCTCATTTGTAAGAAGGAAATCAAAGAATACTTACGTTTTTTTGTTCAGCCCCCACCCCCCCCCCCCCTCTCTTCCTCCTCGCAGAATCTGAAATGGAAAACAGAAGAGAGACAAAAGAAGTCCAACACACTTGGGTTATAAAGCAACTATTATCACATGACATAACCCACTGGGCAAACAAGGTTGAATCAACACTGATTCAAAGTTGATTCAACGTCATGACGTCGAATCAAAGTTGATTCAGTGTTGATTCTACGGCGAGTGCCTGTTGGGAACCAATCACAAGACAACCTAACCTAGTTTAACATACTATTAGAGACAGAGCAAATATTGAACCAGTTTCACCCGAGTATACCTTATGCCTGACTTGACATTTATTGCAACTCATTTGTGAGAAGAAAATCAATCAATCACATCATAACCTAACCTAGCTTAACTTATCTTTTATTTTGACACGTGTACGACAGGAGAAGAGAGAAACCAAAGGGGTGGACGCGTCCCGCACACAACGCTCAATCAACATTGAATCAACGTCGATTCAACGTCATGGGGCATTGAATCAACGTAGATTCAATGTTGACCTAACGTCGTATGCCTCCCGGGGAGTTGGGCTGATATACCTATTAGAGACAGAGCAAATATTGGGCCAGTTTCACCAGAGTCTACCTTATGCATGACTTTACATGTATTGCAACTCATTTGAGCCGCGACACGACAAAACCAACAATGTGGTTGTGCGCCCAGCGCAGACTCAGATCAGCCTGGGCATCCGCCCAGTCTGATGAGAGTCTTTGCAGTGCGCTTAAAGGGTAGCTAAGAGTCTAAGCTACCTCCACGCGGACAGCGAAGACTCTGATCAGACTGGGCGGATCTGAGTCTTCGCTGGACGCACAACCACTTTGTTGGTTTTGTCGTGCTGCGGCTCATTTGTAAGAAGGAAATCAAAGAATACTTACGTTTTTTTTGTTCAGCCCCCCCCCCCCTCTCTTCCTCCTCGCAGAATCTGAAATGGAAAACAGAAGAGAGACAAAAGAAGTCCAACACACTTGGGTTATAAAGCAACTATTATCACATGACATAACCCACTGGGCAAACAAGGTTGAATCAACACTGATTCAAAGTTGATTCAACGTCATGACGTCGAATCAAAGTTGATTCAGTGTTGATTCTACGGCGAGTGCCTGTTGGGAACCAATCACAAGACAACCTAACCTAGTTTAAAATACTATTAGAGACAGAGCAAATATTGAACCAGTTTCACCCGAGTATACCTTATGCCTGACTTGACATTTATTGCAACTCATTTGTGAGAAGAAAATCAATCAATCACATCATAACCTAACCTAGCTTAACTTATCTTTTATTTTGACACGTGTACGACAGGAGAAGAGAGAAACCAAAGGGGTGGACGCGTCCCGCACACAATGCTCAATCAACATTGAATCAACGTCGATTCAACGTCATGGGGCATTGAATCAACGTAGATTCAATGTTGACCTAACGTCGTATGCCTCCCGGGGAGTTGGGCTGATATACCTATTAGAGACAGAGCAAATATTGGGCCAGTTTCACCAGAGTCTACCTTATGCATGACTTTACATGTATTGCAACTCATTTGAGCCGCGACACGACAAAACCAACAATGTGGTTGTGCGCCCAGCGCAGACTCAGATCAGCCTGGGCATCCGCCCAGTCTGATGAGAGTCTTTGCAGTGCGCTTAAAGGGTAGCTAAGAGTCTAAGCTACCTCCATGCGGACAGCGAAGACTCTGATCAGACTGGGCGGATCTGAGTCTTCGCTGGACGCACAACCACTTTGTTGGTTTTGTCGTGTTGCGGCTCATTTGTAAGAAGGAAATCAAAGAATACTTACGTTTTTTTTGTTCAGCCCCCCCCCCCCCCCCCTCTCTCTCCCTCCTCGCAGAATCTGAAATGGAAAACAGAAGAGGAGAGACAAAAGAAGTCCAACACACTTGGGTTATAAAGCAACTATTATCACATGACATAACCCACTGGGCAAACAAGGTTGAATCAACACTGATTCAAAGTTGATTCAACGTCATGACGTCGAATCAAAGTTGATTCAGTGTTGATTCTACGGCGAGTGCCTGTTGGGAACCAATCACAAGACAACCTAACCTAGTTTAACATACTATTAGAGACAGAGCAAATATTGAACCAGTTTCACCCGAGTATACCTTATGCCTGACTTGACATTTATTGCAACTCATTTGTGAGAAGAAAATCAATCAATCACATCATAACCTAACCTAGCTTAACTTATCTTTTATTTTGACACGTGTACGACAGGAGAAGAGAGAAACCAAAGGGGTGGACGCGTCCCGCACACAACGCTCAATCAACATTGAATCAACGTCGATTCAACGTCATGGGGCATTGAATCAACGTAGATTCAATGTTGACCTAACGTCGTATGCCTCCCGGGGAGTTGGGCTGATATACCTATTAGAGACAGAGCAAATATTGGGCCAGTTTCACCAGAGTCTACCTTATGCATGACTTTACATGTATTGCAACTCATTTGAGCCGCGACACGACAAAACCAACAATGTGGTTGTGCGCCCAGCGCAGACTCAGATCAGCCTGGGCATCCGCCCAGTCTGATGAGAGTCTTTGCAGTGCGCTTAAAGGGTAGCTAAGAGTCTAAGCTACCTCCATGCGGACAGCGAAGACTCTGATCAGACTGGGCGGATCTGAGTCTTCGCTGGACGCACAACCACTTTGTTGGTTTTGTCGTGTTGCGGCTCATTTGTAAGAAGGAAATCAAAGAATACTTACGTTTTTTTTGTTCAGCCCCCCCCCCCCCCCCCCCCCCCCCTCTCTCCCTCCTCGCAGAATCTGAAATGGAAAACAGAAGAGGAGAGACAAAAGAAGTCCAACACACTTGGGTTATAAAGCAACTATTATCACATGACATAACCCACTGGGCAAACAAGGTTGAATCAACACTGATTCAAAGTTGATTCAACGTCATGACGTCGAATCAAAGTTGATTCAGTGTTGATTCTACGGCGAGTGCCTGTTGGGAACCAATCACAAGACAACCTAACCTAGTTTAACATACTATTAGAGACAGAGCAAATATTGAACCAGTTTCACCCGAGTATACCTTATGCCTGACTTGACATTTATTGCAACTCATTTGTGAGAAGAAAATCAATCAATCACATCATAACCTAACCTAGCTTAACTTATCTTTTATTTTGACACGTGTACGACAGGAGAAGAGAGAAACCAAAGGGGTGGACGCGTCCCGCACACAACGCTCAATCAACATTGAATCAACGTCGATTCAACGTCATGGGGCATTGAATCAACGTAGATTCAATGTTGACCTAACGTCGTATGCCTCCCGGGGAGTTGGGCTGATATACCTATTAGAGACAGAGCAAATATTGGGCCAGTTTCACCAGAGTCTACCTTATGCATGACTTTACATGTATTGCAACTCATTTGAGCCGCGACACGACAAAACCAACAATGTGGTTGTGCGCCCAGCGCAGACTCAGATCACCCTGGGCATCCGCCCAGTCTGATGAGAGTCTTTGCAGTGCGCTTAAAGGGTAGCTAAGAGTCTAAGCTACCTCCATGCGGACAGCGAAGACTCTGATCAGACTGGGAGGATCTGAGTCTTCGCTGGACGCACAACCACTTTGTTGGTTTTGTCGTGTTGCGGCTCATTTGTAAGAAGGAAATCAAAGAATACTTACGTTTTTTTTGTTCAGCCCCCCCCCCCCCCACTCTCCCTCCTCGCAGAATCTGAAATGGAAAACAGAAGAGGAGAGACAAAAGAAGTCCAACACACTTGGGTTATAAAGCAACTATTATCACATGACATAACCCACTGGGCAAACAAGGTTGAATCAACACTGATTCAAAGTTGATTCAACGTCATGACGTCGAATCAAAGTTGATTCAGTGTTGATTCTACGGCGAGTGCCTGTTGGGAACCAATCACAAGACAACCTAACCTAGTTTAACATACTATTAGAGACAGAGCAAATATTGAACCAGTTTCACCCGAGTATACCTTATGCCTGACTTGACATTTATTGCAACTCATTTGTGAGAAGAAAATCAATCAATCACATCATAACCTAACCTAGCTTAACTTATCTTTTATTTTGACACGTGTACGACAGGAGAAGAGAGAAACCAAAGGGGTGGACGCGTCCCGCACACAACGCTCAATCAACATTGAATCAACGTCGATTCAACGTCATGGGGCATTGAATCAACGTAGATTCAATGTTGACCTAACGTCGTATGCCTCCCGGGGAGTTGGGCTGATATACCTATTAGAGACAGAGCAAATATTGGGCCAGTTTCACCAGAGTCTACCTTTATATGACTTTACATGTATTGCAACTCATTTGAGCCGCGACACGACGAAACCAACAATGTGGTTGTGCGCCCAGCGCAGACTCAGATCAGCCTGGGCATCCGCCCAGTCTGATGAGAGTCTTTGCAGTGCGCTTAAAGGGTAGCTAAGAGTCTAAGCTACCTCCATGCGGACAGCGAAGACTCTGATCAGACTGGGCGGATCTGAGTCTTCGCTGGACGCACAACCACTTTGTTGGTTTTGTCGTGTTGCGGCTCATTTGTAAGAAGGAAATCAAAGAATACTTACGTTTTTTTTGTTCAGCCCCCCCTCCCCCCCCCCCCCCTCTCTCCCTCCTCGCAGAATCTGAAATGGAAAACAGAAGAGGAGAGACAAAAGAAGTCAAACACACTTGGGTTATAAAGCAACTATTATCACATGACATAACCCACTGGGCAAACAAGGTTGAATCAACACTGATTCAAAGTTGATTCAACGTCATGACGTCGAATCAAAGTTGATTCAGTGTTAATTCTACGGCGAGTGCCTGTTGGGAACCAATCACAAGACAACCTAACCTAGTTTAACATACTATTAGAGACAGAGCAAATATTGAACCAGTTTCACCCGAGTATACCTTATGCCTGACTTGACATTTATTGCAACTCATTTGTGAGAGGAAAATCAATCAATCACATCATAACCTAACCTAGCTTAACTTATCTTTTATTTTGACACGTGTACGACAGGAGAAGAGAGAAACCAAAGGGGTGGACGCGTCCCGCACACAACGCTCAATCAACATTGAATCAACGTCGATTCAACGTCATGGGGCATTGAATCAACGTAGATTCAATGTTGACCTAACGTCGTATGCCTCCCGGGGAGTTGGGCTGATATACCTATTAGAGACAGAGCAAATATTGGGCCAGTTTCACCAGAGTCAACCTTATGCATGACTTTACATGTATTGCAACTCATTTGAGCCGCGACACGACAAAACCAACAATGTGGTTGTGCGCCCAGCGCAGACTCAGATCAGCCTGGGCATCCGCCCAGTCTGATGAGAGTCTTTGCAGTGCGCTTAAAGGGTAGCTAAGAGTCTAAGCTACCTCCATGCGGACAGCGAAGACTCTGATCAGACTGGGCGGATCTGAGTCTTCGCTGGACGCACAACCACTTTGTTGGTTTTGTCGTGTTGCTGCTCATTTGTAAGAAGGAAATCAAAGAATACTTACGTTTTTTTTGTTCAGCCCCCCCCCCCCCCCCTCTCTCCCTCCTCGCAGAATTTGAAATGGAAAACAGAAGAGGAGAGACAAAAGAAGTCCAACACACTTGGGTTATAAAGCAACTATTATCACATGACATAACCCACTGGGCAAACAAGGTTGAATCAACACTGATTCAAAGTTGATTCAACGTCATGACGTCGAATCAAAGTTGATTCAGTGTTGATTCTACGGCGAGTGCCTGTTGGGAACCAATCACAAGACAACCTAACCTAGTTTAACATACTATTAGAGACAGAGCAAATATTGAACCAGTTTCACCCGAGTATACCTTATGCCTGACTTGACATTTATTGCAACTCATTTGTGAGAAGAAAATCAATCAATCACATCATAACCTAACCTAGCTTAACTTATCTTTTATTTTGACACGTGTACGACAGGAGAAGAGAGAAACCAAAGGGGTGGACGCGTCCCGCACACAACGCTCAATCAACATTGAATCAACGTCGATTCAACGTCATGGGGCATTGAATCAACGTAGATTCAATGTTGACCTAACGTCGTATGCCTCCCGGGGAGTTGGGCTGAGATACCTATTAGAGACAGAGCAAATATTGGGCCAGTTTCACCAGAGTCTACCTTATGCATGACTTTACATGTATTGCAACTCATTTGAGCCGCGACACGACAAAACCAACAATGTGGTTGTGCGCCCAGCGCAGACTCAGATCAGCCTGGGCATCCGCCCAGTCTGATGAGAGTCTTTGCAGTGCGCTTAAAGGGTAGCTAAGAGTCTAAGCTACCTCCATGCGGACAGCGAAGACTCTGATCAGACTGGGCGGATCTGAGTCTTCGCTGGACGCACAACCACTTTGTTGGTTTTGTCGTGTTGCGGCTCATTTGTAAGAAGGAAATCAAAGAATACTTACGTTTTTTTTGTTCAGCCCCCACCCCCCCCCTCTCTTCCTCCTCGCAGAATCTGAAATGGAAAACAGAAGAGAGACAAAAGAAGTCCAACACACTTGGGTTATAAAGCAACTATTATCACATGACATAACCCACTGGGCAAACAAGGTTGAATCAACACTGATTCAAAGTTGATTCAACGTCATGACGTCGAATCAAAGTTGATTCAGTGTTGATTCTACGGCGAGTGCCTGTTGGGAACCAATCACAAGACAACCTAACCTAGTTTAACATACTATTAGAGACAGAGCAAATATTGAACCAGTTTCACCCGAGTATACCTTATGCCTGACTTGACATTTATTGCAACTCATTTGTGAGAAGAAAATCAATCAATCACATCATAACCTAACCTAGCTTAACTTATCTTTTATTTTGACACGTGTACGACAGGAGAAGAGAGAAACCAAAGGGGTGGACGCGTCCCGCACACAACGCTCAATCAACATTGAATCAACGTCGATTCAACGTCATGGGGCATTGAATCAACGTAGATTCAATGTTGACCTAACGTCGTATGCCTCCCGGGAAGTTGGGCTGATATACCTATTAGAGACAGAGCAAATATTGGGCCAGTTTCACCAGAGTCTACCTTATGCATGACTTTACATGTATTGCAACTCATTTGAGCCACGACACGACAAAACCAACAATGTGGTTGTGCGCCCAGCGCAGACTCAGATCAGCCTGGGCATCCGCCCAGTCTGATGAGAGTCTTTGCAGTGCGCTTAAAGGGTAGCTAAGAGTCTAAGCTACCTCCATGCGGACAGCGAAGACTCTGATCAGACTGGGCGGATCTGAGTCTTCGCTGGACGCACAACCACTTTGTTGGTTTTGTCGTGTTGCGGCTCATTTGTAAGAAGGAAATCAAAGAATACTTACGTTTTTTTTGTTCAGACCCCCCCCCCCCCCCCTCTCTCCCTCCTCGCAGAATCTGAAATGGAAAACAGAAGAGAGACAAAAGAAGTCCAACACACTTGGGTTATAAAGCAACTATTATCACATGACATAACCCACTGGGCAAACAAGGTTGAATCAACACTGATTCAAAGTTGATTCAACGTCATGACGTCGAATCAAAGTTGATTCAGTGTTGATTCTACGGCGAGTGCCTGTTGGGAACCAATCACAAGACAACCTAACCTAGTTTAACATACTATTAGAGACAGAGCAAATATTGAACCAGTTTCACCCGAGTATACCTTATGCCTGACTTGACATTTATTGCAACTCATTTGTGAGAAGAAAATCAATCAATCACATCATAACCTAACCTAGCTTAACTTATCTTTTATTTTGACACGTGTACGACAGGAGAAGAGAGAAACCAAAGGGGTGGACGCGTCCCGCACACAACGCTCAATCAACATTGAATCAACGTCGATTCAACGTCATGGGGCATTGAATCAACGTAGATTCAATGTTGACCTAACGTCGTATGCCTCCCGGGGAGTTGGGCTGATATACCTATTAGAGACAGAGCAAATATTGGGCCAGTTTCACCAGAGTCTACCTTATGCATGACTTTACATGTATTGCAACTCATTTGAGCCGCGACACGACAAAACCAACAATGTGGTTGTGCGCCCAGCGCAGACTCAGATCAGCCTGGGCATCCGCCCAGACTGATGAGAGTCTTTGCAGTGCGCTTAAAGGGTAGCTAAGAGTCTAAGCTACCTCCATGCGGACAGCAAAGACTCTGATCAGACTGGGCGGATCTGAGTCTTCGCTGGACGCACAACCACTTTGTTGGTTTTGTCGTGTTGCGGCTCATTTGTAAGAAGGAAATCAAAGAATACTTACGTTTTTTTTGTTCAGCCCCCCCTCCCCCCTCCCCCCCCCCCCCCTCTCTCCCTCCTCGCAGAATCTGAAATGGAAAACAGAAGAGGAGAGACAAAAGAAGTCAAACACACTTGGGTTATAAAGCAACTATTATCACATGACATAACCCACTGGGCAAACAAGGTTGAATCAACACTGATTCAAAGTTGATTCAACGTCATGACGTCGAATCAAAGTTGATTCAGTGTTGATTCTACGGCGAGTGCCTGTTGGGAACCAATCACAAGACAACCTAACCTAGTTTAACATACTATTAGAGACAGAGCAAATATTGAACCAGTTTCACCCGAGTATACCTTATGCCTGACTTGACATTTATTGCAACTCATTTGTGAGAGGAAAATCAATCAATCACATCATAACCTAACCTAGCTTAACTTATCTTTTATTTTGACACGTGTACGACAGGAGAAGAGAGAAACCAAAGGGGTGGACGCGTCCCGCACACAACGCTCAATCAACATTGAATCAACGTCGATTCAACGTCATGGGGCATTGAATCAACATAGATTCAATGTTGACCTAACGTCGTATGCCTCCCGGGGAGTTGGGCTGATATACCTATTAGAGACAGAGCAAATATTGGGCCAGTTTCACCAGAGTCTACCTTATGCATGACTTTACATGTATTGCAACTCATTTGAGCCGCGACACGACAAAACCAACAATGTGGTTGTGCGCCCAGCGCAGACTCAGATCAGCCTGGGCATCCGCCCAGTCTGATGAGAGTCTTTGCAGTGCGCTTAAAGGGTAGCTAAGAGTCTAAGCTACCTCCATGCGGACAGCGAAGACTCTGATCAGACTGGGCGGATCTGAGTCTTCGCTGGACGCACAACCACTTTGTTGGTTTTGTCGTGTTGCGGCTCATTTGTAAGAAGGAAATCAAAGAATACTTACGTTTTTTTTGTTCAGACCCCCCCCCCCCTCTCTCCCTCCTCGCAGAATCTGAAATGGAAAACAGAAGAGGAGAGACAAAAGAAGTCCAACACACTTGGGTTATAAAGCAACTATTATCACATGACATAACCCACTGGGCAAACAAGGTTGAATCAACACTGATTCAAAGTTGATTCAACGTCATGACGTCGAATCAAAGTTGATTCAGTGTTGATTCTACGGCGAGTGCCTGTTGGGAACCAATCACAAGACAACCTAACCTAGTTTAACATACTATTAGAGACAGAGCAAATATTGAACCAGTTTCACCCGAGTATACCTTATGCCTGACTTGACATTTATTGCAACTCATTTGTGAGAAGAAAATCAATCAATCACATCATAACCTAACCTAGCTTAACTTATCTTTTATTTTGACACGTGTACGACAGGAGAAGAGAGAAACCAAAGGGGTGGACGCGTCCCGCACACAACCCTCAATCAACATTGAATCAACGTCGATTCAACGTCATGGGGCATTGAATCAACGTAGATTCAATGTTGACCTAACGTCGTATGCCTCCCGGGGAGTTGGGCTGATATACCTATTAGAGACAGAGCAAATATTGGGCCAGTTTCACCAGAGTCTACCTTATGCATGACTTTACATGTATTGCAACTCATTTGAGCCGCGACACGACAAAACCAACAATGTGGTTGTGCGCCCAGCGCAGACTCAGATCAGCCTGGGCATCCGCCCAGTCTGATGAGAGTCTTTGCAGTGCGCTTAAAGGGTAGCTAAGAGTCTAAGCTACCTCCATGCGGACAGCGAAGACTCTGATCAGACTGGGCGGATCTGAGTCTTCGCTGGACGCACAACCACTTTGTTGGTTTTGTCGTGTTGCGGCTCATTTGTAAGAAGGAAATCAAAGAATACTTACGTTTTTTTTGTTCAGCCCCCACCCCCCCCTCTCTTCCTCCTCGCAGAATCTGAAATGGAAAACAGAAGAGAGACAAAAGAAGTCCAACACACTTGGGTTATAAAGCAACTATTATCACATGACATAACCCACTGGGCAAACAAGGTTGAATCAACACTGATTCAAAGTTGATTCAACGTCATGACGTCGAATCAAAGTTGATTCAGTGTTGATTCTACGGCGAGTGCCTGTTGGGAACCAATCACAAGACAACCTAACCTAGTTTAACATACTATTAGAGACAGAGCAAATATTGAACCAGTTTCACCCGAGTATACCTTATGCCTGACTTGACATTTATTGCAACTCATTTGTGAGAAGAAAATCAATCAATCACATCATAACCTAACCTAGCTTAACTTATCTTTTATTTTGACACGTGTACGACAGGAGAAGAGAGAAACCAAAGGGGTGGACGCGTCCCGCACACAACGCTCAATCAACATTGAATCAACGTCGATTCAACGTCATGGGGCATTGAATCAATGTAGATTCAATGTTGACCTAACGTCGTATGCCTCCCGGGGAGTTGGGCTGATATACCTATTAGAGACAGAGCAAATATTGGGCCAGTTTCACCAGAGTCTACCTTATGCATGACTTTACATGTATTGCAACTCATTTGAGCCGCGACACGACAAAACCAGTAATGTGGTTGTGCGCCCAGCGCAGACTCAGATCAGCCTGGGCATCCGCCCAGTCTGATGAGAGTCTTTGCAGTGCGCTTAAAGGGTAGCTAAGAGTCTAAGCTACCTCCATGCGGACAACGAAGACTCTGATCAGACTGGGCGGATCTGAGTCTTCGCTGGACGCACAACCACTTTGTTGGTTTTGTCGTGTTGCGGCTCATTTGTAAGAAGGAAATCAAAGAATACTTACGTTTTTTTTGTTCAGCCCCCACCCCCCCCCCCCTCTCTTCCTCCTCGCAGAATCTGAAATGGAAAACAGAAGAGAGACAAAAGAAGTCCAACACACTTGGGTTATAAAGCAACTATTATCACATGACATAACCCACTGGGCAAACAAGGTTGAATCAACACTGATTCAAAGTTGATTCAACGTCATGACGTCGAATCAAAGTTGATTCAGTGTTGATTCTACGGCGAGTGCCTGTTGGGAACCAATCACAAGACAACCTAACCTAGTTTAACATACTATTAGAGACAGAGCAAATATTGAACCAGTTTCACCCGAGTATACCTTATGCCTGACTTGACATTTATTGCAACTCATTTGTGAGAAGAAAATCAATCAATCACATCATAACCTAACCTAGCTTAACTTATCTTTTATTTTGACACGTGTACGACAGGAGAAGAGAGAAACCAAAGGGGTGGACGCGTCCCGCACACAACGCTCAATCAACATTGAATCAACGTCGATTCAACGTCATGGGGCATTGAATCAACGTAGATTCAATGTTGACCTAACGTCGTATGCCTCCCGGGGAGTTGGGCTGATATACCTATTAGAGACAGAGCAAATATTGGGCCAGTTTCACCAGAGTCTACCTTATGCATGACTTTACATGTATTGCAACTCATTTGAGCCGCGACACAACAAAACCAACAATGTGGTTGTGCGCCCAGCGCAGACTCGGATCAGCCTGGGCATCCGCCCAGTCTGATGAGAGTCTTTGCAGTGCGCTTAAAGGGTAGCTAAGAGTCTAAGCTACCTCCATGCGGACAGCGAAGACTCTGATCAGACTGGGCGGATCTGAGTCTTCGCTGGACGCACAACCACTTTGTTGGTTTTGTCGTGTTGCGGCTCATTTGTAAGAAGGAAATCAAAGAATACTTACGTTTTTTTTGTTCAGCCCCCCCCCCCCCCCCTCTCTCCCTCCTCGCAGAATCTGAAATGGAAAACAGAAGAGGAGAGACAAAAGAAGTCCAACACACTTGGGTTATAAAGCACTTATTATCACATGACATAACCCACTGGGCAAACAAGGTTGAATCAACACTGATTCAAAGTTGATTCAACGTCATGACGTCGAATCAAAGTTGATTCAGTGTTGATTCTACGGCGAGTGCCTGTTGGGAACCAATCACAAGACAACCTAACCTAGTTTAACATACTATTAGAGACAGAGCAAATATTGAACCAGTTTCACCCGAGTATACCTTATGCCTGACTTGACATTTATTGCAACTCATTTGTGAGAAGAAAATCAATCAATCACATCATAACCTAACCTAGCTTAACTTATCTTTTATTTTGACACGTGTACGACAGGAGAAGAGAGAAACCAAAGGGGTGGACGCATCCCGCACACAACGCTCAATCAACATTGAATCAACGTCGATTCAACGTCATGGGGCATTGAGTCAACGTAGATTCAATGTTGACCTAACGTCGTATGCCTCCCGGGGAGTTGGGCTGATATACCTATTAGAGACAGAGCAAATATTGGGCCAGTTTCACCAGAGTCTACCTTATGCATGACTTTACATGTATTGCAACTCATTTGAGCCGCGACACGACAAAACCAACAATGTGGTTGTGCGCCCAGCGCAGACTCAGATCAGCCTGGGCATCCGCCCAGTCTGATGAGAGTCTTTGCAGTGCGCTTAAAGGGTAGCTAAGAGTCTAAGCTACCTCCATGCGGACAGCGAAGACTCTGATCAGACTGGGCGGATCTGAGTCTTCGCTGGACGCACAACCACTTTGTTGGTTTTGTCGTGTTGCGGCTCATTTGTAAGAAGGAAATCAAAGAATACTTACGTTTTTTTTGTTCAGCCCCCACCCCCCCTCTCTTCCTCCTCGCAGAATCTGAAATGGAAAACAGAAGAGAGACAAAAGAAGTCCAACACACTTGGGTTATAAAGCAACTATTATCACATGACATAACCCACTGGGCAAACAAGGTTGAATCAACACTGATTCAAAGTTGATTCAACGTCATGACGTCGAATCAAAGTTGATTCAGTGTTGATTCTACGGCGAGTGCCTGTTGGGAACCAATCACAAGACAACCTAACCTAGTTTAACATACTATTAGAGACAGAGCAAATATTGAACCAGTTTCACCCGAGTATACCTTATGCCTGACTTGACATTTATTGCAACTCATTTGTGAGAAGAAAATCAATCAATCACATCATAACCTAACCTAGCTTAACTTATCTTTTATTTTGACACGTGTACGACAGGAGAAGAGAGAAACCAAAGGGGTGGACGCGTCCCGCACACAACGCTCAATCAACATTGAATCAACGTCGATTCAACGTCATGGGGCATTGAATCAACGTAGATTCAATGTTGACCTAACGTCGTATGCCTCCCGGGGAGTTGGGCTGATATACCTATTAGAGACAGAGCAAATATTGGGCCAGTTTCACCAGAGTCTACCTTATGCATGACTTTACATGTATTGCAACTCATTTGAGCCGCGACACGACAAAACCAACAATGTGGTTGTGCGCCCAGCGCAGACTCAGATCAGCCTGGGCATCCGCCCAGTCTGATGAGAGTCTTTGCAGTGCGCTTAAAGGGTAGCTAAGAGTCTAAGCTACCTCCATGCGGACAGCGAAGACTCTGATCAGACTGGGCGGATCTGAGTCTTCGCTGGACGCACAACCACTTTGTTGGTTTTGTCGTGTTGCGGCTCATTTGTAAGAAGGAAATCAAAGAATACTTACGTTTTTTTTGTTCAGCCCCCACCCCCCCTCTCTTCCTCCTCGCAGAATCTGAAATGGAAAACAGAAGAGAGACAAAAGAAGTCCAACACACTTGGGTTATAAAGCAACTATTATCACATGACATAACCCACTGGGCAAACAAGGTTGAATCAACACTGATTCAAAGTTGATTCAACGTCATGACGTCGAATCAAAGTTGATTCAGTGTTGATTCTACGGCGAGTGCCTGTTGGGAACCAATCACAAGACAACCTAACCTAGTTTAACATACTATTAGAGACAGAGCAAATATTGAACCAGTTTCACCCGAGTATACCTTATGCCTGACTTGACATTTATTGCAACTCATTTGTGAGAAGAAAATCAATCAATCACATCATAACCTAACCTAGCTTAACTTATCTTTTATTTTGACACGTGTACGACAGGAGAAGAGAGAAACCAAAGGGGTGGACGCGTCCCGCACACAACGCTCAATCAACATTGAATCAACGTCGATTCAACGTCATGGGGCATTGAATCAATGTAGATTCAATGTTGACCTAACGTCGTATGCCTCCCGGGGAGTTGGGCTGATATACCTATTAGAGACAGAGCAAATATTGGGCCAGTTTCACCAGAGTCTACCTTATGCATGACTTTACATGTATTGCAACTCATTTGAGCCGCGACACGACAAAACCAACAATGTGGTTGTGCGCCCAGCGCAGACTCAGATCAGCCTGGGCATCCGCCCAGTCTGATGAGAGTCTTTGCAGTGCGCTTAAAGGGTAGCTAAGAGTCTAAGCTACCTCCATGCGGACAACGAAGACTCTGATCAGACTGGGCGGATCTGAGTCTTCGCTGGACGCACAACCACTTTGTTGGTTTTGTCGTGTTGCGGCTCATTTGTAAGAAGGAAATCAAAGAATACTTACGTTTTTTTTGTTCAGCCCCCACCCCCCCCTCTCTTCCTCCTCGCAGAATCTGAAATGGAAAACAGAAGAGAGACAAAAGAAGTCCAACACACTTGGGTTATAAAGCAACTATTATCACATGACATAACCCACTGGGCAAACAAGGTTGAATCAACACTGATTCAAAGTTGATTCAACGTCATGACGTCGAATCAAAGTTGATTCAGTGTTGATTCTACGGCGAGTGCCTGTTGGGAACCAATCACAAGACAACCTAACCTAGTTTAACATACTATTAGAGACAGAGCAAATATTGAACCAGTTTCACCCGAGTATACCTTATGCCTGACTTGACATTTATTGCAACTCATTTGTGAGAAGAAAATCAATCAATCACATCATAACCTAACCTAGCTTAACTTATCTTTTATTTTGACACGTGTACGACAGGAGAAGAGAGAAACCAAAGGGGTGGACGCGTCCCGCACACAACGCTCAATCAACATTGAATCAACGTCGATTCAACGTCATGGGGCATTGAATCAACGTAGATTCAATGTTGACCTAACGTCGTATGCCTCCCGGGGAGTTGGGCTGATATACCTATTAGAGACAGAGCAAATATTGGGCCAGTTTCACCAGAGTCTACCTTATGCATGACTTTACATGTATTGCAACTCATTTGAGCCGCGACACGACAAAACCAACAATGTGGTTGTGCGCCCAGCGCAGACTCAGATCAGCCTGGGCATCCGCCCAGTCTGATGAGAGTCTTTGCAGTGCGCTTAAAGGGTAGCTAAGAGTCTAAGCTACCTCCATGCGGACAACGAAGACTCTGATCAGACTGGGCGGATCTGAGTCTTCGCTGGACGCACAACCACTTTGTTGGTTTTGTCGTGTTGCGGCTCATTTGTAAGAAGGAAATCAAAGAATACTTACGTTTTTTTTGTTCAGCCCCCCCCCCCCCCCCCCCCTCTCTCCCTCGTCGCAGAATCTGAAATGGAAAACAGAAGAGAGACAAAAGAAGTCCAACACACTTGGGTTATAAAGCAACTATTATCACATGACATAACCCACTGGGCAAACAAGGTTGAATCAACACTGATTCAAAGTTGATTCAACGTCATGACGTCGAATCAAAGTTGATTCAGTGTTGATTCTACGGCGAGTGCCTGTTGGGAACCAATCACAAGACAACCTAACCTAGTTTAACATACTATTAGAGACAGAGCAAATATTGAACCAGTTTCACCCGAGTATACCTTATGCCTGACTTGACATTTATTGCAACTCATTTGTGAGAAGAAAATCAATCAATCACATCATAACCTAACCTAGCTTAACTTATCTTTTATTTTGACACGTGTACGACAGGAGAAGAGAGAAACCAAAGGGGTGGACGCGTCCCGCACACAACGCTCAATCAACATTGAATCAACGTCGATTCAACGTCATGGGGCATTGAATCAACGTAGATTCAATGTTGACCTAACGTCGTATGCCTCCCGGGGAGTTGGGCTGATATACCTATTAGAGACAGAGCAAATATTGGGCCAGTTTCACCAGAGTCTACCTTATGCATGACTTTACATGTATTGCAACTCATTTGAGCCGCGACACGACAAAACCAACAATGTGGTTGTGCGCCCAGCGCAGACTCAGATCAGCCTGGGCATCCGCCCAGTCTGATGAGAGTCTTTGCAGTGCGCTTAAAGGGTAGCTAAGAGTCTAAGCTACCTCCATGCGGACAGCGAAGACTCTGATCAGACTGGGCGGATCTGAGTCTTCGCTGGACGCACAACCACTTTGTTGGTTTTCTCGTGTTGCGGCTCATTTGTAAGAAGGAAATCAAAGAATACTTACGTTTTTTTTGTTCAGCCCCCCCCCCCCCCCTCTCTCCCTCCTCGCAGAATCTGAAATGGAAAACAGAAGAGAGGCAAAAGAAGTCCAACACACTTGGGATATAAAGCAACTATTATCACATGACATAACCCACTGGGCAAACAAGGTTGAATCAACACTGATTCAAAGTTGATTCAACGTCATGACGTCGAATCAAAGTTGATTCAGTGTTGATTCTACGGCGAGTGCCTGTTGGGAACCAATCACAAGACAACCTAACCTAGTTTAACATACTATTAGAGACAGAGCAAATATTGAACCAGTTTCACCCGAGTATACCTTATGCCTGACTTGACATTTATTGCAACTCATTTGTGAGAAGAAAATCAATCAATCACATCATAACCTAACCTAGCTTAACTTATCTTTTATTTTGACACGTGTACGACAGGAGAAGAGAGAAACCAAAGGGGTGGACGCGTCCCGCACACAACGCTCAATCAACATTGAATCAACGTCGATTCAACGTCATGGGGCATTGAATCAACGTAGATTCAATGTTGACCTAACGTCGTATGCCTCCCGGGGAGTTGGGCTGATATACCTATTAGAGACAGAGCAAATATTGGGCCAGTTTCACCAGAGTCTACCTTATGCATGACTTTACATGTATTGCAACTCATTTGAGCCGCGACACGACAAAACCAACAATGTGGTTGTGCGCCCAGCGCAGACTCAGATCAGCCTGGGCATCCGCCCAGTCTGATGAGAGTCTTTGCAGTGCGCTTAAAGGGTAGCTAAGAGTCTAAGCTACCTCCATGCGGACAGCGAAGGCTCTGATCAGACTGGGCGGATCTGAGTCTTCGCTGGACGCACAACCACTTTGTTGGTTTTGTCGTGTTGCGGCTCATTTGTAAGAAGGAAATCAAAGAATACTTACGTTTTTTTTTGTTCAGCCCCCCCCCCCCCCCCCCCCTCTCTCCCTCCTCGCAGAATCTGAAATGGAAAACAGAAGAGGAGAGACAAAAGAAGTCCAACACACTTGGGTTATAAAGCAACTATTATCACATGACATAACCCACTGGGCAAACAAGGTTGAATCAACACTGATTCAAAGTTGATTCAACGTCATGACGTCGAATCAAAGTTGATTCAGTGTTGATTCTACGGCGAGTGCCTGTTGGGAACCAATCACAAGACAACCTAACCTAGTTTAACATACTATTAGAGACAGAGCAAATATTGAACCAGTTTCACCCGAGTATACCTTATGCCTGACTTGACATTTATTGCAACTCATTTGTGAGAAGAAAATCAATCAATCACATCATAACCTAACCTAGCTTAACTTATCTTTTATTTTGACACGTGTACGACAGGAGAAGAGAGAAACCAAAGGGGTGGACGCGTCCCGCACACAACGCTCAATCAACATTGAATCAACGTCGATTCAACGTCATGGGGCATTGAATCAACGTAGATTCAATGTTGACCTAACGTCGTATGCCTCCCGGGGAGTTGGGCTGATATACCTATTAGAGACAGAGCAAATATTGGGCCAGTTTCACCAGAGTCTACCTTATGCATGACTTTACATGTATTGCAACTCATTTGAGCCGCGACACGACAAAACCAACAATGTGGTTGTGCGCCCAGCGCAGACTCAGATCAGCCTGGGCATCCGCCCAGTCTGATGAGAGTCTTTGCAGTGCGCTTAAAGGGTAGCTAAGAGTCTAAGCTACCTCCATGCGGACAGCGAAGACTCTGATCAGACTGGGCGGATCTGAGTCTTCGCTGGACGCACAACCACTTTGTTGGTTTTCTCGTGTTGCGGCTCATTTGTAAGAAGGAAATCAAAGAATACTTACGTTTTTTTTGTTCAGCCCCCCCCCCCCCTCTCTCCCTCCTCGCAGAATCTGAAATGGAAAACAGAAGAGGAGAGACAAAAGAAGTCCAACACACTTGGGTTATAAAGCAACTATTATCACATGACATAACCCACTGGGCAAACAAGGTTGAATCAACACTGATTCAAAGTTGATTCAACGTCATGACGTCGAATCAAAGTTGATTCAGTGTTGATTCTACGGCGAGTGCCTGTTGGGAACCAATCACAAGACAACCTAACCTAGTTTAACATACTATTAGAGACAGAGCAAATATTGAACCAGTTTCACCCGAGTATACCTTATGCCTGACTTGACATTTATTGCAACTCATTTGTGAGAAGAAAATCAATCAATCACATCATAACCTAACCTAGCTTAACTTATCTTTTATTTTGACACGTGTACGACAGGAGAAGAGAGAAACCAAAGGGGTGGACGCGTCCCGCACACAACGCTCAATCAACATTGAATCAACGTCGATTCAACGTCATGGGGCATTGAATCAACGTAGATTCAATGTTGACCTAACGTCGTATGCCTCCCGGGGAGTTGGGCTGATATACCTATTAGAGACAGAGCAAATATTGGGCCAGTTTCACCAGAGTCTACCTTATGCATGACTTTACATGTATTGCAACTCATTTGAGCCGCGACACGACAAAACCAACAATGTGGTTGTGCGCCCAGCGCAGACTCAGATCAGCCTGGGCATCCGCCCAGTCTGATGAGAGTCTTTGCAGTGCGCTTAAAGGGTAGTTAAGAGTCTAAGCTACCTCCATGCGGACAGCGAAGACTCTGATCAGACTGGGCGGATCTGAGTCTTCGCTGGACGCACAACCACTTTGTTGGTTTTGTCGTGTTGCGGCTCATTTGTAAGAAGGAAATCAAAGAATACTTACGTTTTTTTTGTTCAGCCCCCCCCCCCCCCTCTCTCCCTCCTCGCAGAATCTGAAATGGAAAACAGAAGAGAGGCAAAAGAAGTCCAACACACTTGGGATATAAAGCAACTATTATCACATGACATAACCCACTGGGCAAACAAGGTTGAATCAACACTGATTCAAAGTTGATTCAACGTCATGACGTCGAATCAAAGTTGATTCAGTGTTGATTCTACGGCGAGTGCCTGTTGGGAACCAATCACAAGACAACCTAACCTAGTTTAACATACTATTAGAGACAGAGCAAATATTGAACCAGTTTCACCCGAGTATACCTTATGCCTGACTTGACATTTATTGCAACTCATTTGTGAGAAGAAAATCAATCAATCACATCACAACCTTACCTAGCTTAACTTATCTTTTATTTTGACACGTGTACGACAGGAGAAGAGAGAAACCAAAGGGGTGGACGCGTCCCGCACATAACGCTCAATCAACATTGAATCAACGTCGATTCAACATCATGGGGCGTTGAATCAACGTTGATTCAATGTTGACCTAACGTCGTATGCCTCCCGGGGAGTTGGGCTGATATACCTGTTAGAGACAGAGCAAATATTGGGCCAGTTTCACCAGAGTCTACCTTATGCATGACTTTACATGTATTGCAACTCATTTGAGCCGCGACACGACAAAACCAACAATGTGGTTGTGCGCCCAGCGCAGACTCAGATCAGCCTGGGCATCCGCCCAGTCTGATGAGAGTCTTTGCAGTGCGCTCAAAGGGTAGCTAAGAGTCTAAGCTACCTCCATGCGGACAGCGAAGACTCTGATCAGACTGGGCTGATCTGTGTCTTCGCTGGACGCACAACCACTTTGTTGGTTTTGTTGTGTTGCGGCTCATTTGTAAGAAGGAAATCAAAGAATACTTACGTTTTTTTGTTCAGCCCCCCCCCTCTCTCCCTCCTCGCAGAATCTGAAATGGAAAACAGAAGAGAGACAAAAGAAGTCCAACACACTTGGGTTATAAAGCAACTATTATCACATGACATAACCCACTGGGCAAACAAGGTTGAATCAACACAGATTCAAAGTTGATTCAACGTCATGACGTCGAATAAAAGTTGATTCAGTGTTGATTCTACGGCGAGTGCCTGTTGGGAACCAATCACAAGACAACCTAACCTAGTTTAACATACTATTAGAGACAGAGCAAATATTGAACCAGTTTCACCCGAGTATACCTTATGCCTGACTTTACATTTATTGCAACTCATTTGTGAGAAGAAAATCAATCAATCACATCACAACCTAACCTAGCTTAACTTATCTTTTATTTTGACACGTGTACGACAGGAGAAGAGAGAAACCAAAGGGGTGGACGCGTCCCGCACACAACGCTCAATCAACGTTGAATCAACGTCGATTCAACCCCATGAAGATGAATCAACGGTGATTCAATTTAAATCAACGTCGATTCAACGTCATGGGGCGTTGAATCAACGGTGATTCAATTTTGACCTAACGTCGTATGCCTCCCGGGGAGTTGGGCTGATATACCTATTAGAGACAGAGCAAATATTGGGCCAGTTTCACCTGAGTCCACCTGATGCATGACTTTACATGTATTGCAACTCATTTGTAAGAAGGAAATCAAAGAATACTCACGTTTTTTATGTTCAGCTCCCCCCCCCCCCCCCCCTCTCATGACGTCGAATCAAAGCAAATTTCCAGTGTTTAGTTTAGTTACCCAGTGATGATGTCTTTTCCAGATATAATGGCGTAGTTTTGACAAGCAAACTCGAACAAGCCTGCAAACTTTCATCATACCATTCTAGTGACATCTCCAAATTGTTGATTGGGTATCCCAATGCACTTTCAAGTTCGCGAGTTTTGGAAAAAATCCTAGGGTGTCTTGTCTCTTAGTGAGACAAAAGGTAGGTCCATTTTCATTGTTTTTAAACATCACTGAACTATATTCTTCATTTCCAGTCCCACCTGGAAAAAAAGAAGAAAAAAAAAACAACAATTACGTCTCTCATAATCCCAACACGACTTACCTACAGATGAGGATCTTGTAATTTTCTTAGGAACTACTTTACACCGTACCAAAACAATGTTACCCCTACTTTGTGACGGCAATATTGGTTTGCCTATACGTTTGAAAACTCGTCCTATGCCACAAGTATGAATTTTAGCACACGTGTATACTGTGCTTGATCTGTTTATGGTGTAATTTGATAACCTTAGCTCGATCAATAAAATATGATGACGTTTGCAAGACATCTTGGCTGACCATATATTAAACATCTGTATTAGCACTGACCTACTGATCTAGCAGACCGGGATAGAGCCCCGCTTGAGGCGAGAATCTTACCTACCGTAAACGGGGTTTCATTGTACACAGCATTTCAATATCACCGTCCCATCGTCCTGATGTAACTAAAATACTCTTGAAAAGGACGTAAAATCGCCTGTCATCCATCCATCCCTTACCAAGAAATAATATGATGGTAATATGCTATGTCGCACTTGCGCTGCGCTTCCACAGTGGTATAGTGGACTCGACAGTATCGGGTCATCGACAGTATCGGATCACTTGTAAGTTATCACCCGTTTTTTTTAACAAATGAAGTAAATATTTTTTACCATTATATTACAGTCATCAAGCTAGACCAATGGCAAAGTGCAGGGTGAAAAATTCGATCGAAATCGGCGGCTGTGAAACAAATCAGAGTTGTTGAAAAGCTTGGCCCCTCTTCAGGGCGCTTGCATTTTGCCTTTTGCTTGTTACCCGCAAACTAGATTTCGGTTATCGAAACTATTTCATCATCAGGCGATTGAAACCAATTTTGCTTTATAATGTGTCCTGGCATCCCTGAAATTGCAAGCTGTCGTTATTTTTGTGACATCCCGGTATTTGATGAAACTAAAGACTTGAAAAGTGGGGCACCGCTGTGCGACAGTAACGGATCATTATATAATTTGAACTGAAATACAGGCTTCTGCTAGAAAACTGTATGTTGGATGTATGGTCTGATGCTGAACACAAGTCATAAATCACCTACCTTAGTGGCTGCTGTGTCTTCTTTCGAAGAAGTTCAGTATAAAACTAAGACAACATCCTTTATGTAAAATGTCCCCATCCCACGCCCCACACGCTAGCGTATGATAATAAAGGTTATGCGTAGCACACCCAAGCTTCTGCTAAACATTCTGAAGAAACATTCGAGATCAGATCGCTTGTGCGTGAACCCAGTAATGACTGGCGTTCATCGGATGGACATCTGTGCACTGTGCAGACTCCGATTAATGCCGGAGAACAGGGGCCGTATTCATAAAGCCACTTAAGTCGTTGCTATGCTGTTGCTAAGACTAAATATCTATAAAGGAGATTCACTACAACTATGAAATTCGGTCTGGAGGAACAGTCTTTGTAAGACTGTTCCTCCAGAGCAAATTTCATAGTTGTAGGGAATCTCCTTCAAAGAAATTTAGCCTTAGCAACAGCATAGCAACGACTTAAGTCGTTTTATGAATACGGCCCCTGGTTGAATGACCATGAAGTGTTTACACACTGATTGCATTGAAATGTCAATGTTAAGGCGGAAAATCACCGTAAATTTGTTGATCCTAATCAGACACTACGGTCTTATCAGGGTCTACACTTTGCAAAGGCAGATTATGATCTTTACTGTTTGAGTAGTTCCGTGCTATGGGGCGCAGGGGGTTACTGGGTTAGGAACTTTTGGCATGCTTGTACTTTTGTATACATTCAACTTTTATTTAACAGAAATAACCGTTGCTGGTGAAGAACCACGTGAAAAATATCGTTGAAAGGCCGTAAAAAGTTTTCTCTGAGAGTTTAATAGGTCCAACTGTTTATGTAGCAAAATTATTGAAGCTAAGAAGGTTGGCAGAATGCCTCGGAGGAACTCTTGGGCGAATGACTTGGAGCCGTATTCATAAAACGACTTAAGTCGTTGCTATGCTGTTGCTAAGGCTAAATTTCATTAAAGGAGATTCCCTACAACTATGAAATTTGCTCTGGAGGAACAGTCTTACAAAGACTGTTCCTCCAGACCAAATTTCATAGTTGTAGGGAATCTCCTTTATAGATATTCAGCCTTAGCAACAGCATAGCAACGACTTAAGTGGTTTTATGAATACGGCCCCCGAGTCTTTGCTGGGCACATACGCCACTTTGTTGGTTTTATCGACGCCACTTTGTTGGTTTTGGCGACCAAGTACTAACTCTCTTGTCTCAAAGGTACCATTAAAACTAACAAGAAAAATCTTTAACTAAAAAATGTGTTATGAAACACTATGCCCCCAACCATATGCTTGCCTCTAAAGAAGGTTCATCTAATAATGCTTTTACCTTTGTACCATAGGCTTCAATGCACTAAGTCGAAAAAGAAGCTTAACTCAGTCAAAAATTTATGAATTGTTTTCGAAAGTTAATCAGGTCATCTACACCTTAGGCAATATCTTCCTGCAAAAAATCATGATCCTAGCATCAGGGGTTCTCCAGATATTTTGTTCACAAGGTTCCATAGGCAAATAATGCCCTAAGTTGAAAAGGGGGCATTTTGATTGATTTGATGCTTAACGTCCACGGTAAACAACTAAGGTCATGTCGGGACGGTCAGTTAACCTAACCAAACTATTCCTGGGCAGGCTTAGACCTCCTAAGCGGTTAACCAGTACTAAGTTCACATACTTTCGCCAGTAACTGACAACATAACTCGGTCAAAAATTCACGATTTTTTTTTCAAAAGTTAATCAGGTCATCTACACCACAGGCAGTATCTTCCAGCAAAAAATCATGATCCTAGCATTAGGGGTCCTCCAGATATTTTGTTCACAGGGTTCCATAGGCTTCCAATGCACTTAGTCGAAAAGGGGCATAATTTGGTCAAAAATACACGAACTTTTCTCAAAAGTTAATCAAGTCATCTACACCTTAGGCATTGTCATCCTGCAAAACCTCATGATTCTAGCATTAAGGGTTCTTGAGATATTTTGTTCACAAGGTTCCACAGGCTAAGTCGAAAAAGGGGCATAACTCTGAAAATATGTGACCCACGGAAAAAAGAAAAAACACGTGTGCGCTTATTTTTCATACTGATTATGTGTTTAAAGTTTAAAGTGTCTAGCTTTTACTGTTCTTGACTGGATGAAAAGGTACCTTAGTACCATAGGCTTCAATGCACTAAGTCCAAAAAGGGGCATAACTCGGTCAAAAATTTATGTTTTTTTTTTCTTCAAAAGTTATTCAGGTCATCTACACCTTAGGGAATATCTTCCTGCAAAATATCATGGTCCTAGCATCAGGGGTTCTCCAGATATTTTGTTCACAAGGTTCCATAGGCTTACAATGCACTAAGTCGAAAAAGGGGCATAACTTGGTCGAAAATTCACGAACTTTTTTTAAAAGTTAATCAGGCCATCTACACCTTGAGCATTGTCATCCTGCAAAGCCTCATGATCCAAGCGTCAGGGGTTCTTGAGATTTTTTGTTCACAAGGTTCCACAGCCTAAGTCGAAAAAGGGCCATAACTCTGGAAATACATGACCGGCGGAAAAAAAATACGGGTCTGCTTATTTTCCATACTGATCATGTGTATAAAGTTTCACGTTCCTAGCTCTTACTGTTCTTGACTGTAAGTAAGGGTACCTTTGGACCATAGGCTTTAATGCACTAAATCGAAAAAGGGGCATAACTCGGTCAAAAATGTATTTTTTTTTTCAAAAGTTAATCAGGTCATCTACACTTTAGGCAGTATACCCCTGCAAAAAATCATGCTCCTAGCATCAGGGGTTCTTGAGATATTTTGTTCACAAGGTTCCATAGGCTTACAATGCACTAAGTCGAAAAGGGGCATAACTTGGTAAAAAATTCACGAATTTTTTTCAAAAGTTAATCAGGTCATCTACACCTTGGGCATTGTCATCTTGCAAAACCTCATGATCCTAGCGTCAGGGGTTCTTGAGATATTTTGTTCACAAGGTTCCACAGGCTAAGTCGAAAAGGGGCATAACTCTGACAATATGTGACCAGCGGAAAAAAGAAAAAATGTGTTCGCTAATTTATCATACTGATCATGTGTATTAAGTTTCAAGCTCCTAGCTCTTACGGTTCTTGACTTATAGATAGCGGACAGACGTACTGACGGACGGACAGATGGACGGACAGGCCCAAACCAATATGCCCCCACAATTTCTCCGAAATTGGGGGCATAAAAATGATAATCGTCGCCGATTAAATGGAAGTGTGTTTTTTGTTTTGTAATATGTCTCTAGTTGAAGAGTAGACAATAACTTTCCTGAATATGACTCACGTCAGCTATGTCGGTAGGAACCCACAACCGTAATATGGACACTGGGTAGCGACAATGACCTATCTCAAAATTGGGCCGTCCAATTTGGAATTCAAAAATGGACTGCACTCAATTTAGAAAATGACCTGATTTCAAAATAGTTACCAACATGGTGCACTGTTTATTTGTGTGTATTAAGCCGAAAGTAGAAATCAAAAGTAGATCTACGTCGAAAAAAAAAAATTGAATATCTGCCAACAAGAGAAACATTATGACAAAGTGCTAGTATTCACAGTGCATGCGACGAGAAATATTCCTTGACCTTTGATATTATTGGTTAAATTTTGACATACTTGTTTTTTGACCAAGAAATCTTGTGAAATGTGGAACAATACCGAAATTATACGCGTCTGTGACGCGAAAATAGAAAATAATGGCTTTAAAACAGTGCTAAACAGCAGAGTCACTCAACCGTAACATAGAGGTCAAAGACGCATAATTGTGTAATGCAGCTGCTGCAGTCATATCTATAGGTGTACATATGTACCAGCTATGATGATTGAAGCTGCTGCAGTTTGTGAGAGACAGAGCTGAACATCGAGTTAAACACAATTGTTAACATTGGTAAACCTGATCACGGACGCCAAAGAAGATGCTGGCGAAGACGCTGACGCGGACGCAAACGCATACTCGGGCTACGACGCTTGAGGTATAGCATAATCTCTCCTTTGCATTCGCAAAGGCGCTTAAAAACAGGTTGTTGAAATCGGTCCCATTAAACAATATTCCAGTCATGTCGAGACATTGCCTCCGAATTCGAAGGACTTTTACCCAACAAATAACACTCTAGTCATGCTACAGCAACTACCAGCAGCTCTGTCGCAGAGGCACCAGGAAGTCCATCTATTTCCCGGGCCTCGATGGGTGGGGCCATCTATTTCCGGTAAGCTTCATTAAAGATGGTTTGAAATTTAATGGGAAATTCATGTCTAGTCAAGAGGCATTCAAGGACCATAACTCTGGAACAAAGCATGTGATCATGACCAAGGATAAAATCGATCAAATAAAACTCTAAATATTGAGACATATACATGTAAGTCTGAGCAAACAGAGTAGATGCAGATCAGACTACTCCCAAAGGAGCAGTTTGAATAGGGTCTACAAAGTTTGACATTCAATCTATATCATTTGGACGCATTATTTCATTTAAAACCAAACTGTTCTATTTTAGTATGATTACGGTAATTTTACGGTAATTATTATAGGTGTCCCAATTATTAGAAATTTTACGAAGCTTGCAGTAATTAAAACAGTTAATTGAAAGATACTGTAGGAAATGTTGCTAGATTAATCACGGTTGTAACTCTGGCAAAAAAGATCTTATCCTGACTCGGATCCATTCTGATGATAGGAACAATTTCTTGAAAGTTTCGTGAAAACCAGTTGATAACTGAAGGAAGAGTTGTAGTCACAAGATAAGTATTGTTGGACTGGTCAAGGGGCGTGACTTTGAGTTTTCTATAAAACCATCTGAAAAGTGTAGGAGTTGCGGTTCCCAGATTTATCTCATAGGTGGACCAAGGACAGTTACTCTGCAAAAAATGACCCCATTAAAGTATTTTCTACATCAGATGGTGATAACAATATATTTGAATTTTCATTAAAACCAGCTGGGAACTAAAGCGAAGTTGCGGCCACAATTTTTGTATTCCTACAGACCAATGAGAGAGGTCTCAGACTTCTAGAGTGTTCAACCTGTAGCAGTCTAGTACTGACAAACACCCTTGGCCCTCACAAACCATCAACAAGATGAACATGGCACAGCCCAGATGGGAAACACCACAATCAGGTTGATTACATCTTGGCGAGGAAGCGCTTCCGATCAGGAGTTAACATCCATAGGACAAGGAGTTTTCCTGGAGCAGACATAGGAAGTGACCATATCCTGGTGATGATGACTTTCTGAGGTCGTCTGAAGAAGGCTAGAAAGCCAACCTAGCCAATACTGAAGTTTGATCTTGAGCAGATAAGGGACCCAGATGTGGCATGCACTTTTGAAGCAACAATAGGTGGGCAATTTGCACCACTTCTTGGTCTGAGGGATGATGACATGGACATAGATATCATGATACAATCTACAATACACCCAGCAGGCACATGACGTCGAAATGACGTCAGACTGACGTCCATGCGACGTGGTGACGTCGCATGGACGTCAGTATGACGTTTCGACGTCATGTGCCCGCTGGGCAGTAATGACTGATGCACTTGGGAAGGAACGTCGCAGGAAAAAGCGCTGGGTCACCAGAGATGTTCTCGACCTCTGTGATGAGAGGAGAAACTTGAAGAAGCGGTATGAAGCAGGAGGAGCAAAAGAATACAGGGAAGCAAACAAGAGGATTCAGAAGGCAGTGAAGAAAGCGGAGGAGGACAGGATAGCTAGTCAGTGCTATGAGATCAAAACTTGCTTGAACAAAAATAACAGCAAAAAAGCATACCGGCTGGTGAAGGATCTAACTTCAGAGAAACAGGGTAGATCCACAACTATCCAGGTCAGGTCGGGGAAATGCCTTACAGAGGAACAAGAGAATTCTCAGCAGATGGACAGAATATTGCTCAGAACTATAATACCATGAGACTAACGGTGACAATGCGGTTGTGGACTGCAAACAGCCCCCAGAAGAAGATCTGCAACAATCCTTCGTGAGAAAGTTGAGATTGCAGTAGCAGCACTAAAAAGGGGGAAGTCTGCCGGAGTTGATAATATACCAGCAGCACTTGTTCAAGCTGGCGGGGAGACCATGATTGATGTTTTAAAAGATATAGATCTTTAACAGGATCTGGAGAACAGGAGAAAGGCCTACCCCATGGACTATGTCGCTGATCATTACACTCCCTAAAAAGGGCAACCTACAGCTCTGCCAGAACTACAGAACCATCAGCCTCATCAGTCATTCAAGCAAAGTCATGCTGAAAGTCACCTTGAACAGGATTAAACCAGAAGCCGAAGAGATAATCGCTGAGGAACAGGCTGGGTTCCCAGCAGGAAGGAGCACCACAGAACAGGCCTTCAACCTTAGAATCTTGTGTGAAAAGTATCTCCAACATCAGCAGAATCTGTACCATGTATTCAATGATTTAAAAAAAAAAAACATTGACAGGGTATGGCAAGCAGATTTATGGGCCACAATATCAGTGCAAATCTAGTTCGCACCATTGAGCAGCTATACGACAAGGCTATAAGTGCAGTCCTGAAGAATGACAACACAGGAGAATGGTTCAGAACAACAGTTGGAGTAAGACAAGGATGTCTTCTGTCACCCACCCTCTTCAACATTTTTCTCGAACGGATCATGTCTCATGCTCTAGAAGAACATATAGGCGGCAGAAACATTACCAATCTGCGGTTTGTCGATGACATAGACACTCTAGCTGAGGAAGAGCAGGAACTAGAAGCCCTAGTTGAAAGTCTCGACCAAACCTGCACAAGGTATAAGATGGAGATCAGTGCTGAGAAGATCAAACTGATGACAAACAGCGCAGATGGCATCCAGAGGGAGATCAAGGTAAAAGGGCAGAAGCTGGGTACCGTAACAAGCTTCAAATACCTTGAAGCAGTTGTCTCAGATGATGGTTCAAAACAGGAGGTTCTATCTAGGATTGCACAAGCCACTTCAGCTCTTACCAAGCTGAAACCAATTTGGAGAGATAACAATATATCTCTTGGATCAAAGGTAACACCTATGCGCTCCCTTGTCATTTCCATATTTCTATATGCCTGTGCATCATGGGTCTTGTCAGCAGAGTTAGAGAAAAGAACGCAGGCCTTTGATACGAGATGCTAACCAAATGTTACTTAACATTTCGTACAAGGACCATATAACCAATGAAGAGGTTCGCAGAAAGATCCAAGCAGCCATTCGAGAGTACGATGAACTCCTGACGCTGGTCAAGAAATGGAAACTAAGATGGTTTGGCCACGTCTCAAGGTCTAGGTCTTCTGGTTTAGCAAAGACGATTCGACAGGGCACAGTGAAAGGATAGAGAAGAAGAGATAGACAGAAGAAGAGGTGGTAAGACAATATTAAAGAGTGGATATGGGTGGAATTTGCCCGCTCAACTAGGGCAGCTGAAAACAGGACAAGGTGGAAAGGGGTTGTTTCGAAGTCATGTGTGGTGCCCCAACGACCTACTAAGATTATGGGATAGAATAGAATAGATAGACATACCAAGGACTGTGACTCTGGCAGAAACGATTCGCCATATTAAATACATGACCTGGTATCATATACTGAGAAAGAAGGAGGAGCTGTGACCACAAGATTTGTGTCACTTGACAGATCAAGGGCTGTACCTCTGATAAAAAAGACCAGACCCCGAACACTATAAATTATGATCGAAATCAAATGTTGATGACAATACCCTGAAAGTTTAAAGAAAATCGCCTGAAAACTGGACTGGGTTTGCGGTCACAAGATTTTCCCACAGATTTACAGATACATTGTACAGGACCGTCACTCTAGCAGAATGGTTTGATTATGCCCCCGATGAAATATGATCCACCTCAAGTGTTAATGACTATATCCTGAAAGCTTCACGGAAATCGGATGATAACTGAAGGACTTGAAATTACAAGATTTGTCAATGGACAGACGGACAAACTGTACACAATATGTATACTTTCTAGTACAAGTACCAGTACGCCAGGCACATTGCTGAACTGCACATGACGTTAATGCGATGTCATTGCGTCGCATCGATGCTAGGTTGACGATATTCGACGTCATATACCTGATGGATGACGTCTGATGATGGGCAACAACGGGGTGGAAAGGGACCTTACGATTTGAACGACTAACATTTATTCAGCTCAGTCTGAACTTCTGCAGAAACTGATCAGAGTGTAACATGGTGAATGGGTACACTTTCAGGGGAAGCAACTCTACCATTTTCATGTTTGTCTCCCTTCTCAATAGGGGTATACTCTTAAAAGAATTTTCTCTCAGACGAGAAAATTCTTTCCTTTACGATCACCCCCTTCAGTAACAGTTTTGACACCCAAGGAACCAAACATGATTCGGTTGGTTGATTTGATGCTTAACGACCAAACATGAAGTCACAAAAAGGTATCTCCTTTTGTAAAAATGGTAGGAATTTGCATATGTATGTGTATCCATTTACATTAACAAATTTCCAAGTCTTCCTATATGTGAAAGGAAAAGACCCTGATCAAACTGTGCAGATGCCCGGGTCGCTAACGGCTGAAAAAATTACCGCCTCCCGCCATAATCGAACCCGGACCGCTGGCTTAGCAGGCCAGTGCTATACTCACAGAGCTACCGGGGCTCCCATATACGTGTGTAAGCTGTAGTTAATACCCCCTTCACGCCAAACTCGTTTTCACTACGTTCTGGAAATTTTTGCCAAACGGGCTCAAACTGTGTGCGAACGGAGTGGACGTAGTAGCAACGTTTAGGTCTGTTTACGAACCTCATGGACGGACTCGGACGAACCCGTGGGAAGGGTGCTCCAGAACGTCGAGCATGTTTAAAATTTTCTGGCGACTATCCCTTTCTGGAATTAGACGGAGTGGCAACGTTCTTAAAACGAGATGGACGTGCTACGAACGGAATTGCCGTACTTCGATCCTACCAGGACGCATTACGGTCGGGCACTATTGGCAATACGTGTGCACGCTGACCTGTCCGTTGTAGCTCGTTCTTCCGATTCGCAGACGGAACACACTCGACCAGGGTATGCAGGACTCTTATTCTCTTGACTCCTAGACTCAGGAAAAGGCACAGGAGACTCTGCAACTTGAGGATGAGCTGTATGGGCTTCAGATGAGATGCAGCTTTGGGATCACACAGTAGCTGCTTTAGTATCGCCCGTCTGTCTAGCTCTGCTCTTGTTTGGAGGCATTGTTTGGTATACTCTAGTCTTTTAATTCAAAAGTTGATCAGTCAACCTAAGCACCATCTCCAATCAGCTAACCAAGTTTCAAGTCCCTAGCTCAAATACTTTTTTTTAGATATCTTGCTTATAGTTTAAAATGCCAATAAATTCTAAGGACCATGATTCCTAAAAAAGGACAGTATTTATTCAAAAGTTAATCAGTTATTCTACTCATCATCTCCAATCAGCTGACCAAGTTTCAAGTCCCAAGCTCAAATACTTTTCGAGATATTTTGCTGACAAGTTTAAAATGCCCTACTTTTCAAAAGGCCGTAACTCCGAAAAAATCAAGGAATTCGTTGAAAGGTTAATTAGTTAGTTAGTTAATTGACTCATCATCTCCAATCAGCTGACCAAATTACAAGTTCCTAACCGAAGTTACATACTTTTAGAGATATCTTGCTGACAAGTTTAAAATGCCGAGATTTTCAAGGGGCGATAACTCAAAAAGAAAAAAGATAATAAAAATAACAAGAGCTGTCGCCTGACAGCATAGCTCGCCTGACTAGTTGCTTGCCCATCATACAGTCGCTATAGTGGCGTGGTCTGCTATGCATAAAACTTCAGGCAAGCATGTCCATAATGACAACACATTTATAAACAAAAGTTACCTCAGAGATAAGTCTTAAAATAAAATTAAAATAAAAATATCACATGAAATTTCAGTCCAAGAGCTTGAGGTCAAAGAACTAAGGTGTGTGTGGGGGGGGGGGGAGAAGGGGGGGGGGGGGGGGGGGAGAAGGGGGGGGGGGCTAGGACGTATCAAAACCTTGAACAATTTTCTAACATCAGTCCAAGTATAAGTAACAACTGAGTCCATCGTGTCACTGTGAAATTACGTCTTTTAAAATATAAAACTTCAACCAAAATCTTTCAGACAAAATTCTACGTCGACTTCAAGGTCATCCAGTGGGGTAAGTATATAGCGTTTTGTAAAAACTAAAAAAAAAGTGTCTAACATTAGTTCAAGTGTATTTACTAAATCTCTGCCAAGCATTATGAATCAGTATGCAATTAGAAAACTTTAATAAAGACCAAATTTCCTAAGTCCCTGACCTTGACATCAAGGTCACCGAGTGGGGTGGGGTAGTAAGTACTCTGTAAGACTTTAGACTAATATCTAACTACAGTTCAAATATAAAAAGAATTCATCTATGAGTTCAGGAGATATGTGTCCTTAAAAACTTTAACCAAATCATCCAATCAATAAAAAGACAATTTTCTAAGTTCATGACCTTGACATCAAGGTAACTGAGGGGTGGGGGGTGGGGGTGGGGATAGTACCTTGGAAAACTTTGGACCAATATCTAACTACAGTGCAGGTATCATGGGAATCCATCCATGGGTTAAGGAGATATTGGGCTTTATAAAACTTTAACCAAAACATCCAGTCCAAAAAACTCCCAATTTTCTAAGTCAGTGAACTTGGCATCACGGTCACGGAGTGGCGTGGGGGTGGTACCCTGTTAAATTTTGGACCAATATCTAACTACAGTGCACGTATCAAAAGAATCCATCAATGGGTTAAGGAGATATAGGTCTTTGAAAACTTTAACCAAAACATCCACTCTGCACGCCGACGCTGACGGACTTTGTTCAAAAGTTAATATCATTCCTACTAAGATGGCAAAGACTCAAGCCCCTGGCTCAAATACTTTTTGAGGCATCTTGCTGGCAAGATTTCAACATGATTTTTTCCAAAGGGGCGTAACTTCAAAACTCGGACAAGAAAAATACAGGTCTACTATTTTTATATGATAAACCCATATGTAAAATTTCAAAACTCTAGCATGTTAGGTACTTTAAAGATGGTATGCGAGAGAACGGATGGCTGACTTGCGATTTTACGTCTTTTTCAACAGTATTTCAGTCATATCAGGACGATGGAAGGGCGATAATGAAAGGCTGTGTGCAATTGAACCCCGGTTACGACAGAAGGGCTCGAACCTGAGACCGCTTGATTAGTGCTACACCTACTGAGCTGCCTGGGCTCCTATATGGTATGCATGACAAACGAACGGACGCGCAGACGGACAACCAAGAAGCAATATGCCCCCAAAACGTCTTCGAATATTTACAGTACCCGGCTTTCGTTGCCAGGCCATTACAGGGTCTGACTGATGAGGCTTTATTAACCGAAACTACCCAGTGTATGCCACCTTCTATCTTATATGAGCCGCGACACGACAAAACCAACAATGTGGTTGTGCGCCCAGCGCAGGCTCAGATCAGCCTGGGCATCCGCCCAGTCTGATCAGAGTCTTCGCTGTCCGCATGTAGGTAGGTTAGACCCTTAGCTACCCTTTAAGCGCGTAGCGAAAAGTCTGATTGGACTGGGTGGATGCCAAGGCTGATCTGAGTCTGCGCTGGGCGCACAACCACATTGTTGGTTTTCTCGTGTCGCGGCTCATATTTTCTTTGCACTGAGAGAAACTCATTTATGATTTTTTAAATTTACTTGCAATAAAATAATGGTCGCATTTTATTTTTCCCCCTTTTGCTCAGAAAAAAAAATCTGTAAAAAATCCCGGAAGATTTTACGGTAGAATACCTGGCAACCAGCTGCCAGTTCATTTACCCAGTACTTCACTTTCCCCAGCAAACAGCTGATAAAATCTGATAAGCACACATATCAAATACATATAACTACTTCCATGATTTGGAAGTAAACATAGGGAGAGAGTGATAGACTGTACCGTTATTTTTACCGGCGTCTGTCTGTAGAAGATTTTTGGAAATCACGATATGGCAGATTTTTTTTCTTATATGACCGCACCGGAAAATACGTTTATAGTGTTGAAGGGCTATGTGACCATTACAACAATACCCGTCCTATTCTACCCTCCGTTGCGCGATATTCTTGCAAATATTTACGGACGCCCGTGAAAATAACGGGAAATGGACTGGCAGCTGGTTGCCAGTTATTTAACCGTAAAACCTACGGAAATTTTTCACAGTATATTTATGTTGATACATTATTTCAGTCCCTGATGCAGCTACAATGTGGCGGATCTTGTGATTATGGAGGTGGATTATAGCCAGCACGACCCATACACGTTTTACCGTAGGCAGGGCAGATATATCTGAGCAAACAGTGTAGATTCAGATCAGGCAACACCGTCTGAAGGAGCTGTCTGATCTGGGTCAGCATTCAGTGTTTCTCATTCTACCGGGATCCTTCGGAAGCATTACCGTAATGACCCTAAATATTCGGACAGACATGTCTGAGCAAACATTGTAGACCCAGATCATGGAGCAGTTTGATCAGGGTCTGCAAGGTTTACAATTCACTAAGCATCATTTGAATGCATTAACCATGTTAACGTGTGTAAAATCCACTTTCTAACAATAATTATTGTCCGACTTTCTAGTGTCCAAAGTGTTAGGGTCATTACGGTGTTGTACTGTGAAAACACATTGTTCCGATTCAAGGACAGTTAAGGTAATTATTTTAAGTGTCATACTTTTTAGAATTTTTTTCCGTAAGGGTTAGGGGTTAGCAAACTATAGATTTGTTAAGTTGTTGTGGGGTCAACGGCTCTATGAGACAGTATTTCAGTCCATATCGAGCCGTCTTGTAAAGAGAGGGAGAAAGAATAGAACAGATAGTATAGATGAGACTGAGAAACCCAAATGACCCCCTCCCGTACCTGCTGCAAGCACAGCCAGCCCTTGCCCTTCTATCACCCAAACTGGCCGGACGTCCCTGCACTGAAAGTAACGCAGCATCATCGCTCGACACGACCACCGTATAGACTGGTACAAATGATGCTGGTCTTTCACACTGTGGTGTCATTGTTAGAAGCTGAGACTAAATTTCAACAAGAGCTGTCGCCTGACAGCATAGCTCGCCTGAATAGGTGCTTGCCCATCACACAGTCGCTATGGTGGTGTGGACTGCTATGTATAAAACTTCAGGCAAGCATGTCCATAATGACAACACATTTATAAACAAAAGCTATCTCAGAAATGTCTTAAAATAAAAAAAAAATCCACATGAAATTTTAAAGTCCATGAGCTTGAGGTCAAAGAACTAAGGGGTAGGGGGGAGGAGGGCAGGGCTAGGATGTATCAAAGCCTTTAACCGTTATCTAACATCAGTCCAAATATTAGTATCAACTGAGTCCATTGTGGCACTGTGAAATTATGTCTTCATTAATATAAAACTAATCAAAATCTTTAAGACAAAACTCAAAGTCCATGACCTTGACATCAAGGTCATCCAGTCGGGTAAGTATATAGTGTTTTGTAAAAACTCAAAAAAGTGTCTAACATCAGTTCAAGTGTAAACTAAATCTCTGCCAAGCATTATGAATCAGTACGCAATTAGAAAACTTTAATAAAGACCAAATTTCCTAAGTGCCTGACCTTGACATCAAGGTCACCGAGCAGGGCTGGGGTAGTACTCTGTAAAACTTTGGACTAATATCTAACTACAGTGCAAATATAAAAAGAATTCATCTATGGTTTCAGGAGATATGTGTCATTAAAAAACTTTAACCAAAACATCCAATCAATAAAAAGACAATTTTCTAAGCCCATGACCTTGACATCAAGGTCACTGAGGGGGGTGGGGGTAGTACCTTGGAAAACTTTAGACCAATATCTAACTACAGTGCAAGTATCAAAGGAATCCATCCATGGGTTAAGGAGATATTGGGCTTTATAAAACTTTAACCAAAACATCCAGTCCCAAAAAAAATCCCAATTTTCTAAGTCCATGACCTTGCCATCAAGGTCAAGGAGTGGGGTGGGGTGGTACCATGTTAAACTTTGGACCAATATCTAACTACAGTGCAAGTATCAAAAGAATCCATCCATGGGTTAGGGAGATATAGGTCTTTAAAAAACTTTAACCAAAACATCCAATCCGGACGCCGACGCGGACGCGGACACGGACGCCGTGGTGACAACAATAGCTCTTCCTGAACTTTCGTTCAGGCGAGCTAAAAAGGACGGCTGGATGGATGACTCGCGATTTACGTCATTTTTAACAGTATTTCAGTCATATCAGGACGCTGAATATAACGCAGCTCCATCGCTCGACCCGACCACCCGTATATAGAGTGGTACAATGCTGGGCTTGCTCACTGTGGTGTTAGAAGCTGAGACAAAATTTCAAAGCGGACGGATGGATGACTTGCGATGTTACGTCCTTTTTCAAACAGTATTTCAGCTATATCAGGACGATGGTAGGGTAATAATGAAAGGCTGTGTGCAATGGGATCCAGTTTACGGTTGTTAAATTCCCGCATCCAGCGGGGCTGGAACCCGGAATCGCTAGATCAAAAGGCCAGCGTCAAAAAGGCCGGAAGTGAATTGACTGGGTAAAAGGACAGAAAATGGAATTCACAAAGATTTTACGGTACAGATGAAGACTAAAATTGAAGAGATTCTAAATACAACATGCAGAAATAGAAATGTTCTACTTACAAAGCCAAACACCATCTTCTCACTTTTAGCGCCAAATCTAGAGTGACGGTCAACACACTACAAATATTTAGTACTCACGCACGTTGACCAATGAAAATGAACAAAACCACAATGCCAATCAAGACATGGATTTAACAATAGCAGTACCAGTATCGCATACATATAGCCTGGGGCATTTGTTCCGCACCATGAAGATGTTTTTTGTTGTTGTTGTTGTTTTTTATATGGGCCTTATGACCCTTTTAAGAATAGTTCTTATTTCGGGCCGATCATTAAGCAAAGGTGGACGAAAACCGGGGTTTCCGGGAAGCAACATTACCTTCCGAAAGCAGAACTTTGCTTTTTTCACTTGTGCGCTGACCGGCTAAGCTCGTGAAATACATGATGATGTGCTGGGGCAAAATGAGCAGGCGCACAGGCGATTCTGTCTACACATTTCTACAAGACTTTTCTTAACGACTTCCTTTTGGAGATGGAATCTAGGTCTCTAGGGAAGTATATTGGTGACCTGTATGTAGGATGTCCGACCGTGGCTGATGATGTTCTCTTGGTGTCTTCCAGTGACGATGAAATGCAGCTAATGCTCAATCTTGCTTATATCAACTCACAGGAGAAGAGATATATTATCCATCCCCAAAAAAGTACAGCCCTACGACGTAATGTTAGTAAAAGTGTAAGAAACAATGAAATTATAACTACTTGGAAGCTGGGTTCAAAGGGGTACAATGTATAGGTTGAACCAAGGTTAACCCATCTTGGCCTGACTAGGGCAGAAAAATCAGAAACTTCCATCAATATCACAGAAAGAATAAGTGCGGCCCGAAGGACCTTGTATGCCCTGATGAAAACTGGGGTTCATGGTACGAGTGGACTAAATCCGAAGATTTCCTTTAGGATATATCAGGTCTATGTGATTCCCAGGTTGCTGTACGGTCTGGAGACATTGTCGCTGACTGACACCCAAGTCGGTCAACTACAGCGGTTTCACATATCAACTCTGAAGAAACTACAATCGTTACCAGAGCAGAGGTCTCTTCGGCAGTGCAGCTGCTGTTGGGCGCTCTTCCAATACAGGCCGAACTGCATAAGAGGCAGTTAAGTCTACTCCATTGCCCGTTCCAGAAATGAGAAGATAAATGCCAGGGTAGTTTCTTCTGTACGGTTGAATGCATCTTGGATATGTATAACCTTCCTCAGGCCTCTTGTCTTGAAAATTATACAAAGTTCTCCTAGAAAAAGATCACTCGTGAGTCAATATGTCAGTTCTGGACCCAGCGTTTGGTTGCAGATGCCCAGACGAGGAGGTCTACCTTGGTTAATTGTTATCTTACCTCCATGGCGGTGGGTGTTACTCATACAGTATGGGAATCAGCTGCAAACAACGTGCATGATATTAGAAGAAGTATCACTAAAGTATGTATGATGACAGGAGTATATATGCTTCAGTCAACAAAAGCTAGATTCAATCAGTACAGTATGGATGAGACCTGTCTGTTGTGTAGACTCGGCCCAGAAGATCTATCTCAGTCATGTTCTCCTACGTTGCCCTGCTCTGGCTGAGATTAGAGACTCGTCACTGAAAGATATCAGGGTATTCCTGGCAAGTCAGTTTGGTCAGCCATTCTATTCATCCCGATCAAGGATGGAGTTGGTGAACATGACTGCTAGACAGTCACAACCTGATGAGTCTGCTAGGGGCTCGTGTTGCAGAGGAGGTCTTGTTGCAGCTGGAGGCTCTGAGTCGTAGGTTCTGTTTTCGGTTGAATGCAAAAAGGTTGCAACTCTACAGAAAATTGTCCAATTAAGCTATATTCCCGATTTATCAATGTGGCCGCCACCACAAGTCTAACCTGTCTGTACATAGTGCGTATATAGCTGTTATTCCTGGATTTACCTAATTATGTGAATCAACGAATCAACCTAAAACATCTACCGGTCAACGACCAGGATGCGCCATTCTACTGGCGGGATTTACAGAAACAGAAACAGACAGGCCTATTTCAGTCATATTAAGACGATGGTTGGGTGATAATGAAAGGCTGTGTGCGATGAAATCTCGTTTACGATTGAAAAGATTCTCGCCTAGGGCGGGGCTCGAACCCTAACAGCTAGATCAGCAAGGCAGCGCCAAACGCACTAAGCTACCGGGGATCCGTGTGGCTTTACATCCACGGTTAAGAGCTATTGTCATGTCGGGGCGGTCAGTTTACCTTACCACCCTATTCCTGGGTAGGCTCAGACCTCCTGAGCGGTTAACCAGTACCAAGTGCTCATACTTTCGCCAGTAACGGCCAACTGCCCTTCTTGAATCAGTCAGCGGAAGGAGAAACAATAGTATGCGGCTGGTCCGGGTATCGAACCCGGGACCTGTGGCTTTTGAGTCAGACGTTTCGTGGAAAAATAAAGAAGATTTTTCACAAAAACATAGCAATTTCGGGAGTTTTGTAAAAAAAAAAGAAGAGCAAAAACCACAGCAACAACAACAACAACAACAACAAAAAAACAACAACGCCGACTCATATTTTACAAAGCTGAAGGTTTGTATTGATACGAATCTAATAGCACCATGATATATTGAAGACCATTTGAGCCGCGACACGACAAAACCAACAAAGTGGCATGTGCACCCAGCGAAGACTCAGATCAGCAAGGGCAGTCGCCCAGTCTGATCAAAGTTTTCGCTGTTGGCATGGAGGTAGCGTAGACCTTTATCTAGCCTTAAAGCATACAGCGAATACTCTTATCAGACTGGACGGATGCTTAGGCTGAACTGAGTCTTTGCGTGGCGCACATGACACTTTGGTGGTTTTGTCGTCCAATGGACATGCAGCACTGAAGCAGCGCATCAGCGTCAGTATATCGTTCCGATATTGCATTGACGCTGATGGGACGATGTTTCAATGTTGTTTGAGATTGCCCACTGCATTATATTGCGAATCTCTTGTCACCAAATTGTTGGCTTGTTTTGTAGTCCATGGCAGGATGCCCATTGGACATACAGCACTGGAGCAACTTACGAGAGTTAGTGTATCACACCGACGTTGCGCTGACGCTGATGTGACGTTGCGTCGGCGTTGACGTAGTGTAGACTATGATACCGTGTCATATTGACGCTGTATGCCTGCTTGAACTAGTTGTTTATACACTGTAAAAGTCCCACAGATTTTGCGATTACTGCCAATTGGCTGCCTTGCCCTTTACCGTCAAAAGTACGGGACAGTACCGTACGCTTTTAAGATGAAAACTGACGGCATTGTGTAAAATCCTTGTTGGAATTCCACATTTGATTTTTGATTGATTGTGAACGTTTTTTGTACAATGATGTTGGTTGCCGTATTAAAAACTTAAGGTATTAGCCAGTTTCCAGGTATTTTACCGCAAAATCTACGGGATTTTTTCAGTGTATGTGGTTTATGCTATGAGTAAATATTTGCGATTCTTTGAATCCATGAATGTGCTAAAATTTTGCCAATTTCAAGCTGAATACAATTCCGAAACTTTTCTCAGAAGGAATGTATCTTTGGGACGGCGCTGTGGGGGCACTGATTTGTGCCCGGCGAAGAATCAACGTTGCTTCAATGTTGCTGCCACGTACCCTCCCCCAGAATGCATTGCAAATCTCTTATGCATCATCACTGGTGAAGTGTGTTCCGACGTGGCACTGATGCTGATGCAATGTTGATTCGGCGTTGACGTCGTGTTGACTACGATATGAACTTTTATCGAGGTTGTTTGTCCGCCTTGTGGCTGTTAATACGTGGGTTATGCCAAGATTAAATATCCATATTTCTGTATGCCTGTGAGTCATAGACCTTGTGGCTGTTAATACGCGGTTGACGCCAAGATTAAATATCCATATTTCTGTATATGCATGCGAGTCATATACCTTGATAGCAGAGGAAGTGAAAAGAACGCAGACATTTGAGATAAGATGCTATCAAAGGTTACTGAACATCTCCTTGTACAAGGACCATTTCACTAATGAGGATGTTCGCAGAAAGATCCAAGCAGCCGGTGAACTCCTGACCTTGGTTAAGAAGCGGAAACTGAGGTGGTTTGGCCATGTCTCAAGGTCTTCTGGCTTAGCAGACAATTCATTCTGTCAGTCTGCAGGGCACAGTGAAAGGAAAAAAAAGAAGAAGAGGGGGTGGTCATCAGAAGAGATGGAAAGACAATATCAAGGAGTGGACAGGCTGTACTTTGCTAGCTCGGTTACGGCAACTGAAGACAAAACTAGCTGGTAAGGAATCGTTGTAGTCATCTTTGGTGCCCCAACGACCTCGCAAGATCATGGGATAGACTAGACTAGATTAGACTAGAACTATTAGCGGGACTCTTTACTTGCGTTTCAATAAATCTAACAATATGACCGGGTAAGAAACCGCGTGGTGGGGTCGCACGGGATTGGGTCAGCGTTGGCTCTTGGCTGATTCATCATAAGAATGTTGAATCAGCGGTGAATCAATTTTTTTTTTCGTTTTTTTTTTTTTTCAACGAACGAGGTGTGCCCAGTGGGTGACTTTTGTATTTCCGGTTAATTAAGCAGATTTTTTTTTCTAAACATGGCAGTAGTGTAAAGAGAGACAAAAAGTCAATCCGCTGATACCTCACTTCACAGAGTCTGTCTGTGTGATATTCAGCTGTAATTCTGAAGGTGACATCTACGTTGAGGCAGTGTTGACAACGTTCATTCAATGTTATGACGTTGAATCAACGTTGTTTCAACGTTGTGTACTGCTGGGATGACGGATTACTCATTTCATTAATAAGTTTGCTTATAGATTGTTTTTTGTAAAAGGAGCTCCGGCAGCTCAGTGGGTTAAGCGCTGGCATGCTGATCTAAATGTAGCGGTCCCGGATTCGAGCCCAGCTGTAGACGGGAATCTTTTCAAACGTAAACGGGCTTCCATTGCACACAGCCTTTCATTCTCACCTTCCCATCGTCTTGATATGACTGAAATACTGTTGAAAAGGACGAACAATCGCAAGTCATCCATCCATCCATGTTTTGTTTTTTTTAATAAAAAGCTGATACGAGGATAGAATAAACTGACGTTTATCTGTCTAAGTCTAGGCATGAGATCTCACTGGAATCAATTTGTTTAAACGTCCCTGATGGGATCCTGTGGCATGTTTGTGTGGGATAACAACCGTATCAAATATTCCATAGGCGCTTGGAGTTTAAACGTCATATTTCTTCAAGATGAACTCTAGAAGGTGCAGAAAAGGGCAACTAGATTTGTGACTGGAAAATACATGTACACATATGAAACTGGGAGTATGACTGTGATTCTGGAGAAACTTAGGTGGGAATTCTGAAAAAGAGGAGGAACTGCAGCTGAGTGTGCATAGGATTCAGTCACTAAGTTTACTTCTCTTGTAAGGGCTCGGGACTTCCCTGATCACATATCCTGGCCACACGATTGTCCTTAGACACTGTTAGAGGTAAACGATTCTAATTCCGATCTGCTGATATCTCGGTTTGACCAAAGTCCAAATCTGAAGTGTCTGATCAGAGTCTTCGCTGTCCGCATGGGGCAAGCTTAGACCATGAGCTACCCTTTAAGCGCAAAGTGAGGACTCTGGTCTGAATGGGTGGACGCCAAGCCTGAACTTAGTCTTCGCTGGGTGCACATGCAACTTTGTTTGTTTTCTCATGTCGCGGCTGATTTTTGCTTTGTTTCCTACAAATTTTCAAAAAGTAGACAGGTAGCCTATGATTACTCTTAAATGCTTCAGATTCAGGCAGTAGCGATATAGTACATGAAGCTAGTGAAACAGGGAAGATTCGGACCGTGACTGGAGGCAATCCTAACAGCGCCTATGGACCGATGATTCATTGCTGATTCAGCGTTGTGTGTGGGAAGTTTTGTACAATTAGATTTTTTTTTCATTTTATGATTTTCCAAGTAACTAACACACTAATTTTCTTTGATTTTCTCAACAGCATAAAAATGCTCGACTTGCCCTACAGTGCTTATACACTGCTTATAGTACAGTGTAGTATCTGGTGCTGCAACTGGGAGCTGTACGGCAAACTTAAATTCGATTGCATATATCTGTATAATATTCGCCTGATACAGCTAAAAATTCTAATAAATACAAAATTTTCAGCTCACGATTTACCTTGTAGCTGAGACGGTTATGTAGTTTAGATTTTCCACAACGAATGGAAAATATCCCGACTTGGCAGAGTTTTTAGAAGCTGACCCAAGTTGTTTGATTCACTATTCAGCCCATTCATTGTGCTAAATGATGAAATGACGAAATGATTTTACCCGTGTGTTTGATGACGTCGTCGGACCGTCGCACCGGCATCGGGGCGGCATCATGACGTCACTTTCACACTGTTTGACGTACATCCGCACTCGTCCTACTAGTTTTTCTTAAAATTGGAATTAAAATTAAAACACATGTATGATGTAGCACGTACGATTCCATTCGAATAAAATACACAGAATTGAGAATAGTTATAAGTAATCCTGAAGTACATCACTACACGTATGATTCCATTCGAATAAAAATACACATTGAGAATAGTTTTAAGTAATCCTGAAGTACATCACTACACGTATGATTCCATTAGAATAAAATACACAGAACTGAGAATAGTTATAAGAAATCCTATTATCCTACAGTACATCGCTACATGCGTAGCTTGGACTGAGTCTTTTTTTTTTTTTCAGTTGTTTATCGTGGCGTAATGAGGACAGCACGTGCAAGGTTACCTCCTGTACGGTTCAGTGCACATGAACGGAGAAGTTATGAATTAGCTTATGGGGCAAAACCCGCCCAAAGTAAATAATTATATCTATGTTAGGTTATCTTGCTTTGAATTTTATTTATTTATTATATTTTTTTCTTTCCTTTTTTCTGTCAGTTTTAACCCTCACCAAAAAACTTCTAAACTTACTGTTTATCTGCAGTACCTGATGACAATATAGCGACCTGGGGCTGGCAATCGTAGGAAGTGGTGCTAAAAATTGCCACGCTCGCTAATATCTAACCTCCACCCCTCCCCCTCGTAAATACCCGAAGTGATGTATGGTTATTGCAACCGCTGTGTTTGTTTAGTTTACAACTTGTCTTCCGTGATTCTTTAATATATTTTATTGTATTTACTCATATGCCATGTCGATGGCCCCGTATTTAATAAAGGTATGTTCTATCCTGTTCGTGTCAGTGTGGCCTATTTTTCATGGTCCAGTGGTTTTGCCTAATTTTATGGATTTGTATCATAACTGATGTAATGGTGAAGTCAGACCCACTGACTGGCCTCCTATTACTTATAGGTCACTGTGACCTATATTTCACAGCTAACTGATATTGTCATATCTCCAGCACTATTTCAGGATTTAAACAGTTCTTAGGAGCATTGTTTATTCTGATACAGCGGCTGACCTCATTTTATTTGGCCTATATTTTCATATTAAGGTGGTGATTTATGGTAAATGTAATAAAGTTTCCTTTTAAAAGGAAAGGCTTGCCATGTTTTTACAGGGTGTGAAAGACAACAGATTGATTGAATAATTTGTTGCTTAACCTCCACGGTAAACAGCTATGGTCATGTCGGGGCGGTCAGTTAACCTAACCACACTATTCCTGGGCAGGCTTAGACCTAAGCGGTAAACAGTACTAAGTGCACATACTTTCGCCAGTAACTGACAACTGCCCTTCTTGAATCAGCGGAAAGGGAGATGGGCTAGGATGTTGGGCTAGGAAATGGGGTATGAGATTTCAACCTGTCAAATGCAACATGATGCAGCTGACAAAAAAGCACAACAAAATCCAGGCTTCTTACACCCTTGAGGGTACAGTACTGGAAAATGTTGAAAGTATCAAATACCTTGGAGTAACAATTACAAGTGATTTGAAATGGAATACCCATATCATTAATATTTGCACTAAGGCAAAAAGAACCCTAGGATTCTTAAGAAAAATTTGTTTTCTTGTCCCCAAGAAGTGAAAGAAGTAGGCTATAAGACATTGGTGCGTCCCATCCTCGAATATGGAAGCTCGGTCTGGGATCCCTATACACAAGGCCTTCAGGAAGAGTTAGAAAAGGTGCAAAACCGTGCAGCTAGGTTTGTAGGAATTACACCCGAGAGGCGGGTAGCATGACTGGCATCCTTGAGCAACTTAAGTGGGAAAGCCTCAAAAAGAGGAGGAAGGATAACCGACTCATATTGCTATACAAAGGTCTGAAAGGTAAAGCCAGAATACCTACAGGTGACCTTGTCCCCAAAACTAGGCGTTGCAGAAATCAACATTCCATGGCATTTCAGATACCCATTGCTAGTTTAGATGCATATAAATGTAGCTTCTTTCCCCAGACCATCAGGGACTGGAATGACCTCCCTGATTCCCTGATTTCCTCTGCTGAAATGTCAGATGATTGTGTGTCAAAGTTCTCATCTCTCGTGAGAGCTAGGGACTAATTTTCCTCCAGTCACGCCCCCCTGGTGAAAGATTGTCAATTTTGGCGTATCACCAGTAAACAATTCAGATTCAGATTCAGATTCAGGGAAACGAAAGTATGTGGCCAAACCGGGTATTGAACCAAGGACCTCTGACTTATGAGTCAGGTGTTCTATCGATTGCGCTACGCCGGCTAAAGACAACAGAAAGGAGAACTATGGGAACCTAATGGAAAGCTCTTGGCCTAAATATGAAGTTGTTATCGTACACTTCTTGTTACATTTATTTCCCAACATTACAGCATCGTAGGCCAGCGATGCTGCAGTGACTAGATCCCAGCTGCATACAAAGATTCTTCTTGCATGTCAAAAAACCCCTCTGCAATCGAAATGACGTCATAATCACTGGCATAATTTCTTTTATCAGATAAAGGTGCAAGTAATCAACAGCCATGCAGCGCAGTCATAGCCATCGTAATTATGTGAGCAGGTGTACTGCCAAGGTGCGACAGCACGCTTTTGGCAGGTTTGCCTTAGCAATGGATCTTGACTTTCTGTAATGTGGCTGTCACACTGTGACGTATAGCATCAGCGTATGCCGACGTATGAGAAATTTAGCAAACACGCTGGTGTACGTTGAATAAGTTAGGGGTACGTTATGAACAAGTTACAAGCACGCTCAAATACGTTGGTATAAGTTGTTGTACGTCGAATGCGGCCCAAAATTTTGTGCATGCATAAAATTTTCAGCGTACGCCGACGTATTGTTTATAAGTTAGTCATAAGTTTGGTTTACGCAACAGGTAAGTTATGCGTACCTTCATGCACGTAACTTGTAAGTTAATCATACGTTGACATACGTCGGCAGCCAGAAGGTCCAATGTGGAGCGTATGCGTAACTTATTTCTAACTTATATGTAACTTACCTATAACTTATACCGAACGTATCCAGAACGTATCCAACCTATGCCTGACGACCTTAGAACTTATTCAACGTGTCACGAACGCACTGAGCGTATTTAGGTAACATATCCGCCAGCGGCCTGGGCTTCAGCTATATATATTGGATACAGATCAGCAATTCATCACTTTTAAATAAGGAATCTTCTTGGAACGCTTCTGCTTGTCGTTTTGGGGCTTGAGAGGGGGTTAATACTTCAGATGCCACCACGGCTGCTACAGATGCCGCCACGGATACCACTAAAGAGGCATTGGAGTCTGCGCGAGAGGGAGGTTGGCTATTATCGTAGGCACGGAAGTCGGGTGATGATTGGGACGACGGTAGGCATGCAGGTGGTCAGCTACTACCTGCAAAGTTCTCTAATTTTCGTTCTTTAGACATTTCCATCGATCAACGTCCACTACAATAAACAGTGTTGTAGAGAGCCGTCGCTTTACATCTGATCGTCGAAGCACGCTCCAACACGCTATACATAAGGTCGACGTAAGTTAGACTAACGTTGTGCATGCGTTCGGCATAAAACAAGAACGCTACAGATACGCTGGGAACACGCTGTTATACGCTTTTATAAGTTATGTATACGCTAGGGATAAGTTGTAAATAAGTTATTTATACGGTTCAGTACGCTATGTATGCGTTCCAAAACCGGCTGCTGTTTGATGTTTTAATTTATCTCCAGCGTATGCCAGCGTATTGGATAAATTTTTCTTACGTTGGCATACGTTGTCTGAAACGTTGTAGTGTGACAGGGCCTTTAGATGCTAGACTGATCATTAGTCCCTTATTTTTCGTTTGCCCTTAAACACATTTTATGAATCCCCATAGGACTGAAACGATCACATTATATGCTGATGGCATAGACTATACCTTCCTTGCAGACAGGAAAGGACGTTGTGGCACGTTTCTATTATTTCGAGTGCTGGTTCGGTTCTGGCTGAGAGAGACAGACCAGTCGCTCATCCACTGTCACAAAGCTGTCAATGAGTTCCTCAGAGTCAGCCTCAAAGAGTTTCAAATTTTAACGATTCTAAAATTGTCCACTCTTCTCTTTTAATACCTGCATCTCTATAAGAGGTTTCCAGGGCACTTCATGGACGTGTCGATAGTCAGTAGGAAATGCTTTTTATGCTGAATTATGTCCATTTCACCGTTTCCTGCCATTACTGCTACAATGCGAGTGCATTAATTTTCACTGGCGTTACCATATTTGTGACAGGCTCTGACATTCTGAGCCATCGGAAATTTTTGTTTTAAGTTAACATTTTCATATTTATTTGTCCTTCCAGAATATATTTCGAGAAACACAAAGAAATCGCGCAAAGGATTACTGCAAAAGCGAACAAAATTCGCACAAACTTGATTTATTGTTTTCATTTCACTGATTGGATACAATTTACATACAAGCTGGATAAACTGTTATAACTCGGGCTCATGGCATCACTTTTCAAAGATCTAAAATTCGAACAATCTTAAAAGAGCGTAGATGAAGGAAATTAAAGACGCCGTTAGAAATGTTGAATCACTCTTTTCAGGTTGACGCTTTGACGCTATTAGTCAGTGCGCGGAAACCCAATTAACTTTATATGATTTATGACGTAATTATCATCTGACGTTTCGTGACGTAAACGTCGCACCTCCACAAGGTTCAAAATGTCAGACACTGTCACATATATAAATAACATGTTCAGCTGTGCGTATTAGCAACACAGATAGAAGGGATACATTCATTTGGTAAATCTGATGACTGATGAGGAAAAATAGTTCCTCAAAGGCACCTGCTTGCTGCATTTAGACAATAAATTTGAACTTGATTTTTTCTTATTTTTACAGGGTTTTTATTGATACACAGATGAGCCCATTAAAACGCGCTGTCCTGTCAATACACCCACAATTAGCATTTACGATTTTGGGATCATTGGAAATACGTATACCGAAAACGAAAGACTCTGATCAGCCTGTACTGATGCACCGGCTCAAGTGTGCAGGCTGCTCTGAGTAGTTAAATAACGCGATGCCCTAAGGCATTTGTCGCGACGCCGCTGAATGATAAAGACAAAAAGCTTGTTTGAAAAGCTTGTTGTTGTTGGCTAAGCGTTCGTGGTAAACATTGTTTCTCGCCTTTAAAAAGAAGCTTCCAGTCGCTACTAGACACAATAATTCACTCCTACAGTTAAAACAATGACCAATTTATCGGCAAATAAAATAATTTACTTTACAAAGCACAATTAAATGGTATTCTGTTGTTCTTTATGTTTTTTTTTTCTAATCTTAACTTGTTGCATGAAAACCGGTCACGTTCGGCATATGTGTTTATGTGAACAGGGGTTAAATCCATGTAGTCACCCAATTACTCGAATAGCGTAAACAAACTGACTTCAGTTTGCGCTCCTATCAGAGCCGAGTAAGCCGTGATAGTCTGAAATCAAAACTTATACTAGTACTAGCACCAACCATTAACATGTGCTGACCATTTATCTGCGTTACCTGGATGACAAATAGCATTCGGACAAAATCGCTCTGCATATGCTCAAATATATGAGTACAATTTTATGCCGAATGCGCTCAGGCTAAATTTAGCATAGTTATTAACCGAAACAATGGTGCTTGATAAAAAGTGTTTACTTTATTTAATTAAAAAATGATAGCTGAGCAAAGTTAATTCAGACAGGTTCAAAGATACAAAAATCATTTCATAGTAACAAATGTGGGCGGGCCGACGTAATTGTAAAAGAAAATTGTTCTTTCGGACGCAAACGTCAAAATGAACTGGGTCAGCCTATTTATAAAACTACTACCAAAAATAGAACAGAATCCCATCTGGTATTTTTAAGAGATGTTAGGTTAAGAAGTAAACCGGACACAGATAAAAATAGACAAATCAGACGAGTTTTCTGTTTGTTGTGATTTAATTTTCGTATATGTGAAGATAAACATGGAAAAAGCAGTCTCAAACCGGAACGAGCTTTTCGATCTATATGGTTTGGGCCGCAAGCCAAAAATCTGCATAAACCATAAAAAGTAAGGTATCTCCCAGAAAGTTAGCAGACTTCTTATTCTTGCTGTTTTTTACAGTTTAGAATACAAAATAGACGTACATGCTGCTTAAAAAGTGTTTTTATAAGGATAGATCAAAGGGTAATTTTGTGCGCAATAATCTTAAAAAATAACATAACGTATCCCTGAAGGTGCGTTATCGCATAATGAAGAACAACCTAGCAATTATTTGTTCCAACTCTTTCTCAAATTGTAATGTAGACCAGATGAAAACAGTAGCTTTTTCTCAAATGTTCAACCATGTACAAGGTAATGTACACTGGACGCATTTATTAAATATAGGGCAGGCAAGCATACCTAAGTAACACCTACAGTATAAATAATACATTATTTACATGATCACTGGTGTGTAGATGAAATTGTTCAACCTTGTTAAAATAGTCTCACCTGTCTCACCTGTGTGTTTTGACAAAAAAGAAATTGGACACAGACCGCATCTTTTTTTCATCTGCTCAGCCTGATAATGTGTGAAAGAGTTTGAAAAAATAATTGCTAGGTCGCTCTCCATTATGCAACAAGGAACTCTCAGCACTAAGATTTTTTTTTCAGATTATTGCGCACAAAATTACCCTTTGATCTTTCCTTATAAAAACACTTTTAACAATAACAAATGCTGCATTTTGGGAGTCTGAATTGTGAGAAACAACATAAAGAAGGCATATGCTAAGTTTTGGAAAGATCAGTGGTATTTTGAGTATTTTATGCAGATTTTTGTCTTTGCCCCAAATCAGTGATTATCTGCAGTACACTTCGAACATTTTGGACCAGATTTCTGCATAAAATCACATCTAATCACAGCCCAAATAAAGCAAAATTTTGAAATAAAAGCAGTTCTTTTTCCTAGATATAATGAAACTGTATCTCTAAATGTACAGAATGCTATTGTAAAAGGTACCTTTGAAGAGTTCTCATTTTTTTTTTTTGGTTTTTCTCTCACATGGTCAAAATTTGTCTAAGTCCATTTTATACAAGAAAGTGTTGACATACACCCTGCTTAGGCTTACATTAAAAAGTTGCGTGTTGCAGGCAAGTCAGTGATGTCTAGATGTCTAGAGTTTTTCCACTGCAACACCGACATGTTTAGAAAGATTTCTTGGGTATTCCCTTAGTCACCCATATTGGCTCCCTGTTGTCTCAATATACTTTTTTTATATATATACCGACTATGTAACTGAAAACACACATGTATCATATTTTAATACCTATTTCTCCTGTGGAAGTTACCTGTGAAACTGTTGCCATATTTACAATCTTATAAAGTCCTATAGCAAACAGCATTGTTTCTTCCGACTTCGTATGTCCGTATGCATCATGTCTCTGTCAAAAATTTGGTTTGTGGGTGGGTATGTGGATTTGGTTGTGTGTTTGTTAAGACATATGTTGTGGAATAACCCTGAAAAATATCTTTGATATGCAGGCTGAATATTCCACATTTAAAAGTGGGTAATACCAATTTTCTGACCTGTGCTGTCGACCGAAACATTCATTAGCCATACATGCAAAAGTGGCTGAGAAAATCAACAGCAATTTCAGCTCGGTCGACAGCCACTAACAATAGCATCATATTATCATTACTGGTAATGTTTGCTACCACGTTCTCGCTCAACAGCCACTTTGTATGGGTAGCTAAAATGGTATTACCACCGTTTTTACTGGCTGCATAATATTGCCTGTTGCAGCCCTTCTCTGACTGTATTAATTTATACGTTGCTGTGACATTGAATGAGTGATATCACTATTTTTTCAGCTTCAGGATGGGGGAGGGAAGTGTTTGTGTGTGTGTGTGTGTGGGGGGGGGGTTCTCTTCAAAAACAATCGAAAATATCTAGAACTGTCTTATCAAATGGATTTAGATGTTTAGATTATGATACTAACATATTCTGTTTTAGCCACACGTTTGTGAAATTTATCAAGATCTCAAATGTTGAAGAAGTGCTCGGCGACTGTAACGAACCTTTCATTTTTGATACTTTGCGCTTCTACATGATACCATTCTTTGCCAGTGTCATTGCATATTACCCTATGAATTAATAGCGAACACACGAAGTATGTTCGCTTTACTGTATCAGTTTTGGTCCTATATACTTAGGCAGTTAAAATGCATGGTAACGATCATGGTTGCGGCCCATTCGGAACTCCTCGGCCAATTCCATGAATCACGGAATTGGCCGAGCGGTGTTCCGATTGGGTTGCGGCCATCTTGGAGAACCGGAAGTTCGAAAGTTATCGCGAGACTAGTCACGAACCCAGGCGAGAGTTGCTTAACGAAAATGCTTAACATTTTCTACTTGAATGCCCAAACTATAGTGTGCCAAGGGAGACCTTGCGACAATCTCTGCTCCTAAGCTGTGGTATTGCAGACTTTGGCACGGAAATACTTCTATCAGTAACAGATGATGAAGATTTAAAAGACATACGTCCACTGATATGGGATCAGCTGGACATATACATTTCCCAAACAAAGAGGTTTTAGTGCAGAATTGGGCTGTATTGAATGGAGAAAATACTTCATACTCATGTCATTAATCTTGTTAGATTACATGTGTTTTGTTGACTTTATTCTGGCCGGTGGGAGGCACAAACGCATCTAACCGAGGAATGAAGCAACAATCGTAGGATGATTATTTTACAGTCAGTTAGGACATGATAGCCTAACTGTAACAAAATAAACAGTTCACCATGACGTTGTTGCTCTTCCCTGCGAGTGTGGACTGTCCGTACAGCGGGAAGGGCGGCAGCATTGTTGCTGGAGCATGAGGTTGTGTTATTCCAACCAAGGTTGCTTGCAACATTTAAATTCTAAGAATGTAAGGTCTGTGGTTGGCCATAACCATTGATTATAGGCATGAAACCAATTGCGATTCAATGCTGTCAACGTAAGGTTGGGCCTGCGAAGAGCTTTTTGGTTCTCATCATTCACGGGTATCACAGACTTTACTTTCACTTATAGGAAAAGCAAATTCATCTGATTGAGGAATATGAATGTGTATCATGTTTGCTCCATGTTGAATAAAAGCTTGTTGATTTTCATGAAATATATTAGAAGTGGCTGTTTCGGCTACACTTGATATATTGGTATGATGTACAAGTTTCCATGTTGAAAAATCCATCTTTTTTACATTGTATGAGTGTGCCATGTTATGTTTATTTTTTGATTTTGTCATGTTTTGCCAATCTTAATGCAATGTGCTGAGTAATGGTCGTACCGGCCACACTTAGGATTTTGATATGGATGGTTTCATGTTGTTAAGGGAAAACTGAGTACTCCAGACGAATAAATGGGCCCATACAGCAAATTTCATATAAATGTGTATAAAAATTGAAATATTGAAAAAAAAAATTAAAAAAAAAAAATTAAAAAATAAAAAAAAAATAAAAAAAAATTACTAACTGCGGGCTATTCTTTACAGGATTTATATGCATGCTTATGCATGTTTTATTATCTGTGACTAAATTAATATATATGCGTTCTATTAGTTTAGTTTAAACATATTTTATTTCATCAACATGACAAAGTACAACATGTCGTCAATACAAGCTTAAGGATCAGAACGAAAGCAATAATACTTATTTAGTTCTTTTCCTTAACAAATATAGTTTGTTAACTAAAAGGCGAAAGACATCTTCTAATTTGAAAACAAATATGCTCAAGAAATACTCCAGAATAGTAGTTCTGTACAGTGGTAGATGCTCAAGTAAGTACATGTAGATTCAAAAGTAGTAAAGAAAGATAAAGAGAGAGAAAGAAAATATATAAAATACATGAAAAAAGTAGAAGCTCTGTTAATGTATTAGTGGTAAGTATTGTGAACACATCAAAATAAGCAGATGTTTCATCTGTAATAAAAGCTGTATAAGGATGGGTGTTTGGTTTGTTAACCAAATTAATTGTGTCACTCTGAAAAGGTCATATAAACATTAACTGAGCTTTAACGTTTTGATAATAGAAGTGTAACATAGATGAAAAGATCTTTGTAAGAGAAAGAAAAAAGAAGAAAAAAAGAAGAAAAAGAAAACAGGTAAATATAGATGAAAAAAAAAAAAAAAAAACAATAACAGAGAGGGGAATGCAGCAGCAGACTGGCAAATTTAATTTGTCTTGTTAACTTATGGTAACCAGTCGCACGGCAAAATATATTGTTGTTGTGTTAGAAACGTTTGGTGTCTCTTATATATTTATGTACTCTTTCAAATATTATAACATTTGTGTTAAAAGTTAAAGTAAGGTCACCATAAAGTAGCAAATTTAGAGATATTACCCCAAATTGAGATACAGAGTCCAGGAGTTCAGCTCTTTGTTCAATATAGAAAGGACACTGCAAAAAGAAATGTTCAGTATTTTCAATACTTCCACAGTGACACAGAGGTGAGTTGGAAATATTTTTCAGAAATAAATCATTATTTAGTGAACTGCAATTGGTGCGAAGACGTGTATGCAGGATTTGGGATTGTCTAGAACAGAGTCCAGGAGTTCAGCTCTTTGTTCAATATAGAAAGGACACTGCAAAAAGAAATGTTCAGTATTTTCAATACTTCCACAGTGACACAGAGGTGAGTTGGAAATATTTTTCAGAAATAAATCATTATTTAGTGAACTGCAATTTGTGCGAAGACGTGTATGCAGGATTTGGGATTGTCTAGAACCAGTGTAATAATGCTTAGGGACAGATGCTCTGTTTCTGTTAAGATGATTTTTAAAAGTTGTTAAAGAGTCAGACTGAGCTACCTCTGCAGGAAGGCTATTCCATTCTCTGACAGTTGATGGGAGAAATGAGTTAGCATATTGAGATGTCCTCGCATTTATATTCTGGAGGTTGTCGGAATTTCTGAGGTTATAGTGAGAAATGTTGCTAATCGTTTGAGGTATTAAGTTGGATAGATAAGAAGGTGCCATATTACTTTGCATTTTGTAGAACAGTATGAGTTTGTGATCTTTACGTCTTTTTTCAAGCGAATCCCAGTTAATTTCCCTGTAAAGATTGTCCAAAGAAATAAGTTTAGTGGTTCCTGTTGCTATTCGCGCAGCTTCATTTTGGATCTTTTCTAATTCTTGCTTTTCATACTGTGTGCAATTATCCCAAATTACGTCGGCGTATTCCAAAATTGGTCTTATAAAGGTTGTATATATAATTTCTAAGGATTTCCTGTCAATTTTGAATTTCAATTTTCTCATAATATGTATCCTATTCCAAGCTTTATTTTTAATGTAATCAATATGGGTATGCCAAGTGCAGTCATTTGAAATATATATGCCTAAATGTTTATGGGTTTCAACTTCAGAAATTTGCTGATTTTGCATGTAGATTGGAGGATGAACGGGTCTGATTAGTTTACGAGAAAGAAGAAGCGATTCAGTCTTAGTCGGGTTGAAAGAAACTAGCCAAGTATCCGCCCAGTTACAAATTCGATTAAGGTCTGCGTTGAGAGTTACTGCTGCTGTAACTGGATTATCCACAATAATAAAAAGGCTAGTATCATCTGCAAAAAGTCGTATGTTTGCTCCAATATCACAGACAATGTCGTTGATATAAATAAGAAATAGCAAGGGCCCAAGTACGGACCCCTGTGGGACACCAGCTCGAATGTAAGTCCAATGTAAGTTCTATTACAGGATTATACTGTGAGTCATTAATTTGACTTTACTTATAGTAGTTTATACAAGTGAGACAGCACGGCTAATAATGGCCTTGAAACAAAACAAACCAAACCAAACCAAACGAAAGCGGTATAAAATAGCGCTTTGTAGCGCTTTGCCAACTCTATGCAACGATTTTGGTTTTAAAAAGCGGTTTTCTGTAGCAGTGCGTTGCACAGTGAAATTTGCCTCGTTTTAAACACATGTAAACAGAAAGCGCTACAGAGCGCTTTGCCTATGCAACGGTATGTTACAAAAAAGCGCTACGCGAGGCAGCTCCGGGGATGCCACGTAGCGCTACAAAACGCTTTTTTGTACATACCGTTGCATAGCCAATTGCTAGCGAGCGCTACGTAGCGCTAGCGTTATGCAGCTCGCCCCGGTGCTCTTATCGAATTTTTGCGAGTCAAAAAATTATTTTTGCAATCACTCTATAAAGGAAATGTACATTAAATACTTCTCGCTACAACAATTCTCGTTTCTGTTAGATATGTTCGTAGAAAGAATAGCTCAAACTGTAAACGTTTTTCGTTTGAGGTTGTTATGTCGTCTGCTCGAGACCGGAACTTAGTCTAGACCGGAACTGAGTTCCTAGGTAAAACCCCGTACCGTGGCGCGTCATGTTAATTGGAAATGACGGCGCACCTGAGATCGCACCAGAGAGCCCACCTAGGCTAGCTAGAATGGAGCAGGAATGGTGTGTTTACCCAGTGTTAACAAATACTTTAATGAAAGAGTTGATTTCTACGACTTATTTTCGTAAAATAATTATGACACAGCCTTAACATCTATATTTTAGCACATTTCAATTATCTTTGGAACTGAATAAATAACAATCAGATACAAAAACGAATTCTTTGTTTTGCTAATCAAAGCAACCATCATGAGTACAATTTTAAACACCATATAATTTAATCCCCAGAATTACACTTATTATCTGAAGTGTCTCTCAGCTGCGGAATATTAGGTTTGCTGAGAAAGGGCAGCAGGACTGACTTCCGATAATATTATTTTGAATACAGTTGAACCCCTGCCTCTTAATAGTGCAGATCGCTGAGGAAATTGTGGACTTCTAGATGATTAGTGCACCCCACCACTAACACAAAGCAGCTAAATACTGTGACAGCAGACCATAAGGACACCTTAGGAAGGCGGGCTTACATATGTTTCCGTTCTATTTGCATACCGAACAAGTCTGCTGTGGTTCTTTCTTAATGGGCACTGCGGTTCTTCTTCGACATTAAAATTCAGACTCTAACCGATACTGGCATGACGTTCAAGCCCGTCTTAAGGATTGCAAAACCAGCATTAAACACTATAAGGTGTTTTTTTTTTCTTTCTTTCTTTTTTTTCTTTTTCTTAAACTTTTTTTCTTTCTTCTTTCTTTTCTACTATGCATCACTCCAGTGCATTACCCACTTGGTGATGCCCTTTCCTGAACAATGAGGCTCATGTCGCTCATGGGTACTGGCGGCTAGCAACGTCTTCAAATCAAATCAAATCAAATCAATTAACGGTTCTTAAATCCAGTTCAATATAATACAGGTAACCAAGTACAGTACAAAACATTTACATAAAAACATCCGGTACATGCAAGTGATGTACTTTCTGACCATGACAGTGTATGGCTTACTTACTTTATATAATGTTAAAGTGAAACGTCTCCAGAGGAAGCAAATTAATCATCCCATCTCTGCGCCCCCTCCAACTCAAGACCAGCTCCCTAAGAAAAGAATTTGCCCCCATTCATTGGAGCAAACGCTCTCCCCATAGAAGACCAACCTGGAAGGGCTATGCCTCCCGAGGAAGCAAAAAAGAAATCATAAAGGCTGTCTACTTATGTAAAAGTGGCGAAAAATATCAAGATACACCACAGTTAGTTGCACCTGGTATTAGGAGGAGAAAAATCTGTAAAGAAAATTTCGTCGAGCGACCCGACCGGGTATCGATCTCACAACCCCAAGATTATAAAGCGAGCACACAACCACTAGGTTAAAAGGTTCGGACCAGTTAGACTGTTCAGTTATACACTCTATATACCTATATACATATCTACACATCACTCAATGGTCGTACTACTACACTCCTCCATCCTACCAAAGAACATTTGTATAAAACGTTAAAGAAATGAAAAATTATAATCCAGGTTCTTTTCGACTCTGCAGCCATTGCTTCGCCCTTGGGCTCCAATGGTAATCACCCTGGTCACAGCACCACTGTAGTAGGAGGAGAAAAGTTTGTATAGAAAATTTCGTCGAGCGCCCCACCAGGGGTCGATCTCTCGACCCCAAGATTATGAAGTGAGCACACAACCACTAGGCTAGAAGGTCCGGACCAGTTAGACTGGTCAGTTATATACACTCTATATACCTATATACATATTTACACATAACTCATTGGCCGTACTACTACACTCCATTGAAAAGCTGGTGTTTTTTCACACCTTAACTGTTAAGTATCTGAATGATAACGATAAGGTTACTTAGTGAGAACACCCTCTGGAAAAGCAGGTTGGCAAACCCAGACTCTGTGACTTCAAAACTGGGACCAACACCCAAAGGAAAGAATTTTCTCCCTATAGAGCAAATATCCTCCCTTCAGAGTGGACCCCTCCCCACACACACACATAAAAAAGGCCACACTGCCAACCTGAGTGCCAAGAAGACACATAAGTTGACCTCCCCCTCCTTTGTAAAAATGGCAGAAACTTGCACACACAGTTATAGTTTCTTTCTTTCTTTCTATACTGCTACACCCTCTCTCGAGGATTATGAGCAGGTGTACGATGTACACTCCAGTTTTGCAGGATGAACCTCCTTGTAGTCGTGTAACTACAGAAGGGATCTTTAACCCTCACAGGGGATGTCTCTCCCTGCACAGGGGGCCTCCAGTTAACGTCCCGATCCGAAGGACGGTACACTTTTTTAATGTCATCCCTGCAAATGACATTAAGGAAGCGTGTTCGGACACCGAAATTCAAACGCCGTTACCCGGGTTCGAACTCGGGACCTTTAGCATCAGAGTTGCCTTACTTTAGTGCAGCAAGGATGTCACACGAGCTGCACTGGTCTCTCAAGGACGTCACCATTACCATTATCGCATAAAATACAGTTTGTTTATCCAGATGAGTGCCACTCGGGCCAATTATAACCAGACTACAAGCCTAGGGTAGCACTTCACCCACACCAAAGATCTTCAAGGACCGTAAAGAGTGTGTTCGCACAAAGGCAGTGCCTTAATTTCATATTAGAGGGACAGTATAACTTTGTATTTTGAATCAAATTTTATGGAAAACAAAGTCGACGTGTCAAATAATCACCGGCGACACTTTGATTGGCCACTTGCTGCTCATTCGCTTTACTGTGCGTGTCTTTCGTAAACTTGTGTCACTTTCTGTGTGTATGTGCTTCTTTCCCTATTGGTTTTGAGAGCGGAATATGGGATTTGAATGTATTAATTCCTGATCATTGCCCATCTTTTTACTTTGCACCCTTCTATTGAGAATGAGCGTAAGCGTAATGTATGAAAAATGAATCACTTTTCAGCTGCATCATTAAAATGATCCTAAGGAATTACTACCGTGTCTGTGAATGCTAAGCTATTTCTAAGGTAGCAGGCGAAACTTGCCCATCTGTACGGTTCTGCTCTGTTCAGTATACTCGAGTAATCCTTCTCTCGGCTTTACTCGGGTAAATATGCCAAACGTATCCACAGACACTCTAAGCGCTTGCAAACATATCAAGCGTCTATCAATATTTCCCGCACAAGTGTCAAGACAGGTAAACTGGATTTTAAGCATTCTCACGTGTATAATAACTGTTCTAGGAGTTGTCACTGACTTGGTATTTCTGTTGTTGCTTACAAATATCATATACTCGTATACTCATTTTGTAGTGTCATGGTAGACGTGGGCAGTTTAACAATATTCTTGATTCTTGATTCTTTGTCGATACGACAGTAGTAGCTTCACAGGTAATATTATTCTCTCGGTATAGTCTTCTTCGTAATCATTTCACGGTACTTATAGCGCAATACCCGTCTGACGTCCCCTTCAGTCTTCTGGGGGTTAAGACGTAAAGGAAGATAGATAGATATCTGGATATAATGTTGTCATGTGTTTTGATGCGCATATAATCACTATGGCTCGACCACACTCAGTTTTCGACGATGTGAGCAGTTCTGAGATAAGTTGCTATGACCTAATGTTTGCTCTATTAATGTAATTTTTCTGAAATTACTTACAGAATTCTATGTTTTTCTGTGTTTATGATAGTGACAAAACTTCGATGATGTCATAAAATTAAAAAGTTTACCATCTGAGTTCATATGACCCATGTAACTTAGGTGACCAATTAGCAAACCAATTTGTGGTAACAAACCTGTCATTACGAACTGTTCTTTTGAGTGTATCTACCATTGTAACTTTCAGCAAATCACTTGCATGGTCCCAAAATGTGGTTTATTTTTACAGTATGATGGTTGCACCAGTTTTCGGGGTAATAACGTTTATTCGCAACATAAAAACTGTGTGATACACAAAGATCACAAACTGATAGTCTGTGTGCATATAAAAATATGTGTTAAGTAATATGTAACTTACATTTCATGCCCGCATGTCTCCATGTTTACAAAGTTGATCAAATCGAAACAGATGCTCAACTGAATCTGCTCTCCGAAACTGCCCCAGTTTTCGGGGTTCGTTAAAGAACTCGACTTCAAATACATAAGCTGCGGATGCTTCTGATAGCAACTGCCTGCGGGAGACCTGCAGTTCTTTAGCATGTAAAAACGGTCGTTGAATTATCAGTAAAAAGTTCATAATTGAACTAATCGCCGTGTCATATTCGTCGGTACTTTCCATATACTTTGCAGTGTTTCCAATATGGCCGCTTCCACGGTCACCAACGAAGACGTCATGGATGACGTCAGAACTAACGTGCTCTCGCGCGTCAATTAGTGTATGATAAAACATGCTGACAACTTTCTATTTGCAAAAGTAATCGTCTGTAGACGCCCTCGGCAAAAGGAGAGGTATAATCTATTAGAATACCCCGAATTCTGGAGCACCCCGAAAACAGGTACATCAACCATATAATACATTTGAATGGCTACGTAGCACCATTTGAGAATTGCTTCATTATTTTTTGCGGTAAGTAAGGCAACAAACCTTTCATTTTCAAGTCACACTGTAGGTTCAGGGTCTAATACACTTGTATATATCATAAGCTATCATATATTTATCCAGCTACAGTGTTGTTTTTCGAACTCCTGAATATCCTACCCGCTTGGTAAACCGTTTATGTTCTATCTATATAATGTTATCAATGCCATTTGTCCTCACAAATCTAGGTGACTAACCTTTCAACAATTTTGGCGACAAGGAATTAGCGAGCAAATAAAATTACAGGACTCTATTAATTAGTACAGTATAATAATGATTTTCATAGAGCAGACTCATGTACAATTCCAAAATCCCCTTTGCTAACATCCTTTTGGAACCATATATTTCATGCTAAGATTTCAAATGTTGAAGAAGTGCTCGGCGACAGTAACGAACCTGTCATTTTTTATACTTTGCGCTTTTACATGATACCATTAGATGGTAGTGCCATAGCATATTACTAGGGGTGACTATTGCAGACCAAAATGACTATTGCAATACTATTACTATTGCAGAAATCCCTATTGCAATACTATTACTATTGCAGGTTACTATTGCAATGCATTGCAATAACTATTGGAGACAGCATTCTATCCAGAAATTCTGCTTTTATGTATAAAATCTTGTTTGTTCACATAAGTTTGTGGCTAAAAAGCATTATCTAATGACTGTCATTTCACAATGTGCACAACATGACAACAAAATACAAGAAAATGCTATATTTTCCATTCTTTGAAATCCAATACAAGCTAAAACACATCCTTTCCTATTATTCGTTTAGTTAAAAATACTTCCTTCAAGAAATAGATGCATGTCTACAAACTATTGAAACTATTGCGATATTGGAAACACTATTGCCGATAGTATTGACATTGCAGCTTTCCCTATCGTTAGTGACTATTGCCTGTGTCACTATTGCGATATATCGATAGTCCGATGTATTGTTACATCCCTACATAATATTACCATATGAATTAATAGAGGGACAGCATAACTTTGTATTTTGAATCAGATTTTATGGAAAAGAAAGTAGACGTGTCAAATAGTCACCGGCGACACGCAGATTGGCTATTTGCACCCTTTTATTGAGAATGAGTGTAAACTGTAAACCATCTAAAATCAAAATCGTCAGTAGGTGCATTAGACCAATACAAATAGAGCATTAAACTTAGGCCCCGCCCACTTGTGCAGTGGCTCCTTTTCCCTATGAACGAAATATTTTTAGGAGTAGGTCATGTAAACTCAATGCATGTTTAGTGAACTTGTGAGGCAGAATCTTTCCTGTTCTTTCTCTTCCTGTAGTCAAATCTTCCTGTCTCTGAAACAAACTCGTTCACAGGGCTCGAAATTTTCACTCGTCCGCTCGTATTTAGGAGTAGATGATCGGTAAGGACGAGTGAAAATTGTCACTGACTTGCCCTGCCGGACGAGTAGGTTTTTCCTCCATGAAAATTGTCTAATCATGCCGTTCAGGAAAAGCACTTTACATATCGATCAAATTACAGCAAACAAATATTGACTGTAACGCAAAAAGCATGAAATCCCGCATCGTGTAATCTAAAAATGAAAACGGAAATGGCAACTGTAAATAAACGGTGCGCCTGCGCATATCGAACATCGACCCGATGAGGATTCGCACCAACGCGGTTTCGCCTAAGTTGTTTGCGCTCTATAACTGCACGATTACAAATGCATAATCCAACTCAAATAGTTGTATAGGACATTATTTTCACGTCCTCTCCTGAATAAAGCAGAAAAAATCTACTTTGATGCAGAAATCTTTATTAACGAAACCTCTTTGGCAAAACCTGAATAGGGACGAAACCATATACCTACGGAAAGTACCGGAAATAACCGAGTGAAAATGAAAGTAAAAGTAGAATACGTTCGAGGGAAAAATGAGTGATATCAGACAGTTTTTAAGGACGAGTAGATTTTTGAAAGGACGAGTAAAAGTTTGAAAGCACTTGCCCTGCAGGACAAGTATGTTCAAAAAAAAATTTCGAGCCTTGGTTCAGGTACTCAACTTCTTACTACAAACTTTTTCTTCAGGTGGCAAATGAGATTTTCAGGTGGCAAATTGCTACTTGCTGCTGTTAATTTTTGACCCTGCTGCATAATCAACTCTAGTGGATTCACCAGTCAGTTATCTTTACAATTACATGTATATGAGTATCATTGCATGAGCTTTTCCAGTGTTTACAAATTTGTTCAAAATAAATCACCATGGGAAGACCTAGAGGTCAACCTTACAGACTTTGCAGTTTTCTGTTAACATTTAATGCCTTTGCGAATGCAAAGGAGAGCCAGTGCCATAGTCTGAATGTGCATTAGAATCAGGGTTTTCGTCAGCATCCACGATAGTGTTAACCAATGTTAACAGTTTGGCTTAACTCCACTTTTACTCAGTATATTACAAGCTAAAACAGCTACAATACAGTATTGTAGCTGTTTTAGCTTGTAAAATACTGAGTAAAAGTGGAGATTACAGCTATAATCATACTTGATTCAACTGCATTGCACAACTGTTTGTCTTCGGCCTGTATGTTACGGTTGACTACAGTTTAGTGAGTTTGGTGTTTAGCACCCTTTTTAAGGTAAACTTTTTATACGCCCGTTTTGAAAAAAGGGACGTATTATGTCGTGGCGCTGTCCGTCCGTCCGTCCGTCTGTCCGTCCGTAAACATTCTTGTACACGCCATAACTCAGTAACCATTAGGGATATCTTTATGAAATTTGGTAGGCATATGTATCAGGGTGGGGGAACGTGTCGCGTACAAGAATGGTTGCTCCCCCTTTCTTACTTTTGTAGTTATGCCCCTTTGATTAATTTTTTCCCTGTAAGTCTTGTACGCGCCATAACTAGATAACCGTTTGGGATATCTTTATAAAACTTCATAGCAATGTGAATGAAGCCCTAACGATGGATCGCGTACAAAAATGGCTGCTTTCCCTTTCTTCGTTTTAGAGTTAATCCCTTTCATTAGTTCTAAAAGGTTAGTTTTTGTCGCACCTGCTTTAGCAAGGTGCGATATAGGAGTTCACTTTTCCGTCCGTCCGTCCGTCAGTCATTCCGTCCGTCCGTCCGTCCGTCCGTCCGTCCACAATTACCTCGACCCTAGTGTTTAAGTCCATTTCTCTCAAACTATGATACCTACAATCATCAAACCTGGTATAAAGTTTCTTCTGGGAATGTTCTCAAGGTATGTTGCACATTTTTCTACCCTTGACCTATATTTCACGCTCTGCTGACTTCGTAAAATTTGATGTGCAAAATACCTCGACCCTAGCGTTTAAGTCCATTTCTCTCAAACTATGATACCTACAATCATCAAACCTGGTATAAAGTTTCTTCTTAGAATGTTTTCGAGGTATGTTGCACTTTTTTCTACCCTTGACCTATATTTCATGCTCTGCTGACTTTGTCTAATTTACTGTGCAAAACTACCTCAACCCTAGTGTTTAAGTCCATTTCTCTCAAACTGTGATAACTACAATCATTAAACCTTGTACTAAGTTTCTTCTTAGAATGTTCTTGAGGCATGTTGCACTTTTTTCTACCCTTGACCTATATTTAGCCCTCTGCTGACTTTGGAAAATTTCACGTCAAAAATTACATCGAGCCTAGCATTTAGGTCCATTTCTTTCAAAGTACGATACCTTGAATCATCAAACCTGGCAAAAAGTTTCTTCATAAAAAGGTCTCCAGGGATGTTACACTTCTTTCTGCCCTTTACCTTTATTTTAAGGGCTGCTTTTATGCCCAACATTGCATTGACCCTAGCATTTAAGCCCATTTCTCTTTAAACACAATGGTATAAGCATCAAACCTTATGCTTGATGTATATATTTCATGCTCTGTTGGCTTTGGGAATTTGTAGGTTAACCTGGCATCCACATTTGTATGTACTCTGGCATTGAAGTACATTTCTCACAAACTAACCCACTTACAATCATCAGACATGGCAATAAATGTTTTCTTAAGCTGGTTTCTTGGATTTTTTACCTACTTTATACTTCTAATGATTATTTCATACTCTGTTGACTGTTGAATTTTATGTCCAGGATTGCAACCTTCTTTGGTTGCAAGTCCAGTTTGCTCAAATTTTTATACATGAATTCATCAACCCTAATTTAACCATGATCTCTGCTACTGTGGAAGAGCAAGGCAGGTGCGACATAGCATTCTGCGGAATTCTTGTCGTGTTTTCTTGTACAATATATTGTCAAGGGAAAAAACTAGAACTAAAAATGGTGTAATTTGTGTATGTAGGTTATCTCCCTTGTCCAACTTTACCTTGGAATACTAACAGTATATCATGTGTTAAATATTTAGATGATGTTGCAGTCATTATACCCCCACTTTGAAAAAGTGGGGGCTATACTGGTTTACATCTGTCTGTCCGTCCGTCCGTCCGTCCATCTGTCCGTCCTTCCATCTGTCCTTCCGTCCCCATTTGATCAAATTTTTCATCGAAGATTTCTTCACAACCATACAAGCTAGACTGGTCATATTTGGCATACAGGTTGATGACGACATGTTGTATTGTGGGATTGAGAATCAGCCTTCTCCTGCTTATTCTTTCCTGTATTTGTCCGATTTTCTTTCTTTCCATACTTTGAATAATGAAATTTTTCGTCGATTTCTCCACAACCACGCAAGCTAGAGTAGTCATATTTGTTATGCAGGTTGATGACGACATGTTGATCCCGTGATAACCAGCCTTCTCCTGCTTATTCTTCCGTGTATTTGTCCGATTTTCTTTCTTTCCCTACTTTGAATAATGAAATTTTTCGTCAAAGATTTCTCCACAACCATGCAAGCTAGAGTAGTCATATTTGGTATGCAGGTTGGTGACGATATGTTGTATCTTTGGATTGAGAACCAGCCTTTTTCTGCTTATTCTTCCCTGTATTTTTCCAATATTCGTTCTTTCCATACTCTGAATAATAAAATTTTTCGTCAAAGATTTCTCCACAACCAAGCAAGCTAGAGTACTCTTATTTGGTATGCAGGTTGATGACGATATGTTGTATCGTGGGATTGAGAACCAGCCTTTTTCTGCTTATTCTTCCCTGTATTTGTCCAATATTCTTTCTTTCCATACTTTGAACAATGAACTTTTTCATCAAAGATTTCTGCACAACCATGCAAGCTAGATTAGTCATATTTGGTATGCAGGTTAATGATGACTTCCTGTATTGTGGGATTGAGAACCAGACTTCTCCTCTTTTTATTCCCTGTATTTGTCCGATTTTCTTTCTCTCTTTACTTTGAATAATGCATTTTTTTTGCAAAAGATTTCTATGCATCTGTAAGTTAGGGTAGGGATTTTCGTATGCATGTTGATGTTAACTTGTTGTATTGTGGGATTGATAACCAGTCTTCTCCTGCTTATTCTTCCCTATATTTTTCCAATTTTCTTTCTCTCCTGACTTTGAATAATGTAATTTAGTGGCGGGGTATTATGTTTTCACGTTGGCCGTCCGTGTGTCTGTCCGTCCGTAGTACGTACGTCCGTCTGTCCGTCCGCACTTCGTTTCCGTTCGATTACTGAAGTAGTTTTCAACGGATTTTCTTCAAATTTTGCATATGCATTTGAACCAAGAATGTCTCGCTTGGGATTGTAAATGGGCAAATTTCGTTAATTTCTGACAGAGTTATGGCACTTGTCAATGTACAAAAAATGGTTTCTGGCCTCTAGTTCCTTTACTACTTGGAGTATCATGATGAAACTTCACAAACATGATCGAAGTAACAAAAGCTTTTAATGAGCACAGAAATTTTATCATCGGGGGTTATCTGCCCCTGCCCGTGGACTATATACATGTATAAAATCATGAAAAATTCCATATAAGATCAGAGTTTGAAGCAATTTTTTTGAAACTTTCAGCAAATGATCAGAGTGATGAAAGCCTCCGGTGATGCTCAAATTTACCCCAGGGGAGTTATTTCCCCCTCCCCCGGGCTATATACATGCATAAATCTGGAATAATTTGGTGTGTGAAAAAGGTTTGCAGTGGCGGGGTATCACGCAGTCGTTTGCGATTCTTTTATTTGTAACAGATTTCACAGCAACCATTCATTTTTGGTATACATGGTAACAATGATTTCTCTCCCTCTTTATGCTTTTTGTTACGAAAATAACATCATTTGATTTAAGCAATTAAGCGGGGTATAGTCGGCTTCGCTGACAGTTCTAGTTAATTATTATAGAGTGGTTGCCCCTGTTTGTCTGCCTGTCTATCCTTTTGCAATCTTGCTCATTCTGTAACTCCTTTAGGAAATTGAAACAGGCGTATTATGCGCGGCTTGCGAAGCCCTTGTTTAGTTTTGGTGATATCTTTGAGACAAGAGAGTTGATACTTGGTCAGATGGCATATCACTTTAAGTGCAGCAGCTGCATAGCATCCATGCAGACTGCTATGTCCTTGATCTTTGTTCATGGTCTAGTGATTTTGTCTTGTATTTCTAACACTGTCTTAATAGATTAACATCATACCCGGCATGGTGGATCAGTGTCTGACACTGTGAATGGCATGCCCTCATACTGTAGAACACTGTGACCTACATTTCATGTTTCAATGATTTACTCTTATCTCGAGCACTATTTAGTTGAATTCCATCATACCTGGGATTTTTGGAAAGTCACACACTACAAATGACCTCATGATATTTCTTGGTCAATACAACCCATTATTTCTGTTTCAGTAATTTTGCTATATATTTCCAGCACTGTTTAATGGAATAACATCATATTTAGCACAAACTGGGTTTGTCTGATACTGTGAATGACCCCATAGTATTTGACTCACTCTGACATACATTTCATGGTCAAGCATTTTGCTTTATATTTTGAACTCTGTTTAATAGGTATTCATTATACCTGACACAGCAAATGACCTTATACATGTATATTTTAGGTCTAATATCTGTGAGAGTCAGGCAGTCTTTAGGCACATTCCTTTTTCTTCTGACAGCCCTTGTTATGGTATTGATTACTGGCATGGATCATGTCATATGACTGGTGATCTGTTTACATTCACATTTATAGGATAGAAAGATGAAACTTCAGTGCAGTGGACCCTTGTTTTAACCACAGTGTTTGTTTTGCAAAGATTGTACTGTAGGTTTCCCTCCATTTTTTCCTTCCTTTTAACAGTCGGTAGGGCACCTGACTTGTAAGTCATAGGTCCTGGGTTCGATACCCGGTCTGGCCACATACTTTCGTTTCTCATGCCGCTGATTCAAGAAGGGCAGTTGTCAGTTGTTGGCGAAAATATGTGCACTTAGTACTGGTTAACCGCTTAGGCGGTCTAAGCCTGCCTAACTAACTGCTCCTATGGGAGCAAATTCTTTCCTTTTAGAGTTTACCCTCATTGAGAAGGGTGACAGAAAAATATGGCAGAGTTAAATTGCTTCCCCTTAAAGAGTACCCATTCACCTTAAACTGAATTAGCTGTTATTGAATCAAGGATTAGTCCAGCTCCGGACCGAAATTATTTCAGAAACAAAGTTTCTAATTTAGGTCCAGCACCTGTAAGTCTTCCTCAGTGTGGGTATTTCAGATGCCGATAAAATCATTCTGGCACATTGTAAACTGTGCATTAATCAATATATTATGTTTTCTTTTTGATAAATAACAGCCTTTTCTTCTTCTGACCTTCCCAAAGTGTCTTCTTTAATATTTACTGGCGATTTTTCCTTCGTAGCTGTGAGAATGTTTACGAAGACCGCCATGTTCTGTTCTGTTCTGTTTTCTTAATGTCCCTCCGCTTACTTATTCGGAGCACCCTCGGATGAGGTAAATATTGGCCTTATGACCCTGGAGCTCAATTGGTGGTGTTTTATATACATGTGCTGTTGAACATATTTACAGTTTATAACTTTTGCTGTGAACACTGAATCTTTCCTTTTCTTTTTCAATTCCCCGAAACCTCTCTCAATGCAATAATCCGTTTGACATGAATCGTGAATATGTACTCCCGTGAATATAATTCAAGCATCCCCAACCCTCCAGGACCAAGATCCTCCGAAGGAATAATTCCTGTGACGTCTAATGTCAACTGTGTGAGAAAATCTGGGTTCCGAAGCTGTAGGACATGCCCGTTGGTCAAGAACTGGCTCTTAGACAACTTTTCTACGTAAGCCTGTCTTTCAGATTTGAAGAATACACATTTCCCCAGAAAATGCTGGCGAGTCTCAGGAGCAGCTGAACAGAGTCTACAAGTTGGATCAATAGCGTGTTGATTGAAAGAAGCTCGATTTGATTGTAAGATATATGTTCCAGTCAGTAATTTACATTTCACTTGTGCCCGTTTACTATCGTGCACATTATTCCTCACAGTGGACCATATATGATGAGAACTCTCAACCTTCAAAACACCAGGATTCATGTACTTTGTAGAGGACTTACTTCCAATATCTGCCTTCCAGGACGACTCCACCGCATCATGTATCCTGTGGTTTAGTATATGCTTCCACTCAGACTCAGAGGGAGGATTGCTCAACAGCTCAAAGACTGACGGCAATTCATATGCCTCCAAAATACCCTTAATATAGAGGAAAATACTCTTTTGAGGTGATTCTCTCATAACAAGCTGCCTTTGAGCTATATGATATTCAACAGAATTTGGGTTTCTCATCATACTTACAAACAAATTTAAAAGATTTTTTTTCAGCACCATTTCTAAAGGTAATATACCTAACAGAGCTAAACAAGCAGAGTTAGAGGTGTTGTCAGGTAACCCCTGAATTTGCTTTAGACATTTTCTCTGGAATTTTTCTAAATTTTCAATATCTTTCTTTTTAAGTAATTGAACTTCAAGGCCATACACCAACCTGGGAACTACAAAACAAGACCACACATGCACTCCCTGGGCCGCCTTCAACCCACCACCCCCATGGAATCCCGCCCCCATTAAAGAGTATGCCGTTTTCCTACCCAGGGATATTTTACCCTCTACATCTGCCACCCCCGATGTATTCCTGACAATGCCCAGATGGACTGTTGAGTCCGTCACATCCACCTTCTCTCCATACATAAGGATATCCACATCTGCACTTTTCTTCCTTCCATGATTATATGTCAGCACGTGACTTTTCATGGGGTGAATACAGTACCTCTCCCTGGACGCACAGTTTTCCACATCCCAAACCATTACTTGCATGTCCTCCTGGTTCTGTGCCAACAGGGCTACATCGTCTGCAACTGTAACATGTGGAATACTGATTGAACCAATTTTTGCCCCAGCGTATCTGTCTTCCAACTGCAGTAATAGTGGATTATTATACCTTTTATAGTGTCCTGTCGAAAGAACTCCACCCTGCCTGACCCCCTGTCTGATGTGAACCGGGCTTGACAGTTCTCCTGCCCATTTGACTCGAGAGGAGCAGTCTGTGTAGAGGTCCTTCAACAGAAGCCAGTCATCTCCACGCACGCCATCTAGGTACAATTTCCGCAGGAGAGAGTTATGGTCAACCACATCAAATGCCTTTTGAGTATCCAGCGTTGTAAGTAACAGCTTCTGCCTGTAGCTCGATGCCTCCAGTACACATTCAGAAAGGATGAGTGCCGCATTCAGCGAGGAGCAGCCAGGAGTAAAGCCCCTCTGCAATCTAGACTGGGTATCTTCGAATATCCGGCCATGCCTGTTGTTCAGTATGTGTTCAAGGATCTTGAGCAAGACAGGTGTTACTGTGATTCCCCTGTAGTTATTTGGATCGCTGGGGTCACCCTTCTTGAAAACAGGAGTCAGTATACCCTCCTTCAGGACAGCAGAGACAGTCTTTGCTCTGAGAAGGTAGTTCAGCAAATGGGTGAGAAATTCTGCGAGCTCATGGCCTGCCAGCTTGAAATGCTCAGCTGTAAGACCCATGATGTCCACGGCTTTATTGTTATTCAAACGTCTCAAAGCTGAGGTCACTTCTTCTTCTGTATTGGCATCAATGGGGGAGTTTTCTTCTCTGCAAAACAAGTCTATGCTCTCTACATCCAGGTCCACTATCTGCTTATGGTGCTGGTCAAATCCTGGGTTCTCCAGGGGTGTTGCTAACTTCTGAAAATGTTCCGCCCACCCTTCCCTTATCTCACTTGGGGCCTGACGTTCAACACCATCCACCGTCAAGATCTGTAGATGCATATTTTTCCCTTTACGTTGATCTCTGATAAGTTTGTAAAACGCTCTAGAGTCATTTCTGGAACTCATAATTTCTTCGACTTTATCTCTTCTCATCCTAGCTGCCTCCCGTCGCTGTTCTTTCCTTAGGTTTTTCTTGGCCAACTTCATGTCCTCGACAGTATCTGCATTTGGGTCTGTGGGTTCCCCGGATTTGCGCCATTCCCACCATGCAAGTCGACATTTTTTAACGGCGTCATGGATTCTCCCAGTCCACGGTCTATTCATGTTTGCTTGGGATTTTCCCAGTTACCGGATGACGTCATTGGGTGATAAAAATGGCAAGGATATAAAACACAGTACCTTAGGAGATATGAGTTTCGCAATTACATACATCTGTGAATATGTTTGCAATACCTATATATGCATTTATTTTATGCCTGGTGTCCAAATTTCATTTAAGCACGCGTCAGTGTGCTTCTGTGAAAAGGCTGAGCACTTTTAGATTTAACTAAGTACCGCAATAAAATTAACCATTATCAATGTTCAATTACCATGCGGACACCGAATGTCCGAACACAATTTCACTTTTAATAAATGTTCGCGCACACAAGAAACAAAGGGAATGCTGTTTAATTCAGCTATCAATTTTATAATAGATCTAGTCCATGTCAAAACGTAACATAGGTAAAAAAAAGTAAACCTAAACACTTCACAACATATGAAACAACTTTTGTGTGTTTGAAGTCGCGTACAGGCCTGTATACTTTCAACTATCATAAGAGAGGACGCGATTAAAAGAAATTACGTGCTGTTATGCTTAAACACATTGCAAAAAGTATCCAGACAAATGCTGTAATCAGACTGCAAAAGAACGATCACAATATTTTATATCCGCGCAACTTACGTAATAAGAATCTTTTAAGATCTCAAGCGTTAACGCCGGGCCGGGTAGCGCAATCGGTAGGGCACCTGACTCGTAAGTCAGAGGTCCTGGGTTCGAATCCCGGTCTGGCCACATACTTTCGTTTCTCCTTCCGCTGATTCAAGAAGGGCAGTTGTCAGTTACTGGCGAAAGTATGTGCACTTAGTACTGGTTAACCGCTTAGGAGGTCTAAGCCTGCCCAGGAATAGTGTGGTTAGGTTAACTGACCGTCCCGACATGACCTTAGTTGTTTACCGTTAACCGTTAAGCGTTAACAGCGATATAGTCAAACCGCGAGGACGTTTTCTTAAGATGTTGCGATCGGAACCGTGATTATGTACAAATGCGGTACTTCTTTGAAATTCTTAAAGTCTCCATAGTCCTATCAGCGGTAAAAACGCCTAAACTCAAATCATTGTAAAAAGCTGTTCAACCTTCACTTTTAGTAATAAAATGTGGGTTGGTGTGCATATATTGAGTCATATAACTGGCAAAAAGTAGAGAAAACAAGTTTTTGAAAAATAACATTTCGCTACACAAAATACAGTTTCCTGTTCTGGTTTCCCGTCTAGCAATGCTATATAAACATAGGCGGTATATTGATTGTGAATCCACATTGTACATTGTATTTTTACCATTTTTTGAAATCCAAAGTAGGTCATTTTAGGTGCCAACTAAAATGACCCAAAAAAGTTTTCGAATCCCTTTTTTGAGAAACTGAATGATGTTTTATTATTTTAAAGCTGGCTAATCCCGGTCATTTACAATGACGAAACTATAGTGAGACGCTTGCAGCGATACCTCATGATGAAAATTTTCATGCTGATAGAGCAATGGGGCCTTTAAAACTATCTGTATGATTTTAAAATTAGCTGCGTATAAAAATATAATATTTCTTGGGAAAATACGCATTTTCTTTGCAAAGGACAGGAACTACTATAGAACCAATATTTAACTGGTCTGGGCCTGCAGTTAGACGTGTTTTGCTATGGCGCGATTTGTTCTCGTCTGCGTATATATCACTTAATTTCAACAATTGAAACTATGGAAAATAAAACTTCGCCAAAGCCACTGACTTTCTTCGAATCCGTTTCAAATACCGATGACGGACGAGGCAATACTACTGTTAGCGAGCTGGTAATAAAAATCTTATAAGTTCTTGGTTCATTGAAATTAATATAAAAACATTTAATGCGTCGGAACAGTTGTGAAAGTTTGGGTAAGTAGGTATATGTGGCAGGAAATAACCTCGACATCATCACATTCTTTTGGCAACGTAAATGTCCTTGCTAGTTTTCTCTTTGATCGATACATCGAACATACTATTGATCGGTAAATTTCCTATGTACTGTTATTCTACGCAAAAAAAACAACAAACAAACAAAACAAAAAAAAACAACAACAAACAAACTAGAAATATAGTCAGGCAGACGTAAGGCGTAACTGGGAGCAGATATCAAACAACCGACTTCCCCCCCCCCCCCACCCGCCACACACACACAAAGAAAGAAAAAAAGAAAGTAGAAATTAAACAAACAAAACAAAAATCACAGTCAGGGAGGCGTAAGGCGATCGTGGTGGGGTGGGGGGGGGGGGGGGGGGTGAAAGACAGAAAATATCAAAGAACCGCCGACTATTAGGATATGACACTTCCTAGGATATATGACACTTCCTTACTTTCTTCCCCCCCCCCCCCACCCCCCTCCCCTCCGATGCAATTTGTAATTAAAAAGCGTTTCTGCAGTGGAGCTATAAGATAAAGTTTTCCGACCACTCGGACAGGGGATGCTCGTTTTGATACAAACAACACTGGATACCGGAATAACAACACACGTTTCATGTTTAACAAGATTCAAATATGTCTGTAAGGCGCAAACAGCCGTCGTATAAATATTCTGTTATCGTTTAAGCCCAGAAGTTAGTCGCTTAGCTTGGGTTATCTGGAGTGCGCCTGTCTTTGCAATTCTGGTACTGGATTTTATCATTTGACAATGACAATGACAATGACAATGGATTTATTCCAATTAAAGGCCCATGAAGGGCAATAAATCAAAGGAGAACATTCTCCATACAATGATTAAACATTATTAGAATGACAAAAATACACATATGGCGTCATCACGTGACCTCCACGAGCTCATTTACATATCCTGTCAACATGTCCGTTGAAACGCAATTTCTTTTCACCCCTCTTGAGGAAAATGTTTCAAGGCCAGCCCAATGTCTCTTAGAAAAGGTAAAACTGGTGGCAGTCATGATCCAAAATGGCCAAAGAACACAACCGCTAATGTTTTTTCCTAAGTGATTAAAAAATAATGATTTTATCTGTGTATAGAAATTCCCCGGTAGCATTTACCGGCAAAAACCCAGCAGTAGCGGAATAGGTGAGGCCTGGGCCGTGGAAATTGAAACTTGTTTCTGGGCATTTTCCGGCCTAGAGCTGGGCTAAATCAAGGATATGAGCAGCAACACAACAAAACCAAAAAAGTGGTATGTGCGCCCAAGGATGACTGAGTACAGATCAGCCTGGGCATTCGTCCAGTCTAATGTTCTTAAAAAGAGCAGCTATAAAGGTCTAAGCTACCTCCATGGGGACAGGGAAGACTCTAATCAGACTGGGTGGATGCCCAGGCTGCTCTGAGTCTCCACAGGACCCACATGCCACCTAATTGGTTTTGTCATTTCACGGCTCATATGTACTTTGGTTTTAGTCAATGAGGCGCTTTAAAGAAATTTGCTGCTAGAGTGTTTAATGTCATGTAAGGAGGTGTCAGACACTAGAATTAAGTTGCTAGGAATTTTTGTCAGCTTGAAGCAGCACGTTTTTTTTATCAGACTGTTGTCTGTCTTGATGAAATTGATATAAGACCCATTCAGCTGTATGTTGGTCATTTTGGGTTGATATGGGAAATGGGGAGATCAGGGGTATAGCTAGTGTTAATTTCATAACACCCACCTGTCATATTTCATGTTCATTTAGGGATGTACTGAAATCTTATTTATTTTATAAACTGTCTGTATGCAGATGCATGTTGAAATTTTGTCAATTTGACAAACTTTTAATGCGCACCTGTGTATTTGGGTAATGGCAGGTACACCCTTAGGGAGTTGATGATAAATTTCTTATTTCTTCAGAAGATAGAAAATATAAAATATATTTCTGTATTTCTGGTACGTTTTGAGGCCTTAGCTTATTTTAAAGGAACAAGTTATTGTCATATGGCTACAAGGTTATATCGATAATATAGTGTGGCCATAAGGTGTCTTGTTTCCCTCAAGATACTATCTTGAAGTCGTAAGATCAAATAAAAAGAAAACTACATGAATGTGAATTGATATACTTCCATGGAAAACAAATGTGTCATTTTCAGTTGTGCCTCTCTCTAAATGAGGATCAGCTCTTAATGGAAAGAATTTGCTCCCCCAGGAGCTATTTTTTTCCTTTAAGAGTAGATCCATTTTTTAAAGACTTCGTTATTTTAGGGAAGTAAACACTAAGTCACCTAAGTTATCTCCCATATATTGTGACCCTCATTAGAACCTTCTTGCCTACACGGTTCTAATGAGGGGTCACAACATATTTTTCCATAGAGAAGTTCGAAAAACTGTTTCTGAATATCCTTCTTATCGGGTTATCTGGAGCTCCGTATTTAGTTGCACATTAACCCTTTAAGCGCCAAAAAGCAGACGACAAAATTTACGTCTGCAAAACTTCAAAAAATGTTTCGTTCAATCAGTATCATATTGAGAATTCACAAACTAGAGGGCAAACAGTGTAGATCCAGATGAGGCGGCTCATCATGAGCCGCTTCGTCTGGATCTATGCTGTTTGCAAATTCTGCTATTTTCGTCACTGGTGCTTAAAGTGTTAAAAGATTTCAAATCAATTTCAATCATAAACCTGAAAAGTGCAAAACCTGCCTATCCTATTATCTTTTTGTTTCAACTCTTTTGGGGTTTAGCAATAATGTTGATGTAAAATACCCAAATGTGCATCTATCACGCTTTTGGTAAAGATATATTGATATTGTACAGTGTGTGAGGAGCTTTAACTTCAAGCAAATTGCAAGTTTGCATGTTATAGGAATTATGTATGTACAGGGCCTTAGTATTGTTGGTAACCAACTGTTTAGATAGGTTTCTAAATTTCATATCATACAATGCACCAAAGAATTTTGGCAGAGTTTTCAAAGAAACTTCATCAAACATCCCAATGCTCTTGCTCAAACAAAGAGTTTCTATACTCTTATTTTATGAATACGTCTATATCATTCAGAACTCTTGATGATCAAAAGTTTCAGGATTTAGGTTTTGATACATTCTTGTATGTATTTATGTTGCACATTCACATTAGTCTCACCATATTGGTATATTTGAGTTGCATCACAAGAAAAGGTTACAAACATCTTAGCCTCAGATCAGCATATGCATACATTCAGACTTCTCAGACTATTTCCATATACAGGCCAACTTCGTTGTGTCAAACTTGCTTATCTCGAAAACTCTGCTAGTGTCGAAGTGATCTCCCATTCCCGAACAATTTCCCCCCTATATAATATTGCATTTCGACCTCCGTTGTGTCGAACTCGCTTATAACGAAAACACTGCTGTATCGAAGTGATTTTTGATTCCCCTCCGACACTTTCCATGAGTTTTACCACTGTTTATGTCGAAGTCAAAATGTGTATTCAGAAAAAGTCCGCCGAAACGACGGAAAGAAAATGAGGGCCATTTTGTGTAGACGTTTTGCGGTAATGAAAAACCTGCATATTTTTAGCTCACCTGAGCACGAAGTGCTCAGGATGAGCTTTTGGGATACCCTGATGTCCGTCGTACGTCCGTCCGTCCGGACGTCCGGACGTCCGTCAACTTTTGCTTGTGTACACTCTAGCGGGCACAGTTTCGATCCAATCTTTATGAAACTTTGTCAGAATGTTAGTCTTTATAAAATCTAGGCCAAGTTCGAAACTGGGTCATGTCGGGTCAAAAACTAGGTCACTAGGTCAAATCTTAGAAAAACCTTGTGTACGCTCTAGAGGGAAATTTTTTTATCCAAAGTTCATGAAACTTTGTCAGAATGTTTATCCTCATAGTATATAGGATAAGTTCGAAACTGGGTCACGTCGGGTCTAAAACTAGGTCACTAGGTCAAATCATAGAAAAACCTTGTGTACGCTCTAGAGGACACAGTTTTGATTCCATCTTTATGAAACTTTGTCAGAATGTTTATCTCCATAAAATCTATGCCAAGTTCGAAACTGGGTCATGTCGGGTCAAAAACTAGGTCACTAGGTCAAATCTTAGAAAAACCTTGTGTACGCTCTAGAGGGCACAGTTTTCATCCAAAGTTCATGAAACTTTGTCAGAATGTTTATCCTCATAGTATATAGGATTAGTTCGAAACTGGGTCATGTCGGGTCTTAAACTAGGTCACTAGGTCAAATCATAGAAAAACCTTGTGTACGCACTAGAGGACACAGTTTTGATTCCATCTTTATGAAACTTTGTCAGAATGTTTATCTCCATAAAATCGAGGCCAAGTTCGAAACTGGGTCATGTCGGGTCAAAAACTAGGTCACTAGGTCAAATCTTAGAAAGACCTTGTGTACACTCTAGAGGGCACAGTTTTCATCCAAAGTTCATGAAACTTTGTCAGAATGTTTATCCTCATAGTATGTAGGACAAGTTTGAAACTGAGTCACGTGGGGTCTAAAACTAGGTCACTAGGTCAAATCATAGAAAAACCTTGTGTACGCTCTAGAGGACACAGTTTTGATCCAGTCTTTATGAAACTTTGTCAGAATGTTTATCTCCATAAAATCTAGGCCAAGTTTGAAACTGGGTCATGTCGGGTCAAAAACTAGGTCACTAGGTCATATCTTAGAAAAGCCTTGTGTACGCTCTACAAGGCACAGTTTTGATCCAAAGTTCATGAAACTTTGTCAGAATGTTTATCCTCATAATATGTAGGACAAGTTTGAAACTGGGTCATGTCGGGTCAAAAACTAGGTCACTAGGTCAAATCATAGAAAAACCTTATGTACGCTCTAGAGGACACAGTTTTGATCCAAAGTTCATGAAACTTTGTCAGAATGTTTATCCTCATTATATGTAGGATAAGTTTGAAACTGGGTCATGTCGGGTCAAAAACTTGGTCACTAGGTCAAATCTTAGAAAAACCTTGTGTACGCTCTAGAAGGCACAGTTTTCATCCAAAGTTCATGAAACTTTGTCAGAATGTTTATCCTCATAATATCTAGAACAAGTTTGAAACTGGGTCACGTCGGGTTTAAAAACTAGGTCACTAGGTCAAATCATAGAAAAACCTTGTGTACGCTCTAGAGGACACAGTTTTGATCCAATCTTTATGAAACATTGTCAAAATGTTTATCTCCACAAACTCTGGGCCAAGTTAGAAACTGGGTCATGTCGAGTCGTAAACTAGGTCACTAGGTCAAATCTTAGAAAAACCTTGTGTGCGCTCTAGAAGGCACAGTTTTGATTCAAAGTTCATGAAACTTTGTCAGAATGTTTATCCGCATAATATGTAGGACAAGTTTGAAACTGGGTCATGTCGGGTCGAAAACTAGGTCACTAGGTCAAATCATAGAAAAACCTTGTGTACGCTCTAGAGGACACAGTTTTGATTTAATCTTTATGAAACTTTGTCAGAATGTTTATCTTCATAAACTCTCGGCCAAGTTTGAAAGTAGGTCATGTCGTGTCTAAAACTAGGTCACTAGGTCAAATCATAGAAAAACGTTGTGTAAGCACTAGAAGGCATAGTTTTGATCCAATCTTCATGAAACTATGTCAAAATGTTTATTGTCCATATATCTAAGCCCCCTATGAAACTGAGTCATGTCGGCTCAAGGTCAAATCTTAGAAAAACTTTGTGTACACCCTAGAGGGCACAGTTTTGATCCAATCTTCATGAAACTCTGTCAGAATGTTTATCTTAATGAAATCTAGGTAAAGTTTGAAACTGGGTCGTGTCGGGTCAAAAACTTGGTCACTAGGTCAAATATAAGAACGACCTTGTATACGCTCCAGAGGGCACAGTTTTGATCCAATCTCAATGAAACTGTGTCAGAATGTTTATTCTTACAATATCCAGGCCAAGTTTGAAACTGGGTCATGTCGGGTCAAAAACTAGGTCAAATGTTAGTATGGTAAAAACTCTTATAAATCTTCACCAGAGCCAGTGAACTGATTACTGCTCAGGTGAGCGATTCAGGGCCACCATGGCCCTCTTGTTGTCTTTAAGTAAATTGGTACAAACATTGAACAATAACAATGAAAAAGAATGATTTACCGAACAATCGTCTTTAATTGATCGCAGTTCAATCAATTATCCCAAATTATCCAGTGATTGCGTGAAACGATGCAGACATTGTTTTGTTGATCAGCTGTTTTTGTGTGTAAGTTAATTGACCTTGAACCGGGTATACGTCACAGATCAGGTGCGTTCGATTGGAAAGTTCGGTCTATTAGGCGCCTTTGAAATTTAATTGATTGAACAGTATTGAGTGGCGCTCTTTGATGCGGGCTATTAGTAACAATCCCGTTTTCAGTAGAAACAGTTTTACTACGTTCGTGCTGCACACGTTTTGTAGAAATACTGACTCTACGAAAGTTAAGATATTGTACATGTATAGAAGAAAAATTTTGGTGACGTCACAATTTGCCTATATCGAACTTCGGAAAACTCAAAGTGGGTTCTCTATTCCCTTGGAATTCGAGATATCGAAGTTGGCCTGTACACTGTATTCATGGACAACATAGATTGTTTAGGGGCTCTTTTTCATGGCCAGTAGGCTGTTATTGGACTTTAATTCAGTGTCCATAGATTGTTAATGACTGTGGTCAAGGGTCAGAAGGTTGTTGATGGACTCTACTCCGGGTCCATAGCTTGATCGGGGACCTTGATCCAGGTCCATAGATTGTTTATTGACTCTGCTCAAGGGTCTTTAGATTGTTCATGGACTTTGCTCCAGGGTCAATAGATTTTTCATGGACTCTGCTCCATGGTCAACAGGTTTTTCATTGACTGCTCCAGGGCCCATAGATTGTTCATGGACAGTGAGTATACTGCATGGTCCATAGATTAATTGTTCCTGAATTTTGCACCTGCATGGATCCATAGATTCATGGACTCTTCTCAAGAGGATTCTGCACACATTTAAATATACTGGCAGGACATAAAATCTATCAGCAGTCGGTACATGATATAGCAGTCCGTACATGATATAAAATTGGTGCATTATAATTATTACAATAAGTACATAGAGTGTGTTTTTTCCAAGTTTGGAAAGGATCAACCAACAGGAAAGACTGATTTGCTGTTTGCACTAAGACATGGCTCCATAATGATCATTTCTTTTGACACGTTTGATGAAAAAGGTGTTTTCATCTGTTCTCATACAAATTGGTTTTGAAATTCTACAGCTACACCCAGCTAAGGTGACAACTGATCAATATGTCTTTAAATCGCAACTGTAAAAACACTAAATATTGAGACAGAACTGCTGTAGACTACCCTAAAAACTCTAAAAGCTGGGATACGTAAATTGAGGCGCGACATGAGAAAAACAACAAAGTGGTTGTGCACTGAGCGCAGGCTCAAATCAGCCTTGGTTTCAGACCTGAGTCTGATCAGACTCTTTGCTAAGTGCTCAAAGGGTAGCTAAGGGTCCAAGCTACCTCCATGCACACAGCGAAGACTCTAATCAGACTGGGAGGACGCCCACTTGTTAGTGACAGGATCCAGGTTGAGATTTCTGTCTCAAAAGAATCAAGATAACTTTTGATAGAACTTTCTATGTGAATATATGTTCCAATTTTGGCCATTCAGGTGGGAGATGGCTGTTACAAGTGTCCCAGTTTATCTTGCCCCCCAGGACAGCATGCCCCGCAAGAAGCAAGCCAACCATGGACAGCTTTCCCCCTGAGAGACAAGCTGTCCCGGGGGATATCTTCACCCCCTGGGGGGGGCAACAAATCCCACATACCCAGCCCAGTTTTATCTTGACCCCACCCCCCACAGATTACCAGGACGGGGAGCAAGATATCTGGAAACAAGATTAAACTGTAACTCTAGGATACAAAGCTAGTGCACAGCTTCTGTCTGCTGGATCGGAAATTGTCCTTGCAAACAGGAGAGACACTGACCATACTTTGATGAATTTTGGAATTTGCGGCAGATGCACATTTTAGACCTCCATGTTTTTCTGCCAATTTTACAAAGGTAAACATTTTTTGTGACTTCCTGTTGGCTTCCCTGGAGGGAGGCGCTCTATACCAAAATGACTTCTACTCTTCAAGGAAAGAATTTGCTCCCCACTCTGATTCTTTTTTCACTTCTTTGCACCCAAGGCAACTGCTTTAAGCAACATAAAACCAGAGTCTGCCAGTGATAAGCCTGATGACATCAGATGTCTGACAGTATATCACAGGATATACTGTTGCAACCGTTTGCTGTTATTCAGTCGGATGTTGTGTTATATGAGCCGCGACGTGACAAAACCAACAGTGTGGTTGTGCGTCCAGCGCAGACTCAGATCAGCCTGGGCATCCGCCCAGTCTGATCAGAGTCTTCGCTTTCCGCATGAAGGTAGCTTAGTCCCTCAGCTACCCTTTAAGCGCTTAGCAAAGAGTCTGATCAGACTGGGTGAATGCCCAGGCTGATCTGAGTCTGCGGTGGGCGGACGACCACATTGTCGGTTTTCTCGTGTCGCGGCTCATATTGTAAGTGCATTCAGATCCTATACTTAAGGACAAAAGTTCTGCATGGATGTTAATTTAACATCTGTGCAGAACTTTTGTCCTAAAGTATATATGGAAATTGACAGAGTTTTCGATCCCAAGTATTTGGATTAAATTGTCTTTAATTTCGAATTGTCAATTTTATTTCTTTTGTTTATTTTTATCATTTGTTCTGTCGCCCTTTTGCTTTAGGTCTTTTATTTCTGTTTCTAGCACATGAGATGTTCTGACTATTGACATTATAACAAGGAATTTGTAATTTGATTCTGAAGTTGCCATTTAATTCAGTGATTTTATATTCAGTCCATGCTTGTTATGGAACTTAATATCTTTTAAGAAAATTCCAAAATGACGTTGAATATTGAGACAATAGTGCCTAAGCAAACAGTGTAGACCCTGATCAGTCAGGGTCTTTGCTGTTTGGAATGTTTGGAGGTCTCATTAGAACTACAGGGCCCCGGTTGTTCAAAACTAACGATGTCGTTAGGCAAATTTTTCTTAAAATTTCAAATGTCAATATCTCTAATATGCCAATATTTTTTGTTGAAAAAAATAAGAGAAGCTTTTGCATTGCACCATTTTTTCAACAAAAATATCAGTGTATTTGGTCAGTAAGTCATAAAACACTTAAAGAGTTGACCTCTTAACGAGCTTGTTAGACTAACACTGCTTTGATCAATTGGGCCCTGAAGTTCTGTTTTTTTAGCTCACCTGAGCCGAAGGCTCACAGGTGAGCTTATAGTATAGGCAGGCATCCGTCGTCCGTCGTCCGTCCGTCCGTCGTCCATCGTCCGTCGTCCGTCAATATTTTCAAAAGACATCTCCTCTGAAACTACAAGGCCCATTGTTACCAAATTTCATATATAGCATCTATAGGCAGGGGGAACCAATAATACTGTTTTTTATCCAAATCGCTTCAGAACTTTGGTTGCTATGGCAACTTAAAGTTTCCATTGACTTGTATGGGAAAAATTGAAAATTTGCATTTATTGCTATGTCACTGCAGATATTTTGACAAAACTTTTACAGAAATGTTCCTTGAGTAGTCCTCTATCAACCACATGAAATTTATGTAAATTGCACTATTAGGCTGGTTGCCATGGCAACCGAAAGGTTAAAAATGGAAAAGATATTCAAAAATCATCTCCTCAGAAACTATACAACCAATAACGCTCAAGCTTCACAGAAAGGATCTAAGTACTACCGTCTATAAAAATACTGTTTTTCTTGGCAATTGCTCCAGCAGTTTGGTTGCTATGGCAACTTAAAGTTGCCATTGACTTATAATGGGAAAATTGAAAATTTGCATTTATTGCTATGTGACTGCAGATATTTTAACAAAACTTTTACAGAAATGTTCCTTGAGTAGTCCTCTATCAACCACATGAAATTTATGTAAATTGCACAATTAGGCTGGTTGCCATGACAACCGAATGGTTAAAAATAGAAAAGATATTCAAAAATCATCTCCTCAGAAACTATAAAACCAATAAGGCTCAAACTTCACAGAAAGGATCTAGGTACTACCATCTATAAAAAGACTGTTTTTCTTGGCAATTGCTGCAGCAGTTTGGTTGCTATGGCAACTTAAAGTTGCCATTGACTTATAATGGGAAAATTGAAAATTTGCATTTATTGCTATGTGACTGCAGATATTTTGACAAAACTTTTACAGAAATGTTCCTTGAGTAGTCCTCTATCAACCACATGAAATTATGTAAATTGCACAATTAGGCTGGTTGCCATGGCAACCAGCCTAATATAGACGGTAGTACTTAGATCCTTTCTGTGAAGCTTGAGCGTTATTGGTTGTATAGTTTCTGAGGAGATGATTTTTGAATATCTTTTCCTCTATCAACCACATGAAATTATGTAAATTGCACAATTAGGCTGGTTGCCATGGCAACCGAATGGTTAAAAAACAGAAAAGATATTCAAAAATCATCTCCTCAGAAACTATACAACCAATAAAGCTCAAACTTCACAGAAAGGATCTAGGTACTTCCGTCTGTGAAAAGACTGTTTTTCTTGGCAATTGCTCTGGCAGTTTGGTTGCTATGGCAACATAAAGTTGCCATTGACTTATAATGGGAAAATTGAAAATTTGCATTTATTGCTATGTAACTGCAGATATTTTGACAAAACTTTTACAGAAATGTTCCTTGAGTAGTCCTCTATCAACCACATGAAATTTATGTAAATTGCACTATTTGGCTGATTGCCAATGCAACCGAATGGTTAAAAATAGAAAAAATATTAAAATATCATTTTTGCAGAAACTATGTGGCCGATAAAGCTCAAACTTTACAGAACGGATCCTTGTACAAGCGTCTATATAATTACAGTTTTTTTATGGCAATTGCTTCAGCGGTTAGGTTGGTATGGCAACTTATAGTTTCCATTGAAATATAATGGGAAAAATGGAAAGCTGCAGTTTTTGCTATCTCCCTGCAGTTATTTTTGGATTTTTTATCTACAGAAATGTTGCTTGAGTAGTCCTCTATGATTCCTATTAATTTTGTCCTAATTGCAGAATTCGATTTGTTGCCATGGCAATATTAAGGAAATATTTTTGAAAAAAATATTTAAAAATCTTTTCCTCATAAACCATATAGGGGGATGAAGCTGATTCTTTGCATACATGTTCATGACATTAGCCGCTACGTAAATATTGTTTTTAGCTCACCAGAGCCGAAGGCTCCGGGGGAGCTTATAGGATAGGCAGTGTCCGTCGTCGTCGTCCGTCGTCGTATGTCGTATGTCCGTCAACACTTTTAAACAACATCTCCTCTGAAGCCACTAGGCCGATTGGGCCCAAATTTCATCTGTAGCATCCTTGGGCTGGGGGATTGAAAGTTTGTGTTTTTAATGAAAATCTGCCCTTTAGTTTGGTTGCTATGGCAACTTAGAGTTCCCATAGACTTATAATGGGGAAAATTGAAAAATGATATTTTCTGCCAGGCCATTGCAGATATGTTGACAAAACTTTTATAGAAATGTTTCTTTAGAAGTTTTTTATCAGCTGTATGTATTTTGGCCCAGTGCCCCTTTTATTGGTTGCCATGGAAACCAAAATGAAAAAAAAATGGAAAAAAAAATACTTAAAAATTATCTCCTCTGTAACCACTGGGTTGATAAGGCCCAGATTTCATCTGTAGTATCCTTAGGCTGGGGGATTGAAAGTTTGTGTTTTTTATGAAAATCTGCCTTTTAGTTTGGTTGCTATGGCAACTTAGAGTTCCCATAGACATATAATGGGGAAAATTGAATAATGGCATTTACTGCCTAGCCATTGCAGATATGTTGACAAAACTTCTATAGAAATTTCCTTAAGAAGTCTTCTATTAGCTTTATTGTTTTTGGACCCACTGATCCTTTTACTGGTTGTCATGGAAACCAAAATGCAAAAATAATGGAAAAAAAAAATACTTACAAAATTATCTCCTCAGAAGCCACTGGGCCAATAAGGCCCAGATTTCATCTTTAGTATCCTTCGGCTGGGGGGTTGAAAGTTTGTGTTTTGATGAAAATCGGCTCTTTCGTTTGGATGCTATGGCAACTTAGAGTTGCATTGACTTATACTGGGGAAAATTGAAAAATGGCATTTACTGCAATCAAAATATGGAAAATAGTTATATATTTTGTTATCAACTCAACAGACTGTCAGACTGAGACTTTGTAGTTGTATATTTTGTATTAGCCTGTACAAATGTGACAGTAATTTTGATAGCAATTTTGAGCTAGAGATCTGGTGAGCTTTGTGGCCCGTGGGCCTCTTGTTTAGATGTGTAATGAAAAATATTCAGCATCTTAATAGTTATTCGGACCTTAGATTGACACAATTTTGTCTGACACTCAGCAAAAATATATTTTGAACTTGTTTTTTCTAAATTTTACCCTGATATATTTACCCAGAGGTGGACTGCTGTCCTTGAACAAACACTGTTGATCCAGATAAGACTGGTGCAAAGAAGGAGCCTGATCATGCAGTGATGGTCTGCATCACTTGCCTCCAGTTTTATAAAATTATACTGAAAAAAAAAACAAGAGGATTTGCTCAAATTTGAAAATTCAGAAATGTCTCATTGCATGCAGTTAATATGGTATCAAATGAAGAGAAGTGAACTGTTTGCCTATCTGCATGAATGATTTTGAATGGCTGTAGTGCAGCCGTCCTTGGGTGGTAGGCAGGTATATCTGAACTGGATCAAAATCGTGACTTTAGTGAAAAAAATATACTAATAGTGATGAGGCAGACTATTTACTATGAGCACTGATACGCTGCACTTCATTGCATTTTGGCAATGATACTCCTGTTACGATATTTAATAAGGGACATCTCTGGATTGTACGACATCTCCGGATGGTACGAGTCGTGCCTGAAAATCATAAAGTTCTAGAATGCTAATTTTAAAATCTATAAATACACCCTAAATATAGTAACAGTATAAAACAGTCAGTCATGATTTCTCTAGGGAATATGGATAATTTTAACAGCACCATTAAGGGCAAATGAGTTGTCAGAAAAACATGGGAGCTTTGTACGGCATAATAGCATCCCGCATAATTTTGCAGTTTGGTCTATTTTGAAAGTATTGTGATTTCTAAAATTCAATACAAAATCAACTCATACATGAATGCAAGACAATCCAGTAAACAATTTGTTTCCTCCTTCCAAGCTTGCATAAAATATACTACTTTCAGAGCATACATTCAAAACTAACACTTCACCCTATTGCACTCAGAACAGCCAAAACTCTATGGAGTTTTGGCTGTTTTGAGTGCAGTAGGGTTAAAGTGCAAAAAATGAAAATAAGTTGAATTTGCATATAGTGTAGATCTAGATGCGTTGGCTAATAATGAGCCCCTAATCTTGCCCTTTATCCTGTGGTGTTTAATCAGTGTCTACACTGTTTACCTTAACTATAGAAATGCTTTAAAGAAAAATTAGTAAAAATTAATTAAACGTGAGACCCGTACATTGGAAATAGACCTGTCCATAGGGCCTGTTAGACGAATCCATTCGTCATCAATAGGCTAAATTTGTTGAACTCTTTATGGGAAGGATCTACATATAGCTCTTGCGATTTTGAAAATCCAGCCCTCATGAAGGCGAGATTGTCCCAACCTAAATGGGCCTTTATTGCACTTTTAGAGCCCGTCATAGTGTATTTGTTTTGTTACTGAACAGCATTTTTTCCCTTCCAAAACAGTCCCACAAATCTAGATCCATCTTATAAGATGGATCTAGATTTTTGGGATTGTTCTGGATTTAGGAAACACCCCATCTTAAAGCAGAATTTCATAAGACTGATAGATATTTGGGGGTCATTCTATGAAGGGAAAACTCTTGTCCTTTAGCTGAATAAATAGTAGTTGAACCCTACAAGGGGCGTTCATTTAATGTTGCCATTGGGGTTCTACAGGGCGCATTATTAATCCCATTCACATTTCGTTTACTTCAACTCTTCGATGTATTCTCCCTTGATGTAAACACACTTTTCAAGTCTCGAAATCTATTTTGTAAAGGCAGAGAAGTAGGCCTTTTTAGGCATACCCTGAAGACACTGGGAAATTGCACTACCAAGTGCACTTTGGGATTTATAACGATCAACCAGAAAGGGTTTTCTTTAGTAAAGGAAACAGGAAAAAGTTGCAGTGACTTATTAATATGGTCTGGCCATTAAGATGGATGGATGAGAGAGCTGAACTACTTTTTCCTCTTTCAAGAAGTCTAATTTATGGACAGCCACGCGGTATGGTGGGCCATTAGTGACACAATTAAATGAAGGACCCTCGTTTGTGGAAGCATTTGCATGATAAGCACTCCCAACTTCGGATCATCGGGCCATGGGTTTGAGTCTCATTGAAGGCGAGATTATCCCAAACTAAATGGGGTTGCATTGAGCAGAGCACATCATCATTACCCCTCCATTGACCTGATATGACTGAAATAGTTTTGAAAAGGAAGTAAAAGAGCCATGACTCCATTGAACCCTATGTATAGTGCAAAAGTACATGTATAGCATAGATAAAATTTTACGGCTTTTATAACTTAATTCTTTAGCGTCAATTATCTGATGCCTTGTAGTAAAATCATGAGAAATATCAGGGGAATAAGATCAGTATCATCAAAATACACGTCCATTAATATGATATTAATTTAGATGTGACATAGCGTTTCATTTCATATGCATTTTATAATCAAACAACACACAGACAATAGCTAGAAGATGATTGGAGGATAATAAGCCCTTAAAGCAACAAAAAGAGGGTGACAAAATTTACGTCTCTAGAATTTATATAAATGTCTCCTCCAAGCAATATCAAGAACTCAAAGACTAGAGGGCAAACAGTGTACAGCCAGGTGAAGTGGCTGAATATGAGCTGCCTCTTTTGGATCTAAGCTGTTTTAAAAATTCAACTATTTTCATTTTTGACACCTTAAATTTAGTTTTTGTCTTGCCTGCGTTAGTAGAAACATGACATAGGTACTGTATTTTTGGCATTGTCGGCGGCAGCAGCAGAGGCATTGGCGGCCTACCTGTTTTCATGTTTTCTGGTTCAGTTCCATTTCTTGGGAACAACAAGAGCTAGAGTCATAAAACTTGGTTCATGTTTACATCTGGCAGAGGGATGCTGCATGCACCCATTACTATCAAGCCATGACCTATATTTTATGTGTCACTGACTTAAAAAAATTACATCAAGTTTTCTACTAAATTAAGCTCTGTTTCTCAGGAACTACAAGGGTTGGAGCCATAAAACTTGGTCCATGTTTACATCTTGAAGAGGGAAGTTTAACGCATTTAACATTATTAGGTTTTGACCTATATTTTATGCTTCATTGACTTAAATTTTCATCATGTTTTCTGGTTAAACTGCATTTCTCAGGAAGTCATGAAACTTGGATCATGTTTACATCCAGAAAAGGGAAGCTGAATGCAACCATCATTATTAGTTCATGACCTACATTTTAGGCTTAACTGACTTTAAAAATTTGCATCTAATCTCCAGAAGTCCAGAAGAAGGAAGCTGAAGGCAACCATCAGTATTAGGTCATGACCTATATTTTAAGCTTTGCTGACCTAGCAAATTTGCTTTGAGATTTCTGTTTTAGCTCTGTTTCTCTTGAATCATAAGGGCAAGACTCGTGAAACTTGGATCATGCTTTCATCTAGAAGTGATAATCATAACGTAACCATCACTATACTAAGTTCATGATCTATATTTTACGCTTCACTGACTTGCCCAATTTGCATCATTTTCTGTTTTAGCTCTGTTTCTCTGGAACTATAAGGGCTAGACTCATGAAACTAAGTTCATATATACATCTAGAAACGGTTAGCTCAACATGATCATCAGTATTAGGTCCTGACCTATGTTTTAGGCTTCTCTGACTTAACAAAATGTCCAGGCAAAGGGGGAAAGAAAATTTATAGATTTGGTCCAGGTCACATGACCGAGAGGTGCCGTAGTCGAGTGGTTAGAGTGGCTCGGCTATTGTGCAGAAAGTCACCGGAAGGTCGTGAGTTCGCGGCTCACTGACTGTCGCCATCCGACGACTGGAAAACTATCTCTGTCAACCCAGCAGTAAATGGGTACCTTTTTCGAATTAGAGAAGGATAAGGCAGCGAAAGGAGAGAGATGGGCTCCGCCTTTCATCAGCTGTGCCCAAGATACAGTGGGTCTCTAACCCCCACTGCCCCTATGGCTATTACGCTATGGGAAACCTTTACCTTTACCGTTTGACATGACCAAGATGGCTGCCATGCTCATATATGGTAAAAACCTGAAAAAATGTTCTTCTCCAGAACCGCTGGGCTGATTGCATCAAAACTTGGTATGTAGCATCTTGGACACTAGTACTACAAAGTTTATATAAATGAAGACCCTGAGTTGACCTTGACCTATTTTATGACAAGGTCAAAATTTGAATGGTAAAAACTAAAAACGTACATTTTTATGTTGCTATTGGGCTGTGAAATATAGAAATGCGTTCAAATTCAACCCCTATGAAGTTATAGAGGTCAAAGTCATGTAGTGATCTTGACCAAAGGTCACATCCATTGTCTGTCAACATTTTCAGAGGATTTCTCCTCTGTAACTAGTGGGCCAATTTTAATTAAACTTCATTTGCAGCCTCCAGCCAAAGGGGGAAAGAAAGTTTATATATTTGAACCAGGTCACATGACCAAGATGGCTGCCATGCCTATATATGAGCCCGTCCAGATAGAAATCGACCTTATGACACGCGACGTGAAACTGAGATAAATAACGTCAAAGTTTGACGTTACGTCAGAAGATTTTTTCCACTGTTTCACACGGCATGTGATTAAACTTTAATATGAATGTTAATTGTGCGGGAAACCACCGTAGCCGCATATTTGTTGCCAGGAATCCAGAAATATGATTCTTTGGAGCATTATGCATCACCAAAAGTGCAGTTTGCATTTATAACCGAATTTGATAAATTGAAAAAATCCTTTATTCGCAGATGCGTAAAAAAGTTTAGACTTGCGACAGCTCTGGTCCCGTTTTAGTTCATGTTTATAAATTTTCAGCTTTGATCTAGAGAAAATAATTTTCAATCCTGGATAATAATACCGGTAATAATTAAATAACTATATCATTAATATCAAAAGTAAAATCCCGAACCGAAAAAAAAATCCAAGCCTATAGCTTTGTTTAGGTATAGGCCGACAAATATCGCCAGCGTATTCATGCACTCACTGACATTGTTTAGCATTTTTTCAGTCTAAACTGCAAGACAACAAACTTAATATAGATAAAATCTTGTGAAAGGGCAACTTTCAAGTTTCCATGCACTGCTTGTTTTCTATACCACAGACTGCCAGGTCGGAGATAAATTTTCAATACGATGTTTATCTCTCCTCCAGTGCCGGGAGCCGGGCCGCGTAGCGCAATCGGTAGGGCACCTGACTCATAAGTCAGAGGTCCTGGGCTCGAAACCCGGTCTGGCTACATACTTTCGTTTCTCCTTCCGCTGATTCAAGAAGGGCAGTTGTACTGGCGAAAGTATATGCACTTAGTACTGGTTAACCGCTTAGGAGGCCTAAGCCTGCCCAGGAATAGTATGGTTAGGTTAACTGACCGTCCCAACATGACCATAGTTGTTTACCGTGGACGTTAAGCATCAAATCAATCAATAAAATCCAGTGCCGGGACGTCCTTCTGAAGGGCAAGGGCCTACTGTGCTTGCAGTAGGTGCGGATGGTTTTTTGTTTGACATTTTTTCTCTCGTCTATCAATTATTTATCCCTCTGTCTTGGAGACGACCCGATATAGACCTTGAAATACTCTCTCAAAGGGCCGTTAACGCAAAACAATCAATCAATCGATCCTCTCCTGCCTGACAGCGCTGACGAATGCCGAATGACAAACGGCAAAGGGCGGCATAAAGAAGTGTCGTCTGGATCTTAATGTCTGTACATAGTGGAAGACAAAACGCTTTCCAATTTTAACACAGTTTTCGGAGATCCTGAGCTATTTTGATCTACTTAAAATTCCTTGTCCAATGAGATGAAAATTGCGAGTTTAAGTCAAAAGTCCGTCTGATTGTTTTTTTTTTTTATTTTCTTAAGCTTATAATTTTTTTAATTTTTATTTTTTCCCTATTGCTGGTGGTTGGTAGATTATATTTTATAGAATAAATGAAAATTACGCCATCCGGCGTCCGGCGACTTTCTGCACCATAACCGAGTCACTCTAACCACTCGACCACAGCGCCTCTCTAAAAATTAAAAAAAATGATGTTTGCTTTTCTGTGGTTTGGTAACTAAAAGTCCATACCTGATACCATATAGTGACGACTTTATTTTTGTTACGGACAAAGAAAATATAAGATCACGTCCCCTTTCTAAAAAGACGCCTATATGATCAAGAATGTAGAAAAGCGGGAGGGGAGGAACTCGTAATAAAACGTCACTGAGTTTCACATAAGAAGAGTTGAAAAATTATTTGAATCTTTTAAGTTAGCAACTAAAATGACGTCCTTTCGAAATTTTTAGGCTTGAACAAAATGGTAAAAATACGACGTACAGGACTGGAACCTAATTCATTGTCTTATCCTTGTTTATATTGCACTGCTGGACGGGAAACTAGAACAAGAAATTAAGTTTTGCTGAGCAGTTAGACAGTTTTTCAAAATTGTGTTCTCTCTTCCTTTTGCCAGTTATCTTGCACAGTATATGTATGCTCATCAACCCACATTTTGTCTCCAATCATGAAGGTTGACCTGCTTTTCAAAATTTTTGTTTAGGCGATTTTACAACTGCTTGGAATATGGAGATGCATGCAATCATTTGTATGCAAATAAATTTAGCCTTCGCATGAACTAGTTGCATATATAATCTCGGCCTTTCGGCCTGGTAAATGGTATGGTGAACAGATGCTCCAAAGCATAAGTGATATTTCTTGTGACGTGGCGTATGGTACATGTCTATGTTTTCCCACCTTTTTAACGAAGGGAAACAACTTGTAACTTTCTTTTTGCTTCCTCGGACGACGTAGCTCTTCAAAAATGCGGCCTACTCTTAAAGTTAAAATACTGCTGAAGAACTCTTGCACACTGTAAAAAAAAAATCCGTAGACTTTACGCTAGAATACCTTGAAACCAGCCGCCAGTCCATTCCCGCTATTTTTACGGGCGCCCGTAAACATTGGCAGGAATCAACACGCAGAGTAGTGTAGAATAAGACAGATATTGTTTTGGTTCTATAGCCCTTCAACACTATAAAATTTTCGAGTTATAACATAATTCTACCATATCGCGATTTCAAAAAATGATCTACAGGCAGATACCCGTAAAAATAACGGGAAATGGATTGGCAGCTGGTTGCCAGGTACATGTATTTACCGCCGGTAAAATCTACGGATTTTTTACAGTGCACAGAAACAAATTCTTTGCCTTATTAAAAAGAAAATGACAAACTTTAAGCTAATCGCTAACTCATCTTTAGAAACAGTTGAAGTATCTCAAAACATCAAAGATATCTTTTTAAGAGTTTTTTTTTTTGCTTTATGCACTCGAAGCCATAGGAGCACCGGAGGTATGAAGTTTCCGGATTGTGCGTACGTGCGAACGGCAGTACTTAAGCATGTCGGTCAGTCCGAAGTTTATGTCTTGTTAAAGCTGCTCTTCGGAAAATATATTTCTTGATTACCTTTCGAGGTAAAGGGATCATACTTGGTATATGACACCTGGAGCCTTTCCATCTTTTCTACCTATCTCATGAGGCATGTCCCGGGGTGGGACCAAAGTTTAGAGCTGTGTTACGGAAAAATTTACTCATACTGATTAGATGCGTTTGCTGTGTTAACGTTAATGATAGTGACATGCATTTCAAGGGAAAACATTGATAATGGCGTAATCCATAACAGCGTAACGTGACGTCACGTAACGTTATTAATTCTGGCAAATTTCCTTAGATACCAGTGCGTTTAAAACTGCCATAACATCCTTAATAATCAAGATAACTTCATACGGTTTTTACCTTTTTGTTCTAAAATGGCATGCGCATTCAGATAACAGAAAACCTAAAAATCGATTTTTTATGTCATAAGGTCGATTTCTATCTGGACGGGCTCATATGGTAAAACCCCCAAAAAATATTCTCCTCCGGAACCACTGGGTGGATGCCATCGAAACTTGGTATGTAGCATCTGGGACACTAGTACTACAAACAGGGCTCGAAATTTCCACTCGTCCGCTCGTATTTACGAGTAGCTGGTTGGTAAGGACGAGTGGAAATTGTCACTGACTTGCCCTGCCGGACGAGTAGGTTTTTCCTCCATGAAAATTGTCTAATCATGCCGTTCAGGAAAAGCACTTTACAAATCGATCAAATTACAGCAAACAAATGTTAAATGTAACGCAGAAAGGATGAAATCCCATAGATTTCTGCATCTAAAAAACGAAAACGGAAATGACAAACTGTAAATAAACAGTGCTCCTGCGCATATCGAACATCGACCCGATGAGGATTCGCACCAACGCGGTTTCGCCTAAGTTGTTTGCGCTCTATAACTGCATGATTACAAATGCATAATCCAACTCAAATAGCTGTATAGGACATTATTTTCACGTCCTCTCTTGAATAAAGCAGAACAAAAATCTACTTTGGTGCAGAAATCTTTATAAACGAAACCTCTTTGTACGATCCTGAATTGGGACGAAACCATATTACCTACGGAAAGTACCGGAAATAACCGAGTGAAAATGAAAGTGAAAGTAGAATACAGACTAGGGGTGACTATTGCAGGCCAAAATGACTATTGCAATACTATTACTATTGCAGGAATCCCTATTGCAATACTATTACTATTGCAGGTTACTATTGCAATGCATTGCAATAACTATTGGAGACAGCATTCTTATCCAGAAATTCTGCTTTTATGTATAAAATCTTGTTTGTTCACATAAGTTTGTGGCTAAAAAGCTTTTTTTTAATGACTGTCATTCACAATGTGCACAACATGACAACAAAATACAAGAAAATGTTATATTTTCCATTCTTTGAAATCCAATACAAGCTAAAACACATCCTTTCCTATTATTATGTCCCCCCACCAAAGGTGAGGGGGGACATATTGTTTTCAGTGCGGATCCCGTCGGCGTCGGCGTCGGCGTCGGCGTGACAGATTCTTGTATGCGCGATATCTCTTGAACCAATGGATGGAATTTCACCAAACTTGCATGGATATATTATTGGGACAAGCTTATGAGCTGATTAGATTTTGGTGACCTTGACCTCATTTTCAAGGTCACAGGAGGACTTAGATGACAATTTCTTGTATGCGCGATATCTCTTGAACCAATGGATGAAATTTCACCAAACTTGCATGGATACATCATTGGGACAAGTGTAAGAGCTGATTAGATTTTGGTGACCTTGACCTCATTTTCAAGGTCACAGGATGACTTAGATGACAATTTCTTGTACCCAATTTCTTGTATGCGCGATATCTCTTGAACCAATTGATGGAATTTCACCAAACTTCCATGAATATATCGTTGGGACAAGTGTAAGAGCTGATCAGATTTTGGTGACCTTGACCTCATTTTCAAGGTCACAGGAGGACTTAGATGACAATTTTTTGTACCCACTACATCTCCTGAACCAATGGATGGAATTTCACAAAACTTGCATTGATACATCATTGGGACAAGTGTTTGAGCTGATTAGATTTTGGTGACCTTGACCTCATTTTCAAGGTCACTGGAGGACTTGGATGACAATTTCTTGTACCCACTATATCTCCTGAACCAATTGATGGAAGTTCACCAAACTTTCCTGGATACATGAATGGGACAAGTTTATGAGCTGATTAGATTTTGGTGACCTTGACCTCATTTTCAAGGTCACTGGAGGACTTGGATGACAATTTCTTGTACCCACTATATCTCCTGAACCAATTGATGGAAGTTCACCAAACTTTCCTGGATACATGATTGGGACAAGTTTATGAGCTGTTTAGATTTTGGTGACCTTGACCTTATTTTCAAGGTCACTGGAGGACTAATTAGGCAATTTCTTGTACCCACAATATCTCCTGAACCAATAGATGGAATTTTGCCAAACTTTTGTCGATACATGATTTGGACAAGTTTAAGAGCTGGACAAAATTTTGGTGACCTTGACCTCATTTTCAAGGTCACAGGAGGATTTAGATATGTAAAAATTTCACTAAAATTGATGTATCTTTTTAAGCTTTGGCTTGATTTCCACTTTACTTTCATAGATATACCTATGGGACAATCTCAAGAGTGTAGTATGTTTTGATGACCTTGACCCCATTTTCGAGGTCAAAAGCTATCTTACAAATGCGTATTTTTCTCTCTTAAAAATGAGATATCTTAAACCAGTGGATGGATATTCATCAGACTTGCATGAATGTATCATTGTGACAGGTTTAAGACATGTTTAGTAGTTGGTGACCTTGACCCATTTTTGAAGGACATAGTCTTCTATGTAGGATATCTTTAGAACCTGCGGATAGATTTTGTCCAATCCTGCATAGATATTTTATTTGTACAGGCTTTTTATTCATTAGAGGGGATGGGAAATGGGCTGGTGGGGGGACATCAGTTTTTCTCTGAAAAACATTTCTAGTTCTTTTTGTTAAAAATACTTCCTTCAAGAAAAAGATGCATGTCTAGAAACTATTGAAACTATTGCGATATTGGAAACACTATTGCCGATAGTATTGACATTGCAGCTTTCCCTATCGATAGTGACTATTGCCAGTGTCACTATTGCGATATATCGATAGTCCGATGTATTGTTACACCCCTAATACAGACGAGTAGATTTCTGAAAGGACGAGTAAAAATTTGAAAGCACTTGCCCTGCAGGACAAGTACGTTCAAAAAAAAATTTCGAGCCCTGTACAAAGTTTATATAAATGAAGACCCTGAGTTGATTCTATGTTATGGAAATGCAATTGACCTCAGTCCCTTTGAATTCTAGAGGTCAAGGTCATTTAGTGACCGGCCAATAGTCACTTGTGTTGAATATTTAAAGTACTTTCTCTCAGAAACTGTTGGAGCGGCTGTAGTGTAGTGGATAACACTCCGGACTACCAATCTAGGGGTGGCAAGATCGATCCCCGGCTTCTCCGGTCTTTCGGATGAGACTTTAAACCTAGGTCCCGTCTCCATATGACCTCGTTGTTGGTGGCACGTTAAACCCGAATTCAATCACTCACTCAGAAACTGTTAGGCCTGGTTGTTTTGCTTACCACCATTTTGGCACTGTTACCTTATGTCTACAAAAGATCACTAATTTCATAGTGAAAACAAATGTCCAAAAAGTTCATATCTCATTAAAGTCTCAGGGCTCAGGGGAGAGATCAGGACCTAATGGTCCTCTTGTTGAATTTCTGTCTGGATATTCAGAAGTTGTATAGGCTTTTAAGAGCCCAGGTAGCTCAGTTGATTAAGTGCTGGCCTGCTAAGCTAGAGCTGGGTTCAGATCCCCCTGGATGCAGAAATCTTTCCAATCGTAAAGTGGTTTCTGTTGCACATATACTTCCATTGTGCTGATGTGGCTGTAATACTGTCGAAAAGGACGTAAAATTGCGTGTGATTCATCCATTCATCCTAGGCATTTAAAAATGTATGTTTAGAAGGGCTGATCAAAAAATACTGTCACATGTTCGTAAATATTATGATTAATGTTCTATGACATTTCATTATAACTGCATAATTCATAACAAAAAGAGACATGCAAGTGTGCCTTTGTACCATTACTAATATTAGGCCAAGAGAAATAATATGTGTTCCCTGTATCAGCAAAGGAAATAAGATGGATGGATGAGTTGTGATTTCACACCCTTTTCAACAGTATATCAGTCATATAAGGATGATGGAAGGGTGATAATGAAAGGCTGTGTGCAATGGAACCCTGTTTATGGTAGGAAAGATTCTTGCCTCAATCGGGGCTCGAACCCCGGGTCCACTAGATCAGTACGCCAGTGCTTAAGCCACTGAGCTACCATGGCTCCTAAGAAATAAGAGGAGGCTGGTTAAGCCTTGGTCTGACAGAGCTTGCGACTGCGATGCAACCGCTTTGCGACTGATTTCGTCTGCGACTGACCTGCGACCTCTGTGACCATTGCAACTACTTTTTCTTTTCAAATGTGATCGCCTAGCAGTCTCTGTACAGTCGGTGACAGCTTTCACATGTAGTTGGCGATCGATCGGCGACCTTTCTGCAACTGGTCAACATAGGATCGGCGACAGGGTTGCAACTAGTTTAGGATGATCGGTGACCAGTCAGCGACCTGTCAGCGACTCTTCTGCGACTGGTTGCAGTTGAACGTGACTGGTCGGAGACTGATTGGCGACCGTTCTGCGATCCAAAAAAAAATTCATTGGAAATTTCTTGACATTAATGAAATCATTGTCAAAATAACACAACTACAGATTCAGTTGCTTCGCTTGCAACGAAACAACTGGAATGCACCTTAATGTCTATGATGGTGTACAGGCGATTAAAACAGAGGAGGCGAACACAGTACTGGATAAGCCTTTGGCCTTCAAGAAGGCCACAGTTTGTTGAGATTCCTCCTTTGACTGTTGAGATTCCTCATCTGAAGCAGGCGTTCGAACTTCAGTAGTCATTTCTGCTGTCTGTTTTGGCGCCGCTGTCTTTTATGTTTTTTTTTTTTTTCGGCTTCCTCTACGTACCATGATGTGAACACTTTGAACCCTGGTAATAAAATGATGCCAGGATGCGAAGACATCTTTTCGTTTTAAAGCTGTCACTACTAACCTTGATCTATCGGCGCACGCTGCAACCTGTCAGCGACCAGTCCGTGACTTGTGGCTGGCCGTTCGGCGATCTATCGGCGCATTCTGCAACCTGTCGGTGACCAGTCGGCAACCAGTTGCTGATTGGTTGCTGATCAGTCGCCGTCTCACCAGTGGTCAGTTGCCGATAAGTCGTGGAATAGTTACCGATCAGTCGCCAACAGATCGCCGATAGGTCGCAGCAAGGTTGCAACATTTCAGAGCAAAAGTGGTGATGAAACAGATCCGCGATTGGGTGGCGACTAAAATAATACGATCGGCGACTTCCAGAAAACCATTGCAACCAGTCGGTGATCAAAATCAGTCGCGGCTAGTCTTTCGTGCATGCTCAAAAGACTGGCTGCGACTAATTTTGATCGGCAACTGTTCGGCGACCTTGTTGCTACCATTAAAAAACCTTGCCGAGACCTCTGCAACCTCTCTGCGACTGTTAGATTTTTTTTAATCGCGGATAGGTCACGGCCCGGTCGCAAGCTCTGTGGGACCGGGGCTTTAGATTTAACATAAGAAATAGTCAAATCACAACTTAAGACAGATTGTTTACTCAAAACCAATCTTTTTTTCCGAAGGCCAAGGGATTTTTATCCATGTCAGTCTGTCTGTCCGTCTGTCTGTTCACCTTAACTTCCAGAGCCATAATCAGGTATAATTGAGTAGAATTTCATGAATTTGAAACTACCATAATATGCCTAAATTTTGGGACACCTTAAAATAATTAATTTTCCATTTGGGACAAATGGAAAATTAATTATTTTAGGTGTCCCAATACTTACGCACATTACGGTAGGTATGACACAATTGTGCACTTCAAGTTTTGTTGGGAAGGCTTCAAAAGTGCGTGAATTACTGCCCTTGAATAATTTAAAACTATCAAAGTGAGCTGACAGAAGGTAACCAAAGAACCAAATTAAAAGAAATATTTGTACATACAGTCGAACTTGCTTATGTGGTCACCTCTATTAAGGGATCACCTGCCTTAGCAGCCACCTTTTCTGGGTCCCTTGAACCAAAATACAATGGAAATGAACCTGTGTTAAGGGGTCACCTGTCTTAAGCAGCCAATTTTTGGGCTTCTCTTGTCAGTTTTCAGCGAATCTGTAAAATGCAGTTTGTGACCATAAAACCGACAATTTACTTCCCCTATCAGTTATTCCCACATAGTGCTGAAGGTGCATTATTGCATAATGAAGAGCGTCCTAGCAATTATTTATTCCAACTATTTCTCAAATTGTAATGTAGACCAGATGAAAATGGTAGCTTTTTCTCAAATGTTCAACCATGTACAAAGTAAATGTACACTGGATACATTTATTAAATATAGGGTAGGCAGGCATACCTATGTTAACACCTACAATATAAATAATACATTACTGACATGGTCAGTGGTGTGTAGATGAAATTGTTCAACCTTGTTAAAATAGTATCACCTGTCTCACCTGTGTGTTTTGACAAAAAAATTTGGACACAGACTGCATCTTTTTTCATCTGCTCAGCCTGATAATGTGTGAAAGAGTTTGAAAAAATGATTGCTAGGACGCTCTCCATTATGCAACAAGGTACTCTAAGCACTAAGCATATTTTCAATAATGATATTATTTTTTCAGATTTATTCGCAGAAAATTACCCTTTGATCTTCCCTTATAAACACACTTTTTAACATTAACAAATGCTGCATTTTGGGATTCTAAATTATGAGAAACAACATAAAGAAGGCAACTGCTAAGTTTTGGAAAGATCAGTGTTATTTTGAGAATTTTATGCAGATTTTTGTCTTTGTCCCAAATCAGTGATTATCACCACCTTAAGTTCAAGTAAGATATCTGGGTTTTACAGCCCTTCCAAGAATATTTCACTTATGTTGAGCCAATGGTTTAGCGGAGGTGGGTGAAAACAGCAGCTGCCAGGGAAAATCACCTTCCTTCCTGTAAGCAATTGGCTGTGGCAAATTGAGATAGAGCAATATGGGCCTTTTTGTGTGTCTTGTTTCCCAATTACATCTGGTAAGCATGTAATTTGCTTTGAAACTTGATAGTAGTTGGTTGCAAATGCCCAGCCATGTTGGACTAAGGAATAAAGGTGACTGGTCATGCAACTCTGCCGTTTTCACTTTTAAAGAAAAAATTGCTGCTCTAGGAGCAAATTGTTTGCCTTCAACAGTTGACCCCCACTGAGATGGGAGGCAAAAATGAAAATGGCAGAGTTGCTTCCCCTGCTTCCCCTGAAAGTGTACCTATTTACCTTAAAGAAGGCACCTTTACGCAGAATGAGACTCATATAAATTACCGTATTTCTTTGGTTATTAGACAGCTTTTCCCTTCCAAAACAACCCCAAAAATCAAGATCCATCTTGTAAGATGGATCTAGATTTTTTGGATTGTTTTGAAAGAGAAAAGCCCATCATATAGATGAATTACATAATTTTGAGGTAATTTTGGAAGGGGGGTTCCCCATTTTATAGGGAAATAAATACAGTACAGTAGACCCTCTTTACAACAACAGCATTTTGTTCCCAAATATTTTGATGTTAAACTGAATTTGCTGTTATAATGAATACGTATTATGAACAAAAAAGCCATTCCGTGCAAATCAAAATGACGTTATAAAGAATTTTGCTGTTGTAATGAGTGCTGTTGTAAAAAGAGTTGACTGTAATACCATGTTTTAGTTCCTGTCTCCAAGGAAATGCTGCGTATTTTCAGATTTTATCTGATCTGTTAATATTAAAGTTGAGAGATTATTATTTATGATACGGTAAGATGATACAAACGTGTGACAAAATAGTAGCAGTTGCTAAGGAAAAATATTATCACTAAGAATATATTTAGCGAGAGTGGAATCGTGTAAATATAAGGACTGAGTTTCTCCATTACAAATAACTGTTATATGGTAGGTCATATGCTTTATTTCTTTCGTTATAAGATGGGGTTCTTCCCTCCAAAGCAATCTCAAACATCTTATAAGACTTTCATAAGACTGATTTAGATATGGTATTAATCCTATTAAAAGCGCCAGGGCATTGCATTTTGCAGAAGGGGAGGGGGGAGGGGTTATTTAGAGCCTGAAGTGTAGGAAATCAGCTACTGCCAAAATACCTGTGATAGGCAATATAAACCTCAGGGATCATACTTTCAGAGAAAGCAACTCAACTATTTTTGCCTCCCTTCTCAGAAGGGGTCAGCTCCTAAAGGAAAGGAGCAAATCTTTTCCTGTAAGAGTAGACCCCATTTCAAAGAGCTACCTTATTCAGAGAAGCAAACAGGAATTCATGTAAGTTAATAGAACATTATTTTTGGAAAAGAGGCAGGGGGCATTTATTAGAGCAGGGGCATTTATTAGGACTAATACGGTATTTGGGGTCATTTTAGAGATGAAAAATCCTGTCCTATAGGAGAATGAATGTGGTAACTCCTGAAGTTGGAGAAACAGGGATTAACTATGATAATTCTGCAATAATTTTTCTTATCATACTTAATTGGTAAATAAAGTTCTAATTAATGAGCCGCAACAAAGTGGCATGTGCATCAGATCAGCCTGGGCATCTGTCCACATGGAGGTAGCTTAGACCCTTAGCTACACTTGATACCCATGGGCGTAGACAGATGTTTTGTCCAAGCTGTACTATTTTGACAATTGAATGGATGACTTGCAATTTTGTTGTTTTCAACAGTATTTCAGTCATATTAGGATTATTGGAGGGTGATAATAAAAGGCTGTGTGTGATGGAATCTGGCCGTTCTTGGTTGTACAGATTTCCTCCATTGGGAATCTAATCTGAGACTGCGAGTTCAGCAAGCCAGTGCTTAACTCACTGAGGCACTAGGCTCCTTATACTGACAATTCAAAGACTAGAGGGCAAACAGGGTAGATCCAGATGAGGTGGCTCAGTATGAGCCACCTCATCTGGATCTACCCAGTTTGCAAATTCCATTTCATGCCTGGTGCTGTAAGTGCTAATTTATGATGATTTAATCGGTTTGTTCTTTTTCTGTTACAGATTATTATAACAATATAGTCAACAGCAGGACATTAGATTATTAACAGACTGAACAGCAAATTTGATTTCCAGCGCCTCCGTAGTCAGGTAAGTAATTAAGACACCTTTTTTCGCAAATGCCTTGACAGGGGAGATACCCTTCAGTAGAATTCTTGTTTGTTAGGGAACATATTATGGTGAGAGTGGTGAGTGACCCATCACATAATGGGCTTATAGCTCCGCCTTTTGAATTTGAGTACAGTTTCTAAAGAAACTGCCGACTCAAGATCAGTCTGGAATACTGGAACTTTGCTGTTGCTGCATGGAGCCCTGGTAGCTCAGTGGGTAATGCACGGGCCAGCTGATGTAGCGGTCTTGGGTTCGAATCAGGCTGAATTAAGGCAAAAAACGGGTTTCTTTTGCACACAGCCTTTCATTATCACCCTCCCATTGTCCAGATGAGACTGAAATAATGTTAAAAAGGACATAAAATCGAAAGTCATCCATCCATCTATCTTTTGCTGCATCTGAAGTTATAGTTTTACCCACTGACAGCAAAATAAAAAGCCGATAATAAACATTCATCAGTTCAAATTATTGAAACGTCAGTACACAGGTATTGTCAGTGGTATTGTATTTTACCCAAAATATTGGAGCGTAATAATCATTTAAAATGAATAAATTCATTTACTATTGTGCAGTATGTTAGAAAACGGCTAGTGAAAGGGCAAATGGTGCAGACCTTGATCAGACTGCTCCTCAGGAGCAGTCTGATCTAGGTTTACACAATTTGCTTAGCCATATCTGTCCCAATACTTGAGTTCATTGTGGATAGGTGAGGTTACGGTTATGTGAGAGCAAGAATTTATACACCTTATGATTGTCATGTTGGTGTGTTTTTTTCTGTACCCTAAATAAATGAAATAGACCGAAAACTTTAAATAAGCTTTAGTAAACATTTAAGTATTGACATATATAAAGACTAGACTCATTTGCAATTTGGAAGTCTTGCATGGTGTTGTTGGAGATTAGATACATACGCAGAATAAGGTATTGAGACATACGCAGAATAAGATATTGAGATTCGGATGGTGTAGGATATTTTCGTGGTTACCTTGAGTGGATTAAATTTCAATTTCAAGGTATGTCATTAATTTTGTAATGATTTAGAAGCTTTCAAGTTATTAATCAGACACATTTCACTTGGGGGCCTTGCACAGTTTTACTATGTTTTAACTGCAGGTACAGATCGATACAGACCTACACATAATAAGAATTGAGACAGAGAGGTCACCCTATTTTTGGGCCTGGTGGAGCTGGAGAGGTGGTGGTGTACTGGTTTACGCACAGGGGTCACTGGTTTGATACCCTGCTCCTCTAGTATTTCGGATGAGACTTTAAACTGAAGTCCTGTCTCTGTATATGGGATGTTAATCTTGAGTTCAAACACATACTGATGTCTCCTACTTTTAAGAGTTGACCACCTTTGAAAAGAGATGGATGCAAAAATGTAAACAGCAGAGTGGTCACTCACTTACTGATGTCCTGTCCTTTTAAAGAGGTGACTGCCTTTGAAAAGAGATCGAGGCAAAAATGGAAACAGCAGAACTGTTAACTTACTCACTGACATCATCTACTTTTAACAGTTCACCGCCTTTGAAAAGAGATGGAGGCAAAAATGTAAACAGCAGAGCTGTTCACTCACTCATTGACGTCCTCTACTTTAAAGAGTTGACTGCCTTTGACAAGAGATCGAGGCAAAAATGTAAACAGCAGAGCTGTTCACTCACTCATTGACGTCCTCTACTTTAAAGAGTTGACTGCCTTTGAAAAGAGATGGAGGCAAAAATGTAAACAGTAGAGCTGTTCACTCACTCACTGACATCCTCTACTTTAAAGAGTTGACTGCCTTTGAAAAGAGATGGAGGCAAAAATGTAAACAGCAGAGCTGTTCACTCACTCACTGACATCCTCTACTTTAAAGAGTTTACTGCCTTTGAAAAGAGATCGAGGCAAAAATGTAAACAGCAGAGCTGTTCACTTACTCAGTGACGTCCTCTACTTTAAAGAGTTGACTGCCTTTGAAAAGAGATCAAGGCAAAAATGTAAACAGCAGAGCTGTTCACTCACTGACGTCCTCTACTTCAAAGAATTGGCTACCTTTGAAAAGAGATCAAGGCAAAAATGTAAACAACAGAGCTGTTCACTCACTCACCTTGACACCCTCTACTTCAGAGAGTTGGCTGCCTTTGAAAAGCGGTAGAGGCAAAAATGTTAACGGCAGAACCGTTCACTCACTCACTGAGGTCACCTACTTTTAAGAGCTGACTGCCTTTGAAGAGAGATCGAGGCAAAAATGTAAACGGCAGAGCTGTTTTTTCACTCACTGACATCCTCTACTTTAAAGAGTTGACTGCCTTTGAAAAGAGGATCGAGGCAAAAATGTAAACGGCAGAGCTGTTCATTTACTGACGCCCTCTACTTTTTAGAGTTGACTGCCTTTGAAAAGAGATCGAGGCAAAAATGTAAACAGCAGAGCTGTTCACTCACTCACTGACATCCTCTACTTTAAAAAGTTGACTGCCTTTGAAAAGAGATGGAGGCAAAAATGTAAACAGCAGAGCTGTTCACTCACTCACTGACATCCTCTACTTTAAAGAGTTTACTGCCTTTGAAAAGAGATCGAGGCAAAAATGTAAACAGCAGAGCTGTTCACTTACTCAGTGACGTCCTCTACTTTAAAGAGTTGACTGCCTTTGAAAAGAGATCAAGGCAAAAATGTAAACAGCAGAGCTGTTCACTCACTGACGTCCTCTACTTCAAAGAATTGGCTACCTTTGAAAAGAGATCAAGGCAAAAATGTAAACAACAGAGCTGTTCACTCACTCACCTTGACACCCTCTACTTCAGAGAGTTGGCTGCCTTTGAAAAGCGGTAGAGGCAAAAATGTTAACGGCAGAACCGTTCACTCACTCACTGAGGTCATCTACTTTTAAGAGCTGACTGCCTTTGAAGAGAGATCGAGGCAAAAATGTAAACGGCAGAGCTGTTTTTTCACTCACTGACATCCTCTACTTTAAAGAGTTGACTGCCTTTGAAAAGAGGATTGAGGCAAAAATGTAAACGGCAGAGCTGTTCATTTACTGACGCCCTCTACTTTTAAGAGTTGACCGCCTTTGAAAAGAGATCAAGGCAAAAGTGTAAATAGCAAAACTGTTCACTTACTCACTGACATCATCTACTTTTAAAAGTTGACTGCCTTTGAAAAGAGATCAAGGCAAAATGTAAACAGCAGAGCTGTTCACTCACTCAGTGACGTCCTCTACTTTAAAGAGTTGACTGTCTTTGAAAAGAGATCGAGGCAAAAATGTAAATAGCAAAACTGTTCACTTACTCACTGACATCCTCTACTTTTAAAAGTTGACTGCCTTTGAAAAGAGATCAAGGCAAAATGTAAACAGCAGAGCTGTTCACTCACTCAGTGACGTCCTCTACTTTAAAGAGTTGACTGTCTTTGAAAAGAGATCGAGGCAAAAATGTAAACAACAGAACTGTTCACTCACTCACTGACATCCTCTACTTTTAAGAGTTGACTGCCTTTGAAAAGAGATCAAGGCAAAATGTAAACAGCAGAACTGTTCACTCACTCAGTGACGTCCTCTACTTTAAAGAGTTGACTGCCTTTGAAAAGAGATCAAGGCAAAAATGTAAACAGCAGAACTGTTCACTCACTCACTGACACCCTCCACTTTTAAGAGTTGACTGCCTTTGAAAAGAGATGAGGCAAAAATGTTAACAGCAGAGCTGTTCACTCACTCAACGACATCATCTACTTTTAAGAGTTGACTGCTTTTGAAAAGAGATCAAGGCAAAAATGTAAACAGCAGAGCTGTTCACTCACTCACTGACATCCTATACTTTTAAGAGTTGACTGCCTTTGAAAAGAGATTGAGGCAAAAATGTAAACAGCAGAGCTGTTCACTCACTCACTCAGGTCATGTGCTTTTAAGAGTTGACCACCTTTGAAAAGAGATCAAGGCAAAAATGTTAATGGCAGAGCTGCTTCTCCTGAAAGTGTTCAAATTCACCTTAAGTGCTGGCATTCTAGGCTAGTGGTCTGGGTTCGAATCCTGCTGGAGATAGAATTCTTTCCAACTAAAAACAGGGCTCCATTGAATACAGCCTTTTTTTAACACCCTTTCATTGGCCTGATTAGTGATATGACTGAAATGCGTTCAAAAGGGCTTTAAAACCATGTCATCTGGCCATAATGTTTCAAGCTTCTTTAGGAGCATTATGATTTCTTCTCTGCTTAATTTTTTCAGGAACTTCTCAGATTATCACTGATACCTGAAAATATTTAAGTGGATATATAGGCCCAAACAAACATTGCAGACCCAGATCAGACTGCTCCTGCAGGAGCAGTCTGATCAGGGTCTGCAATGTTTGCCATTCCACCTGTATCTTCTGGATGCATTATATACTGCATTAATGTAAAACCAAACCGTTTCATTTTCAGGTCACTTAGCTTTCCCAATTTTTAGAAATTTTAGTTTGACTGTATTTAAGAAAGTATGGTTATCCAAATAGTTTTCCAGATACCTAATACTTTTATTTGAGCAGAGAAATGTCAACATAATTGTTTGTGCAAACCAATATTATAATTGCTGTCATAAAATAGACAAAACAGAGCCACAAAAACAAGTAAAAAATAGAGACAGATCAAGTACTTCAAAAGAGGGGACTAAAACATTAGCATGACAGGCTTTGAAAAGACTCACTAGGCTGAAATGTCTGTAAATTTTCAAATGGGGTGGGAAAGGTTAAAAACCCAGATTTTGAGCCAGTTTTAAGGGGTGTAAACACAGTTTCTGGCAGAAAGCTGCATGATTTTGAAATAATTTGCCCAATTGGGGTGGGCGCTGGGGGTCCCAGGCTCATCCACTGCATCCCCCTTGCATGATGGGTACATGAACTGACCAGATGAGGCAAAATTTATCTTAACATCATTTCTTGAACCATATAGTGGATTTCCACCAAACTTTCAAGGGTGTATCACTAGGACAATTGAAAGCATTAGTTAGGTATTGCTGACCATAACCTAATTTACAAGGTCACTGGAGGACTGAAAATGTTGTAAATTTATATTAAAACCATGAGATTTCTTGAACCTTTCAGTTGATTCCCACCAGACTTGCATGGATATACCATTTGCAGTAGCTTAAGGGAGGTTTGAGGGATCTTGAGCCCATCTTGACCCCGGGACTGAATTGTTAAAAAATATTGACAGATTTAAAAGTACAGGGAAAGCTACTGTTTTCACCTCAACATCCATTTTGGCATTTGTTATGTTGAAGGGTAAAGTTTTGTCAGGACCCATGTTTCTTTAACCAGTTGTGTTGATACTTTTACTGTGAAAGTATCTGATGAGATACTGGTCTTAAATTTTACACACTACCATCCCCAGCCTCCTTGTGACCATGGAGTCAGGGTCGTAGATTTTAAAATTTTATGTTAAAATTTTGGATGTTTTTGGTTAAAGTTTTTTTGGGACCAAGATCTGATCTCCATAATGATAGAAAAGTGTTCTTTTGAAGATCTTTATATAGGAGTTTTGTGATAGTACTTGCTGAATATTGGTTAAAAATCCAAATTTTGGGACAGATAGGGCTGAGCAAATAGTGCTGATCGAACCAGATCAGAGTGCTCCAAAAGGAGCAGTCTGATCAGGTTCTACACTAGTTGCCATTCCATCTGGATCTTTGTGACGTAGAACCAAACTGTGGTATGTTCAGGACAGTTATGGTAATACGTAATTTTAGGTGGCCCATTTTCTAGAATTTTAATGGTTTTCGTTCTTTTCTCTTTTTCAGCCATGATGAGGGAGGCGATTCTTCTTGCAATATGTTTTATCACGGCCAGCCAAGCTCTTGAGTAAGTTCTAGACTTCAGTTACCTTCAGGGCCCGGTTGTTAAAAACTAATGACATCGTTAGTTAACGTTTCGTTAAAATTTCAGTCCTAAATATCTCAAATATGCCACCTTTTTTGTTGAAAAAATGTGAGAAGCTTTTGCAGTGCAAACATTTATTCAACAAAAAATATCAGTGCATTTGGTAAAACAGGTCATAAACACTTAACGAGTTGACCCTTTAACCAGCTCGTTAGGCTAACGATGCTTCGAACAACTGGGCCCAGATAATTAGAGAGGCGCCATGGTCTGGTGCTTAGCGATTCTTGGTTATGATGCAGAAGGTTTCAGGTTCAAATCTGGGTTTTGTCAGCTGGTGACTGGAAACTCTGTCAGATTCAATTGACTCCTTTCATTTTAGGGCTTAAATTTGAGTGTTAATTGATAGGTTCCACTGCGTAATATGGCATGACATACACAGTATGCATGGGCTTGGGCTGATTTTGGCCAACAGTTACTTTTAGTTAAATGTCAGGCAGATGATGAAACAGATAATCCTGTGGGCACAAAACATCGAAATGAATGCATGCTGATGTCGATGCAACTTCATCCCTTTGCATCAACATCGGTACCATGTAATTACAAGGTTGTACCTGCTTGGGAGATATGGATGGATGGATGACTTGCGGTTTTTACGTCCTTTTCAACAGTATTTCAGCTATATCAAGACGATGGGACGATGATAATGAAAGGCTGTGTGCAGTTGAACCCCGTTTACGGTAGGAAAGATTCTCGCCTCAAGCGGGGTTAGACCCGGTCCTCTAGATCAGTAGGTCAGCACTTAACCCACTGAGCTACCGGGGCTCCCTGCTGGGGAGATAGAGCTAGATCATTTGTAATTCAAATTTCATTGGATGCAAGCAGCTTCCATCATATACAATCAAATTATCTGTAAAAAACGTGTTCTGTTTAAAAGGAACCAAGATTCTGGCCTCTTGTCGCCAGAAAAATGTCATGCTTGCCAAGAACAGGTACCAAAAATGGTTAGAGTACAGTAAGTATGAAACCAATCTTCAGTGTTTTTGAACAATTATGTAAAGTTATGATGGGGCACATTCTGCATTTTTGTGATGGAGAGTCACAATATGACTATATATAACCTGGTTGTTCTGCCAGCTGTGTTTTGTAACAGATCTTCTAATTTGTCTAAAATAACTCAAGCCTAGAGGAAAAACTCACTGCACCCAAAAGGTGGTGTGCTGCCAGATATCTCATTTGCAAGTAGGTCATGGGCCAAGGGTGCCTAAGGAATGAAGTGGACTTTGTACCCTTGGCTTGGGAAGATGCTCATACTATGGACTGTTGTAAACATTGCAGACCCAGATCAGATGTCTGACCTGGGTGTGCCTTGTTTGCAAAGGTCCATGGTACAGATGATGGACATTAATGTCCTTGTGCAATTTTACATTTCAGTGATCTAATTACAGCCTACTGAATTTTGAATGTATAAACTTTTTTGTCAACTAGTTTGCACAACAGATTAAGTTCTGAATATATTGATAGTTCATTGAAAGACAGACAAACTTTCAAATATTTTCATAAAGTGTTTCTAACCAGTCAGTGGCCTTGATTGCCTTTGGGTCATTGTCCGGTGGACCCCAGCCAGAGGGTATAGTGAGGAGTTGCTTAACCCATTGCATTCTGGGTACTTTTTGTTGTCTGCTGAAATTGTAGTCTGCATCAAAAATCAAGAATATTTTGACAATATTGGTCTAACTACGTCTAAGCAGTAAACAGTTTGGATCTAAAATCAGGCCACACGTTTGTTGGGCCTGATCTGAATCCAAACTTGTTGCCCAGACAGCCCTAAAGGGGTATCCGGAATGGAATGGGATAATTATTGAGGGTATAGTGAGTTGCAAATGTGCTTAAAGGGTATATGGATAACCCTCAATATTTTTAATGCCACTTTTACAAAGGGAAACAACTTTTTTGACTTCCTGTATCCTTTCCTGGATGGCAGGGTCCTTGGATTGCTGGGCCTCCAAAATAGGGGTCTCCTCTTAAAAGAAATTGCTCTTTATTTCCATTAAGAATCAACATCCCCTCCTCCTCCTCCCCCCCCCCCCCACTCTCCTACCCCCTCCCCCCAAACTCTTTTCCTTGTAAAGGGAGGCAATTGAAATGGTGAAGAACTAAATAAGCAACATGCTTTCGTTCTAATCCTATAAACTTATATATTGTATTGTCTATGTATCTTGTACATTAAGTGAAATAAATATGTTTAAACCAATTGAAATGGTGTTGTTGCCTCCCATGAAAGTTTAGGGACCCAGGTAGCTCAGTTGGTTAAGTGCTAGCCCTCTGATCTAGCAGTCCCATGTTCTATTCCCTTAGTAATAATAGAGGTGGAAACCTTTTCAGCCATAAATGGGTTTCCATTGCACACAGCTTTTCATTATCAAACACCCATTGTCCTCATATGACTGAAATACTTACGAGAAACTCATAAAACTAGAAATGGACTTATCCCAGCAATGAGAATAGACAAGTCCACTGGTCAGAAAGGGTTAAGCACCTTTGTTACCTGTCCTGGTCCATATAGACAATTCTTGGATATTACTTTTGGCCACCATCTGAATTTTGTTTTTCTCATTTTGGGGAATGTGATCGAGGCCTGCAAAGCGCTTGCTAAGATCACTTTGATGGGATGCTAGGCAGTACTATTTGCTCTAAAATTACAACCATTCATACTTGACTGCCTAAAATGCCTAAAACTATAACATTTCCTAAATGACTGTGTGTACAAAATTTGGAGAAATTGTAAAGAAAGTAAAATCTGATCAGACAGTAACTGCAGAGCTCTAGATAAGAGGGAGTAATTGGTGACAATTAGGGATAATTTTTGTTAATTCTGCATGAAAACATATATTGTGACCCCTCATCTGAACCGTCTCGACGAGACGGCTCAGATGAGGGGTCACAACATACGGTTTCAATGAGAAATAAGAAAAATCATCCCTCGATTATCATCAAATACCCTTCTTATCTAGAGCTCTGTGACAGACTGCAACCAAATTTCACTGGCAGGTATTGCTTCTCTGGCATTGTTTGCAGTGTAAAATTTCCTCATGTTTTATGGTTGGACAGTGCAGTGCTCCAGATAAGAAGGGGTTATAACAGGGATAATTCAGGGATAATTTTTCATATTTTTCCATAAAAACACGTTATGACCCATCTTTAGAACCGACTCACAGAGAGGGTTCTAATGATGGGTCACAACATATGTTTTTGTCAAGAACGAAAAAAAATTACCTTTGAATCATCCTCAATACCCCCTCTTATCTGGAGCTCTTTGGTTTAGCTCTGGTTTGTGTCAATGTTCTGACAGGTGAGACGCAACGTTCTGCAGATTTCTTGTTTTGGTAATAAGGCACTTCTTTTGCACTATTTAATGTTGTTACTGTTTATCATTTTGTTGTAGTTCGGATTACCTGGCCATAATGGGCAGAGAGTTACGACCTGGCATGGATTACCACATTGATATTATGTACCCGGGAGGTCCATCATCGACAAAGTCAATAACAGCCGTGATTAGACAATTACGGACATACGATTCACGTGAAGCATGGCCTGGTTCTAGGGGAACTGTGATAAGTAAGTATGAAAAGGTACCTCATGTGCAAACAGGACACACTCAGATCAGCCTGCACATCCATGCAGTCTGATCAGAATCTTTTCTTTTCACATATTCTATCTATGAATCCTTGCAAATGTCAAAACTGAAAATTGAAGACCAGAGCTTTAGATAAGAAAGACAGAAATCCTGGGTTTAATACCTGGTCCGGCCTTTTACTTTCATTTCTTCTTCCGATTCAAGAAGGGCAGTTGTCAGTTACTGGTGAAAGTATGTGGACTTAGTGCTGGTTAACCGCTTAGGAGATTTAAGCCTGCCCAGGAATAGTATGGTTAACCGCCTAGGAGATTTAAGCCTGCCCAGGAATAGAATGGTTAGGTTAACTGACCATCCCGACCTGACCTTAGCTGTTTACCATGGACGTTATGATTAACGCATCATCATCATCATCATCATCAAATAAGAAAGAGTATTACAGGAATAATTCTGGGATAATTTTTTTTAAATTTCTGTGAAAACATATGTGGTGACCTCTCACTGGAGATGGTTCTAATGAGTTGTGTTTTATTAAGAAACATGGAAAATTATCCCTAGATTATCCCTTTGGCCCCTTCTTATCTGGAGCTCTGTGAAGATTCAGGTCATGGCACAGCTTTACAGGCCCTTTCAAAATTCAATGTAGTTCAATGTAGGGAGTTGGGATTTAAGCTTGGTAGAAGAGTAGGTAATATGGTAAGGGCAGACAAAGGGGAGTTGTTTACAGTTTCAATTTCATTGCAAAATTTTTATGCAGCTTTTGTTAGTAATGTTTGACCCTAAAATTTTGGACACCTGAAAGTCGGACATTATTATTATTCTTAGAAAGTGGCTTTTACACAGGTTAATGCGTCCAAATGATGCTTAGTGAATGGCAAATGTTGCAGACCCTGATCAAACTGCTCCTTGAGAAGCAGTTTGATCTGGGTCTAGAATGTTTGCTAAGACATTGTCTGTCTGAATATTTAGTGTTATTACCGTAGTCAGTCTAATTCCATCTTCCTATTTTATTTGTTTCAGTTCAGAGTTCAGAATATACAGGCAGGATCACAATTCCGGTAAGTTTGGTATTGTCACTCTTCACAGAGCTCTAGATTAGAGGGAGTATTTGATGATAATTTTTCTTATTTCTCATCGAAACCATATGTTGTGACCCCTCATCTGAACTGTCTCGTCGAGACGGTTCAGATGAGGGGTCACAACATATGTTTTAATGCAGAATTAACAAAAATTATCCTTAATTATCACCAAATACTCCTTCTTATCTAGAGCTCTGCGTCAGTCTTAGAAGATGGGAAATGTCTTGAAATGATCCCTTAATTCTCATTCTTATGAGTGCAGCCCCATTTCGGAAAGGATTAACCTCCGGAGGAAGCAAATACAATGTACTACCGTAATGACCCGAAAATTTCGGACACCCAAAAGTCGGACAGTTATTTGAAAATTTGTAGAAAGTGGATTTTACACATGTTAATGCATCAAAATGATGCTTAGTGAATGGCAAACATTGTACACCTTGATCAAACTGCTCCTTCAGGAGCAGTTTGATCTGGGTTTACAATGTTTGCTCTAACCTGTCTTAACATTTAGGGTCATTACGGTAGTCTTTTAAGTTGCATCTTTTGCTAAAATGATGATGAAACCATGGCTGACCCTAATGTGCTTAAATATTTGGACACCTAAAAGCCATTAATTTTCCATTTGAAACAAATGGAAAATTAATGTTTTCAGGTGTCCCAGTACAGAAGCATTTTAAGGTATACCTTAAATTGATCTTAAAACTCAATTGATCATTCCTTCACTAGAAAACACTGATTTTTCAAATGCCATGACATCATGTACCTTCACTTTATTTTTCACTAATTTCTGCAATGAAACTGCCTATTTGAATTTTGACTCATTCACTTCACTTGCCCTACCCAGTCAGTAGTTTGAACTGGCTGACAAGATTTTACTGTAACAGACTTTGAATGGGAAAATAGTTCTTCAGGAGCAGCTCTCATTGATTGGAAATATACACTGTCAGGAAGTTTGGTAAAACGGAAGCATAGTAGGCAAACAGTGCAGACATTGATCAGACTACTCCTTTGGGAGCAGTCTGATCGGAGTCCACAATGTTTGCTCACAGAACAACATTTCGAAAAGAGTACGTTACAAAAATTACACTACTCTTATTGCATAGGTTTACAATTTGGTCCGCTGGGTCTAAGGACTACCAATTTCGGACACCCAAAAGTGGGGCAATTGTTGTTAAAAAATTCTTAGAAAAACTGTGTCCATTTACGTTTGAGCAAATCCATTTGCTCAAACTGGCTCTATGCTTTTGGATAAGAATAAAAATGATCGGACACAGATTTTATCATAGAAGTGTTATCCAAAATTCGGATAAACAAAACTTCTGATAAAATGGGCGATCATTAACATAGAATTTTTATCCAAAATTTGGATAAAACTACATGCTATATGGCATAAATTGTGTTAATTGTGTCCAAACACTGACACTTTACGTGAATGAAATCCTTGTTCGAAAATCAACTGTGAAAGCCGGGAAAGCTTTATCCAAAATTTGGATAAAACTTTGCAGAAGAGACACCACCTATACTTTCATTGATTATATTGATTTCTCACTAGACTATTGCTATAGCTTGCCGTTATCCAAATTTTGGATAAAAATCAAACCAGCCGGGACAAAGAAACACCCTGTCTTGACCTACACTGCACCCAAACGCAGAACCTAAAATTTTATCCAAAATTTGGATTAATCATTGTGCAAGGAAAGCAATACACCAATTATTCAGTAATGTATTCATTTTATCCAAACTTTGGATAAAATCAAACTGGCTAGGAGAAATGATATTCCTGCCTTGAAATACTCTGTACCAATGAACAGCCGTAAGTCTTATCCAAAATTTGGATAAATCACCTTACAAATCATTTGTTGAAAATTCGCATCGGTTATCATAGCAGTTTTATCAAAATTTAGCTACCTCAATGCTTTTTGCCAACAACTGTCATCAACCTGACTGTATCAAAGCACAGACGCATAACACCGACATGACTGTTGTACGATAAATTATTCTTGTTATAGTTTTGATAGTCAATTACAAACTGAATGGATACTCTAATAAAAATTATTCTCACACTACAGTTTCTTTTCTGTATGAGTTCTTTGTCAGGAGTTGTTTGGCATGAATATAGTGACTTATAATAGGAATATACAATGAGTGCATTGTAAATAACTTAGGATTATCAGTAAATGCAGTAATAACAAAATGATTTCTTCTGCACAAGACATACTTTGGTAGTCATAACTGTAGCTCGATTTAAACCATTCTCTTTTGACAGTGCTAGAAGAAAACTCTCCTTTTTTTAAAATCTCATCCTTAGTATTTGTGCCTAGATTTCTCTACAGAAATTGTTAGAATGTGTCCTTAAAATTCATAGCTGCATCCTAGATTCCATAGCATATTTGTGGAGTTCGGGTGCATTAATTCAGAGTCCTGGCACTGTTGTTTCCTTTCGTCGTTCTGTCGTGCAATCTGAAATAACAAAATATACAATTTTGTAAAAAACGATACTTGGTGTTTTATATTTTTTAGACCTTTCAGCTGTGCATAATATTTAATCCTAAAGTAATAGCCGACAGCGCTTTGTAATTTTCAGTGTCTTACAGTATTAACTACATTTCTTTTGATTCTACTTACTTGTCTCAAGTTGCAATGCCAATGGCGGGACTGTTTCTTTTTTAAGGTGGTGATTTTTGGTATATACAAAAATCTGAATAAAACCATAAAAAATTTAACATATCTCCCCGAAAATTAGCAGGTTTCTTACTTTTGTTGTTCTCTACAGTGTAGAATACAAAACAGAGGGACAAGCTGTTTAAAAAAGTGTTTTACATAGAAAGATCAAAGGGTAATTTTCTGCGCAGAAAACTAAAAACTTAAATTCATTGTAGAAATTGCTCTGAAGGTACTTTAGTGCATTAAAAAGAACGTCCTAGCAATTATTTGTTCCAGCTCTGTCTCAAATAATTTTTTGTAAGCTAGACCAGGTAAAAACAGTAACTTTTTCTCAAATGTCTGACCATGTATATAGTACATGTATAATGGTTGCAATCATTAAATACAGGTAGGGCAGTTATACCTGTATCATTCCTACTGATTCGGATGACAGAAGGGCAAAGGCCAACTGTGCTTACAGTAGGTGCGGGTGGGGTTGTTTGGACATTTTTTTCTCTCATCTACCATTTCTGTCTTTCTCCCTCTCTTCAGGAGACGGTCCGATATAGACTGAAATACTGTCTCAAAGGGCCGTTAAACCCAAACCAACCAAACCAATACCTGTGTCATACTCACAGTATAAATATACATTACAATGACCAAGACAGGTGTGTTATTGAAATTATTCAACCTTGAAAATAGACTCTACTGTGTATTTTAGACAAATATTTGGACACAGGCTACATCTTTATTTATCTGCACAGCCTGATAATGTGCAAAAAAATGGGTAAAATTATTGCTAGGATGCTCTTCATAATGCATTAATTTATGTTCAGACCTACTTTCATTTTGAATAATGATGGTCATTTTTTAGATTTTTGCGCACAATATTACACTTTGGTCTTTTCTTATATAAATTCTTTTTAACTTCAACAAGTCCTGCATTTTGGGTTTTCTGAATTGTGAGAATTAACATAAAGAGGGCTAAGGTTTGGGAAGATCTGTTGTATTTTCAGCATTTTATGCAGATTTATGTCTTTGCCCCAAATCAGTGATAATCACCACCTTAATAAACATATTTAAGTTAAGAGTTAAGGGTATTTAAGTTTTACAAGGATGGCATGCCAGTTAGCATAACCTTCATGAGCTGAAATTCAGTAGTCATTGTGTTCATTATCAAAATTATTTAGACAAACTGCTGTTCGGTTAATTTCGCAAATGTTTAAGCTTCTCGAAGACTTTAGACGGACAATGGGCGGACTAAAATATAATTTTTTGTCACTATTTACGAGATGACAGAAAATGTAACAATCGTGACATACTATAGGACAAATAAATTTTCCTTTCGAAGCAGTTTATATCAGTGAAGAACTAATGAAAATAAATATTATTACCAGTCACTGAAATAGACATAGCATAATAAATTTTAACGACAATAGAAAAAAGATTCTAAAAGTTAAGCGTTTACATTATGAAAGATTGTAAGATGTCTGGAATTCCACATGCATAGGAAGGATAGCTCTTGCAGTATCTTACTCTTTCTTTAATATATGTTTTGTGTAGGAAGTATAAAATAAAAGTATAGACATATGGTATTACCTTAATATATACTTTATATAATTGCTTATTGCATCATAGCATTATCTATATAGTTTAACTATCACAAGTAATGCATTAGAGGATGGTCGGGTCGGGCGATGGTGCTGGGTATAACTTCCAGTGCCGGGGCGTCCTACTTATTTGGATAAAAGTAGTGCATGGTCTTACTGTGTTTGCTGTAGGTGCGGATGTGGAATGATTGGACATTTTTCTCTCGCCTATCTCCCTCTCTTTAGGAGACAGCCTGATATAGACTGAAATACTGTCTCAAAGGGTCGTTAAATCCAAGACAACCAACCAACCAAGCACTCATTATGCAGGCATGCTATGGGGAGCGGCTGCGTGTTTCACTGTATTTCCTCATTAATGCATTTAAAAAACAGGCAAGCAATAAAACTTAGAGTCTGCATGCCTTGCGTGTTTGTGACAGAGCTTTGCATACTACAATTAACTGCAACAAAGGATTGAATTTTTCGCACTTAGTGAATCAACTGTAAAGATATGCAATAGAAAGAACGGCCATAAAGGCCCAATATCTGAAATGATCCTTTAGTTTGATTTTTTTTAACTTACGGGTTTTCTTCAGATAAACACCCAGTAATCGAAAACCTGACATGTTAAAAACAAAATTTGGGCGTTAATTTCAGGGTCCAAGAAAGTACAGAATTTTATTGACTTATTTTGGACACAGAATCATGTCGGATCGTCTTTTTGGAAAACTGTATATGTTAAATAATTTCGGTAGATTTTACGGTTGAATACCTGACAACCAGCTGTCAGTCCATTCCCGTTATTTTAACGGGCACCTGTCTATAGAACATTTTTTTGAAATCACGATATAGTAGAGTTACGTAAACTGATTGTACTCGAGAATACTTTGATAGTGTCGAAGAGCTATATGACCAAAACAATACCTGTCTTATTATACTCTGCTCTGCGCGATGATTTCTGCGCCTGTTTACAGGCGCCCGTAAAATAACGGGTAAAGGTCTGGCAGCTGGTTGCCAGGTATTCTTCCGTTAAAATCGACGGATATTTTACCGTGTACCATAGTTATCTGGCCAAACTTACAATACATGACATTTTCACAGTTTCTATGGCCTTTGCAAACTAACTATTATTCGGGCTGTGGGAAGCAGCAATCAAAGATTTTTCATATAAGATACATATTTAAAAGTAAATATTTAAGTTCTGAATTGTTAGATCCTTTGGGAGCAAGGAATACACCAAAGAAATGAAAATAGCAGACTCGGTTTAACTGAATCTTTCAAGACCAGGAATGCAATATGCAACACTGGCCTGGCCCTGGCTGAAGCAAAACTCTAGTTTCAAAATGACTTAATATGAACTCAATATTCCCAAAGGATCAGAAAAAAATAATCTGCACTATGCTATGATGATGCACGGGGAGACGTATAAGGCCGACAGAAAAGAAAAATAAAACATGGGTCCATTTTTTCAAGGTCTATCTACAATATATTCATCCTAGCATCAGTGGTTTTCCTAGGATATTTGGGAACAAACAATCAAATATTATTTTCAAGAAAATGAGGGTAACACTGTAAGTGCAAGGCCGATAGACATGAAAATTAACGTGACCACTAGTTTTTTAATGAAATATCAATGCCCCAGCAGTTACGATTTTTGCAAGAGAGTAATATTATTTACGGATGTATAGGCAGCTGAGCCAAAACGAAGCTGGGGACATTAAAAGGAAGACGATGTCTGGGTAATACTGTGTCTCGCCAGGAGCGCAATCAATTTGTCACAAATTGCAGCCAAACCAGAAAACGCGACGCAAAGTTTATGCCGCCGTCGACGACACCAGCAAAGTGATAACTATGGTTCGTTTCTGCTAGTTGCAGGCGAGAGAAAGGCCGAACATAAGCAATATGCCTTAGGAATTTAGTTTACAAATTATTTTTTATTACGTAATACCTATCATACCCATAACACTCGAATACAAACAGACCCCTTCAAGACCAGCCCTGACACGCCCGACTCCACGCCGCTAAAAGTGGCGATATTTGTAACCATGCCAGAATTCGGGAAAAACCCACTAACATAAACCTTAATATGTCTGCTTCAAAAGCTTGAAATATTTATAGATAATAGTTTTTAGAATTTGGAATAACAATCATTTCAGAGCCATCATGTAACAATTAGAAATGACGTATTTTATGACGTTACTTAGATAAGATGAAAGACGATGTCGCATACGCTTTGTTAGACATGAGTAGCATTGCATATTTGCTTACCTACTGACGGTTGATTATTTTCGCTGGTTTAAATGGAATGTTTTTCTTTGCTTCCTTCAGATTAGAATAAGGGAGTTTCTGTGAAGCGTTACTGATTCAAATGACGTCAACGTTAATCCGTTTTCTGTTAGGATGCAAAGGGTAAACTACCAGTACAAAACAAACCAGATAGTAGCGAGGTGGGAATACAATAATCTGGCCGAAAAGTATACATGAAAAATGTAACTGCCAATTACGGAGACATCGGGCGAAGGTATCACATGCCGAAATGTGGCTTTACCGCCTATAAAGTATACATCCGCAAATAAATAATGTACATATACGATTGTAGAAATGTTTATGTTTTTCAATTGTAAGAAATGTTTCACGTATTAATTAAGATACACAGCTTTTTGTGCAACGCAGCATTCGATTGAAAGTATCAATGTAATCACAATGCATATTATGTACGAAGCAATGAACGAAGAAATGGATATGCATGACTTTATTTACATATTGTTATAGAGTTTATCACTACAAGTCATAGAGTTTATCACTACAAGTCATACTGCAAACGTTTTGATATTATATCTATACTAATTTCAATTAATGTAACTAGCATTTTTAGGTTTACAAAGAAAATAGAATAATGGTTACAAATATATGTAAATCTTCTAACATTTCGATCGAAAAAAAAAATAAAATAAAAAAATAATCACGGCTAAAACCTTGCCAGGAGTTCTTTACAAATACCAACAGATTCAGATAACAAAACAGACAAACAGTTTTAAGTTTATTTTAGATTCTTTGCATCCCATGAAATTTTAGCGTTAATGTATATAACGTTTCTCTTTCTTTCTTCTTTTTTGTTCTTCAGTATATATGTATGTATAAAAAATAGAAATGATAAAATAAATTCACAGTTCTTAGCTTCTCACAAATACTGTGGGCCAATTGGTCAATGCTTTAGATGCTAAAACCACTCAGGGAAGTCGAAATTTGTTACAGACAAATAATGCTTTATGGCCCTCGAGAATTCAATTGGCCGTCAGTATACTTTGATCTCTGTGGCCAATCAGATGAAAATAAATATGAAAGGTCTGAAATGGCCTCGGTCGTTAATCTTAGTCCTAGATTCCTTCAAGAATAAAGCCATAAACATGTCAGTAATAATTAAAATTGGTTTTTAGCCACTGTTAATAGCGACAGAATTTGAAGGCTCATCAATTATGAAAACATGGAGCAGTAAAAGCCTGTCTGAAATTTGGAGAAAATGCCATAGCCTGGCGGAAGATATTGTGCCAGTGAAACAGTAAATACCCACATCAGTCTATCGGATCACCTTCGTATCTGTGGACCCTTTTCGAGCTACTGAGTGAAAGAAGAGAACAGGTCAGTTTGTAACTTTTTGAAAATTGATAGCACAAGTTGTATCCATCCATAAATGGGACAAAGGCAAACAGTGCAAACCCAGATTATCGATTATTCATTTAACAATAAGTTATTGTTTGAAATCAACTGTCAAAGTTTTGAAAAAAAAAACTTTTTTAATAAAACAAAATATCGTCAACCCGAAATGCAAATTGTTTATATCGTTACGATAAAATATTGGTTTTGGCTTTTGTATATGATGTGGTCATATAAAGGACATGAACAGACTCGGTGCCAAGAGATGAACCCTCAGAGCCTCCTGGGAAACATCGATATGAAAATTAGGCAGGAAAAAAAGCATTTTTCTGATTTGTGAACAGTATCCCGACGCTAGTGCAAATTAATTCTTTTAAATTTGAGTAAAATTTACAATCGCCGCGAGTTCAAATATTTTAGGGGTGGTTGGGTGGTGCGATCATGCTGGGTATAACTTCCAGTGCCGGGGCGTTCTACTGATTTGGATACTAGTGGGACAAGGGCCTACTGTGCTTGCAGTAGGTGCGGGTGGGGGTTGTTTGTACATTTTTCCTCGTCTATCATTTCTCCCTTCTTTCTCCCTCTCTTTGGGAGACGGCGCTATTAGACTCAAATACTGTCTCAAAGGACCGTTAAACCCAAAACAACCAACCAACCAACCACATCTATCTTGGCCTAAAGAGTATTTCCTTCGTAACAATTTTCAGATGCTAAATTGTATTGAAAGTATGGTGTAAATATTTCAAAGAAGTATTATTTATTTTTATTTATTTTTATCATTATCATTACTGATAGTAAGCAAATCGGCTAACAATTATTTGATGCTGTTACATATTTACACACAACACAGTGAGATAACAGAATACTGAAATGCAGCAATTATCCCACTGGGCACACAAGTAAGTAAGTAAGTAAGTAAGTAAATTCTTTATTTACAGAGGGTAACCCAATTGGTGATACCAATCTTCCTTGGGACCCTCTTTAAAAAGACAAACATGGCAATAATACATTAATACATGTGCAAATTATATACTAATGAAAGGGAAAAAGAAACTGCATACAAAATCAAACATTATGAGGTCATTTCGCTCAATGTGAAAATAAAATCTGTCTGTGCAATTAAGGCATGGAAAGAGAGAGAGAGACAGAGCGACAGAGAGAAAGAGAGGAGAGAGAGAGAGGGAGAGTTTACATACATGTATCTGCATTAACAAATTAAACAAACAATGGCGACGGAGGTTTACAATTAATTAATTCAAGATTTAGTGACCTACTAAATAGCACAATTAACGTTTTATCCATTCTGTGCATTTTTTAACAAAACTCTGTAATGATAATGCGCTTTTAATATCAACAGGAATGCTATTCCACACCACTACACCAGAGTATGAAAAACTGCCTTTGAATAAGTTGCATTTCGCTTGTGGCAGTAAAAAGTTCTTATGGGCCACCGATCTTAAGTTTGATGCAGTATTATTAAGATTCACATCCCTCATTTGGAACAATTCATGTAAATAAATAGGCGCTAAATTATTATACATCTTATACATAATCTTAGCCTTATTTAGAAAAAGTAAAAAGTATGCAAAGACCAGGAACTGAAACAATCAAAATCCAAATCCAGCCCTCAAACCATAGTTGGAAACAACTAAGATTACAAATAATCAAGATACAGAGAACATATGGCCAAACCGAGTGAGCAGCTTGTTCCCAAAAGGTGGCTACTCAGCAACCCAAACTGAACCAAAAGTAATAAGAACATACATAAGGTAAAACATCACAGAAACTCTGACACCAAAAACAGGCAACAGAGAACCACAACAGAACTACCGCCTTGGAACGGTCAGTAATGAATTACTGGGGGGCTTAAATCGATTTTACAGGCCCAACCTCACCCTCAGTTTCTGAAGTGGTACAAAACATTTAGTTGGTTGTTCGGTTCGCATGATAACCCTCTAACTCGTCAATGAATCATCACGGTAAACACATAAATCAAAATTCAACACCATGAAGAAGCAAAGACGAGGACTCAACAGATACAACGGGCCGTCTGACAGGTGGAGATCCCTGTCCTGCCAAACAACCCCACTGGAAATCTGAAGCAAAAGAAGGTCACCAGTTGAGCCCCGGTGGACCAAGCAACAGACAAAAAGGCTCCGGTCCCAACCAACTAAAATATATAGCTTTAGGTCGGGGCCATCATAGAGTCTGACGACCGATCCCCCGGTGTGCAATTAAAGAGTGAAGCAAAGTTATCAACCGTGATTGGGTTAATCACTAAGCATGCAGACTGTCGCATAACATTTAAATCATAGCCAATACGTTTGTGACGTATTATTATTTTTCGGAATTGATCAGAAAAATCAGTCCTACCCTTAATCTTTTTGAATTTGTATACTAAGTCACCATAAAATTCTGGTTCCGATAGGCCTTGGTGTAAAAGAAATTTTAATCCGACATCAAATTTTGAAGCCAATTCATGGTGTCTGCGATAGAATTTAGAAAAAGCCTTTCTAAGCTTATGATACCCATAGCCCTGTTGAAGAAGTTTAGCAGTTAAACATTTATTACGAGCATTAAAGTCATCTACATGACTACACACTCTAGCAAATCTTATAAGTTGAGAAATATACACTCCATAAGAGGGACGACGTGGAACGTCACCATCCAAAAATGGAAAATTAACTATATCAAAGTCAAAGTCATCACGTTTATCATAAATTTTAGAAGATACAAAACCGTTAGAAATAGATAGATGTAAATCCAAAAAGGGGGGCCTCGGTATCTGAAGTATTAGCTTTATTCAATTTAAGTTCAGGTGGGTAAATTTGGTTAACCATGCTTTCAAAATAAGGATTATCAATATTCAGAAGATCGTCTAAATATCTAGAGGTTGAGTTAAATGCCTCAATGATATCAGCTTGATTATCAACAGAAAGAGAAGTCATGAAATCTCTTTCATACCAAAATAAAAACAAATCGGCCACAAGAGGAGCACAATTTGTACCCATCGGAATACCAACAATTTGTCTGTATAACTTATTACCAAATCTGATGTAAATATTATCTAAGAGATATGATAAGGCGTCACATACATTCTGACATGACCAAAGACTATATCCTCTATATATTTTACGGTCAGTAGAAGTGAAAAACGCTTTTTTATCGTTACAGGCAATATAAAGGGTATCTTCATTTTTGGAGAACTTTTTGAAGGCCCTCTCAATCAAATCAACAAGTTTTTCCTTTATTAAATTATGGGGTAATGTGGTATAAAGAGTAGAAAAATCATAAATGGACAAACTAGTCGCACGGAACCCTCTTGACTTCAGTTTACTAAGTACCTCACCAGAATTTTTTATAGACCAAAACATATTTTTCCCTGACCTCTCATACACTGTCTCATAGTACCAAATGACACGAGATTTCACAGCAGTGAGGCAAGAAGTTAATAATTTAGATAATTCTGTAGTAGTACAAGAGCTAGAGTTGGCAATGAATCTAGCTTTATACGTTTTTTGTGAAGCTTAGGTAACCAATACATCGTAGGAAGTTTGTCTTGGCGTTCCTTAACGTTTACAGCAAACTTTAAAGGCAAATTATTTGAGTGGCTATTAACGACAGTCTTCTCATCTGTAAAAGTCTCTTCGTAAGCCGTGGTGCCGTTAAGTTCCTGCTTCAAAGTGTTAATATAGTGCATCCGACAAACAACAACAATGTTGTTTGCGGCCTTGTCAGCAGGAACCAAAACATACTTGCTATGAAAATCCTGGATACCCTGCTTCAAATATCTAAAGGAAGATTTAGGCTTAGGAGGTAAAAGATTAGTATTGTGTGAATAAAACTTTATACGTTTATCCACAATATTAAAGATACTTAGTTTCCATTTCTTTAAAGCGTTACTTTCAACACCCTCTCGTTTACACCAACGATTACTAAAATCATTTAAATCATTTAATTTAAACACTCTGATCAAAAGACAAAATATCTAATCGTTCAAGTGACTCTTGAAGACCAGTGTATTCGTGGGACAGTATTAATTTGCACGCACGCCTTTGTAATTTACTAATTCTGTTAATATTATAATTTGATGTATTACTCCACACAACACTACAGTATTCAAGATGTGGCTTCACGTAAACATTGTAAAATAAAAGCCTGTGTTCTACGGATAAATAAGATCGTATTTTGCTTAAAAGCCATAAATATGAAGAGACTTTCTTTGACACTAGTTGAAAATGATTATTCCACATAAGATTTTCATCGACTTGAACTCCTAATATTTTGTGACCTGTTGTCATTTTAATTTCCATTTCGTTATATCTTAAAGACAAAGATGAATCTTGTAAAGTATGCCTTTTCTGTCTACTTGTTATTAACAGAACTTTCGTTTTATCTATATTCAAAACCATGCCGTTTTGTTTGCACCAAGTATGAAGTGCATTCAGTGCATGTTGCAGATTCGACTCCAACTTGTTAATGTCATATTGGGAGTCATAAAACGTAGTATCGTCTGCGTATAAATCAACAACAGTGGATTCTTTGAGTGTTAAAGGTAAGTCATTTATAAAAATGAGAAACAATAACGGGCCTAAGATTGAACCCTGAGGAACGCCACATGTAACTTGCGCAGGATCTGAAAGATTATTATTCATAGAAACACGCTGAGTTCTATTGGATAAATAGGACTGAAACCAAGACAGGCTTTTGTCATTACACTTATAATATTTTAATTTATTTAGAAGGATTTTGTGATCAACAAGATCAAATGCTTTTCTAAAATCTATCAAAACACATCCAACAATTTTCCCCTCATTTATCGCTTTTAACCAGGAATCAATCATAAGAATAAGTGCAGATTCGGTAGAATGCTTTGGTCGGAATCCACTCTGAGACTTATGCAGTACATTAAAGTTATCTAAATATTTAAAAAATTGACTATCGACCCATTTCTCGATTAGTTTTGAAAGTGTGGGAAGGATAGAGATTGGTCGGTAGTTGTTGATTTCATCTTTAGCTCCAGATTTGAAGAGGGGTTTTACCTTTGCCTCTTTCCATAAACATGGAAACTCACCAACTGTTATGCTCTTATTCACAATATACATTAGGCTAGGTGCTAAAATATTTGCTGATAATTTGAGAATTTTCGGACCTATATTGTCCAAACCTGTAGATTTATTAACATTCAGCTTCTAACTGGCTGTCCAAATCTTGCATTAAGCGTTTGAACAAAGTTTGGGCAACTCTGGGGAAGCGTTCCTCCCTCCAAATCTTAGATCCGATCCCGCTGAGTTCCACAGTTTTGAAATGGCTATCAAGTTTTAAGTCACATTTGGCACTTTTTATGTGCGTCGTGCATTTAGAAACAAAATTTGTATCATCTTATCTACACTGTTCATGTAATCTGCGTGGATCTTATTTTTAAAGGTTTCAAAAAACACTCCAGACACAAATTGGATGGTAATCTTAGACTCAGATGTATGGGTCCTGTAGAATATTCCTTCAAACGGATCAGTATAGACCAATGTTCCGTTTCAAATGTCCGACTCTGAGCTCCATGATGAATAACTATCATTCCGTAATGCTGTATCATTTGGAAAAGTATCACTAATTTCAGTTTTCCATGAAAAACCTTGATTTTCGCAGTTGCTACCGCCGAAATTGTTAACATAAATATCATCCATTGTCTTAAGAAAGTTGCACATATATACTATAAGAATCGGTTAAACAAGTAGTTTTTTTTCCATAGACCATACCGAAAACTTGTATAAATTCCACATATTTGGCTAATTATGAAGATCTTTTCGAAATATCATCACTTTTAGAACGATGAATAATGTTACCTCATTTTTTTCCCCATTTTTCCGTGTTTTCCTCCGAAGAAAGGTAACAAAACACTGAATCGTTAATAAGTCTATAAAGAACACTTGAAAAAAATCTCGTTTGCGACTCTCCCCTAGCGTTATATCTTCTTGCAACTATATTTTTTCTTGTTTTCTTCGAGAGCAGTTTCAAAAAGCGGCCATTGTTTATCGACGACGTCACTTCTTCTCAACGTTGAATCACCACTGAATTCAACACCATGACATAGCCCAGCTCTGGGCCGGAAAATGCCCAGAAACAAGTTTCAATTTCCACGGCCCAGGCCTCACCTATTCCGCTACTGCTGGGTTTTTGCCGGTAAATGCTACCGGGGAATTTCTATACACAGATAAAATCATTATTTTTTAATCACTTAGGAAAAAACATTAGCGGTTGTGTTCTTTGGCCATTTTGGATCATGACTGCCACCAGTTTTACCTTTTCTAAGAGACATTGGGCTGGCCTTGAAACATTTTCCTCAAGAGGGGTGAAAAGAAATTGCGTTTCAACGGACATGTTGACAGGATATGTAAATGAGCTCGTGGAGGTCGCGTGATGACGCCATATGTCAAATGATAAAATCCAGTACCAGAATTGCAAAGACAGGCGCACTCCAGATAACCCAAGCTAAGCGACTAACTTCTGGGCTTAAACGATAACAGAATATTTATACGACGGCTGTTTGCGCCTTACAGACATATTTGAATCTTGTTAAACATGAAACGTGTGTTGTTATTCCGGTATCCAGTGTTGTTTGTATCAAAATGAGCATCCCCTGTCCGAGTGGTCGGAAAACTTTATCTTATAGCTCCACTGCAGAAACGCTTTTTAATTACAAATTGCATCGGAGGGGAGGGGGTAGGGGGGGGGGGGGGAGAAAGTAAGGAAGTGTCATATATCCTAGGAAGTGTCATATCCTAATAGTCGGCGGTTCTTTGATATTTTCTGTCTTTCACCCCCCCTCCCCCCCCCCCCCCCCACCACGATCGCCTTACGCCTCCCTGACTGTGATTTTTGTTTTGTTTGTTTAATTTCTACTTTCTTTTTTTCTTTCTTTGTGTGTGTGTGGCGGGTGGGGGGGAGTCGGTTGTTTGATATCTGCTCCCAGTTACGCCTTACGTCTGCCTGACTATATTTCTAGTTTGTTTGTTGTTGTTGTTTTTTTGTTTTGTTTGTTTGTTGTTTTTTTGCGTAGAATAACAGTACATAGGAAATTTACCGATCAATAGTATGTTCGATGTATCGATCAAAGAGAAAACTAGCAAGGACATTTACGTTGCCAAAAGAATGTGATGATGTCGAGGTTATTTCCTGCCACATATACCTACTTACCCGAACTTTCACAACTGTTCCGACGCATTAAATGTTTTTATATTAATTTCAATGAACCAAGAACTTATAAGATTTTTATTACCAGCTCGCTAACAGTAGTATTGCCTCGTCCGTCATCGGTATTTGAAACGGATTCGAAGAAAGTCGGTGGCTTCGGCGAAGTTTTATTTTCCATAGTTTCAATTGTTGAAATTAAGTGAAATATACGCAGACGAGAACAAATCGCCCAATAGCAAAACACGTCTAACTGCAGGCCCGGACCAGTTAAATATTGGTTCTATAGTAGGTCCTGTCCTTTGCAAAGAAAATGCGTATTTTCCCAAGAAATATTATATTTTTTATACGCAGCTAATTTTAAAATCATACAGATAGTTTTAAAGGCCCCATTGCTCTATCAGCATGAAAATTTTCACCATGAGGTATCGCTGCAAGCGTCTCACTATAGTTTCGTCATTGTAAATGACCGGGATTAGCCAGCTTTAAAATAATAAAACATCATTCAGTTTCTCAAAAAAGGGATTCGAAAACTTTTTTGGGTCATTTTAGTTGGCAACTAAAATGACCTACTTTCGATTTCAAAAAATGGTAAAAATACAATGTACAATGTGGATTCCCAATCAATATACCGCCTATGTTTATATAGCATTGCTAGACGGGAAACCAGAACAGGAAACTGTATTTTGTGTAGCGAAATGTTATTTTTCAAAAACTTGTTTTCTCTACTTTTTGCCAGTTATATGACTCAATATATGCACACCAACCCACATTTTATTACTAAACGTGAAGGTTGAACAGCTTTTTACAATGATTTGAGTTTAGGCGTTTTTACCGCTGATAGGACTATGGAGACTTTAAGAATTTCAAAGAAGTACCGCATTTGTATATAACCACGGTTCCGATCGCAACATCTTAAGAAAACGTCCTCGCGGTTTGACTATATCGCTGTTAACGCTTAACGGTTAACGGTAAACAACTAAGGTCATGTCGGGACGGTCAGTTAACCTAACCACACTATTCCTGGGCAGGCTTAGACCTCCTAAGCGGTTAACCAGTACTAAGTGCACATACTTTCGCCAGTAACTGACAACTGCCCTTCTTGAATCAGCGGAAGGAGAAACGAAAGTATGTGGCCAGACCGGGATTCGAACCCAGGACCTCTGACTTACGAGTCAGGTGCCCTACCGATTGCGCTACCCGGCCCGGCGTTAACGCTTGAGATCTTAAAAGATTCTTATTACGTAAGTTGCGCGGATATAAAATATTGTGATCGTTCTTTTGCAGTCTGATTACAGCATTTGTCTGAAGACTTTTTGCAATGTGTTTAAGCATAACAGCACGTAATTTCTTTTAATCGCGTCCTCTCTTATGATAGTTGAAAGTATACAGGCCTGTACGCGACTTCAAACACACAAAAGTTGTTTCATATGTTGTGAAGTGTTTAGGTTTACTTTTTTTTACCAATGTTACGTTTTGACATGGACTAGATCTATTATAAAATTGATAGCTGAATTAAACAGCATTCCCTTTGTTTCTTGTGTGCGCGAACATTTGTTAAAAGTGAAATTGTGTTCGGACATTCGGTGTCCGCATGGTAATTGAACATTGATAATGGTTAATTTTATTGCGGTACTTAGTTAAATCTAAAAGTGCTCAGCCTTTTCACAGAAGCACACTGACGCGTGCTTAAATGAAATTTGGACACCAGGCATAAAATAAATGCATATATAGGTATTGCAAACAATATTCACAGATGTATGTAATTGCGAAACTCATATCTCCTAAGGTACTGTGTTTTATATCCTTGCCATTTTTATCACCCAATGACGTCATCCGGTAACTGGGAAAATCCCAAACAAACATGGCGGTCTTCGTAAACATTCTCACAGCTACGAAGGAAAAATCGCCAGTAAATATTAAATAAGACACTTTGGGAAGGTCAGAAGAAGAAAAATGCTTTATTTATCAAAAAGAAAACATAATATATTGATTAATGCACAGTTTACAATGTGCCAGAATGATTTAATCGGCATCTGAAATACCCACACTGAGGAAGACTTACAGGTGCTGGACCTAAATTAGAAACTTTGTTTCTGAAATAATTTCGGTCCGGAGCTGGACTACACCATGACATTGAGTCAATGTTGACTCAGTGTTGATTCAACGTTGTGCCTGCTGGAATGAGTCTCTTCTTACATGCTGATACTCTGTTTGTTTAAATTGATCACATCAAAATAATAATGGGAGCAAACAGTGTAGACCAGATGATACGTATCAAGAAAGAGAAGTTTGACTATAGTTTGCACTTCTTGCTAGTCCGACAGTGACTTTTGACAAATTATTTGATAGTTACTGCATATTAATCGTGTTCAGATATTGAGACAATTATTCAATTGGCTAGTCTGTGCCAGAATTTAGGGGAATTAGAGTATATTTTAGACTGCAGGTTTTAAATTGCCCATCCTTTCAGCCAATCAGAAGCAATTTTGAGAGCTGACTATGTTGTGAAGAGGTCCTCTCAATGACTTAGACAGAAACTCTTAGCCATTAAGAAAAGTTCTTAAAGGCCCTATAGCTCTATCAGCATGGAATATTTTGTCGTGAAGTATCGCTGCAAACTTTTCACTACAGTTTCATCATTGATTATTATCGTGATTGGCCGGCTTTGAAAAATCAAAACGTCCTTGAATTTACCATAGAATAGATTTGAAAAAATAACTAGGTCATTTTAGTTGCCAACTAAAATGACCTACTTTCGATTTCCCTAGCTATATTTCATGGTAAAAACACAAGGTAGACGAGATAAAAATACAAGGTACAGGCGTTTTTACAACTGATAAAAAGATAAAAATACAACGTACAAAACTGTTAAGCAAGGATCCCATTGATTGTGCCGCGGTTGCATTATTTCATTGCTAAACGGGGAACCAGAGACGAAAACCGTATTTTTATGGAGAGAAATATCATTTTTCCAAAATACCTTGTTTCTTCTCTTTTGTCAGTTATATGATACAAAAAAGCAGATCAACCGAAATATTTTCATTAATTCTGATGGCTGTACAGGTTTCATAATAATTTGTATTTGACGATTTTTATCATTGGTAGGACTATGGAGACTTTAAGACATAAATCAGCAATGAAACTTCTGACTGAATGAAAGTAATAAAACTTTCCCTTCAACCTGTGTGAGAAAATGGCCCTTGTAATCTTAATGTCGATTGAATTATATATGGTCTGTTATTTCTTTTTCTATTAAATCACAAGGTAATTAGCAGAAAAAGACCCCTGACAGATCAATAGAAATGGGGAACCAATACAAAGCATAAAAGCATTCAGTTACAACAATACCTTAAATACAATAAATTAACAACATTAGAACTTTTTTTCATATATAAAATATCTAACAGCACGAAAAAAAGTTTTATCTGTGTAAAAAAGCAGAGAGTTTTAAGCAGCCTGCAAGCAATTACTAAACGCATGCAGTCTGATCTATTTTTTTTAGGTCACATGTTCCTATCCAGTAAAATTATGTTTGCTAGTGCATTCTTTCATTCTCTTTTCACATTTCTAGTATTATCTTTTAATCACCTGTACTAGAATAATTTTCTTCACACTAGAATGGTAACTAATTAACACAATTGTCATCTGAAACTCCACAAGAATACGAATTCTCTTTAAACCGTCTACTTGGTATTTATTTATTTATTATTATTATTATTATCAATTTGAAACTCAAAACAGCAGTATGATCTACACTTCAAAAAAACTAAAATGTGAATGGATAAATAGAGCAGGTACAATAAAGATCTTTTGTGCAAAAGAGCATTGATCTTTGATGCAGTCTCTAGAGACAAGCAATAGAGCCAGTAATGGACATTTTTCAAGAAAACTGACAGCAGTCTAAGCCGGTTAGAAGTCATTAAGTAATTTCTAAATTGTGAAGAAATTTCTTAATAACTTATAACCGATACGAAAACATAGATTTTGACTATGACTTTTCAATGACCTTCATAAGTTCAACTGCTGGTACATTTTACATCATCTGAAACATGTGGTCTGCTAGAAATATAAGACATTAAATATGCTGATTTGATTGTTTCTGAAGTGCTTTTAATCACCCTCTAACGAGACTCCTCCATATATTATATTATGCCTGTAAGAACAGGTAATTTGAGCCTCGACGTGACAAAACCAACAATGTGGTTGTGCGCCCAGAGCAGACTCAGATCAGTCTGGACACCCGCCCATTTTGACCAGACTCTTCGTTAAATGCTCAAAGGATAGCTAAGGGTCTTAGCTACCTCCATGCGGACAGCGAAGACTCTGATCAGACTGGGCGGATGCCCAGACTGATCTGAGTCTGCGCTGGGCGCACAACCACATTGTTGGTTTTATCACGTCGCGGCTCATTTCATTCAATGGGCTACCAATTTCACAGGTTTTTAATTTCATCTTTGATGTAACCACAAGATCTGGAGAAATGCTATCAGCGCATAAGTGGCCCCGTAGAGTGCAAATGGCCGTGTGCTGCAAAACGCATCAGGGGAAAAATATCTATCACCGAAATATCAAACTGCCATTGATTACCTTCCGCTTATTGCATAAGCGAACATCAGAGACATTGATGTTCGCTGGTCTTTACTATGTTAATAAGGATCCATATTCATGCGGATCAATAAACTGCTGGCTTAAACAGAGGTTGTGCAACGCTGAAACGCACTTTCTTTCGTCACATTGATCATTCATATGTTTTGGCATTCTGAATTTCTTTCTCAATGTGAAAATGTATATGTTTACCGTGATCTTACGTCCTTTATATTTTTAACGCAAACTGACTTACGCAGCGGCACAGGCTAACATGAGTCTTCTGTTATCGCACACAACTGGTGTACGGGTACTAAAATTATGGATCGGGCCAGGGTAATACAGATACGGAGCAGAGGCACCAACTGCAGCTCAAACTTCTAAAGGGAAATAACTTGGAAAGTGTGAATGCAAGAGTTATCATTCATATACGAGAAAGATCGTTATGACCTGTTCTGCATATCTGTGAAGTATCATGAAACTATTTCAAAGGGTATTCAACTTATAGAGTGGACACCTTAAACCATCAAGGGGAATAACAAAAAGTAAGAAAGCAAGCGTTGTCATTCTTATTCGCGACATATCGTCATGCTTAGTTCTACATATCTGAGAAGTATCATGAAAATATTTTAAAGGGTATTCAAGTTATAGAGCGGACACGGAATCACACATAAAGCATAGAGGTGAAGTAACTTTAAAAGTGAAAAAGCAAGAGCTGCCATTCTTGTTTGCGACACATCGTCATGACCTGTGCTACATATCTATGAAGTATCATGAAAATATTTCATTATGTATTAATGTTATAGAGCGGACGCGAGATCACACCTAAAACCATCAAGGGCAAATAACTCAAAAAGGTAAAAAGCAAGAGTTGTCATTCTTGTTCGCTACACATCGGCATGACTTGTTCTACATATCTGTGAAGTATCATGAAAATATTTTTAAAGGTATTAAAGTTATAGAGGGGACACGAAATCACACCTTAAACCATCAAGGGGAAATAACTCAAAAAGTTAGAAAGCAAGATTTGTCACTCTTGTTCGCGACACATTATCATGACCTACATAACAATGAAGTACCAAGTATATATTTCATAGCGTTGTCAAGTTTCAGAGCGGACACGAATCTGCCAAAAAATCACCAAAGGAGAGATAACTCATAAAGTACAATAGCAAGAGTTATCATTCTTGTTCGCGACACATCGTCATGACCTGTTCTACATAATTTTGAAGTATCATGAAAATATTCCAAAGGGTGCTCAAGATTTTGAGCGGACAAGAAAATGTTTATGGATGGAAGGAGGGACGCCAGGCTCATCGCTTTATCCTCGGAACCTTTCGGTCGGGGGATAAAAAGCGAGTATCGAGCTAACAAAGTTACATGTTTGTTGATAAATTGACACCCAGCCCTCCTAGGAGGGCATGGTATAAAACATGAGGCGGAATCTTGGAGACTAGTTTTTATCTTGAATTTTTGGGCGGACATGTCTGAACAAATAGTGTAGACAGAACCCTATCAGGAGCAGCCTGTTCAGGGTCTACACCATTTGCCTTTCCGCCAGGACATAATAGGAACATTACCACACAGTGCAATCGATTCGTTCAAATTTTAAGAGATGTTGCTCATGGTGTCCCAATTTTAAGGTATTTACAGTGCGCAACATTACTAAAACTACGCATATAATCTGCATGCCCCTCCGCTTCTCCCCAGAGAGCAATATTGCAAGTACATGCTGCTAGCTGACAGGTTATGTTAACACATTCAGGAGTCGAAACTAATTCCAGAGACAAATGAATTGATATTTTCTTTTGGCGAAATAGTTTAAAATAGGAACGGTATCTTACATCTTATGCATATTAAATCTTAATATTGTTGATGGCATTGCTTATCTGCGCATGGTGTTTTAAATGTTAGTGAATGCTGGAAAAAGCAGTGACAGATGTAGGCCTTTTTCAAAAAAGGCCGGCTCGGTAAAGTTAGCAGAACGAAAATTCTGCAGAAGATTCTGCAGAATTCTCTGCAGAAAAAGTGGTAAAGTTAGCGAAATGAATATTCTGCAAAATTTTCTGCAGAAAAAGTGGTAAAGTTAGCGAAATGGATATTCTGCAAAATTTTCTGCAGAAAAAGTGGTAAAGATAGCGAATTGAAAATTCTGCAGAATTTAGCAATTTTTATTTCTTTGTTTTGTCAACTACGGACCACAAAATGTGAGTGCGCACCGATTACCGCACTACCCTATTTTATATGAGAACCTAGATATTCACAAAAATTGCACAGTTTCTTCCGCTGGAAAATAGCAGAACGACACTAAAGAAACCCGTTGTAAGCAAAGTTTAATTTCCGTGTTCTGTCATCTGGAGGCCACAAAATATGAGTGAGCACCGTTTACCGCACTACTTATGAGATAGAGTAGTGCGGTAAACGGCGCTCACTCACTCACATTTTGTGGCCACCAGATGACAGAACATAGAAATCAATTTTCGCTAACAAAGGGTTTCTGAAATTTCGTTCTGCTACTTTCCAGCAGAAGAAAATATGCGATTTTTTTAATATCTCGGTCCATTTATGTGATAGAGTAGTGCGGTAAACGGCGCTCACTCACATTTTGTGGCCTCCAGATGACAGAACATAGAAATCAAACTATGCTAACAAAGGGTTTCTGAAATTTCGTTATGCTACTTTCCAGCAGAAGAAAATATGCGATTTTTGTGAATATCTTGGTCCGATTTTAAGATAGATAAGTGCGGAAAACGATGCTCACTCACATTTTGTGGCCTGTAGATGACCGAACATAGAAAACAAACTTTGCTGACAAAGGGTTTCTGAAATTTCGTTCTGCTACTTTCCAGCAGAAGACAATATGCGATTTTTGTGAATATCTCGGTGCACTTATGAGATAGAGTAGTGAGGTAAACGGCGCTCACTCACATTTTGTGGCCTCCAGATGACAGAACATAGAAATCAATCTTTGCTAACAAAGGGTTTCTGAAATTTCGTTCTGCTACTTTCCAGCAGAAGAAAATATGCGATTTTTGTGAATATCTCGGTCCATTTATGAGAAAGAGTAGTGCGGTAAACGGCGCTCACTCACATTTTGTGGCCACCAGATGACAGAACATAGAAATTAATCTTTGCTAACAAAGGGTTTCTGAAATTTCGTTTTGCTACGTTAGTTCTGTTGTGGTTCTTTGTTGCCTGTTTTTGGTGTCAGAGTTTCTGTGATGTTTTACCTTATGTATGTTATTATTATTTTTGGTTCGGTTTGGGTTGCTGAGTGGCCACCTTTTTTGGGAACAAGCTGCTCACTCGGTTGGCCATATGTTCTCTGTATCTTGATTATTTGTAATCTTAGTTGTTTCCAACTATGGTTTGAGGGCTGGATTTGGATTTTGATTGTTTCAGTTCCTGGTCTTTGCATACTTTTTACTTTCCAGCATAAGAAAATATGCGATTTTTGTGAATATCGCGGTCCACTTATGACATAGAGTAGTGCGGTAAATGGCGCTCACTCACTTTTTGTGGCCACCAGATGACAGAACACAGAAATTAATCTTTGCTAACAAAGAGTTTCTTAAATTTCGTTCCGCTACTTTCCAGCAGTAGAAAATATGCGATTTTTGTGAATACCTCGGTCCACTTATGAGATAGAGTAGTGCGGTAAACGGCACTCACTCACATTTTGTGGCCACCAGATGACAGAACATAAAATCAGTCTTTGTAAACAAAGGGTTTCTGAAATTTCGTTCTGCTAATTTCCAGTATAAGAAAATATGCGATTTTTGTGAATACCTCGGTCCACTTATTAGATAGAGTAGTGCGGTAAACGGCGCTCACTCACTTTTTGTGGCCATCAGATATCAGAACATAGAAATCAAACTTTGCTCACAAAAGGTTTCTGAAATTTCGTTCTGCTACTTTCCAGCAGAAGAAAATATGCGATTTTTGTGAATATCTCGGTCCACTTATGAGAATAGTAGTGCGGTAAACGGCACTCACTCACATTTTGTGGCCACCAGATGTCAGAACATACAAATCAATCTTTGCTAACAAAGGGTTTCTGAAATTTCGTTCTGCTACTTTCCAGCAGAAGAAAATATGCGATTTTTGAGAATATCTCGGTCCATTTATGAGATAGAGTAGTGCGGAAAACGGCGCTCACTCACATTTTGTGGCCACCAGATGACAGAACACAGAAATTAATCTTTGCTAACAAAGAGTTTTTTAAATTTCGTTCTGCTACTCTCCAGCAGAAGAAAATATGCGATTTTTGTGAATATCTCGGTCCTTTTATGAGATAGAGTAGTGCGGTAAACGGCGCTCACTCACATTTTGTGGCCTCCAGATAACAGAACATAGACATCAAATTTTGCTCACAAAGGGTTTCTGAAATTTCGTTTTGCTACTTTCCAGCCGAAGAAAAGATGCGATTTTTGTGAATATTTCGGTCCACATATGAGATATAGTGGTGCGGTAAACGGTGCTCACTCATATTTTGTGGCCTCCAGATGACAGAACATGGAAATTAAACTTTGCTTACTACGGGTTTCTTTAATGTCGTTCTGCTACTTTCCAGCAGAAGAAACTGTGCAATTTTTGTGAATATCTCGGTTCTCATATGAAATAGGGTAGTGCGGTAATCGGTGCGCACTCACATTTTGTGGTCCGTAATTGACAAAACAAAGAAATAAAAACTGCTAAATTCTGCAGAATTTTCAATTCGCTATCCTTACCACTTTTTCTGCAGAAAATTTTGAAGAATATCCATTTCGCTAACTTTACCACTTTTTCTGCAGAAAATTTTGCAGAAAATTTTGCAGAATATTCATTTCACTAACTTTACCACTTTTTCTGCAGAAAATTCTGCAGAATTTTCTGCAGAATTTTCGTTCTGCTAACTTTACCGAGCCCCTTTTTCAAGCCTAAAATGGGACAGCCAAGTTTACAACCTCGCGTTCAGCGTGTTCTTGTTGTGGTCGAACAGAAACAGTAAAACATTATCTGTACGATTGTCCAAATTATCTGCAACTACGAAACCAAGTATTTTGCTACGCTGATGGTACATTTTTGTCGGGAAGCGGTTCAGACAACGGAAATGAATTGAAACATCTGTTGTTTCTCTCTCTCTCTCTCTCTCTCTCTCTCTCTCTCTCTCTCTCTCTCTCTTACAAAGCTTATATCTTATATATGGTTCGATTGATTCTTATTGAATGCTGTTCTCACATCAAAACTTTTCAGTCCTACATGATACAATGATGTATATGTTCATATAAACGTGTCTTGATTGTCTGTTGCTTAGAAATCTTATGCACTAATATGTCATTGCAAATACATGTTAAGTAGACGACGATGTTTATTAGCTAGTTAGCTTGTTATCGAATCATTTCATATTATTCTTGTATGTATTGATTGTGTATGTCTACATGTTGAATAAAAAACCGTTTAAACTAACAACCTCGCGTATTTTTTTTCCACAAAAATGATTTTCTTGAAATGTTGTAACAAATCACTTGAACATGTCTGTATTGCAACTTAAATTCGTTGCGTTTGGGAAATGAAACAGACAACGTGCCATGAGTAAATCGCTATGGTTTAGACATTAGTGCTATGTAATCACATATTCAGTACATTAAGTACGAAGCATAACCAGACGCCTGCGATTGTTATAATTGTTAATCGCTGTAATGTTCCCATAAATCCTCCATATTGTGTTCATTTGGGACCCAGTAAAATGAAGTTTAAAAAGAGTCTAAAAATAAAGTGTAAATATATAAATTAAAATTCGATTTTTCAGCGTTCGTCGTGTGATGAAGTCAGTGGGCGGAGCTAAAGTATCGGAAGCGTACCCCAGCAAATGTGTTTGGGTTTCACTCACCTTAATTATTTTCTGTGAAAAAACGCTCATTAAGCCTCTCGCCAAGAAAATATTATTGCGTATACCGTATATTTATTGTTCTTTTTCGGTTTAGTTTAAGGCCCAGTTTCATGTAGGCCATACAATGTATATGAGGGTGTGGCTTAATAGAAGTTACTGAGCTCTCTCTGTCAAAGAGACTAATAGGGTTCACCAGGACAGTAGCATAGCTACTGTTTAAATCACATGACTTGGTCAAAGGTAAACATTCAAACTGTCATTTTTTCTTCTTGACTAGCTAGAAATCTGCACAACACATTTAAACTTCAGGGTGTTGAAAGCATCCGTAAGAACAGTTAAATCAGTGTATATGTAGAAGAAGAATAATTCAACTTCCACTGAAATTATTTTGAAAAAATAATGGTTTAATGTTTCAGTGAAAAAGATGTATCCAAATCTGAAATGATTTTGAATTAACCACGATTGATAGTTTGAGGGCGGAGCCTGCTTTTCATACTGTGGCCTTGGGTGTAAACAATGTTTTATTTCAATTACAACACATACTGTAACATGAATTCGATGGGATAAGACAGCAATCTAGAGCTCCCAAACAGGTTCAATCTTTTGACCACCCCATTTAAGAATTGTTTACAGAAAGGGAGTTAAAAATTGTCGATTAACTAGTTTTGCACGGATTCATTTTGTTCACCTTTTATCTATTCATTATAATTTTTTGTCCTCTCTGCATCAATTACCAGCAGTCTTTAAATTAGTGAAAAAGCGTACTAGAACGACGAATATCGCTTTTCTCGCCTGAATTCCAAACCATAACCAAATGACTATATTAGCTATAGTTTGATAAGTCCATGCATTAACGTGTAATATCAACTGAACTAGGGTTATAAGGGGAATTCGTTTTCTGCACACTGCTAAAAATCGTGGTTACTTATTTGAACAGACTCGTTGAGACTGTTCTAATTCCTTTTACATGTAGCGAGCAGAAACAAGTAAAATATCATAAATTATCATCTACAAGCGCCGTAACAAAAGCATGCTAGCACAATCATGAGTTTTTCATCGTTTATGCACAATATAAAAGGGAAAAACAACAAAGAACAGAAAAACACATTGTGTTACTTACCATCTGTGACGTTTACATGGGCGATACAGTATGAGACACGAAATCATCATACGCTGCGTCACAAATCTTCATCGCAATCCAGTATCACGCGTAGGACAATATCACTTCTGCAGCTTGGATTTTCTATGCATTTACCTATAAAAATAACAGACAAAGGGTTATAAGGGGCACACGTCTTCTACTCACAGCTCAAAAATATTTACTGTGGTAACTCATTTTAACCGTCTCAGTGAGGCTGTTCTAATCAGACAAACAATATTCTACATTTTGCACACAGAAACAAGTAGCGCGAAGAATTCTAGCACAATGATGATAATGTATTCAACGTTTAAATACGAAGGAAAGAATAAAAATAAACATTGTGTTACTTACCATACGAAACGATGACATGAGCGACACGATGTCATTAACAGTTTTAATTGTTTTATCACAATAATCTAGTTAACTATCCAAAAAGATGTTTTACTCAGACAACATTTCTCACAATAATTCAAAACACTGACACGATTTTTTTTAATTTGGCCGCTTGATGCGCCAACCATTGATTGCGCATGTTTATAAACGGCGCATGCGCAGCAGAAAAGGAATTTCAAATTTCTCAGCAGGTGGCGAAAACTTGTATTTCACTGTGGTTAATAATATAACTTGAGGAAATTTATTGATAGGTAACTATTGTGTTTGCTTTCGTAATTATAAAATAGAGAATAGAATTGAAAATTTAAATTTTGAAAATTTCTTGCGCTTTTTGGCTCACATGAGCCATATAGGCTCAGGGTGAGCTATTGTGATCAGTCGGTGTCCGTCGTCCGTCGTGCGTCAATTTGCTTTAAATGACATCTTCTCTGGAACCACTAGGCCTAGGGCTTTGATATTTGTTATGAAGCATTGTCTAGTGGACCTCTACCAAGTTTTGTTCAAACACTGGCCCTGTGGTCCAAAAAGGCCCGGGGGGTCTTGGGTTCGAAATTCAAATATACTTAGAAATCTTCTTCTGAAGAACCACTCGGTGCAGGTGATTGAAATTCTGTTTGTAGTATTGCCTAGTGGTCTTTTACCAAGTTTGTTCAAATGATGGCCCCAGGGTCTAAAATGGTCCCGGCCCAGGGGCCATGGGATTGAACCATGGAAATACATAGAAAAATATTAAATAATCTTCTTGTTCAGAACCATTTGGCTTAGTTGCTTGAATTTTTTTATGTAGCATTGCCTAATAATCTTATATCAAGCTTGTTCAAATAATGGGCCCAGGGTCCAAAATGGCCCAATGGCATGGAGTCCGAGGTTTGAACCATAGACAAATATTCAAAAATCTTCCTCTTCAGAGCCGCAAGGCTCAGATGCTTGAAATTCGATATGTAGCATTGCCTAATAGTCCTTTACCATGTTTGTTCTAATGGTGGCCCCAGGGTCCACAATAGCCCCACGGCAGGGTGTCCTAAGTTTGAACCATATAAATACATAGAAAAGTGTGGAAAAAAACCTTCTTTTTCAGAATCACTTGGCTCAGATGCTTGAAATTTGGTACGTGGCATTGCCTAGTAGTACTTTACCAAGTTTGTTCAAATGATGACCCCAGGGTCTAAATGGCCCCACCCCAGAGGTCATGAGATTGAACCATAGAAATACATAGAGAAAATATTAAAAAATCTTCACTTTCAGAACCACTTGGCTCAGATGCTTGAAATTTGGTATGTAGCATTGCCTTGTGGTCGTTTATCCACTTGATACAAATGATGGCCCCAGGGTTTAAAATGACCTCGCGGTAGGGAGTCGTGTGTTTGAAACATAGAAAACATAGAAAAATATTCAAAAATCTTCTTCTTCAGAACCACTTGGCTCAGATGCTTGAAATTTAGTATGTAGCATTGTCTATTGTCCTTTACCAAGTTTGTTCAATGGGTTTGAACCATAGCCATACATAGGAAAATATTCAAAATTTGGAAATGGTTGCAAACTATCAGGTTTGTTCAAATGATGACCCTTGTTTGACCTTTAACTTTTTCGCTCAGATGAGCGATTTAGGGCCTCTTGGTCCTCTTGTTTTAAATAGTTAAGTGAAGTACTTATTCTGACAGCAAGTAGAAAATGTTAGAGTATGTTTGGTCAATGTGCTAATACCAAATATGAGCCACGACATGACAAAACCAAGAAGTGGCATATAGGCCCAGCAAAATCTCACATCAGCCTTTGTTTCCGTCCAGTGTGATCAGAAGCTTTCTGTTCCCATGACGCTCTGACTTTGAGATCATAGGCTTGGGCAAGAGTATTGCTGAAAGAAAATTTGGACCTATGTCTATCATCATACCAAATAGGAACCAGATCCATCAAATAATTTAGAAAATATAAGCTCTTAAAACTTTTAGCGTAAATGCGGACGCCGCCGCCGACTCCGACGCTGACGCCGATGCCGACGCCGGGGGTTGTGCAATAGCTCTTCCTGGACTTCGTCCAGGCGAGCTAATAACCCATGTCCGGCAACACGCATATGTATACCAAACAATCCGCCTGCATTATAAATACGTTTTTCTTATTTTGGTTCTTATTCTATCACAGTGCGCCTATGGAAGCAATGGAAAGTTCCTGTGCTTTATTCTGCAACGATTCGCTGTTTCGGAGCACGTGAGTCTAACTACTGACGTCACTAGCGATACTGACGTCATTTTGTGACGTTTTGAGACGTTAGACGGTGTTATGTCTCTTTTTCTTTCTAAATTCGCCTTAAAAATGTACATTTATCTTAAATACAGTTAAGAAAATTGGCGGGAGCATTAACGCGCTGGCAAGAAGGTTGAGAGAATTTGAATGAAAAGAATACTTTTGCAGCGTTTTTTAGTGTTAGAATGAAGATAGTTCAGCTCTAGGATTGAATTGTTGTGTAATAATTCACTGTTTGTCGGTCTGTTGTAAGTAGATATATCATTCGCGCTCCGCTCTCGTGATATGCTCTACTTCACAACTGACCTCCAAACAGTGCATTATTACTCAACATTTCACTGCTCGAGCTAATCTATTTCTTAGTTAAATTCCCTTACATGTATTACGTATATTTTTATCATTAATCATGATATGATCTTTTTACATTCATAATATAAAACTGTGCATGTCTAGGATAGCTTGTGCATATGCGAAATCTGTTTGAGGCATCACAGTTCGTCCAACAAAGAACGATACAACTCAGTCTTCACGTGCGCAAGTTGATTGCGAATAGGTTGGTGTACGACAAACATTTCGCATACGTATGAGTACATTTTTTTTTAACTTAACACGAGATTGTCAAATTTTAGTGTATGTATAAATGTGTACATCAGACTCTCTTCGGGACGTTTATAAGACACAGTAGGGACAGCACCATCGCCGAACCCAACCACACCTTGTCCTGTAAGAACTTAACGCAATATTAATGGAGGAAAAGAACGATTTTCCACAAAATAATTCATGTTAATTCAAACCGCTTATGCAAGGCCTGAATAGGAAAGTTGCCCATGCAAAATTTTGGTTTAGCAACTCTCAAGAGTTTTGTGATAACTTCATCACCATTATTTTTTTCTTTCTTTTTTTTAACTCAAAACAGAAAGTTTGCACAATGCGTTTTACATGCATACGTGTCAAATAGCATCGACATATTTTGGTTATTTATTTGCAAAAGCTTTATCGGTGGGAATGGAATTACGCTTATAATAATAAGTCGGGAATTGATAAAAGGTGACATTACAATATCAGATATGACATTTAAACTTGACCCAGACTGACACACAATTGACCGGTAAAAGTGTTGAAAAGCATGAACATCTGGAATCTGCCAGATTGAAAAATGAGTTTTATGTCCCAAGACGTAATTAGCTATAGGAAGGCGATTTGTTTTATCTTAAGGTGAGTGGATACAATTTCAGGGATTGAAACTCTGGCACTTTTGTTTTTGTCTCCCTTTTCAATATGGTTCAACTCTTATATTCTTAGAGAAGATTTCCTTTAAGAGTAGACTCCATTTTGGAAGAGTTACGTCATTCAAGGGAAGTCTGATAAAATACCTCTACAAAGCAAAGACATATGTTTCTATATGCAGTATCTTTCCCTCACTCTCTCTCTCTCTCTCTCTCTCTCTCTCTCTCTCTCTCTGGAAAGACGAATCATTCCATTTGCCTGAGCGAAATTCTCTCTCTCTCTGTCCGTGGAAAGAAGAAAACAAGGATCATTCCACTAGCCTGAGCGAAATTGGTACAGCATATGGCAGTAGGATATATGGGTTGTGATTTCGGACTGGACAGATGCGAAGTTTATCTTGATTTTCAATATGAGCTATGTCCGGGGAATATCTCTCGAGACATAAAATGTGCGCATGCCCAGACCATCGTCAGCATATGCGCAGTCTGTCAGGCTTCTGCAGTTTGCTACTGGCTGAAAGGAGGCGGATCTTATTGATAAATAAACTGTGATTACTTTCAGTTCTGCGAAATCATTTTTGACGGATTGATATATTGAAAATACGTTAAACTTCGTATATGGTAACTTTGCTACATGCTTAATTGCGGATTCTGTCTGAAGTTTTTCTTTGAGTACAATTTTACCCATGCGGCCAGGAAAAATTATTGCCTTAGTCTACATACCAGACTGCGCATGTGCGCATGCTATCCTAGGCAGACACCGGCTTTAAAACATTAAACCGTTCTTGATAAATCATAAAAAAAAGACTTCAATGACCTATTTTTCGATTTCACAAACTTTATGACATGGTAAAACTACAATGTACATGAAGATAAATACAAGGTGAACGCGTTAAATAGATGGTAATAAAATGTAAGACAAGGATCCCATTTATTGTTTCTCTGATGCGTAGTTGCATTGCCAGTAATGAAAAGAAATCAAATCAGTATCAAATGATATTCATTCGTAATATGATATATAAATTCTAATCACTTCTTTACTCCATACTGTCTATAACTGCTTTCTTTTTATATTACTCGCTTTTGATTACTTGAAACTCGCTTTAGATAGTTCGATACTATAAATGGTAAATAAATAAAGACGACGACGACTGCTGGACGTTTTGGTATGACGATTGTTGAAAGACTTGAAAACAAAGAGGGACTGGCTTTGAGGGACTTGCGCAAAGCGAAGGTAGAGCCTGAAAACGTTTGTCTTTAAAGCAAAATGGTGTCAAATTAGGCCCTGCACAATGCGTTTATGATGATACGGATTAAATTATATATTCGTACAAACACCACTTTGTTTCTCTAGAAAATTTTTCATATGTCTTATAAGAAAATGATCTCTTATCAAAGTTAAAACATGGTACAGATCTTTCGTACCCTGCAAACATCTAATATGCAATTAATTACCCAGAGACAGATTAATCAGTGATAAAAATCACGAAGAATTTGCTAAATAGCCACATTTTGGATGGCAGGCCATAACTGGGAGTGTAATAGGTCTTTCTAGGTCCGACCAATGGGATAATTCGCTAATTTTCATGGCATTGTTTTTAATCTGTCATTGAACCGCCTATAACAACATAGATTGTAAAATTATAGCATTTTAAACGACTCTGAAGTGTAACTGACGCTGAGCAGTGCAGCTGAAAGCGTGGTCTGGAATTCCGTATATTTGGTACCAAAAATTATAATAAACATTGGGACACCAAAACTAATCACAAAAATTACTCGAAAAAAAATGTAAAGTTATATATATTTTAAAGTGCTGCAATGCGCCCAACAGATGCCAGTGTAATGGAAAAACAGCGTTGATTGTGATCAGACTTCCCCTTGCAAGGGTACCGTCAGATGTTGCGTAGCGCATATATTGTAAAACTATGTAAATTCATATTTTGTGTGATTGTTTTTGAGCGTACATATGGCATATGATCGATTTACTTTTATGTACATTTAAAGTGACCCGTTTTTTTTTTTTTTTTTTTTTTTTTTTTTTGAAGATACCCAGAAACCGGGGCTCGTTTTTGCTTTTCGTTTTCGGGTAGGGTAGGCTACTGGATTGGGCTTCTTTCTTTTCATTCCGTTATACCATAAAAATTCTATGTATTGGGATAGATAGGTCTGAGCGGACAGTGTCGACTCCTATCAGGCTATCCTAGAGGAGCAGTCTGATCAGTGTCTACATTGTTTGCTATTCCGCCTGAATCTTTTGGCTACCGCTTTGTAAAACCAGGCTGTTCCGTGTTTGGGACAGTTGCGGCGATTATTTTTGGTGTCCCAATATTTAGAATTTTACGGTAGTACTGATTGCTGCCAGTGCTTTTTCTTTTCTTGAGTCATGAGGCCTGAAACAGTAAATGTTCGGTTTCGCTGACCAGTGTCTGTTGTATATTTGTATTTGATAGATCTTTTGATTTGTACATATTTTTAAGTGGGCCTCAAATAAGAGTAGCTTGTAACTAATTAAGTCACCCACTGAAAATAAAGTCTTTATTATCATTTATTATTATCATTATTATTATTATCTTTTCAATGTTATGCACCAATGGGTTTAGTACAGTTTCGGCCTTTAAACTAAAATGTTAACTACAGTCTTTTAAAGCTATTCTTGTGTGTTCCATCACTAGGCGTTCGTTTTGAAAATCTTGACGAAAATGTGGGGTTGAAACGCAAAAATTACATACAAAAACTGCCAAAGTTCACGAAACACACGCATGGTAAATCAAACCAGACAGTGGTCATTCAGAAACCCTTACAACCCACGTCACCAGAACGTAACGTATTTTCAAAAGAACTTCATTTGGTATGATCCAGTGTTTGTACTTGTGTTTAGTTTTGATATGATCTGCCATTTTCTGTTCTGTTCTGTTCTGTTCAATTCTCGTATCGACGTTACCCAAGTGGCTCAACGGTACGTAACCATAGTTGCACACATTTGGCGCCGTGTGTCCGTCCAATGTCATTCAGTCTGTAGATGTCTCGTCGGTCAGTGCTGCCTAACCAGTATTTATGCATAGATGTTTGCCTTCTACGGCTCCAAGTCAGGTTCTGTCCGGAGAAGGAGGCGCGCGCCACATGAAAGCCACCCCAGCGGAAAGTCCAGGGAAACACAGGCCAACCCCGCCCGCAGAGGAGGAGCACACCGAAACCCAGGTCCCAACGAGAGAACACGCAGGCGTTCCTTAGGTTTCAAGGATGGGACCTGTTGGGGTCCCATATTACTTACAGCCCTTAATTTTAACCCTCCCCCGTATCCAAGTAATTTGGTTCCGGATGGAGGTCCCTTATTCTGACCTTACCCTTAGGTGGGGATTGACGCAGTCACAGGTAGGGACCTTTTCAGGTACCTTTAGGGCTGTTGCACTTCAGTTATTTTGGTCGAGTAATTTTGCCAAGTGATGAGTGCAACATTAAGTACTCCCCCATCAAAAGTGAGCATCTAGCGTGGTGCCGGCTTTAGGATGCTAGCGCCTTGCTCATTAATCATTTATGATCCTAAAGGATATTAAAAAGAGCAGAAATTAGTTGGGAATGGCTTAAAGTTTTTTTTTTGCATAGGGATGGGTCTCGCACTGTATGGTCAAGCATATATAACAAAGATGTGGCTGTTATATACTAACCCCAGTTAGTTTTGTTAGGTATATAATATTGATAAGTTGATGGGCCGTTAGTAAGTTTTCTTGTGAGTATGATGATGCCACCATACGGCTGTCGCTATTAAAAACACGCCTCACCCAGGGGTGGCAGAGCATCAAGTTTGGTTGTTAGTATGTTTTGCGTGTGTGTGTGCCTACTTATTTTGTGCTAGCACAATGTGCGTGTACTTGTTATTTTTTGCGTGCATGCGTGTTTGCGTGTATGCCGGCTTGCGTGCGTGTTTGTGTGTTTATGTTTGTGATTGCGTATCTGTCCGTCTGTCCGTCTCCATCCTCTTCTTCTGGGATGTCTCCACCATTGTTGTGTCCTGCATCCATCGTTGTTTCGCTGCCGCGCCGTAACTTTAACAGGCATGCTAAGGTAAGACTGGCGGAGTGTCATTCATTACCCTGAGAGACAAGGACGGTCCTTAATTGGTTATTGCTTAAATTCCTGTTACTCATGTTGTTGCAAAAATACCAATTTAGATGCCTAGGTGTGTAGGTTATTTTACCCTAGTCTTATTGAAATATAATATGTGTTGCTCACCTATGTTTTGGCCCCTCATGCGTCAGCCTTTTCATGGCACATCTTTCTTCCCCTCTGTTCTTTTTTCGATGGCGAAATAGCCGAGGCGTCTCCCCCCGTCGGGGCACCGATGGGATTACCTCCCTTGCCCTTTCCTCATTGAGGGGGCAAGCGCACCGTCTCCCGCGCGCGCCGCCTGTAACACTTTTGTCCAATATAATGATGGATTTCTATGTTTACGGTCACGTCGCGACAGGGTCTAGCCGCGCGAAGCCCAACGTCCCCCCCATTCCCGGATAATGGTCTCGTCTACATTCTAAGGGGGATGGTTCCATTCCTTATACACCCGGGGAATAATTACTAACCCTTATGAAGCCCCCCCCCCCCCCCCCCCCCCCGAGAGGATTTTCCGAGTTAAAGGACGGAATTTCCATTTTTTGTCGCCTTTTTTATTCAAAAAAAATAGTCTATGCGTCATTCCCCCCCCCCCCCGCCTGCGGAGTGGAGTCTTCCACATTTATAATTGGCACACCCCCCTCCCTGCAGGTAGTGGGAAGGGGGCCAACCCATATTTAAGCGATTTATGTATTTATTTGTTCTATTATTATATTTTGAAATTTAGGCTTCGTTACAAAAAGGGGTTTATAAAGAATTTTTTTAAAGAACTTTAACCCATACTAATGTTTGCCTTTTGTTGTCTCCTTCTATTTTGGTAGGGTTTAGCGTCTGATGTAGATTACTAATTCCCTATATTACTCTAAATTCCTAATATAATTAACTAAATTCCTAAATTCCTAAATTCATTTTATGCTGTAATACTTCTTCTTCTTTCTTCATTCGAGTGCCTGTGATTTATTAATTTCGGAGTTGCAATTTCGCTCTGTGATCCTAACTAAATTCCTAAAATTCCTAAATTCAACAAATTCCATGAAAGTAATTCTTATGTTGTTTTTTTTTGCCTTTTTTCTTGATACGACTGCATATTAAACATTTTGATCTGGCTTAAATGTAAGTCGTCGTTGTGCTCCCCAAAAACGTCCGGGCGGTTCTCTTCCTATCACACGTAGACCCCGATCAGACGCTCCTTACGTGCCGACTCAGTGATATGCTATCCTACCCGCCTTCCAGACTACTCCATTTACAAGGATGGACGAGTTCATATTAAGCCCTACCTTTATAAACCGCCCAGACACTTCCGGTGCACACGGTAAGTTGTATGTTAGAAACTCGCAGTGGAGATCATTGACCCTATAATTGGCCAGTTGCGCTTTTGTTGAATTATCTCGTGCTTCCACACCTGAGCTTCCCGTGGAATGCCATTAAGCCGTGAGAGCTCGCGATATTGATTTTTGTTGTAAAATAAATATTAATAACGCGCACCAAATTTTGTGGTCTAAAAATGTTGGATGCTGTATTTTCTGTTTCGGGCTTCGGATTTGATTGGGGTTTTCGGTAATGTCCGAGTATGTATAAGAGCTTTTGATCCACCTCCACTGCGCGCCTCTCTGTACGTCTGTACGTCTGTTTACTGTAGTGTACGATTATGTCTAGTCTGCTATTGGCTCGGCGGTCGGTGGCACATGCGTTAGAGACTTTTATATCCTGGATGTTACTCAGAGCCGGCCAGCAAGTGATTGGGAAGGAGCCCCACCTAGCATGTGACCGGCTACGCACATCATTTTGAGTTCGCTGAACACTATGCCACCGCTCGTCGAGTCTAGTCTGTAAATGTCTGTAATATAATGGTTCGTATGTCTGTCTTTTTTCTAGTACTCTGCCTCCGAGGTGTAGGTGTAGGATCGGACTGCGCCAACACGTGTAGGGTTTATTATTATTACTATTAGCCATTATGTCCACTTTGTTTTACTTTCCCCACTTCGCGCACCCCCGAGCGATGCCTAGGCAGCCGGGAGAGGCCATAGTCGTGTCAAGGGAACCGCTTCATCCGATCTGGCTCTCGCCCAAACCTGTAATTCACAGTCGCCTGCCGTCCCACAGCCAGGCCAGACCGCCAGACAGGGCCAGGTAGGGTGGCGACATGTTGGCGCGCGTCGTTATGCAACCGCTCGTCGAGTCTAGTCTGTGAATGTCTGTAATATAATGGTTCGTATGTCTGTCTTTTTTCTAATACTCTGCCTCCGATGTAGGTGTAGGATCGGACTGCGCCAACACGTGTGGGGTTGTTATTATTAATGTTAGCGATTATGTCCACTTTGTTTTACTTTCCCCACTTCGCGCATCCCCCGAGCGATGCCTAAGCAGCCGGGAGAGGCCATAGTCGTGGCTAGGAAACCGCTTCATCCGATCTGGCCATTCCAAACCTGTAATCCACAGTCGCCCGCAGTCCCACAGCCAGTCCAGACCGCCAGACAGGGCCAGGTAGGGTGGCGACATGTTGGCGCGCGTCGTTATGCAATATGGGATCGTACCCAAATGGACCCATGCACATTTCAGCATAAAACACATCCATCCTATATACAGGGTCCCCGCGTCCCATTTATGCAGGCCTTAGCAATACATCTCAGGGCGTCAGGAGACGGATGGCATGTGAGGCCTCTTCGGGCCATTGTCAACATCCGCTCTATATTCCCAGATCTGTAAGCCTCCATCGGACCTCGCTTCGCTACGTCCGATGGAACAGACCCCTGTAATCACACACCCCGGTGACTCCTAGTATTGTATGTCCGTTGTCTATGTCTGTATTCTTCCAGTTGAAATAGTGGGTAGGATTGGCCTGCCTGAACTGTCCGTTCGAATGCACCTCACCCATGACACTGTCGCAAATGATAGGTTTGTGCACGGCCCTATATTTTTTCCTCATACTGGGTATCTCTAATATACTGAAATATAGCTTCCCTTACTTCTTGAGATTTTGTTCCCAACAAGCTTGTCGAGACAAGGTTACCTGCGTATGTAATGTCCTGCAGTGTTCTAAGCAAGTTTTGTCTAGGCCCACTGTGTGCGCTGCATTGCCATTTTGATTTCTTGCCATGATTATATATACTTACTCAGATGTGTACGTGCCCGGACGAAGGCCGAAATTCCGGATACTTCTTTCTTGTACTTTTCATATTGTCAAAACGAAAGAAAAAAAAAAAAACATGCTCACACACTCAGAACACCTTTTTCAGTTTTTCAGCTGTAGACTATCTCGCCCCCCCCCCCCCCCCCACGTGCCTCAGCAAGCCACTCACATATAATGTGTATTATGATAGTACACTCATACATGCAAAGTGGCTAGCTGAGGCACTGGGGGGTATCTTTAGAAAACTTTTCCTGTTTCGATTACGTTTAATTATAAAATTTGGCTTTTTCAACCAGAATTGAAGTCCATGTACTAAAAATCAGAAATTAAATTCATAGCCAGTTAGGGGAAGTTGAGAGCAACAAATTTCAAGAAAAATTCTTGGGTATATCAAAAATTTAATTTTGACTAATTTTATAGGCAAATTAACATTATTACTGTCAGAGGTCCTTTATAAATAACATAAACACATATTGTCAGTCATTAACACGTATGTTTTGTCATTTCAGATCACACAACACTACGAAAGAAGAAGAAAAAAAAAAAAAACAGAAAAAAAAACCAAATCAAAAGTGCTGCATTCTAATTTAATGTGATTCAACTTAAAAAAATATATGTAATGGACTTTGGCATGCATTTATAACGTATTCTAAGGACTCAGTAAAAAATTTTTTGTAGAGAAATCTAAATACAAATACTTTGAATGATGAAAATAGAATTTATTTCATATGCACGTTTACGATTTAAATCCCATTTCCGTTCACTGAAAACAAAACCTGACTACCGATGCATGTCTTATGTATGTCTTATGCATACATACTTATTCTTTATTATCTAACTGCGTCATTAATCAGTTACAATGTACTCAGTATAATAAAGATGAAACATAAGTTGTCATGCTTTTGCGAGCAACTTTTCGCGTAGCATCTAAATCGAACCAAAAAAAAAAACTAATAAAAATAAATAAATAAAAATGAAATAATAACACTAAAATAAATCAAACACCTTTTCGATAAAAATATTTTGCTGAAACACTTAGAAACAGTTGTTTTCTGACAGTTATACTAATTGATTAACTGACAAAATTAGAATAAGTTAAGTGTACAAAGACGTTATTTTTTTTTTCAAATAAGATTCTTATACATTTTATTCGTCTGAATTTCGACATAGTTTTGTTCATGGTATTTTTTTGCAATAACCATAATGTGGTTTATCCGAATTATGGATAAAACTTCCATGACATTCACTGCGTATTTTAACTAAAAGTTTTATCCAAATTTTGGATAAAACTTACAACTGTGTTTTGGAACAGCGTATTTTAAGACAGGGGTTTTGCTTTTCCCAGCTAGTTTGGTTTTATCCAAATTTTGGATAAAATTATTTCTGCGTATTCGTTGTACTGCATTTCCTGCTTATCCAAATTTTGGATAAAAATTTTGGCCGTGTGTTTGCATAATGTGTGGGGCAAGACAGGGTGTTTGTTTCTCCCAGCTAGTTTGGTTTTATCCAAATTTTGGATAAAATAAAATTTAATGTATTTCAGTCTGTTTATACGCTGCATTGTATTGCCAGCACAGTCGCTTATCCAAATTTTGGATAAAATTTTCGGCCATGTATTTTCATACAGTATAAGGCATAGACAGGGTGTTTTCTTATCCCAGGCTATTTGGTTTATCCAAATTTTGGACAAAATGGATTAGATCTAATTCTAATTATTACTCATCAGTTAACTAAAGTACAGTATATTTCCTGCAGAGATATTAATCCAAATTTTGAACCAACAAACGTCTTATCCAAAATCATAGAGCCAGTTTGAGCAAATGGATTTGCTCAAACGTAAATGGACACAGTTGAAAGTGGATTTTACAAACATTAATGCAATCAAATGATGCTTAGTAAATGGCAAACCTTGAAGACCCTGATCAAACTGCTCCTTGAGGAGCAGTTTGATCTGAGTCTTCAGTGTTTGCTTAGGCCTGTCTGTCCGAATATTTAGGGTCATTATGGTAACACTTTTTAGAGGTTGATACTTGAGAGGATGATGATATTTAAATATTTTGATGTTTATATCTATACAGACCCTGAGGTACATATTAACATATTAATCTTGACAAAAATCATCTAAATAAACTTAATAATCTAAACTTACTAATGTAAAGCATGTAATTGTTTCACAATAAACTCCCAAGTGTTGGGATGGTAATTCAGCAAACAGCATAGATCCTGATCAAATTGCTCCAAGGACAATCTTGGAGCATCCTATCAGGGTATTCTTTCTTTTTCTGTACAAGTATATCTAGAGGATTTTTGGCAGGGATTATAAGACTTTGTGGACTGTTTTATGTCCCACTTCCATTTTTTAAAAAAAGTTTCTTGAGTAACTTCAGACCAGGTTAAATTGCTTTAAACGTTGTGGTAATTTCTATCCATTTACACAAAATTAATGGTCAGATACATATTAGATGGCTGACTTGCAGTTTTATATCAGTCATATCAGAATGATGGGGTGGCGGGTGGGTGGGTGGGGGGGGGGGGGGGGGGGGGGGGGCGGGCGGGGGGGGGGGGGGGGATAATGAAAGGCTATGTGCAAAGGAAACCTGTTTACAGTTTAGTAGATTTCCGCATCACAGCAGGAATTGAGCCCAGGTTCGCTACATCCTCAAGCCAGCACTTTAGCCACTGAGCTACAGGTGCTTAGAAAACTTAGAAAATAGGTGCAAAGCTGGCTCAGTGTTTGCTGCTTAATTTGCTCCTGTATTAGTTCCAATATATGCACAAGCATAACTTTAGTTGGCCTAGAATTGATTTTTGGTGGAGTTTGGCTTTCATGGTCAGTTTCAGGCAATGAGTATGAGCTTTAAAAGAAAATGTTCCAAAATCTGGAAAAAAATGATTATTTTGGGAGATTTTGCTGTTTTTTCCATAACATTGTGGCATTGGAAGAATTATTTTTCTGGGAGTTTACCGCAATTCCTGGAGACTCAGTATATGTCTGAAGATACATCATTTTTTATACAAGATTTTGCATTGCCTACAGGCTACTCAGCGTTAGTAAAAAGGCACCACTCTTATAATGCTATACTGTCAACTCTCGATATCTCAAAGTCGAACTTCTGCCAAAACTACCGATATCTCAAAGTAAATTTTCTGGTACCAGAAAATTTACTTTGAGATATCAGTAGTTTGAGATAACAGTAGTTGAAATGTAGATGAAAATAGGAAATACATTCTTTGATATAGGAAGAGACTTTGAGATATCAGTGTTCCAGATATCGGGAGTTGACTGTATTATAAGAATAGTTTTCTCATCTGAAATAAATTGTGTGCAAGTGCAGCCTAGGTATGTGATTGTCAAATTTCCATTGTATATTGGTTTGTCATGATCATTATGGGTTACCATATGTATTCAGCTGAAGCCAGGTTTACCGCTTTCTAGAATGACCCCAAATATCTAAATCAGTCTTTTGAAATTCTGTTGTAAGTTTGTTTTTTTCCTTCCAGAACTATCCGAAAAATCAAGATCCGTAGTACAGAAATTAGGAAAAGATGTGTCTATATTTTGGGAATGTTTTGGAAGGGAAAAACATGAGGTTTTCCCTTCAAAACAGTCCCGAAAATCAAGATCCATCCTATAAGAGGAATCTTTATTTTTGGGTTTGTTTTGGAAGATGGATCTTGATATTTGGGTTTTGGAAGGGAAGACTGCCGTCTTATAACCCGCAAAATACAGTAATATTGAGGGATCATGGTGTTTCTGTTGAGAACGGAGAGTCATGCCGTGTACATGCTCTTAGACAATTGACCCCGACCGACCCGACTTACTGCTATATAAACTCGGGTTACTCGGGGTATCGATTTCACTTGTGTTTCTAATGAAACTGGTCGTATAATCCTCCGGTATACCAATAAATGATACAGAATTATGCAACTTTGCAGCAGTGCCCCAGGTGGTGAAGATAACGCTGCTAACCGATTTTCTCTACTTAAAAGTAAAACATAAATATCCCGCATCCTAATCTTGATATAAACTAGAAAATTGAAAACCTCGTTAAAAGTTATGTTGTTTAGGCATTTTGAATGGATTTCTACGTTAAAAGATTTAAGAGTTTTGTGATAGAACAATTTTGTAATGGCACGGGAACCAGCGAAACAATCTTCCCTCTTTTACAGCCTTTATAAAAAAATAGTTCAAGTTGTATTGCAAACTTATTTTGTGTGATACTTCAAAAATATGTCTGCAAACACACTGACTGTATTTAGAATAAAAGTAGACAAAACTTTATCATTGGATATGCGATTTTCTAGAGTATTTTATGAGACCGTTCTTTAATTGGCGCACTAATACCGTGAATCAGGTTTCAGTAGCACCGCTGATAAAATTACTATATGCTTTAATTACCTGTATTATTAACCGGGAACCAGAGTAAATGGCAAAAGTAGTTCACAGAGCATGTTTAGCTGATACCTGCAGTGTCCAGATAATTAGGGGATGGCGATAACATCTGGTCTGATTATCAGTAAGGCATAAATTTTAGGTTATTTTTCACTAAGAGGATGTACACATCATGACTATTATTCCACGTTGTTCCTTAATACCAGTACCATCTCTTTCCCAGCGAGCACAAAATGATGTCATACAGACGTTGGTGCGAAGTCATTATGTTGCACTGACGTCAGTACGACGTCATTTCAATGAAAGAGAGGTTTAGTTGGAGGTTTGTGTCAGATCTTAGCAACTGATAGTATTTTACTACACTTAGGTTCCACCTAGCTTAATCGCTATGTCGAAGTACTACGTGCACCTGGAGTTTGATGGAAGAGTTTCACCCGACCAAAGTGGAAAGGAGGTGGAAGTTGTCCCTGCAATCTCTCTCATATTTGTACAGACAGATAAGGGAATCTACAAATCTGGAGATACTGGTATATTTTATTTCTTTCATCTGAAATATTTATTTTCCACGAGGCCCTCTTCTGGAACAATACAAACAACAATAACACATAATACAATAAGAAACAAAATGATCCCTGAATAAATATAGGGATCATTTTTTTTTCGTTGTTGAATATGTGTTATTGTTGTTTGTATCATTCTAGAAGAGGGCCTCAAGATTAGTTTGTAACTAGATGTGTTACCCTCTGTAAATAAAGACTGTTATTACTGTATGCCATAAGAATTCTAAATATTAGGACACCTAAAATACTTACCATAACTGTTCTAAAAGTTCAACAGTTTGGTTTTTCGGTGCAGCTAAAAGATGCAAGTGGAACGGCAAACATTGTAGACCCGGGTAAGATGGTTCCTCCAGGAGCAGTCAGATCTGGGTCTGCACTGTTTGCTCAGACCGGCTTGTCCCAGTCTTTAGAACTTCTATGGTAAATGAACAGCATTCGAGGTTATAAAACTTGAGTATAATCTCAAATTCAAAATAAAGCACACTGATTGGCTGCTTCTGAGCATTTGCTCGGAAGCAGCCAATCAGTGTGCTTTATTTTGAGTTTGAGAATATACTCAAGTTTATAACCTCCGGGCTAGGTGTGAAATGATAGTCATAATTTTCCTATTCAGTAGCTTTGCACAAATATATAGCTCAGGGAAAACATACAGTCAACTCTTGATATCTCAAACACTGATATCTCAAAGAACGCTGTTGTATCAAAGATGATAGTATGGACACGTTTCCTATTTTTCTTTACATTTCATCTCTGGATATCTCAAACTACTAGTATCTCAAAGTGAATTTTCTGTAACGATATCACAAACTACTGGTATCTCACAGTGAACCTTTTTTGGAACCAGAAAATTTACTTTGAGAAATCAGTAGTTTGAGATATCAAAAGTTGACTGTACATTTATTGTTTACAAAGGCTAGTTACATTAATTCAGTAAATCTTCAACTGATGGTACCATATTTCTTCAATTATAATGGGTTTTTCCCTTTCAAAATAATCCCACAAGTCTAGATCCATCTTGACTTCTGAGATAGGGGAAAACCTTCTAAAATCAGTTAAAACAACGCCTAAAGTAGATTTTTATACGCCCATTTTGAAAAAACTGACATATTATGTCGTGGCGCTGTCCGTACGTCCATAAACATTCTTGTACGCCCCATAACTCAGTAACCATTTGGGATATCTTCATGAAATTTGGTAGGCATATGTATTAGGTTTGGGGAACGTGTCGCGTACAAGAATGGTTGCTCCCCCTTTCTTAGTATCGAAGTTGTGCCCCTTTGATTAATTTATCCCCTGTAAGTCTTGTACGCCCCATAACTAGATAACCGTTTGGGATATCTTTATTAAACTTCATAGCAATGTGCATGAAGTCCTAACGATGTGTCGCGTTCAAATGGCTGCTCTCCCTTTCTTCGTTTTAGAGTAACATCCATTTCATTAGTACTTTAAGGCTATTTTTGTGTATACTTATCTTGTGCATGCCATAACTTGGTAACCGTTTGGAATATCATGATGAAACTTTATAGCAATGTGCACGATCACAAGGCAATGTGTCATATATAAGAATGGTTGCTCCCCCTTTCTTAATTTTGGAGTAACCTCCATTTGATTATTATCTTTAGGTGTTTCTCATTCACTCCATATCTCCTGAACCTTTTTGAAATATTAGAATGAAACTTTGTAGGAATGTGTATAATGGGGCAATGTATCCTGAACAAGGGCTTACTGAATTATCTGCCCTTGCATAAATTTCCTGTTTACTCTAACTCCTATTATAATACAACTTAATGGTGATATGATGTATATTATAAATCATGCCAAGGGAATGGAACCAAAAATGGTATGTCTAGTATATTTAGTTTCTCCCTTCTATGACTTAGGCAAGCAACGCCCCTTGGAAGCTGAATAGTATTTGATGTGTTAAATATTTAAATAATGTTGCAGTCATTAATTATAGAGTGGTAGCCCCTGTTTGTCCGACTGTCTATCCTTTTGTAAGCAATCTTGTTCATTCTGTAACTGCTTTATGACATTTAAACGAGCGTATTATGCGCCGCTTGTGAAGCCCTTGTTGGCATTGTTTTGGAACGGAAAATTGTTTATCATATAACCGAAGAATTAACTTAAGTTTTCAACTGGCATAAAGTTATTAGTGTACAGGCCTGTACTCAGAGACAGTGCCTGAGGTGTAAAGCAGGGTCGAGGACCATATGGTTTTTGTTTCATTCTTGATATGCTGCACATAAAAATGACCTATACAGGGCCTGTACTTAGAGACAGTGTCTGAGGTGTAAAGCAGGGTCGAGGACTATATGGTTTTTGTTTGGTTTTGATATGCTAGGCATAAAAAATGGTCTGTACAATTTCTGTACACAACGTTACTGAGACAGTGCACAAAGGGTAAATCAGGGTTGAGGATATGGTTTTTGTTAGCTCACCTGAGCCATAGGCTCAGGGTGAGCTATTGTGATCACCCAGTGTCCGTCGTGCGTCGTGCATCGTGCATCGTCCGTCGTGTGTCGTCAACAATTTTTAGCTCGCCTGAACGAAAGTTCAGGAAGAGCTATTGTTGTCACCACGGCGTCGGCGTCGGCGTCGGCGTCGGCGTCCGGATGGATGTTTTGGTTAAAGTTTTTTTAAAGACCTATATCTCCCTAACCCATGGATGGATTCTTTTGATACTTGCACTGTAGTTAGATATTGGTCCAAAGTTTAACATGGTACCACCCCCACCCCATTCCTTGACCTTGATGTCAAGGTCATGGACTTAGAAAATTGGGAGTTTTTTGGGACTGGATGTTTTGGTTAAAGTTTTCTAAAGCCCAGTATCTCCTTAACCCATGGATGGATTCCTTTGATACTTGCACTGTAGTTAGATATTGGTCCGAAGTTTTCCAAGGTACCACCCTCAGCCCCCTCAGTGACCTTGATGTCAAGGTCATGGACTTGGAAAATTGTCTTTTTATTAATTGGATGTTTTGGTTAAATTTGTTTAATGACACATATCTCCTGAACCCATAGATGAATTCTTTTTATATTTGCACTGTAGTTAGATATTAGTCCAAAGTTTTACAGAGTACTACCCCAGCCCTGCTCGGTGACCTTGATGTCAAGGTCAGGGACTTAGGAAATTTGGTCTTTATTAAAGTTTTCTAATTGCGTACTGATTCATAATGCTTGGCAGAGATTTAGTTTACACTTGAACTGATGTTAGACACTTTTTTGAGTTTTTACAAAACACTATATACTTACCCGACTGGATGACCTTGATGTCAAGGTCATGGACTTTGAGTTTTGTCTTAAAGATTTTGATTAGTTTTATATTAATGAAGACATAATTTCACAGTGCCACAATGGACTCAGTTGATACTTATACTTGGACTGATGTTAGATAACGGTTAAAGGCTTTGATACATCCTAGCCCTGCCCTCCTCCCCCCTACCCCTTAGTTCTTTGACCTCAAGCTTATGGACTTTGAAATTTCGTGTGGATTTTTTTTTATTTTAAGACATTTCTGAGATAGCTTTTGTTTATAAATGTGTTGTCATTATGGACATGCTTGCCTGAAGTTTTATACATAGCAGTCCACACCACCATAGCGACTCTGTGATGGGCAAGCACCTATTCAGGCGAGCTATGCTGTCAGGCGACAGCTCTTGTTTTTAAATGCCATCTTCTCTGAAACCACTAGGCCTAGAGCTTTGATATTTGGTATGAATCATTGTCTAGTGGACCTCTACCAAGTTTGTTCAAATGGTGGCCCCAGGGTCCAAAATGGCTCGGGGCAGGGGGTCTTGGATTCGAAACTAAAATATACTTAAAAATCTTCTTCTCCAGAACTGCTTGGCTCAGATGCTTGAAATTTGGTATGTAGCATTGCCTAGTAGTCCTGTACCAAGTTTGTTGAAATGGTGGCCCCAGGGTCCAAAATGGCCCTGGGGCAGGGGGTCTTGGGTTCAAACTAAAATATACTTAAAAATCTTCTTCACCAGAACTGCTTGGCTCAGATGCTTGAAATTTGGTATGTAGCATTGCCTTGTGGTCCTCTACCAAGTATGTTCAAATGGTGGCCCCAGGGTTCAAAATTGTCCCGGGGCAGGGAGTCCCAGGTTTGAACCATAGAAATACATAGAAAAATATTCTAAAATTTTCTTCTTCATAACCACAAGGCTCTGATGCTTGAAACTTTGTATTTATCATTGCCTAACAGTCCTTTACCAAGTTTGTTCACATGATAGCCCCAGGGTCCAAAATGGCCCCGGGGCAGGGAGTCAAAGGTTTGAACCATAGAAATGCAAAGAAAATATTCAAAAACCTTCTTCTTCAGAACTGCAAGGCTAAGATGCTTGAAATTTGGTATGTAGCATTGCCTAGTAATCCTCTACCAAGTTAGTTCAAGTGGTGCCCCTAGGGTCCAAAATGGCTCTGGGGCAGGGGGTCTCGGGTTTGAAATTAAAATATACTTAAAAATCTTCTGCAACAGAACTGCTTGGCTCAGATGCTTGAAATTTGGTATGTAGCATTGCCTAGTGGTCCTCTACCAAGTTTGTTCTAATGGTGGCCCCAGGGTTCAAAATGACCCTGGGGCAGGGATACCCAGGTTTGAACCATAGAAATACATAGAAAAATATTCTAAAATTTTCTTCTTCATAACCGCAAGGCTCTGATGCTTGAAATTTGGTATTTAGCATTGCCTAAAAGTCAATTACCAAGTTTGTTTAAATGATGGCCCCAGGGTCCAACATGGCCCCGGGGCAGGGAGTCCCAAGGTTTGAACCATAGAAATGCAAAGAAAATATTCAAAAATCTTCTAGGCTTAGATGCTTGAAATTTGGTATGGTGTATTGCCTAGTAGTCCTTTACCAAGTTTGTTCAAATGGTTGCCCACGGGTCCAAAATTGCCCCATGGCAGGGAGTTCAAGATTAGAACCATAGAAATACATAGATAAATATTCAAAAGTCTTCTTCTTCAGAACCATTTGGCTCAGATGCTTGAAATTTGGTATGTAGCATTGTCTAGTGTCCTCTACCAAGTTTGTTCAGATGATGACCCCAGGGTCCAAAATGGCCCCGCCCCAGAGGTCCTGGGTTTGAACCTTAGAAATACATAGAAAAACATTAAAAAATCTTCTTCTCCAGAACCACTTGGCTCAGATGCTTGAAATTTGGTATGATGCATCCACCTCATCTGGATCTACACTGTTTAATAATGAGCCACCTCATCTGGATCTACACTGTGTGCCAATTCAACAATTTTAATTTTTGGCGCTTTAAGGGTTAAGATTTTGGAGTTTAGTATGCCCAGAGTATGGACTTCAGATTGTTTTGCTCTAACATTATTTTTCTGACTTCAGTGAAATTCCGAGTCCTGAATGTTGATGAGGACCTGAAACCAATAGTTGGTGGAGATTTATCGCTGAAGATCCAGGTTAGTTTTACCATATGTTTATGGTTGTAAGACGTGTGTTTATCCATCAAAACTAACCGCAGATATGTAAATCTGTAATGTGATCTTCAGTTATGAGATAGGGTTTTCCTTTTGAAAACAATATTCCAGAAATCTAGAGCCACCTTGCATGATAGGTCTAGATTTTTGGGGTTATTTTCAAAGGGGAAACCTAGCCTTATAATTGAAGAAATATGGTAATGACACCATAATTACCATACTACAAGACAGGGGTTTTCCTCAGCTAAACAACCCAAAAAATCTAATCTAATCTAATTTGTAAGATTATGGAAGGGAAAAACTCAGGCCAGTCTGATTTTGATTTGGGGTCAGTATTTCGGAGGACAAATACAACCACATCATAGCTGAAATAAAAACAGGTAAAGTTTTCCCATAGCCTAATAGTAGAGGTAGTGGGGCTTAGAGGCCCACTGTATCGTGGGCACAGCATATGGAAGGCAGAGCCCATCCCTGTATTTTCACTTTCTTATCATTCCCTGATTCGAAACGGGTACCCATTGATAGAGAAAGTTTTCCAGTCATCAGAATGCCAAGTCGGCTTTGAACTCATGACCTTGTGGCCACTTTCTGCACCATAACTGAGTCGCTCTTACCACTTGACCACGACGGGTAGCCGAATAAGACCAGTAAATAATTGGACACCTTGGCTAGCTACATTAAGAATCTGTCAGTTTGAACATGTTAATTTTGAATGGCAAACAGTGCAGACATTACAACCCCTAGAAGAATAAACAGTCATACTGATCTGAAGGAGTCTTATACCTGGATCTGTAGTTTTCTTTAGTGTTTTTGTATTGCAGTATTCAGGGTTACCAATGTAGGTTATTTAATTTGAGCTGCAATACTACAAAAGGAACAACTTGCATGTGCGCCCAGCAAAGACTCAGATCAGCCTGGGCATCCGTCCAGTCTGATCAGAGTCTTTGCTATGCACTCAGAGGCTAGCTGAGAGTCTAAGCTACCTCCTTGCCAACAGAGAAGACTCTGATCAGGCTAGGCAGATGCAGGTTTTGCCATGTCACTGCTCATTTGGATTATCAGATAGGTATGCAAGAATGAAGTTTTGTGGCTGCAGGACTCATGAAAGCCAAAATAATTTGAAATCTGCCAGTGGTGTTTCAGAAAAGTAGATAGTGATTTGTGATTACTTAATTTCATGGTATTTATGCACTGATAAAATCTAGTGACACTAGGACCCACAGGAGCCAGATTATATTGAAATCTATAACTTGTTAGTGTGTCTAATGTAGTCTGTTCCATAACTTAGTTTACTACACACTAACTAGTGTGTCTAGTCTAGTCTATCCCATAACTAAGTTTATGGTATAGACTAGACTAGACTAGACACACTAGTTAGTGTGTAGTAATCATTATTTGAAGGATGTGCTTGCTTTTGTTTCAGGACCCTAACAACAACACAGTTGTTGACAAAGTCCTTGATACCACCAGACAAGGTAAATAATGAAATGCCATGTTAATACAGTCGAACTTCGATGGCTCGAACTCGCCGGGACCACCGAAAAAAGTTCGACCAATCGGTAGTTTGAGCCATTGAAGACCAGCTCAACATGATCCAGCTTTATGTACTTAGTTTTTCTATCATAACTACCACAACTTCCTATATTTTGATCGGTCACTCTTTGAACTTTTGCACTTTCAGGTCGATAAACAAAACAACACAGAATTTTAATTACAATATAAAAAGATCAAGATAAGCATGGACGTAGCAAACCTGATGACCAATACTTGTAATCGGTAGGATCTACATTTAGTGCGGTCATTAAACTTGGAAATGTTTTACAAGGAAATAGGTGCGAGCCATCGGTGTGTTTTTACATAGAAAGTGGTTTCTAGGGACCAGACTTGGGGTTCGAGCGTTCGAGCCATCGTTGTTCGAGCCAAGTGTGGCATGTTTAGTTAAAACAAATAGGGATTTTGCCGGGACTGGAAAGTCAGTTCGACCAAAACATGGTGTTCGAGCCTTCCGAGTTCGAGCCAGTCAAGTTCGACTGTACTATAAATGAGCCGCAACAGGACAATACCAACAAAGTGGCATATGCGCCATTCGAAGACTCAGATAAGCCTGGCCATCCAACCAGTCTGATCAGGGTCTTTGCTGTGTGCTGAAAAGGTAGCCAAAGGTTTAAGCTGCCTACATGCTGACAGCAAAGACTGATTAGACTGGGCTCATATCTTCTTAATAAATGAATGGGTTTAGTTAACACTTGGTCTGGTGGTAAATGATCATAATTTATTAACTTTTATATGGTACCACTCGCAACCCTTTGACTTTGAGTCCAATAGATGGATGGATTACTTGCAATTTTATGTCCTTTTTAACAGAATTACAGTCATATCAGGACGATGGGAGGGTGATAATGAACAGCCATTTGCAGTTGAACCTCATTTTCAGTTTGAAAGATTTGAGCATTGAGCAGGGCACCAACCCAGGACCACTAGATCAGTAGGCCAGGGGTTAACATACTGAGCTACCAGGCTGCCTGACTTTTAAGTCCAAGGTCATGAACTTAGACTATTTTGTTAAATGTTTGGTCAGTTTTATAAAGGGGTAGTGTTTTTGTAGTGCTTGGATGGATTTGATACTTAGAAATCATTTAGATGCCAGTTCTGAGTTTATACACAGTATCATAGCCATCCCCCTCATTGATTATGATTCCCAATAAACAAGAATATTTATCTTTAAAGACAAATTTTCTTTTTTAGCTCGCCTGAACGAAGTTCAGGAAGAGCTATTGCACTACCCCTGGTGTCGGCGTCGGCGTTGTCGGCGGCGTCGGCGTTAGCAAAATGATAAAGTTTTACGTTAAAGTTTTTTATGTGATGGGCAAGGCTCTGTCAGGCGAGCTATCCTGGCCCTGTGACAGGTCTTGTTTTAGGTGTCATAATACTCATATGCAACAGTTAGTTATGCAAATGTTACTTTTAAAGATTTCTCTAGCCTATATTTTCACATTGCCTGGGTGGAAATAGTTTATACTTTGACTGATGGTTGATACTGCTCTGGAGATCTACTCAGTACCAGCATCACCCCTTTTATTGAACATTAAGGACACACCCTACAGTGCTTAAGCATTGGGACACCTAAAACATTTAATTTTCCATTTTTCCCAAATGGAAAATTTATGATTTTCAGGTGTCCCAGTATTTAAGCACGTTACAGTACTTGCAACTTTGTCTTGATGATGGGCAAGTGCCAGCACAGGCGAACTATACTGTCCAGTGACAGCTCTTGTTGCAAAGAGGAGCAGCTTTTGTGACTTCTTGCGTGCTTCCATTGATAATGAAGCTGTTTCAAAATGGGGTCTACTTGTAAAAGATGAACTTACTGCATATTGTGCAAATTTTATCCTTTAAGAGAGCCCAGCAGGCACATGACGTCAAATTGACGTTGCAGTAACATCGATGCAACATCATTACGTCACATCGGTGTCAGTACATCATTTTGACATCATGTGCTGCTGGGAGGATCCCAATTGAGAAGGGAGGCAAAAATGAAAATGGTGGAGTTGCTTCTCCAAAAAATGTATCCGCACACCTTAACAAAAAACAGGGTTGCCATGGTCCGGAAAAACCATCTGGAAAATGATTTTTTTCCAGGTTGTGGAAGAGTCAGAATTTATGGTTGATCAGGGAAATTTTTAAAGTCAGGGAAACATCGGGGAATTCGAAAATAAATGGCTACAGCAGTCTTCAAAAATATACTTATACAGTTCAAGGGGAAAGGATTACATTCTAGATAGTCCAGGCACATCTCCCTCCTCATTGGGGGCTACTCTTAAAGAAAAGAATTTTGCTTCCAGGGAGAGCAAAGAGCAAATTCTTTCCTTTTAGAGTAACTTCAATTTCCAAGTGATACAGTTAGCACTGTTGAAGAAAAAACTAAAATTAACATTTGGGTCTGTAAAGCGGGTAAGGAAAACTATAAAATGTCAGGGAAAAAATCAGGGAAAGTCTGGGAATTTTTAAGTTGTTGATTATTGTAAAACTTTTCATTTATTTTTTTTATTTATTACAAATTTCAGACACAAATACATACATTTGTAATAACAAACAAACATGTATATTGATGTCTATGGATTGGATGTTAGCTAGGCCTATATTTATCCTCTCCTTTTCATTTATAGGACTAGCCTCTGAAGCATTTGACATTCCCAGAGATCCTGCCCTTGGTACTTGGCTAGCCGAGGCAGAAGGAGAGGTATGTATTAAACTGTATTAGACAGGAATGGGACTATATAAGGAGGATTAACTTCCACAGTGTCATTCTGTCTCTTGATCTCATAGTGTCAACACCTCCAATCAGCCAATAAAATCATCATCATGCCGAGGAAGTTTTTGCCTTCCAGTGAAGCAGTGTACCCCTCCACTGGCCCGAGGCAGCTTGTTTGTCAAGGGTTTCGACCTGCGACAGCAGACCACTGGTCTCTGACGCCTTAGGCAGACGAGACTACATCTGTTTCGGTTCTGTCTGTATACCGAGCAAGCTTGTTGTGGTTCTTTCTCCGGGTACTCCGGTTCTTCTTCCACATTAAATACAGACTCTGACCGTTACACTGGCACGAAAGTTCGTGACCGCGTGCGGTCCGAAACTTACATTAAACCCCACAAGTTTTTTGGGAGTTTTTTTACCGTATACCGGTCTCGGGGTGTCTCGTGTCCAGTCATGGTTACAATTACCTCCTCTTGCCATGTGGCATGTAGGAGGGTGAGCCTCATATAGGCTGGAATTCCTGAGATACAGATACAGATACAGATACAGATACATACATAACTGTAAATTCTGGTCCACTGATTCGTTGACTAAACTTTCACACCTTTACCTATACAGGTAAGATTGCTGTGTGCTGGAAACCAGACCCCCCGGCAGAGAAGTCCTGTCTTTATGCCTTGAAAATGCAGAAAAAAGTTTCAGCCAAGCTATATCATATGGAGAATTCAAAGACTAGAATTCAGTGTAGATTCAGATGAGGCAGCTTAATATGAGCAGCAGCCCCGGATCCAGGGGGTGGGCTTAGGGGCTTCAGCCCCGCCACCTGGCCCTGGTTAGATCAAAATATATGCTGTGACATATCATTAGAATCGCCTCGGCGAGGCGATTCTAATGAGATATCGCAGCATATATTTCAAGGCAAAAAGAACATTATTAAGATTCTTATCAAACTGATCCCTAATTATGTCAATTTATTTTCAAGCCCCACTCCCCGCCCCACCCCTCCCACACACATACATCTCAGCACCACCCAGCCCCATCCGTTATCCAAAGCCCCACCGATAAATGGTGGTCTGGATCCGTGCCTGAGCAGCCTCATCTGGATCTATACCAATTGCAAATTTGGCTGTTGTATGTTTTGCACTTTAAGGGCTAAATCATGTACTGTATTAATCCTAATAAACACCCCTGCTCCAATAAAGACCCCCGTGCCTCTTTTCCAAAAATTTTGTTATATTAGCATGCACAAATTCCTGCAAACTTCCATGGATGAGATAGCTTTGTAAAATGGGATCAGCTCTTGAAGGAAAGAATTTGCTCCTACAGGAGCAAATTCTTTCCCTTAAAGAGATGATCCCTACCGACAAGGTAGGCAAAAGATAGACAAGTTGCTTCTTCTGATAATATACCTATTCACTGTAATACTGTTAATTAGAGGTTATTTTGTCAGTGGCTGATATACTCTATAAGCTCAAAATAATGCCCCCTTTTGTAAAGTGCAACGCCCATGTGGTGTTTCATACAATTAATACGGTAGCTTAAGTGACACCAGCAAAGCAGCAATTAAATGATAATTAAATCATCCTTTTTCCCACCATTTTTTTTTTACATTTTTACAAAGGGAAACAATTTGACTTCCTGTATGCTTCGCAGGACAACGAAGCTGTGCATTTGGTATAGCATGCTTAATTGTTAAAGCTAAAATGTTAAAGACATGGTGAGATTTAGTTTACCAAATACACTACCTGTCCCATTTAAAAATATGATTAAAGGTTTAAATATCATTATTGCACTGTGCTATCCTGCTGTGCTATGCCCTGTCCTGCACTGCCCTGCCCTGTCCTCGTACCCCCAACAAACAGTAACTGTTTTAACTTGTGTATAAGCCATTCAGCCATACATTTACTATTGCACTTTGTTAATATACAGGGCTCTCGATCACCGAAATTTGGGGCCGAAATTCGGCCCCATTCCCAATGCCAAAAAGTATGTTTTTTTCCCAATTCCAGATGAAAAAATTCCCAATCTGACTAAGCCTGTTTGGTCCAAGAATACTGCAGCTGCATCAGTGCAAAATGTATTAAAAACCACCTAAAACTAAAAATGTTAACATAATTTATAACTTTAAAAATCGGGAAGCGATTACATTTTCAATCACGATCGTCATGTTTTGTTAACTGGAAAGTGGTACCGGGTTTTATCATGTACTGTTAGAGTTCACATGTACTGTTAGAGTTATCCCTTTCATTAGAGGGTGAATAGCCTAGCGATTTTCGCTGCAATATGTTAATATTTTCTTTGCTTCAAGGGCCAATATTGTTATTATGGAGAACAATATTTTGACTTATTCTTTAATTTAAAGCCTTCCAATGCTAAAATTTGATCGGAGTTTTCACCTATGGTGGATGATTCTGCTGTTTTTGTGTTTCGTACCTGAATCGATTTTCACAGACATTTTCGGCCATATCCAAAATCATAAACAGGATTTCCGGGACATCCAAGAGTTAGTATAGTGATAGTGACATACCATGGATGTTTTGTACTTGCAGGACTGAAAGTTTTGTCATGTTCTGCATTGTGACAGTCCACTTTCTCTCATTTTCACATTATGCTTAGTTCACAGAGAGTGTTATACTGTTGTTATATTGAAACACTTTTTTTCTAGGTCCCAGTCTTGTCTCCAATTTGAGAGTGGCAAGATAGGGAAGTTGAGAGTGGCAAGATAGGAAATATCCCAACTATTTTGATAAAGTTTATTCTGATTCACTATCTGCTAGATCTATGTCTGCTTGTTGACTGGATTCCTCTGAAAATATAACAATACCATATGTAAGTTGTGTTGGTCTCACAATGAAAACTTCACACATAAAACAATGTAAATTTCCCCAATTTTAGCTGAAACGACGCTATTTTTCCCAATTCTAAAGGCCCCGGCCCCATTCCCAAAAAGGGGTGTGAGAGCCCTGATATAACAGTAGGGAGTCCAGCCAGTCTGAGCTGATGCCTATTTTAGCATTTGAAGTATGCAAATAAAGTAAAGTCCCTTTTCATTTAAGACTTGTATTATATCTTGTTTGTGCCTTTATATGCTAGACACCTTTTGTTGTGTATATGTAAAATATGTAAATTGTTTGAGGGCCTCATGGAAGATTAGCTATCTTGCTAAATGTGTTACCCTCGTAAAATAAAGACTTTACTTACTTACTTACTTAATATGGCTGTCCAATGCTGCAGATTTGCATGAAATATCTCACATTATCATATAACGTCTCATCTGAGAGTAAAATATAGCCATGCATTAAAAAACGATTAAATATGGAAATGACGTTGTAATAACGTTATGTGTTGAAGTCCAGTAAACGTCGTGTTTGCTAATGGCAAATTGTGGCGTTTCAGTTCAAAATTTGCTAATAAAATGAGATTTCAGTGTCATATGATAAACAGAATCTTGAATTCATGCTCCTGTATTATTGAATTTATTGAACTTGTTTGGGAAAACCAATAAGATGCTCGGCATAGCCTCGCATTTTATCTTTTTCCCCATCTCGTTTAATAAATTCAATAATGCATGAGCACTCATGGATGATCCTTTATCTCTTACACAGTTGTATGCAGATATTGAATACTCTAGGCACTCTAGAACTTGTGTTTCTCTGTTTTCAGTGGGGCAAATCCAATGTGACATTTGAAGTTTCTGAATATGGTATGTATACTTCGGGTATAACTGTACTCAAAATTGTCATTTTGAAAGGTAAATTTTTTGGTCATAAACTTCATTTTGCAGCAAGTCATAAAATGAATAGTCTGACCTTAAAACTGATGATGGTTACATATTCCTTTACAGTCAACTCTCAATATCTCAAAGTAGAAGTTCATCCAGAGCTCTAGATAAGACGGGTATTTGATGATAATTGAAGGATAATTTTTCTTATTTTTGATTGAAACCATATGTTGTGACCCCTCATCTGAACCGTCTCGACGAGACGGTTCAGATGAGGGGTCACAACATATGTTTTTATGCAGAATTAACAAAAATTATCCCTAATTATCACCAAATACTCCCTCTTATCTAGAGCCCTGTCATCCCAAACCACTAATATCTCAAAGTAAATTTTCTGGTTCCAGAAAATTCACTTAAAAATAGGAAATGTGCCAAAACGATATTCTTGATATGTGAGGTAATTTGAGATATCAGAGCTCATGCTTCGAGCGTTGACTGTATATTGCTAGCCCTGAAATGCAATTTTCAAAACCAGTGATTTACCTCATGTGGCTGCAGATGTTAAGCTCACCTGTACAAATGTACAGGAAGATTGGACTTCCCGGCGTCAGTGTTAGTGGCAGTGTCAGCATAAGCAAACTGTTAAAGTTTTACAATAAAAGTTTTTTATGTGATAGGCAAGGCGCTGTCAGGGGAGCATATAGTGCACAAGAGGGGAGCTATGTTGTATGTGGACAGGTCTGTTATGCAGGCTGTAAAATGCGAGTTCGACCATATTACAGACAATTTATCTCCCCAAATGACAGTTTTGGATGCAGTTATAGTTATTTTGATGCTTTTTTTTTACATTTTCACATTTCAAAGTGTACTGTTTTGTGACTGAAGCAAGCACTTTCAGAAGCATTAAACCAGACAGGAGAAGTGACTTTTTGTAATGACGTCAGATATCTAACAGTTTATAGCGGGATACACTTATGCAAATTTTTGACATTATCCAGTCAGACAAACATTGTGTTATATTTGTAGGTGCATAAGGAATAGAGAGAACCATGTTAGTGTCAAGTTTATGTAAAAGTGAGTGGCTGACAAGCTCCAGTCTTATTTATGAACATTGATCCCGACCGGACGGAGTGTGTGTAGCTGGTAGATCCAGTAGAGTTCTCTGGTTTTTCTAGTAACAGCTTTTTTGGTGTTCCGGATCTGTGGACAGGATTTCAATAATTTGAAACCCCATGTGTTCTGTAGAATGGTTGGGTAAGTTAAAATGTGTTGCTACCAAAGTGTACCGTTTATTGCGGGTGTCACGCTGGTGTTCTGTCATTCTAACTTGGTGACTTTTCTCGTAGCGAACATTTGTGGTTCGGGGTAAAGCCTTGGTGGGTAATTGTTAACAATGATCAGAATTGTATTATTGCTTTCTTGAAATGACATATGTCACGATCATGGGTTAGTACAAATGGGTTCGGCTGTTTTGCTGAACAGGCTTGTTTCCCCGCCGTAGCAGGGTGTCCCCATTTGCTTTTCTAGCTTTTTCGAGGCTCTGTAGCAGTGTGTTCTGCGGATACCCTCTTCTAATGTAATAGCCCGTAAAGATTTCGGCATGTTTGTCATAATCATACAGCTGGACCAATTACCCACCACGGCTTTACCCTGAACCACAAATGTTCGCTATGAGAAAAGTCACCAAGTTAGAATGACAGAACACCAGAGTGACACCCGCAATAAACGGGACACTCTGGTAGCAACACATTTTAACTTACCCAACCATTCTACAGAACACATGGGGTTTCAAATTATTGAAATCCTGTCCACAGATCCGGAACACCAAAAAAGCTGTTACTAGAAAAACCAGAGATCTCTACTGGATCTACCAGCTACACACACTCCGTCCGGTCGGGATCAATGTTCATGAATAAGACTGGAGCTTGTCAGCCACTCACTTTTACATTTATGTCTCCTCCCGTTCCAGTACTTATTCATGAACATGCAACCAAGCGGATAGCTCAAAGCATTTGCATGTAACGGCCAGGACTCTACACAACGATCCACCATTTTTAATCTCCTAAAAACAGGAAATAAACACACTGAACTAAGCGTCACGCTCAACAGTAAGAAAATGGCGGATAGCAACGTCACCGGCCCCTGGGGGCCGGTCGACGTCGCCATACACGCCTACAATGGCGGATAGCAACGCCACCGGCCTCCGAGGGCTGGCGAGAGGTGCAAAACACGCTCACCGGCCCCCGAGGGCCGGTACAACAATGCCCGTCCACACAGGCGCAATGGCGCCAAAAGGGCCGGTTCACCGGCCCCCCAATATAACAGCGCAAAAACACAGCTCGCCAGAATCGTGACAATCCTCTGAAGAAATCCATATTATTGGAAGAAACTAGTTAGGAAAATTGCGAAAAAAAGCCATGAACCAGCATGAGCAAGACCGAGGCGCGCCTGGCCCATGTCGTCAGTCACAATACTCTAGTGTCAAGTTTATGTTTGACATTTTTTCAAAGGAAGACAAATTTCATCAGTTCCTGTTTTTGCTTTCCTGGATGTTGAAACTTTTCCAAAAGGGGTCTGCTCTTAAAGGAAAGAATTTGCTCCTATGGGAGCAAATTCTATCTTTTAAGAGTTGACCCTATTTAAAGAGTCTGCTGTAAAAGGAAAGAATTTGCTTTTATTGGAGCAAATTCTGTCTTTTAAGAGTTGACCCCATCGAGAAGGGAGGCAGTAAAATGAAATCATTTTTTAGCTCGCCTGAACGAAAGTTCAGGAAGAGCTATTGTTGTCACCACGGCGTCCGCGGCGGCGTCCGCGTCCGCGTCGGCGTCCGCGTCCGCGTCGGCGTTCGGATTGGATGTTTTGGTTAAAGTTTTTTAAAGACCTATATCTCCTTAACCCATGGATGGATTCTTTTGATACTTGCACTGTAGTTAGATATTGGTCTAAGGTTTAACAGGGTACCACCCCCACCCCACTCCGTGACCTTGATGTCAAGGTCATGGACTTAGAAAATTGGTATTTTTTTTGACTGGATGTTTTGGTTAAAGTTTTATAAAGCCCAATATCTCCTTAACCCATAGATGGATTCCTTTGATACTTGCACTAAAGTTAGATATTGGTCTAAAGTTTTCGAAAGTACTACCCGCACCCCCCTCTGTGACCTTGATGTCAAGGTCATGGACTTAGAATATTGTCTTTTTATTGATTGGATGTTTTGGTTAAAGTTTTTTAAAGACACATATCTCCTGAACCCATAGATGAATTCTTTTTATATTTGCACTGTAGTTAGGTCTACAGAGTACTACCCCAACCCCGCTCAGTGATCTTGATGTCAAGGTCAGGGACTTGGGAAATTTTTGTCTTTTTTAAAGTTTTGTAATTGCATACTGATTCATAATGCTTTGCAGAGATTTAGTTTATACTTGAACTGATGTTAGACTCTTTTTTGAAATTTTACAAAACACCTTATACCTACCCCACTTCAGGGTCATTGACTTAGAATTTTGTCTTAAAGATTTTGGTTAAAGTTTTATATTTATGAAGACATAATTTCACAGTGCCACGATGATGGACTCAGTTGATACTAATACTTGGACTGATGTTAGATAATGGTTCAGGGTTTTGATACATCCAAGTAGCCCCCCCCCCCTCCCCCCCCCCCTTCCCCCCCTACCCGTCAGTTTTTTTTACCTCAAGCTCATGGACTTTGAAATTTCATTTCTTTTTCTTTTTATTTTAATTTTATTTTTAAGACTTATTTCTGAGATAGCTTTTGTTTATAAATGTGTTTTCATTATGGACATGCTTGCCTGAAGTTTTATGCATAGCAGTCCACACCACCATAGCGGCTGTGTGATGGGAAAGCACCAATTCAGGCGAGCTATGCTGTCAGGCGACAGCTCTTGTTTACTGAAGGTGTATATATTCAGTTTAAGAAACCACTGTGGTCATATTTCAGGAATGACCAATTTTAAAGACTATCTATTGTTGGGAGCATTGTGTTTAGTCTGTTGTAGGGAGCATAATGTTTCACAAACATATTTTCTAGTTTTTGTAGCATTTGCACCTGCAACTTGATGAAAATGATGATTCTGCAATATCTTTTGACTATCGTGACAAAATATATGGCTTTGTTATTGATTTTCATATTTTTTAAGATTAAAATATATGTTTTGCAAAATTATATAGGTAGGAATTCTGTTACGCACATTCATCATGATAACTGGTAATTTGAGACTTCAGACAAGTGTTTGTTTGCCTGAAAGTCTATTGTGTGCAAAGCATTCTAGTAATAAACAGAAAAAAGTTGTTCAAATCTTATAGATGGATGGATGGATGACTAACAGTTCTACGTCCTTTTTAACAGTATTGCAGTTTACGTCATTTTCAACAGTACTTCAGTTATATCAGGACGATGGGACGGTGATAATGAAAGGCTTTGTGCAATGGAACCCTGTTTAAGCAAAACTTATAAGACTATTTATCCAGAATAGTTTGACAAATGCTGGGATAAACAGTTCAGGCCTTGATCAGATTACTCTTAAGGAATGCAGTAATGCATGCAGTCATGCATTCAAAAGATGCAGATAGGATGGCAGACAGTGTAGACCCTGATCAGACTGCTCCTTTTAGGAACAGTCTGATCTGGGTCTGCACTGTTTGCTTTGTCTGAATATTTAGAAGTGCTGTGGTAATAATACCAATGAATCCATCAAATTGTAAATGGAATGGTCTTTGGGACAAACATTTTGGGTGCAAAAAATGTAATATGAGCTGTGACATGACAAAACCAACAAAGTGGCATGTGCACCCATTGCAGACTCAGATCAGCCTGGGCATCCACCCAACCTTATCCCGATCAGAGTCTTTGCAGCGCACTTAAAAAGTAGCTAAGAGTCTGAACTTCCTCCATGCCGACAGCAAAGACTCTGATAAGACTGAGCAAATGCCCAGGCTGATCTGAGTCTTAGCTAGGCGCACAGGCCACTTTGTTGGTTTTGCCATGTTGGGGCTGAATTATTATGGTAACCATGGTGATATAGGCTGGTACCCAGCAAGAGTGGCTTTAGACTTTGACCCAGCTCAGCCCTGGCTGCAATATCAGACTGACTTATATATTTAACCCAAAATTCTGTATTTGAATCTTTGAAATCCTCTCTGCAAATTTTGTCTCTGTGCAAATTATGCCTCTGGATCAATCCCTGAAGTTACAAATTATCAAGTTATCAAAAGATCACTCCATGTGTATTGGAAGCTTTTTGCATTTGAAGTTGTCTCCCACATAGTAGGCTCATAATTACCAAGATTTCTTCAGTCAAAAGTTTGTTTACTTCTTAGCTCACCTGAGCCATAGGCTAAGGGTGAGCTATTTTAGTCAGTCAGTGTCCGTCGTCCATCGTGCCTCGTCCGTTGTCAACAATTTGCTTTAAATGACATCTTCTCTGTGGAACCACTAGGCCTAGGGCTTTGATATTTGGTATGAAGCATTTTCTAGTGGAGCTCTACCAAATTTGTTCAAATCGTGGCCCCAGGGTCCTAAATGGCCCTGCGGCAGGGGGTCTTGGGCTCGAAACACAAATATACTTAGAAATCTTCTTCTCCAGAACTGCTTTGCTCAGATGCTTGAAATTTGGTATGTAGCATAGCCTAGTGGTCCTCTACCAAGTTTGTTCAAATGGTGGCCCCAGGTTCCTAAATGGTCCTGGGGCAGGGAGTCTCAGGTTTGAACCATAGAAATGCATAGAAAATATTAAAAATCTTCTTCTTTAGATGCTTGAAATTTGGCATGTAGCATTGCCTAGTAGTCCTTTACCAAGTTTGTTCAAGTGATGACCCCAGGGTCCAAAATGGCCTCGCCCCAGGGTGTCCTGGGTTTGAATGATAGAAATAGGTAGAAAATATTCAAAAACCTTCTTCTTCAGAACCGCAAGGCTCAGATGCTTGAAATTTGGTATGTACCATTGCCTAATAGTCCTTAACCAAGATTGTTCAAATTGTGGCCCCAGAGTCCAAAATGGCCCTGGGGCAGGGAGTCCCAGGTTAGAAACATAGAAATACATAGAAATTATTTAAAAATCTTCTTCTTCAGAACCACTTGGCTCAGATGCTTGAAATTTGGTACGTAGCATTGCAGAGTGATACCAAGTTTGTTCAAATGGTGGTCCCAGGGTCCAGAATGGCCCCACCCCAGGGGGTTCTGGGTTTGAACCATAGAAATACATGGAAAAATATTCAAAAATCCTCTTCTTCAGAACCACAAGGCTCAGATGCTTAATATTTTGTATGTAGGATTGCCTGGTGGTCCTCTACCAAGTTTGTTCAAATGGTGGCCCATGGGCCAAAAATGGCCCCTTTGCAGGTAGTCCAATGTTTGAACCATAGAAATGCAGAGAAAAATATTCAAAAATCTTCTTCTTCAGAGCCGCAAGGCTTAGATGCTTTGTCCAAATGGTGGCCCAAGGGTCCAAAATGGCCCCGCGGCAGGGAGTCCTTGGTTTGAACCATAGAAAGACATAGAAAAATATTCAAAATTCTTCTTCTTCAGAACCACTTGGCTCAGATGCTTGAAATATGGTATGTAGCATTGCCTGGTGGTCTTTAACCAAGTTTGTTCAAGTGATGACCCCAGGGTCTAAAATGTCTCCCCAGCAGGGGATCCTGGGTTTGAACCATAGAAATACATACTTAGACAAATATTCAAAAATCTTCCTCTTTAGAACCACTTGGCTCAGATGCTTGAAATTTGGTATGATGCATGGCCTTGTAGTCCTTTATCAAGTTTGTTCAAATGATGGCACCAGGGTTCTAAATGGCCCCGCGGCAGGGAGTCCTGAGTTTGAACCATAGAAATACATAGAATATTCAAAAATCTTTTTCTTCAGAACCACTTGGCTCAGATGCTTGAACTTTGGTATGATGCATTGCCTGGTAGACTCCTACAAAGTTTGTGTAAATGGTGGCCCTGGGATCCAAAATGGCCCTGGGGTGGGGAGTCTTGGGTTCGAAATTAAAAGATACTTAAAAATCTTCTTCTCCTGAACCCCATAGTGCAGATGCTTGAAATTTGGTATGATGCATTGCCTAGTGGTCATTTACCAAGTTTGTTCAAATGATGGTTCCAGGGTCAAAAATGGCCCCACCCAGGGGATGCTGGGTTTGAACCATAGAAATACATAGAAAAAATATTCAAAAATCTTCTTCAGAACAACTTGGCTCAGATACTTGAAATTTAGTATGTAGCATTGCCTAGTGGTCCTTTACCAAGATTATTCAAATCATGGCCACAGGGTCCAAAATGGCTCAGCCCCATGGGGTTCAGGGCTTCAACCATAGCAATACATAGACAAAAAATAAAAAATCTTCTTCTTCAAAACCATTTCGAAATGGTTGCAAACTGTCAGGGGTGTTCAGATGATGACCCTTGTTTGACCTTTAACCTTTTTGCTCAGGTGAGTGATTCAGGGCCTCTTGGCCCTCTTCTGTAATAAGATGGGTTTTCTCTTCCAAAATAATCCAAAAAATCTAGATCCATCTTATAAGATGGATCTAGATTTTTGAGATTATTTCGGAGAGAGAAAAACCCATCCTATACCAAATTTACGCAAGACTAATTTCATATTTTAGTCATTTTGGAGGAAGGACTCCCAGTCTTATAGCAAGATAAAAACGCTAAATACACCATTTATATGGAAACACTAATTTTCACATATTTTTTTTTATACAGTCTTGCCCAGGTTTGAGGTGAACGTTGAGCTGGAGGAGACATATGTGGTTGATCCAGCTTTTTACGGAGAAACAAACTTGGATGTTACGATCAGAGGAAAAGTCAAAGCTGTGTAAGTGAATTCATTTCTCTTTTAAAATTTTGACCTGCCAGACATGTAAGGTGAAGTTTTCTGCAAACAATGCAGGGCAGGCCCATATCAGGCTGTGTCTAATCAGGGTCCACATTATTTGGGTTTTTGGCCCTCTTCCAGGGTCCGGAGTTTGGGAGCCCCTGTAGCTCAGTAGGCTAAGCACTGGCCTGCTAATCTAGTGGTCCCGGGTTCTGCTGCCCTGCTGGAGGCGGGAATCTTTTCAGTCATAAAAGGGGTTCTATTGCACACAGCCTTTCATTATCACTCACCCATTGTGCTGATATGACTGAAATACTATTAGAAAGGACGTAAAATTGCAAGTCATCCTTCCATCCAGGGTTCAGTTCAAAGCATCTTTAGCTTAAGAAGTCATTAGTCAGGGATTTATATCTTACCTAGTCATTTTTGCTGAATTTTTTTGTGAAAAAGTGGCAGTGTATTTGCCAACAGTACATGTACGCTTGAAAACGTAATGTCTAGTTAACTTATGAGGATTGTTAGTTTAAAGAATTTTATGGGTCTGGTTGTTCAAAACTAACAGCGTTAATGAACAAGATGTTAAAAAATTCAAACATATTGTACACAAAAAACTGTCATTTTTTGCAAATAAATGTGAGGAGCTTTTGCACTGAAAAGCTCCTCACTTTTTGGTAGCAAAAAATATTAAGACATTTGATATTATGGGTACTAGAAGACTCAACAAATACTTGACTAATGACTTTGTTAAGCTAGAGCTTTAGATAAGAGGGAGTATTTAGCGATAATTAGAGATAATTCTTGTTAATAATGTTGTGACCCCTCATCTGAAACATCTCGATGAGATGGTTCAGATGAGGGGTCACAACAAATGGTTTCAATGAAAAATAAAAATTATTATCCCTTTTATCTAGAGCTGTGAAAGCTAATGTTGCTTTAAACAACTGGACCCAGCTTTCTACCTATATATGAGCCGTGACACGACAAAACCAACAAAGCAGAACAAAGTGGCATGTCCACCCAGCGAAGACTCAGATCAGCCTGGGCATCTGCCCAGTCTGATCAGCATCTTTGCAATCCAGATGGAGCTAGCTTAGACCCGAAGCACTCATCAAAGACTGATCAGACTGGGCGAGATGCCCAGGCTGATCTCAGTTCGCTGGGCGCACATGCCACTTTGTTGGTTTTGTCATGTTGCTTTACTATTTGTTGCCTCTCATCTCAGTAGGGATGGGGGTCAACTCTTAAAGGAAAGAATTCGCTCCTCTAGGTAATCTTTAGACTGTTTTATTAAATATTAACTTCCATGTGTAGTTATTTCACAATGCAGAGCCCTAGATAAGAGGAAGTACTTGGTGATAATTAGGGATAATTTTTGTTAATTCTGGATAAAAACATATGTTGTGACCCCTCATCTGAACTGTCTCGACCAGACGGTTCAGATGAGGGGTCACAAGATATTGTTTCAATGAGAAATAAAGAAAATTATCCCTTAATTATCATCAAATACCCCTCTTATCCAGAGCTCTGACAATGGGAATTATAGGTTTGGTGTAATCTTCAAACATAACTAAGTGAAACTGGTATAAAGGGAACTTCTGTCAGAAAAGCCCAAAGTGAGAATTGGGTCATTCTGGTTCCTTTAAGAGGAGACCCCATTTCAAAAAGCTACCTTATGCACAGAAGCAAACAAGATTCATGCAAGTTAATATAACATTCTTTTCAGAAAAGGGGCAGGGGTGTTTATTATGGCAGGGGCATTTATTTGGATTAATACGGTATTCTGATAATTTTATATTACAGCTATACATATGGTGCCTATGTGAAAGGGACAATGACTGTTACTGTTGGTGATGACACACAGACATTTTCTAATGTAAGTACAGTCAACTACCGATATCTCAAACACTGATATCTCAAAGTATCTTCTGATATCAAAGAATACATTTCCTATTTCTATTTACATTTCAACTCCTGTTATCTCAAACTACTGATGTCTCAAAGTAAATTTTCTGGTACCAGAAAATTTACTTTGAGATATCAGTAGTTTGTCCTGAAATTCGACTTCGAGGTATCGAGAGTTGGCTGGTACCAGAAAATGTACTTTGAGATATCAGTAGTTTGTGCTGAAGTTCGACTTCGAGGTATCGAGAGTTGTTGACTGTATTGTAAAAATCGCATTCTGACTAATGCTGGGTGCGTTCAGGGTTCTGCAAATGTCACCATTGGCATGCCATTGCCGTTCAGATTTTCATCATTTGCACCACTGGCTCTATCATTGGTACCAGTGGTACCAATATTGCAGACCATTGGCTGCCAATACTGCAGACAACTTAGGGCATGGGAAAAATTAACAACGCAGGAAAATTGCGTCATTCAATATGGCGATTTAGTGAATTCATCATAAACTCTCAAATTGAGACAGGATAATAAACATTTTTTCCCACAATGATGAAAGCAAATTCGAAAAACTAAAACTTTCTAATTACAGACAAATGTTGGCTCTGCAATGGTGCCATTGGCTCTACCAATGTTACCATTGGTGCCATTGGCTCTACCAATAGTACCAATGGCGCAATTGGCTGCCGATGCTGTTCCGGGTTCTGTGGTTACCAGTGATACCATTGGCAACCAATGGCACCCTTTTCAAAATTGGCAGTGTCACCATTTGCAGAACCCTGAATGTAGCTTCTGTCTTCGGTTATAATAATGAACCATAAAAATTAAAAAAATTTGGACACCTGAAATTTTTGCTATAATTGTTCGGAAATGATTAAGAAGTGGTAATCTTACGTTAAAAATCAGAAATATGTTCATAAAGATTACTGTAATGTGCGTAAGTATTAGGACACCTAAAATAATTAATTTTCCATTTGTTCCAAATGGAAAATTAAATAATTTAGGTGTCCCAAAATTTAGGCACATTACGGTATCTGTCCTTGCTACAGGGCTTAACACATGTCCAAAATTTGTTACTTTGACCTGTATACCATATACTATTCAGAATGTCAGGTTGAACTGCAAAGAAATGATAGAGGTTAGATTAGCATACTGTTACAAATTGGAATTTTATCTAAATGAATCATCTCCTGGGGCCCTATTCATAAAACGACTTAAGTGGTTGCTATGCTGTTGCTAGGGCTAAAACTGTATGAAGGAGATTCCCTACAACTATGAAATTTGCTCTGGAGGAACAGTCTTTTTGTATGAAGGAGATTCCCTACAACTATGAAATTTGCTCTGGAGGAACAGACTTTTTGTATGAAGGAGATTCCCTACAACTATGAAATTTGCTCTGGAGGAACAGACTTTTTGTATGAAGGAGATTCCCTACAACTATGAAATTTGCTCTGGAGGAACAGACTTTTTGTATGAAGGAGATTCCCTACAACTATGAAATTTGCTCTGGAGGAACAGTCTTTTTGTATGAAGGAGATTCCCTACAACTATGAAATTTGCTCTGGAGGAACAGACTTTTTGTATGAAGGAGATTCCCTACAACTATGAAATTTGCTCTGGAGGAACAGACTTTTTGTATGAAGGAGATTCCCTACAACTATGAAATTTGCTCTGGAGGAACAGTCTAAAAAGACTGTTCCTCCAGAGCAAATTTCATAGTTGTAGGGAATCTCCTTCAAAGAAATTAACCTTAGCAACAGCATAGCAACCACTTAAGTCGTTTTATGAATACAGCCCCTGGCCTGTAATTCCTTTATCAATTAGAAGAATACCTCGATGAAACTTCACGGAAATATGCAATCAATATCCCATCATCCAGGTTTGACTGAAATACTGTTAAAAAGAATTTAAAATCATAAGTCATCCGTCCATCCATCATTCTTACCGAACTCCATGAAATGAAAATAACCTCATTTTACTAAAGCTGTTCAGTGGGGATTCTTCAACAGTTCTTCAGAATATCTCAGTGAAACTTCATAGAAATGATCAGGGTCAAGTTGTTCTAATTTTCGTAAGCTTAACGAAGATTGTAAAGGAGTCAGTAAGTCTTACAGTGTGTAACTCGCAAAATCAATTGTGGGAATTTTTTTTGCTGAAAAATAATGAGGAACTTTTGCGCTCCTCACTTTTTTCCGTTCAAAAAAAATGAAAGTATTTTACTTACAATATGCTTGGAAAATTTAACATCTTGTTTAGGACAGGAATGGTACTATATAAGGAGGGTTGACTTTCACAGTGTCATTCTGCCTGTTTGTCATATGAGCCCCGACACGAGAAAACCAACAATGTGGTTGTGCGCAAAGCGCAGGCTCAAATTAGCCTGGCCATCTGCCCAGTTTGCCCAGACCCTTCGTTAAGTGCTCACAGGGTAGATAAAGATCTAAGCTACCTCCATGCGGACAGCGAAGACTCTGATCAGACTGGGCGGATGCCTAGGCTGATCTGAGTCTTCGCTGGGCGCACAACCACATTGTTGGTTTTCTTATGTCGCGGCTCATATAGTGTCAACACCTCCAGTCAGCCAATGGAATTATCATCACTGGTAATGTGCTGGGAACTAATACCCCAGCCGAGAAATCCCATCTTTACCTAAAAACGTTAGTTTTGAGCAACCTGGCCCAGAACTATATCTGACTTGGTTGTCTGCTCTTGCCCAAGGGATAATTATATGTCTGAGCCTGCCAAACTAAATAAAAATGCTGGAATTTGCAAATGTTGATTTGTCAAAGACCTACTCGGAAGAGAAACTCGCTTATGAATTTGGCAGCAGTATAAATTCCTGTCTGCATCGGCTAATAACCAATCATATGTTTGGAAACAGCACGGAGAATAGAATGTTTGAATTATAATTATATGAACGATTTTAAGGTGGAAGGGTAAATTTTCAGAGAAAGCAGTTCTGCTGTTATGTTTTTGTAAATGTTCAATGAGCGTCAAACTCTTAATGAAAGAATTTACTGCTGTGTGAGCAGATTGATTTTAACATTTTAAGTACCAGTGACTAAAATAGCAGAAGTTGGAAATAGTGTAGATCTTGATGAGGTGGCCCATAATGAGCCACAGCATCTAGGTCTACACAGTGTAGATCTTGATGAGGTGGCTCATAATGAGCTGCTGCATCTAGATCTACAGTTTGTCCTCTGGTCTTTGATTTCTCAGTATGCTGTATCTTGGACATTTTTGTCTCACCTGCAAAGCAGAGAGGAGACTTATGTATTGCTTTTCCGGTGTCGGCGTCGGCGTAAACTTTGTCGATTTTTCACGTTTAGGTCATAAGCGCTGACAGGCGAGACACCGCATTCTGCGGAATTCTTATTTTTGTTAAATTTTGCAGAAATAGATTTTGTTGTTTGCTTTTGGTGCTTAAAGGGTTACGAGTTGACCCCATTTTGAAAAGGTTTCATCTCCCAAGGAAAGAAAAAAATAGGTAAAAAAGAAAACAAGTTCTATTGGAAAAAGGGTGGAAAAACATACAGCAGTACTATCACACCTAAATACATGTATTATCTTTCCTGTAGTTTGATGGGGAGGAGCCGTTCAGCTTTACAGTATCACGTGATTCAGCAGATGAGAAGAAGGAACTTAAAGTCTTTGCCGAGATGACAGAACGGTACACAGAGGAGATGGCTAACAGTACCCAAACCTTCTCCATTTATGATGCTGAATATCGTGTCCTTGTCATAAAGCCCATTCCAAATACCATAGAAGGGAGTGGTGACTATACGTTTTTTGTAAGTCAATGAAATTTATTTAATCTTTAAATGTAGAATTCTGCATATTTGAGCATATTTAAGGATAATGCAGTTTTGGCCACACTTGCTGACGTCGCAGTTGCATGATGGCGTAAGTCCGTGATATCATTTGACCAATCAGATGTTGTTATCACAGCCAGCATCAGTATGTAGCCGGTCATTTTCAGAGATCACTTCTCAAAGCACTGCCTGACAGTGCTCCAGATAAGAAGGGGTATCAGTTATAATTTTGGGATAATTTTTCATATTTCTCAATATAAACATAAGTTGTGACCCATCATTAGAACCGTCTCGCTGAGACGGTTCTAATGAGGGGTCACAACTTATGTTTTCGTCGAGAAATAAGAAAAATTACTTTTGAATTATCCTTGATACCCCCTGTTTTCAGGAGTTTTGATCTGATATCATTCTCACAAGCGCAGTTCTAAAGTGACATACTGTATTTGTACAAATGTTCCCAATGTACTAATATTAGTGATTTTTGCAGTCAACATAGTTGGGAGAACTTTAATACCTGTGAACATTATGAGTCTAGAATCGAGTACTAAGAAAGCATGACAAATTCTCGAACTTAAATTCCTGTAAATATGTTTAAAATTGCAAAACTGCAAACTTGTGTCCTTGCGAACATAAATACAATTACAGTATCATCACTTTATGTTGTCATACCCTAATAGCTCCAACAGCCTCTTTTTGGCACAAGTTCCAACCATCTTGGCTGACAGCGTCTGCAGAGAGGTGTTTACACATCAAAAAATCCTGTTGACCTTGTATCCATGCGCGGCATTCTCTTTCGACTAAGTGTATATACCCCCGCTTTGAAAAAGTGGGGGGTATACTGGTTTACATCTGTCCGTCCATCCGTCCTTCCGTCACTCCGTCCGTCCCCTTTTATCAAATTTTTCGTCAAAGATTTCTCCACAACCATACAAGCTAGAATAGTCATATTTGGCATACAGGTTTATGACTATGTGTTGTATTGTGGGATTGAGAGCCAGCCTTCTCCTGCTTATTCTTCCCTTTATTTGTCCATTTTTAGCTCACCTGAGCGCGAAGTGCTCAAGGTGAGGTATTGTGATCGGTCTTTGTCCATCGTCCGTTGTCAACTTTTGCTTAAAACGACTTCTTCTCCAAAACTGCTGGATGGATTTGGAAATAATTTCACAGAAATGTTCCTTGGGGGACTCTCTACCAAAATTGCTCAAATGGTTCCGCTCCGCTGAACAATATAGCTGCCATACCTCAAAATAGAAACACCTTTAAACGACTTCTCCTCCAAAACTGCCGGGCTGATTTTGAAATAATTTCACAGAAATGTTCCTTAGGAGACCCTCTACCAAAATTGCTCAAATGGTTCCGCTCCGCTTAACAATATGGCCGCCAGAGCTAAAAATAGAAAAACCTTTAAACGACTTCTCCTCCAAAACTGCTGGATGGATTTGGAAATAATTTCACAGAAATGTTCCTTTGGAGACCCTCTACCAAAATTGCTCAAACAGTTCCGCTCCGCTGAACAATATGGCCGCCAGAGCTAAAATTAGAAAAACCTTTAAACGACTTCTCCTCCAAAACAGCTGGGCCGATTTTGAAATAATTTCACAGAAATGTTCCTTTGGAGACCCTCTTCCAAAATTACTCAAATGGTTCTGCTCCGCTGAACATTATGGCCACCAGAGCTAAAAATAGAAAAAAGCTTTAAACATCATTGTCTCTGAACCCAAGGCTCGATTTCAAAAAACTTTCACAGAAATGTTTTACTCATGACTCTGAACAAAAATTGCTAAAACGGTTCCACTCCGCGGAACAAAATGGCCGCCAGAGCTAAAAATAGAAATAAATCTTAGAATGACACAGAGGGCACAGTTATGATCCAATCATCATGAAACTTTGTCAGAATGTTTATCTAAATGAAATCTAGACCATCTTTGAAACTGGGTCATGTGGGGTCAAAAACTAGGTTACTGGGTCAAATCTTAGAAAAACCTTGTTATGATCCAATCTTCATGAAACTTTGTCAGAATGTTTATTTATATAAAATCTAGGCCAAAATTGAATCTGAGTCTTGTGGGGTCAAAAACTAGGTCACTAGGTCAAATCTTAGAAAAACCTTATGCACACACTAGAGGGAACAGTTGTGATCAAATCTATGTGAAACATTGTCAGAATGTCTATTTTCATGAAATCTATACCAGATTTGAAACTGGGTCATGTCAGGTCAAAAACTAGGTCACTAGGTCAGTTCTTAGAAAAACAGTGTGAACGCTTTAGCGGACACAGTTTTGTTCTAATCTTCATGAGACTTTGTCAGAATGTTTGTTTCCAATAAATCTGGACCAAGGGTGCAACTTGGTCATGTTGGGTCAAAAAGTAGGTCACTAGGTTAAACCTTAGAAAAACATTGTGTACACTCTAGAGGGCACAGTTTTGATAACTTTGTCAGAATGTTCATATCCAAGAAATCTAGACCAGGTTTGAAACTGGGTCATGTGGGGTCAAAATCTAGGTCATTAGGTTAAATCTTGTAAAAACCTTAGGTACACAATAAAGGGTTCACTTTTCCATTTAATCTTTGTGAAACTCTGTCTGTTGGTCATATGGATGTCTCTGAGGTTAAGTTCACAGGATACTCAGGTGAGCGATCCAGGGCCGTCATGGCCCTTTTGTTCTTTATTTCCATACTTTGAATAATGAAATTTTTCGTCAAAGATTTCTCAACAACCATGCAAGCTAGAATGGTCATATTTGGCATACAGGTTTATGACTGTGTTGTATCGTGGGATCGAGAACCAGCCTTCTCCTGCTTATTCTTCCCTTTATTTTGTCCATTTTTCTTTATTTCCATACTTTGAATAATGACATTTTTCGTCAAAGATTTCTCAACCATGCAAGCTAGAATGGTCATGTTTGGCATACAGGTTGATGATGGTGTGTTGTATCATGGGATTGCAAACCAGCCTTCTCCTGCTTGTTATGTCTCCCCACCAAAGGTGAGGGGGGACATATTGTTTTCAGTGCGGATCCCGGGCGTCGGCGTCGGCGTCCCTGTGACAGATTTCTTGTATGCACGATATCTCTTGAACCAATGGATGGAATTACACCAAACTTGCATGGATACATTATTGGGACAAGTTTAAGAGCTGATTAGATTTTGGTGACCTTGACCTCATTTTCAAGGTCACTGGAGAACATAGATGTTAATTTCTTGTATGCGCGATATCTCTTGAACCAATGGATGGAATTTCAGCAAACTTGCATGGATACATTATTGGGACAACTTTAAGAGCTGATTAGAGTTTGGTGACCTTGACCTCATTTTCAAGGTCACTGGAGAACATAGATGTTAATTTCTTGTATGCGCGATATCTCTTGAACCAATATTGATGGAATTTCACTAAACTTGCATGGATACATTATTGGGACAACTTTAAGAGCTGATTAGAGTTTGGTGACCTTGACCTCATTTTCAAGGTCACTGGAGAACATAGATGTTAATTTCTTGTATGCGCGATATCTCTTGAACCAATATTGATGGAATTTCACTAAACTTGCATGGATACATTATTGGGACAAGATTAAGAGCTGATTAGATTTTGGTGACCTTGACCTCATTTTCAAGGTCACTGGAGGACATAGATGACAATTTCTTGTACCCACTATATCTCCTGAACCAATGGATGGAATTTCACTAAACTGGCATGGATACATCATTGAGACAAGTTTAAGAGGTGAATAGGTTTTGGTGACCTTGGCCTCATTTTCAAGGTCACTGGAGGACTTAGATGAAAATTTCTTGTACCAGTGATATTTCTTGAACCAATGGATTGAATTTCACCAAATTTGCATGGATACATAATTGGGACAAGTTTAAGAGGTGATTAGATTTTGGTGACCTTGACCTCATTTTCAAGGTCACTGGAGGACTTAGATGAAAATTTCTTGTACCAGTGATATCTCTTTAACCAATGGATGGAATTTCACCAAATTTGCATTGGGACAAGTTTAAGAGGTTTTCAGATTTTGGTGACCTTGATTTTATTTCCAAGGTCATTGGAGGACTTAGATGACAATTTCTTGTAACCACTATATCCCCTGAACCAATGAATGGAATTTCTCCAAAGTTTCAGGGATACATTATTGCGACAAATTTAAGAGCTGGTCAGATTTTGGTGACCGGGACCTCATTTGCAAGGACTGGAGGACTTAGATGTCAATTTCTTGTACCCACTAAAATCTTCTGAACCAATGGATGGAATTTCACCAAACTTGCATGTATACATCATTGGGACAAGTTTAAGAGCTGATTAGATTTTGGTGACCTTGATCTCATATTCAAGGACACTGGAGGACTTACATGCATTTTCTTGTACCCACTATATCTCCTGAACCAATGGATGGAATTTCACCAAACTTGCATGGATACATCATTTGGACAAGTTTAAGAGGTGATTTGATTTTGGTGACCTTGACAAGGTCATAGTCATCTATGTAGGATATATTTAGAACAAGTGGATGGATTTTCTCCAAACTTGTCTAGATATTTTACTTGTTCAGGCTTTTTATTCATTAGAGGGGATGGGAAATGGGCTTGGGGGGGGTGGGGGGGACATCAGTTTTTCTCTGAAAAACATTTCTAGTTCTTCCATATATTTGTCAAACTTTCTTACTTTCCATACTTTGAATAATGAAATTTTTTCGTCAAAGATTTCTCCACAACTGTGTAAGGTAGAGTAGCCATATTTGGTTTGCAGGTTGATGACGATGTGTTGTATTGTGGGATTGCAAACCAGCCTTCTCCTGCTTATTCTTCCCTGTATTTGTCCGATTTTCTTTCTTTCCATACTTTGAATAATGCAAATTTTTGTGCAACCATACAAGCAAGAGTAGTCATATTTGGTATGCAGGTTAATGACACTTTATTATAGTGTGGGATTGAGAACCAGCCGTCTCCTGCATATATGCATCCCTTTATTTGTTTGATTTTCTTTCTCTCTTTACATTGAATAATCAAATTTTTTGTAAAAGATTTCACAGCAACTCTTCTAGGTAGAATATTCATATTTGCTGTACAGATTTTAAACGACTTATTGTATAGTTGGATTCAACCCAGCTGTATCTGGCATATTCTTCCATGTATTTTTTTTCTTTCTCTCTTTACATTGAATCATGCAATTTTTCGTAAAAGATTTCACAGTAACTCTTCAAGGTTTGGTATACAGATTGATCACAACTTATTATATTGTGGAATTGCAAACCAGCCATATCTGGCATATTCCTCCCTGTATTTGTCCAATTTTCTTTCTCTCCATAATTTGAAGAATGACTTTTTGTCAAAGGTTTCTAAGCAGCCATTGCAGATTAGAGGAGGGATATTTTGTTTGCAGGTTGATGATAACTGTTGTATTGTGGGATCGAGAACCAGCCTTCTCCTGCTTATTCTTCCCGATATTTTACCAGTTTTTCTTTCTCTCCTTACTTAGAATAAAGTATCGCGGAAGGATGAAAATTCGCCGGTGATGTGATTTCGCCGGTAGCCACGAATCTTACATTTTTGTTTGCCTCACATGCGTTTCTCGTTACCAACATGTGATAAATGTTTGTAAACACGAAGCCTTCTCGCGCAAAATATTTTGGACCTGACGGAAGTTAGTTTGGAGATTAAGTATGAACACTTTATACTGCACTCTTTTTTTTTTTATACATTTTGCTTAATCCCAAAGTTCCATCAGCATTATCATCAAAATAAACCTGTTATTAGTGATTACAACTCGCTCAACTTTCGTCATTTGCAAGAAATATATTTGACAGTTAACATGTGGTTCTGCTCGATAAGGTCACAAGTATACGGTTAAAAAAAAGTTATGTCACAAAATGTAGGGGTGCTTATAAAGGAGTTGAATATTGCAAACTTCTGTTAAATCAATATTTCTTCACTTCATCTGCAAATATCTCAACATAAATCTTAATGTGTATTACAATTTTATAAAGGTAGGTGCTATTTCAGGTTCTAAGTATACCATGTTGTAAAACTCAAGCTGGATTTTTTTTTTGTAATGAAATAATATTGTACATTCAGGTTATGATTTTTTCTCTATAATATCCAAACATCTGCTAAACATTTGCGTAATTTCAGTTAAATACACTTGTGCCCCTGTAGAGATGCATAAGAATGTTTCAAAATCATTTCTTGTCGTGTGATAATGTTTACAAACCTCATGTAACATAAATTTTGATAATCAGTATAGTTAATGATGACGTCGGCGAAAATATATCACGTCACTGACAGCCAACACGAGGTCGGTGGCCATTTTTGTTTACAATCTACATGCGTATTTGGAAAGGAAAAATGTCTATTTTTTGAAGATTTATTCAGGGTTAAATAGGGACCAGATGAGTAAATCTATTGTTTGAATTCTGATGTAATAAAATGGTTTAGGAGAAGAATTCCTTATACCGGCGAATTCTCATCTCACCGGGATAATTTTTCGTAACAAATTTCACAGCATCCCTTCAAGTTTGAATCTTCAAATTTGGTATACAGATTGATAAAGTCTTATGTCTTACATGTATTTATTAATTTTTCTATCCGTTTATGTGAAATCATTTTATTCCATATTACATATACATAGAAAGGGATTTATTGATATTTGGTATACATGTTGACAATGAGTAGTACTTCCTCTCTATACTTAATGTAACGAAAATAACACTATTTGATTAAAGCACTTAAGCGAGGGTATAGATGGATTCTCCGACAGTTCTAGTTTCACCTTTTTCCATAATGAATCGGCAATTTTGCATTTTTTAATTGTAATTCAGATGAAAGAACAAAATTTGTCTTGAGATGACCAAAGCAGTTGCGTTTGTGATGTTATTTATGACGTAACGTCAGCATCATAACAAACGTCAGCATCATAACAAATGTCAGTTGGTAACGTTTTCAAAATGGCGGCACCCTCCACAGTGTTTGTGGTTGAATCATTGACTATTTTGGAGTGTTTTTGACCTTTTATGCAAGAAAATGAGTTAAAAATGAAAACCTATGAAAAAGCTGTTTGTAATTTCAAATAGAGTTTGTAATTTCAACAGGTATTAAGCTCATGTCTCTGATTTTGTCAAACGCTGTTCACGTAAACCTTCCAGTGCAGTAAGCTGATGGACAATGCAGTGGAAGAAAAACTTTCAGATGGACAGAGTTGGAATTATAAGAAATGAATTTCCGCTTTTTGTGATTTTATCGATGTGTAAACGCTGGCGAATCCCTCACAAACTTAACATTAAGCCCTTTGGGCTTTATTTAGTTTGTGAGTGATTCGCCGGGGTTTCAAATTGATAAAATCCAAAAAAGGAAATGCATTTCTATATTATCAGGTGGAATTTCTCAGCAGAAGCTTGACAAAAGGCACACAGACATGCATACACAGGTCAATTTCTGTAATATAGACAGTCGCTATGATACATTTACTGACTTACTTTCAGGCCCAGCTGGTAAATCCTTCAGGTCAACAGGTTGAAAATTATTGGGCTTTTATGTGGGAAGTTGATGCTACATTATCGCACACTTTTGGGCAATATGATACAAGGGAGATGCAATATAGTCAGGCTGGGCAGATGGACGGTAACCCAACAAGAATAACTCTTACCCCAAGCTCAGAGTTGAAAAATCCTTATTTCACCAATATTGAGGTAAGTTGTTTGAGTGGGTTTGCTCAGGCAGGGCTCCAGGGCCCATTTTATTCACAACTATGAGTTTCATAAGTTAACGAGACGTTGAATTTCAAACGCATTGTACTAAAAGACACTGCAATTTTTTGCTAAAAAGAGAGAAAAAAAAAAAACGAGAGGAGAGCTAATTTTTCTTTTTCAGCAAGAAAATAAGAAAATATTGGCAAAAATAATTTTTTGTGTACTAGAAGACTTAACTCTTTATGTACCAAAAAAGCAGACGACAAAATTTACGTCTGCAAAAAAAGTGCTAAAAGGGTTCCACTCCGCTGAACAAAATGGCCGCCAGAGCTAAAAATAGAAATAAATCTTAGAATGACACAGAGGGCACAGTTTTGATCCAGTGTTCATGAAACTTTGTCAGAATGTTTATCTTAATGAAATCTGCAGCAAGTTTGAAACTGGGTCATTTGGGGTCAAAAACTAGGTCACTAGGTCAAATTTTAGAAAAACCTTGTGTACACTCTAGAGGGCACAGTTATGATCCAATCTTCATAAAACTTTGTCAGAATGTTTATCCTTATACAATCTAGGCCAAGATGTAAACTGAGTCATGTGGGATCAAAAACTAGGTCACTAGGTCAAATCTTAGAAAAACCTTGTGTACACTCTAGAGGGCACAGTTATAATCCAATCTTCATGAAACTTTGTCAGAATGTTTATCCTTATATAATCTAGGCCAGGATTGAAACTGAGTCATGTGGGGTCAAAAACTAGGTCACTAGCTCAAATCTAGAAAAGCCTTGTGTACACTCTAGAGGGCACAGTTATGATCCAATCTTCATGAAACTTTGTCAGAATGCTTAATCTTTATGAAATCTAGACCAAATTTGAAACTGGGCCATGTCAGATTAAAAATTAGGTCACTAGGTCTGGTCTTAGAAGAACCATGTGAATGCGTTAGATGGCACAAGTTTGTTCCAATCTTCATGAAACTTTGTCAAAAAAGGGGGGGTGGGGGGGGGGGGGTATCAATAAGGTGGGTTTTCTGCATCCTACCAAAGTTTTCTTTTTATGCCCCCAACTTCGAAGAAGTTGAAGGGGCATATTGCTTTTGCCTTGTCCATTCGTCCGTTAGTCCGTTCGTCAGTTCGTCAGTGCCATTTGATACAGCAATATTCCCTGAGAACCACTAGACCTAGGGTTTTGAAATTTCATATATGGATAGGTCATTAAAAATGAGTGGACCCATATTTTTTTTTTTACTCCGTCGAACTTGTACTTTTGGAGTTACCTCCCCTTTATCAAAATTAAAATGAAATCTTGTTACCACGATATCTCGAAAAGTACTTGACTTGGGATAATGAAATTTTGTATACAGCTTTGGGGTGAGATATACAAGAACCGATTAACTTTTGGGCTAATTCCGTCAAAAAATTATTGAGTTATGGCCCTTGTCGGAATTTGGCATTTTTCCAACTTCTGAACCCCTTAACCTAGGAAGCTGATTTTTGGTATATAGGTAGTGCTTGATGTTTTAAATGCTTTTATACAGGTCAGGTACCTCTACGTTTATTAATTATGGAGTTATTCCCCCTGTTAGGTATTACTTATGCAGCTATTGGGAGCAAGAACCACTGGGCCTAGGGTTTTGAAATTTCATATATGGATAGGTCATGTAAAATGAGCGAACCCGTATTTTTTTTTAACTCCCTCAAACTTGTTCTTTTGGAGTTACCTCCCCTTTATCAAAATTAAAATGAAATCTTGTTACCACAATATCTCAAGAAGTATTTGACCTAGGATAATGAAATTTTGTATACAGCTTTGGGGTGAGATATACAAGATTTGATCAACTTTTTGGCAAATTTCGGCAAAAAATGATTGAGTTAGGGCCCTTGTCGGAATTTGGCATTTTCCAACTTCTGAACCGCTTAACCTAGGAAGCTGGTTTTTGGTATCTAGATAGTCCTTGATGTGTTAAATGGTTTTATAAAGGTCTAATAATTCTTTGTTTATTAATTATGGAGTTATTCCCCCTGTAAGGTATTACTTATGCAGCTACTGGGAGCAAGAACCACAGGACCTAGGGTTTTGAAATTTCATATATAGATAGGTCATGAAAAATATTAGGAGCCGTATTTTTTTTTAACTCCCTCAAACTTGTACTTTTGGAGTTACCTCCCCTTTATCAAAATTAAAATGAAATCTTGTTACCACAATATCTCAAGAAGTATTTGACCTAGGATAATGAAATTTTGTATACAGCTTTGAGGTGAGATATACAAGAACTGATCAAGTTTTGAGCAAATTTTTTTTAAAAAAAATGATGAGTTATGGCCCTTGTTAGAATTTGGCAGTTTTCCAACTTCTGAACTGCTTAACCTTGGAATCTGATTTTTGGTATATAGGTAGTCCTTGATGTGTTGAATCTTTTTTATAGGTTAGGTAACTCTTTGTTTATTTATTACAGAGCTATTCCCCCTGTTAGTCATTTCTTATGCAGCTTCTTGGAGCAAGAACCACTGGGCCTAGGGTAGTGAAATTTCAAATATGGATAGGTCATGAAAAATGAGAGGACCCATATTTTTTCTTTCCTCCCTCAAACTTGTACTTTTGGAGTTATCTCCCCTTTGTCAAAATTAAAATGAAATCTTGTTACCACGATATCTCAAGAAGTATTTGACCTTGAATGATGAAATTTTATATACTGCTTTGGGATGAGATATGCAAGAACTGATCAACTTTTAGGGAAATTCCGTCAAATAATGATTGAGTTATGGCCCTTGTCGGAATTTGGCATTTTTCCAACTTCTGAACCGCTTAACCTAGGAAGCTGATTTTTAGTATATTAGTAGTCCTTGATGTGTTAAATGTTTTAATAAAGGACAGGTAGCTTGGTTTATTAATTATGGAGTTATTTCCCTTGTTAGTCATTATTACTTATGCAGCTTTAGGGAGCAAGAACCACTTGGCTGATTTTTGGTATATTGGTAGTCCTTGATGTGTAAAATATTTTGGTAAATGTGAGGAGGTTATTCACCCATGTTCAGACTTTCAGACTTAGACAGCTAAAACAAAAAAAAAATAACAAAAATCTATAGAAGTATTTGAACTAGGATTTTGATATTTGGCATACAGCTTCGAATCAGTATGTAAACATGTATATGCTGATTAACTTGTCAGGAATTTGCATGAAAATTAACAGGCTTAGACAGTGTAAAGTTTGACATCTGTAGTGGCAAGCATATGGTTGGGGGCATAGTGTTTCACAAACACAGTTTCTAGTTTAACTGATGGTATACTCCAATGTGTCTAGTTTATTAAACCATATGTGACTTTGGTCGGAAAGCCCTACTTACTGAGCTATGGGTCCACAGAAGTGGGTGGGGTAATCCAACATGGTTTTACCCTGTCATGTAAAAACATTCTCATTTGGTAGAAGAGTACAACAGACAGACAGGATTTGATAAAATGATAAACAGAACATCTAAAATATATTTCCATATTTTATTTGGTTTATTTGAATATATGTTGTCGAAAAAGACTTCCTATGACATTCAGCATTTTTTTATATTATTGTTCTCAATTTTCAATATTTCTTGGCATTATCGTTAAATAAACAGACCAGTTATTATCAAACTCGTGTTAAGGAAGCACCTTGATCAGGACATTCGGATGATGTGACCAGAATTTCACAATGACCCACTTCTGTGGACCCATAGCTCAGTAAGTAGGGTTTTCCGACCAAAGTCACATATGGTTCAATAAACTAGACACACTGGAGTATACCATCAGTTAAAAAAAGAAAGCTTTGGTAGGATGCAGAAAACCCGCCTTATTGATACCCCCCCTTTATCTCCAACAAATCTAGACCAAGGATGCAACTGGGTCATGTTCGATCAAAAACTAGGTCACTAGGTCAAACTTTCGAAAAACGTTGTGTATACTCTACAGGGCACAGTTTTGGTTCAATCTTCATGAAACTTTGTCAAAATGATTATCTTTATGAAATCTAGGCCAAGTTTGAAACTGGGTATTGTCGGGTCAAAAACTAGGTCAAATAATAGAAAAACCTTGCATACACAATTGTGGCATTATTTTGCATAGAATCTTCATGAAACGTTGTCAGAATGTTTATCTTCATGAAATGTAGGCCAAGTTTGAAACTGAATAATGTCTGATGAAAAACTAGATCGCCAGGTCAGATCTTAGAAAAACATTGTGTACACTCTAGAGGGCACAGTTTTGATCCAATCTTCATAAAACTTTGTCAAAATATAGATTGGAAAATGCAAAACTGCTCCAATTGAATCATCATCAAATAGATGATCTTCCATGTTATTTCATCATAACTCAGGTGAGCGATTTAGGTCCATCATGGACCTCTTGTTTATTTATGTCATAAGAAATTATTTGACATGTGACTGTCACATGATTTAGTTCTTATATCCACGATTATACCACCTTCAAGGATATATATATATATATATATACTGTATGGGCAACTATTGTGACAAGCAAAGGAAAGATACTTTATAAATACACTGAAACCTAAACTAAATGGGGCTAGCTAGCGGGATGTGTGCCATCAGAGTACACTGGAGCGCCCTTATAACCCAGGTGCTGGGAGACATAAAATCGAACTGCTTTATAAGTGATGTTGCGGTATAATGAGATCCTGAATACCACTACTAAAAAATCAATTTCTTTTAATCCAGAGTCACATTTGGCTGAAACATTGTATGGAACATCAGTGGGACTTTGTTTTTTAAAATTATAAAAGCTCAAAAAAGGTCTTTAGTGAAATAAGGTCACCCACCAGCTGATATACTTGCTGTTTATGATCTGGCCCAGAGGTTATAAAGCTTGAGGACATTCTCAAACTCAAAATAAAGACGACTGATTGGCTGCTTCTGAGCATGTGCTCAGAAGCAGCCAATCAGTGTGCTTTATTTTGAGTTTGAGATTATTTTCAAGTTTTATAACCTCGAACCCAGATTTTGCTCAAATGCCTATATGTGAAGATTTGATCAAATATAGTCTGAATGGTCCTTGAATGCAATTCTTCCAAATTCATGCAAATAGACCATCCAAGATGGCCTCTTAGGTACATGTATATTTGTTATGGTTACTAAAAATAGTGAAAACATTAAAATCTCTATATCTCAGAAACCTCTGAATGGATTTTGACTAGCTTTTTATACACCCGTTTGAAAAACAAGGACTTATATTGTTATGGCGCTGGCGTCTGTCTGTCCGTCCGTCCATCCGTTTGTCCGACCGACCGTCAGTCCGCTGTAAACTTCATTTCCGGATAACTTCTCCTACAGTTTACATCCGATCCAGCTGAAACTTGGTATATAGTAAGACTATGAGGTGGACCAGCGCATATCGTTTCGAGGTTTCACTCCAATGATTTTTAACAGAGTTACAGCCCTTTACTTAGAATTTTTGGGATGTTCGTTTCCGGATAACTCCTCCTACAGTTGTCATCCAATTAAGCTGAAACTTTGTAAATAGTAAGACTACGATGTGGAGCAGCGCATATTTTACAGAAATTTTCCTCCGATGATTTTTAGGGGAGTTACAGCCCTTTGAAAAAACTTGTCTATGGCAGTTTGTATGGCAATTCTTTAGCATTCCATATCTTGGTTACTCTTTAGAATATCATGATGAAACTGTATACCAATGTTTATGAGATTAAGACAACGTGTCTCATACAAGAATGGTTACTCCCCTTGACTTAGATTTTGAGTTACCTCCCTTTGATTATTTTGTCAGACTATATTTGTACACCTCATATCTAACTAACCCTTTGGACTATCGTGATGAAACTTGATAGTGATGTATATTAGGTTGACACAATATGTCACATATAAGAATGATTGCCTCCCCTTACTTTTTTTTGGAATAACCTCCCTTTGAATATTTTCTAAGGCTATTCTTATGCAAACGATAAGTAGGCAACCATATGGAATATCTTGATGAAAATTTATAGCAATGTGTATTAGGTTGAGGTTGTGTGTCTTATATAAGAATAATTGCTCCCCCTTCCTTATTTATGGAGTTACATCCCTTTAATTAATTTCTACTGCTATTCTTGGGCAAGTCATTACTAGGTAACCGTATGGAATATCTTGACGAAACTTTATAGCGATGTGTATTAGGTTGAGACAGTATGTCTAATAAAAGAATATTTGCTTCCCCTTCCTTATTTTTTTTAGTTACATCCCTTTGATTACTTTTTTAAGGCTTTTCTTTTGAGAACCTTAATGTTTGGAATGTCTTGATAAACTTGATAGCAATGTAGACAAGGATGAAACAGTGCAAAAAAAAACATTCAGAAACGGGCGTATATTGCCCCGCTTGCGGAGCTCTTGTTGTCAGAATACTTGTGCTCCAGTTAAGAGTGAGTGAGTGAGTGAACTCGGGTTTAATGTCTTACCAACAGCTAAGTCATACGGAGATGGGACCTCGGCCAAAAGACTGAAGAAGCGGGGGATCGATCTGCGAACCCTGGATTGGTGGGGATAACAGGCATATTTTAAGGACAATTTTCCACATTTCTCCATAAAACTATATGTTGTGACCCTCATTAGAATCATCTTGCCGAGACGGTTCTGATGAGGGGTTACAGCATAAGTTTTCATTGAGAAATAGAAAAAACTATTGCAGAGCTTCTCCTAAAACTCACCTTGTCAGGAGCTATTGAATACTTACAGCAAACATGTGACATCTCACCCACCCATCCTTCTATTCCATTTTTTTTCTGAAGACAAAAACATAAATAATAAATGAAGAAAATAAAGCAACAACAACAACAGAGAACAAGACCCCCTCTCCCCCCATCCCCAAATAAATACAACAAAACAAAAACACTAAAATTTTACCACCTTTTCCAGGTGAATATTAAGGAAATAGATACAGGTCGCAAGGCCCTGCCTGATTCCTTTGTGCCAGTGAAGTACGAGTCCAATAGTGGCGAAGCACTGTTCATTGATATTATTGACCAGGCTACAGAGGTAAGTGGTAGCTTTAATTGTAGTTTACCATTAAATGCCCCAGTAATGTTGCATTTACGAAAGTGGGGTGGCTGGCTGGGGGATGCGGGGTGGGTGGGGGGAGCATTTTATTGAGCCTGAAATATAGTAAATCAGCCACTGCTGAAATATCTCTAATAAACAGAATTATGGTGAATGGGTATACTTTCAGAGGAATCAGCTCTTCTATCTTTTTGCCTCCCTTCTCAGTAGTGGGGACAACACTTGAAGGAATGAATTTGCTCCTAGGGGCAAATTCTTTCCTTTAAGATTGGACCCATTTCAAAGAGCTGCCTCATGCAGAGAAGCAAACAGGAATTTATGAAAGTTAATATGTTAAACATTATGTTTGGAAAAGAAGCAGGGGATGTTTATAAGGATGAATATGGTAGATTTCTGTAGATTTCTGTAAAAGGATTACCGTGTTTATGCTGCTAAACACCCTTGGGGTTAGATTTTTTGGAACAGGGCCTTTATGTAGAGTCTGAAAGGCAACTGATATACCTCTTGTCAAAGTGTTTTCAGGAAACCAGGATCGGAGGTTATAAAACTTGAGTACATCCTCAAACTCAAAATAAAGCACACTGATTGGCTGCTTCCGGGCACCGTAAGGTCACCATAGCCGCGCAGTAAGGTCTCCTACAATGCAATAAGAGCTCCACGGGCGCGCACAATGGTCGTTGTGCTAACGCCGTGGTCGTCCGTGGGGTTTGCACGGAGATCGTACGGTGTTCTTTGAGATGTCACTGCGTCTTTAACGTGCTTATACGATGTGTCCACGGCATGTCATTTATTTAACTGCGCTCTTACAAAGACTGTAAGAAGCTGTCATGGCGATAATTGGGCTCCCTTGGAGATTTTACCGCGCCCATCAGCGCTTGTATGACAAAAGCAAACAAAATAGATTAAAAAATGAGATATGCAAACAGTTATGATAAAAGCAAACAAAATACTATAAACAACGAGATATGCAAATAAGCATTCCTTTCACTATGTCAGATGTACGCTAGTAAGCTGGACTCCTGCTTGCCCATATGCAGGTCCAGCAGTTCCAAAATGCTGCAGACGCTGGAAGACGACGACGGAGGAGGGCCCAAAGGCACAGAATGCTTTGGGTCTGGCCATGGCTGGAGGAAGCTAGACGGTTTCAGCATGGCCACTTTCATCGTCTCATGCCTGAGCTGCGATATGAGGATATTTCTGTTGTGCAAACGAACGTCTTCAACACGCCTTCAGCGCAGTGCGAATGCAGTGAAAGCGCAGTGCATGAATCGTGAGCGCCGTGAAAGCACAGTGAAAGCGTCGTGAGAGCGCAGAGAATCGCCAACAAGAACTCCGTAGGAACACCATAGAACGCCATGCGAACTCCGGAGCAACGCCTTGGTTGCTGTCAGGATGCCATGACAGGCCCTTTTTCACGAAAAATATCAGGGTTTTCTTGCGATCTCACCCCGCTCCGGAAAATTAAACAACTCCGTGCCAGCGCAGAGGAAACGTGGCTCGGTGTGACAGGGGCTTTAGATAATGACTCTAACTGTCCTAAAAATTGAACAGATGGGTTATTAGTGCAACTGTGCATAGCAAAGGAGTGCTTATGCAATACCCTTTGTGTATGTGTGTATCTGCATGCATGTACATGTATGTTGGCACTTTTGTGGGTGTTAGCAAAAATATTCACCTGTTGCATTTAGCTCAGTTTCTAGGTAACCAAAAGGAATAGAGTCAGCACACTTGCTCCACAGGAACATCTGGGGAAGATCTACTTAATGTAGTGATGCATATCTGGTTATGATCCATATTTGAGCCGCAACACAACAAAACCAACAATGTGGTTGTGCACCCACCGTAGACTCAGATCAGCCTGGGCATCCGCCCAGTATGATCAGACTCTTCATTAAGTGCTCAAAGGGTTACTAAGAGTCTAAGCTACCTCCATTTGGACAGCGAAGGCTCTGATCAGACTGGGCAGATGCCCAGGCTGATCTGAGTTTGTGCTGGGCGCTTAACCACATTGTTGGTTTTTATCGTGTCGCGGCTCATTTGGTGATTCGCTGTAAGGCGTGTCATAGCATTTCGTGGTTTGTTGTGGTAACTGCTTAGTTTGCTTGGTTGCCATAGCAACTTAAATTCCGAAAGTGGCTAAAGATTCAAAAACCATATTCTCAGTAGCCAAATGGCTGGCAAAGCTGAAACTTAGCTGAACTGCTTCTACATAGGGCTCTGTAAAAATAATATTTTTTTGTGTCAGTCAGTATATGAGCCACAACACAACAAATTTAAAGAGTAACTACACTTCAGGAACTGACTGAATCAGATCCCAAACCCTATCCCCAACATCAAAGGGAAAGATTGACAAAGACATCCCAACAAACAATAAATTACAAGTGATAAGCCGAGTCAGCAGCTCTTTCCCAAATAGGTGGCAACTCAGCTATCTTAATTGAACTAAATAATTTAGACCAACAGAAGGGTAACAACAGACTAAGCAAATTATACGAAAAACATTTAACAATTATTTTTACCTATTTTCTATTTTTATTATAGAAGGGTTGGCAAAATGGCATGTGCACCCAGCAAAGACTCAGATCAGCCTGGGCATCTGCCCAGTCTGATCAGAGTTTTCGCTGTGTGCTTAAAAGGTAGCTTACATCCTCTGTCAGCCTGGAGGTAGCTTACATCCTTAGCTACCTTTTAAGCACACAGCGAAAACTCTGATCAGACTGGGCAGATGCCCAGGCTGATCTGAGTCTTTGCTGGGCGCACATGCCTCTTTGTTGGGTTTGTCGTGTCATATAGCACTTTGACTTTCACTGGGAAAATTGAAAATTAGCTTTCACGGCTTTAGCATTTACAGATATAATGACAGATCTTTGACAGAAAGTCTTCTTTAAGGTTGCCCTCTATCAAACATACCTTATTTGTTTGGTTTTGAGATGGGGGTTATTCCCTTTGAAAATAATCTTAAACATCTAGAGCCATAAAAAGCAGTGCCGAGAGGTATTAACAGCGGTGCATCAACAGGCGAAAAGCTGTGTTTCAACAAGGGTTTTCACGTGCTGCTGATGCACGATGGCAGAGAAATCATTATGCTTGTGATCTTTGGGATTGTTTCAGAAGACAAAAACAGGTATTATAGTCAAATTACACAAGAATGATTTACATATATCTGGTAATTTTAGAAGGGTAATCTCCTGTCTTATAACTATTTAAATGCTGCATGGTTTTATGCTAGCTTAGTTGCCAAGATCACTAGTGGGCAGAATATTCAACAACTGACAATGTACTAGCCAAAAGGCTGAAAAAGCCTGACATTTTACAGAAATGTAGCTTCAGTGCTACCACATCAGATATACGGTGTTTGTAGCACAGCAGTACAGGGCATAATGGCTCTCTTAAATTTACATAAACTTACTTGAAAGAAGAAAGTAGGGAGATAGTTTGTAAACTGAGGTTTTTGATGCAGAAATGAGTGTCTCACTCAAAAATAGGGAGACCCGACATATCTGCAGGGAAGATACAGCTTTCTCAGCAGTGCAGCAGATAAGGAGGGGTAACATGGCTAATTTTAGGATAATTTCCTGTATTTCTCCATATAAAACATATATTATGACCCCTCATTAGAATTGTCTTGCCAAGATGGTTCTTATGAGGGGTCACAACTTACGTTTCACTTATTGTGACCCCCATTTGCACTGTCCCACAAAGTTGGTTCTAATGAGGGGTCTCAACATACGTTTTCTTCGAGAGATAAGTAAAATTATCTCTGACTTATCCCTCTTACCCTTTCTTATCTGGAGCTCTGATTGTGCAGTATTGTTGTGAGGATCGAAGTATTACAGAATTGTTTCCTTTTAAATCAATATTACATATTGCAAAATTTAGTCTGAAACCTAGGTTTTATGATGAAATATGAGGTGCTTTTATTATCGGTTTGTTTATCTAAAAAGTGTTGCCAGAAGGACTGCTCATATTTTGTAATAATACAAGCCAATTTTAATAAAAAGCTTTTTTTCTGTATTCTGTCAATTTAATTTTCATGGAGACATTGAAAGAAAACACCATTTTCATGTCTACTTAAAGTAAATAGTCTTTCAGCAGTACCATAAAAATACTGAAAATTTGGACACCTAAAATATACACTGTAACAGTACCATAATGATCCTAAATGTTCAGACAGACAAGTCTGATCAAACATTGTAGACTCAGATCAGAGTCTATAATGTAAGCATCATTAATTTTGCGTTAATGTGTGTAAAATTAAAATTAAAAGAGTTCCTACAAGAGCAGAGAACACATTCAGAAGATGGAGCGTGTACTATACTTCCACTTTCTACGAATTTTTTAACAATAATTTCGGGTGTATGAAATTTTAGGGTCATTACGGTAGTAAAATTTGAGCAGTTTGGTTTATTAGTGCAGTAATTCGTCTAGAAAAAATGCTGCTGGAATGGCAGACAGTGTTGACCCTGACAAGGAGCAGCGAGGTCTGGGTTTGCTCTGTTTGCATTTTCTGTGCGAACAGTAAGAGCTTTTTACAGTAAACTTATTATCAACGCAAGATGGGCAGAACTACAGATAAGAGGGAGTATTAAAGGTAATTCAAAGATAATTATTCTTATATTTCAACAAAAACATATGTTGTGACCACTCATTAGAACCGTCTCTCTGAGACGGTTCTTATGAGGGGTCACAAATATGGTTTTATGGAGAAATATCCAAAATTATCCCTAAATTATACCATTTACCCTTTCTTATTTGGGGCACTGATGGGGCAGTCGCAGTTGCATGCATTATTGGCTAATGGCAGCCAATAAACAAATTATTATTTTTTTAGTTAGAAGCATAAAAAGCAGATTAAATATTTATGTCTGCAAATTAAAGCAAAAGATGTTTCATCAGAGCATTATCAACTTGAAATTCAAAGGTGAGAGGGCAAACACTGTAAATGCAGATGAGGTGGCTCATTATTGGAAATTATCCTTTTTGGAAAGGTTTCATAGTGTTTAGAAGCAAACAGGAAGTTGCGAAAGTTGTTTTCTTTTCATGGAACGAGAAAGCAACAACAACAAAAACAACAACACATTTTAAAATGTCAGAGTGTTTGAATTTCCTAATGTGTTAAGATTTTGGATGGACACACAGCGCCAAGTGACTGTGCAACTATGGTTCTGTACCGTTGAGCCACTTGGGTAACGTCGATAAGAGAATTGAACTGAACTGAACTGAACTAAGATATTGGGATACCTAAAAACCATAAATTTTCCATTTGGGGCAAATGGAAAATTAATGGTTTTACATTGGGACACTGAAAACCATTAATTTCCAATTTTGATTAATGGAAAAGTTCTGGTTTTAGGTGCCCCAATACCCAAGCTCTTAAGAATATCTTTAGCAATATGTTATGTCATATCTTAACAGACTTGGCTTTTATTATTATGTAAAAATTATAGCTGATAGATATGTCAGTATTTATTGTTTTTAAATGTCTCATGTGGTGCAGAAAGTAATAGCATAATGTTCTTTTGTTAAAAGCAGCTCGAGGGGATGGTTTCAGTAAAAGTAGGAGTTGGATCAGGAAAAAAAGGCATTTTATAAGAGTTCTAGACAATGGAAGTATTTTAGGATAAAAGATCAGTTTGGTCAATTCTTCATTAAACATAAATCAGGAGACATGACATAGTTTCTTTTTTGATGGAGAAGTTTGTACCACTAAAATTAAATTGGGTGGTGTTGGGGTGGGGGAGGAGGAGAAAGGAGAGGCAGGGACATAGTTTTTATCTGTGTAGATCCTGTTGGTGTTGGCGAAGTTTTTCCTTCCGCTGATTCAAGAAGAGCAGTTGTCAGTTACTGGCGAAAGTATGTTCACTTAGTACTGGTTAACTGCATAGGCAGTCTAAGCCTGCACAGGTATAGTGTGGTTAGATTAACTGACCGTCACGACATGACCATAGATGTTTACCGTGGATGTAAAGCAATAATACAACACAACACAACTCTACCCTTATGTGCTTGAAATATTGGACACCTTAAACCAGTTATGTTCCATTTATGCTTAAGTAACTTCCTAAAAACCATTAATTTTCCTTTTGCCTAAATTTGCTTAAGCATTGGGACACCTAAAAACCAAAAATTTTCCATTCGGGACAAACGGAAAATTAATGGTTTTGGGTGTCCTGATACTTAAGCTCAAATGGAAAATTTATGGTTTTTAAGTACATGTATCCCAATACTTAAGCACAGATGGTAAATTAATGGTTTTTAGGTGCCCCAATATTTAAGCACATTAGGATATTTCCTGATCATACTGTTGGATTATTACCAAACTGGCATGGAATCATCAGGTGGAGCAGCCCCCTGTTTGCACCACACAACCCAAATAACCCAAACAAGGAGCACCTTGCGGCCTCTATGTGAAACCTGCAGGCATCAGTTATAAACAAGATTGTCTCACCAGGCTCAGACAAATTGATGATAATTGGTAACCTTAATTCATAAATATTCATGTCATCTCGACATGATTTATAATAGAAATAGATACATAGTCTGACTTCAGGTACATCATGCTGGTCAGTGGGTTGTTCTGGCAAAGTGAAATACAAATCAAGTAGCTAAGGAATTTGTTGTTGGACAAGAACTTAGAAGTTGTCAAAAGAAATTGGTCTGTCATACTTCAAGTGCCAAAAAAAAGTAGTTGAATCTGTAAAAAGATTAGATATAAATAGGGTGGATGATAAATGTTGTTGTCTACTTGTTTTGCACTTCTCAAGGTCTTCTGGTTTAGCAAAGACAATTCTGCAAGGCATAGTGACAGGAAAAGAAGTGGTAGACAGTAAGAAGAGGTGGGAAGACAATATTACGGTGCTTCTATATAGTTAAAATTGGGTTTAGGGCCTTTGTGGGTGCTCTTTTTTATTGTATTGATAAGACATCAATGTCCTGTGCTCTGACAGTAGTAGTATGATTGATTATGCTGACCAAAAAGACTTTGGGATATACAAAGTTGGAATATAAGGAATGAATTTCATTTTTATACCCCGCCACACGTTAGTGGTGTGGTATTATGTTTTCACGTTGGCTGTCTGTGTGTCCGTCCCCCCGTCCGTCCATAGTATGTACGTCCGTCCGTCTGCACTTCATTTCCATTCGATAACTTAAGTATTTATCATCGGATTTCCTTCAAATTTTGCATATGCATTTGTACCGAGAACGTCTAGCTTGGGATTGTTAATGGGCAAATTTCGTCAATTTCTGACAGAGTTATGGCACTTGTCAATGTACAAAAAATGGTTTCTGGCCTCTAGTTCCTTTACTACTTGGAGTATCATGATGAAACTTCACAAACATGATCAAAGTAACAAAAGCTTTGTATGAGCACAGAAATTTTATCATCGGGGGTTATCTGCCCCTGCCCTGGGACTATATACATGTATAAAATCATGAAAAATTCCATATAAAATCAGAGTTTGAAGCAATTTTTCTGAAACTTTCAGCAAATGATCAGAGTGATGAAAGCCTCCAGTGATGCTCAAATTTACCCATGGGAGTTATCTCCCCCTGACTCCCCGGCTATATACATGCATAAATCTGGAAAAATCAGTGTGTGAAAAAGGTTTGCAGTGGCGGGGTATCACACAGTCATTTTCGATGCTTTTATTTTGTGATTGAATTGATGTGTAAAGGCCTGCAAATCTGTTACAAACCTAACATAAAGCCCTTTTATTGTTTTCAGTTTGCTACTACACAATGATAAAATCCCAAAAAATAAAATGCATTTCTATACAATGTGTTGATTTCTTCTGTACCATAATAATGCATTTGAGTTTTATTTCACATATGGGCTTCTTCATGCAAAAACGTACATGCCAAACATAAATGATGAAGACACTGGCTAGTCTAAGCATCCATGCAGTCTAGTTTGTGCCATCAGTATAAGCCAGTAGAATTTGCAGGGCCCATATATGGTGTTTGCAAACAGCAAAAGCTCTGATCAGACTGCACGGATGTGCAGTCTGATCCGAGATTTTGCTGTTTGCATATGTATAAAGCACCATTTTCACATTGCCACAGCTTGTATGTTTGATAACATTGGATGAAAATTTGATCACATATTGTATATAGATTTTGATATATGGGCTTCTTTGATATTGGAACCAGAGACGGCTTGATGAATTAAATTAGCAACTTTATAAGATGTTTCCTAATTTCATTGCACTGTTAAGAGTTTGCTTTTCTCTAATGATCTTAGAAAAAGTTGTCCATAAACTGGTTTCAGTGAAACTGGTTCAGTTTTTCAGACCTCTTATGGGGGTACAATTATTTCTTTTCATTTTCCATGAAAGGACAGGTTTTCGCCCCTCATTAAAACTATAGTGAAATTGTCCTTTATTCTTAAAGCGCAAAAAAATCAGACAACAGAATTTAAATCTGCAAAATTTCAAAAATACTTTGTCCAAGCTATATCATATTGAGAATTTGAAGACTAGAGGCAAACAGTGTAGCTCCAGATGAGGTGGCTCATGATGAGCCACCTCAGTTGGATCCACAATATTGGCAAATTATTTCATTGTTGAGTGTTAATTACATTCAGCCCCTCAAAAGAACTACATTGGCAAGGGAGTTCTGGTGATGTGCCACAACATAAACTTTTATGGCTGATTGTCCAAAGCATATTTTGTTATGGAGCCACCACATTTTTTAAAGACAAAGGAACTCTAATAGGAAACCACTGCTTAGGTTTTGAATTTAGAAAGCCTGAACATATATTTTTGGGTGAAATAATAAATATTAATATCAGTCAACTCTTGATATCTCGAGCACTGATATCTCAAAGTACATTTTGATATAAAAAAATATATATTTTGAACATATTTCCTATTTTCAATTCTTGATATCTCAAACTATTGATATCCCAATGTAAATTTTCTGGGACAAGAAAATTGACCTTTTGATATCTGTAGTTTGGGATCAATTTCAACTTTGAGATATCGAGAGTTGACTATATCAGAATCATCATTAAAAACTCACATTAACTAGAGAACGTTTTCACTTGTTCATGATTTATATCATCAGTTGCCATTTTATTTCTCAAGGAAGTTAACTTGTGACACCCCACTCTTCCTGCAGTTTGCTCATTTGAATTTTGTCTCGAAGCTGAAGGAGGTTGGGAGACATATACTATAATCTGGGCAGAAGTACCTCATTGTGGCAACAACAACCAATGGTTTTGTGGCTTATGAGCAAGAACTATTTCAAAATTGTCATCAGACCCTGTTTTGCCTTGTCAATTGACCCTGTTTTGCATGAACCTTGTTATCTACAGACGTGAAAAAAAGAGACGAAAATATAGGAAATGAACAATGCTTAAAGAAACCTTTCAAGTTCTTTGTCTGCTAGAGCAGTATGGTAAATTAAATATCTTACTAAGTTAACATTGTTAGCAACAGTACAGTGCTCCGTCAGGAGGTAATTTGAACAACAACAAATGTAACAGTGCTCCAGTGCCCCAGTACTATCACCTTACGTCCATTGGTGTTTCTGGGTCAGAAAAATATACAGCACTCAATCAGATATAAGACCAGGCCCAGAGGTTATAAAAGTTGAGTACATTCTCAAACTCAAAAAAAAAAAAAAAAAAAAAAAAAAAAAGCACGCTGATTGGCTGCTTTCGAGCACATGCTCAGAAGCAGCCAATCAGTGTGCTTTATTTTGGGTTTAAGATTATTCTCAAGTTTTATAACCTGGAACCCAGGGCATATTGACCTCAAAAAGGAAAACCAGTTACAGTAGGACTTCCCTGGCTCCAACAGGCTTAGGACCATGAAAATTCAGTTCCAGCCAAGGGTGGTTCTAGCCATTCAGGGTTAGTTTCTGTACAAAGTGGCCTCTAGGGACCAAGGAAAGAGTTCTAGTGAGATGGGTGGTGGGGGGGGGGTTTGGTTAATCAGCCATCAGGGTTCGAGGCATTGAAGTTCTACTGTACATTAGTTTGCATAACATGATTTTCTTTCTGCCAAAAAAGTCCCCAAAATCTAGATCCATATCTTTGATAGAACACACACAAATAAAACACCCCAAATCTTATAACCTTATAACTGAAAAAGTAATACAGTCATTGCTATGAGGAAAAGGAAATATTCTGTTATGATAGCAGTGCTCAGGCTGTAGCTTAATGCTGATTGTGATGGTACATGTTCCCTACGAAAATTCTGACATGATTACAGCAGGAGTCCTGCTGGAAATTGACAGGAATTTCATTTTCAGGCTGAATTATAACAGTACTTGGAAAATGATAAAAAATCCACTCAAGATTCCAGCAGGAAAATTTGAAAAAAATCATGCCAGGAATTCTAGCAGGAAAACAGAGCTGAAAATATTGCAAAATTATTTGAATCTAGCATAAAGATTTTGGCAGTACACTTCAACTACTCAGTGAATCATAAGTGATAAATTCAACTTGAAGACTGGCCATGCTGTTTGTTTCTACTAAACATATTAAAAAGTTTTCTGTGTTATTTGAAGTATGAATTAATAACAGCTAGTATGAAGAGAATGTAAGTTTAATTATTTTTTTACCATTAATGCATACATTCCAAAGGCAGATTTAAGTTTAGGGGTAAAATATTCAATTTATACACAATTTCATGTACCCCACCCACATCCCTGGACATAAAAATGAAAATGAGTTTAATATACCGGTATGTGTGGTAGTAACAGAATTTCTTTCTGTCATAAACTTGTGTTAAAGAGCAATGGCAGTACTGATCCATGTCTATAATGTAATCATAATACCCAAGAAATTGACAGGATATGTGTTCTGTTGTGCTTTATAAAGCCACTGTGTATGTGAAAGTTTTAAATAGCATGTTGAAAGAGTATGTCAAGGTCTTTGTGTAATATGCAACACAACCTCTAGCTGTACTAAATTCATGCCAACAATCCTGTCCATATTCCTGGCAGGATTCCTGCAGGATTCCTGCCAGGAATTTCAAATTTTACAGCCAGAATACTGCTCATTTGAATATTCCTGGTGGGAATCCTGCCTGAATTCCTGCCTGAATTCCTGCTAATTCAAACATTTCACTTAATTTTCCACACTGAGTCCTGCTGGACTCCTGTAGGGAATTTGATATTATAGTGAAAAGTTCACGTGGAATACCCATTGGGAAACTTTTTCATGTCCAGATTCCTGCCAAGAATCCTGTTACAATTACTGCAGGAATACTGCTACTGTCCTGTTGGACAATTCCATACAGGTCACTTTCATGGGCTTAAATATTGAAGTTTGGTTAAACTTTTGTTTCTTTTTTTTTATTGAAAGAAAATCTAGATTTAGTTTATACTTTAACTAATGTTGAATACTGATAAAAATTTTAACAAAATAATACCTCCACCCCTATCGGATATGACATTGAAATCAAAATCAAAGTACATAACTTTTCTGTTACCTGATGGATTTTCTTTATACTGTGTGTCAGATTTGATAATGGTCCAGAGTTTAAAAAACTCTCGCCCTTCCTCCTTTTGTATCTTAAGGGGAAGGGTTGTATGTTAAACAGTTAGTTTTAAGTTTAAATTATTTAAGGCTTAATGTTTTAATTTATAAATAGATCATGGATATCACATGCTTGCCAAAAGTTTTATACACTGCAAGCCACACCCGACCATGATGACATGCTAGGCAAGCTAGATCACAAACATAGAAGTTTGGCTACATGATTGGCAGGCTTCAGTTCAGGCAAACTATGCTATCAGGCAATAGCTCTTGCTTCTTGTGTTAATGACGAATGATCTAATTTGTAAGATAAGCTTTGGGCTTCTTTAAGTTAACAAGACATTGTTAAAAAATGTAGTAATCTGAGACCATTGACATATTTTGCTAATGGCTGTGACAAGGATGTGCCATAGGTATTCTAAGTATTGGGATAGATAGGCCTTGGGGAAACTTGCACACCCAGATCAGACTGATCAAGGTCTAGTGTCATTGTTAATCGATCCATCTGCATCTTTTGGATGCATTTACTACAATGTAAAAACAAACTGTCCTTTCTTTAGGACAGTTATAATAATTATTGTTTTAGGTGTCCATATTTTCAGAATTTTCATGCTATGTCAAACTGACATTGTGATAATTTCAAAGTACAGGTCAACCTATAGTGGATAAATCCAAATCATTTTGGACAGGATTTATGTTGGTGTGGCCCCTTATCATTACCATACTTTTTGGCCATGAGATGGGGTGATTTCTCCTTCTAAAATGACACCAAATATGTAAATTAGCTGTGTTACTTCTGCTATAAGATGGTTTTTCCACTTACAAATCAATCCCAAAACTTTAGATACATCTTCTAAATTGGATTTGGGTGTTTCGTTGGAATGCTTTGACCGGCAAAATCCCTGCCTTGTAGCCAAACAAATATGATAAGGTAAAAAGCAACTCTTAAATTAATAAGGCATCATTAATAAAGGATAAAATCCAGGGAGTACATTGACACTACTGATGACTGAAACCATGAAAGTACATGTGTAATTCATTTTAAGCGCCTGAGACAAAAAAAGCTTATTTTGCAACCAGAGTAGATCTTGATGAGGCGGCTCATGATGAGCCGCTACATCTAGCTCTGCAACAATATTTGCCCTCTAGTCTTTGAACTCTGAATATGATATAGCTTGAATGAAACATTTTTACAGACGTAAATTTTGTTGTCTGCTTTTTGGTGCTGAAGAGATATACAAGAAAAAGTAGCCAGCCTACCAATTTCTAATTGATCAGCAAGGCCATGATTTTCACATTCATTGTAATGCAGTATTTAGGCAATAATGATTATTTCAAAAATTGTATCAGTACTGGTGGGAAATTCTCATTGAGGCAAAGCAGAAAAAAGGTAGAACTTTTTCCATACATTTTAAGTATCACCAGATCTGTACCTTTGCTGGCTCTCTGGTGAGTAATGATTGAAGTGCAACAAGTAGATATAATCAGATGTAATCAGGGTTTTCTGTCTACAGACCTATTTGTTCCTTTTAAAGAAATAGCTGTAAAGCATTATCGTGTGTCAAAACTGTCTGATGGCTACATTGTAAGCACAGAATGATGGATTATTGTAGTTTGAATAAAGTTTGTCTGAAGAGTTTTCTTAAGAAACTTGTTACAAAGCATTTCTGAACCATGTTGTCTGGATATTTTAATGGGAAATAATAGCTGTCTTAAATTTTTTTCATATAACATTCGTGCAGTTTTGTATTATTAAAATAACAGAAAAGAGATTTCATCTTCAGGGAATATATGTAATTATTTAGCAGAGCTCCAGATAAGAGGGGGTATTGAGGATAATTATGTCCCCCCACCAAAGGTGAGGGGGGACATATTGTTTTCAGTGCGGATCCCGGTGCGTCGGCGTGACAGATTCTTGTATGCACGATATCTCTTGAACCAATGGATGGAATTTCACCAAACTTGCATGGATACATCATTGGGACAGCTGATTAGATTTTGGTGACTTTGACCATATTTTCAAGGTCACTGGACGACTTAGATGACAATTTCTTGTACCCCCTATATCTCCTGAACCAATGGATGGAATTTCACCAAACTTGCATGGATACATCATTGGGACAAGTTTAAGAGCTGATTAGGTTTTGGTGACCTTGACCTCATTTTCAAGGTCACAAGAGAACTTAGATGACAATTTCTTGCACCCACTATATCTCCTGAACCAATGGATGGAATTTTACCAAACTTGCAATGATACATCATTGGGACAAGTTTAAGTGCTGATTAGATTTTGGTGACCTTGACCTCATTTTCAAGGTCTCTGGAGGACTTAGATGACAATTTCTTGAACCCACTATATCTCCTGAACCAATGGATTGACTTTCACCAAAATTGCATGGATACATCACTGGGACAAGTTTAAGAGCTGATTAGTTTTTGGTGACCTTGACCACATTTTCAAGGTCACAGGAGGACTTAGATGAGAATTCCTTGTACCGACTATATCTCCTGAACCAATGGATGGAATTTCACCAAACTTGCATGGATACATCACTGGGACAAGTTTAAGAGCTGATTAGGTTTTGGTGACCTTGACCACCTTTTCAAGGTCACAAGAGGACTAAGATGAATATTTCTTGTACCCACTATATCTCCTGATCCAATGTATGGAATTTCACCAGACTTGCCTAGATACATCATTGGGACAAGTTTAAGAGCTGATTAGATTTTGGTGATCTTGAACTCTTTTTCAAGGTCACTGGAGGACTTAGATGACAATTTCTTGTACCCAGTATATCTCCTGAACCAATGGATGGAATGTCACCAAACTTGCATGGCTACATCATTTGGACAAGTTTAAAAGCAGATTAGATTTTGGTGACCTTGACCTGATTTTCAAGGTCACTGGAGAACTTGGATGACAATTTCCTAATACCACAATATCTCATCTACCAATGGATGGGATTTCACCAAACTTGCATGGATACATCACTGGGACTAGCTTAAGAACTGATCAGATTGTGGAGACCTTTACCTCATTTTTAAGGTCAAAAGCTAACATTAGCATTCTTATTTTTTTTCTCTTAAAAATTAGTTATATCTTGATCCAGCTGACAGATATTCATCAGACTTGCATGAATATATGTTTGTGACAGGTTTAAGACATGTTTAGTATTTGGTGACCTTGACCCATTTTTCAAGGACATAATCATCTATGTAGGATATCTTTAGAACCAGTGGATGGATTTTCTCCAAACTTGCCTAGATATTTTACTTGTACAGAGTTTTTATTCATTAGAGGGGATGGGAAATGGGCTAGTGGGGGGGGGGGACACCAGTTTTTCTCTGAAAAACATTTTTAGTTCAAAGATAATTTTTCTTATTTCTCAGTGAAAACATATGTTGTGACCCCTCATTAGAACCGTCTCGGTGAGTCGGTTCTAATGATGGGTCACAACGTCTGTTTTTATGGAGAAATAAAGAAAATTATCCCTAAATTACCCCTGTTACCCCTTCTTTTCTGGAGCACTGTATAATTATTTAGATGTATTCATATTGAGCCACAGTAAACTTTGCCATCAGAATCAGTGCTGCTCACTGATCAATTCATGCTTTGCCAGTGCCTCCTATTAGAGTCTGTACTGTTCACTAATAGAGGACTAAGTCTGGTCTCTTTACCATCATTAGCTGCATGATTGTCAGAGTCTGCCCTTTTCAGCCATACTCTTCACTGTTTGTCACCTTTGTGCACTTTTATTACCACAATGTACATTGGTGTCTGTCAGAAACTGCCCTTAAAGTCTGCTTCATTGTTTTCCTCCAAAGAGTATTTTATGCTGTCAGAATCAGAATCTACACCGTTTTCCATCAGAGTGTACTTTTTGTGGCTGGCTATCAGAATTTACACTTTGTCCATCAGAGCATGCACTTGTTGTGGCCATCAGTGCTTTAATCAAAGAGCAGTCTTTGCAGCCATCAGAGCCCTTTATGTTTTTCAGTCAGTCTGCAAGCAGTCTTTACAGCCGTCAGAATTTTCAGTGCTTTCAGTCAGAGTCTAGAGTCTGAACTCTTTGCAGCCATCAGAATCTTCAGTGCTTTCAGTCAGAGTCTGCACTCTTTGCAGTCTTCAGAATCTTCAGTGTTTTCAGTCAGTCAGCACTCTGAATTAGAATCTTCAATACTTTCTGTCTGAGTCAGCACTCTTTGATGCCATCAGAATTTTCAGTGTTTTCAGTCAGTCAGCACTCTGAATTAGAATCTTCAATACTTTCTGTCTCAGTCTGCACTATTTGATGCCATCAGAATTTTCAGTGTTTTCAGCGAGAGCCTGCATTCCCTGCATCCATCAGAATGTTTATTATTTTCAATCAAATTGCACTCTTTGCAGCCATCAGAAATTTTGATACTATCAATGATAGCTTGCTCTCTTTTCAGCTATCAAAATCTTCAGTTATTTCAGTAAGAGCCTGCACTTTTTGCAGCCATTAGAACTTTTGTTTTCAGTCAGTTTGCCCTTGGCAGCTATAAAGATTTCAATGCTATCAATGAGTCTTTATTAATGATTTCAGTGAAGGCCTGCACTCCTTGCAGCCATCAGTCTTTATTAATGATTTCAGTGAGAGCCTGCACTCCTTTCAGTGATGAGAGGGTGCTCTTTTTGAAGTCATCAGAATTTACACTTTGTCCATCAGACATAGAGCCTGCACTCATTTCAGCCATCAGAAGCTTCAGTGCTTTTAATCAAAGAGAAGTCTTTGCAGCAGTCAGAATCCTTAATGTTTATCAGTCAGTCTGCAAGCAGTCTTTGCAGCCATCAGAACCGTAAGTGCTTTCAGTCAGAGTCTAGAGTCTGAACTCTTTGCAGCCATCAGAATCTTCAGTGCTTTCAGTCAGAGTCTGCACTCTATGCAGTCATCAGAATCTTCAGTGTTTTTAGTCAGTCAGTACTCTGAATCAGAACCTTCGATACTTTCTGTCTGAGTCAGCACTCTTTGATGCCATCAGAATTATCAGTGTTTTCAGTTAGAGCCTGCACAGACTCTGCAGCCATCAGAATGGTTATCAATATTTTCATTCAGTTTGCACTCTTTGCATCCATCAGAAACTTTGATACTATAAAGGATCAAGCTTGCACTCTTTGCAGCTATCAAAATCTTCAATTCTTTCAGTAAGAACCTGCACTCTTTGCAGCCATTAGAATTTATATAAATGTTGTCATTAGCAGTTTGCACTGTTTGCTACAGTCAATAATTGCGTTGCTATCAATGAGGGCCTGCAGTCTTTGCAGCCATCAGAATCTTCAGTGCTTTCAGTGAGAGCCTGCACTCTTTGCAGCCATCGGAATCTGTATTATAATTTCAGTGATAGCCTTGGTTCCTTGCAGCTGTTTCATCAGAGCCTTTACTCGTTGCATGCATCTGAATCTTTATTCATTTTTCTATCAGAATTTGCTTTCTTTGCAGCCATTAGAATCTGTGCTCTTGGCATTGGGGTTTGACTCTTATCATTCAGCAAAAATATATTGGCAAGAGAAATTGCAACAGAATTGAAAATGGTAATGTGATATATTTCTTTTCTCCTTTGTGACATGATTTGCTTTCTGTAGCTAATGTTGTTCCGATTCTTGTAGGGATTAGGCTGACATGACTGAGTGCCACATAATAAGGTCATTGACTTATCAGTACAACCCTAAAGGAAAGTTTGACACAGTTGTTATACTTGCACGAGTCTTAAAGCACCAAAAAAGGTAGGCGAAAAGATTTATGTCTCTGGAATATAAGAAAATTTTCCACACAAGATATTCAAAGAATAGAAGCCAAACAGTGTAGTTTCTGCTGAGGATGCTCAGTATGAGCAACCTGGCGCGGGAGGAGAGGCTACTATTAAAGGAAAGAATTTTTATGCCCCCGCCATTTTTAATGGGGAGGGGGGGGGGGGGCATATAGTATCACTGCTCTCCATATGTATGTCTGTTCTGTCTGTATCTCCATCTGTCCTGTACAAAAATGGTATCCATTTGATATCTTTTGAAAACATTGGTGTATTAAATTCATATTTTATACACAGGTATATTATCATAAAATACAGTTCAAAGTTTGATTTAGGGTAAAATCCATCAATTATTATGGGAGTTATAGCCCTTTTTCGACTTCATTTTGTATGAAAAAAAGGTTTCCGTTCATTATTTTTTGAAAAGATTAGTGTATTGGATTCATATTGTATACACAGGTATATAATCATAAAATACAGGTCAAGTTTGATTTAGGGTAAAATCCATCAATTATTATGGGAGTTATAGCCCTTTTTCGACTTCATTTTGTATGAAAAAATGGCCATTCATTATCTTTTGAAAAGATTAGTGTATTGGATTCATATTTTATACACAAGTATTTAATCATAAAATACAGGTAAAGTTTGATTTAGGGTAAGATCCATCAATTATGGGAGTTATGACCCTTTTTCGACTTAATTATACCCCCGACATACGAAGTATGTCGAAGGGTATATAGTTTTCGTCTTTCCGTCCATTCGTCCGTTTGTCCGTCTGTCCGTCCATTCTTCAGTTGGTCTGTGCGTCCGTCCGTTAACATTTGCGTTAAAGTTTTGCGTTAAGTTTTTAATTTTGCTTATGTTTCCAATATCCTTTGATGAAGCCTGTGGGTATGTGTCTAGATTTACTTACAGGTTCAAGCAGAATACTTATCATCATCTGGATGCTGCTGCTGACCTAAGGTCAAGGCCACAGACTTAAACCATTTGCGTTAAAGTTTTGTGTTAAGTTTTTAGTTTTGCTTATGTTTCCAATATCCTTTGATGAAGCCTGTTGGCATGTGCCTAGATTTACTTACAGGTTCAAGCAGAACACTTTTCATCATCTGGATGCTGCTGCTGACCTAAAGTCAAGGTCACAGACTTAAACATTTGCATTAAAGTTGCGTTAAGTTTATAGTCTTCTTTTATATTTCTTATATCCTTTGATGGAACCTTTTGATATTTGACTAGGGTTACTTTTAGGTTCATACAGAGTAGTTTACATCATCTGGCTGCTGCTGCTTACCAAAGGTCAAGGTCACAGACTTGTGTATTTTTGCGTTAAAGTTTTGCGTTAAGTTTATATTCTTTGCTTATATTTCCAACATCCTTCAATGAAACCTTATGATATATGACCAGGTTTACTTAAATGTTCATGCAGAATACTTGACATCATTCGGATGCCGCTGCTGACCTATGGTCAAGGTCACAGACTTAAACATATGAGTTTAAGTTTTGTGTGAAGTTTATATTTTGTATTTCCAATATCCTTTAATTGGACCTTTTGATATTTGATTAGGTTTACTTTTAGGTTCATTGCTGCTTATCAAACGTCAAGGTCACAGACTTGTATATTTGTATTAAAGTTTTGGGTTAAGTTTATATTCTTTGTTTATATTTCCAACATCCTTTGATGAAACCTTTTTGATATATGACTAGGTTTACTCTATGTTCATGCAGATTAGTTGACATCATCTGGATGCTGCTGCTGACCAAGGTCATGGGCACAGACTTATATGTTTACATTAAAGTTTTGTGTTAAGTTGGTACTCTTTGCTGATATTTGTAATATACTTTGATGGAACCATTTGATGGGTGACGTCTAAGTTCAAACCATGTATAAGATTGGTTTCATTAGGCAGTAGAATCATAAGGTGGTGGTTTCATTAGGCGGTGGCACTGGTCGGGGGTATACGTGAGCCCCTGCTCACTTGCTCTAGTTCATCTTGTATGAAAAAATGCATGGTTTCTGCTTGTTATCCTTTGAAAAGATTAGTGTATTTGATTAATTAGCATATTGGATTCATATTTTATACACAGATATATAAACATAAAAAACAGGTCAAGTTCGAATAAGGGGAAAATCTATCAATTATTATGGGAGTTATAGCTCTTTTTTGACATTATTGTGTACGAAAAAGTGGTTTGCATTCATTTTCTTTTGAAAAGATTAGTGTATTGGATTCCTATTTTATACACAGGCATATTATCATAAAATACAGGTCAAGTTTGATTATGGGTAGTATCCCTCAATTATTATGGGAGTTATGGCCCTTTTTCAACTTTATTTTGTACAAAAAAAGGTTTCCGTTCGTTATCTTTTGAAAAGATTAATGTATTGGATTTACATTTTACAATTTTAGGTTAAAATCCGCTAATAACTTTGGGAGTTATGGCCCTTTTTCAGCTTCATTTCATACAGAAAAAGGCAAAGGCTTATAGTCATATGCCTCAGAAATGCCCTTAATCTGCATTTGTTGGGCTTGTTTACTAGTTGTGTACCCGAATTTTTATTATATCAAGAAACGGTTGTGTAAACATCGTTGTACTTAAATTGTGAAATTTTTGGGAATGCCTGTTTTGTTGAATTAGTTTCAAGGTAAATATATTCACATTCAAGGGAAGTAAGCTCCTCTAAAAGGGTCTGCATTTCTTTATGGAAAGAATAAGCTCCGGAACCTAATTCTTTCATTTTAGAGAAGAGCTAATTTTGGAAGAGTTATCATCATCTGTGGGAAAAACAGGAAAAGTCCTATTTCCCTTTCAAATAATTGCAGCCCCAACCCCCTCCAAACCCCCCCCCCCCCCCCCCCCCAAAAAAAAAAAAAAAAAACATGGAGGTTTATCCATACCCAGTATGAGCAATAATAGTCTTTAAATTTTCGTTATAGTAGAATGATAAAGGCCAGAAACACTTCAGATGTGACTTTCATGAAGGACTTCTCCCAGCAGGCACACAACCTTGAATCAAGGTTGATTCAAGGTTGTGTTGATTCAACATCATGATGTTGATTCAAGGTTTAGTCAAGGTTGTGTGATCATGTTGAATCAAGGTTGATTCAAGGTTGTGTGCCCAGTGGGCTCTGCTGTATATCAGCATTTTGTTCATTAGCAAGTTCTGTATGCTTTTTCTTGCAGAAATGTTTCCTGCTGAGGGGTTTCTGCCATAGATTCCAGTAGTTGAATTAAGAGAGATTAATCATCATCATCATCATCATCGTCATCATCATCATCATCATCATATTCGTCAGTTAGGTCATCAGAATCTTATAGTTGCATCATCAGCATGTTTATTGGCCCTATCAGGAGTAATTGCAAAACTTCAGGAGCATAATCTTTATTTTTTGAAGCAGTGTTACAAGATTGAATGCCTGTGGCATAAGAAAACAGAAGACTGATGATACTGTTCAGAATCAGACTTGTTTCACTTGTCTGCATATGACACTTTAGCGGTACAAGTGATACGGAAGCATGAACCTGTTTGGGATGAGATTGAAACCAGTAAGTCTGCCTGAGATACAAATATAGAATTATACTTCAGGGTAAAGCAAGAACCTATCTGGGAAGAAATTGTAAGAATTTCTTTGATTAAACAATATGGTGTTAAAGCAAGAAGTCTTAATGTGTCAGCACTGTTAAGTTCTGAAGAATGAAGTCAGGCTGTAAATATTCAGATAAGAATTGAAGTAAGAGTCTGTGATTGTACGATAAAGTACTGAAACAAGTCATGAGTGTCTGTGATTATACAGTTAAGTATTGAAGCAAGAAGTCTGTGATTGTATGGTAAAGTACTGAAACAGATCTCTCTGTGATACAGTAAGTGGTCTCTGATTATACAGTTGAGTACTGAAAGAAGAAGTTTGTCTATGATTATACACTTAAGTACTGAAAGATAATACAGTTAAGAACTGAGGCATAAATATATACAGTTAAGAACTGAGGCATGAAGTCTGTGATAATATAATTAAATACCGAAAGAACAAGTCTGTAAGTTATAACTATTAAAGCAAGAAGTGTGTCTAAGATTGTACCATTAAGTACTGAAAGAAGAAGTCTGTGAGTTACATGTTTAAGTATTAAAGCAAAAAGTTTGTAATTATACAATTAAGTGCTGAAAGAGAAAGTCTGTCTAAGATTATACCATTAAGTACTGAAAGAAGAAGTCTCTGAGTTACATGTTTAAGTATTAAAGCAAAAAGTCTGTAATTATACAATTAAGAACTGAAAGGAAAAGTCCTTTTGTGATTGCACAATTAAGTATTCAAGCAAAAAGTCTGTGATAATAAATACTGAAAGAAGAAGCCTTTTTATAAATTACACAGTGTTAGTCAAGTTCTTAAACAAGAAGTCTGGTTGTAATTATACAGTTAAGTATTGAAGTAAGGAATCTGTATTTGATAATATTGAAGCATTAAGCTTGTCTGTGGTTCTTGAAATTGAAGCAAGAACCAGTCTGCAATGAGGAGCCAACAGGTACATATATGATGCAATCAAACGAATTGGTCTGGCCACATACTTTCGTTTCTCCTTCCGCTGATTCAAGAAGGGCAGTTGTCAGTTACTGGCGAAAGTATGTGCACTTAGTACTGGTTAACCCCCTAGGAGGTCTAAGCCTGCCCAGGAATAGTGTGGTTAGGTTAACTGACCGTCCCAACATGACCTTAGTTGTTTACCGTGGACGTTAAGCATCAAATCAACCAACCAACCAAAGAATTAGTCTGTGATAAAACATGTTGTGTCAGATTAACTATTGAAGCGAGAGCCTTTGCGTGATGAATATGAGCCATGAAGCATGTATGTGAGGCATTTGATTATAGTAAGTTGTTAATTTAAAGTAATGCTTAACTTTTGACTACATTCAGTCAGTACCGGGTAATTAAAATTCTGTATAATAATTTACAATGTCATTTGATATTGAAGAAAAAAAAAACAATGTATGAAGAACATGAAGCATTCAGTCTGTTGGTATTTAAAATTTAACATGCATTTTATGGAAAAATAAGAAAAAAAATGCTCCGAATTTTCACAAAATCCTCACTTTATTGGAAGCTAAATTTTCTTAAATACTATTTGTAAAGTAGTCTTCGAAATTCTCATGCAAAGGAAGAAATTCTTTGATTGGTTGTATATTTATGTCTTCTTCAACCAATCTGTTTTGGTAGGTTACATTCAATTACATGTAGTTGAATTATTTGCCGCTTGAATTAAAGTATGTTCAATTCGCTATGATACCAGTGAAGACTCGAAGCAAACTAAGGACACCTGCATGCATATAGTCAAATGTGAATGCAGAAATGACTGTGCACACAGATGGTGATCAGGCTGATGAAGCTCTGAATGCAGAAATGACTGCACACAGATGGTGATCATGCCGATGAAGCTCTGAATGCAGAAATGACTGTGCACACAGATGGTGATCAGGCTGATGTAGCTATGAATGCAGAAATGACTGTGCACACAGATGATGGTCATGCTGATGAAGCTTTGAATGCAGAAATGACTGTGCACATAGATGGTGATCAGGCTGACGAAGCCTTGAATGCAGAAATGAATGTGCACACAGATGGCGATCAGGCTGATGAAGCTGTGAATGCAGAAATGACTGTGCACATAGATGGTGATCAGGCTGATGAAGCTCTGAATGCAGAAATGGCTGTGCACACAGATGGGGATCAGGCTGATGAAGCTGTGAATGCAGAAATGACTGTGCACACAGATGGTGATCAGGCTGATGAAGCAGGATGACTGACATCCTGTATGAAATTTTACAGCTGTAAGAATTTGGCGAAATATGCAAATGAGCCCTAAATTATGATTGGAAAATAACTCACAGTTTACGGCCATAATTGTACAAAATTGGATCTGTTATATTAAATGCTCACATCTATGACCTAAGACAGATTATTTTGGGATTGTCCAAATTTAATTCATTCAAGATTACAATAATGTGCTGAAGTATTGGGACACCTAAAGTATTAATTTTCCATTTGTCCCAAATGGAAAGTTAATGGTTTTTAGGTGTCCCATTATTTAAGCATATTTGGGTATTACTGGGGACCTAGTTTGCAGTCTGATGGTCTTACCATGTAAATTGGATTCTTAAATTAATGGCCTCTATCCTCTGCTTAACTGACCGTTTCAACCTCAAGTCTCACTGAAGTATTCTGCAACAGGTTGACAGTTGTTATCATATTTGGGAATGACAGCTTGAGCCCTGGGGATGGGGTTGAAAATCAAGAGTCCCAATTGTCAAGTCCCCAAATCCAAAACTAAGGCCTTAAAATAAGTGAAAAAAGATCTTTATCTTTGAATCCATAAATTGTAGAGACTTTTGCAAAACTAACCACAAATAAACTGAGCCTGTGCCTGGGACAGTGCATCACTGTTGTTTGGTTGCTTTACATCCAGGGTAAACAGCTAAGGTCACCACACTATTCCTGGACAGGCTTAGACCTCATACGAAGTGCACATACTTTTGCCAGTAACAGACAACTGACCTCCTTGAATCAGCAGAAGGGGAAATGAAAGTTAGTGGCCAGACCATGTATTAAACCTGTGACCTCTGGCTCTTAAGGTAGATGCGCTACCAACTGCACTAGATGGCCTGCATGACAGTGCATTAATGCTCCAGGGTAAATTTAAACACAAGGGAATACTCTTATAAAAGCCACGTGATAAAAGCAGAAATGGAAGAGAATTTTAAATTTGCACAAGTATCTTTACAAAAGGCAATAGGGCAGTGAGACTTTTCAATATGTGTGTTGTTCTCTGCCCATTTGTCATCTTGAAACATGCTTTTAGTCCCCTGACAGTTTTGAAACTAGCTCCACATATGGCTGGGATAATTGGCTACACTTAAAAGCTAATCTGATGCTAAATCTATTAAGAAAACTAATGCATATCTATTGAAAAGTGGTTGAGAGACAGTAGCTGGAATGGGTCTCCAGGCATGGCCATATTTTATTTCTTTTAACATGCCAAAAGAGTGAAAATAGTTGAATTTGCAAATGCTGTAGTGTAGATTCAGATGAGGTGGCTCAAGATGAGCCGCCTCATTCGGATCCACACTGTTTGCCCACAGGTCTTCAACTTTTCTGTAATGATGTTTGGGTGAAAGTTTTTTTTGTATTTTTTTTCTAATTTTGCAGATGTGGATTTTGTCATCTGCTTTTTTGGTGCTTTAAGAATTAAGATCAAAACTTTCAATATTTATCTTTATTTTCTGTGACAAAAGATGCAAGATATCTTTAGAATTGGTTTGCTGAGGTGCATAATTTTGATATAATTCATGTCATAAGAGTGAAACTTTCAGTATATATCTTTATTTTCTTTTGACAAAATATGCGGTAAGGTCTTAAACATGGCTTTGCTGAGAAGGCATAATTTTGATATATTTCTTTTACATACTTCTGGAAGACTTTTATTGCAATATTTATTAGGCTATAAAACAGGGTTTTCTTCTCTCTGGAATGAGCCCAAATATCTAAATCAATCTAATGAAACTCTGTTTTATGATGGGGTTTTCCCTTCGAAAACAATCTGGAATCTTGGAGTTTAATCTTTCCCAAAGCAGTCTAGAAAATTAAGATTTTCTTATTTAATGGTTCTAGATTTTTTGAGTGCTTTCGAAAGGAAAAAACCTTTATCTAGTAACCAAAGGAATGTGGTATCCATGTCTGAGATATGTATTGTGAGAGTTGACTGCACATTGTGCTGGGAGTGCAAGACCTCTTCAACTAGCTCATTTATTATTTACAAGTTCATACTGCAGTTTAACCCTTTTTAGACCAGATACCCGTTTTGGGGACATTATGCAAACAGTGCAGACCCAGGGTCTACATTGTTTGCTTACAGGAATTTCTATGCAAAGTACAATAAAAGTGAAAATATTCACCAGAAACCCCTAAAACTAGTAATGAGATTATCTGAATGATAAGAATGGACAAGTCCACTGGTCAAAAAAGGGTTAAAGTGGTAAAAAATTTCTATAGCCTTGTGGCCATAGGGACAAAGGGTATTGGAGACCCACCATATCTACAGTATAGCATATGAAAGATGAATTGCTGCCTTTTTACCTTCCCTGATTTGAAAAAAAGTATACATTTACTTCTGGATTGAGAAAGTTTTCCAGTCCCTGGCAGGCTCTTGGGGATTTGAGCCCCCAACCTTCTGCACCATTGCCAAGGGCCACTAAACACTTGACCTTGATGCCTCTCCTATTACATTTAGATCCAGGAAGTACAAATGTCCTGTTTGAAGATGTTTTGTAGGCAAAATTACAAAAAACGCAAACCTGATCAGGGGCCGTTTTTATAAAATAACTTTAGTGGTTGCTATGCTGTTGCTAAGGCTGAATTTCTATCAAGGAGATTCCCTACAAATATGAAATTTGCTCTGGAGGAACAGTCTTTTTAGACTGTTCCTCCAGAGCAAATTTCATAGTTGTAGGGAATCTCCTCCATAGAAATTTAGCCTTAGCAACAGCATAGCAACAACTTAGGTGGTTTTATAAATACGACCCCAGAACCTTATAGAGTTTACACTGAAGCATTTTTATTTTAAATTATTTTAGTTTTCTGGCATTTGAAAATGCATTTGTTTGACTGTCAAAAATTGTGCTAGTAATTCACTTCAATTTCTTAGAATAATGTAACAGCTATGCAGATATACAGTACAGAGTCTACACTCTTTACCAAAGTCATTGCCATTTTTTGACACCGTTGCCATTGACGTCATGTGATGTTGATGTCATTAGGTTTTATTGTTTACAAATTTGTCCCTTGAAAAAGGTTGTAATGAATGAAACTAGTTGGGTATAAAATAAGAACAACTATTGGAGTTTGATCTCTTTTACAAAAGTACTCTTTACCTAGTATTTTCTGTCTCAAAGAAGAAGAGCTTTCTGACGACTGAAAATGTTTTCTTTTAGCTGCCAAATATTGTGCTTTTAATTCATTTCATTTTCTTAGAATGGTGCAATGGCTATACATATTGGGGCACCTTTTACCCAACAGTGATGTTTCTTGTGATGGCTGTTACCCTTTTGAAAATTGAACAATGCTTTCTATCCTGACAGGGATTGTTTTCTAAAATAATGGCCTTGTTGACAAACGGTGCTAACCCACAGGAGCAGTCTGATCTGGGCCTGCAATATTTGCTTTTATACTTCCATCCCAATTTGTAGACAGTTTTTGGTAATTAAAATTGCACAAAGAGTCTTATTTTCTCTCTCAAATGAGCTGTGACATGAGAAAACCAACAAAATGTCATGTGTGCCCAGGGAAGACTGAGATCAGCCGGGCATCCGCCCAGTCTGATCAGAGTCTTTGCTGTCCGCTTAAAAAGTAGCATAGGGCCTAGCTACCTCCATGCCTACAGGAAAGACTCTGCTAAACTGGGCAGATGTCCAGGCTGATCTGAGTCTTGGCTGGGTGCACTTGGCACTTTGTTGATTTTCCTGTGTCGTGGCTCAAATGATACTGATAGATGAAAGGTCTTGAGCTTGTCTTTAAAGATTTTCAGATTCACTGATTAAATAAAATGAAAGGAAATTGTGCATGCTTTCTTCTTAAATATGCAATATCCTGGTAATACTTTATCAATGGCATTCCTATCCACGAATTTGAGGACAGAAACTGTAAATTGCCAATTTACAGTTAAGTTTTCCCAAATTTGTGGGCAGAAATGTCAGAACAAGCAGTTTAAACCTAGGCTAGATGGTTGCCACTTGCTTAGAGAGAGGTCTGATCAGGGTCTATAATGTTTGCCAGTTATTTTGTCATTTTAATGTTCATGACAGAACATTAAAGGAGTGTCTAAATCCTAAGATGGAATGGCCTATTGCAGGAATGGCAATGCTTTTAAGAAAGTTATGGAAGATAATATATACCATTGCTGGATCTTTGAGAAAAGAATGATAAAAAACAACACAACACTATTTCTAAAAATAAAATAGCTTTGCTTTTTAGACAGAAACTAGACTGAGTGGCAATACCTGTGTCTTACAGATACCATTTTCTCCCTTTTTTAAATAGGAAATTCATACATCTTAGCGCTGACATCTCTGGTCAAGTTTGCAAAACTATTTGCAGCTGACTAGGTACCCTTGTGAAGGATGCTTAAAAATAAAAAGTTCCTCAGTACTGCTTAGAAGTTTTTTTTTGCCCATGATATTTTCCAGCCATGAATGAGCTAGGATTGCAAATGATAATTGTATTAGCCTATTTTGGTACAATTAATCTTTATTTATGTGGGTGTTTGATAAAAAGTTATAATCTCCAGTTAAAGTACAAGAAGTGATAAGTTGGTTCATCTGGGTTTCTGTGTGTGAAATTAGAATTGCTGACAGACAGACTTGTCTGAACAAATAGATAATACCTAGATCAGGCAGAACAGTAAGCAGTTGCTATGAGCAATTTTGCTGTGTTTTTCACATATTGCAGAATGGTAAAACCTGATCATTTAAAGGATAATTGGTTCAAGTTTTCCAGTATTTAGAGCAGTTGTGGTATGTAAGCAAAATGATTTGTTGGTTCATGTGGTTTTCTGAGAGAAATCAATTGTACTCAGGTTGTCTTTTTTGATTGAGATGTGAGTCCAGTGATTAATCAGGTCTAAGCTGACAGTTGATACTTATTTCCTATAACCTCATTACTGGTTCAGCCCAGGGAAACAACACTCAATGGCAGATACACTCACCAGATGTAGTGACTATGTAGATTGAAGTGTCAAGAGTCTTAACTGAAGTTGGTATCAAAATATTTAGCACTTCAGTGACAAAGGCAAGAAAGCAGGGATCAGAACTCTTCATGAGAATTACATGATTTATAAGACCGGTCTGGACTTTTGCTGATTTTTAATGCCCACCTTATTTTCCCATGAGTTACCTTATTACAGTTGGATGGTTTGATTGGAATGGTATTACAGCATCCAAAATTGACTCTCGTTTCCTGCATAAAAACCATCCTTTATCAAAGTATGTCATTTTGACTCACTAATTGTTGGTTTAGAATGGTTTTGACACAAATACTTTGTTAGAGCAAAAGAGAAAATAAGAAAACAGGAAAGCAGATAAATGTCAGACTGTCTTCTTGTGAGCACGATCTTCAGGTTGTCATGGCATACCGTAAAAATTTAGTTCTAAGTATTGGGAGAGATAGGTCTGAATAAACAGTGCAGACACAGACCAGACAGCACCAAAAGGAGAAGTCTGATTAGGGTTTACACTTTTTGCAGGTCCATCTGTATATTTTGGTTGCATAAGTGCATTGTAGAACCAAACTGTTCACTTTCTAGGACTGTTAAGCTATATAATTATTTTTAGGCTTCCCAATGTGTTTAATATTTACGTTAAACTGCTTCTGAAGTAGCAGAAATTTCCAAAGAGTAGTTATTTCAGAGGGAAACTTAGAAACAGTGGTAAAAGAGCAGATCCATGCTATTGCTTTGTTAAAATGAATGCAATCAGTGTTGTTTTATTTAACCTGGGCGGCAGCAGCTCATCGATAGATTTCTGTGATCTGCACTTTTTTCACGTGCAGAGCTGTTCTTTCCATACAGAAACAACATGTTTTTAAACAAAATATTTTTTAACATATTGGCCATTAATTAATGAAAACCACTTTTATGAAAGAGGCAAACTGCACCATTGAAATGGGTGTTAGTTGTGTTTCTTTAACATTGTCCCATGAAAAATAGATAAACTGCCCCTGATTTGACCATATTTCTACTGAATAAGAAAGAAAAAAGGGCGATTTATGGCTTTGAAATTAGCATATTTATTTTTTTAGAAGGAATCCTTGGAATTTCATCTACCGAGCATAGCACTATATGCTGACAGACGTTTTGAACAACCAGATCCTGAGATCCTGTATGAAATTTTTTAGAGCGGGTTTCGCCCGCAGTTGGTGCGATATTGGGGCAAAAAGTTAATTTTTAGGCTGAAATTAAATTGGAATTGACAAATACATCTGAGAAATCACATGCTGTTCAAATCTTACCGATGTTATATGAAATAATACGGGCGTAGAAAAAGAGACACTAACTCCGGGCATACATTTGAGACAGAATAACCACATCGTGTAACACAAAATTTCGGCGGGAAACTAAAACATGAGTGGTCTGGGAAAAGGGTTAAATTAGTCTTGTTAAAAAAAGAGAAAAAATGTTCTTTGCTGAAAGATGGTGAGTATATTGTATCATACATTGAAGAAGTGAGTTTGTGTTGTTGTTTTAAGTTAATGTGAGAGCAGATTTAGGTCATGGCAGCAAAATTTTGCATTTTATATTAGAGCACTCCACCCACTTTATAGGTACTGACGACCAACACAGCTTAAATGACAATGTCAGTATTGTCTCTGGAGGCCTTAATGTACGTCCTTATTTTCTTCCTGCTTATGAGGAGCTCCGATAGCTCAGTAGGTTAAGCACCAGCCTACTGATCTAGCAGTCCCGGATATGAGACCCCCTGGAGGCGGGGTCTTTTTAATCATAAACGGGTTTCACTCACACAGCTTTCCATTATCACCCTCCCATTGTCCTGATATGACTGAAATACAGTTAAAAAGGACGTACAACCACAAGTCACCCATCCATCAATTTTCCTGTTTTTGCTCCAGTTATGTGTTTTAATTCAGTATAATGCAGGCGTTATCCGGGGGTAAAACAGGTGCAGTTTGTGGCGAAACATTTAAATTCGGCGGAAATCCTTTTGAATTTACGAGCGAAAAATAGCAAAGATTACGGGTGAAAAAACTGAGGAATTATGGGCGTAATACCACAGCAGTTACGGGCGGAAATTTAGGCTGTCTTGGCATTTATCGGAGGACTGAATTGAGTATACACTACATGGCTTATTCTGTACTTATGCAAGTCACAAGCAATTTCATTTCTCTGTCTGCTTTAATTGCTATTTCCAAAGCAGTTAGATAATAGAAAGATTCAGATACCTAAGAAAGAGCTCAAAGAGGCAATACTGACACAGTCAGTGAAACTGTGTTGGTCGGCATTAACTGTTAATTGAGTAGAGTGCTCAAAAAGAAAAATGCAAAATTTGTTTTCATAGCCTTAACCTGCTATCATATACACTTAAACAACAATATTTATAGTAAACTTACATTTTTGTCTATGTACCATACAAAATTGTCAGCATCGTTCAGGAAAGTACATCGTTCCTTTTTTTAAACAAAGACTAACTCTTCTTTCCCTCAATGGTGTAAGTTTTAGTTTACCGCCAAAATTTAATTTTACAGGAAGTAGTGATTCTACGTCAGATTTATGCCCTGAATCAGTTTCTTTTTGTCTACGCCCGAAATATTTGATATTATGCCAGTAAGATTTTGACAGCATATGATCTCTCAGTCATTATTGTAAATCCTGCCACAGTTTTCCCCAGAAAATTAACTTATTGCCCCATTTATGGGCAAAATCCGCTCTAAAATTTCTGCTCATAACTGCTATGGCATTTCACCCGTAATTCTTTGGGTTTCTGCCAGTAAGTTTTGCTATTTTTTGCGCCCGTAAATTCCAAAGGATTATCGCCTAATTTAAATATTTTGTCCCCAACTGCACCCGGGTGGTGGCCGGGCGATGGTGCTGGTTATAACTTCCAGTGCCAGGGCGTCCTACTCATTTGGATAAAAGTAGGGCAAGGGCCTACTGTGCTTGCAGTGGGTGCGGGCGGGGATTGTTTGGATTTTTTTCTCTGTCTGTCTTCCTCGTTTCTCATTTCTTCCTCCCTCTCTGTGGGAGATGACCCCACATAGACTGAAATACTGTCTCAAAGGTCCGTTAAACCAAAAAAACAACCAACTAAAACACACTGCACCTGTATTATGCACGTATAACATGTATTACACTGAATTAAAACACATATCTGGAGCAAAAACAGAAATAAATTACGTGTGCAATATACGCACATTTATGAACGTAGCATTTTATACAGGTCTCGCCTCAAAGCTTTGGCTGTTTGCCCTGAGTAGGTCAGTGTTCTCATACTGGGAGAACACTAGAAGCTTTTAAAAGCTGAAAGATAAACAAAACCAAAAGTACATGTTGTGGTGGAAAAACCTTTCTGACCATGCGTTTTTGAAACGCCCAACAAGCCGGGCCTAAACGAAAATATTGGCCAAATGCGCAATAAAATAAGTGGAAAGTCAACTAAAGGTAGAGTATTCGACCCTTTTCCTTTTTTCCAGCGGCTTGTTCTCCTCAGGCTGTGCTTAGAAAATCTAATTTTCACGAATTCAAATGCCATAGTTTTTGGGAGTTTTAAGTATAGAAAGTTCTGAAGTTGGTAGACTTGTCATGGACGGCACATTGTAAGTAGTGATAATATCAAAATTATGTAATAATAGTACGTTATAACAAGTAGCCTGCACTTTCCATGTCCAGACTGTGACCGTGACTAAAGATATGCAGCCTATATGAACTCTTGCTACAGAATTCCTTTACTCTTCGTTAGGACCTGATTGGAATTTCCATCTTTCTGACATGTTATGCCAATCTTAGCAATACCAGACTGATGGCATAATTAATTAAAATCTCAGACACCAAAATTTCTATTTGGAATGATCAAATGATTTGGAGGCGCTCATCAAACTCCTAACGCATCTATCAGTGGAAAATGGGTTAATAATATTTCCCTAAAGGCTGCGAATTTTGAATAATGTCTCGTGTCATATGCGGGGCAGAAACATACGTGAATGTAATTTCAGAAAAGTTGGTAAGTGATTTGGCTGGCAACGTTCTGCAGCACGCTGATGTAATGAGCCGTTTGAGCAATAGCTTTAATGTTTTTTTTTTCCTCAGCAAATGGCTAAAGTACGTGTATATTTAGGGAGAGAAAACAGTGAAGTCACTTTCATCGGTATTTGAAATACAGAGGCTGATGTCCTTTGCATGCATTTGATTACAGTAATAGTATTACAGTCTGTAAATAATGACGTGGAACGAAGCTTTGTAAGGTTACGTAACATTTTGCCGAATGCGTTGACAGTCCATATTAACATACAGCGGTCAGAGATATTCTTGACAAAGCTAGCCAAACATCGATTTTATCTTCAAGAAATGTCAGTCGGGTGACCACAGGATGGTCCGACGCGATACTTAGAAACAGGTACTATTCTATTTAGACGTAGGAGAAGAAATAGATAATAATAATAATAATAATGATATAAAACTATACTATACTATAAAACAATCCAAATTTTAAGAGTAACTACACTTCAGGAACTTACTGAATCAGAACCCCAAACCCTATCCCCAACATCAAAGGGAAAGATTGACAAAGACATCCCAACAAACAATAAATTACAAGTGATAAGCCGAGTCAGCAGCTCTTTCCCAAATAGGTGGCAACTCAGCTGTCTTTATTGAACTAAATAATTTAGACCAACAAAAGGGTTACAACAAACTAAGCAAATTACACGAAAAACATTTAACAATTATTTTTACCTATTTTCTATTTTTATTATAGAAGGGTTAAAATGAGAACACAATAAATTAAACAGCACCGAACATAAAACAAATGTAACCGCAACGAAAGTACCGCCTTGGAACGGTCAGCAATAACTACTGGGGGGTTTAAACCGGTTTTACTGGGCCCATACCTTCACCCTCACCCTCCGCCGCGGTGCACACAATTAGTTAGTGGTTCGGTTCGTATGGAGGTCCCCTAACTCATCAGAGAGTCATCACGGTCAACAATTAAAATCAAGAAAAGACCGTGATGAAGCAAGGATGAGGACTCGACAGCCGAAGCGTGTTGAGACACCTGGAGCGTCAGCAACACCACTGGAGCACTGGAGCAAAAGAAGACCACCAGTTGAACCCCGATGGGCCTAGAAACAGACAAACATCCGGCCCCAACTAACTTATATATAGCTTTATGTAGGGGATATCATAGAGTCTAAACCCCGACCCACCGGCGTTCAATTAAAGAGGACAGCAAAGTTGTCAACCGTGATTGGGTTAACCACTAAGCATGCAGACTGTCGCATTACATCTATGTTATAGCCAATGCGTTTAAATTTCGTGTAATATCATGTCTTACAGCTAAATATAAATCAGAAAATTATTTTTCCATGTTTAATTATTTCTAGATGATTTCATACAATTGTCATTATCATATGTGGTAATATAAGGATATCATTTCATTTAATCATTAATTTTACAAAGTTAAAATAGTATTTTACTAAGATACTGTCTCCACTAATCGCTATCAAGCTATCAAGGACTTCTTTAAAGCAGATCTCGTCTCGTTCTCTCGGGTGTATTATTCTCTTCCGTTGATATTTAACTCGTGTGTCTCAACATTAGAATCTTCCACATCACTTCTCTGATGGCAAATCGCCTGTCTCTCACTTGTCAGGGATCGTTTCTCTCTATTATGTGTAGCTTCCAGATCCATAACATTTTGGTATTTCCATCTTAAGACTAACAATTTCAAGCTCTTTGTGAAGTTCTGATTGCAGTTTAATCATAGCATTATTATAGAGGCGGTGGGGACAGCTCAGAACGTACCACTCGCCTGTGGTGGTTTTCCTCGTGCACTTTATTATCACCTGCACATCGATGACCTGGTGCTGCAGTCTTTCCTTCTATCTGTCTCATAGACTGAGAGCGGTAATGTGACAGTACACAAACATACAACCTATGCAGATGTTTGATTGCGATTGCAATACAACCATTTCTAGTCTTATTGCAGTTTTTCATTATATAGAAATGTTTGAAATTACATGTACAAGAATAATCGGTTATTGCGGACTCTTTATTTTTTTTATTTTTTAGTATGACTTTTTGACGTCTCCTCGTACTTCATCAAAGTGCCGATTTTATAATATCTGGTCCTTTGGGATCACTTAGTTTATTTGGAATCGTTTTGGAACTAGAATTCTACTTAAGCTGGTGCTAGCGGGCGTTGCCGGCATTTCACATTTCATTACTGGCCATGAAAGGCTCAGTCAAACAGAGTCCGCTGTTACAATACTTTGGTGCTTTCCTTGCTTCTAAAGGATCTAACTGTCAAACAACTGAAGTAAATTCTCTTTCTGTCACAATGGTAATGTTTATATTACCTACAACGTTGACAAAATATGGCCAGTCTCTTGTTCAGAGATGAGGGGAAAGGCTTATTAAGTTAACATGCTCATTGTAGTTTTCAAGATGAAGCACCATATAAAACATATATTATTGCATTAGTATTTGTACCTTTGCTGGTAGTTTCAGTGGTTTATATGAACGAAGGAGATTCACTCTTAAGCAATATGCATGAGGGGGGCTGCTTTTAGTTCTTAAGTCACGATATTAAATACTCCCGCGGATTTTTACGATCGGAAAAATAATTTGTATGCAACAAAGCGGGAAGTTTTTTCACTGCGCATTTGTAAGTTATTTGTATTCAGAACTGTATTAACACGAATCAATATGTTTTATCTTTTTAGTGAGCACGTGAAACTTGAATTAAGGCACTGCTTTAAGGTTATACTGTGCACGAAATTTCCACCAGGTTTTGACGTATATTTACCTGTACAATTGGAGATGTATTCACCAGGAGGTAATTAAAGATAGCGATTGACCTGTATGCCTGTGAATTATAGACCTTGACAGTAGAGTTAAAGAAAAGACCACAGACCTTTGAGATGAGATGGTACCGAAGGCTATTGAACATTTCGTACAAGGACCACATTACTAATGTTTATGTTCGCAGAAAAAAACCAAGCAATCGTTGGCCAATATGACGGACTCCTGCCCAAAGTCAAGAAACACAAATCACGGTGGTTTGGCCATATCTCATGGGCTTCTGGTTTAGCAAAGACGAGTCTACAGGGCACACTGAAAGGAAAATAGAAGAGGTAGACAGATGATGAGGCGGAAAGACAATACCAAGGATTATACAAGGATGGACTAGAGTAGCTGAAAACAGGACAAGGTGGAAAACGATTGTTGCGAAGTTAGTTGTTGTGCCCCAACGACCTTGCAAGGTTATTGGATAGAATAGATAAAATAGATCGTAATAGGAACGAAGCGTGGACATCCATTGTCAAGAGACGGAATTTCATTGTCATTTTCATAAATCATCATAAATGCTATAAATTGTTTCGTGCCAATACGGGTGTCTTGCAAAAGGATCTGTCATTAGGGATGGATTTCTTAACTGAAGCATTTTATCAAATTGCAAACGCTCAGGGTATTTCCTCTTTACTAAAACGTATTTTGTAACCTTTTTAAATGGTCTGTTTTTGGTATCTGTTTGAGACACTGGCATATAGCCCTACTGAGAGATTTTCTGTAATTATGTTTCTTCCCAGAATGCATATTCTTAACGATGTCACACTGACTCAGGTCTGGTGAGTAAGATGGATGATGTACAATAGGAACGTTTTTAGACGCAAAGAAAGTCTTTACCTCCTCCCAGAAGTGGGAGGAGGCGTTGTCGTCATCAGAGGGATCCCTGACCGTCCTTTGCTAGGATGTTTCTTGCAATAAAAGTAAAAAGTATGCAAAGACCAGGAACTGAAACAATCAAAATCCAAATCCAGCCCTCAAACCATAGTTGGAAACAACTAAGATTACAAATAATCAAGATACAGAGAACATATGGCCAACCGAGTGAGCAGCTTGTTCCCAAAATGTGGCCACTCAGCAACCCAAACCGAACCAAATATAATAAGAACATACATAAGGTAAAACATCACAGAAACTCTGACACCAAAAACAGGCAACAGAGAACCACAACAGAACTACCGCCTTGGAACGGTCAGTAATGAATTACTGGGGGGCTTAAATCGATTTTACAGGCCCAACCTCACCCTCAGTTACTGAAGTGGTACAAAACATTGAGTTGGTTGTTCGGTTCGCATGATAACCCTCTAACTCGTCAATGAATCATCACGGTAAACACATAAATCAAATTTCAACACCATGAAGAAGCAAAGACGAGGACTAAACAGATACAACGGGCCGTCTGACAGGTGGAGATCCCTGTCCTGCCAAACAACCCCACTGGAAATCTGAAGCAAAAGAAGGTCACCAGTTGAGCCCCGGTGGAGCAAGCAACAGACAAAAAGGCTCCGGTCCCAACCAACTAAAATATATAGCTTTAGGTCGGGGCCATCATAGAGTCTGACGACCGATCCACCGGTGTGCAATTAAAGAGTGCAGCAAAGTTATCAACCGTGATTGGGTTAATCACTAAGCATGCAGACTGTCGCAAATTTAAGACCTTCTCACTTTTTCAACACTGATTTCTTATAGAAGCGTCTAGTGACTGAGTGACCTGATGGACATAGCACATGCAGGACTCGCCCTCTGTAATTGAAGAAAACGGCAAACATTATCTTCTTTGTACTGATTATTCTTTTGGCAATACATGGGTGCGCTTCAATTTTTCGGTTCCATTATCTTCTTTGTACTGATTGTTCTTTTGGCAATACATGGGTGCGCTTCAATTTTTCGGTTCCAGTATCTTCTTTGTACTGATTGTTCTTTTGGCAATACATGGATGCGCTTCAATTTTTCGGTTCCATTGCTTGCGGTCAGCCCTCTTCTAAGGCTCAAACACCTCGACCTCTTGAAAATTTTTTGGAAAATGGTTGGAAAAATCTATGACTTCGTCGATCGGAAGTAAATGACTCTCAAAGTGGAGATGCGTTGCACTGACGTCTATGGAAATAATACTAGATGCTCGTTTGAATTTTTTGAGTAGTGTATATCAAATTGTTAAAAAACAATTCTGCTCTGCATCTAAACCAAGCACACTATACGGCATTTTGTATAGCCGCGTATTTCAGATTTTTGCCCATGCTACAGTGTGACGTATACTCTGGTGTTAAATATGTGCCCTATGTTTGGACTAATTAATTACGGCTGTTCGAGTGGTGTTATTTTCAGTTTTACGAAGGTAAAATTTTGCAGATAAAATGAGCCAAAATTTTATGTGTGACCCACTTGTCATAAAATAACAATGAAATGCTTTTCATCGGTCAAGAGACAACGTTTCAGAGAAAACAGCGTAATGGAATTAGTTATTTCAATATTACGTGCCGTTACTTGGACTTCGTGAGAGACAATTCTAATTAGTATTGCGAAATGCAAGATTGTATTTATCGTCCCAGAGGCAGACCAATCTGTCTGTCATATCACTCTCGTTAACTTCGTAACATGATCAATGACCTATATAGTTTCTAAAACAAAGAACCCAAGAGAATTTTGGTTTCTGAAAAGAAACTTTTATCTGATGACCGACAAACAAGTCTGAGCATATTTAATGGTATGACGTGTAGATGGCTGTTTCAGTTATATATAGTGTCACTTACAAAAGTAAAAGTATACTAACACCTTCAGTCGGAACTTGCAAATGACAGAAACAATGACATATCCGAAACCATTAGATAAATAAACACAGGTGTGATAAGATGTTTGTGGGAAGCAAGCACCACCTGCTAATTATAATGACCCGCCTTTAAACGTAATGAAGCTGCCCAGAAACTACATAGCCACAAAGCACAGCGCATACCCAATAAGGTGAAAAAAGTGAAACGTGTTAGGTATTAAAGTTACAAAGCGGACACTTACAGACAATTTGTCAATAGCGGACAACCAACAAGTATCTGCAGCAGACATTACCCCTTGGAACGGTCGCTATGAAGACTTCATTCAGGATATTTTAATCGGAGCTGACTCGGTATCACCTACCAGTCACATTAACATGATAATTCTTAAGCATTCCTCATTGTATGCTGGTTGCTACTTGAATATAGCAACAGACGATATGAGCGTCAACTTCAGAATGTTTCACGCTTCCTTTCCCTATAGATATGGATGCCTGTATTGTCTAATCGGGTATTACCTATGAAATTGAGATTTAGAGACGATTTTTGTTGTAGTATATGAAAGGTGTTATTTCTTTCAAAGTGCATAAAACCAGATCTAGGACTCACATGTTGAACACAGAGCTGGAAATGGCATATCTTTTGAGAATAAAGAGAACTTATTGTTTTATTTGGCTTGCAAGAAGTTGTCAGCGATGTTAACCCACGACTGCGACTGTTTAACCTTTTGTGATTAGATATCTGAATACCAAAGACAAAAAGTGGTTAAAATTTATCTTAGCATAACCTCTAAGTCACATGTACATTTATAGACCATGAAAAAGAAGACTGCAAAGTTTTAGAATGATTCTTCAAAAATTGTAGGAGGAGCTGCGCACACAAGGTACCTACTGTCAAGGGGGCGGAACCATAGAACCACAGAAGGACGAAACTACGGAAAGCCAAATGAAAAAGTTAAGCATGAAGAAAAAAAAAAAAAAAGAATTGCAAGAACAGCTTATGGATTATGACCAAACTTGTTCAGGAAGATCATGGTATCAAGCGCTTTTCAAATTATGCAATTGACCTTCTAAGACGGCTGCTTTTATACTAAATATAGGGAAACTTAAAAATGACATTATCGCATAAGCAACTGTATGGATTTTGTGAGGAATACGCTTTTAATTGTTGAAGCCGATGATTTCATGACAGACATGGTCACAACTATAGAGATTTATAATAACAATGTATTGAACCACTCTTATTTCAAATTTTCGGCCTTAGGCCTTCTTCAGGAAATTTGGAAACAATTATTTCAACTATGTGGCATCCATTTTGAAATCATGATATTTGCATCAGTAGTTGACAGGGGTAACGTCACATCATTTCCTGTAAAGTTACTAATAAGTTGGCGTAACGTCAAATGACGTGACGTCACTTCCCGCCAAAACAGAGTACAAAACCACTATTCCAACATGCCATGGATATTAAGAGCAGAAGAACAACTCACACTTAAATAAATAAATAAATTTAAATAAATAAATGAATAAATGGAAAAAAATATAAATAAATAAATAAATTTTTTATATATATATATATATAAAAAAAATTTAATCATAATAATAATAATAACAGCAACAATAATAACAATAATGTATGTAGGAGATATATATCTATATATACATTATTATTATTACTATTACTATTTTAGTTATTATAATATTATTATAAAACAAAAAAACAAAAACTCTAAACTGTCCCCTGTCACAAAATAGCATCCTCAAATCGTCTGCACTGCACTTAATTTAATTTTATATTGCATCCTTGTGGCATTTTAGTTTTAAGTTTCACTATCCACTGTTCCTCGGCTAACTGTCTGTATATGCGACCTTCTCGAAACATTCTTTGTAAGATGGAAACTCTTACATGCTGCTCCCCATGGCCTTCAAAATGTCTCATTATTGGTTTTTCAGCCTGCTGGCGGACGTCCCGTAGATGTTCATCTATTCGCTCTTTCAGTGTCCTCTAAGTAACAAATCAGACCCATTTGGATGGCAGACGAGAGTCGTGGGCAACGGAAGCGGAGTTACATGCGGCATCAGCACTATACGAGATGAACATCAAAGTTACCAGAAAATTAGCCACCAGCATGCGATGGTTAACCCACATTTTCAGAGCCAGTGAGAAACAGGGCAACAATACAACTTTACCATATGCAAACTCTGTTCACCTCATATTGAAGAACTGCCACTTTAACTTGCTTCAGGATGACTCAGTGAAAGAAAAAGAGGCAGCTTTGGAAGTACATGATAAGAAGACAAGAACTGATCTGATGGACTGGTTTGAACTCAGAGGTACCACAAAAGGCAAACCTTCCTGTCGGAAACCAGCTGTATTGCAGACAGAATACAGAAAGAATAGGAATAGAACCTCAGACAGTGACCGGACTGATCCTTATGGCATGAAATTTGGAACATGTTCGTTATCAAAGGCCACTGAAGTAACAACTCATACACAGGCCAAACCTAGGACCAAAACAGATAATGTGGCAGTTACTAACCTATCCCAACATCCCTTAACTGAATGCCAAGTAACACTGTTATCCAGAGGGCTAAAGTTCGTCCCAGACAGGCATAAGGTTGACAAATTAAAACTTCTGGCGGACCTTTCAGAATGGGAGCGTAGGATGCGACTTAAAGAATTCTTCTATGAAGAAGGTACTGAGGCACAGATCAAAGAAGATGAGAACGACCCACTTGAGAAATTCAAGGTGCCCAAAAAGAGCACTTTCACTCCAAACAAAGGACGTGATATGTGGCTGGATATGTACATTGAGATGGTTAAGACAGATATCATCAATAACCTTAAGAAGGTGGGGAAATTGAACATCTCACCAGAAGAAAATGATGCATTTCTATCACTCTTACATAATGATGACATTGTGATAAGACCAGCAGACAAAGGTTCTGGTATAGTGGTACTTGATAAAGTGAAGTATGTCGAAAGCCTCCAGAAAGAGATGGAAGAAAGTGACTCCTATACTATGACTGAAGATGACCAGACTAAAAGGTCTCTGAGAGAAGTTAAGAAGCTTGTCAACAAGATGTTCAAGGATGGCTCCATCTCACAAGACATGAAGCAGTTCTTAATACCACGGTATCCGAAAGCAGGCTCACTAAAGGGAAACCCAAAACTGCATAAGAGTAATGCACCAATGAGAACCATTGTCAATGGGATGAATACAGCCACAGAAAAGATTGCAGAGTAGGCAGAGTATGAACTCAATGAGTATGTCATCACCTCACCCGGTTACATTAGGGATACAACAGATTTCATCAACACCTTGAAAGAGATAGAGGGACCCTTGCCAGAGGGCACATTCATGTTCTGTTTTGATGTTTGTAAGCTTTATCCATCTGTACCCAAAGAAGAAGGTCTTGAAGCATGTAGAGAAGGTCTCAACTCCAGATCCAAATCCATAGTTCCTACAGAAGAGGTCTTAAAGATGATAGAAGTAGTTTTGGACAACAACAACTTCAATCTTGGCAACAAGCATTACAAACAGACAAATGGCATTGCAATTGGTTCAAAGCTTGGCAAGAACTTTGCTTGCAGTTACATGAGGAAATGGGACGAGAAGTTGATGGAATACCATGATCGACCACTTTTCTACAAACGCTTCATTGATGATGGGTTTGGTCTATGGACGGGTAGCTCGGACACATTGGAGGAATTTGCAGAGTATGCCAATAGAATTCACAGGAACATCAAGATAGAGCTGAGATACAGTAGGGAGAAGATAGAATTTCTTGACACATGGGTTCACCTGGAGAATGGCAGGGTCTACACTAGTCTCCACAGGAAACCTACTGACAAACAGCTCTACCTGCACAAGGCGTCAAATCACCCACCAAGCACAAAATCAGGCCTAGCTTATGGACTTGGATTAAGGCTAAGGAGAATTTGTGAGAAACAAGAGGACTATCAAGTACACAGAAAAGAGTTGAAGGTCCAATTGAGGAAAAGGGGCTATTGTGGTAAAGCTATTGAAAAACAGCTACAAAAGGTAGATAGCCTAGAACGAGATGACCTTCTTAATATGAAAACCAAAGAAAAGAAAGAAGAAAGAGTACCCTTAGTGCTTACTTTTTCAAAACACCTGCCAGACATCCATAAGATAGTTAGAAAACACCTACCTGTGCTGCATAGGTCCGATAAGATGGCTAAAGCGGTCCAGAAGCCTCCAATAGTGGCGTACAGACGGGACAAAAATCTGGCTGATACCCTGGTTCATGGGAAGACAAACAAGGCATTGAAACAGACAGATAGCACATGCTCCTGCAAGGTATGCAATGCCATACATAAAGATGAAGTATGAAGTTCGACTAAAGACGCCAAATACAAGACGGCTGAGAACGTGAGTTGCAGGGATAGAAACGTTGTTTATGCCCTTATCTGCAGCAAATGTGACAAGACTGTGTATGTTGGAGAAACTGAGAGGACACTGAAAGAGCGAATAGATGAACATCTACGGGACGTCCGCCAGCAGGCTGAAAAACCAATAATGAGACATTTTGAAGGCCATGGGGAGCAGCATGTAAGAGTTTCCATCTTACAAAGAATGTTTCGAGAAGGTCGCATATACAGACAGTTAGCCGAGGAACAGTGGATAGTGAAACTTAAAACTAAAATGCCACAAGGATGCAATATAAAATTAAATTAAATGCAGTGCAGACGATTTGAGGATGCTATTTTGTGACAGGGGACAGTTTAGAGTTTTTGTTTTTTTGTTTTATAATAATATTATAATAATTAAAATAGTAATAGTAATAATAATAATGTATATATAGATATATATCTCCTACATACATTATTGTTATTATTGTTGCTGTTATTATTATTATTATGATTATTTTTTTTTTTTTTTTTTATATATATAAAATTTTTATTTATTTATTTATATTTTTTCCATTTATTCATTTATTTATTTAAATTTATTTATTTATTTAAGTGTGAGTTGTTCTTCTGCTCTTAATATCCATGGCATGTTGGAATAGTGGTTTTGTACTCTGTTTTGGCGGGAAGTGACGTCACGTCATTTGACGTTACGCCAACTTATTAGTAACTTTACAGGAAATGATGTGACGTTACCCCTGTCAACTACTGATGCAAATATCATGATTTCAAAATGGATGCCACATAGTTGAAATAATTGTTTCCAAATTTCCTGAAGAAGGCCTAAGGCCGAAAATTTGAAATAAGAGTGGTTCAATACATTGTTATTATAATTTTTATTCCCTTTGGAAGAATAAGTTTGAAGAATTTATAGAGATTTACCTTCCCTGGATGCAGAAAGGGGAACTGTCTCAGACACTTCTTAAAATAAAGCCGCAAGCGTTAGTGCCGTCATGACCTTTTCTAACTTCAGTTTTAATAATAAAAAAAAATGCTGAAAATTAATATCGTTTTTTTTTTCCTCATTATTATTGGACATTTAAAACTGAAATATGATAGCTCATGCTTGAGGACTCGTTTTTACTATCTATTTGGTTTTTATGGAAGCGAGATAAAGGACCATTTAAATCATATTAGAATAGCGATAAAAGGACTATGTCACTTGATGCAAAAATAACTGAACTGTGGTCCAAGAACACTAGAACTTATAAAGCCGTGCGCTCGATATAGGAAGTCGGATAGTATGTTGAAATATTTAAATACCATGATACATAAAAAAGCAGGACGTCATGTTACAATCTTGATCTAAAAAAAAGAGAAAACATGGTTGATATTGCGAATCTCTATAATTCTATTACATGTAAAACATGGAACGAGGAACAGTTCATTTAAATGCGATACCGTTTCTCTATAACAATGTAATGTTACAAAAAATAACGATGTCTATTGCGATTCTCTTTATAGTTATTAAAATATGAAACGAGGGATGATTTCAGTTAACTGTGAAATCATTTTTCCCTTTAAAAAAGTAGTACATAGCTCCGACTAAATACACTGCTTCATATGGAATTTGTTATGTTTATATTTGATAGCTCATTCTGATTTTGTAGGTTGTACTGTTTCAAAATATGAAATTCTTAATGCCGCACATGTAATTGAATTGATAATGCCCTAATTTTATGCTTAAACATTGGGACACCTAAAACATTAATTTTCCATTTGCTCCAAATAGAAAATTAATAGATTTTAGGTGCCCTAATATTTAAGCACATTAGGGTATCCCAAAGAACTCTCTTGAGCCGCGATACGCGAAAAATGGTGCTTAACTCATATGCTGCGCAGTCCGCACACACCAGGTATTGATCATGAGGACTCTGACTGCAAGCATTCTCAGATTGGTTAAAGTCTTGGCTGTAGGTAGATACGTTAAGGACCTCTTTGCATGGCATGGCTCATTTAAAGACAATGGAGATTTGTAAAAGGCGCCATATATAGCATTTCCGAACAACAAATATCAGATCAGCTTACACACAAATCCCCGCAGTATGATCTGAGTAAAGTAAAAAGATTGGCAATAATCAGGAACTTAAACAGTTAGATCCCATATCCTGCCCTCAAAACATACAGGAAAAGAACATAAATAGGTAGCAATTTACGAAAGGCACAAATGTAAACCGAATGAACAGCTCTTGTCCGGAGAAATGGTCATTTAGCTACCCCAAATGAAAACACCACTCACACAACAGAAGAACGAAAGCATCGATATGGACAACCTGAACTAGTAACAGTAAGAAACTACAACAGGAGTACCGCTTCGAGCATTCAGTAATAAATTAATGGGATTGGGGTAAGGGGGAGGACGCGGGGAAGGCCGTTAGCCGGGTGTATACGGTTGGCATCTACAATACAATCAATCACTTACCAGGCCCCGAGGTTATAAAACTTAAGTACGTTCTCAAACTCAAAATAAAGCACAGCCATTGGCAGCAGCCAATCAGTGTGCTTTATTTTGAGTTTGAGATTATACTCAAGTTTCATAACCTTGGACCCAGATTTTGGTAACTACTTAAGGTGAATGGGTCACTTGTTGGTGAAACAATTCTGCCATTTTCATTTTTGTCTCCCTTTCCATTGGGATCTACAATCAATTTAAATTACTTGATATCTTTTCCTTGGAGCAGATTCTTTCCTTTAAATTTACTTTTGAAGGGTAACGTTTTTCAGGGAAGAAAAGAGGGAATCGAAATATTGGTTGCCTTTGTGAAAATGAGGAAACTATACGGGGTATACCCCTACACTTTAATCTTGGCGCTTTTGACGGTAAAGTAAATAAGTATAAAAAATATGTCCGCTATTTAATTCCATCCGAAGCCATAGCTTTGTAACCAATGAACGGAATCTCATGAAACGTAAAACAAAAGGCGATGATGCACGTGACGTTTGATCAGACTGGTTTCTGTACTGCATGGTTTATCGCCCTTGAATGTATTTAAAACAAATAAAATGTGCCACATATTTAAGTAACCAGTTATTTGAATTTCATGAAACTTATAATAAGTATGTATCATTGTTGCATATAAAGTTTTGTCAGAATGGCATTAGAGTTACTGCTCTTAAACCAATGTAAAATTGATAAATTCAGCCATATCTAAGTAATCAGTGAAAGGAATTCCATAAAACTTATACTAAATATTTATTACCACAAGAGAATGTTGCATGTCAGGGTTTGTTGGACTTGCCTCAGCAACGCATGAGTAAACGCTCTTGAATCACTTTAAAATTAGATAAATTGAGTCATAACTAAATACTTACATTCTTAGAGCATTTATTGAAAAAGCCCTATGGTAAACCATTAGAATGTAATGTAGTCTATACTTCGATAACTACATCGGTTCACGCGACGTTACGCGACGTTACATGACGTTAAGTGACGTCAAAATGAACAATAGTTCTCCAATCTGATAGATAAAAAAAAGAACGTAAATATAAGCAATGAGCTTAATTTTTCTAGTATTTATCGAAGTATAAACTACTAGTACATTGGGTCACTAGCAAAGTTTACATGACTTACTTTGCACGCGACCCAATGTAGTTTATACTTCGATATACACCAGAAAAATGAAATTCATTCCTTAAGTAAGCATAGAATGGAATGTATCGTCATAAATGTGCAGTTGGCATCAAGTTTTGTCATGATGGCATCAGTAATGCTGGAGTTACTGCCCTTGATTTGACTTAAAGTACACAAATAAGCCATAACTGGTCCACCAATGAACGAAATTTCTTGAGACTGGATATGAATATGTGTCATCATAGTGTGGTGATGCTGAGGCAAGTTGTTTATAATGGCCTCACATATATATCGGTTATTTGCCCTTGATTTTATTTAAAACCCGTAGGTTCAATTGTAACTAAGTAACCAGTGAACGATTTTTTTTCAAATTTGTAAATAAGCCATAAACATTTCAGCTATTTCGGCGGATGGATATAAATTCAACGAATTTGCTTGTTTTATCAGTTTCCAATATATTGTAAAAGCGCCAATAAAGTTGCGCCATAATGCTTTTTCGTAAAAAAAAAAAACAAACAGCAAAACTTGATACCATAAAAGTGTTCATCTGTATGAATCCTGAGGAGTTTAAATGGAGACTAGAATTGATTGCCGGGCTGTGTAGAGCAGACTGTAGTGTCGATCAAGAGCCAGAGGTCCTGGGCTCGATACCTGGTGCGGCATACCTACTGATTCCAGATAGGCAGTTGTCAGTTACTTGCGGAAGTATGTACACTTAGTACTGGTCAACCGCTAGGGAGGTGTAAGCCTACCAAAAAATAGTGTGGTTAGGGTAACTGACCGTCCAGACACCACCGTAGCTGTTTAACGGAAGCAACAAAGCAGCAACAACATCAACGACAAGGACTCAAAAATGTTAACGCCCCGGCCAATTCTGAGGTTTCTTTATATGCAAACTATAGATGAAGCTACACAGACAAGTCACAGCTCGTCCAAGACACACGTAAAAAAGACGAAGAAGTGAGAAATGGAACAGCGCACTTTCGATAGCAGACTTTCAGTCTTACAAAGAAAAGCTGCAAAAGAAGAACCTATTAGCTAGATGCCATGCTTGGCATACAGGACGTCGTTATTTTGAAACATGAATGAGTCCGTCAAAAGACTGAAAATCGTAAGATGTGTTTTTACGGTTAAGCCCAGCAGAAAGCAATAGAGCCAATTGACAGTCTAATGTAACTCTTATCATGTCGGTGATATGTATCGAGGCGATACGTTTTTGAAGAGTGGCATTTTCTTTCATTTCGAAAGCAACTTTATAAGGGTATACAACAGTACTACCACCACATTCTTACAGTTTTAACGGTCATATGAGTCGGGACACGAGAAAAACAGCAAAGTTGTTGTGCGCCCAGCGAAGACTTGGATCAGCCTGGGCATTTGCCTAGTCTGATCAGACACTTCTCTAAGTGCTTGAAGGGTAGCTATGGGTCTAAGGTACCTCCATGCGGACAGCAAAGACTGATTAGACTGGGCGGATGCCCAGGCTGATCTGTATGCACTGGGCGCACAACCACTTTGTTGGTTATCTCGTGTCGCGGCTCATATCGTACTGTTATCAAAAATCTACTACTGTAAAGACTAAATTGAATTTGAGAGTGTTACGGAGAAACTCGTGTTCGAGTGTACTGTCCTAAACCGTCTACTCACCGTACCAACCTTTTATTATGTTAACCGTTATAGCGTTAAAAAGCAGATGAAAAAAATTCTTGAGACGCTGCAAGTTTTGTCCAAGTAATATCATATTGGGAATTCAAAAACAAGAAAGCAAACGGTGTAGATCTAAATGAGGCGGCTCATGATGAGCCGCCGCATCTGGATCGACGCTGTTTGCAAATTAAAGTGTTTTTAGCTATTACCGCTAGTTTTCATTCACATGTGCCTCACTTTTTAAAATAGAGTGCATAAACGGCGGGTAGGAGGGAACGTCAAATTCTTTTATACCCCCATTCCACTAGATGACTCTTTGACTGCACTCACGGCGATCATGGCGCTTTTTCAAAATACTCGAAATCGCCGCAGAAGCGTCGGCATTTGTCGAAACTTGGGACTTGTGCGCTTCCAGTACGCTGCTAGTACACTGCTAGTCACGATGCTGCTGCGGTGTAGTTGCGCTTCTGCCATGCTTGAGTCCGGACTCGACGGCCTTTAAGGTGGTGATTTATGGTAAATGTAAAAATCTCCATAAAACCATAAAAAAGTAATGTATCTCCCTGAAAGTTGGCAAACTTCTTATTTTTGTTGTTCTTTACAGTTTAGAATACGAAATAAACGTACATGCTGCTTAAAAAAAGTGTTTTTATAAGGAAAGATCAAAGGGTAGTTTTTTGCGAATAAATCTGAAAAAAATAATACCGTTATTGAAAATTTGCGTAGTGCTGAAGGTGCATTATTGCATAATGAAGAGCGTCCTAGCAATTATTTATTCCAACTCTTTCTCAAATTGTAATGTAGACCAGATGAAAACAGTAGCTTTTTCTCAAATTTTCAACCATGTACAAAGTAAATGTACACTGGACGCATTTATTAAATATAGGGTAGGCAAGCATACCTATGTTAACACCTACAGTATAAATAATACATTACTGACATGATCAGTGGTGTGTAGATGAAATTCTTCAACCTCGTTAAAATAGTCTTACCTGTCTCACCTGTGTGTTTTGACAAAAAAAAAAAATGAACACAGACTGCATCTATTTTCATCTGCTCAGCCTGACAATGTGTGAAAGAGTTTGAAAAAATAATTGCTAGGACGCTCTCCATTATGCAACAAGGTATTCTAAGCACTAAGTATATTTTCAATAACGATATTATTTTTTCAGATTTATTCGCAGAAAATTACCCTTTGATCTTTCTTTATAAAAAAAACTTTTTAACATTAACAAATGCTGCATTTTGGGATTCTAAATTATGAGAAACAACATAAAGTAGGCATCTGCTAAGTTTTGGAAAGATCAGTGTTATTTTTAGTATTTTATGCAGATTTTTGTCTTTGTCCCAAATCAGTGATTATCACCACCTTAAGGTGCTTTTACTACGCTGCCACTTTGGTAAAGGCTTTCAAGCTACGCTTCCTCAATGTTTACGACGATGCATACGACCCAAGTGCCGGAGCTGCGCTGATGCTGCGCTTGTGTGGCTCTTTGAAACCGCTTTTATGTAAATCGGCGGGAAATCGAGGTTCAGCAGCAGTTACCTCCAGAATTTGATATGATAATTCCAGTGGCTATGATCCAGCTGGCAGTTATGAACTAGTGACTTCATACACCTCCTCTGGTTCTTCTTGCTATTCAGGCTCAACTGGGGCTTCTGCTCGGCGTTTATGAGGATGCGAGTCTTGCTCAGCTTAGAGAGCAGGAGCCTGGGGAGCAGGAGTTGGGATACCCTCTCCTGCGGTCTAGGACTAGATGAAAGTAGTCTCCTGACCAGGCCTGGTTCGATTTTGCCTTCTGCTTTTGATAGGATGGTATCTTGAATGGTACGTGAGAATCGAGTTGTGAAACGTTTGGAGCGCGAGCAAATAATACCGATAGCCCTGGAAGCGCGGCGGTTTCCGAACCAGATCTGTATGAGAGCAGAGGAAACGCAGCTAAAGCGACAAGAGCGCAGCGGAAGCATCGTGGCTGCGCTATTCATAAATTGTATTGTCGCAGCGAAAGCGCCAAAAGGGCCACGAGAGCATATAGAGCGCAAAGGGGCACAAAGAGCGTAGCAGAAGCATAGCAGGGTCGCGGACGAGTGTCCGCGGCGCTGTCATTAAGATTCCACAGCGCTGAGGCTACTTTGCTCGCGCTGCTGCCACGATACTGCTGCGTTCATGAATTTCATGCGCTGTTACTACGTTTTCATTGCGCTTATTGTCCACGGCGATTCCGCTACGTAAATTTTGAGTCATTTATTTATTATGCACAATATAGCTTGTACTAGGAGATGACAAACATTACGCTTACCGTCAGATTCTACATTTAACTGATTTGTAAATTTATATATATATGTATGTAGTTTTCCTGAATAAAATACTGTTTAAACCAAATTTTGAGCAAGGCCAAAACAAGGTCAAAACAAGCGCCGTGACTTGGCGATCATGCCGTTTTGAATACGCTTTCACTACGACCTTGAAGCTTCTACTGCGCTACTGAAGCTTCTGCTACGATTCATGGCGTTATATCCAAAATTTGAAACGCAGCAGAAGCGTCGTCAAGTGGAGTGGGGATTTACGATTCGGCACCATAAGTAAATGTACCTTTAAGCTCGGAAACTTTTTTAAAATTCTTGGGGCCCCTACGCTCGGGATCTTTGAAAGGTATGTGAAATCGGATATCACATACAGTAGATATTCCGAAACCATTGCAAGATCGTTTAATGGTCAGCCGTTTTATAGACTTTTTACGGAATTTTACACCCTGCAAGAAAAAAAAACAAACAAAAAACAAAAAAACACGCGGCTCAATTATTTTATCTTTTTGAACTGATCTGATTTGCCGAACTGATTTATGTGTGATTTTGACATGTGCAATCAAATGCTTCTGCACTTTTTATCGCTAAAGTGTTTAGTTACAACACTATACGCCGGCCTCCTAAAAGATTATTCGAGGCAGGCGATTTCGAAAAGTAAATTGCTGTAACTGAAAAGTTTTAGCTTTGAAATTATTACTTTTAGACTGTAAATATCGCAGTTGCAACGGCGAACACCTTTGAAAAACTGTATACAATTGAATGAAGATTATTTAAAAATTGATACGCGTACGCACTGACCCTTTTGTATGTGAATCATTTATTGAAATCATTGATTGCCACGAACCTGCACATGGAAGTGATTGAGAAATAGCATCATATTTTAAATGCAAGGTAAAGGGATTTCTGTAAGAAAATTATACTGTACTTGCGTATGCCGGATGAAGGTTATTTTAGCCGCGACATAACAAAACCAACAAAGTGGCATATGCGCCCAGCGAAAACTCAGATCAGTCTGGACAGACACCTAGTCTGATAAGAGTCTTTGCTATTCACTTAAAGGGTAGCTTAATTCAAAAGTAGTTCCACACGCATAGCAAAGACTGTGATCAGACCGGACGCCTGCCTAGGCTGATATGAGTCTTTTGCTGGGCGCACATGCCACATTGTTGGTTTTATCGTGTCGCGGCTCCATTTTATGCACCGTATAGTATTGAATGAATTGTTTACGGCGTAGTCTAATCCAGACAATAAGTTTTGTGCACTGGAGGTCTGGTACAATAGGAGGTGCATGATACTTTATTTACTGTTAACTTCCGAACATTTGCATCTTGTAGCAGGAGGTAATTTCTTGGGTCGACCAGTGATTAATTCAGCAGTGTTGCTTTGCAGGGCAGTGCCGGGCGTCCTTATTTGGATAATAGTTGAGCAAGGGCCTACTGTGCTAGCAGTAAGTGCGGGCGGTGGTTGTTTGGGTGAGTGAGTGAACTCGGGCTTCACGTCCCCCGAACAACTGTCATACGGAGACAGACGGCACCTCTGTTTAATGTCTCATCCGAGAGACCGGAGAAGTGGGGAATCGATCTTGCGATCCCTGGATTGGTAGTCCTACATTTTATTCACTACAATACCGCCGCTCTTGTAGTTGTTTGGATATTTTGTCTCGTCTATCATTTCTCATTTCTGGAGCCGGGCCGCGTAGCGTAATCGGTAGGGCGCCTGACTCGTAAGTCAGAGGTCCTGGGTTCGAAACCCGGTCTGGCCACATACTTTCGTTTCTCCATCCGCTGATTCAAGAAGGGCAGTTGTCAGTTACTGGCGAAAGTATGTGCACTTAGTACTGGTTAACCGCTTAGGAGGTCTAAGCCTGCCCAGGAATAGTGTGGTTAGGTTAACTGACCGTCCCGACATGACCATAGCTGTTTACCGTGGACGTTAAACAATAAATCAATCAATTAATGTCTCATTTCTGTCTCCCTCTTTCTGAGAGACGGCCCGATATGGACTGAAATACTGTCTCGAAGGGTCGTTAAACCCAAACCAACCAACCAACCATCCGACTTTGCAGGGCAGAAACTAAGAGCGGACCTGTTTGATAGCTTGTTAAAATGCAAATCACTTCAGTAGGAAATTTGAAAACAGTGTTGTACAAAAACAAGCAAGTTTTGATAATATTTGACAACTCCATTATTAATGTCTTACCCGCACTTAAAGACAAATACCATTATCGTAAATGATACGGCACACAAGCTGTAACAACGTCCTGTACATTACACATCGATGCAGCGTCATCGATGCAGCGTCATTTTCAACGCTACCCATGCACACAAAATTGAAACGTCTTATGATACATTTCATTGTGTGTCTGGGTAATGTCAAAATGTTACTAAACAGCTTGTGCTTAGCTTAGACAAGATGAACAGAGCATGTTTGATGATAAGTAGCACACACCTGTGTACTATGAGGGTTTGCTGAATATAAATAAAGTTATATAATTGTTAGTTAATACGTTTAATTGAACATTATTTCAGTTTAGAATACGTGAAATAATTATCACTCTGCCGTGTAATGACGTCGACAGTGTGGTTTGCCTGTTATCAAAAGCCCCAGTGGCATTCGTCATCAGTACCATTGATTCAGTAAAATATTATTATTGTCCAAATACGCAATAATTTTAGAAATTTCCTTCATGTGTGCGTTCTGCACATTTATACGATACTAAATTGTAGCGAACCTTAAAACAGAACTTATGTATAGCATCTAGTGGATTGAAATAAACACATTGTACATATTATCGGTTTTGGCTATCACTTTGTTCATCTTTATCACTAAATACCATGTTTAATCAGTGTATATTTTTATGAGCAAATACCATATTTGAGCCACGACACGAAAAAACAACAAAACAAGAACTAACTGGCATGTGCGCCAAGCAAAGACTCAGATCAACCCGGCAAGCTGCACAGTCTTCTCAGAGTCTTCACTTGTGCTTAAAGGGCAGCTAAGGATCTAAGCTAGCTCCATGCGGACAGGGAAGACTCTGATCAGACTGAGCAAATGCCCAGGCAGATCTGAGTCTTTGCTGGGGGGCACATGCCAGTTTGTTGGTTTTGTCGTGTTGTGGCTCATTTAAATCAGTACAATACATTTTGTATTTCAACAGATTTGCTTCCTAGGTCGTTTATCCGTTGACATACATTGAGCAAACAACTCTGACTTCTGCGCATGCTTTCTTTAATATTATGCGTTCTTAGTTATTTCTACGGAAGCTGAAGTGTGTTTGAAGTCTCAGCTAAACAAAATAGGAGTCAAGAAAAATGCGTTACTTGCCACCTGGTGTAAAAGCTAGTAGGAAACATCATATACCTGGTAGGAAAAACTGGAGTTCAAAACAGTCCTCTTGTTGTCAGATTTATGACCAAACAAAATTCCATAAGGTCAAAGGCATTGATAATGCCTTTCATCTTCTGGGATTGTGTTTAGTCTTCCACATAGAAGCAGTATTTTAATGAAAATCGGCTAGTACTTCCAAGAAATTAACTTTTACTAACGAATTTCTAGACAGCAACGTTTTGCTACCCATTGTTTCTTCAGGTGGCAAATGAGAGTTTTAGATGGCAAATTTGCTATTTTCTACTGTTAATTTCAAACCTTGAGAACGCTCTATTTAGAACCAGTAACAGTCGAGAAAAATGAAACAGTTAAGTACAATGTAAATATTATAGTTCCCAGCACCATTCGATTCGATAGGTTACAACAAATTCCTTCTTTGGTCTTTCACAGTCAAGAGAACGCATGTTTGCTGCTTCTGACTATTCGAAGAATCACGTGTTCCACGTCTCCCTATTCGTAGCACGCATATAAATTCATGAAGGGTTTTACGAAACGGAGCGATAATGACGTAATACAGTATAAAGTTTACAGAGAAATTGATACACTGCAAGGCATTGGTAATCATTGACACCATGTGATACGTGTACTGTGTCTGTGGGTTTTGGTCCGGCTTAGATATGTAGATGATAAACTTGGAAATCTCGGAAGGCGCCACTAACAAAAAGAAGAGAATGATGATGGTTATAAGGGTGATATTAATCCGCTTGTGCGCCGAAAGACATCCAACATTATCTCTGCTATGAAGCAAGCGTAGTTTCTGGCTTTGGTGAAGGGCCTTAACAAGGCGAATATTACAGTACAGTAGAATCGCAAGAGGAATGAAGTTTCCAAGAATCGTCCAAAGTAGTTTATGCGTATACACAAAACTGTCATTGTAGAATATATCACCTTTTTCCAGTTCTATGAAGGTTAATGGTCCTATGCAATCCACATTTTCTGTTTTATACCTCCATAAATGTGGTAGATTGAAAGCAAAACTGAAGCCAAATACTGTGAGGATGGATGCAATAGTCTTCTTTAGTGATATAAACTGTTTACAGTAAAAAGGGTGACAGATAGCTGTATATCGCATTATCGCTGTTAACACAGTCAGCATTGTACTTGATAATATAAAAGTGTTAATAGCAAAAGACGCATACATACGGTAATACAACATGAATTCCAGTCGTGTATAAAACTCCTTCTTTTTGTCAAACATTTGTGGAAATGCACAAAGACAAAACATCATATCTGAAACTGCTAAAGCCACTAGACAAATAGTGGTGCAGTATTCTATCTCGTCCAAAGTTTTACATGTTTTCTTCTTTGTAAACACCGCAATATTCAAAATATTTCCAAAAAATCCAAATACACATACGACGGGCAGCATAACTCCATATAGATAAAATCGAAGAGTTTCAATATTTCTGATTTGTTCTTGGTACTGATCATCAATGGTGATGTTGATTTGAGGTTCATCGGTATCCATAAATAGGTCGCTGCAGTTGACAGTAACAGAGTCTGGTGTTACGTATGTGAAGTTGGACATTTTCAAACTTTCCAGTAATTCTAGTAAATCATCATCCATAGTAAATCGAATCACTTTGGCTCATTGGCTTTGAGATAGCACGATGATTCGAACTGTTGAAATCCAATTTACTTCTCTAATTCCATTTATTCGCTTCTTATCGGTACAGTAGGGCGCATATAATTGAGTTTATTTCTAGTTTCCCTTTACTTTTTTATGTAGGCCTCAAACTCTTTTTTATCTTGTAGACTCCTGTTGGAAATATATACACAAGTTGTATAATGACTGTTTTTTTTTTTGCTTTTTTAGAAAAAAAAAGATTTTCATTTAAGAAGCAGATATGATCTTGAAATAAAGCAGGTATAATTTTAAAATGAAAAATTCTGAGTCTTCTTTCTTTATTATCGGTTTCAAGTTTGTGTTTGTTCTCGTTTAAATATAATAATCCGTCGAGAAACTAAATCCGTATGTTAAGTGGATCTGATAGTCAACATGTTTTTGAATGTACTTACTTGCTATTGAACTGAAAGTATCACAAGTTTTTCTTCATGTTCTGTAATTAATAAGATCTTCTCATTCTTCCGAACTAGATTGTGTAAGGTACTTATTCTGTTTGAATAACCATTTTCAATAACATCTATCGCAAAAATGAACCTTTGCTACTGCTCCTCTCCTTTTATTGGTTTTGTTCCAGCATCTGCGGACGGATCAGTGGTAATACTGTATCTGAAGGAGAAAGCGAAATATAAGGTGCGTCATAAGAAAATGAGCCGCGACACGACAAAACCAACAATGTGGTTGTGCGCCCAGTGCAGACTCAGATAAGCCTGGGAATCCGCCTAGTTTGACCAGACTTTTTGTTAAATGCTCAAAGGGTAGCTAAGGGTATACGCTTCCTCCATGCGGACAGCGAAGGCTCTGATCAGACTGGGCGGACGCCCAGGCTGATCTGAGTTTGCGCTGGGCGCACAACCATATTGTTGGTTTTGTCGTATCATAGCTCAAATGTGGATTATGACTTGTGAACAGCGAAGGCTCAGAACAGCCTAAGCATCTGGGTAGTCTGTTAAGCCTTAGCTTATTACTCTATCAACGTTTATTGTAAATGCGAACATGGAAGACTGTTCAGACTCCGCGGAAACGTAGTATTACAAGAGTGTTCTTTTTTAAAATTCACCTTTTGAATACTTTTGATTCGATTTCTTAATCAGTAACACTGGTTTATTATAATTCTGCTTTAAGTTGAAAAACGCCATTAAATGACATTATGATCGGCCCAAAATTAAAATGGAAAGAACAATTTGTTTGGCACTTGTAAAATCAAGAAGGAAGCAGTAAGCTAACTCAATCAAAAAACAAGAGTCAGTTTGAGTGGTATATAAAAGAATGCAATGTTTTTTGTTTTTTTTATTGTGGGAGACTTAAAAATAAAATATTGAGTTTGAAATTTGTACGCACGAGAAGGAATCATGTTAGACATAATTTCTAAAATCATGTAAAGCCAAGCAGCTAACAACAATTGTTTCAAAATTTATACAGACCAAATGAAAAAAAAAAGAAACAAATATCAAACACAATTTTTATGATAATTGTCAAAAGCAATAAAGAAACAATAGTTGTTGAGAAAATTGTAAAAAAGATATCGAGCTAAAACATTTTGTCAGAAAAAAGTAAGAAAGTAAGGGACAATAAAATAATAGTATCTGATTACAGTCTGGGGAAAATCATCAATGTATTTTTCAGCAAGTTGATATCGAAATTTTTTAAGAGCAATGCAAATTTCCATTTTCTGACGCACTATAGAAGCATTGTTTTGCAGCTAGCTTAGTACGTTTTTTATCAGTAGTAAAACCTTTACCAGAATAACTTTTAATGTCATTTCTATTTCAGGTATAAACTTAATCCCAAACTACATTGACTAAACTCGAGGTTACCTTAAACTAGGTCTGAGCAATCGGTCGAGAATATTTTAAAATAGGTCTGAGCGACCGACCCATAGGTCCTAATTAGCTTGGCTGCCGTATGAACTGAAATGCTGAAAATTACAAAAAAATAAAACAATATCATCGCCTCAGAAGCCATGACATTGGAAAAGGTGAAACATTGCAGAATGTTTTTAGCAAGAGATCTCTTCGTTAAGAACTTCGACTGCCATGGGAACTTGAAGTTGCCATTGACTTTTAACTTGGTGTATCAGAAACTGTCTTTTACGCCTACAGCAGTACAGCTATTTTGGCATCGAGTGATAGAGCTTACACCAGTCTTACCAAATATCTAATGTATCTTTAATTTTGCAGGATTCTCATTGGAGCGATACAGGGCCTCATTGTCCTCTAGTTTTTTTTCTGTCGATATGATTGGCAAGTTTTATAACTGCAGAGAATTTATGGGTGATCAGTAGTTTCATTATGATATATTCTTTTACTTTTACAAAGTAGATCGACAAAAATAATAAACATTTGAGCCGCGACACGAGAAAACCAACGCAGACTCAGATCAGCCTGGGCATTCGCCCAGTCTGATCAGAGTCTTCGCTGTCCGCATGGTGGTAGCTTAGACCCTTAGCTGCCATTTAAGCGCTTAGAGAAGATTCTGATTCGACTGGGCGGATGCCCAGGCTGATCTGAGTCTGCGCTGGTTGCACAACCACTTTGTTGGTTTTCTCGTGTCGCGGCTCAATTTTTATTAGTGAAATTCCTCGAAACACCTGTGATTGATTTCTTAAACTTACAGAACTAATTGTCAAGTCATACAAAGCCTTAGTAGGAGACTGAAAAAGCACTGGTAATATACGAGTTGTGTCATAAGAAAGTCAGTATTTTAGAATAAGCGATATACGCAGACTTCCTTTCATTCATATTCCATTTATGGTTTGTACATGCGCAGTAGGCTTCAAAAATATATGAGCCGCGACACGAGAAAACCAACAAAGTGGTTGTGCGCCCAGCGCAGACCCAGATCACCCTGGGCATCCACCGGGTCTGATCAGACCCAATGCTAAGTGCTTAAAGGGCTTAGGGTCTAAGCTACCTCCATGCAGACAGCGAAGACTCTGATCAGACTGGGCGGATGCCCAGGCTGATCCGAGTCTGCGCTGTCCGCACAATCACTATGTTAGTTTTCTCGTGTCGCGGCTCATATTTGATGGCAAACACGTTTTGTGAAACTACGTATGCTTGGACATACTGCGCATGCGGGCAGTCTGTCAGAGCATGCGCTGTTTGCAGGTGGATAAGAAGGATTGGTTTCCTTGTGCGCTTCTTAAATGAAAAGAAAATAATGCTTCAAGTGGTAATTATTTCCGATTTCAATGCGATTTTATTATTTACGCTAACAAAGATGTAGGGAAAAATGTCAAAGATAGCTCAAGGTTTAAAAGGAAGGAATTTCGAACTCATTAGAATTCCATGCGGTATTTTATATTTGAAAAATGAAACGGGCTAGGCAATATTAGATCATGATTTCTCATCTCAACTTATTGTCATATTGCAGACGTCTGCATATATGCAATTTGTGATGGGTATGTGGTCTTTATGATCTCGGGTTGAGCGAATTTTGTGGACTTTCTATTAAGGATTGTATCGGTTATGACGGAAATGAAATAAAGGAAATAAAACAGACTGGAAAAAGTGTAAGATAACAATCAGACAAGAAATATAAATATTGATGCACCCTGTCTCACCTCCTGAACATTGCGAGCGCTTACACATGCACGCATGCTCACTAATACTAATATCCTTTGAAGTAAAAATACCATTGCGGAGCGGTGTAGCTCATCCAGATAGTGAACTTGTCGAAGAAAACAAAACACAACGAAACAAAAAAATATATATATACACATTGTACCTGATGTGTTACATGCGAAATTTTAAATTTCTATGCCCAAATTCAAGATCACGATTAGCGTCAAAGATCAAACCATGCCAGCAGATATTGAAAACTACAGTGATGCATTTTATTGAATTTCCAGATTCCCATGCCAAAAGTCTTATGTCCAGGGTCAGGTCACAATCAAAGCTCACATGTTAAACTTTTGATATGTAAGTATTAATAAAAATTCTCACGGAATAGTTGAATCTGCAGAGAAATTTCAAGGAAAATGAGAAAATACGTTTCGCGCAAGAATCAGGTTCTCCATTCTATGTCAAGGTCATACTCAGGGCTCAAAAGTCAAATTGTGTGTCTGTGAATACTCAGAAGCTATGAAAGAGAATTTGAGGAAACTTCACAGAAAGCATAAACATTACGAAGAGGTATCTGCTGCACAAAAGTATTGAACCGGTACTCAATGTTAAGGTCACAATCAGGGCTCAAATGTCAGCTTGTCTCTCCATGATAACTCAAAAAATATCGAAGAACTTTTTGTTAAATTGCTCATAATTGCAAAGCATCATTTATGAGAAAGTGTATCCCATACAAGATCTAGCCCGCTATTTGTCGAGTCACAACACGCGGTGTCTGATCAGGGCCCACAGTACTTGCGTAAGACAAATGAGTATTTCTAATTAGGATAAAATAAAAATGATAAACATAAACCAGACCTCTCTCCCATCCATTCTTAATTGACAAATTGACATGAGTTTGTAAAGACAGAAAAGTCCGCTGGCCATAATTCAGCTAATCGATACACTAAAAAGGTACAGGTTAAAGTTTTTCTAAGCCAAATGACCGTAGGTGTAGTGGGGTTTAGAGGGCTGATGTATTTTGGGCACGGCATGTGTAAGGCGGAGCCCCTTTCCCTCATTTAGATGCCTTCTCCTTTTCTTATTCGAACCCGGTACCCATTTCGTGCTGGGTTGACAGAGTTTTCCAATCATCGAAAGGCCAAGTCCGAGTTTGAACCTGCAACCTAACCCAGTTGGTCTAACCAGTCGACCACGGCGCCCCTCACTATGCTAGCTAAGACGTCGGAAACTCCTTTTTTAGTAAGACACCATAGGCATCAGCTAAATTGGTCCAAAAATGACATTTTGTCATGCATGTAATACAAGTTCGCGCAAGCGGCAGACTGTGCATTCCCTGATTGGTAAAATTATGTTCTTGTTCTAGTACATCTTTGAGAATCTCAAGTAGCCACGATGAGCTGTCGATAATTACTTGATTCAATTATACAGTAATGGGTAGGAGCTTAGGGACAAACTAGCATCGGTTAATTGGCTTTGTATAAACATGCATTAATTGGACCTACGTCATCCATGTAAGGTTAATAGTTGAGTTCGGGACACATAATTAAGCTTCGTTCACACGAGCAAAGTATCTTTGTCACAGAAATTTAAAGAAAGTTTGCTAAACATTTTACGTTCACACGGACCATATTATTTGTCACAGAAAAATTTAACACAAAACCTTTGTCAAATAAACTTTGGCAAGGGAATACTTTCAGCAGTGTTAACACGAACAGAGATTTCTCGCCAAAGTAAATAAACTTTGCCCGCGTGAACGGCCAGCCATGCCGCATCTTCTTTGTTACATATACTTTGTTCAAAATCAAACTTTTTGATTATGAGCAAAGTTTTCTGTGGCCATCTCCATAGCCTTTCTTTGTTACGTATTCTACGTCAAATTTTCCGTTCACTGACAAATTTTGTTTGCCAAATAAACTTTACTATATAAATTTGGCAATGAAAAAGTGGCATATATTTTCATTCACACGAGCATATTTTTCTATACCCACTTTGTCACAGAAACCCTGGCCGTGTGAACAAAGCTTTAATTCTAAGTGCATGCGCTACATATGAGCCGCGACACGAGAAAAACAACGATGTGGTTGTACGTCCAGCGCAGACTCAGATCAGCCTGGGAATCTGCCCGGTTTGACTAGACTCTTCGTTAAGTGCTCAAAGGGTAGCTAAGGGTCTAAGCTACCTCCATGCGGACAGCGCAGGCTCTGATCAGACTGGGCGGATGCCCAGGCTGTTCTGAGTCTGCGCTGGGCGCACAACCACATTGTTGGTTTTCTCGTGTCGCGGCTCATATGTTCAAGTGGCCACTAATTAAATAGACCGACAGCCTTGTTATGCTAGGGTGTTCTATCCCTCAGTGTTGGTACATTATATTTGCGAACATCCTTAGCTTTTGCCAGCTGGCACGAATGGGCATGCTGGCCAGTGTCAATAATGATAGCGTATTTACTGAGAAACCTTTTGGTTAGTCGAAACTTAATGTTCATCTGATCAGGTCATTGCAAATGACGCAGTTTCAGTTAATATATGCTTGATCTGTAAGGACAGAGACAGAACTCATTAATGCTTGCTTTATGAATAGATACAGAATTCATTTATATCAAGAAGTACACCAGACTGTACCAGAAGAGTGCAGTTATGGTGTATGAGTTCAACTCCATGTTTCTGTGCAATTTTTACAATGGGGAGCAATTTTATGACTCCTAATTGCATTCCAGGAGACAAAGCCCTTTAAATTTGGATTAACGCTCAGTGGAAAGAATTTGCTGCTGCCGGAGCAAATTCTTTCAATTAAGCGTTGAACCCCGTTGACCAGACAGACAAAAAACGAATATCGCAGAATTGTTGTCCACAAAAGTGCACCCTTTCATCTAAGCATGTCTCAGCAGTCTGTACAAAAACTCGGGAATAACCATTATTGGCGCACGAGTGTCGATATCATTATTCTTTTGCACCTTTTCGTGAGCGTCCGCATTGTGTCGATATCAGTATTATATGCAGTATTATATAGTATTTCTCAAAATTATTGAGAATTTTTTGCAAAGTAAAAATTAAGCACTGGTAGTTGACAGATCATGTAACTAATACTTAATATCTTTGTTTACTTAGTTAAACGTGAACATCCCTCTATGAACTCTTTTGCATACCAGTAGTACTCATATGTTTTAGACACAAATGTTACCTCCCCTTGAACTGTGCCGCCCAGAGATGTTTTGTCCGACTGGAAAATTATGTACCCCTTCCAAATAAAATCGATATTTGTGGAAAAGGTAATGACAAATCAGTTGATTTTTTAATGGTTTTCTCATCAAGTGATACGGTGTTGGCGAAATGAAAACAGTATTTTATGTGAGCTTGTCGGCTTTAGATGCTGCTAGCTTTCAAACACGTGAGTTCATTTCGAAAAAGTGCCCGAAATTGGGGAAAATTGCAATTTTGACAGAGGGTATGCTGCCCTGATTCATTCTTAGTATATGCATCTCGACGGAAACGGCACAAAACCATATTTTGTGTAAGGCTTAGTAAACGTGCTTTTAAGGATATGAGTTTTGACACGATTATCTATACTTTGCCAAAAATATTCCATTCAGATCACTAACAGATTATATTTTTTTGCTGTTTCTGATGCCTTCAATATTCTTCCTATATCATAACAGCCAGTCCCTGACCCAGAAACAAGAGCTAGTAACATAAAACCATGCAAACTATTAAAGGTACCATTAATAATGTAGATGATGGTGAACGATGGAGAAAACAGACTATTTCTCCTTAGATAGCCTATCTCTAGCAGAGGTAGTATAGCAAAACATAGTCGCAATCAGGGGACATATTTTTACAGGAGTGTACTCTAGCCCATCCTTAACTACCACTGACGAAAGAAAATACATCATACTGTCATTTTTATATATCAAGCTTGAAAAAGAGGTTCTTTCATTGTATTTTACTATTTTAAAATATTATTGAACGTGTATGGCTAGCAACTGCGTGCCAAAATGCAATTCTCAATAATTTTGAGGAATACTGCATATTATGCAGACTTACGACAGCGCGTGATTGAATGCACTAGTGTCGGCGTAAGTGTTCTTATCCACGTTTGTGTTGGCGTCCGAATAAATAGTTATGCAGAGTTACGCCAGCGCGTGTTCAGAAAAATGATTTATTAAATACTCCAACACGAGGACAGAGTGCAATCACCATAAAATGGTTAAGGGTAATGGGAACATCACGAGATGAAACAATATATGAGCCCCGACGCGAGAAAACCAACAATGTGGTTGTGCGCCCAGCGCAGACTCAGATCAACCTGGGCATTCGCCCAGTTTGACCAGGCTCTTCGTTAAGTGCCTAAAGGGTAGCTAAGGGTCTAAGCTACCTCCATGCGGACAGCGAAGACTCTGATCAGACTGGGCGGATGCCGAGGCTGATCTGAGTCTGTGCTGGTCGTACAACCACTTTGTTGGTTTTCTCACGTCGCGGCTCAGTTATTATCTAAAATATCTCATTAGTTGCATGATAATGCAAATAAAGTGATTTATGCATTTTTTTCGATTCCGTAGCCTTATACTGGAAGAACTAATTTGTAATTAAGAAATGATGAAAACCCGGTATGTAAACATATTTCACTTAATTGAACCAGATAGTTGTTATTGTAGTCATAATGCATGCAACAGATCCTGTATTTTGATACCGCTTCATATTTCTTTGAAACCACTTCTTTACCACAATAAGGCGTTGTTAAACATTCCATATCCCAACACGTCGGGGTAGAGGATGCACGACATTCGTGGCTTAAACCATTTCTGGCCATGTTACACGTACTAGCACATCTTAGTTGTCAGAATTTGCAATCCGATATATGTCTTCAAAAATAATGACAAATGGATAAAAAGTGCACGCAGTTTCGGTAAATGTTTCTTTACGTGACAACAGGTCATATTTGGCAGAATACATGTTATTGTCAGACAGAATTAGAATACAATAAGTGGTTTGGCTGTCTGTACTTTCATCAAGGTTGCCACAGTCAGGAAAAAGCACGTGGAAAATGGATGTTTTCAGTGCTCCAGATAAGAAGGGGTAACAGAGATAATTCAGGGATAATTATCCATATTTCTCCATAAAAACATATTTTGTGACCCATCATTAGAACCGTCTCATCGAGACGGTTCTAATGAGGGGTCACAACATATGTTTTCATTAAGAAGTAAGCAAAATTATCTTTGAATTATCCTCAGTACCCCCTTTTATCTGGAGCACTGGTTTTGCAGGCCAGGGGAAAACTCAGGGAATTTTATTGTTGGTCAGGGAAATTTTGAAAGGAGTTGGTAAGTCGGGGAAAAGTCTAATAATTTGAAAATGTAATAGATTGTAGCAGTCTTATGAAAGTATGTACTTGTTATGCTCAATGGGAAATGATATAGTTTTATGACAGATAATTCATGAAGAAAAAATAATTATCTCCCTTCTCATTTGGGCTACGCTTTTAATGAAAGAATCTGCTTCCAGGAGGAGCAAATACTGTCCGTTAAGGGCGACCACCAAATATTCACTAAGCACTGCATAATTAATGCATATAATCACATTTCGGATTCGTAAAAGGCATGGAAAATTGGAAATTGTCAGCGAAAAAATTCAGAAAAAATCAGGTAAATTCGGAGTGGCAACTTTAGTAATTGTTAGTTTTGCAGGCAGCGGTGCTACTAATCGGCTGCACTAAACATCTTCATGGCAAGTGAAAATTAATTACAGAAATACGTACCAAAATATTAAGGAAGGAGATGATATATATAAGCTTCAAGCTTACTTTCAAATCCTGATCTATTTGTTGTATGTCTGTTATGTTGTAAATTCATTCCTGAATAAAATAGTGTTTAAACCAACATTAAGGAAAACAATTTTTACTAGTTTTAAATGACTTTAGTGGTTTGAATATAATAAAGGGGTGAGATATGAATGGTCTGAATATATAAACTTCATTTTGTCAGATAGCCATTAGGTTATATGCCAGTTTTCCTAATATTAGAAGAAATGCAACAATTGAAAAAAACAACAAAAAAAACACACACAACAGAAATTGCCTCTTTACAAGGAAATTACAATGTTTTCCAAGTAACCATGGCAGTCTGCCATGGGCGAAAATGCAGCAGTGAGAGCTGTCGAACGCGAGGTCTATAACTTTCTCAGTTTATTTCTTAATGAACAGATCACACTGTCATGTGATAGGTCATCACAATTATGGTATGAAAAGTCCTCATTTCGAGACAAATAACTCGGTACACTTCAACTTGTTATATGGTAACAGAAATCACAGATATATTAACTTGCTAAGTGTTTACTTTGAGGTCCGTCTGCATACTTTTTTAAAAGTCGCCTCATCTGCTCTAGAAACGAAAGGCGAACGGGACTTAACGCTAGCATTGGTTTTACATAAGTTGACGTCACTTTATAAAGGTTCACGATATTTACGTATAGAAACGACATACACAAGCACGACTTAAACCCATCTCCACTCTCTAACATGTAACTTTATATAATTGACCCGCCCGCGACATGACACAACCAACAAAGCGGCATGTGCGCCAGCAAAGACTCAGATCTGCCTGGGTATCCGCCCAGTCTGATAGTCTTCGCTGTCTGCATTGAGCTAGTTTAGACTCATAGCTATTCATGAAGCACATAGCAAAGACTCTGATCAGACTAGGCGGATGGCCAGGCTTATCTGAGTCCGTGGCCGCGTGGCGCACATGCCACTTTGTTGGTTTTGTCATGTCGCGGCATAAATTGAAATATACATAAAAGGCCACGAGCGAAACCCACTCAGGAGCGGCGGTAGTGTAGTAAATAGCGCACTGGACAACCAATTCAGGGATCGCAAGATCGATCTTCCGATTCTCCGGTCTTTGGGATGAGGCATTAAACCGATGTCCCGTCTCCGTATGACTTAGTTGGTGGTGTATCGTTAAACCCAAGTTCACTCACTCACTCACTCACAACCAGAAGAAACGCTTACAATAAAACGAAACAGTACATCTTCGTTAACAGACACCGCCCAAAACAGAGAAACTGTACATCAATATGACAAAATATCAAAAGCCATTTCAGCCGCGACACAACAAAACCAACAGAGTGGTATGTGCGTGTAGCGAAGACTGGATCCTGAGTTACCCTGTAAGCGCACAGCGAAGACTCTGATCAGACTGGGCGGATGCCAAGGTTGATCTGAGTATTTGCTTGGTGCACATGCCTTTTTGCTGGTTTTGTCTTGTCACGGCTCAAATAAAGATTGGAAAATTCCTATAAAAGGTTTCAACGCACAGAAACTCATGTCAGAGAAATTCTAGTCATATATGCATGAATGGTTTGATAAGGGTCAGCACGGTAATTTGGTGAAAGAATTGAACTGATGCTGATGAGAGGATTTAAAGAAACAAATCGGCAGAAAATAACAAATGGCAGTTTAGAAGTCTATCATTGGGAAGGAGTAAACATTCTACTGGCCCTGATTTGCGATATTTGCAGCGTAAAATTACATAATCACAAATATTAGCATCGTTTAGATTCTGCAAGAGAGCGATTGTGCTTCATGCTTGAAGTATATGCTTGAATCTTCCTATATAACCGTTTAACTTGTTTAACAGCCGGAAAGAAAGTGAAATCGGGTTAAACGTCCCGGCAACACATACGTTATATGGACTGGGATGGGATTTAAGTTTAAAGTCTCGGGGGAGGAGGATCAGTTTTGCGCCCCCTGGATTGGTAGACTAACGCGTTAACCTCCACACTACAGCCGCTCCCTAGCCGGAAGAAACAACGATTTTTGTGTAGAATAACTTTGATGACTCTCTGATGAGGTAGGGGACCTCCATACGAACCGAACTACCAACTAATTGTGTGCACCGCAGCGGAGGGTGAGGGTGAAGGTTTGGGCCCAGTAAAACCGGTTTAAACCCCCCCCCCCCAGTAGTTATTACTGATCGTCCCAAGGCTTTTGTTGCGGTTGCATTTGTTTTATGTTCGGTGCTGTTTAATTTATTGTGTTCTCAGTTTAATCCGTCTATCATAAAAATAGAAAATAGGTAAAAATAATTGTTAAATGTTTTTTTTTATATAATTTGCTTTGTCCGTTGTAACCCGTCTGTTGGTCTAAATTATTTAGTTCAATAAAGATAGCTGAGTTGCCATCTATTTGGGAAAGAGCTGCTGACTCGGCTTATCACTTGTAATTTATTGTTTGTTGGGATGTCTTTGTAAATCTTTCCCTTTGATGTTGGGGATATGGTTTGGGATCTGATTCAGTCAGTTCCTGAAGTGTAGTTACTCTTTAAATTTGACACTCTCGGTAAACTTATTCTACGGAAAAAATATGTTTGACACTCTCGTTAACTGGATCATGAACTTTCTAGTGTCGCACAGCGAGAAAGGTACGGAAATGATCCTTTCATTAAACTTGATCATGAGCTATACAGTACCGCACGGCAAAAAAGGTACGGAAAAGTGTGAACACGTTTCGAACCGGATGCAACATGACCGAGGAGCATTGTGTCACTGTGTAGAGTCATAAGTATCGCGTCAGGAAAATAGAAACAACAACATAAAATACACTGTCTACGATTCTTATCACATATATGTAGTTTAAAGGCCATTTTCATACCCATGATATAAACATTATTAAAGCATGAAAAGTAAATACGAAAATGCTCAGGAATTGATTCAGTCAAATTCTACATTACACCTACAGCACGAAATGAAAAAAAAGTACAGCACGTGTAGTCTGTATATTTAAGACAGTGCCCGCTACAACTAAATAAACAGCTCTTTCTCGGATCAGTGGCCACTAAGATAGCCTAATAGGTACAGCGCCAAATGGAAAAGAATATAAACCGCTGACGGCATTTTTATTGTAAGACAGTACAGGCGGAAATAAAAAAACGAACAAGTTTTTCCCGGACAGGTGGCCACCGGGCTAGCCCCAACTTCACCAGCAAATTGTCAAAGGCCAACAGAAAATCAGGCAAACCACAAAGAAAACCAAGAAGAGAAAGATCGCCTTGGGACTCTGTATTAATTAACTGGTGGGGGTTTCCATCAGTTTCTTGACGCCCCCAACATTCGTCCTAGCCTCTGCCATACTTCACCAGCTATTTAGTTGTTTTGTCCACATAAAGGCTTTGTGAAGTATCAAATGAAATATGTAAAGTAAGTAAAATGCTGACACTGTGATGAAAAAAAATTGATAACTCTACAGAAACACCACAGGTACTGGGACTCTGGGGAAAGGAAATCAACTATACTTAGTAAAACAATTGAAGGATATTAAATTTGAATCCTATATGTGGCTTTTAATGGAATATATACCAAATTAAATATGCATGCATGTACTTGTACCGGGCGTATGCAATTGATGCGCAGGATTAAATAACGTCACGCTACAGTGGTCACTGGACGGTACCATTCCAAATGTACTGACCCCCTACTGCAAAAAATCACAAACAATTAAAATTGAGTTTAAATCTCCTTTTTCGCATGTAAATCACATAGGCAGCTTGCCTGATCATTTAAGCGCCATTTACAATATTCTGATGCCGACTACTCTGCTGCTGATCAAGGCTAAACTAAAGAATATTCAGGGCAGTGAGTAGGAGTAGTCTTGATCCTTCAGATCTTCACATGTGTCAAATGCTTTTATTGTGTAACTAATGTTTTATGGGAATAATAGCCTCCTTATGGTGAACCATTCAACTCCTTAAAACCGGTATTAACAACAATATAGCGATAAGTATGCATGTTTGTGAATTCATGATGTAGGGGGTTATTCCATTTGGAGCGGTACTGTAACGTAACCACTTAAGCGTGACTTTTAATTGGACAGGCTTTTAATTGTAAATACCCGATACTATTGAATGCATGCATATTGAAAATTGTAAAGATTTCGTCTTAAGCAAAAATAATCATAGAATTTTAATATCCTTCAATTGTTTTACTAAGTATAGTTGAATGCCTTGTACAAAGTATAAAAATATAAGTGATGATAAACAGGGAAGGCTACAATTACAAAGCACTGACAATCTATTTAACCCATTTTAGAATTGAAACCTGTTTTGGGGACATACACAAACAGTGCGGACCCAGTTCAGAAGCCGCAGAACGCGGCGTCTGATTAGGGTCAACACTGCTTTGCTAAAAGGATTTCTATGCAAAATACAATAAAAGTGATAATATTCACCAGGAACTCCTGAAACTACAAATGGACTCTCCCAAATAATGAGGACGGACAAAGTCCGCTGGTAAAATATGGTTGAGGCACCAACAGGGAATGACAAAACTTTGAAACAGAAATGAATAAGTATCCACATAGGACACCGAAAAGCCGTACCTTTCAGTTCTGTTTATATTTTAAGTAATATGCAACCTTCATGACGCAAATGACCCAGTGGGTTGACGCGTCATTAAATTTTAAATCATCATCATCATCATCAGGACACCGAAAAAAGTGAAAGATATGGGACACAAAAACGACAAACTGGAATTGAACACGCAGTCTCAAAAGAGTGAAGACGAAGAAACCCGATCATGTTATTGTACAGAAACGTGCTGCAGTTCAGTTGTGTATGGAATTAAAATCTTAAAAATGTTCCTTCAAGAGCAGAGTTTGGTTGGTTGGTTGTTTTGGGTTTAACGGCCCTTTGAGACAGTATTAGTCTATATCGGGCCATCTCCAAAAGAGAGGGAGAAAGAATAGAGAAATGATAGATGAGAAAAAAAATCCAAAAAAAAACCCACCCGCACCTACTGCAAGCACAGTAAGCCCTTGCCCTACTACTATTCAAATAAGTAGAACGCCGTGACACTAGAAGTACACGCAGCACCTTCGTACCACCCAACCACCCCCCCTCAAGAGCAGAGAACACATTCTCTGCATAAAGGCATAAAGCTTCAAAAGCAGCGATCTTTATTTACAGAGGTTCGTACTTTGAAAATGTAGCTTTAGATAACGTTTTAGCATGTAAACGGATTCAAGAAACTCCTCGCTGATGTGTTTTCGGGTGATATTAATGTGCCATTTTCAAAGACGCGATTCTGATAAGAGTTCATACGTATTTTATAGAAAATTTGTTCTGTCACAGCCTACCGTGGTGATACAGTGTAAACGATTCCACATAATTGTTTTGCTGTGACAAGTAAATGTCTTTGATCATGTAAATTTGTGCAAGGATTGCAGGACCCATATGTACTTAATTGTCAGTTGCACATTTATTCCTAAAATTCAGACTTTTGCTTGCAGACAGCAACATAGATTACCAATAGTTTTCACATCTTTATTTGTTTATCCTAGATAAGCGATCAATCAGTCATGTCGTTTATTCGATAAACTAGTTATTTGATCTTAAATCTGTCTGTTACCATGTTCTAACGAAGGAAATTTAATTTACATGCCAGTTCTTTCACGTTTCTTCTGTAGCGTTTATGAATCCCTAAATGCATTTATTGTGTTTTGTTCATTCTTCATTGCGTCAAGACGTGTGAAAGTTGTTTACTTCTTCTTCATCAGCTACCGTAAATTGTACTTTATGTGGCAGAAATACCAGCCCACGTAGTGCAGACGTACACCAGACTGCTGTCAGACGGCAATCTGATAAGGATCTGCGCCGTTGACCATTTCATTAAAAGGATGTTGGAATCAAATTACCCATCTCAAAGAACTAGAATCAACTGTAAACAAACAGCTTGTTAACAAAACGAATAAAGAGTTCTAATGTTTGCAGTTATTACGCTATAGTCAGCAATGTGGTTCTAAGGAAAACAATATCAAGAGACCATGTGCTGGATTTGACAACAATTGTATCGCTCACATACGCGAATTGCATTTGTCCAGGCCAGCCTCGGCATATGCTTATGGTTAAATAATGCATTGTAAAATTGATATGTGCGCACTGTGCTGTCGTAGCCCGGGCTTGACAGAGATCTGCGTAAGCGGTTTGCGTTTTCCAATGCCCGCCCTGTGACAGTTTTATTTGGATTTTCATTGTTTCAGTTCCTGGTCTTTGCATACTTTTTACTTTTAAAAACGACGTGGCTCTCATTAGCTTGGTCACGAAGGGGGATACTGTTGACATTGGCCTAATAGTTTCGTCTTTTTCCACAGACAGCAGTCCTATGTAGTATTCAATAATTCCAAATTCTGTACTTGAGAAAATGAAATCTGGGGAAAGACCAGAAACGAAATTTCAAATGCCGGTTCCTCTTTTGAATGGCTTTACGGAGCCCTGCTGACCTGCAGATCTAGCGACCCCAGATTTGATTTCGCTGGAGGCGGAAATTTACTCAACAGTACACGAGATTGTTTGCTTTTTGGCGCTTTAAGGGTTAACTTTTGCACGAGCAAAATAATAAATAGATGATCTTACATGAGAGCTCATGTATTATTGAATTTATCAAACGAGTTGGGGAAAAAGATAAGAACTTATCAGTTTTCCCAAATGAGTTTGAAAAATTCATTAATACAGGAACACGAATGAAAGATTCTATTTATCATATGACACTAACTCGCATTTTATCTAGCAAATTTTTGCACTAAAACGCTACGATTTTCCTATTAGAAAACGCGACGTCTTTATGGACGTCAACGCATAACATTACGACACTAATTGCATATTTAATCTACTAGTAGATTATGGCTTTATTATTCTCTCAGATGCGACGTCATATGATAATATTTACACTTGCCACTGACTTCCCATTGGTAAACCCATTAGAGCAACTGGCTTCATTCACCGATGAAGACCAATTGATCATGTAACGTTGTCGTCAAGCGACGTCTTATGTAAACAAACGTCTTGATTGGTTCTTGTAACATTCGATTGACGCCACGTCAGGGCGACGGCTGTTTAACGTCATGGCCAAACACGTCGTTACTTACTTTTCTTCGATCCATATTTTGCCTATTCTACACTAAATTACCACGAAAGCGGAACAGAGAGGTTCACAAATAAAGTGTAAATATAAGAATAAAAATTTGATTTTTCAGCGTTCATCTTGTGAAAAAGCCAGTGGCCGTCGGTAACATTCTACAAGAAGCGCTTCGCGCTTCATGGAATTTTAGCTCCGCCCACTGGCTTCATCACACGATGAACGCTGAAAAATCAACTTTCAATTCTTAAATAATAATTATAGTATTAAAAAATAATAAATCAGTTACGAATATAGAAGCTTAACCCTTTCCACTAGCAAAATGATAATGATATAAACAAATAATGACAATAATAAAATAATAATGATTACCCTTGCCTTGGCAAGGCTGCACATGGGTCTGAAGTGGAATGGTATATTTTGATTCCCTACTATGTCTCCCAATGGATGTTCCACTGGAAATGGTTGTTCCTGCAGATCAGCACCTTCTTTACCGAATCGGACATCCAAAGGAGTAGAAGCACTCTAACCGAAATACAAAATATAACATACAAAACGAACGATATTTTATCAGCAAAAATTGATTACCTTTTGCCATATATTCACCATTTATGATTTTCTTTCAGACAAAAATTTCTAGAGAGGATACGAAATGTGATAGTTTCCAAAATCATCAATATTGCTTGCGAAAATATTCAAATTTTGTTTATTAGAAGTGGAATATATTGGCTCCTGAACGACCTCTGTTGAAAGGAAGCATTTCAGTTATCTTAATTGGTTACAAAACCAATAGTCGTTCATCCGTGTGTAAATGTTATTATTTCGCCTTTTCAATACTGAAAGTGTGAAATAACATTGAAACACCATTGCAATCTCATCTCTCAACAACTGTTTTGCCATGTCGGCAGCCAGAAAAGTGCTTTTGATTTCTAAGCTTGATGTTATCTGAACATTTTCTGAACTTAAGTCATTTAGCTTGTTGTAAATGAACACAGAGGATGTTGAAGCTGCTCTACTATACTCTGCAAACATAAAAAAAGTATCCAGTGTACAAAATTGGAAATTTCATTAAAAGCTATAGATGATCATTCAATAACTGAAAAACAAAAGTTGATCAATTCGATATAAAACTGTAAAAATTCTTTTAATTTGATTTAGGTTTTACAAAATCATGGGCGTTGACATATTTCGGTGCTCACTTTAAAAGATAAAAAAAGACATAAAAGGTTTATAGTTTTTTTTGAATTGATTGTCAGACAGGTGGAAAGTCTGCCACATCACTTAATATTGTTTACGCTGCATAATCTTAAAGTACCGTCTTATGACGCCAGGGAACAAATTATTCCTGGCAGCTTTGATTGCATTTTGCGAGTCCTGAAGGGTTGTCAGCTCTCCTGGTGCACTTGCCTTCCAATATCATCCCAGATATGCCGAACTGGGTTTAATTCGGGGCTATTGGCTGGCCATGGAAGAATGCTTATGTTGTGACGCTGTAGGAATTGTTGCAAGAACCTGGCAATACGAGGTCTGACCTGCTGGGCTTGTATTTGAATGAATAATGGCGCGGTTCAAGTGTTTTGATCTGATTGATGTACGCCTGCGCATTCCAATAGCCATTCACTACAACAAGACGCGTGTTTAAACTGCCACCACTAAAGCATTTCCTCCTCTGAAGGATGCATGCCTTAAGCAATACCTGGACTCATACGTGAACAAAATATTGTTCCAGTCTGCGTGTGTGAGCTTCAGATAATGTCGACGCCAGTTCAGTCGGGAAATTCTATGGGCCTATGTCATAATTATATCGTAGTAAGGTCTGTAAGCGCGTACAGGCATATCCCTTAACCTGTTACGAACTATCTTTGCAGATATTCCATACCACCTTCCTGTGACGGTTGCTGGTAGAGAGCGATGGCGCAGGGCTAGTACCTTAACGTTATGTGACGGTCTAGTCGTGTCGTGGTCACGCCAGACCTTCCGCTCCGTGGACGGTCCCTGCTAATGCCAGTCCACCTATAACAGTTGTCCGCCTAAAACAATCGTCTAACTTCTGAATAGTCCTCCTCATGCAACAAAAGCTATTCTAATTGCTCTAACCGACTGGCCAACATTGTCCGATGGCCTGATTCCGCAGATCGTTTTTTTTACCGAGATATGCTACTCAAGAAAACTCTTTTGTAATTTTCGTATTCACATGATGTTATAGATTGCTTATACAGCAAAATAAATTGTCAAATTATACTCGTGGCGATTTTGCCCATGATAAACGGAATATGACCGACCGACGCAGTAACAACAACTCTAAGACCAATTTTGGCTTAATGGCTTCAGAACTACCTTTGAAGTTGGGTTAAGGTGAGGAATCTATGATAATCTGTGTTAGTAAAACTTTCTCTGTAGATCTTTTGAAAGGTAAGAAAAGTATCTAATGAAGGTCAGCAACGCGTGTTGAATGTCGAAGAAACGGAAATAATCAAAGAATGCATAGCAGAATCTCGAAGGCTGGATTTATATGGCCTCCTGGGTATTGAACGGTCAGGCATCGCACTATTATTTTCCCATAAACCAACAAACCATTGGCAGTTTGAAATTAATTAAAGTATTGGACAAAACAAACAATATATCTTCGTACTTGTTTTTGTTTTTTGTCTCAAGAGGCAATCCATTAGATTTATCAGGGACTTAGTAGTCTAGACCCAGAATTAATGTACATATGCCTTGTCACATATTGTTTGTGCAAATTAACTGTTGGGAAACAAATCGCATTAGGTGTATCAGTTTTTCGAGTATGGTTCTAATTGTGTTTAAGTCGCACTGAGTCGTTTGTTATTCTTATTGAAATTAAGATAAAATGTAACGCTTACTGGAACTCATCAGATATTTTTCATGGACTAAACATGATCATCATAATTCATATACTACAGGGTCATCAAATGCATAACGCAAGCACTGTTACTTTAACGTGATGAACAGGGTTAAGAGGATCAGGTTCAGTAATAAACAACATTCTGTTTGAGAACATTCAAGAATACAACTCAGACTTTTGAGCTGCATGAAGAGATGATTAATTTTCACGTAGTTTTGAGCTTAGGTTGTGATAGATACTTATAGTATCATGAATAATTGCGACTTTAGAAAAATTATCTGCCTGCAAGTGGGAGCAGATACTGAGTGCAGTTATGCGCTTAAAAACTGAATGTTGACTTACCCTGTATATTTTATGGATAGTCTACTGAATCAATGCCATCTGCCACTAACTGCCCATGTATGATGATTGCCGAACCAACATACTAATTAGACATTGCAGGAGATGACTTACATGTAAGCGTTACGATTACTGTCAGATCATGTATTGCTTTACTGTATTATTCATAAGTATGTATAAAATATTTGAATAAAATATTGTTTAAACCAATTAGATATCGACCTTGGTTCGAAAAGCCTCATACACACAGTCATTGGTTCGAAAAGCCTCATACACACAGTCTTTAATGACCACCTATCTTTTCGCAGGATATGAATGACGCTGTTGGAAGGGTTGTTAAACTGCAACTCATAAATACACCCATCCATTTAGTATTCATTTTGCATATTTGCCTCAGCTCTGTCCATTATTGCATATTTGTCTCTTGAAAGCTAAAGTCAGATAAACCAAAGCGGAAGCACTGCCTTTGAACGGTCAGACTAAATAATACGGAGGTGGGTGTCGGAAGAGGGGTTGCTTAAATCGATTTTGGAGCTCCAACCCTCGCCGTAGCTTCTGCCGTGGATTCATGTGACAATATGGCAGATAAAATAGATGGAAATAGATGTTTTGTTAAAATCTACAAAACAGAAAGCAAAGTGGGCAGCCATACAAGTGGCCACGATGCCAGGGGAGCACATGCAAGCAGACAAACTTAAAATGTTTTTTTTTTAAGGAAATCAGTAAGCCTTTTCTTCAAGTAGTTGTCCGTTATTGAACTTTTATAAGAAAGATCACTGTGAACCCATGCCTCTTAAACGACACATGCTGGCAGCTGAGGCTTGTTCTAGTAAATAATAAAGATATTGTAGTGTCTTTCTTAAAACAAAATCTATAATGGACCTTGTCATTGAATTGCAACAAACTTTTTTTGCTTTATCGTGAGATATTACAATTTGAAGCTTATGCCTGAGTGGCAGATCGTGCAAACTCTTATCAGACTGTATCTGTAGCAACAGTCTGATCTTGGCTTTTATTGTTTCCCTGGGGCCGTATTTAAAAAGCGACTTAAGTCGTTGCTATGCTGTTGCTAAGAGTAAATTTCTATGTTGGAGATTCCCTACAACTATGAAATTTGCTCTGGAGGAACAGTCTTACACAGACTGTTCCTCCAGACCAAATTTCATAGTTGTAGAGAATCTCCTTCAAAGAAATTCAGCCTTAGCAACAGCATAGCAACCACTTAAGTCGCTTTATGAATACGGCCCCAGGCCTGACTGTTCCGATAAGTAGGAAACGTACGGTAACCAGTGGCCTACCTTCATTGAGTTGTTTTAACTCTCCCAGAGTTTCTAATTCCGGCTTTTCCATTAATTCCGCATATGAAAAACAAATGACCACACAACAAGCAATCCGATTTAATTGTTTTCTTAGCAATATCTGTTCACTATTACTATTTTTGCATTATTTTCCGTGTATATTGAACGGTCAGTTGCTGATCTTAATCAGATTTATGACTGAGATGACTTTCAATGAACCTGCGTATGTCTGTTAATCACCTTTATTTTAGTTAGTTGACTTGAAAGGGATTTTAAATACCGTAGTAAATGAATGAATTGGGGCAGTGTTGGTTGTTTTAGGACACCATCATGTTTGGTTTTCATCATTTTTACAAAGGGAAACATTTGTTTTGACATCCTGTTTGATTCTTTGGACGCCGAAGCATGTCCAAAAGGGGTTCTACACTTTGAAAAAAAGATTTGCTTTCTGAGTTGTGAATTATACAGAGAAGGGAGGCAAAAAATGATTTTGCAGAGTTTCTTCTACTGAAAGTGAACGCACTGGGCCGAAACTATTATTCTGCGAGTTTCTGCTAGTTTCTGAAATGAAAACTTACATTTTTGAATATGAATAACAATAGTTCCATGACTTCGGTATTAGAATTATGTATAGAATGAATTTTGTGCTGACTCCAAGATTGCTCTAAATGGAGCTGTCTGATCGCATATATTTCTGTCCGAAAACTAAGAGTACAGAGGCTACTTACAAGGCTTTTAAGGTGAAAATTAATTCGTTTTGAAGTATCAGAAGACGTTTTGTTAGCGATATAAGAATGCTTACAATTTTCTGTTTGCTTAACCTTGCTTGCATTTAATTAATAAGTATTTGTTTTGATAGGGTGAACTCTCCTTACAATTCTTTATATGCCTCGGGTGCCAACTTTCAGTTTCTACATATAAATACAATGTAGTTGTCCAGATGACTTGCAGTTTAACGACCCTTTCAAAAGTATTTCAGTCATATCGAGCCGACGGAAGGTAAAATAACGAGACAAATGAGCGAAAATTGATACAATGCGTTTATCTTAGGCTGCGTTTCATGTTTGTGGCTACATACCCATCTTTTATATTTCATTGTGACAAAGTGGAACAACTTTTGTGACCTTGTACGCTTCCGTGGAAGAGGAAGCCCTTTCAGAAAGGATCTGCTTTAAAAGGAAGAGATCACTTATAGAGGCTCAGAGTATTTCCGTAACGAGTGGGCCGCTATTGAAGAGGGGGGAGGCGAAAATGAAAATGTTGTCATTCATATTAAACTAGAGGGTCTTACATGAGTGTTCATGTATTACATGTATTGAACTTATTAAATGAGTTGGGGAAAAAGGTAAGATGCGAGGCTATGTCATGCATCCTATCGGTTTCCCCCAACCAGCTTAATAAATTCAATTGTACAGGAGCACGAATGCAAGATTCTGTTTATCATATGATACTAAAATCGAACTATTAGCAAATTTTTACGGCACGATTTCGCAATTAGTAAACACGATGTTTTTATGGACGTCAACGCATAACCCTACGACGTAATTTGCATATTTAATGCATGCATGTTGATTATCGTTTCTAATGCATGGCTTTATTACACTCTCAGATGCGACGCCATTTGAAAAGTACAATCTTTCATAGGAGTTTTCTGCCGCTATATCGAAAACTGGTTGCCTTGTCCTCCCTCGACAAACTTCCGTTGTCGACTAATCGACCAAATGGTTTTAGTTCGCCTGTTCGAAAGTACAGAGAGCTATTGTTGTCACTTGGACGTGGGCGTGGGCGTCACACTTTAAAGTTTTTCCTTAAATTTTTTTTGTGTGATGGGCAAGGCACTGCAGGCGAGCTTTCCTGTACGGGGACAGGCCTTGTTTTAAAATTTTTTCGCAGTACTCTCGGTTTTGGAGTAGGTTGAACTTTAGTCTTTAGAAGTACATTTATGTTCAGGTGTATAGAATCCAATATTTTAGTTAACTATTATTCGAGCACCGGTCCAGCCTACAAAGGTAAAGATCATGTGTGTAATATGTACGGACGGTTGTTCACTGTCGCAAACCATGTAAGTCCAATATCTCAAGGCACGTCTGTTTGTAGCGTATATCTGAATTGATGCAAAATACCCACCTAATCAGAGAATCGGAATTATGGGTTGAAGAACCTTGTAGAATCGCTTTTAGACAAACCACAACACGGCCGGCCCATCTATCACATTATATGTCTTCGACTTCTTGTTGCATTGGTACCTACGTACTGCAATCATGTATTTTTTCTCGGTCAAAATGTGACGTCTTTAGTTTTTAGTGATAGCTTCTCATACTCAAATCTGCCACACCTTGGAAAATAGTATCTTAAGACATATGCGAGCGTTAAAGAGTCGGAACTTCCTACGCATAAAAGCAATCATAGAAAGGTTTAACTATTCCCGTGTCAGATTTTTCAGGCATAATACAGTAAGATATAATTGGCGCAAATTGATACGATTCCGATACATAGGATGATCTGATTCATTGCCATTCACTCACGTTGCTAGAAACCTTTTCTTAAAATATGGCTAAAATAAGCTTGCTAATGGACTTCTGGAAAAAGGGCATATTTGGAGCTTGAAGGGGTAAGATCATTATGAACCACTCTCGCTATTTGCATCTGATTATTCAGCTGCTAAATTCCTATCGCGACAATGTTTCCTTTTCCCGCCTAATTCAATCATATCTGACAATATTTTCTAGAATTTGTATCTGATGTAAGGCAGGCATTGAATAAGAGGCGATAAGAGACGCATTGTGCTGGTCGACTTTGCAGTGTTTAAGATAGAGTATTCATTCAACTCCCGGTATCTCAGAGTCGAGTTTCAGCTCAAACTACTGATATATCAAAGTAAATTTTCTGGTTCGAGAAAATTTACTTTGAGATATCAGTAGTTTGAATTAACAGGAAATGAAATGTAAGAAAAGTGGAAAATGTGTCAAAACTATATTCTTTCATATACGAGGTTACTTTGAGATACCAGTGTTTGAGATAGCGAAAATCAACTGTAATTAATTATTATCGACAAAGATTATATTCTGTAGTCGATAACTTTAACAAAGGCGATCCTGTGTTAACCCTTTTTGACCAGTGGACATTCTATCTTTTTATTTGGATAAGCCGATTTCTAGTTTTTTGGGGTTTCCGATGAATGTTTTCACCTATATTGTATTTTGTATAGGAATTCTTGTAAGCAAATAGTTGATTCTGTTCAGACGCGTTTAGAGGCATCTGAACTGGGTCTGCAATGTTTGCGTATGTCCTCAGAATGGGTTTGCAGTCTTAAATCGGTTAAACGAAGTTGCATTTGACAACGCTAGTACACAATGTTTGAAAGTGTTCTGCTGTCGTTATCAATATGCCATATGCATATATTTGCATTATTCCTCCATCACCAGGCTGGTCGGGACAGACATTATTGAATGATCCTCGTTTGTCCCGTTTCTCGTAGCACTAGTACATTTGACTCTTTCTGAGCCGGCGAGATCAGTAAGATTATCAGACTGAAGCTTAGCAATCTTTTGCTTATTCACCGTAGCAACAGTTTCGTTTGGATGGATAACCGATGGATTGTATACCTAACCTAACCTATAACCTGTAATTGTATGGTAGCATGTTAGATTTTCAGACAAGGTGCGCTAAATTTCAGACAAGGCGCTTTTGCATTGTTGGCTCTGGGCGTATAACATTGTTCTTTCATAATGGAGAAGTGAAATAGAATAAGAAACTATCTACTTTGCATTTCTGTGTCTGATTAGATAAGACTAGCTTTTTACTGTGGTTTTGAATCAGTGCGCAAAAGGCACTAGTATTTAGATATAGGCAATAATACATGACAGAGAACGTCTGTCTTGTCACGTTAAATATTATCACGTACGATAATGCTTCGTAATGCTTATGATTATATAATAAAATTATTGCGTGTTGCCAATTTGTCTAGAAATGACAATAATTATTATGATCACGATAATTATCTCGATAAGATACGCTAAAAAAGACACTCTAAGCTTCCGGACAACGTAACATCACCATTTAAATAATGATATGATGAATGTCTAAGGGAGGAGACTGACTACTGTTTCTGGGTGTAGTTTGCGATTATAAAAAAAGGAAAAAGTACAAAAATTCTTAATTTCTTTGTGTCCTCTTGCTTTAGAAAGAGCACAACAAAACCAACAAAGTGGTTTATGCGCCCAGCTAAGACTCAGATCAGCCTGGGTATCCACAGCGGATGCCAAGGCTGATCTTGAGTCTTTGCGTCGAGCACATGCCAATTTGCTGGTTTTGTCGTTTCGCGGCTGTCTTCATTTTGTTGAGGGATCGTATTGTCTTACATTTTGTTGTCTGCCTAGTGTCACTATTTTACGCTTTCGTGTGTTTGATGTGAAATTTGATTCCTGATCGTCGCCGTTTAACTTAAAATGCAAATGTTAACGTAACGTAATTTTTATGTTTATTTACATTTTAAAATACTGGAGTTGAAAATTTAAGTTTTTCTCTTATCTGGAATGGAACTGTTAAATCATTCCTCAAGTCAACAACAAAAAAAATAAATAATAATAAAAAAATAAATAAATAAAATCGAACACCAGAGAGTCAGATGTAATAATGACATGGAAGAATGGTAGATGCTTTTGAGAAATGACATTCATTAACAAGAAGATATTATGCAAGAAAGACGAATGAATAGAATGCGAAACGTGATAGTGTGAGAAAACCTCGTGGGAGCAAATAGGCTAGGCGGACCCGTTTGTCTGTTTTGCCAACGTCGACTGTCATGATGTTCAGACGCTTCTCCGAAGCCATTAGGCCGAACCTTACCAAATTCCGCATGTAGCTGCAGGGGTCAGAGGAACGAAAGTATGGTTTGCTCAAAGGGTGTAGGTCGCATGGCCAGCATGGTCGCTACTCCCATGTATGGCAGAAACCGTTAGAAATCTTTTTATCCCCCGCCGAAGGCGGAGGGATATAGGTTTCTCCATGTCCGTCCTTCCGTCCGTCCGTCAGTCCGTCCGGAGCCATAACTAAGTAACCACTGGACGGAATTTCATGAAACTTAAAATAAATATATATTACTATAAACCGCTGATGCACGTCAAGTTTCATCAGACTGGCTTTAGTAATGCAGGAGTTATTGTCCTTGAATTGTTTTAAAATCAATAAAATGAGCCATAACTGAGTAACCACTGGAGGGAATTTTATGAAACTTAAAATAAATATACATTACTATAACCCGCTGATGCATATCAAATTTCATTATAGTGGCTTCAGGAGTGCATGAGTTATTGCCCTTGAATTGACTTAAAATCAATAAAATGAACCATAACTAAGTAACCAACTATCGAAACTTCATGAAACTTAAACTTAATGTGTATCACTATAAGGTGGTTATGCACATAAAGTTTCAACAGAGTTGCATCAGAAGTGCATGAGTTATTGCCCTTGAATCCATTTAAAATTGATAAATTTAGCCATAACTAAGTAATCAATGAATAGAATTATATGAAAATTTTAATAAATATGTATCACTGTAACACATTCTGATGCATCTTACGTTTTGTCGAAATTGCTTCAGTTAGCAATGAGTTATTGTCCTTGACTTGGTTTAAAATCAACAAATTGAGTCATAACTAAGTAACCAATGAATGGAATTTCATGAAACTTAAAATATTTATGTATTATCTTGACATAGCAGTGCACATTAAGTTTGATCATAATCACATAAGTAGTGCATGATTTAATGCCCTTGAATTGATTTAGCCATAACTTAGATACTGGACTGAACAAAATTTCTTGAAACTGAATTAAAAAATGTATCATCATAGTGCAGTGTTGCTGAGGTAAGTGTTTAAGAACAGCTTCAGCTTATGCCTCACTTATGCAAGAGTAATAGTCCTTTCAGTACAGTGAACAAAATTATATGAAACTTAAAAAAAAACCCATAATAATAAACAAATCAAGGCCAATCGGCGGGGGATATAAATTCACAGAATTTTCTTGTTCAGAAAGAAACGCCCGATGACCTTGAAGCTTGGTATATGAGAGAGAGAGAGAGAGAGAGAGAGAGAGAGAGAGAGAGAGAGAGACACACACACAGAGTCTACCATGGGAGTTACTAGATAATTCTTTGTTTTATGGAGCGTTTACAAAGTATTTTGAATAACCTTCTACGCCATTTGTTTAGAAAAAAATCTTTGATATTAAATTCAATTGTTTTGACACAAAACGAAGCCGGAAAGAAAAAAAACAACAAAAAAAAAAAAAAAAAACAAATGCTGATCGCTTTGAAATCGTACCACCTAATCAATTCTAATAATGTCCACCAACATGTTTACGGAGGAAATAGAAAACAAGAGCTAATTTTTCATTCCCACAATTTCCGCCTAGTTCCGGTAGTTAATCTGACACGCTCTTAGAAATGTTTATACCGCATTTATCTTAGAAATGTTTATACCGCATTTATCTGGCTATAAGACGGGTTTTTGCCCTCTCTGTATAGACACTGAATATCTAAATCAGTCTTATGAAATTCTGCCATAGGAGGAGGTTTTCTCTTCCAAAACAATCCCGAAAATCTAGATCCGTCTTATAAGGCGGATCACGATTTTTGGGCTTGTTTTGAAAGGGAAAACCTCCGTCTTCCTCTGATGACCCAGGAAATTCGGTCGTAAGTACCATAATAAAGCCTTTAAAACGAATCAATCATTGCAGACTTAGGGTCTTTACTGTTTGGCATATAGTCAGCCTTTTCTGAAAGATCGGGATGACTTCAGTGTTGAATAATTACAGAAATTAGATCATTTTAAAATTATAACCATAATTTAATTAATTAACGTCTCTAAACGTTTAGGATATGTTCGGTATCAAATAGGTTGTAATTGCATTTTGAAGCCTACTGTGTCCATTCTGTAAGCCTTCAGCTAATAGAATAAAACATAATTCCACTAGCTATTTGCTTCTTATTTACGGATGTGAAAAAGGGGGTTTGTCCAGTGTTTGAGAAATGTGGGCTTCCAGCTTTTGCATACAGAGAAAAGTCGAACCAGCTTGCCTATCCACGGAGTCTGAATAGGGTCTCTCTGTTTGCGTCAGTAGTCTGTCCGTCTGTCTGTATAGTGTGACAGTTTAGTTCGAATGATGATCCTGATTTTCGTCTCCGTGATTGCATTTTTCATAAGCCGTTTTCCCACATGTCAAGCCGTGTTAAACGTAATTACAGCAATTTTCTTTCTGCAAGGGTGATACAAGCCTAGTGCAGGTAAACGCTTTGCTTGGTACGTTTCGGTCTCTTTTCCATTAATAGTGGCACAAACTAAATGTCAAAATGTCTTTACCAAATGTGAGCGACTGATTTAGTTTCCAAAGCTATAATTGTAATGGAATGAACATGAAATTAATGAAGCATACAGGTTTTCTGCACCTGTGAACCGCTGCATTGTCGTTTCTGACATTTCATTTTCACCGCCACTAACAAATACACCTATTGAGATATTTGCGACCGGAGCGTTTTGATGTTGGCTGTGTTAAAACCCACTCAGTTTCAGTCGAACCTGCCTTAATGATTCATACAAGCTGAGCAAACAATATCTGCGAAATACAGGTTCATTTGTACTGTGCCATGGGTCAGAGACACCCGAAAACAGGGCTGCTGAAGACAGATGACCACCCCCCGCGCCCCTCTCTCTGACTGGTTACAAGATCTCTCTCACTCTCTCTCTCTCTCTCTCTCTCTCTCTGTCTCTGTCTTTCTCTCTCTTTAGACGGCTAGCCCAGTGATCAGAATCAGACTATGACTGGAAGTGGGGGCTTCAATTTCCAATCGAGTCATACAGTTTTCCTCGTATTTTCTGACTGACCGTACCTGTCCAAAATTTAGGGCAGAGTTAGTTACAAGATGTACCTCTACCATACAGCGACAAATCTCTCATTCCGCATTTGACTTATCGCTTAACCTATAGGGTCATATAAAAAAGACATAGGCAAACAGTGTAGACCCAGATCAGACGCCGCACAACGCGGCGTCCGATCGTGGTCTACTTTGTTTGCATAAAATTTACAGTAATACCTATAAAATGATTAAGAAAGTAAATAAACCATACACCCCCAAATTAATGAATAGACTCATCCGAATTGTACGGGTAGACGAGTCCACTAGGCAAAATTTGGTTAACAACGATGAGACGTCGTATCCTGGCAATGCCAACCTTTTTTTAAACCTTTCGCTATGAATGCTTTACTGAAGTTTGTCGGTAGTTACCGAGTTGCTTAAGTCTAAAGCATTTGAATGTATAACTGTGCCTTGTTGGAGATAACTATTCCTTGTATATGTCTTTCAGTAGTTATGCAAGCAAACTATGTATGCCTATGCGTGTAAAACCGTCTTGCTACGCTGCCTGCTATGGTTTAGTTATGTGCATCAAACCGTCTTGCTGTACGGTGCTTGTTATGATTTAGTTTCATGTGTATCAGACCATCTTGCTTAATGGTGCTTGTTATGGTTTTAGTTTCAGGTGTATCAGACCGTCTTGCTTCGTGGTGCTTGTTGTTAGTGCCACGTGTATCAAACCGCCTTGCTTCGTGGTGCTTGTTATGATTTAGCGCCATGTTTATCAGACCGTCTTGCCATACGATGTTTGTTATGGTTTATTGCCATGAGTAAATAACCGTCTTGCTGTATGGTGCTTGTTATCCTTTAGTACCATATGTATCAAACAAGACTTGCTATTCGGTGCTTGCTATGGTTTAGTAGCTTATTTATCAAACAGTCTTGCTCAACGGCGCTTCTTATGGTTTAGTGCCAGGTGTATAAAAACGGTCTTGCTTTGCGGTGCTTGTTTTAGTTTAGTACCATACGTATTTATCAGTGGGGTGGTTGTGGTGCTGGGTAAAACTTCCAGTGCCGGGGCGTCCTACTGATTTGGATAATAGCAAGGCAAGGGCATACTGTGCTTGCAGTAGTCGCGAGTGGGGTTATTTGGACGTTTTTTTCCTCTCGTCTGTCATTTTTCTCGACTTTCTCCCTCTCTTTTGGAGTCGGCCCGATATAGACTGAAATACTTCTCAAAGGGCCGTTAAACGCAAAACAACCAACAAAATACATTTATCAGATTGTCATGCTTTTCGGCGCTTGTCATGGTTTTGTACAATGTTACTTGCTAAATGGTGTGTTTTAAGGTTTAGTGTCCTGTAGCATGGCACTAATCCATAACAAGCACCATAAAACAAGACGGTTTGACAACCAGACTTTGACAAATAAAACAAACGGTAAGTGTAGTAGAAATATCATGAACTTTGCATGTAATGTCAGCAATGTCGCAAGTCATGAAATGCTCTTGCACATTTGAAAAAGTAGCTGTGAATTTCAGCACTGGTGTGATTTGCGAAGTCAACTCAGGTTTAATTTACACTTCAGAGATCAACTTTATAATCCTTTCTGCAACACTTGCTTCAAGTTTAATTTTATACTGCGATCGATCGATCAATTACCGTGCGTCAAAGAATGTTGTTTTAGCGTGCTTCAATTAAGTTTGCGCGTATTCGAAAATCTTTAAGAAATGTAAAGAAACACGTTTTGCCATTGTTGTTCAGGATCTTGATCAGTTCCTCTAGTCGCTGTTTAATTACATGTAGCGGGTCGCTGACTCTTAACTACTAGAACTCCTAGATGGTTGGAACATCGCCAGAGTCGCGCGGAGGGTGTTCGGGTAGTTTCCCGGTGCTCTCAAGTTTTATATCGTTTTAGATACATAGTTGGCTCGATATGAGTGAAATATTCTTGAAAGTTTGAATGATAAAGCGATAAAAAATGGTTATTGAAAGTATGCATTAGTTTTGATATCTCCAGTTTCCGGATTCATGTAAAACCTGGGATGAAAAAAATCATTTGGGTCATATTTTGCACAATCCGATTCCACTAGGATAATCCCAAACGTCGTGACAGTTGACTGCCGAAATAAAATAACATTTAACTTGAGTAAATCGTGTTAGGAAGTTCAAACATTTGCTTATTTGCTGAATTTCAGGGAGGGATATGACGACTATTGCAGAACTATTATGAGCATATGTTTCGTGGGAAATAAAACGGTTGTTAAAGAACCAGTATAACCCCCACCCTCTTTCAACCTCTGAAGATGGCATAGATCTGAGCATAATTTATTTTTAACATGTATCAGGAATCCGTCATAATTGTGTATATTTTCCCCACTATGAAACATAAAGAAGCATATCATTATCCTCTCAGTTATACAATTGATTCTTATTATCTCAGACACTAAACTCTTATGTTTGGAAACTTTTCCTTTCCAATTTTTCTTCACATTCTAACTATTTTTGACTCTAAGTACTTGTACATTTATCTCAAAATTAGTTTTGTGGAAACAGAATATTTACTTTGAGATATCAGTACTTTAAGATTACTTTGGCTCTAAGATATCAGAAATTGAGTATGTTAAATATTTGCCGCTAACTTCACTGCATGAAGGATTTGGACCATCTGACTTAGGGAGACAATAAAGATCACTTGGTCTGACTTCATTAGATGATAACGGTTAATTTTTCATTGTTGGTTGTGACGGTTACTTTGTCATGGGTAATACAGGATTCTAGGTCTTCAAATTTTCAAATAGTGTCCGGGTATAGTTACAGTTGTTTAGCATATATACAATACACAATGCAATACATGAAGGTGTCACCGCTAAGTGTTTTATGGTGCGCCACGCTTCTGTAATTAATTGTCTTCATTACCTGACGCAAACTTTCCTTAAACTTAAAAAAGGTCCTAAAGTGTGCGTACAATATCATTATGGCAAGAAGCATAGTGTTTGGCTTATTCTTTCTTCAAGTTTTTGTGCCATTAAGTCTACAGAGCATTAGTTCTTTTCTCCATCACCGTCCATCAGAGCGTACATGCATATAGCGGTATAGTGCAATGATATTTTGTCTGCACTTCAATTAGTGATGTTTTGACCACTGTTCATTTTAAGGAACAAACACAATTAGCCATAAAGTGCTTTGCTAACCTAATTTGCGAAAACAATGCGCGGCTTGGTAAATAAAGAACATAAAGAACATGTCGATGTTATGGATGTTTCTTGTTTGCTATGTCTTTGTATGTCTACAGCAATGAAGTAGATTCGTAATAAACAAGTTGGTACTTTATACACAGCTGTAGATTTGCTTTGTTTTGCACGTACATTATGTATATTGCCCTCCACTAAACTAAGTGTCCAGGTTGTGACTGAACTTTGAGTTGTTGAATTTTAGACCAAGTAGATGCTAAACTTGCACACATGTATTTTGCATTTATATGATGGTCTCTTTCCTATTTTATACATACACATTATTATAACACGGTGCATAACCATATCTGACGCTATCTGTGAAAATCTGCGTTACTTGACTCTATCTGTGAGTGCTACGGACTCTTATTGTCACCCGACGTAGGCGGAGGGGGACTATAGAAATGACCCTCGTCCGTCCGTGTGTGCGTCCGTCCGTCCGTCCTTCCGTCCGTCCTTCCGTCCGTCCGTCCGTCCGAAATCTTGTCCCCGCAACTCCTCCTACGTCTTTCATCGGATTGAATTGAAATTTTACAGATTGTATTCTTATGATATGAAGATGTGCATGTGGTTTTCGATTTTTGTTTCGGCCATTTTTGATGGAGTTACAGCCCTTGCTGAGTCCGTCCGTCCGAAATCTTGTCCCCGCATCTCCTCCTATGTCTTTCATCGGATTGATTTGAAATTTTACAGATTATATTCTTATGATATGAAGATGTGCATGTGGTTTTCGATTTTTGTTTCGGCCATTTTTAATGGAGTTACGGCCCTTGCTGACTTAGTCCTTGTCCCCGCAACTCCTGCAACATCTTGTATCAGATTGACTTGAAATTGTGCAGAATGTTTCATCATGATCTGAAGATGTGCATGTGATTTTGGAATTTCAGTTGTCCTATTTTTTACAAAGTTATGGCCCTTTGTCGTTTTTTGGCATTTTTCCAACTTTTGAACCGTTTGACGGAGAGAGCTGAAATTTGGTATGCTATTAGCATTTGGTAGATTGATTATTGTCAAAATGTCCTAAATTATAAGTGACTGAGTTATTCCTCTTTCATAGATAATAGACATTGCCTTAAAGGTAAAGGGATAACTCCAGAACTATTCATATTAATGGGCTGAATTTTCATAAATGCATTGTTCATGCAAGAGTATGGCTCTTGTTATTTGTTACTGGGTATACAGTCTTGATGTTTTGGTCATTTTGTAAGGGCCTATAGTTTCAGTAACCTGATTTTACACATATATGCCCCATTCTCAATTTGGGTATTTTATAAAGAGGCCCAGTAATTGGGTATATGTCTTCGCTTAGGTTCAGTTATCATTTGCTTACCAGGTTCTGTAATATATATATTTTCTGTTTTTGGCCATACATTTACTCTGAAACAGAATAAAGGGCTGAAGTTTGTGACACATTTCAAACGTCGGGTGACACTTGGCCGATGGCCTTTTATTTGTTACTTGTCATGGACGCTTCGGCGATTCAGTCGAAGAAAAAGGGACAAAACGTGTAAGTATTGGGTTTCATGGTTTCCACGGAACACATACCTTATTTTTCCTAATATTTCCGTCGATATTATTCAGCTAGCGATGTTCAGTGCTTGTCATCAGTGAAATCAATTGCAGCGTGATAGTGCAGGAGCGTACATGGCCCATGAAAACAAGGAAAAACTCAGTGTTTTTATTTGTAGGTAATGAATTTTGTCCTTAATTTACGAAGATAATTATGTTCTTGATAATTTACACATGTCATTATGTGCCTAAATAAAATATTTACGTTAATATCAATGTTTAAAGGACACGACCCATTATTTTCAATGTTCCGGATTCTATTTGTGTCTCCGAAATAATGTAATTTTATGCCAACGGACAGATGTTGTCCTCAAGGCAACGGACTATACTTGTGAGCAGCGGACCTTACTTGTGATGTTTGTTTTCTTTATTTTAGCCAAAAACATCGTAAAAGATCAAACTTGTGGTTGCATCAGCCAAAACGGCGAAGGCTAAGTCCCGAATTTGAAAAAAGTACTGCGGCGCATGCTCAATTCGTGTCCACAGTAGATTGCCAAAATGAGGCCATGTCACCCACAACCCATTTATCCATTTATGGGTTTCTTTGACCTAATATCATGCATATAGTTACACCAACCTATAGATGTTGTTCATAATAAACCGCAACTCTAGGTGTCCACCACTGTTTGTACTTATAACTATTCTATATATTCTATTCTATCCCATAACCTTACTAGGTCGTTGGTGCACCACAGATGACTTCGAAACAATCCATTTCCACCTTGTCCCGTCTTCAGCTGCCCTAGCCGAGCTGGCAAAACCCAGTCCTGTCCACTCCTTGATATTGTCTTCCAACCTCCTCCTCCGTCCACCCCCTCGCCTTTCACTGTGCCCTGAAGAATTATCTTTGCTAAACCAGAAGCCATTGAGACGTGGCCAAACCACCCCAGCCCCCGCCTCCCGACCAACGTCAGGAGCCCATCATATTCTCCAATGGCTGCTTGGAACTTCCTGCGAACCTCCTCATTGGTTATATGGTCCTTGTTCGAAATGTTCAGTAACCTTGGGTAGCATCTCATTTGAAAGGCCTAACTCTGCTGGCTAGGCCCACGATTCACAGGCACACAGAAATATGGAAATGACAAGGGAGCGCATAAGTCTCACTCTTGACCCAAGAGACATGGCGATATCTTCAAATTGGTTTCAGCTTGGTAAGAGCTGAAGTGGCTTGTGCAATCCTTGAGAGAACCTCCTGTTTTGAGCCATCATCTGAGACAACTGACCCAAGGCATTTGAAGCTGTTTACAGTACCCAGCATCTGCCCTTTTACCTTGATCTCCCTCTGGATGCCATCTGCGCTGTTCGTCATCAGTTTGGTTCTCTCAGCACTGATCTCCATCTTACACCTTGTGCAGCTTTGGTCGAGACTCTCAACTAGAGCCTCTAGTTCCTGCTCTTCCTCAGCTAGAGCGCCTGTGTCATCGGCAAACCGCAGATTGGCAATGTCTCTGCCGCCCATGCGCACCCCCGCCACATTCTTCCAGAGTATCAGACATGATCCGTTCGAGAAAAGTGTTGAAGAAGGTGGGTGACAGAAGACATCCTTGTTTTACTCCAACTGTTGTTCTGAGCCATTCTCCTGTGCTGCCATTGATCAGGACTGCACTTGATGCCTTGTCGTACAGCTGCTCAGTGGTGCGAACTAGACCTGCACCGACATTGCACCTCCGCTTGGTGGCCCATGAGGCTGCATGTCATACCCTGTCAAAGGCTTTTTTGAAATCAATGAAGACACGGCACAGATTCTGCTGATGTTGGAGATACTTTCCACACAGGACTCTAAGGCTGAAGATCTGTTCTGTGGTGCTCCATCCCGCTCGGAACCCAGCCTGTTCGTCAGCGATTATCTCTTCGGCTTGTTGTTTAAGCCTGTTCAAGATGACTTTCATCATGACTTATAACTGCAACTGCAAAAATAATGTATACACGCGTATTGAAACGTTGAATTCATTTCTTCGGCTTTAAGTTGACCAACACCCTCTGAAAAGTTTAAAAATGTGTGCAAGAAGAGGAATCAATCAATCATGAACGATATCTAAGTAGAAATCTGCCTCGTGTTGATACCATTTTCGGATCACTAGCCAAATGTAGGCTCATGCTTCTGGAGCACAGATAGTTTCCGACGATATTGGCAGATAGAGTCCTGTGTAAAGCACGATTAGCCGCTGATAGTGTCTTGTGCCAGGCGCATATAGCATCCGGTGCCCTTGTAAAAGGTAAAAAAATCCGATTTTCTTCAAAAAGGAGATATTCTTTCCACTCAGAGCTTTACAAAATTTTAAATTCATTCATTAGGGTCAAGCTTATCCAACCGACCTGTTTTCTGTTCATTGCGTTCGCAACTGATCGGCGTTCAAAGTGGACATACTCTTCAAAATTGTCAAATCTTGACCTTCATTCCAGCTTGTAGACTCGAAAATAAATACGAATTAGGCATAACAGCTATAGATACTGGAAGACACGGATGTCTGATGTTCCGTGCACCTTATGCCCCATAAGAAAATGTGTTGTTTACAATTAAATTAGAGTATATTAACACCCACCCTTACCTCGTTTTCCATTTTGGGACGGATAGAATCCTAAACTAACGCAAATAGACTCCGAAATACACAGATAGAGTCCAGTTTTCACAGATAGCGTCCGATATGGTTATGCACCGTGTATAATAGTAACTTGATCTGGTGTACTGTATCACGTCGAGTGGATGAGCTCATACCATCGGATCACCCGAGACGCTTGCGTCGAGGGTGATCCGACAGTATGAGCTCATCCGCGAGACGTGATACAGTACGCCAGATCAAGTAATATTATAATAAGCTGTTTATTACATACCTTAGGGAACAGTTAAATATTTCCATACTTGCTAGCGCTAATGCTTCGACCCGGTTTCGAACCTGCGCGGCAAAGGTATGTAGTTGGTCGTGAGACAAATGCTACCGACTGAGCTATCATGGCGCGCCTTTTGGCGTGTTTGTTGACGTTACGTCACTAGTCCCGTTTCTCTGGTTCTCGTTTCTACGATGCACGTTAACAAATGACGCGCCTGAAGCTAGAACTCAGAAATAGCCTCGTTTTAAAGGATAGTGATACGGATTCAGAAAACGTCAGTTTGATACGGCTCTCTGTATCAGATGGCCAGAAAATAGGCAATTCAAAGGGTGTATCATTGATAGGTATATAATAAAGGTTTGTAGCGTGTTGGTATGACTTGATGTAGTTTGGCGTCCTACTCATAGGTCAATGATAAGACGAAAGAAGGTTTATTTAGATTATATTACTGGTTTTATGCATGTTGTATTATCAGCAGCAGCGCCTTTTTAAAGAGCATACGCTAAGATTATTACTCATACAGGTGAAATTGACTTGGGTTTCTTGATTTATAACAGCATCAAGATAGGATGCTGATAGCGGTTAAATCAAAATAGGAAGTTGCAGTAATAATTGTTGTATATATTTACCACGTACATTTTGTTTCTGAAAGAAAATATTTTGAAAAAAAAAGTGTATAAATATTGATGAGAAAGTGATACAGAAAGTTACTTCAAACAATAGAGCTGGCATTGCTCTCGTCCTTACAATGTGAACCTCGAACAATGAACCAGTCTCTTAAATGGGTTTAGATAGTTCCAAAATACCTTTATCAGGTATTGAAGAAATGCCTTCATCAGAAATCGAATACCCACTCTTGAATGCTGCGAATGAAACGGTCTCATGGCAGTATCCGCAATTGCTATTCAGTCAACAATGTAATAAACGACCCTGAAACGCCCAAAAAGCAGACGACAAAATCTACGTCTGTAAAGTTAAAAGAAAATGTGGTCCAAGCTATATCATATTGAGAAATTGAGCCGCGACACGAGAAAACCAACAAAGTGGTTGTGCGCCCAGCACACTCAGATCAGCATCGGCATCCGCCTAGTCTGCGCAGAGTCTTTCCTAAGCGCTTAAAGGGTAGCTAAGGGTCTAAGCTACCCTCATGCGGACAGCGAAGACTCTGATCAGACTGGGCGGATGCCCAGGCTGATCTGAGTCTGGGCTGGGCGCACAACCACATTGTTGGTTTTCTCGCGTCGCGGCTCAATTAAAGACAAGGGGAAAACAGTGTAGATGCAGATAAGGCGGCTTACCATGAGCCGCCTGATCTGGATATACGCTGTTTGAAAATTCAATTTCAGCACACCTGGCACTTGAACGGTTAATCATAGACATTTTTCGTAGCATTTTCTGAAGACGAAACAAACAGCTATTGTCAGAGTTCTTGTTTGTTAAGTAATTGGTTAGCAAGATACAATAGATGGATGGATGACTTGCGATTTTACGTCCTTTTCAACAGTATTTCAGTCATATCAGGACGATGGGCTTGTGATAATGAAAGGCTGTGTGCAATGGAACCCCGTTTACGATGAAAAGAACTCCGCCTCCAGCGGGGCTCGAACCCACGACCGCTAGATCAGTAGGCCAGCGCTTAACCCACTGAGCTACCGGGGCTCCTAGCAAGATACAATCAAACATCGTCTCTTTACAAACGATGGGCAGCCTCAAAACAGAGTGTGAACGTTTGTGATGCCCGAATGGGTCTGCATTGAGTAGGTGTCCAATACGTGATTTTTTCGGTTATAAGACTGAGTTTTTATTTTGAAGGGAAATCTGTCTTATGGCAGAATTTCATTAAAGTGATTTAAATACTTGGGGTCATTCTAGAGAGAGAAAATTCAGTTTATAGCCGAATAAATGATAGTGAAATGTAATTTGTCTGGAAGATATTAATCAACCATAGACATCATACGGAGCATTTTCGCTCGGACAGAGTGCAAAAGCCGCAAGAAGCACTGGGGCATACAGTATAATGTGCGAATTGATACGCCTTATCGTCTTCTAATGTAATTTATGTTTAGATTTATTCAGTACCCAGGTTTACCTGAAAGATTAAAGATTAAGTTCAATGGAAAATGAAAGACACATTTATATATTCTCAACAATGAAATTTATTCTCACCTCCATCTCGTACAAACATCAGAAAGCAAGGTTCGAGCTTCGTAAGTTCAGATATTCCTTTTATTTGAAATATTATTTCATGAAGGTATGATAAATAAATAAATAAATGAATTTTAATTAACGTTTAAGTGGAGATGCATAGTTGTGAAAGGTCTGCATTTTTGCAGGTGGGCAAATCTCCCTTTGGACTCCTGTTACGGTCATTAGATACAAGCACAGAATCTGATACACAATTTTTCTCTGAACCGAACCAGTTATATGATACCTTGTTTGGATATTTTTGACCAAATAGTTTATATACAAAAGCACAGAAATAGCTTTTGCAGTGCGTTTAGTGTAAAATTAGTGTTGAAGTTTTAAGTGATATAAAACGGTATAAGTTTCTGGCACTACTTTAGCTCAGTTTATATGTTAAAAATTTTAACTTGGTCTTTAGTGGGCAGATAAACTTTGAAAAAGACGTACAAGACTAAATCACTGTGTGTATGGATGATTCTTAAAATTTAAAGAGTAACTACGCTTCAGGAACTGACTGAATCAGATCCCAAACCCTATCCCCAACATCAAAGGGAAAGATTGACAAAGACATCCCAATAAACAATAAATTACAAGTGATAAGCCGAGTCAGCAGCTCCCTCCCAAACAGGCGGCAACCCAGCTATCTCCACCGAACTAAACAACCTAAGTCTTTCAAATATAAATGTATCATTATGTTTATTTGTCTTAAAGTACGGGTCTTGATATTTCATCCAGAGTTAATGAATCGCGATTGTGTTGATTGTATAAAGCAAGCAAAATACATGTATGTTATCCGAGGGCACATATAGATTTACATGCTATGAATTTGTTGCTTGCTCTTTTCCTTCTTTTATAAAACAATGTTTGGCAAGTTTGTTTCAGTACTTAGATTTGTGTTTAATTCATTCGTTTGCAGGGTACGTTATCAAAACATACGTGATATTTGACTGCAACTCACTTTGCGTGATAATATCTGACATCCTTGAAGTTGATTAGATATTACGCTGCAGCGTTAGATGGATGGATGGATGACTTGCGATTTTACGTCCTTTTCAACAGTATTTCAGTCATATCAGGACGATGGGCTTGTGATAATGAAAGGCTGTGTGCAATTGCAGCGTTAGAAGTGGAAACCGTCTATTATTGGAGCACAATAATACTGTATAATGCATAATAATTTAATCGTTCTATGGTACATTTTATGTTATAAAACTAAGTTCTATCTAGTCCGATTGGTTCCCTTAATACATATATTTTAGAACGTAAGTGAACGCAAATGCAAAGTGCAAATGCAAACATGTACGTTATATGTAGAAAAAAAGTGAAAGTTCCATTATCTGTGTCTCTTTTCAGGAAATAATCAAAAGGCATCCATGATTAAACAGTGCTGATCTAGATCCCAGTGCAAGTCCCGGGTCTGTTAGAGAATCTGATCAGGGTTTGCAGCATTTGGCATGCAAGTAATATTTAGTGGATTCATGGGCAGTAAAACAGTCTGTTAAACTTTAAGGAAAATCGCAATTATTGGTTTGAGATGCCATCATATATAGTGGAGATACGGTATATGTTCGCTGACCGGATGGGTACTTGATGGCAAATTAATGGATTTAGGTTGTTTGTCTTCCATGGCTTTCAGCCTGACGCAGATATAAGTGCAAGATTTCAGGATACCTCCAATTTTGATCGCAGCTTGCAGTAACACGATCTAGTCTGTCAGTGAAGGTTATCGATAAAGAGACAGTTGAACAAAGTCTGGCAGAGTTCATCTGTCATCTGTGTCAATATTACTGTCTCCATTATGAGTACTTCGTGTTTGATTCTATCTGGTCTGTCTGTATCAGAAGTCTGTCTATATCTCCTGTCATATTGTTGCTTGATTTGATATTTGATTGACGACTTATGTATGCTTAGAAATCAAGATGGCTTAAGATGGTCAGTAGTTGTAAAGCAGCGGGTTATTAGAAGGATAAATATGATACGATGATACGCAGATCGCTTGTTTGAAGAGCAGTCTCATAAAAGACTGCATCGTTTTCCTCTCTGCCATTAGCTTGATACATAATTGAGCCGCAACACCAGAAAACCAACAGAGTGGTTGTGCGCCCAGCGCCGACTTAGATCAGCCTGGGCATCCGCAGTCTTCGCTTTCCGCATGAAGGGTAGATAAGGGCCTAAGCTAGCTCCATGCGGACAGTGAAGACTCTGGTCAGACTGGGCGGATGCTAAGGCTGGTCTTAGTCTGCGCTGGGTGCACAGCCACTTTGTTGGTTTTCTTGTGTCGTGGCTCATATATAAACAGCCCATCTCACTAGAATAAAAAGATAATAATAGTAAAATACACTGGAAGAATAAAGGCAGTACCCAGATTCTCAGTCTAACTTCCAGTCTATCCGATACGACTGAGAACTTAGTATCATTGCATCAAGCATATGAAAGAACCTATGTTGTTAGCTTATCTCTCAAATAGGTTTTCATACTTGAGAAATTGTATTGAAAAAGCGGCGTGAAAGTTCTTTATGGGAATCCTGAGCATTCTAGGAGAAACAACAACAACTCAAAGAAACGCTTTATCGAGTGCCATTATAATTACTCGAAACATGTTACTTTTGTTTTTGTGAAGTTCGATCTGCGTGAACTGAAATTCGCCAGCAATGAATGACAGTTCACTTCCAAACTAGTGACAGTTCAATTTCTGTATGAGAAGTTTTAAAAGGAGTTAAATGTCAGTAAACACGAGTGCGATAAACTCGAACTGCACACGAGATGAAAACAGACATATAGAGAGGATATCGATAGTTGTATCATTATTACTGTACAGTGTGGCGCAGGCTAGATTCAGCAAAGGTTGCAGATTTGGCACAGCCTGGTCAGAACATTTATGATTTTGTAAACATAAATCTGCCAGTTACTCTCTGTGGTAACCACGTCATGCCTGCAATACATTAATGCTGTATAATTGAGCCGTGACACAACAAAACCGACAAAGTGGCATGTGCGCCCAGCAAAGACACAGAACAGCCTGGGCATCCGCCCAGTCTGATCAGAGTATTCGCTGTCCGAACGGAACTAGATTAGACCTTTAATTACCCATTACGCGCATAGCGAAGTCTCTTATCAGACTGGGCGGATGCCAAGGCTGATCTTAGTCTTTGCTGGGTGCACATGCCACATTGTTGGTTTTGTCGTGTCGTGGCTGAAAGAGTGAGCAAGAAATCCTTTTATGGCCCTTTTCTTTATCAAACATGTAATACTAAAGTTCTTGCGTAGGTTTTGTCGCAAGAAAGATTAATTAGCCTTAAATGTGGACGGAGTGGTAGGGAAAAATGTTTCATTTCTTTGCATAATTATTTTGGCATTCCTTTAGTCTAGGCTGATTTCAGTCGAAGATATTTGAAATTTCCTTAGCCATATTATTCATATTAAAATTTTCACTTCTCTCAGAAACCTTTCTCATAACAGACTCTTACTTTACCCAGCGGGCACTCGACGTAGAAATGACGTCGTACTGCCGTCGATGAGACGTCACATCGACGTCAGTTTGACGCCATGACATCGTATCGACGTCAGTATGGCGTCATTTCGACGTCGTGTGTTCACATCACGTCGCATCGACGTCAGTAAGACGTCATTTGGACGTCATGTGCCCGCTTGGCAACATCTTCGACCAAGATGTTGGAGTCAAGTAAAATGGTATAGGAGCTAGGGAGATTTAATAATGTCCGTTTCTAACATTGTGAACTGACTAAAGTCAATCTTTTAATCATGAAAGCTTGGAAATAGTGTCAGTTATTCCTCCAGTGTCTGACTAATGTCTGAGCCTGTGGTAACATAAAGAAAGTCTCATTAACGTCTGACTTCGATTTTAGCCAAGTAATACGGGCTAGAAAGGAAACGGTACATTAAAATCATCATAGATAGATGGCGTCGCGCTGCATTATTCGTATAGGCTAATTCGAGAAACGAACTCGTTAACATAATTATATTGATCAAAGCAAATAACACCTTCCCTTTAGCGGTGGCTGTTTGAAGCTCTCTTTTCTGTATTCATCCAGAACGCTAATTACACTACGACTTTTTTCAACTTAATACCTTAATGACATCAGCCGGGCACCAGTGCTCCAATTAAGAAGCTAATTAAGGGATTTTAACTTATCATATTTCTCCTTAAAAAATAGGTTGTGACCCCTCTTTAGAACCATCTCTTTGTGTGGGCTCTTACGAGGGGTGATAACATATGCATTTGTCGAGAAATAAAAAATCTTTATATTTTCCTCAAAGCCCCTCCTTATCTGGAGCTCTGAAGCACTATTTAACACTGGCCTTAATTATACACATTACAAGGAGACATATAAATTCGTCTGGTAGTCATATTAGTCTACCCTGTTCATATTATTTATCTGCGGTTCCTGATGAACATTACTTGGAAAAGTGATGACTGACTTATATACTGATGTGGAACTTTGATCGTCGCACATGACTTACTGTACATTTCTTCTCGGCTTACCGCTGCCATGGCTATCACGATTTTCAGGTCAGTATCCTTTACGACCATGTCTATGCCAGACTGCATAGAAACGTAAAGGTACAGGCTAGCCATAGCACAGACTGCATTAAAAAAGTAAAGGTATCCCATAGCCTAGTAGCCGTAGGGCCAGTGGAGCTTAGAAGCCCACTGTCTCTTGGGCACAGCATATGCAAGAAAGAGCCCATCCCTCTCCTTTCGCTGCCTTATCCTTCCACGATTCGAAGCAAGTGCCCATTTACTGCTTGGTTAACCGATCGAGTTTTACAGTCGTCGGATGGCGAAGCCCGGGCGCGATCTCACGGATTTCTGGCGACTTTCTGCACCGTAACCGAGCGGCATAATAAGATGCAAGAGCATATTTATAGAAAAATGAATCGAAAGACAAAATTGCAAAAGACTTGTAGTTTATGTTGCCTTAGTGATATTTGAGCCGCGACGCGACAAAACCAACAATGTGGTTGTGCGCCCAGTACAGACTCAGATCAGCCTGGATATCCGCCAAATTTGACTAGACTATTCGTTTAGTGCTCAAAGGATAGCTAAGGGTCTTAGCTTCCGCCATGCGGACAGCGAAGATTCTGATCAGACTGGGCGGATGCCCAGGCTGATCTGAGTCTGCGCTGGGCGCACAACCACATTGTTGGTTTTGTCGTGTCGCGGCTCATTTATTTATTTTTTTAGGCAAATTGAAGAATCAATAACTGATACATTCACGTCCCATAATCCACCCTTAAAGCAACAGGGAAAATTGACAGAAGCTCACGAAAGACACGCACGGTAAACCTAATGAACAGCTTTTTCTCAAAAAGGGTGTCATTCAGCTATCGGTCTGTCTGAGTTGGGGGTGGTCGTGGTCGGGCGATGGCGGTGGGTAACTTTTAGTGCTGGGGCGCCAAACTAATTTGGATTGCAATAGGGTAAGGGCCTAATGTGCTTCCAGTAGGTGCGTATGAGGGTGGTTTGGACCTTTTTAGCTCGCCTGAACGAAGTTCAGGAAGAGCTTTTGTACTACCCCCGGCGTCGGCGTTGGCGTTGGCGTCGGCGTTAGCAAAATGTTAAAGTTTTACGTTAAAGTTTTTAGGTGATGGGCAAGGCGCTGTCAGGCGAGCTATCCTGTCCCTGTGACAGGTCTTGTTTTATCTGTTCCATATCATAACTCTTTTCTTCTCCCTCCTGGTTCTCTTTGGGAGACGGCTCGATATTAGACTTAAATACAGTCTCAAACAGCTGTTAAAACCCAAAGCAACCAATCTACCAACCAGCTGTCTGAGTTGTCTTTTCAACCAATTCAATCTCTACTGTGTCACCGTTACAACCTCATCCCTCAATATGCTCGCATGCTGACAACGACTGACTGACAACTAAACTTGTTTCTGTGTTGCATTCATGTGCACGAATGTATCATAGCCCATTCATACCTGGAGCCATAAAAATTGGCAAACAGAGTAGACTCACACCAGACTCCTTAATGTGGTGTCTTTTCAGAGTCTACACTTATTGCGTTACTTATGGGATTTTTGTAAAAATAAAACAGAAAAATAAAACAAAATTAACATGTCAAAGAGTCAGGTAAAAAGATTCACTCGTCATAAATGGGTTCGCTGTAGTCCATGCATCTGAATTCAATTAATATCATTAGCTGAACTTGTGTTTTCTAAGACTAGCAAGAGATTTCCTCTCGGCAGGAGCTTATAAAATAATTGTTACTTTTGATAGGTATAATGAAGAAATGATAAATGAGCCGCGACGCGAGAAAACCAACAATGTGGTCGTGCGCACTGCGCAGACTCAGATCAATCTAGGTTTCCGCCAAGTTTGATCAGACCCTTCGTTAAGTGCTCAAAGGGTAGCTAAGGATCTAAGTTACCTTCATGCGGACAGCGAAGACTCTGATCAGACTGGGCGGATGCCCAGGCTGATCTGAGTCTGCGCTGGGCGCACAACCACATTGTTGGTTTTGTCGTGTCGCGGCTCAAATAAAGACTGATTCTCGCACCTAGGGAGTTCAAAAGTTTGGCGTATATCATTCAGTAGGAATTAATTACCAACGAACTAAATTCTTTTCGACGGAACAATTAAGACATGCACTTTTTTTAGCCTGATTATGTGGTTAAGCTCAGTCGGAGAGGTTAAAGTTACATGAGGAAGCTATGCGAAGATCTTGAGGCATATGCGAACAACGCACAAGTTTGCTAGACAGGCTCTGTGCGCTGTGTTGTGGTCTAAGGCGGAGTTTCATATGCCTTAAATGATGTTGCGGAAACTGCAAATAGAATATTGAATTTCATAGTAAAGGATCAAAAGTTACATATGAACCGATTCTCTGTGCTTCTGCATATAAGTAGTTATATGTCATTCTCTTTAATTTTTGCATGCTTTTATTTTTCGTAGAAGGTTTACCGTATCCGTAATCATGAGAACGCCAAAGCCCGTAATGTTTTATCTTGCCCTTTAGAGCAACAAAGAAACGAATGGGGATACGCAGGGCTCCTAATGCATTAATGTAGCATGTACATAGTTAAACGCTGATTTTGTTTCTGTAGAAAAGCAGTATTGGAACATTTTTAAAGTATTGGAACATTTAACACTAGGGTTTTACCTGGGATTGTTATGGTGGTATATAATTGTTTGAATTGCCTGTCATGTGAATCAGCGGAATTATTATTTTTTCTCTTTCAACATGTTCAAAGCATTTGATCTGCGTACCTTGGTCTCACCTTTCACGAAAGTACCTGTTTGGTTGTCCGCTGTGTGAATGAATAAACACATGCCCTTTTTCTATTTCAGTTAAGAAATATTCCATTGTTGCTATTAAATGTCTGAACTATTTGACGTCGCATTTAGAACGCCAAGATTGTCAGAAACAGATTAGACTCTATAAAGGCTAGACTGTTTAAGTTTATGTCAAAAATTGGAAGAGTGATACTCTGAAAATAGTTGCCGTAATCCATTATTTATGTCATAAATGGGAAGTTGGCGCCTTGCTTGACAGAAAGGCAAGAAACACACACATAATATCACAGTATATTTCAAGATAACTTGATACACTAGCAGTAAATTGCAATTGATCGTATAAGGACGTCACCCTAACGCGTTTGCCGTGCCTTATTTAAGTTATTAGGGGTAACCTGGCCCAGAGGTTATAAAACTTGAGTACATTCTTTAACTCAAAATAAAGCACACTGATTGGCTGCTTCCGAGCACATGCTTGGAAGCAGCCAATCAGTGTGCTTTATTTTGAGTTTGAGATTATTCTCAAGTTTTGTAACCTCGAAACCCGATATACTTTCGTGGGGAGCAATTCTGTCCTTTGCAGCTTTGTCTCCCTTCTCAGTTGGTGAGAAGGGAAGTGACAAATGTTTCTTTTTGAAAAAAAAATGCAAAAAAGGATGGTGTCCCCATTCAAAACAGTGTTAGACCCATAGTGACCAACAAAAAAACAAACAAAAAAAACAACAACAACAAACAAACGGTAAAATTCCAACAGACACCGGCTATCATCAGATTCTGATGTTTACAACAGGTTTAAGATGTACGAGTGTTTTTCTCCATGTTTTTTCAAAGTGGGACGGATAGACTTTTTAAGCCCCCGCAGGGTGGCTTAGTGACGTACAGAGCTCTTGATAAGAGGGGTATTTGATGATAATTGAGGGATAATTTTCTTTATTTCTTATTGAAACCACATGTTGTGACCCCTCATCTGAACCGTCTCATTGAGACGGTTCAGATGAGGGGTCACAACATGTGTTTTGTTCAGAATTAACAAAACTTATCTTTAATTATCATCAAATACCCCCGCTTATCTGGGGCTCTGGACGTAGCATATTTGTCTGTTTAAGTGTTCGACCAGCACAGAAAGGTGCTGAGCAATATTGGAAAGATACGTTATCAACACGGTTAAAGTTCCACCCATAGTACAGACAGATTTTCATGAGAAACAAACGCTTAATGTATCAGAAGACCACGTTTTTGAATAAAGGGTGTTATAGTGTGGCATTGAAGCTGTGCTGCTGCAGTAAAATTCATTTACGGAAACGCAGTTGATACAAGTCTTTAAACATCAAAGTCATCAAATTTGCTAATGTCAGACTAAACCTGAATTTGATGTTGACAAACGTCAAACTGGTAATTGCTGCAGTTTCCATGTTTGTCTTTGTCTTTGAAAGCAAGTGATGCATATTTTATTGTTGTTTTGTTTTCGTGATGGCGAAAGTCAGTGTTTCTTGAATACGTCAGTGGATATCACAAGACGCAGATTCCACGTTTCGATTATTTCTAAGGTTACAGTATATGCCTTTTGTAGTATTAGAAACAGATGCTTCGGTAACATAACTGGTACGCGAATAATACTTTGACGAAAGAACCCAATATTATGTTGACAAGCGATTAGTTCTTTTTATGGCAAGTTTATGATAGTAAGTCAATTAGAAATGATCATTCACTGCCAGTTTTCGCTTGGAAAAACAATCTCTTAGTTTCATGATATTGATTCTCTTTGGTAACATATTTTTAACACGACGTCTTGTTTCGAAAATGGCCAGCAGTTGTGTCTTACGGCAAATGGATACAGTTTCAGAAGGTGCAGCTCTTTCATTTTAATTTTTTTTCTCTCTTCTCAATAGGGGTCAACTCTTACAGGAAATAATGTGCATCTTTAGTAGCAAATCCTCTTATTTATGGGGAGACCCCTATTTAAAGGTGTTTCATCATCCAGTGAAGCAAACAGAACGTCACAAAATTTGTTTCCCAGTGTGAAATGGTTAATAATCATGGGGTGTACCCTTACACCTTAATGACATTTAAGCCACGATACGACAAAACCAGCAAAGTGGCATGTGCGCCCAGCAAAGACTCAGCTCATCCTGGGCATCCGCCCGGTCTGATTAGAAGCTTGGTAGTTCGCTAAAAGGGTAGCTAAGGGTCTAAGCTAGCTTTACGCGGACAGCGAAGTCTCTGATCAGACTGGACAGATGATCAGACTGATCTGAGTTACGGTGGGCGCCCATGCCACTTTGTTAGGGTTGTCGTGTCGCGGCTCTTCTATTCTCTTCTACAGTGGAACAAACCTTGTGTTCCCCGCTGTTTTTATGGCCTTGTTGGTTGTGGCTGGTGGTTATGGAATTAACGGCCCTTTGAGACAGTATTTTAGTCTATACCGGGCCGTCTACCAGAGAGAGAGAGAAAGAAAAGAGACATGATAGACTAGAGAAAAAATATTCAAACAATCCGCACCTGCACCAACTGCAAGCATAGTAGACCCTTGCCCTGCTATTATCCAAATAGTAGGACGCCCCAGCACTGAAGGTAACCAGCACCATCGCCCGACCCGACCATCCCCTTTTGCCTTGTTATGTCATAACCTGTGAGAGAATGGGTATTTCCTTCGATTAAATATCAATTTCACTGCACTGTTGCACAATAGGACTATGGCATCCAATAAACACGAGTATTTGTGTTTGAGTGCCGCATCTGCGAAATTATAGAGCATTGCCAACAGATTAAAGGAGATATTGCAATGGCAAAACAATTTATATAAGAAAAAAATGGTATTAAGTTTTATAAGTATACATGAGCAGCGACTCGACAAAAGCAACAATGTGTTTGTGCACCCTGCGCAGACTCAGATCTGCCTGGGCATCCGCCCAGTCTGATCAGAGCCTTCGCTGTCCGCATGGAGGTAGCTTGGACCCTTAGCTACCCTTTGAGCACTTAACGAAAAATCTGATAAAACGGCGGCTGCCCAGGCTGATCCGAGTCTTTGCAGGGCGCACAACCACATTGTTGGTTTTGTCGTGTCGCGGCTCATATATTTAAAGTGGAGGTTACTAGGTTTGATGGTCCAGAACTCTTAGGAGGTAAATGAGAAAAAGCTGACTTTGTCTTATTTATTGAAATAAATGAAAACCGCACTTGCCTTTTTATTGCCGGTCATGGAAACCAGTGCAGTTTTATTAGATGTCTGGAATATACAGGTATTATTGCCGATTCCAAAAGGATGGTTTATTAAAGTTATATATTTGTTGCCATACTTTTGCGACAAAAGAAATTTGAAGTCTTTAAAGTCTCCATAGTCCTACCAGTGGTAAAAATCGTCGAAATACAAATCATTATAAATTCCTGTGCAGCCTTCAGAATTGATGATAATATGTCGGTTGATGTGCTTTTTTGTATCATATAACTGGCAAAAAAGAAGGAACAAGATACTTTGAAAAAAACTGATAAATACGGGTTTCGTCTCTGGTTCCCCGTTAAGCAATGAAATAATGCAACAGCGACGCAATCAATGGGGTCCTTGCCTTACATATTTGTACATTGTATTTTTATCCCCTGTTAAACGCATGTACCATGTATTTTTATCTGATGTACCTTGTTTTTTACCATGTAAGAAAGCTTGTGAAATCGAAAGTAGGTCATTTTAGTTGGCAACTAAAATGACCTAGTTATTTTTAAAAATCTATTTTATGAAAAACTCAAGGACCTTTCGATTTTTTAAAGCTGGCCAATCACAATCATAATCAATGACGAAACTTTAGTGAGAAGCTTGCAGCGATACCTCACGATAAAATATTTCATGCTGATAGAGCAATGGGGCTTTTAAAATATAAGGAGTGGCATATAATAACAGAGAGGGCATGGACAAGCTTTATCATTTGCAAAAATTTTCTTTCTTTACTATGCTCTGTAAGCTGTTTTTACACGGCTTTTACGAGCAATAATAGGTACTAAAATGGTGATATCTCACGGTATTAGGTTTTTATCTGTTCTTTTCAGATATTTCTTTTCTTTTTTTAAAGAAACACTGAGTATTACAAATTCACACGAATTACCAAGCTTTGTAGATGTATCTGAATCGCTGAGGTTGGATCGTTTCTTATATCGTCCCGATTTTGTCCGTAGCGTTTTAGGTCTGTCAATCTACATTTGTGGAGAGGTGGTGCACTTAATGTTTTTTTTTTCTTTCTTTTTTTTTTACTTCGGAGTATCTTATGTTCGTAGCGTATTGCGTAAGGGGATTGAAAAGCGAATGGTGCTTTCGCCATTCAATCACACAGTTCACTAGAAATACGATGGATGGGAGGATGACTTGCCGTGTGCTTGTGTTCATATCGAGCCATTAGAAAAGTGAAATTGAAGCAGCGCCTAATCCATTGCGCCGTCGAGGTTTCTCATTAGACACATGAACTTCTTACAACGTCGAATCAACGTCGATGCATCGACGTACGGTGTCGTTTGACACAGGTGTTTCCACTTGGTCGGAGCCAAAATCTCTGTCATCTCGGAATTACACTCATAGGAGATCTTTATCCGATTAATGAAAGCAAAAGGAAACACATTTGACATGTTCGTGAGAGACATCAAATTGAAGTTCGGTTTACTCGCTTGAAAAATTTCAATTTTGTTTCTAGCGATAATGAGGATAATAAGAAATGCAGATTTATTGGACTAAATTTTGTTCTATATATTGAATATAAGAAACTAGAAGTAATGCTTATGCTTTGTATTTGTCTTCTAGTATTGCGATACGGCTATGGGATAAAATTTGCTACCGACATGCAAGCAGTGCAGGCTTTGGTTTGACGGCTTTTTATGAGAAGTCTGATCTGGGTATGCAAACAGCATGCAAAATGTGCTCATAAAGAGCAGTCTCATCTAGGTTTGCTGTGTTTGCGTTGGTTTGTTTTTGGAGCCAAAGTTAAGGATCAGAACGGTAATGATACACTGTAGTAGAGGATAATTGAAAGCAAAAACATAATGCGAAGGGAATATGACAGACAGTTTGGCACATAATTGTATACAGAAACGATGATTTGCGGAGAAAATGTTTAAAAAATGGATGAGATAAGCAACAAGAAACATTTGACTGGAACCAGCGAAAGCCACGCATAACCTATTCGACCAGTCATGATCTTGAGAGTACAACAACGGCTCAGAACAGCGTATTAATATTTAGTATTTGAATCTTCACTGATTGGTGTAAGTTTGTTTAAATGACCTGTCGTGCAATATATATTACTCAAGTATTGTCATGAACCTCTGTAGCGAGAACCTTGGAAAAGTGTGCGGTGAAAAGATGTGTTACCAAATCAAACGCCATTAAGTGTAGGCAAACTTTGGTTGGCATTATCTACGTAGCTGCAAAAAAGGCTAAAATAAAAGTCATTTAAAATTGATTTTAAGTCATTCTAATGGGAAATAATTGTCGTATATTTGCAAATCTAAGTAATCTGTATTTTTGGCTGCTCTTTATGGTCTGACACCAGCACGTCAGGTTTTAGGCTTCCATTTGACCAAAATGAAAGCTAAAGATTAGTGCGGAATGGCAGAATATACTAAAGCAAGATAAAATTGATTTGCAAAGAAAAACATGCAAGACACCAAGTTCTGTAAAGTTTTTGTCTATTAGATGACGGATAAGAACCATAAATAAAAACCATTATTGTAAGTGCCTGACTATGCAGTATGATTATAATTAATTTACAAAATTGGTTTCATAGAGGATCTTACATGAGTGCTAATGTATTATTGAATTTATTAAACGAGTTGGGGGAAAAATAAGTTGCGAGGCTTTGCCGAGCATCTTATCGGTTTTCCCCAACGAGTTTAATAAATTCAATAATACAGGAGCACGAATGCAAGATTCTATTTATCATATGACACTAAAACCACATTTTATTAGCAAAATTTGGACTAAAACGTCACGATTTCGCCATTAGAAAACGCTACGTTTTTATTGACGTGAACGTATAACGTTACAACGTAATTTGCATTTTTAATCCACTAGTGGATTATCGTTTTTAATGCATGGCTTTATTACACTCTCAGATGCGACGTCATATGATAAATAATTTTACAGCAACTGCAACAGCAGAAAAGGGCAAACTGTAATGATTGCATTACTTATCTGGTGTCGTCATTGTTGACGTAAACTGACGTAGAATTTTCTGGGGCCGTATTCATAAAACGACTTAAGTGGTTGCTATGCTGTTGCTAGGGCTAAAACTGTATGAAGGAGATTCCCTACAACTATGAAATTTGCTCTGGAGGAACAGTCTAGAAAAGACTGTTCCTCCAGAGCAAATTTCATAGTTGTAGGGAATCTCCATCATAGAAACTTAGCCTTAGCAACAGCATAGCAACGACTTAAGTGCTTTTATAAATACGGCCCCTGCGCTGTTACATGTACGAGACATTGTAAAGACAGACAAGACACCATTCAGTGGAATTCTCGTTGATGGATAATTAATTTGATTTGAATTCCCTTCTTACTGTATTTCTGTAATTATATCACAGAATTATTATTAACGCTTTCCAAACAGAAGTGGGATTTTCCAAAATAATCCCTTTTTCACTATCAAAAAGAGGGGTTTTAACTATAGTCAAAAGCTGGGATTTTAACCTTCTCCGAGATGAAATTGGGATTATGACTATAGTCATATTTGCATCGTTTAAACAAAGGTCTGTTTTAACTATAGTCAAATCAGTGGTAGTTACTTCCATTATAGGAAATTTCCCATAGTCAAAATCAACCTGTCTGCAGGAATAGCCTCCAACATGGATTTTTTGCACTGTAGGAAATTTCCCATGTTCAGACTTTTAGTTTAGTTTCGACATAGCAATTTGTGATTGTAGGAAAATTCCCACAATAGTAAAAGCCACTTGTTCATTTTTCGAAATCCATCCGTTGATCCAAAGTGCATGTCTGCTTTATTATAGGAAATTTCCTATTTCTGAAATATCAGACTAAAGGGTGAATCATTAAAGAAGAGACAAAAAAAAAAAGAAGAAGAAGAAGACATACAAGACTAACGAGTTACATTTTAATACATGAAAAAATTTCCCAATTCACTGATTATAGGGAATTTCCCATACCTTATATACATAGGTTTACAAAATTTACTGAATTAACATCCACCACAACATGCTACAGAGAAATATAACTATAGGAAATTTCCTACAATGAGATTAAAAGGTTAACCGATATACACTGTCTGAATAAAACAAATACATTGAGTGAATATATGCCGTATTTTAGGAAATTTCCCATAATCAAATGCTCATAGGTTTGCAAATCATCTTATGAAAACTAAATTTTAACCCACTTCTAAACATGGGATAGAGAAATTCAGCTTACAGTGCTGCAGAAAATATAGGATAGTTACTGCAGCGAGTCCTTTCCTACTATAGGAAATTTCCCATGATCAGACTAAATGGTCGATTCTGATATTCCAAGAAACACGTACAGTTGTACATAATGATTAAATTGTTTGGCGTTATAGGTGTTTATTTTTTAAATTTTTTTTTTTTAAGAAAATGTCATTGTAGGAAATTTCCTATGGTTGAAGCATTCCGATTGAAAAACATATAATTAGAAAGGACATTTCCTAGAAGGGCACTTTACTGTGGGAAAATTCCTATAACGCCAAACAGTTTTACACAATGTATGATTGGTACTTGAAATCTCAGACTTGTCATTTAATGTGAGCATGGGAAATTTCCTACAATTAAAATGACTTACTGCAACATCCATCCTATGCTTTATGATAATTTTAACTTTGGGAATTTAATTGTAAGATATTTCCCACAATCGGATTAACTCATCACAATGATCAAATTTGGTATTCCAGGAACAGTATACCAGTCATACATTGTGGAATTTTACCGTTGTATAAGTGTTATTGTAAAATAATTATCAAAACTATCGGAACACAGAGAGTAACAAAACACATAATGGCATTCTACTGCCCAATCTACTTTCATGCATTGTAGGAAATTTCTCATGTCGTGAAGTTTTATTTGACTGTTGAACTACGAGGTTCCATTCATGTATTCTTGAAACATTGTGTAACTACAAAAAGTTTCTACAGTATTTCTAAGCGCTGAAGGAAAATTCCTATGAGAGATTTGAAGAGCGTGAAAGAATACCAGGCAGAATAGCAATAAGCTCATACTAAATTGGAGCACTTATTAGGAAATTTCCGGCCATAGTTCAACAGAACGGCAGTTTTGTAACAGAATGAACGTTGAGCATCGCGCAGTGGAGTAAGAAAATTCATGTAATGAGTAAAAATTGTTCCTTGCGCATTGTCGGAAATTTCTTATGAATCATGGCCAGCTCACAAATGCTAATAATGGATAAATCAACAGCTTGATTTATTGATTGATTGTTTTGGATTTATCGGCCCTTTGAGACAGTATTTTAGTCTATGTCGGGCTGTCTTCCAGAGAGAGAGAAAGAGGAGAAATGACAGGCGAGAGAAAAAATGTCAAAGCAACCACAACCCGCACCTACTGCAAGCACAGTAGGCCCTTGTCCTACAACGTTCCAAATCAGTAGGGCGCACCGGCACTGGAAATTACACACAGCACCATCGCACCACCCCCTTGAATCAATAGCAGTATATCTTAAAGAAAATCGTATTTGATCCTATTAAAGGCCCTATTGCTCAATAAACATGAACACTTTCATAACGAGGTATCGCTGCAAGCTTCTCACCAAAGTGTCTTAATTGTAAATGACCGCGAGCAGCCAACTTAAAACAATAAAGCATCCATGATTTTCACATAAAAATGGTAGGAAAAAATATTTGGGTCATTTTATTTGGCAACTAAAATGAATAAAATGATAAAAATACAATGTACAAGGGTGGAGCCTCATTCACTGTCTGGCTTTTGTTTATATTCATCAATCAACCGGAAACCAGAAAAGGAAAATCATATTTTGTTGAGCGATTTGTAGTTTTTTACAATCCTATTTTCTATACTTTTTGCCAGCTATTTGGATCAATTTATGTGCATCAACCTACGTTTTATCATCACACGTGAAGGTTGAAAGGCTTTTCATAATGATTTGTGTTTAGACGATTTTATGGCGACTTTAATGTACAAACTGTACAAACCCGGTACAATAACACTGTAGTGTCATACTCGGGTGCATGTTGTTACGGTAGGCGCAGCACATTTGCGCGACTATAACTGAAAAATGCATACGTTTGCGCGACTTTTTGTAGTATATATTTGCGCGATTTTTCCCGAAAATATTCCTACGTCTGCGCGACTTTTACCTAGGTACGCAGATAGGTTGGGTAAGTCGAAATTTTATCTAGATCTAGACTTTTAATTGATAACTTAAAATTCAGAAAGGAGAAGGATACAAACACCACATGTTTGTGGACATGCTTGAAAAAAGAACTGTCATTCAAGATGCAAAACGGACTCAGAAACTAAGATTGTATTAGGAGGAAATTTTGACCATAATCATGCGGAGGAGGATGAAAGGATCGTAGACAAACAGAAACTGGGGGCAAGTTTGCAAGCGCAAAGCTGCAGAAGATCATGGTGAAAAACCAGCAAAAGTCAAAATTTCAGAAATTGAAAAAGATAGTGCCCTTCTTCATAAGATGTAATTGTCGTTCGACAGCCATCAACAGACAGGGGCGAAAAACGACGCCTGTTTTGCTTAAATCCTTAGCAGAAACTATTGAGACACTCCAAAATCATGACTTACAGTCTCCAGCCCCGGATCCAGTGGGTGGGCTTTGGGGCTTCAGCCCCGCCACCTGGGCCTGGTTAGATTAATATATATGTTGTGAAATCTCATTAGAATCGCATCGCCGAGGCGATTCTAATGAGATATCACAACATATATTTCAAGGCGAAAAGGACATTATCAAAATATCTAATCAAAATTATCCCTTGTTATGTCATATATTTTCAAGCCCCACTCACCGCCCCCGCCCCATCCACCTCCCCGCCCCACCCCCACAAACACACACATACATCTCGGCACCCCCAGCCCCACCAGTTATCCAGAGACCCACCAGTAAGTGGTGGTCTGGATCCGGGCCTTGTCTCTACCGACAGGAGTATGTTAAAAAATGTCTTTCAAAGCCCAGCCTCTGATAAACATACGATGATTTTAACTGAACGAGAACGTGTTTTTTAACAAATTTTAACTGCCTTTGCTTTTAAAATAAAAAAAAATAACACCTGTTCAAATCCCACTTTCCGGAAGTGGCATCTCTACGCGGTGAACAGAAGCAACAGGCAAGATATATTTCCGCAACAGATAAAATATATTTCGTCTGACTAACGGAAGGGGTACACTATGGAACATCGAAATATCTGAAGTTTAATGAAATAAACTGGTCGCGCATTCGTAGAAAAAAAGTCGCGCATTCGTAGGGAAAAAAGTCGCGCTTTCGTATGCTAAAAAGGTGCGCATTCGTATGGAATGCGCAAATGAAAATATCGTAAAAGTCGCGCAAACGTAAATGCGTCCGTTACGGTAACAATGTTGGTAAAATTTTAAATCATGTCATTTTTTAAGTCCAAGTTGAATTACTTTCCTGAGACTTTTATCATAGAAAATTTCCTACAACAGCTATCGTGCAGATGGATATTGTAGAAAGTTCCTATGATAATAAGATTGCTCGGGAATGTCAAATGCTGGATACTTTCAGTCTGGTCTAGTCTATACCATTTGCTAGTTGTGTAAGCAAAGTCCATCCCTGTCCACTCTTTAATCTTGTCTTCTCACCTCTTCTTCTGTCAACCTTCTTCTTTTTCCTTTCACTGTGTCCTGTAGACTCGTCATTGCTAAGCCAGAAGACATTGCGATATGGCCGAAACACCTCAGTTTCCGTTTCTTGACCATGGTCGGAAGTCCTTCATATTCTCCAATGGCTGCTTGGAGTGTTCGAACATCATCGTTTGTAAGACAGCCATTTTTATATTTTCTTCAAAGTTCCATGAAAGTGGAAGAAATTATCATTAACAGCATAACAATTGAATGTTTCTAAAACATAACTGGTGAAAATTACCCAAAATCTTACTGAGGAAAAATAATGTTAAGCATTTAGGGGCATTCCAAATGTCCCTAAATGTCCGACAACTTTTACATGTAAGTGTTACAGCTCAGATAACATTTTAGAGTTACAGCTCAGATAACAGTTTAGAGTTACAGCTCAGATAACATTTTAGAGTTACAGCTCACACTCTATTATAGATTCATAACCTGTCGGAAATTCAGGAACACATTTGCCTAAATGTCCGACAAATCATGTTTTCTTTTGAAGTTATATTCAGAGTAGTTTTAAGTAATTATTTGTTCGAAATGATTACTATATATGCATGTATGATGATTTTCCTCGCTTTTCTGGCAGTTTTAGAAGCCCTAAGAATTTGTAAGACCGTTAAAATATCCTACTACTTACGAAATACATCTACCAGTATTTTGTTTTCCCAAAATTTATAATGGTGAGTCCAATACAAATTATCTGAGCAGTGGCCAATAATAAACCAAAGACTATCTTATATTATGTTTTGCCCTTTTTATGGTCATATTTAATAGTTTTCAGACTTAAAGTTGACTTTACTATGGATGTACCTTGTCGGTTGGTTGGCTGCGTTGGTTTTAACGGCCATTGAGACAATATTTCAGTCTATATCGGGCCATCTCCCAGAGAAGGGGAGGAAAGAGAAATGATAGAAGAGAAGAAAAAATATCCAAACAACCCCCATCCGCACCTACTGCAAACACAGTAGGTCCTTGCCCTACTTTTATCTAAATAAGTAGGACGTCCCGGCACTGGAAGTTATAACCAGCACCATCGCCCGACCACCACCCCATATGCCTTGTAGGACACCTCGGGGCACATGCCCCTAAATGTCCGACAAAGTCTGTGATCTTCGTGACAGTTTTAGTATTTTTTCATAAATTATTATTTGTATGTAATGATTACCAGCTCTTGTGATTACTTAAATACATAGATAATGTCTTTGCTCACTTACATGACAATTTAAGAAACGCTAAAATTTTGTCTAACGTTTAAATAATTTGATGAATTTGATCCATAGTCAGTAACGTACTTGATATATTTCCCAGTATTTTGTGTTTATTACAAATACTGTTGTTCCACTTCTTGATCATATTTTGTGACGTTAATTAATCGGTCCTTGTACGACATATTCAACAACCTTTGGTAGTATCTCACCTCAAAGGCCTGCGTTGTTTTCTCTAACTCCTTTTTCAAGATCCACGACTCACTGGCATACAGACATGTGGATATGATAAGGGATACACGTCAGTTTCAGGGATATGTTTTCCTCCCAACTGCGCAATCCTTAAAATAGCCTCCGATTTTGAGCTACCATCTAAGACAACTGCTTGCTACCGTTCCAACCTGTCTTTTTACCTTGATCTCCCTCAGGAGGTCCTTGACGCTGTTTGATATCAGTTTGGTCTGTTCAGCACTTGTCTCCATTTGTGTAGGTTATGTCGCGACATTTTTCTAGGGCTTCCTTACCTACAAATGAACAGCATAGTGATGCATGCATGATGACATCTACAATACATATTTCATGTTTTTAGTTTCAAGTAATGCATGTCTTCGTTTGAAAGCATAATATAAATACATTCATATTGGGACGCCGACGGAATCCGTACCAAACATAATATGTCCCGACCCCCATGTTAGGGGAAAGGGACGACCGCGTTGCTATGCCGGTGGTGTACTATTTTCATCTAAGACATAGCTGCAAGCTTTTCATTTTACTTTTATCACTGTAAGTAACCGTGACTGACCATCTTATTACAAACAAAGCAGCCTTGATTTTATCAAAATGGATGCTGAAAATTATTTCGGTCCTTTCAGTTGGCGACTTGCGATATCATAAACGTCATAGATTGGTAAAAATACAGTGTACAGAGTTTCGCTCTTTTCCTTGCTCAACGGGAAACCAGGAGAAAATATTTTCTACCTTTTGGTAGTTATATGGCGCAGTTTATGTTTATCACTGTTTATGACTAAAATTTAGAATAAGGCAGACCCCAGCCAACAAACGTAGGCAGGATTCTGCAGGGTCGACTCGGTGTATCCAACCCAACGCACCAGGAAAGGGTTCAAATCCCTCATCCACCCTGTCAAGAAACCAGTAGTAAAATGACAATATTTTTAATTCGAAGCAGGAAAGTATTAAATCAAACGACAATAGTACTTAGGTATTAAGTATACTCTCTCTCTCTCTCTCTCTCTCTCTCTCTTTGTTCAGAAAGAATAATAGGGTATTTGGTTTGATAGTATTTTCTACTTTTGATATTAGTATACTTTATCCATGTGGTAGCAATAAATTCTTTTCTCGTTATAGTACAGTTTATAACGTGTACAGGTACTCTCTCTCTCTCTCTCTCTCTCTCAATTCTGAATAGAATGAAAAAGTTAATTGGCATATTGTTTATTTAATAATCTTAGGTGGCAGCTATAACGATCCTATTAATTGCCATGAAATAATATTGATAATTTTGTCTATTGACTGCAATAATCAAAATGACTACCAACTCGTAAATAAAATGATGCCAATATACTGTGTAACCAATACATGATTAGCGCCACTTGACAAAGGTGGCCTATATAAGGAAGAATAAGGTATAGGTAACCTCAGCCCCTCCCGAGGAACATAGGTATGAGAACGGAAACAACAACTGTTTCGGCTAATCTCAGTATTTTTCAAGTCACCTAAGGGTAAACATCTCCAGCAGGTCATGAAACTCTGATACCTGATTTAATTGGTTGCTTCGAGATTGTACCTTGGAATTGATTGACAGTTTACTGGGATTAAGTTTTATCGATAAGCCAATCGACTGATATTGATTTTTTAGTAAGACTGTAGCTCCGCCCACCCAGGAAGAGCGTAAGCTCAAATGGAGCAGATTCTTAAAGGCAGGATTTCTGAACCCCCTGGGAGAGATTTAGCTACCTGTATGAGGCATTAAGTGGGCGTGGCCACTGTCCAGTTTTAGCTGATAGGACATAGCCATCAGGCAATGTGTGACCTTGTCATAAAAATGGTTTAATATTTGTAATATTGAATTGTATTAAAAGGAAAAAAGTACTACGAAATTTGAAGGCTTTGTAACTTTATTGAGAGTAATGTCATCAACGCAAAAGTAGAATATTTTTGGTTTTACCTATGAGACCATATTTTTTGCTCAAAATACCAAATTATGATATTCTAAAATTAGTATAATGAATTCGTTTTGTCTAGAGTTCATACTTTTTTCTTTCTTTTATGAAAATTGGCTCAGTATTAATTAAATAGCAGTATTAATTAAATACTTAACTAATCAATTTATTTATTTATATGAAATGTTATTTTGATATTGTATATCAGTTGTCTCATACTTTAAAAACATAAAAAGAATAAGGAGAAGTATGTTATTATATACTCTTTGTTTCCTCTTTGTCAGAGATTACAAATACAACAATATAATAGGGTGGTAAGAAGCAAAAAATGTTATGAAACACAAGATAAAATATGTTCAATGGAATTAGCATTATTGCTGCCGAATGCAACCGCACACACACATGCCATTTACGTCAAGTGAAATGCTACCTCACGGCACGCGCGAAAAGACAAAACGGATCAGCTCGCACACCTGCAGAAACGGGCAACAGTCTTCCCTCCTCGAAATATCTAAGAGATGAAAAATGAAAAACCACGGTCAGTCTGCGCAGCCGCGTAAGCCGACCCGGTTTTCACCACACTCGGGCGGCCTAAGGCAGCATTTCACATGACCCCATCAATTCTAATTTTATTTGTAATCTAAACACAGGTCTTTTATAAGATTATGAAATATAGGTCTGTTCAGTTGAAGCAACTCTTCCGTTTTCTTATTTTGCCTCCCTTTTTAGTTGGGATCAACTTTCTACTAACTTTTTAAGAAAATAACTTACTCCCACAGACAAGGTGGGGAATCACGTAATATTTTGTACCTGTATTCGGACAGAACGGGTAAGAAAATTGATCATCATTCCTTTAATACTCCATAAATGTTCATGCCGTAATGTGCAGATACCTCGTCGCATTAACTATGAGCCGTTTTCATGCACGCTGTATTTTTTCACACAACCTCAAGAAAAGAATGAAAGTCTTTGCCCGAGGTTGTGTGGAGGAAAAAAAAAACAGCTCGTAGCATAAAAATATTTCAACAATCTTTGCTGCGAATAAAGACAAGATATTTGCATGAACATTGATTGAGTACCAAGGAAATAACGAGCAATTCTTATCCGAATACAGGTACAAAATAACCGAAGTAAGTCTCGTGATTCTTCGCCTTGTAGAAACGAATCTTCCCTGTAGGAATAGACCCCGTTCCCAATTTTGAAAGAAAGCAAAGAGGAAGTCACAAAAGTAGTTTCCCTTAATAAAATGGCAGCAAACTTGGCGGTGAACCACTTCAACATCAATCAATAAATAAACAATAAATAAATAAAAACCTCATAAACATTTAATAAACAAAAGTGGACAAAATAAATAAGATGGCATAAATAAACAGTGAAATAAAAGGCTTGCTCTTAAAAAGAAAACTTCCAAATCATATTCAGCATACTTTCATGAAAGTACAGAGGATGACAACTGTTTGCCATATGCCCTTTGTTTATTCACGTCTGCCAATGCCGGCTGTCTTGTTATTTCGGCTTGATAAGCGATTTTGTATAATATTGCGTAAGACGATGCAATCATCTCGCCTGTCTTTTAATTTTCGTCTGGTGTGCAGTCGATACCGTTTTTGTCCTGAAATTCGAACACCTTAAAATTGGAATACCATAAGTTATTGCTAATATGATTTAGAAAAAAAAGTATGATATTATGCATTAACCGCCCTGGTAAGTTTAAACATATTTCAGTGTCTTTGTACACAAAAGTACAAACAATGGGGTCGGGCTACAAGTTCTCACAACATTAGTTACAGCACTACCCCTAAAACATGGTATACAAAAGCCAACATGGCACAAACAAGCTCAACCATATGAAACTGCAATATTTTACATAAGTACAAACATTAAACATTTATAAATAAATAAATTGTCAATAATCGTGTAAATATTCAGATAATTGGTCATCTGATGGTAATAAGGAAACGGTGATGGAGCAGTATGATCAGGGCCTGCACTTTTTGACATCAGACAGTATATAGGATGTATTCGTATTTCAGGATTGATGGATGATATAGGATTTTAGATTCTTTTCAACAGTATTTCAGTCATATCAGGAATATGAGAGGGTGATATGCAACGGAACTCCGTTTATGATGTAACAGATTACTGCCTCCAGCGGGAATCAAACCCGGAACCGCTAGGTTAGCAGGCCAGCGCATAACGCACTGGGCTACATGGGCTCTTTGTATTTCATGATATATACAAGCAGTGATCAGGGTTTGTACTGTTGCCAATCACATTCAACAGCTTAATGTGAATGGCAACAGTATAAATGGTATATACAGAATTTCGTCACGATATCCCACTTATTATCAATAATGTGTACATATATAAGCAGTAGTAAAACATAGCAGTAACCCAGTAAGCACATGACGCTGACTGTCCATCTGCATCTTGTGGTAAGATGATCGGATGATAAAACTCATCAAATAATAATGGATTAAGATACAAGTGGCTTTCCAGTGGCACACGACGTTTAAACAACGTTGTTTCAATGTCGTTTCGACGTCAGAAAAATCACAATGACGACGAGTCAACGTCATAACATTATTGCAACATTGTTGGCTCTTATCGCCTGACCAAGGTTTGTACTGTTGCCATTCACATTCAGCTGTTGAATGTGAATGGCAACAGTACAAACCCTGATCACTGCTTGAATGAAAAAAAAACTGGGCATGAATACATGACCGGGAGAGGTGTTTCCTTACTGGTTTTCGATTTGGCTTATTTGCATATACATCCTAAAATTATCATTTCAATTTTACTTTATCTTACTTTCAAGGATTGTACGTGGAACTTATATGAAGCATTCTAAAGACATTTGATAAAACGATTAAATTTGGTATGATGAGGGGAGTATTTCTTTAAATATAAACAAAAAATATGCGTGGAATACAACAATACTACAAAACATATTCACAGAGAAAGAGCATCACAGTTAATATATATCAAACAGTAGTTAAACTGGTATCTTAAAAGACATTTTCCGTTTATGAATTGGCATCTAAAAGCTGTTGTCTTTATACATGTGTAATCAGTTTTCACTAAGTTCAATTTTATTTCTAGCACACAGAATTTTAACTAGGAGGACGATGGGAGGGTGATAGAGAAATGCCGTTTTGGATTGAAAAGATTTCCGCCTCCGAGAATCGAACTCGGAATGCTAGATCAGCAGGCCAGCGCTTAATCCACTGAGCTATCGTAGCTTCCTAATTTTGAAAGGAATTGTAATATCATAGCAGTAAGTAATATTTGCAAATCTCTTCATCTATTAATATTATAATAAGTGTTTTTTTAAATATCATATGTGAGTGGTTTGCTTATCTAGTGTGATGTTAGGCAAACAAAATCTAAATATTAGAGGCAGACAGGCCTAAGAAAACAGAGCAGACCCAGATCAGACTGTCCCTAGAATGATATTGATTGGTTGGTTGTTTTTTGGGGTCCTTTGAGACAATATTTCAGTATATCGAAACGTCCTCCAGAGAGAGGGAGACTATAGACGAGAGAAAAATGTCAAAACAACCCCACCCGCACCTACTGCAAGCACAGCAGGCCCTTGCCCTACTATTATCAAGATAATGGCTCTGGAAGTTACACGCAGGACCATCGCACCCCCTCCCCGGGAGGAGCAGTCTGATTAGGGTCTCCACATACATATGTAGGTCACTAGTTACTGGCGAAAGTATGAGTGCAAGCTCTGGCACAGTTATGTACTACTGTACTGCCCTTCCATGAAGTCCTGGCTCTTACGGTTTGTCATTATCATCAAGGGAGCAGAGACGTCAGATCCACGAATATTTTAGGCATGTGGAAGTAGAATAGGAGACAGAGTGTCTGATGTGCTCCTTGTACCGGGGTGGTGGCGGGTGGGGGGATGGTCGGGCGGTGTTTGGATTTTTTTCTCGTCCTTCGTTTCTCTTTCCTTTCTCCCTCCCTCTGGGAGACGATCCGATATAGACTGATATACTGTCTCAAAGGGCCGTTAAACCCACAACCAATCAACCAATCCAGGTACGGGAAACACGAAGGAAAACAGAATCATCATCAGGGTTCGCAACTGTAACCATGCAAAGGGTCCCCTTATAAAAACTGCGTATTCGTATTCCCGAACAGCTGCACAAAAGTCTGATCTGAGTCTGCGATTTTGTTCAAGCGGTATAACCACAATGTTTGGTATAACTACGGTAATTTGATAGCTCTGTTTCTTTGCTGTCATAATTCCATGGTATTTCATCAAAGGGTAGAGGTAGTGACAATAAACAAGAGTCGCTTTCAATAGACAGTTTCATTAATCTTATCTAAAGTGATTATGATAAGGGTTATTAGAATAACACCCTGTTTTATGCATTTACTCTAGAAAATAAATAAGGTTTCTCCAAATAAAACCATTAATTGTTATGGAAACGCTAAACATCTTAATTTTTTCTACTTATTTCGATTTTATGCAAAAGTTGTAAATATGTATATATATTTATTCATTTTAGTTTATTTAGTATTTATTTTATTTTACATTTTCTTAAATATTTTGTCATAAACATAGATGATCTTAAACCAAATGCTTAGAGTGAATAGTCAAATCAGCCTGTGCAACTGCGTAAAATGACGGTCTTCCTTTAGATTACCAAAATTCACAGACTGTTATGCGAAATGATCAGACAGCGCAGCTGTGCAGACTAAATTGAGCATTTTTTTCATTATTAGTAAAAGAAATAGATATGGTAAAAACAAACAACTAAAATATAAAATTGAGGAATCATTGAAATAAATGTATACCATTAACCTTCTTTTTAATTTTAACGGCACTCATTACAACACCAATGATCTTAATAACATTATTTTAATATGTACGGAATGGGCTTTATTCAAAGAATTCATTACAACAGCACCTTCAAGAAATGGTCCTGATATGACTGAACTACTGTTAAAATGGGCGTTTAATCGCAAGTCATCAATCATCCAAATCATCAAATAATAAACTGCCTTATTGCTAACCCGCTCCCACAACCCTGTTCTACAAGCCGTACGGGTAGGCTCAAATCACCTCCTTCTCCTTTCTCTCTATCCCCTCCCCCTTCCCCGAATTTCGTATCGGTAGCCACTGCTTTTAACTAAATGAGATTTTAGATCAGTAGATTTCTCATTATTTCTTCCAAATTAAAATTTCTGAGATAAAAGGATAGTTACATTGGTATTATGCGCAAATTTCAATAAACGGTCATTAGGGTGTATGGCGTATTGACATATTTTATTTTATTTGAGTCTCACTTCCATATTATACTCGTAGTATATACACATAAAACAAATTTCAATACTATAAAATGGATATTCCAGTTAAGGAATTATGAGAGACTATCTTTAAAAACGATGATAAGAATCTAAAGACCCTTAAGAACTTCAATATAATCATGATATAGTATGTACTATATATATAAGCATTTCAACACGGTAAAACATTCTATGAAATAAAATGGTGGCGCAGCAGTCAGAATGACGTCGTACTGACATCGATGCGACGTCGTTACGTCGCATCGATGCCAGTGGGACGTCACATCAACGCCATGAGCTCGCAGATTAAGAGTTATATAGTAAATTGCGCCTACGCTTCAAGATTTCCCAGCAGGTTTTGGCAGTAACCTTCACACAGAGCTCACATGACAAAAAAAAAACACATTTTTGTATATCTGAAAAGATATCAAAACTCTCTGAAAGTTCTCTAGCTTTCGTGTACATTTTGTCTCTTAAGTCGTTATATATCGGACAGGAAGTAAGTACATGGAGTTCGTTTTCTATACCACCATTACACAGAGGACACAGGCGTTCACCCAGGGGCAAACGTTCATACCGCCCCGTCTCCACTCGTATGGGAGCCACACCACAGCGGAATTTAGCTAACGCACTTCTGTGACACTTTGGTAGTCCATTTTTACATAGGCCTCTATATTATATATATATGAGCCGCGACACGACAAAACCAACAATGTGGTTGTGCGCCCAGCGCAGATTCAGATCAGCCTGGGCATCCGCCCAGTCTGATCAAAGTCTTCGCTGTCCGCATGGAGATAGCTTAGATCCTTAGCTACCCTTTAAGTGCTAAGCGAAGAGTCTGATCAGACTGCGCAGTTGCCCAGGCTGATCTGAGTCTGTGCTGGGCGCACAACTACTTTGTTGGTTTTCTCGTGTCGCGGCTCATATCCTTAAACAGCTTGTACGACCTTAGCTTGTAATGCGATCTTAAATGTGTCTTTAAGTACCTGTAAATATACGTATTTTATCTCTGTAACTACTAACTTCTTCTTTCTGTTTCATTCTATTAATGCCTAGCATGCCTTAAAAAGGACTTAGGCAAACCTTGCAGACCCAGATCAGACGCCACATTACGCGGCATCTGATCAGGGTCTACACTTTTTGCATAAGACAAATGTATATAAAAGAAGAAAATAAAATAAAATAACTCAACCAGACACCCCTTGACAAATTGATTCATCCATTTGATAAGGATAGAATAGTCCACCGGGCATAATTTCTTCCCCTTCTTCTTTTTCGTCTTTACTTTAACTAGATTTGTTTTTTGTTGTTTTGCATTATACCGAATTATTCAAATCTGATTAATGAAGTAAATAACAACAGCTTTTTTCCATAATCGTCATAATTACTATTTTTACTTACCATTTCCTTCTCGAATTCCAATGACACATTTACGCCATACAGTAGCGAGATGTCTTTAAACAAATTAAACAGATGTGATAGTTTCAGGATAATATTACGTAATGTTATACAATGAAGTGTTTCCCAATAAACAACGGCCATGTGGTTTGAAAATTTCTCTGACACAGAGAATACCCGAGCTCACACAGGTAATGACATAACAGGGTCATTAAACCATTCTAGAGTGATACTACGTTTTGGCTAACTAATAGTGACAGAATTTGGAATACTTGATAGGTATGGATGAATAATGGAAGACTTGCGATTTTACGTCCTTTTTTACAGTATTTCAGTCGTATCAGAGATGTTCCAGATAAGAGTAACGTATAACGTTATTTACCGTATTGACGAAAACCAATACGGTAACTACCTAAACGATGACTACGGAGGCTTTTAAGTGATGTAAATGTGTGTGTATTTGACGCAGACCTCTGCACTTGGAATAAAAACCATTTCGCCTCACTATTATGTCCATACGTGCGGATTTTACCACGAGAACTTTGTTTTCATTAATGTTCGCGGAGACAAAAATTCACGGTTTCGCAATTAAGGCATATTAAAGGGTATTAAAGCCCGTGTATTCCTTATGTTTTCGTATTATTCCTTCATAAATCATCGCGTTCGCGGGCATTGAAGTATGCACTTTTCTGTTGGCCGCCAAAAAATGAAAATAAATAAAATGAAAATTACTACACTCGAAAATTTTACCGTTACATTATTTGCCTAAAAATCTGATAAGTTTTTGTCCGCTAGTCTCCTGGATACTGTTTCAAACATTACTTTTTAAAGTACCTGGTTCTTGTATGGTTTATCAGATTGAAGCTGTTTTTTCTATTTTTGAGAATCTAACCCCTAGGAAACATTTTAATCCGTTTTTAAACGCGAAAATAAGATTACGCAAAATTTTATGGAAACATAGCATTCAATAACCCAGAAGCATGTTTTTCTTTTGTTTGTTTTTTATTTTTGGCGTGTGACATTAAACAAGTTTGATGTACGAGAGTACCCAGTTCGTGGCCTTAGGACTAGGTGGACGGGGCGGGGCGGGGTGGGTTGGGGGGCAGGGCCGGGCGGATAAAAAATTAAAAGAAAATAATCTGACATTTAACTATAATGGCCCTACAGGTGTTGGTCTAGAATCAGACCTTCGTATGTTTATTTATCATTATTATCATTAATAGTAGTAGTAATAGTGTTTGTTTAGTATTACCTTTTTAACCTGTAAAACCATTAGATTTCGTGAAATTAGTCCGTTTGTCCGCCTATCTGCCTGTGTGCACGGCTAAAACAATCTTACCTGCCTTGCTACTGTACCTATTAACTTGGGTGCTTCCGAAGCCATGACAGGTTTCATTTGTTCTCGCTGTTTGCACAAGGGACAAAGGTACGATCACTGTTTCATCTCAGCTTCCTCAGCGTCTACATAATGCCCAACCAACATTATCACATGCTATCCTATTCGAATGCATGGAAACGCTAATAAATACCGATTTTCTTATATTTGTTCAGGAAAAGTGTGTGTGTGTGTGTGTGTGTGTGTGTGTGTGTGTGTGTGTGTGTAATTGCATTGGTATAAAGAGCTTTACTGCTCATAACTAGTATACACCCCATATAAGTACATGCTCTGCTGTTTACAGATTAACAGCAATAATAAAAATAATTAAATAAATGAAATGAGTATAAAATTAAATAAATCCAAATAAACTAAATACACTAAACTAAATACACTAATTGCACACAGCGGATGGCCTGGTCTGACTGGATTCATTGTTCGCCTTTGATGCACGTGTCCCAGGTTTGACTCCCATGTGTCCAATCATTTGTTTTTCAATCCAGTAAACAAGATAACCCGAACCCAGTGTACCCAATACCGGAACAAACGGTATCACGATGTCGGTCGGAAGTGTCGCTGATGCAGGTCATTGGTGGAGTCCGCTTTATCAAAAATGCAAAATTGTACATATGCACGCAAAACGTAACACAGATTGAGAAAAATGTGTCTGTTATGGTTTCGTACCCATGAACTGTGGCCTGTTTAAATAAGTAAAGCTATTGACTTTTAGGCGCACCGCTTTAAGTTTTCTTCTCGACGCATCCGAGTACAATTTCACTTTTGTTCCACATTTCACACGATTTCATCGGCCAAATAACGCGTATGTCAAAATTTAGCCAATAATATCAAAGATCAAGGAATTTTTAATCTGCGCTTTTCCTGTTGTACTGCCCTGCGTTAATACTAGCACTCAGTAAGATGTTAAATTCAAATTGTTTCTCTTTGTAAATTTACAATAGAAATTTTATCGAAAACAGACACATATATTCAAAACTTTATTTTTTTTCAGTGTAAATCTACTTTTGATTTCTACTTTCGGTTTAATACACATAAACATTGAATCATCTTGGTAACTGTTTTTGAATCATGCTCCGATACCCACAGCATCATAAATCTGTTACTATAGCAACTAATAATTCTAATTGATGTCAAAGTGACGTCATGTAGACGCCCGATGATTCTGACAAGGTACTAGGCATAACTGTTGGTAATTTCATAATATCTCTGACGTCACTGGTATAGGAGCATGGCAAACAGCGTCGCCATGCTCCACCAATTTTTTTACTGATATACTAAAATTTCTTTAAACAGGAACTTCAGATTTTTTTAAAGAAACAAATATCCTAAATTCATTTAATTCTTTGTTAATTGTGTCCCACATGCGAAATATTTGCTTCTGCGTATCCCACACAGTAGGCCTAATTCATTTTTCAAAAGGAGTTAATTTCAGTCATACACCCATAAACTTCAACAAACAAGAGGGCCAAAATATCCCTAAATCGCTCACCTGAGTTTAAGGTTGTAATTGTTAAAATTGTATGTGTTGGAGAAATTTAGCTAGAAGGCAGTAAATGACGACTGCCTTGGAATTTTAGCTTCAAGGAAGTAACCTACATTCAACTGCCTTTTTTTAAAAAATCAGTATGAGTTAAAGGACCTCTAGGCAATGCTGCATACCATATTTCAAGCATCTGAACGCTGTTCTGAAAGAGTTTTTAGTACATTTTATTTTCTAACTCAAAACCCCGCAACATGCCACAGAGCCGTTTTGGACCGTGAGACTGCCGTTGTGACAGACTTAATAGAGGTACACAAGGCAATGCTTCACACCAAAATTCAAGCAGCTGAGCCTAGTTGCTCTGAGGAAGAAAATTTTTGAATACTTATTCTATGTATTTCTGTGCTTCAAACCCAGGATCCCCTGAGGCAGGACCATTTTGGACCGTGGGTGTTGTTCCATTTGACCAAACCTGGTAAAGGACCACTAAGCAATGCTACATACCAATATCAAGCATCCGAGCCAAGTGTTTCTGAAAAACGATTTTAACATTTTCCAGTGTATTTCTATGGTTCGAACCACTCCCTGGAGCGTGGCTATTTTAGATCCTGGGGCCACCAATTGAACAAACTTGATAAAGAACCACTAGGCAGTGCTACATATCGAATTTAAAGAATCTCAGCCTAGCATTTCTCGCGGAGAAGATTTTTAAGTTAATTTTATTTTCGAACCCAAAACTACGTGCCGCAGGACCATTTTGAATCCATGCCTAATACCAAATTTCAAGTATCTCGGCCTAGGGGTTTTGCCGAAGAAGACATCTGAATAGTTTTGTATGTATTTCTATGGTCCAAACCCAGACACCCCTGAGGTGGACGCTGAGGTAGACAGGCCCTGAGGTAGACCTATGGACCTCTGTTTGAGCAAACTTGACAAAGGATAACCCGGCAATGTTACATACCAAATTTCAAGAGCCTGAACCCAGTGGTTCTGAAGAAGATTTTTTAATATTTTTCTGTGTGTTTATATTTTTCAAACCCAGGAACCCCTGGAGCGAGGCCACAAATAAGGAGAAGAACTTAATAAGTATTTGCTTTCGTTCTGATCCTTAATTAATTGTATACAATGTTTGTTTCTGTTGATATTTCTGAATAAAATATGTTTAAACCAAATAAAAGAACCCACATTGCTAATGTCGAGTCCGTTTGGCTTTAGCGCAATCTGCACACATCCGCAGTGTTGTCCGTGCATCTGTACCTTTGTTATCACGTTTCCCACACTGTAATTCGGTTTTCTAAAAGTATTTATTTCAGTCCATACGCCTATTAAATAAACCCACATAGCTTCTGCTAGCATGTCTGGTCTATTGGGCTTAAGTCCGGGATGAAAGACCGACAGTATATGGCGATAATTTAGGTAATAATAATGATGGTGCATATATTTGTCAGTAAAACAGGTCGCGGCTGTCAACTTTTCGGGCAGGTGACCGTTAGTCAAGGACTGGATGTTGTGATGGGGGATGCTTAGTAGCTGAGATGCGCGACACCTGTCAGAAAGTGGTAAAGGCGTGTATGTGGCGTAACCTAGGTCGCGGCGACCTACTTTCTAGAATGGTAGGGTGGATGACATGTAAGAGTTTGGTATAGTATTACACTTTTGGGATGCAAATGGACAGAGACAGAAATGTACTTACAGCCTGTCGGAAAAGGACATGTTCACCAGTGTTAAAATGAACTAGGTTGCGGCAACCTATATTTCGGGTATGTGACCTTTAGTTGTGCTTCAAATGCTTAAACTCCATCACAGAAACCGATCTATCACTCGAGGTCACTTGTTCGGACACTGGAAGACCGCAGCGGCCAAGTGAACTATGCATAGTTTTCTCACCATCTCCTTTGCATAGCAGACACTAGGTGCGTCAAAAAGAATCAAACTCCCCAAAAATTCTACCGACTGAATACAGGAAAAAGGCCTATACTTCATTTGCTCCGGTTTCAGGTTGAGTACGTTACGGCGATTTACTTTTTTGGATAACCACCTGCAGTGGTTGGTGTGTTTGGGATAAAAAGGGGTTGAAAGGGAGAAGGTCGATATTATATGTGCTGCGACACGAGAAAAACAACGAAGTGGTTGTGCGCCCAGTGCAGACTCAGATCAGCCTGGGCATCCGCCCAGTCTGATCAGGGTATTCGCTGTCCGCATGTGGTAGCTTAGTCCCTTAGCTACCCTTTTTAGCGTTTAGCGGAGGCGCTGATCAGACTGGATGGATGCCCAGGCTGATCTGAGTCTGCGCTGAGCGCACAACCACATTATTGGTTTTCTCGGGTCGCGGCTCATATTTCAAAAGTCATGTTCACATACGCACAAACAGACGGACGCAGCAACATCAAACAGATGTCTATGCCTCGCTCACAAATTCGGCTTGACATGAAATGAAACTATCACACGAACCGCTTTACTTATTGGTTTTATACCTCTATGCTTCCGTAGTTTCATTTATCGGCAATAGCGTCAATAGCGTGATTAAGGTTATACGAAAACCTTATCTGGAACATCTCTATCAGGACGATGGGATTTTGATAATGAGAGGCTATATGCAATGGAACCCCGTTTACGGTTTAGAAGAGTCCGCCTCGAGCGGGGCTGGAACCCGGAACCGCTATGTCAGCTGTAAGGTTTAGTTTAAACATATTTTATTGCCAAATAATCTATACAGCAACTGGGTTGGACCACAAGTTCTTACAACATTAATTACGGTCCTCCCCATACATTTGTATAATACAAAGTTTCAGGCAATGACATGAAAACTTAGACATACTATAAGTAAGGTGTAAATTCTATAGAGCTCAAACATACAATAGGAGTGATAGTGAACTGTAAGGTTTATGGACAGTCATAATTCAGTTTGGTAAAAGATAAGTAAAACTGCTTTTTTGTCATCTCACGAACACGAGTTTCCTACCTAATTGGCAGTTTTCTAAATGGACCATCTGAAAGTGAGTAAGATTTTTTTTTAATTTTCTAAGATATCAGTAATTAGTTCTTTTTTCTGTTCTTTTATATAAAAAACAAGAGGGCCATGAGGCCCTGAATCGCTCACCTGAACAATTGGCAAGCTGGCTTTTACTTATCATGTCTGAAATTGTCAAAATATGAGTTTTGGGTCAAAAGTCAAAGAATGACCATGACCACTTGTACTCATAAGTCTTCATGTACTCATTAAGACAACCATATATACCATTTTTAGGCCAAAATCTTCAAAACTTTCCATGAAATCTTATGTTCTAGCATTTTCCCATATTTGACCATGCCGCTAAAAAGGTCAAGGTAAACCCCAGGTCACCATTTGAACAGTCTTGGTGGTACTCTAGTACTCCATGCTATTTACCAAGTTTCAAGGCCATAGGTGGATTGGTTCTGGAGAAGAAAAATATTAAAGATTTATACCATAAGTGGTAATGGCGGCCAAGTTGGTCATGTGACCTGGACCGTTTGAACAAATTTTTCATTCAATCAACCCCTGGAGGCTCTATATGAAATGTGTTCACAATTGGCCCTTTGGCTTTTGAGGAAATGGCTGAAAATGTCAAAATATGAGCGATCTGGATCAAAGGTAAAAAAATGACCTTGACCTCTTGTACTCATAATTCTTCATGAACTCATTAAGACAACTGTATATACCAATTTTTTAGGCCAAAATCTTCAAAACTTTCCATGAAATCATATGTTCTACCATTTTCCCATATTTGACCTTGCTGTAAAAGGTCAAGGTCAACACAAGGTCATAATTTGAACAATCTTGATAGTATTCAAGTACCCAATGCTACATACAAAGTCTCAAGGCCATCGGTCAATTGGTTCTGGAGGAGAAGATTTATAAAGGTATTTACCATATATGGGCATGGCGGCCATGTTGGTCATGTGTCCAGGAGCGTTAGAAAATTTTTTCATTCCCTCAATCCCTCGAGGCTCTATATGAAATTTGGTTTCAATTGCTTTAGTGGTTTTAGAGCAGATTCTTTGAAATTGTCAAAATTTGAAATTTCTGGGTCAAAGGTCAAAGAATGACCTTGACCTCTCGTACTCACATATCTTCATGTACTCATTAAGATGATTGTATATACCAATTTTTAGGCCCAAATCTTCAAAACTTACCATGAAATCTCATGTGCTAGCATTTTCCGATATTTGACCTTGCCGTAAAAAAGGGCAAGGTCAACCCAGGGTCATAATTTGAACAATCCTGATAGTACTTGAGTACCCAATGCTACATACCGAGTTTCAAGGCCATCGGTCTACTGGTTCTGGAGAAGAAGATTTTTAAAGGTTTTTACCATATATGGGCGTGGTGGCCATGTTGGTCATGTGACCTGGACCGTATGAACAAATTTTCATTCCCTCAACCCCTGGAGGATCTATATGCAATTTAATTACAATTGGCCTAGTTGTTTTTGAGGAGATTGTTTGATATTGTCAAATATGAGAGTTCTGGGTCAAAGGTCAAAGAATGACCTTAACCTCTTGAACTCATAAATCTTCATGTAGTCATTAAGATGACTGTATGTACCAATTTTTAGGCCAAAATAGTCAACAGTTTCCAAGATATCTTATGTTGCAGCATTTTGCAATATAAAAGCATAAGGAAGCAAATTTGACCTTACCGTAAAAAAAGTCAAGGTCAACCCAAGGTCATAATTTGAACAATCTTGGTAGTACTTGTGTACCCGATGCTACATACCAAGTTTCAAGGCCATCGCCCTATTGGTTCTGGAGAAGAAGATTTTTTCAGGTTTTTACCATATATGGGCATGGCGGCCATGTTGGTCATGTGACCAGGACCGTTTGAACAACTTTTCGTTCCTAAGGTCCCAGGAGGCTACATATGAAATTTGGTTGCAATTGGCCAAGCGGTTTTAGTGGAGAAGTTGTTTGAAAGTGTGGACGGACGACGGACGACGTACGACGGACGGACGACGGACGCCGGAGCCTTACCATCCTATAAGCTCCCCCGGAGCCGCTGGCTCAGGTGAGCTTAAAAAACAACATAAAACAAACTAACTGCAGTACTTATTCGACTGAATATATTTGACAACTTAATCTAGGCCCAGTCATCAGTATTATTTCAATGCTTTTCAAATAAATATATCTTATTTACGGCTTGTAAATATTTTTACAACTGTTATCTCAAACTACTGATATCTGAAAGTAAATTTTCTGGTACCAGAAAATTTACTTGAGGTATCAATAGTTTGGGCTGAAGTTCGACCTCGAGATATGGAGAGTTGTATATCAACATTATAGAACTTAATGTATTGTCTTACCTTATCCAACGTTGCGGTTCTGAATGTTTGGACAACTAGTTCTGAGCAGACATTTAAGACCCAGATCGGAGTGCTCCTAAAGGAGCGGCCTGGTCTGGGTCTGCGCTGTTTGCCAGTCTATTTGTGTCATTTTGACATATTGCCGGAGGAGGTGCGAAAATTTGTTTTCGGTGTCCCAGTGTTTTAGAATTTTACGGTATCCATATAAATTTCCCTCTTTGTTGAGCAAGAATATCAAGCACAAGAATCAGTTACTTCGTGCGATATGAATATACTAGCGACTACTGCACGGGATAATCATTCGATCTCATTTTCTTGTGGACAGGTCATCCTAACGGTACCAAATGCGGAAAATGCATGCTTGAATTGAACATTTTACCGCTAGCATGATTTAGTCGATTTCCCATGAAATGAAATGGGTCGAAATACATAAGTAAACTTTATTCGAACATGTTTCTATATAACCTTTGTCATAACCACTTAATTGTTTTGCTCTATTTGAAGACTCTCTTCAGAGCTCTAGATAAGAGGGAGTATTTGGTGATAATTAGGGATAATTTTTGTTATTTTTGCTTAAAAACATATAATGTGACCCTCATCTGAACCGTCTCGACGAGACGATTCAGATGAGGGGTCACAACATATGGTTTCAGTGAGAACTAAAAGAAGTTATCCTTCAATTATCATCAAATACCCCTCTTATCTAGAGCTCTGCTCTTGTTGATTATGTTTTGCTAAATAAACTTGTCACTAAACTTGTAACTTGTAAGAACGAAAGGCTGTTAAATATTTCCTTGATTTCTTTCTCCATCAGCATTGCAAAAATACCGCACTGGAATTAATTTCGGGCGTTTGTATAATAATATCACACCTTCTTTAAGCGATTAATCATTAATCGATGCCCCGTGTCGCTGATTAATCGATAGTGCGTTTGTTATAGTATCACACATTTATTATCAATTGATGTCGTATGTCGCTGATTAACTGGCATGACAAATACTGCTGAAAAGGATGTAAAAACTCCTCGTTCGGAAGAGTAACCATGTTTTTCATCCCTGTCCTCAATGACCCAAAGTAAATAGCGGTATGTTTAAAGAGGCAATAGAAAATAACAGCGTTTTAACGCCTGTGAGACTAGTTTCTGACGTTATCCCCTGAAAATCCAGCCTGATCCAATCTGATGATTGCGTTTAGTACAGCTTAAAGAAGTAAATGGGCGAAAGTCACAAATTGCAAAGCACTATTAAAACGCTTCATCTTCGAGTTTGAGGGAGCGGCTGTAGTGTAGTGGATAGCACTTCAGACTACCAATCCAGGGGCAATCCAGGGGTTGCAAGATCGATCCCCCGCTTCTCCGGTCTTTCGGATGAGACTTTAAACCGAGGCCCCGTCCCCATATAACCTCGTTGTTGGTGGGACGTTAAACCCGAGTTCACTCACTCACTCACTCATCTTCGAGTTTGATGACAAATGTCGGTAAATATGCATATAGCATGGCATATAATAGAAAAAAAAGTTGCAAGAAGAGCTTTTTGGAAAGCAACAGCCTTTTCTCAAAAAAGTTTTTTTTATAATCGGTTCCCTGTTGTGCAATGTATGATACAAAACGCAAGTTAATGAATAGTAGCCATCGCCTGTACATTGTATTTTTACCATATAGTTTGAATTGATAGTGTGGCAAGTAGGAAAGTGAGATGACTCGGTGACTTATTTTGGCAATGCTCTATGATAAACTGGCGGATGTTTTATTTGAATGTTTATATAACGATCACTGTACTGAAAAGCTGACAAAGAAAAAAAAACAATAAATTTATACATGAATATGTACAACTGAGGTAGCAATGGGAAAGTATGAATTCGTTCATTCTTTGTTTCAATTAGCAAGGTCTTAAAGATTTAAATCGCGCCCACAAGCATAGTAACTAAAAATTGAAGACGCCTAATTTTATGGAATTAACTTTCTGTTTATACATCACACCTCAAACATGACCCCTAAAATTAACAATGGATGTAACGTTACTCATAAGTGTATTTGAGCCGCGGCACGAGAAAACCAACAATGTGGTTGTGCGCCCAGCGCAGACTCAGATCAGCCTGGGCATCCTCCCAGTTTGACCAGGCTCTTCGTTACGTGCTCAAAGGGTAGCTAAGGGTCTAAGCTACCTCCATGCGGACAGCGAAGACTCTGATCAGACTGGGCGGATGCCCAGGCTGATCTGAGTCTGCGCTAGGCGCACAACCACATTGTTGGTTTTCTCGAGTCGCGGCTCATTTATGTTTTCGATTGATTCATTCATATTGTATCCTGTGTTTGTTTTTCATAAGAATTTCCGAAACTTGTTAGAAAGGTCCAGAGGGCCTTTTGTTGTAAGAAGTGGAAGGCTCAAACTGTTGTTGCTTTTGGTTTAACGGCCCTTTGGGACATGTTTTTTTTTTTCAGTATATATTGGACCGTCTCCCAGAGAAAAGGAGAATTGAAAGCGAAATCGTAGAGAGAAAAAATATTTAAACAATCCAAACCCGCACCTACTGTGAGCACTGTAGGTCCTTGCTCTACTGTTATCCAAATTTGGCCAAGCAAAATTAACGAGAAATGACTGGGAAAAATATTTTCAGTGGTTTGTTTTTCGTTGTTTTACTTAACAATAAATAAATGAAAAATAAATAAAACAGGAAACAAAAATTCCGGTAAATACCAAAAGTATTTCATCTCATGTATTGAAAATATCATCAATTTTACGAGTGCGTACCACGAGTGAAATTGCTGATATTTTCAATTTATGAGATGAAATATTCAGCTAGAAAAAAGTAAATATTTCCAGGCGGGGAATGAAATTGCGATTTTACTAGGCATGTGGAACGATCTTCACTTTACAGTATATCATGACCTGACCCATCTTACATGCACATGTTTCTACACAGTATACTGGATCACATGAACTATGAAGAAAACTACATATTTATCTTTGGAATAAAAAAAAAAAAAAGTTGATTTTTGTTTATCGAAACTAAGGTAGTTTGCTAAAAAATAAATTTAGTTGTACTTCCGTATGATATAATAAACAATAAAAATATGATATTTATGTATCATTAAAAAAAGGGGGGGGGGAGATTATATAACTGCCAGAACATTTCGGCTCATTAATAAGAAAAAACAAACATTCATCTTCCCTTCTCTTTTAACCAATCAGAAATAAGAAATGGCTGGATTCACAGCGCAGAATAACTACAGGCGTCAGAGGACACGCCCATTTCACAGGTTTTCCATAGAGAAATTATAACAGGATGAACCTGTTAGATCGACCACGCCCATTGAAAACAGATAAAATGCGTTTTTGGCAATATTCTGTAGTAATGATAATTATAATATTCGTAAATAAAAGTAAAAGTAATAACAACAACACCAATAATAATGATATTACTACTACTAGTAATAATATTCTTAAATTATAATAATACGAGTAAGAATATCACCAGTTTCATAATTTGAACAACTGATCGTTATTTTATCTTATTCAGAAATTCATTAACTCACCCACAGGGATTGATGGCTGAATGGATGGATGACTTGCGATTGTACGGCCTATTCAACAGTATTTCATTATATTTCGACAATGGGACGGTGATAATGAAAGGCTGTGTGCAATGTCATCTATTACTAAGTCTTTAGGTATGAAACTAAAGTAACAATAGTATTAGGGTGAGACAATATGTTACATATAATAAGGATTTCTCCTCTTACTTACTTTTGGAGTTACATCCATTTGATAAATTTTGAATATGCGCACCATAACAAGGTAACTGTATGGAATATCTTGATGAAATTTACAGCAATATGTATAAGGCTAAACCAATGTGCCACATATAAATAATTGCCCCCTTACTTATATTTGGAGTTACATCCCTTTGATTTGTTTTTACGGAAATTCTTGTGTGCACAATAACAATGCAACCATACACTGTAAAAAATGTAGATTTTACGGTAGAATTACTGGCAAGCAGCTGCCAGTCCTTTTCCCGTTATTTTTACGGGCGTCCGTAAGCATTGGCGGAATCCTCACGCAGAGTGGGGTAGAATAAGACAGATATTGTCTTGGTCAAATAGATCTTCAACACTATAAAGGTATTTTCGAGTGCGGTCAGTTAACATAACTCTGCCATATCGAGGTTTCAAAATATGTTCGACAGACAGACGCCCGTAAAAATAACGGGAAATGGATTGTCAGCTGATTGGCAGGTATTTTACATTAAAATATACGGATTTTTTTTACAGCGTATGGAATGTCTTGAAGAAGCTTTATAGCAATGTGTATTAGGTTGAGACGGTAAACACAGATACAAATATGCGGTGTATAAGATTTATTGCTCCCTCTTCCTTATGTTTGGAATCGTTTTAAGGCCATTCTTGTGAGAACACTGACTTGGTTATCCTTTAGAATATCTTGATGACATTTTATAGCAACGTGCTTTAGAGACGTTCTCAGTTAAGCTGGGCCATTAGCTATTAATTTTGTCCTTCGAATTACATTTCTTTAAATTACAAAATAACGGTCCTGCTTACCCTCTGACAAGTAGCCCTTTGTCTAAAGAAGTACATGTAGATAAAAGTACCAAAACATGCATGCGTTTTGTTAGACAATTTTAACACTGGTTCGAATAATGATACCCTGGTTTAAAAGGCGACGTTTTTAAATGTCGCAATATTGCCGTTGCATAGTTATGAACTTCGCATGGCTAAAAAAGATAAATCGCTGCTTAAAATCGAGTTCCATTATTAAATACAGGTGATTTCTTACATATTTCCCCGCTTAAACAATATCTAAAGGGTAGTTTTTGCTACAAAATGAGACTGGGAACTAATGTCGCAAATTTTATGTAACCTACGTCACAGCGGTAAATTCATGATACATGTATTCACTAAAATGGCCCGGCATCATAAAACTTACAAGATCACACGAAGAAATATGTGTTCCTCAATATTCTAAATAGTTTATGCAAATTTGCTCCATTTTGTATATTTTACTCGACTTCAAAATACATTACCCCAGCATTTTTCTGTAAGAATGTAACCTTACGTCACGGGCTTTTTTAAAAACTGAGCAAAGCAATCGCTCTGAAAATCATGTGCAAAATCCTGCCTAGTAACAGCTACAAGATGGTGTGCTTAGATTTTATGCACTGAAACATTAAATGGTCTAAAAACGTTAAAAAGTGTGTACTGTAACCTACGTCACAGGTAACCTACGTCACAACGTCACTAAGACCACGTTTTGAAAGCGTTGACGTCATTTGATTAAGCAGCGCTTCATAGAAAACCCCTTTCTTCCAAAGAGCAAAGAAAAACATTTTACATTGAAACCAGCCAAAATAATCAAATGTCAGTAGATTAGTAAATGTGCAATGCTATGCATGTCAAAAAATCGTAAGCGACATCGTCCTTCAACATATATAAATAACGTCATAAAATACGCCATTTCTAATTGTTAGGGTATGTCTCTAAACATGGTTGGTAATCCATAAATTAAAACTATTATCTGAAAATATTTTAGAACTTTGAAGCAGATATAATGAGCATTATGGTCGTGATTTTTTCTTGAATTCTGGCATGGTTGTATATATGGCCATTTTTGTCCGCGAATGGCCCAGCTTAACTGAGAACGTCTCTTTAGCGTGAGACTTTGGGTTGAGTATGGGAATAGATGCCTTCCTTTCCTTAATTTTGGAGTTACATCCTTTTCGGGATGGTGGTCAGGCGATGGTGCTGGGTATACCCTCCATTGTCGGGGCGCCCTACTTATTTGGATAAAAGTAGGAAGAGGGCCTACTGTGCTTGCAGTAGGTGCGGAGGGGGTTGTTTGGATATTTTTTCTATTGTCTATCATTTCCCTTTTCTATCTCCCTCTCTCCGGGAGACGACCCGATATAGATTGAAATACTGTTTCAGAGGACCGTTTAACCCAAAACAACAAACCAACAAAATACATCTCTTTCATTGGTATTTACAGAGTATTCTTGTGCGCACATTAGTGTCATTTGTGGCTGATTGTCAGCGCTAAGATTCTGTCAGAGAATACTGCCTGGCACTGAAACTCACTCAGACACGGCGTATATTGCCCCGTTTGCGCTGTTCTTGTTCACATTAATAGGACGCCACCCACTGGAAGTTACCCAGTCTCATCGCCCGACTTGACCATGAACGAGGCTGTAGTTGTAAATGAGTTTGGCATGAGAAAGTGGACAGTAAGGCAATGGAGACACTAAAAATAGATCAGCCTACGCATCTGTGCAGTCAAATTTAGAATTTTCGCCATTTATAACAACTATAAGATTTATAACAACTATTAGGCCTGAGGAATCTCATAAAAACAGCGTTGACTAATCAGACTACACGGTTGTACACACAGACCTGAGTCTTAAGACCTTTTTCTCGACCGGGGGGGGGGGGGGAGTCGGGAGCGGTCAGAGGGATGGAGCACGGGACCGGGTGGGGTTGAGGGGGGAGGGGGAGGAGGGTTCAAAAACTAGAATTCAAGTACAGGTTTGAGAAGGCATTTAAGTATAAATGCTTATACCTGACAGAGTAATTTTTTTAGAAAAGGTTTATAACAACGAAATTAATATATTCACACGTCTTGTGTCCCATAAAAAGGGACACTTGCAATCAGTGCAGACCTAGGTCAGATCCGCAGAATCTGATAAAGGATTTCAATGTTTGCATACGAAAAATGGGCGCTCCTCTTTGAAAGAAGATAAAAAATAATAAAATACACCCTTTTCAATCCTAACCGGGATACCATTGCACACAGCCTTTCATTATCACCCACCCATCGGCCTGATATGACTGCTATACCATAGGCACATAGCATTTTTGAAGGATTCCGTTGTCCAGGAAAGCAGACAGGAAATCACAAAAGTTGTTTGCCTTTGTGAGAATGGCAGAAATAAGAAAAGATATCACGGACAACTGCCATATCGGAAGGACTCGACTTACAGATTCGTGACCCGAAGCCTCCTGCGGTACATTACACTAGAAAGGCAAAACATTCACGTAAGATATAAAAATAAAAATATAAATGGATAAAGAAATGAATAAATTTTACCTACAGCAGTGAAGTTACATTTCCTTTCACAAGAATATCTATCTATCTATCTATCTATCTATCTATGTCCTTCGGTGTGCCTATCTCTTTTCTCTTTTGTGCATTAAGTTGCACTGAAATTCTACCTCTAAAACAGCATGAACAGTCTGGTTAAGCAAAAAGTGGAGACCCAGATCAGCTTGATCCTAAAGGGAGAATCTGATCAGGCCCGGGGCCAGCACATCATTGAGTCTGTGCTCTCATTAGTTCCTCGGGATCAATACTAAAAGGTAAAGTAAAGGTTTCCCATAGCCTAGTAGCCGTTGGGACAGTGGGGGTTAGAGGCCCACTGTGTCTTGGACACAGCAAGTGAGCCTACCCCCCCCCCCCCCCCCCCTGATTCGAAGCAGGTAGCCATTTACTGCTGGGCTTGCGATCTCACGACCTTCCGACGGCTTGTGCAGTGATTGATTGATTGATTGTCTTGGGTTTAACGGCCCTTTGAGACAGTATTTCAGTCTATATCGGGCCGTCTCCCTGAGAGAGGGGAGAAAGAAAAGAGAAATCATAGACGAGAGAAGAAATCCAAGCTAGTATGCGGAGCTGTTGTGTATTGTTCCGTTACCGGATCAATCTAAAACGCTGAATTTCTTGCTCAATTTAGTAACCCGCTGATCAAAACTGGGTCTTAAAAAAGCTGATTTGCTGAGCTTCTGGTTTAATTATTTTTAAACTTAAAAAAAATCCACTGAATTATATCAAACTGTTACACAAAATTTGCTAAGGGTCACTCCTACAAAACATGTATCTCATTATAGATTGCCCAGATTTTAATCGGTTTTCAGCATTCAACTTTAGATTAAATAAAGAACAATTTCAGCCGAATATTTTTTTCCCGATTTTTTTCGAATATTTTGGTGAAAAAAAAGAGAGAGAAAAAAAAAAAAAAAAAAAAAAAAAAACATTTTGACCATAAATTACAAATCCTTACTTCTAGATATACAGTTAAAAAGAAACTCTTTTGCGAAAACCTAATTCCACTAGGACCACTCACTCGAGTTTCTGCAACGGCAAATTTTACGGGTATCAAACCTTTGATGCATGTTTTAAAAACGTGGAATGAAACTTTTAAACAATATCTCTTGATTAATTTCCTACACTGATATACCAGAACTTTTAACATTCATTTAGCGGAGAGAGGCTGACATGAAATTGTAAAAGCAAATTTTGAGCAGTGTGTTTGTATGTTTCGGCTTCACTAAATAAATTCAACTTAAAGTCTCTATAGTCCTACTAGTGGTAAAAGTCATTATGAAAAGGGTTCAGCCTTCACGTTTGATGATAAAACGTGGTTTGATGTGTATATAGTGAGTCATATAACTGGCAAAAAGTAGGGGGAGGGCTGGGGGCACGTTTTAAACCATCAAAACGCACTTTTCTTTTACTGGTTCCCCGTCGTGCGTTGGATTATAAACAAAAGCGGGATAACGAATGGGGCCCGAACGTGTACATTGTATTTTTACGTTTTTACCATTTTATTCAAGATTATGATGTCGAAAGTAGGTCACTTTAGTTGGAAACTAAATGACTAAATTCACTGACCAAATTTAAAGAGTAACTACACTTCAGGAACTGACTGAATCAGATCCCAAACCCTATCCCCAACATCAAAGGGAAAGATTGACAAAGACATCCCAACAAACAATAAATTACAAATGATAACCCGAGTCAGCAGCTCTTTCCCAAATAGGTGGCAACTCAGCTATCTTTACTAAATAATTTAGACCAACAGAAGGGTTACAACAGACTAAGCAAATTATACGAAAAACATTTAACAACTATTTTTACCTATTTTCTATTTTTATTATAGAAGGGTTAAAATGAGAACACAATAAAATAAACAGCACCGAACATAAAACAAATGCACCCGCAACGAAAGTACCGCCTTGGGACGGTCAGTAATAACTACTGGGGGGTTTAAACCGGTTAAACCCAAAACAATCAATCAATCAATCAATTCAAAGGCCCCATTGCTCTATCAGTGTAAAACACTCCATCGTCAGGTATCGTTGCAAGCTTTTCACTGCAGCTTTGTCATAGTATATGATCATGATTGGCGTGCTTTTGTCAACTCATGTGACCCACTTTCGATTGTACAAATTTAATAACATGGAAAAAATACAAGTTGCAGGAGGTAAAAATACAAAGTACAGGCGTTTAATAGATGGTAAAAATACAACCTATGGCAAGGATCCCTTTCATTGTTTCGATGTTGCGTAATTATATTGCTCAACCGAGAACCAGAGAAGAAAACCATAATTTATTGGAGAGACTTTCAGAGAGGGGCAAGAATAAAAATAACATTGCCCCCTTTTTTTTTTGCAAGTTATATGACATTAAAAAACTATCAACCGACATATTATCATAATTCTGAAGACTCTACCGGTTTTATAATGAATTGTGCTTCGACGATTTTTACCACAAGTAGGCTATGGAGACTTTAAGAACCTAAATTATAGGAAATGTCATACAACATGTACAATGCAGCACATATTCACTTAATCTCTTTTCTCTGTTTGGATCATATAGATTATTTCACTTTTTAATCACAATGGAGTTTTCCTATAATCAAATTATCTGTCCTATATTATGACATGGGAAACTATAGTTAAGACAATATGTTTTATAAGCTATTGAACCTGAATTATAGGAAATATCTTACAATATTTACACTTGCCGCTGACTTCCCATAGGTGAACCCATTAGAGCAACTAGCTTCATATACCGATGAAGGACAATTGACCATGTGACGTTGTCGTCAAGCGACGTCGTATGTAAACAAACGTCTTCATTGGTTCTTGTAACGTTCGATTGACGCCACGTCAGGGCGACGGCTGTTTAACGTCATGGCTACTAAATTTTCTTCGACTTATATTTTGCCTTCTCTACACCAAATTACCACGAAAACGGCACAGAGAGGTTCACAAATAAAGTGTAAATATAAGAATAAAAAATTGATTTTTCAGCATTCATCGTGTGAAGAAGCCAGTGGTCGTCGCTAAAATTCTACAAGAAGCGCTTCGCGCTTCATGAAATTTTAGCTCCGCCCACTGGCTTCATCACACGATGAACGCTGAAAAATCAAATTTTAATTCTTAAATATAACATATATTCACTCAACATATTGGTTTTATCAAATAATCTTTTGAAACACATTGTATGAATTTTCCCATAGTCATATTTCTCTACCCCATGTTAAGCTTTGAATGAACATATAGTTATGACTATATTATTTGTAATTCTATCAGCAAAACAAATAATAATAATAATAATAAATATAAAACGGAAAGTTTATTAAAAAGAAGCAGATTGTGTTCACACAAATGTATTTATTTTGTTTAGACAAGAAAATGATCAGTAAGTCCTTAAATCACATTGCAGGATATTTCTTATAGTCAGACATACCTATCACATATTAAGCTATATTATTCAAACTTATACATTTAAGAACCTGAATTATGGGAAATTTCCTACAATGCAGAAATATTCACTCACTGCATTTACTTCGTATGGACCTTGTAGATCAAATTTCCTTTTTTATCACATTGTAGGAATTTTCCTATAGTCACTTTTTTCTGTCCCATATTGGGAAATATGGACGGACACTAGGCGCCAGGTGTGTGCAACTATGGTTACGTACCTCTGAGCCACTTGGGGAACGTCATTACGCGTATGAAACAGAAGAGATCCATATTATGAAATAGGCTATAAAATTAGCTATAAGACAATAGGTTTTATAAGCCATTGAACCTTAATTATAGGAAATTTCCTACAATGCAGCAGATATTCACTCGACATATTGACTTTTTTGGACCGTGCATATAATTTCACCTCTTACTCGCATTGTAGGAATTTTCCTATAGTCAAATATTTCTGTCCCCTATTAATGAAGCATGTATGTTCACTCAAATGTAATATTCTGTTTGCAGCACAAAAGGATAAGTAATTCCACACATACCCAATGCATGGTCAGCAGTATTTCTCTATCTATGGCAATATGTTTTGTAAGGCTTAGAACCTTAATTATGTGAAATTTCCTACAATTCAACAGAGAGTCACTCGGAGAATTTATTTTGTTTAAACCACGGACATCAGTAAATCCTTTTAAAACACACTATGGTAATATTTTTCTGCAGCATGTCAAGTATTTCACTATCCTATGTTTAGCTGTGGGTAAAAAATTAGTTTCCACAAGATGTTTTGTAAACCTATCAGCATATAATTATGGGAAATTTCCTACAATACAGCCGATATTCACTCAATGTATTTATTTCATTCAGACAATGCAGATCGATAAACCCGTGAATCTCATTGTAGGAAATTTCCTATGTTCATATTCTTTGTAGCACGTTCTGGTGCATTTTAATTTAGTACATTTTGAAAACCTACAAATAAGGTATGGGAAATTTCCCACAATCAGTGAATTGAGAAATATTTTCATATATTAAAATGTAACTCGTTAGTGCTCTCTCTCTCTCTCTCTCTCTCTCTCTCTCTTCTTTAATGATTCACCCTTAGTTCTGATATTTCAGAAATAGGAAATTTCCTATAATAAAGCAGACATTCTTTACTTTGGATCAATGGATGGATTTCGAAAAATGAACAAGTGGCTTTTACCATTGTGGGAATTTTCCTACAGTCACAAATTGGTATGTCAAAACTAAACTGAAAGTCTGAACATGGGAAATTTCCTACAGTGCACAAAAACTTGTTGGAGCGTTTTCTTGCAGATAAATTGATTCTGATCATGGGAAATTTCCTATAATGGAAGTAACTACCACTGATTTGACTATAGTTAAAACAGACCTTTATTTAATCGATGAAAATATGACTATAGTCATAATCCCAATTTCATCTCGGAAAAGGTTAAAATCCCTGTTTTTGACTGTAGTTAAAACCCCTATTTTTGATAGTGAAAAAGGGATTATTTTGGAAAATCCCACTTCTGTTTGGAAAGCGTTTATTATAATTATATTGACTGGAGAGAAAGTATAACCATAAATCGTAAGTTATCCTTATATCAAAACTTCAAGGTAAAATTTGGTTTTGAAACTTGTTTAGATGTTTTGAAAATTAGAAAATTTCGATCAGCTTATGCATGTTTTAGATTATCGTGTCATATGTTAGAAATCGAAAGGGGCAGGTATACAAATATTGACAGAGAAAATAGAAAATGTAAAGTTTGTAGAGATAAAATCGAAGATGAATAACACTTTTTATTGATATGTCCATATTATAAAGATATACGTGATCAATATATATACCAGAAAAATATGTTTTAAAACCAAATTTGCATAAATTTACTATGTTGATGTCAACTGAAAATGAAACTCATATAAACCAAATGTCATTCTTCCTATATTATGCTTTTGAAAAACGTAAGATGTTGTATCAAAATTAAGTTTTCATTAGTCTGATGTGAAGTTTTGTGCTATCAATTTTTATAATGTATATGTTAAATGTATTTGTCACGCATGTGCTGTATATCTATATATTTGTAAAATGTAAATATTTTTGTGTTATGGGCCGGAGGCCGTTATACATGTACAACTAATAAACTTATTTACTACTTACTTACTGTAATTATATCGAGACTCTGGAACGAGAAAATGATTTTTGCTTCATCTCCAACTCGGTTTTGCTAACACATTATGACTCTGGAACGAGAAAATGCTTTTTGCCTCATCTTCAGCGGGTTTCGAACTCGGTTCCGCTAGCTCAATATGACAGCACTTAACCGGCTTCTAGTCCCTGAATTATATTGCTGCCTAACAATAAAACACGAGTCATCAAACTGTATAGTATGCATCATACAGTTTAACACCAGTTAGGGCAAAGTCAAATGTAGCGTTTGCCGGGTCGTCCAGCAAGTCAAGCAAGCATTTACACCGCAATCTCCGTTGCTAAACTTCGTGAAAGAGCCATCCACTCTACCTGCGTCGCCATAAAAGCCGGCTTCAACAGCAAGGCTGTAGAAGTGTTAATATACCTAAACCCGTAATGGAAGTAAAAAGTAAAAAAAAAAAAAAACCGTTAGGATTAAAGGGACAGGAATACTGAAAAGTGATAGCAAACATAGATCAGAACCAAATTACTTGTAATGTTGTACTATAAATTGATAAATCTTGCGGATGCACATTAAGTGAATGAGTTTATTTTCAGAGGAAGCAACTCCGTTACTTTCGTTTTTGCTGCTCTATTCATTGGGGTCAACTCGTGGAGAAAAGGACTGACTCCCCTACAAATAAAGTCTGCTTTAAGTGAAGAATTCTTTTTATAAAGGATATATAATGTTGTTTAAGAGCTGGTCATTCGGTTAACCGTGCGTGATTTTCGTGAACTTTTGTCGGTTTATGTATATACTTCTTTCCCTTTTGGTTTTGAAACCGGGATATGGGATCTGATTGTATTAAGTCTTGAACATTGGCTTTCTTTTTACGTTACTTTTATTGCCTAGGGAAGCACATACGTGTAAAAATGTAAAGGAGTTCCTTGAAGAGCAGAGAATACATTCAAACAAAGGAATATTGGCCATACTTTAAAGTTTGAGCAACCCAAGTCTTATCAGTGACCCTGACATGATCTGGTAATCAAAGCCAGAGAAATTCTTAACAAGGCAGAAGATTCAAAGACTGATTAGTAACAAAAAGCGTCAAACTGAATGAAAAGCGATGATAAGTCTGAACCAATCAAATATTTCTAATTTCGTCTAATAGTCTGCACTATTGATTATGTACGAGGAGACATTTTACGGTCATATTTTCCCATTGTAGAACAAAAAGACGGAAAAATACAATTTAAACGAGTAAGAGATACGGGAAATATTTCCGAAGTTTTGATATAGTTATTCTCTCACTGGTTCCTTACTTTGATAAAATATCAATCGGATGGATTTAAACACACGATTGTTTTTTTTTTTTTTTTTTTTATTTTTATTTTTTTGTATTATTATTATTTCACGTGGCTTTGATTTTACGAAGTTGTGTAAAAATAAATCTTACGTGAATATTTTACCGGTTTATATACTGATTTCGAAGAAACTTACCTTAAATATCGAAGAGAACCATTATAAGCCAAAATATTTTCCTGTTCGGATCAAGTGCTTGTTCAGATATCGACAAGTCTGCAGTTCTTAAGTACAGTTCAAACATTATGAAAGTTCTTCCATCCAATCGAATTTTCAATCACATAATTATCAAAGAGTCTTAGTCTTAAGTATTGAAGCGTTAGGTATTGAAGCGGTGGTTTGAAGAATGCGATACTCTCAGAACTGTCCGTTTGATCACACTGCTACAGTATTATTGAACACCAAAAAACATTATTGTATTGGTATTTGGGCCTTCGTGTTTCTTCCTAATTCACTTACGAATGGTATCATCGTAATGTATTTCCGACTGTTGGCAACAGCCATTATGACCATAGGTATTGGTGCAGAAATCCCAAAGTAAACATTGAAGACCCTGGTCAGACGGCTCCTGTTTGGAGCCGTCTGATCAGCGCCTGCATTGTTTACCAATAGTTTTATAAGTTTTCTTGATAAAACAGTTTGGAAGATTGAAAAATGGTCGAATCGTCTGATTACCGTGGACAAATAAGGTGGATATTGCAAGTGCTTGCTCAATATTAGGTCCTTAATTATAAGGCGAAATAGATAAAGCAAATGAATGAAAACAATAAAAACGGGACGTCTCATACAATCTGTGATTAATGTTGTTTTATTAGGGTTAAGTCGGCAAATTCGGACAGCGTGTAAATTCGGACAGTGACATTGTTTCCTTTAGATGTCAGTTGTTTGGAATTAAAATAAAATCAACTGGACAAACAGTGAAAATCCTTATGAGACGGCTCATTATGAGCCCGTCACATGTGGATGTTCACTGTTTGCAATGGTATGTCCGAATTTAACCGCTGTCCGAAGTTGCCCGACTCGACCGTACGTCGTCACATTCACGATCTGAACGAATAATTCGGAGATGTCTATGTTTTTATCGCCAAAGACACGAAAATAGCAAACTAGATTTTATTGACTCTTTTTATATGCAGTTACATTTTGTGCAACACTGCTCTCTCAATCTCATGCAACGACTTCAGTGGAATTCTAATTTAAAAGTTAGTCCTCATATGCCCGATGCTCCAAAACTACCAGATCCTGGTGAAGTACGAGGACACTATTTATTGGCTTATCACAGATTAGCAGCAGATCAGAAAAAAATAAATGAAAATAAACTAAAATAATTACAATAATAGTAAAGATAATAATATAGTAAAAATGGATCCGTTGTAGGCATGAATAAACCATTTCGTAGAAATAGAAGACATACGTTTAACGCTTTGTGATGGTGGCCACTGCCCACGCTCCTAGCATAACTTAGTATGAAAAAGTGCAACCGGAAACGAGATTTTTCAGATTGACGTTCGAAGCCAAAGCAGACTGGCACTGACCATAAATTTATGGCGTTAATAATGTAAACAGACCCTCAAAGAAAATAAACTAATCTTCCCCTTTGCTTCTTTCGAGATTAAAAGTGACAAGCGGCAATAGAACTGCGTTTTACAGTCATATAAGTACAAAAAGTAGTAGTCTTCAGACATTTGCGAGGTATACACGACCCTCTTGGGACTTGCTATATGTCATATTTGATGAAGATTACGAAAAAATGCAAGCTGATGCTCTTTTGTCCGGGAAAAAGTCCAGACATATTTGTGATGTTCCAGATTATTTCCCTGCTGCTCAGCTACCAGAGTTACCTCAAATATTCGAATAATTGCTATATTCATCTTCAGTTTGTATAAACTAATCTTTCTATCCGCCTTTTTGTCAGATTTTGTCAGACTGACAAACTGTAAAGACTCGTATCAGACTAATCCTCCTTAACGGATGCCCAGGCTGATCTGAGTCTGCGCTGGGCGCACTACCACATTGTTGGTTTTGTCGCGTCGCGGCTCACATATAAAGCCGGCAGTTACAGTTCGCACAGTTTGCACTCTTAAAGGTAAACCCAGTAAGATCAAGGTGGACGTCTAATAACCAATCATTCTGCTTCATGTTACAACCGGAGCTTACTTGAGAGTCTGATTCGCATGCCGACTTCCCTGTTTTAATCCACTGAATGGTATTAGGTCAGAAGAGCAGGAAATAGATTTTTATTATTGTTGTTATTATTGTTTTACGGCCACGATAAACAGCTATGGTCATGTCGGGACGGTCAGTTATCCTAACCACACTATACCTGGGCAGGCTTAGATCTCCTAAGCGGATAAACAGTATATTAAGTGGCAGTAAGTGCACATACTGTCGCCAGTAACTGAGAGCTGCCCTTCTTGCATCAGCAGGAAAAAAGATCCCGCTATTGGACTAGGGTTTGGTCTGCAACTGCGGTAGATAATGCATTGCCAGTTTGACGTGGAAAAGCAGCATTGGAGTGGACGTCAGAATGGACTTAGGTTGTTTCAGCCGCACCAAGTAGAATTTTGTTATTTTGTAGATTGTAGTTGTTGGTTTGCCGCGGATTGAGTTACTCGATCATTACTCGTTTGCAGCAAATAAGTGATTAATCTGTTGCAATTTAACGTAATTTTATTCATAAATTTACTTTAAGGTTCAGTTTCTGCAATATACTAGATGCGTCGTAGAAGCTGGACAGCTGCTGTTGCATCCATCTCGATTAAGAAGTCACTTCCTCACACCGGGTAGGCGGCAGTCGAAAACGCTCCTGACAATCGATTAACGCGGATCAAAAACCGTTAGAAACAGCGTTTTCGATTGCAAATTGGCGACAATTTGCAATCGAAAACGCTGTTTCTAATGGTTTTTGATCCGCGTTCGTCGACTGCATGGGCGTTTCGAATGCCGCCTTCCCGGTGTGTTCCTATGGACTTCTCAGTCGATATGCAATAGAACATAAAGCAATGGAATAGGTTTTGGACATAATCTTAATTTGATTATAAATAATTTCTAACAGTTTTGATAATCGATGTTTAATCGATCAACGACAAGTTATGTAAACCGATCCTTGATCACAAAATGTCAGCTAGTCCAACTGCTAGTGAATGCCTTATGCAATCTGCTTATCTGGCATAAGAATGCAGTGTGTTAACCTCCCGGCGAAAGCAATAAGGCCACTGCGATGGTCCATATGCAGACCTTTAGAAGGTGTAACGTCCGTAGTTTTGTATCACGACTGTATTTGGTACGGGATTTGTAAAATCATCACAAACAATGTGTCTAACCTTACGTAAACATAATTCAGATGCATTTATTAAATACCCAATTAATTTTACACATAAATGAATAGTTTCACACCTTAATGAATACTTGTGTATTTAGGTGAATTTGGGATTGTGTGGTTTGTACGCATTACCGTTGTACGTAATGAAAAGATTATGACAAAACATTTTTTGAATCTTCATTGCAGACATGGTAAACAACATCCTGCAGAATTCATTACTGTATTTACTCAGACTTCCAGTATTATCACAGATATGTAAATCAATATTGGCATATCATAATTTGGATAATGCGTACTATACTGAAGGGATTTAAAAACTTCCACCCTTTTTTCAACCGAATCAGTCAGGAATTAGCACGTGCTCCCCGTGTTCTTAGTACAGTATACATACAGATAAATCACTTCATGTACACATTTTATTTGCGGAAACATTTCTCTTACAATATGAAATTAGATTTTAAGAGTTTGAAGTCGGTCTTATGCTTTATTTGGCACAACACGACTAAATATCGCAAGCAGGTGCAGAGGTTTGGGCCAGTTAAAAATTAAAATTTCAGAAAGTGACGTCGCGAGGCAATTTCGTGTCTTAATTAAGGCAATTCACAATCTTTGACGACGTGCACGGTTTAAAGGAAGCTGCAAAGACCGTTAAAAAGCAGCTAACCGAGATTAAATAGCAGAGGTCATGACGTTAACTTACGTCGACACCGTCTTCGTAATAGGTTTTTCGCGACAGCATCGACTGCAATGAAAATTGCACACCAACGTGGATGACGTAACAATATTTACACAGTAAGAAGTCGTCTTAAAGAGTGTTGCAATAGATAACGCCGTCATTGTCGTATGCGATTCAGAGACGAAACGTTCTTTTACTGACGTTTTACTGAATCAATATTGATTCAACCTTGTGTGCCTGCTGGCTCAATTGTCTTCTGGGTTTGCGAATCCGCGTTAGAATAAAAGTTTTAATGAGGAACCACATCATGTATTTGTGAGCCGCGACACGAGAAAACCAACAATGTGGTTGTGCGCCCTACGTAGACTCAGATCAGCCTGGGCATCCGCCCAGTCTGATCAGACTATTCGCTAAGCGCTTAAAGGGTAGCTAAGGGGCTAAGCTACATCCATGCGGACAGCGAAAACTCTGATCAGACTGGGCGGATGCCCAGGCTGATCTGAGTCTGCGCTGGGCGCACAACCACTTTGTTGGTTTTGTCGTGTCGCGGCTCATGTATCTGTGGAGTAACATGGTAACTAGCAACGTCTGTATGCATTTCTGTCAGTGTTTCAAAGGCAACATGAAGGGTTTAGTATTGGCTAACAAGTAAGAAGAGTCCTGTTACAAAATAGTTGTTTGTCTTTCTGGACAACATCAAAGATCCAATCCTTCTTAGAAGGCGGATCTAGATCCTTGGGATACTTATGAAGGGAGCTCCGATCCCCCCCCCCCCCCCCCCCCCCCCGCGGCTCATAACCAAAGAAATGCGGCACCCTATGATCATATGTTGGCTTGAGGGAAACAGTTGGTCATGAAGAGATGCGATAAACACAGTCAAGTTCCTAAGTACGTAGGCGAACAATAAAAGCATCGCACACAGCTGATATCATTGACAAGACTGAGGAGTTAGCACGCAATAAATTGATTTTCTTAATAGGATGCATGGGTGTACATGCATGTTTGAGTACTGTACACGTGGTAATTTTCGCGGGTTCAACTTTATGCGGTTTAGGGTCAAAACGTAAACATCAATTTTCGCGATTTTTATTTTTTTTGCGGTTAGCAACATGCGTGAAAAGTAAAAATGCTTCTCTTTCACTTGAACCAGTTCGTTTATTAACCAGCGGCAGGCCAGTACGTTCATTAGCCTGCGGCCCGCCCGCCGCATGTTAATGAACGAACTGGCTCAAGTGAAAAGTACCAGCATTTACCGAAGCGAACAGAAGCAAAATATATGAACTCTGTGTCTACTGAAGATTCGTTGTAAGAAACAGGAAATTATTTCGCGGTTTCAATATTCGCGGTTTCTAACTGACCGCTAAATACCCGCCAAAAATGGAACACCGCGAGAATTATCGCGTATACGGTATTTGTTTCGGTAGCTTTGTCAAGTCCTGTTGGACACATAACAGCACTCACTTAGTGGCTAACATAAATGCAGTTATTGATATGTTTTTACAAGGCCATCAGATTATAAATAAAGTGATAAGGGAATCGTCTTGGGTAAGAAATTTGATTCTGAAAATTCAACTCCATTAAAACTTCTTGGAATATGAGATGAGAGGTGTGTAATGAATTCCTCTGTGTGCCTTTTTGCATGCTTTTGCATAGTCATATAACGTGCTAACAGCTCGTGATCGCGATAAAAGTTTGATAAATGTGAGCATGGGAAGAATGAAAGTGACAGTGTATTCTTGCTAACGAATACAATTCATGACGGAGTGGTAATCCGTGTTTGTAAACCAAAGAAAATGCTTTTAACCCGTGATTACGTCTTCAAGTTTTGTTTTAATATGCGCTCCAAAGACACTAGGGCTTAGTTATTCAAAACTTGCGATGTCATTTTCATTTTCAAACGCATTTTATGCGGAGATATTAACAGCAAAAAATGTTAGCGGTTTGTTTATGTGTGCTAAAAGGCTTTGAGAATCATTGACTTCAAACTTAGCTAAGCTATATTCTGAAAAACTGGGCCCAGGGTCGTATTTATAATACGACTTAAGTGGTTGCTATGCTGTTGCTAAGGCTAAATTTCTATGAAGGAGATTCCCTACAACTATGAAATTTGCTCAAGAGGAACAGTCTTTTTCAGATTGTTCCTCTAGAGCAAATTCCATAGTTGTAGGGAACCTCCTTTACAGAAATTTAGCCTTAGCAACGACTTAAGTGGTTTTATAAATACGACCCCTGGGCATTAGAAAACATTTGAGCCGCGACACGACAAAACCAGCAATGTGGTTGTGCGCCCAGCGCAGACTCAGATCAGTCTGCGCATCTGCTCAGTTGGATAAGACTCTTCGTTAAGAGCTCAAATGGTAGCTTAGGGTCTAAGCTACCTCCATGCGGCCAGCGAAGACTCCGATCAGACTGGGCAGATGCCCAGGCTGATCTGAGTCTGCGCTGTGCGCACAACCACATTGTTGGTTTTGTCGTGTCGCGGCTCATTTAGAAGCACTCATCATTGGAACTTGTTTGGCTCAAATACAGCTTGCATATACTAAAGATCAGTATCAAGAACGCAGACTGATAGTGTTGTTATTGCATCAATATCAGTTTTTGCAGTGACCTCGCTTTCGAATGTTTCACGACGAGATGACGTGGCTGCATTGCTTACACACAACATTAAAAAAACAATGTTGAACCAAAGCTGATTGAACCTCATGAAGTTGATTCAGTGTTGTTTCGACGTTAACGCTTCAACGTTAACGCTTCAGCGTGATGGGAACTGCTCTGTTCTACGACAGCTTCCGTTTTCTTAGCAGTTTAAACGTACGCATGACCTTTCAGCATGAATAAAGTCATTTTGCAGCACAATTGTAGATATCAATATTAGTTAAAGGAAGTGTCAGGTAAAAGGTATGTTCAGAAAGTAATTAAAGAGAGCAATTGGCATTTTGACCATGACCATTGAGGCTTTGGTAATTAGTTACATTGGCATGGCATGTTTTGTTTTCGTTTACATGTCCATTTGCTTGGCATAGATTTGGCTACATGATAGAGTTGTAGACTAAGCGTTGTACTGTGATAGGCAACTTTTTCTCAGAGATGATTGATTAAGAACTTGCAACTCACACAGGTTACTAGAAATGAAAGACATGGAAATATAGTCAGACCGGAACCAGAGTTCGAGGTTATAAAACTTGAGAATAATCTCAAACTCAAAATAAAGCACACTAATTGGCTGCTTCCGAGCATGTGCTCGGAAGCAGCCAATCAGTGTGCTTTATTTTGAGTTTGAGATTATTCTAAAGCTTTATAACCTCGAACCCAGACATACTTCGTTATGGCTAAGATAGTGGCCTTGTAAAGAAAAGGACTTTGCAGAATGAGTTAATTGTACAACTCATATTCTTTTGTGGTTCTGCACAGTCTGATATTTTTTTTTTCATGTTTGCGTCAACAGAGTTTGAATCATGAGGATGCAGATTCTGATCGGCGTGCTTGTCTGTCTGCTTTGTTGCAAAGCCTTGCGTAAAACTGTCCGGATAACTTACATTTGTGACGCGATTGTCTTATTTCATATGGATAAAGTCACGACTGATATTACAATTAGATATTTGTTACCAACCTGGGGGATCTGATAGATATTAAGCAATACGTCTAAGATTTCTAAATGCCCGCGGCGCGTAACTTTACCTTTAGCATCAGTTTATTAACCCGCAAAGTATTTTTTTAGTCTAAATGTTTAGAATGAATGAATTTCTGCCTTACTTTTTTAAGGAGGAAACCCTAATAATTTGTTTCTAAAATGCCTTTTCTCTTTAATTTCTTGTCTGACTTGATTAGATTTTTGCACAATTCGTTTTAAATGACAATTCGTTTTAAATGCCATGCCGATGATCAGATATTCGAAAATAAATGCCACACTTGTTAGTCATCTGGAATCACATATGAGCCACATTATATGATTTCAAACTATGTCATATTTGTGTCCAGGAAAGGTGTTGAGAACCTAGATTTGTCACATCAGCTGTGTATGGATTGGCCCAAAACATACAGCCAACAGTGTGGCCTCTACTATAGACCCATTATTAACGATACGGTTCATCTCAATATCGTATGACAAAACTGTTGTAATGTTGAAAGTCACATGATCATTATGATATGGCTCGTATATTTTGTCCGACGTCTTAGATATTTCATTTCCTATGACAAGTGTCTTTACCTTCAGAAGCAGTTTACTGACCCCCACATAGATTTTCAGAGTCTGTTGTTTTTATTTGAAGACAGAAACCTTAACATTTTCTTTCCATATTTCCTTATTCCTTGTTAATTAGATAGTCAAAACTCCTGTCTGACACTTATAAGTTTTCGCACTTTAAGTTTTCAGTGATAGCCGAAGGTCGGATATTCGAAGGTCTATATATTTGCCGTTAAATGTTCCAGCCTTTGTGCATTAATTGGTAATGATAACGGAACACACAAGATGCGCCGAAAAGTCTTCGGCGGGGTTTCAAATCAACGCAATCAATGGCAAACACTGCTATTTATTTCGTATAATTCATCAAAGGGAATATAGGCCATTGTATTCCAATGTATTTCATTACTTATATTTATTTGCTTACCCTGCACCACGCTAATAAACAGAAAAAACAACAACACGGAACTGTGAAAGGAGAAAAAATACGCTGTGTCGGTGCTATAATCATTCTAAAAGTCGCCCACCATTGTTTCAGTTGTTTCAAAACTTTGACTGTCATGGTTATTCACTGGGAAAGATATATTATGCATGTGTTATGCTTTTTAGTTTTTAATTTGCTGAAATAAATAATGCGATAAGCAATCCCTGCTCTGTACGACACTGAATAAACGTGTCTATTGGATGGAGCGAAGAATAAAGAAGATTGTCTTGCAACAGTTGTGATCTTTCCATAAGAGGTCTTATAGCCTTCATTGTCTTCAATACGCTTGCTTTGGGTGTTTGCGAAAAAACACACTAAAAACAAAAACAAAACAAAAAACAACAACAAGGAATGGCCGATCGTCAACAAAATGCAGAGACACCGAGATGTTTAGCACTTCATGTGCAGTAACATTCTATTAATTTGAGCCGCGACACGAGAAAACCAACAATGTGGTCGTGCGCACAGCGCAGACTCAGATCAGCCTGGGCATCTGCCCAGTTTGATCAGACGCTTCGTTAAGAGCTCAAATGGTAGCTAAGGGTCTAAGCTACCTCCATGCGGACAGCGAAGACTCTGATCAGACTGGGCGGAAGCCCAGGCTGATCTGAGTCTGCGCTGGGCGCACAACCACATTGTTGGTTTTGTCGTGTCGAGGCTCATTTCTATCTTAAACGGGTTTATTACAAACTATAACATTTCTCCGTTACTGGCATAGGCGATTGTCCCCTGTCCATGCCCGGTAAATCTTGAATGAGTAGTGTAAAGGCTACTTCCAAATGTTGCAACGAACGCGTAAAAGTCTATCGACATAAATGTGTTTCTAACGCTCAGCGAAAGCTGAAGTTATTCTATACACTGTCATAAATGTCCAAATCTGTAGATTAGATGCGCAGCTTTATTTTGATACAAAATTTGCCTCACTTCGCCTGCGTTAAAGGCTTTGAATACACCCCAGTCTACTATATTAAAGTTTTGCCGTGATAGATTCTGACATTTGAAATTCGTGGTGGTATACAAATTAAATTGTTGGTGTGATGACATGTAGAGATCGTGTGCAGTATAAAAAAACAAAAAAAAAAAAACAACAACAAAAAAAAAAACCAAAAAAAAAAAAAACCCCAACAACAACTGCCAGATGATGTTTTAATTGCATTGAAGTAATTGTTTGATTTGTACACGGGCGCAGAACGTGAACAAAGTAGTTGTCATGTATCACATTGCTCCGGATAAGACGGGGTTACAGTGATAATAAAGGGATAGTTTTCCATAATCCTCCATTCAGACACTTGTGACTCTCATTCAAACCTTCTTGGCGAGACGGTCCTGATGAGGGGAAAGAACATATTTTCATTCAAAAATAAGCAAATTATATTAGAATTATCCTAAAAAGCCACCTTTTCTTGTTCTCTATGGACAATATTTCGCGATGCACGGATCGCCCTTATTAGATGTCACGGAAATACATAATGAGCCGCGACACGACAAAACCAACAAAGTGGCTGTGCGCCTAGCACAGACTCAGATCAGCCTGGGCATCCACCCATTGTGATCAGACTCTTCGCTAAGCACTTAAGGGGTAGCTGAGGGTCAAAGCTACTTCCATGCGGACAGCGAAGACACAGTGCCAAGACTGATCTGAGTCTGCCCTGGGCGCACAACCACTTTGTTATAGTCATCTCGTGTTGCGGCTCAATTATATTATACTGCTGACTGGCCTTATTATACCCCCGACATACGAAGTATGTCGAGGGGTATATAGTTTTTGCCTTTCCGTCCGTTCGTCCGTTTGTCCGTCTGTCCGTCTGTCGGGCCACGTAGCGCAATCGGTAGGGCACCTGACTCATAAGTCAGAGATCCTGGGTTCGAAACCCGGTCTGGCCACATACTTTCGTTTCTCCTTCCGCTGATTCAAGAAGGGCAGTTGTCAGCTACTGGCGAAAGTATGTGCACTTAGTACTGGTTGACCGCTTAGGAGGTCTAAGCCTGCCCAGGAATAGTGTGGTTAGGTTAACTGACCGTCCCGACATGACCTTAGTTGTTTACCGTGGACGTTAAGCATCAAATCAACCAACCAACCAACCGTTCGTCCGTCCGTACGTGTGTGTGTGCGTGCGTCCGTCCGTTAACATGTGCGTGAAAGTTTTGCGTTAAGTTTTTAATTTTGCTTATGTTTCCAATATCCTTTGATGAAGCCTGTTAGTATGTGCCTAGATTTACTTACAGGTTCAAGCAGAATACTTATCATCATCTGGATGCTGCTGCTGACCTAAGGTCAAGGTCACAGACTTAAACATTTACGTTAAAGTTTTGCGTTAAGTTTATAGTCTTCTTTTATATTTCTTATATCCTTTGATGGAACCTTTTCATATTTGACTAGGGTTACTTTTAGGTTCATATTGAGTAGTTTACATCATCTGGATGTTGCTACTTACCAAAGGTCAAGGTCACAGACTTGTGTATTTGTGTTAAAGTTTTGTGTTAAGTTTATATTCTTTGCTTATATTTCCAACATCCTTCAATGAAACCTTTTGATATATGACTAGGTTTACTGAAATAATCATGCAGAATACTTGACATCATTTGGATGCTGCTGCTGAACTTTGGTCATGGTCACAGACTTAAACATTGTGTTAAGTTTATATTCTTCTTTTGTATTTCCAATATCCTTTGATGGAACCTTTTGATATTTGATTAGGTTTACTTTTAGGTTCATAGCTGCTTATCAACGGTCAAGGTCACAGACTTATATATTTGCATTAAAGTTTTGCGTTAAGTTTATATTCTTTGTTTATATTTCCAACACTCTTTGATGAAACCTTTTTGATATATGACTAAGTTTAGTTCTATGTTCATGCAGATTAGTTGATATCATCTGGATGCTGCCGCTGCCCAAGGTCATGGGCACAGACTTATATGTTTACATTAAAGTTTTGTGTTAAGTTGGTACTCTTTGCTGATATTTGTAATATACTTTGATGGAACCATTTGATAGGTGACTAAGTTTACTTCTAGGTTCAAACCGTGTATAAGATTGGTTTCATTAGGCAGTAGTTTCATAAGGCAGTGGTTTCATTAGGCGGTGGTGCTGGTCGGGGGTATACGTGAGCCCCTGCCTACTTGCTCTAGTACTTTATATTTCCCTTATATGGGCAAAACCTGAATATACATTTCCAGACAGAGATAATTTTTCATCCAAAAAAGTTGAATTTGATGTCCTTTAGCAGAACTGCTGCATATTGTTGTTCCTGTTAATTCACAATGAGGGGGAATAAGGAAGCTGTCCCAAAATTACCATTAACACACACCTTACCTAGATTTTCATTAAAATAAACCTCACCTAAATTTTTGCAGTCTGGAAATCACAGGCGTTCATCTGCTGCAATTAGTCAGTGAAGGCTCGAGCGAGATCAGATGGTCTGTGCTTACCGATTGGGAATATGTTATTGTTTGATCGGGCGTGTCATTGTTTTGCATATAATTATGTTTAGGAAATAGATCAGCTCTAGCAGTGAATTGTTGAGTAATAATTCACTGTTTGGAGGTCAGTTGTAAAGTAGATTATGTCACGAGCGCGGAGCGCGAGTGATATATCTACTTACAACTGACAGACAAACAGTGAATTATTACTCAACAATTCAATGCTGGAGCTGAACTATTTCGATTCTAACACTCCAAAACGCTGAAAAACTATTATTTTCGTTCCAACTCTCCCAACCTTCCTACCAGCGCGTTCATGCTCCCGCCAATATTCATCTAAGATAAATGTACGTTTTTATGGCGATTTAAGAAAGAAAAAAAGACGTTACACCGTCTAACGTCTCGAAACGTCACAAACTTACGTCAGTAATTGCAGTGACGTCAGCAATTAGACTCACGCGCTCCGTTACAGTGAATTGTTGCAGAATAAAACACGGTGATTTTCCATTGCTTATATAGGCGCACTGTGTTAGAATATTCCATAATGTCTTTGCATTTTTGCTTCTTTTGGTGTATGCTTGGCGTTGACTTCTGTGATGTTGTAATCTCTTTTTTATGTCCATCGAAGCATCTGTTGCATGTTTAGGTATTTTGACACATGAGCCACGACGTGAGAAAACCAACAAAGTGGTTGTGCGCCCAGCGCAGACTCAGATCAGCCTGGGCATCCGCCCAGTCTGATCAGAGTCTTCGCTGTCCGCATGAATGTATCTTAGACCCTTAGCTATCCTTTAAGCGCAAAGCGAAGACTCTGATCAGGCTGGGCGGATGCCCAGGTTGATCTGAGTCTGTGCTGGGCGCACAACCACATTGTTGGTTTTCTCGTGTCGTGGCTCACATCTTTTTTTTAAACATTTGCAGCATGCTTAAGTGATTTTACACTTCTGTACAAACAAAATTCAAAAAGGGTAAATGTTTTGAGGGCCTTTTTTGAAATATTTTGATTGGTTTGGGTTGACTTTGTGACCATCATCCTGTGTTTGTAAATATTCATGTAACTTTTTGAGGGTATCAGAGAAGATTGGCTTCGGCCAACTGAGCTTCCCTCGGTAAATAAAGTCGTGACTTACTTACTTTAAATGTCTGTTTATTATACTATCCGCATGACTTGTGTCGTTACTTCAATTCAATTCAATTCTTTATTCACTCTAGGTCACATATATTGCGACAACAAGAGGCACATACATTTACAATATGCAATTAAGTATTGGTAGCATGGTGGCAGAAAGTATGCATGTACAAAGATCAAACAAATAAATAACCACTAACAGATTGCATTGAAAGTGGGAATACAACATAGGTAAATAAGTCATTTCACGAAAAGTTTGCGTGTCATTTTTCCCTTGTTTTATATGTTTTGATTTGTTTAAAGAAATTGTATGTCAAAATGGTAGCACAATAAAAGGAAAAGTCTTTAAGTCGACTGAAAATCAGCACTTTTCCATGCTCTATTTACGTTTAGACAATTTGATCACTCAGTGCTGACGTGGTAAGAAAAAATGTCCATGTGAACATAATATTATGGATATTAAATTTCATTTCAATTCAAGAAAGGAATAATTTCGACTGCCATGTGAGTATAAATATGTACATGTATATATTATCTCTGTACCTCTCTCTTTCTCTCTCTCTCTCTCTCTCTCTCTCTCTCTCTCTCTATTCGTTCATGTGTAAACGGGTCCGACCCTTACCTGCCATGGCACAGCCAGTCTGCTCTAAGAAACATCCGCTACACATCCCATGCCAGTTTGAATATCAGACTGGCATGGAGCGCATAAAAGAATGTTCCGAGCAAAATAATTAAATAAAGAAGAGGTCAAAAGTGTGCCATGACTGGCATTGATCCGATCCGAAACGGTCTTAAATGATACTGGCAGATTTATGGCATATAAAAATTAAGTATGTTATTATTGTTACGGTTCTACTGGAAAACACATGTACTATCTACATAAAGCCAACACATAAATAAATATATAGAAACGTATATACAGGCATGACACACGGGCGCTTCACCAGAGGGGTCGACATGGAATATGCAAGGAAATCACCAAAATGCAACTAGCTTTGTGCACGCTGAAAAGAAATCATAGCTGAAGACCTTTCCAGGGTCCCCATCTCGAACACTCCGGTGAGACTTCCGTATAGCGTACTTTATACAAATTAATAATTTACGTTGATTAACGTAATAGTGATCTTAGCAGCGTTAAATGTCGACACAGCCTGGTCCTGCGCAGTCTGGTCTAAGTTCCCGTATCGCATTTGCAGTATGTGAATCCACAAACTGCAAATAGGGCATGGTTACCCAGACCAGCCGGCGCAGGAGTGCTGGATAATCACCAAGTTTTTTATCACTAGCCAAACTTTGAGAATCAACATAAAACATGTTCTATGAATTATACATTGTTTAGTGTACAATATCAGAAATGGGACGTCAGACCATCATACTGCAACCATAGCCTTTGTAATTATGTTTATGAATTTGCATAAATTTTTCAATTCCGAAACGTTTGAGGAATTCATGAGTTGTTTGAATTTAAGTACATTTGGATGTTGGCGATAGTACAATTTTATATGATTCAGTCGTTCTGTTTTAAAGTGTTCGCATTTGAGGATATAGTGAAACTCATCGCCGACTTCTTTATGGCAAAGATGACAAACTCTTTCATGAACGGGGGTACTATTCCACCTGCCTAATTCTATTGGCAATCGGTGGTTTCTTTTGCGAAATGCAATGAGAATTTTACTATAATAGTTCGGCAGAAGCAAAAAATATCTACTGCATTCAAAAGTGTCTTTAAATAATCTAAAATTTATACCACTAGAAGAAGCATCGACTATAGATGACCAGGTTTGTATGTATTGGTCTTGCAATCTTTGCGAGATTGCTAGATTAAACCATTTTAGACTTTGGACATTTTGCGACTCCCATATGCCGGAAAAACCACAAGTATTAAGAATATTTTCTACATTTTTTATATAGCTTGATTTTATTAGATTACCTTTATGCATTTGATAAATAATTGTATAAATTAATGATGAGAGTTTATTATCTTGATTTGAAACAAGTTTTGACCAAAATGACATTACTCTGGCTTTGATATCTAAACTAATTGGCTTGATACCTAATTCTCCGTATATCATATATGTGGGTGTCGATTTTTTAAGGTTCAACGCAAATTTCAAAAACTTCAATTGTATTCTTTCTAAGTCATCACAATTTCCATAACCCCAAATTTCACTGCCGTACAAAAGTATGGGTTTAACAGTTTTGTTAAATAATTCTATTTGTAAATCAATTGTAAAATCAAGAGTGCGTGTTTTCCTAAATAATGAGAAAAGGCCTTGTTTGCTTGCTCGGCTAAATACTTTTTTGTTTTATTAAAGGCTCCACTTCTGGAGAGAAGAATTCCTAAATACTTGTATTCATTAACTATTTCTATTTCACAATTATAAATATGAAAATGTAGATGGTTATTTAGTCTGCCTTTACTAAATATAAGAATTTTAGTTTTTGGCACATTTACTACAAGTTTCCACGTTTGACAGTAGTTTTCAAAGGCATTTAGTGCTTGTTGTAAATCATGCGAATCTTCGCTAAAAATCACTGTGTCATCAGCGTATAGCAGTAAAAATATTTTTAGAAATACATATATATCTTCATCCGCAAATTCACAGTTTATGCCGGAGATGTTATGAGTGCTGAAATAGTGTTCAAGGTCATTAAGAAAGATCGAAAAAAGGAAAGGGGAAAGGTTCTCTCCTTGCCTTACACCGTTACAACAGGGAAAGAAAGGGGACGTACATCTTTGTTTTTAATTCTCGATTTAATGTTAACATACATATTTTTAATTAAATTTAAACACTTGCCATTTATATTATATGATTCAAGTTTGTACCATAGTCCCTCTCTCCATACGGTATCGAATGCCTGTTTGAAATCTATAAATGCGCAGAATAATTTTTTATTTCTTGATCTTAAAATGTCTATTAACGAATTTATAATAAAAATGTTATCTGCCGTAGAAAAGCCAGTTCTAAAACCCGCCTGGCTATCGGTTATTAAGTGTCTTTCACTCGAAAATTTATTTAATCTATTATTTATAACTGCTGTAAATAGTTTCCCAAGACAGCTTAGAAGAGTTATGGGTCGATAATTTTCTGGATTTCGTATATCGCCTTTATTTTTGTATATTGGAAGGATGTTACCTAAAAGCCAGCTATCAGGCAATAAACCAGGGTCAAATACTATGTTAAACAACTTTGTATAAGTGGGCAACATTATGTCAATAGTCGATTTAATGTGCTCATTTAATATTTGGTCAATCCCTGCTGCTTTATTCATTTTGAGATTTTTAACGGCTTGAAGAATTTCGTTTTCGGTGATGGGTTGATTTATATCTTCATTTACTTGACTAGGAATTTCCTCATTTAAATCGTTCGTTTGTGTATGTGATGTTTTGCTGTTTATGTTTTTAAAAAAGTTATACAAGTCATTCAGGGGAGCTGCATTAGCTTGGGTAGGTTTTTTGTCATTTAAAATAAGCCAGAACTCTTTGGGATTCGAAGTTTTAATCCTGCGTAGTTTTTCAATTTTCTCATTTTTGTGACGTTTAATACTTATAGACATTGTATTTTTATACGCTTTACTGACAGTTTTAAGCAAAGTTTTATTTTGCTCAGTTTTATTTCTATTGTACATTTTTCGAACTTTGTGATACGAGTTCCGTGCATTTCTGCATTCATAGTTAAACCAAGGTTTGTGTATCTGTTTTACTGATTGGGGTCTAGGTTTTTGGGTTCCAAATGTTTCAACACATGCTTCTTGAAACAAGCTTTCAATGTCTGCTGCAATGTAATCAATGTCGGTTTTCTGTGCATTTTCATGGCTCATACTTTCAAGTTTATCATTAATTGATTGAATTTTCATTACATTGCAGTTTTCAGTAAATTTATTCGCCTTTTCAGATTCCATAATTTCGGTTTCGCTTCTTCGCAAAAATTATTTTGGTTCGAGTTTTGATTTGCAGTTTGACATGTAACATCTATCATTAAATCAACTCCACAATGAGAGTCAGAAAAGAACGGTGAAAAGTCAAGTACGTTAAAATCACGTAGGTATTCAACAAGTTTTGGCGAGCAGATAAAGTAATCAATTGTGCTTCGATCTTTGCATGTTAGTTTGGGGTTTATAAAATCCTGACTTAGTCGTCCATTAATAATAAACAAATTGTTGCTTTGGCAGAATTCTATAAGTTGTTTTCCATAAGCGTTTATTACCGGATCCGCTGATCGCCTGTTTATGGGTAAATTACATTTCAGTAAGCAATCTAACACCTGCATGCTCTCACTGTACAAAGTATCATCATTTTGTTGTTTCGAAATAAAATCATCAACTATGACAAAATCATCCAGACAAGCAGTTCTGGAGTTAAAATCTCCAAACAGAATAACATTTTCGGTATCTGAACAAAAACTACTATACTCAGTATGAATTGCAAGGTATGGGTCCTCATGGGAATACTTTGATCCGGTTGGCGGTATATAAACAATTCCGCACAATATATCAGTATTTAAATGGGTAAGACGATTTGAAATGCTAAACCACTGAATAAGTTTAGATTGGCTTTCATGTGTTTTGATAAATGGGAATATCGAAGATTTTACATTCAAAGCAGTACCACCGGATCTATACCTTGACCGTTTCTTCCTATTTTGACATATAATTTCATATCCGGGTAATTGTATCAAGTCTATGTCATCTAACTTTGTCTCTTGCACACCAATTATGTCATACGAATGAATCAATTCTACAAATTCCGGATAATTTAATTTACTTCTCAGGCCACAAGATTAATAGCTAAAAACTTCAAATTTTTCTTAGAAAAAGTTTCAGATGTCTGACGTTTAGTATTCTGTTCGTAACCCGGTTCATCTGACACGCTTAATCTGCTCAGTGTGTTGCTTCCCACGGATTGCTAATGTTCATCGCCGCTGACCGCATTCCTGTCTGGCGAGTTATCACGTGACTTTGATTGACTCGTTATAGTAATACCTGTATTTTCATCGCCAACAGGTGACAATACACTATTTTGAATGAGCGGCGTGTTAATATTTTCACACAGTACAGTATCGGGCAATGAGTGTGTTTCCATAAGCTCGTCACAGGAAACTTCACCTTCAGATATGGTTTTCGGGATTGTTTCGTCACTGTGTTCGTTTATGTCTGAGCATTCAATTTCATCACTACGCTGTTTTTTAGTGAACGCTTGATCTTCTAATGGTGAAGTCGCTTTCTTTTTACCATGTCCTGTTTGCGGTGTTAACTCGTTGTCATCGTTAACGTTATTCAGATGCCTCCAAGGATTCGGCGTCATAATGTCGTCCGTATTTGTGACGTTTGTAGAGGTTCTATTTCGTGATATAAAATTGGCTGTCGTAGTTGACGTCGGTCGCTGATAACTCCGATTGTCTTTGTCATAATTTTGACGTCGTGTGAAAACCCTGCTGTTGGTCGTGTCACGTTGACGCATATTTTCGTTTCGCTTGTTTTCGTTTTGTTTAATTCTATCTGTTTCCGGAATGTATTGGACATCATTTACGTAAAGTTTGTCTCTCACAAGAACAACTTTATTTGGTTTGTCTTGTTTATATTGTTTCATAATAGGGTATAACTCACGGTACTTTTCTTTTTAATTGTGTCGTTGGGATGTCTCAATTCCTGCTGTAGATGTAAATCTTTTCAACCGTAAACGAGGTTCCATTGTACAAATTCGCAAGTCATTCATCCATTCATCCCACAGGCATGGAGTTAAAAGAGGTCAGCAAAATTGTCAGCCATGATTGCATTAATGACCAAGATAACAATCCGTCTAATAATATTCATGCAGTGTCGAATTCTTTTCAAAATTATTCTTTTAAACTTATCAAAAATCATTTTACCTGCAGTCTTCATGAATATATGTACCAAATCAACGGCTGATTCAGACTCTTGCAGTCGTTTGAGCAGAAGTGTTTTCAGTCCGACATTTATTATGTCCACCCACCAAAGGTGAGGGGGGACATATTGTTTTCAGTGCGGATCCCGGGCGTCGGCGTCCCTGTGACAGATTTCTTGTATGCACAATATCTCTTGAACCAATTAATGTAATTTCACCAAACTTGCATGGATACATCATTGGGACAAATTTAAGAGCTGATTAGATTTTGGTGACCTTGACCTCATTTTCAAGGTCACTGGAGGACTTAGATGACAATTTCTTGTACCCCGTATATATCTTGAACCAGTGGATGGAATTTCACCAAACTGGCATGGATACATCATTGGGACAAGTTTAAGAGGTGTTAAGGTTTTGGTGACCTTGACCTTTTCAAGGTCACTGGACGTCTTTTGAACCAATTGATGGAATTTCACCAAACTGGCATAAGAGGTGTTAAGGTTTTGTTGACCTTGACCTTTTCAAGGTCACTGGAGGACTTAGATGACAATTTCTTGTACCAGTGATATCTTTTGAACCAATTGATGGAATTTCACCAAACTAGCATAAGAGGTGTTAAGGTTTTGGTGACCTTGACCTTTTCAAGGTCACTGGAGGACTTAGATGACAATTTCTTGTAACAGTGATATCTTTTGAACCAATGGATGGAAATCACCAAACTAGCATCTATACATCATTGGGACAAGTTTAAGAGGTCATCAGATTTTGGTGACCTTGACCTCATTTTCAAGGTCACTGGAGGACTTAGATGTCACTTTCTTGTACCTGTGATATCTCCTGAAACAATGGATGGAATTTCACCAAACCTGCATGGATACATTATTGGGACAAGTTTAATAGCTGATTAGGTTTTGGTAACCTTGACCTCATTTTCAAGGTCACTGGAGGACTTACATGACAATATCTTGTACCCACTATATCTCCTGAACCAGTAAATGGAATTTGTCCAAACTTGCATGGATACATTATTGGGACAAGTTTAAGAGCTGATCAGATGTTGGTGACCTTGACCTCTTTTTCAAGGTCACTGGAAGACTTAGATGACAATTTCTTGTACCCACTAAATCCCCTGAACCAATTGATGGAATTTCACCAAACTTGCATGGATAGCTCATTGATACAATTTTAAGAACTTGTTAGATTTTGGTGAGCTTGACCTCATTTTCAAGGTCTCTGGAGGACTTAGATGACAATTTCTTGTACAAGGGATATCTCTTGAACCAATGGATGGAATTTCACCAAACTTGCATGGATACATCATTCGGACAAGTTTAAGAGGTGATTTGATTTTGGTGACCTTGACCTCATTTCAAGGTCATATTCATCTATGTAGGATATCTTTAGAACCAGTGGATGGATTTTCTCCAAACTTGCCTAGATATTTTACTTGTTCAGGCTTTTTATTCATTAGAGGGGATGGGAAATGGCTGGTGGGGGGGGGGGGGGGGGGGGACATCAGTTTTTCTCTGAAAAACATTTCTAGTTTAAGAACCTAGGTCGAAATACCTTGAATAAAATGGTTACAACTGATTTGAAAAACTGATAGCCTCGGTTAAGAAGTTGATCCATCAGGCCCGGGTTGATCAAAACAAAATTTAATCATAGCATTAGTGAACGAGACACTACATTTTCAAACAAATTGCATCCCCGAACACTGCCATGTTTTGTCGAAAAATGTTGAGAGCTTTTGCAGTGCATACGTTCCTTCCATTATTTCGGCAAAAATATTAGCTCACTTGATTTTAAGTGACTGTAAGACTGCAGGATTCCTTGACCACGACTTCGTTCTGCTAAGTATGTTTTGAACAAGTGGGACGAGAGTTTCAGTAAAAGCGTTATAGTCGGTAATGTTACTCGACACTCCTGCAAAACAAATGAGGCTTAAGTGTGTTCGTTTCCCGTTCGTCGCCTTAATTCATTTCCAATGTAATAAATATGAGCCACGACACGAGAAAACGAACAAGGTGTTTATGCGTTCAGCGCAAACTCAGATCAGCCTGGGCATCCGCCCAGTCTGACCAGAGTCTTCACTGTCCGCACGGAGGGAGGTACATGTAGCTTAGACCCTTAGCTATCCTTTAAGCGCTCAGGGAAGAGTCTGATCAGACTAGGTGGATGCCCAGGCTGATCTGAGTTTGCGCAGGGCGCACAACCCCTTTGTTTGTTTTCTAGTGTCGCGGCTCATATGTTATAATGAATGTCAAATGTCATTTGCAGGGAAATAAATCTAATACATGCATGTGTAAAAATGTAAAAATAATAGCCGCCATATATCATATTAAGTCCTTAAGGCTGAGAAAATTATTTCGTGGAAAGTGTCCGGATATCCACACTAATTCTTGTCTGAAGGTCAGCAGTATGTTTGTTGGAAAACCGTTGATGATAACATTTTCTCAGCTTCCTTCTAGACGGTGGTAAACGAAGTAGGCAACGGTATACGTTGTATGTCGGTATCCGCAGATGTTTGTCGGTTTCTGGCGGAATTGCCCCTTTGTTGAAATATGTCAGAAATCTATATGAACAAAACCTAAACCGCGGAGCTTTAGTTAGAGGTTGCTTGGTTAGGCCGCGAACTCGGTCGTAGATTATAAGACAAGCAAAACCTACGTAAGGGTCATACTAAACACCGTTCAGAATGGAACACCGGAACGCTTCCGGGGTTAGGGGTTAGTGTGATGGTGGTGTTCAGATTAGTAGATAGAATGCAGGTTTGGTTGAGATTGAAATGTATATTAGCATCTGGGCACTTGACATAATGTGTAATTTAGAATATGGTCCGACATTTTATTGTCGTTTTTTAGCTCACCTGGCCCGAAGGGCCATAGTGAGCTATTGTCATACCAATGCGTCCGGCGTGTGTCGTGTGTCGTCACGAAATTTGTCCGTCAACACCTAAAAACAAATATTCAAACATCTTCTGTAAAACTACTGGTCCCATGGTTCTCAAATTTCACATGGAGCATGACCTGACTCCAGGGTCTCAGAATTGTAAAATTGGGTCAGGTTGAAAATCTAAGATGGCCGCCGTTACTAAAAATAGCAAAAAGAACAAAATCAACTTCTTCTCCAGAACCACTGGGTATATTTGTCTGAATTTTGGCATGGAACATCAGTGAAACCTTGGTATTCAAAATTGTAAAAATGAAAAAAATCTGTAGCGGAGTTTTGTCACAGTGACCTACTTTCTGTTTACCTGTGTAATTTTGCACAAATGCCAATGTCAAAAACTGACCTATTTAAACAACTTCAAACAACTTCTTCCCTAAAACCACTGAACCCATGGATCTCAAATTTCACATGGAGCATGACCGGACTGCAGGGTTTCAAAATTATAAAATTGGGTCAGGTCAAGAATCCAAGATGGCTGCCGTTACTGAAAATAGCAAAAACAACAAAATCAACTTCTTCTCCAGAACCATTTGGTATATTTGGTTGAAAGTTTGCATGGAACATAAGTGGGACCTTGGTATCAAAAATTGTAAAAATAAAAAAAATCTATAGTGGAATTAGGTCACAGTGACCTACTTAGCGTTTACAAGACCGATTTTGCTCGAATGTCAATATCTAAAGAAAATGCAACCAATTCTGATCAAATTTGGTCAGAAATGGTTCTTGAATGAAATTATTTCAACTTTGTGCCAGTTGACTATCCAAGATGGCCACCATGGGGGCCGTTACTAAAAAAAAGCACAAAGATAAAAATGACAATTTCTCAAGAACCCTTGAATGGAATTGGACCAATTTTGTGTCAGAATGTTCCTTGCATGAAGCCGTTTCGATTAATTGCAATTTGGCATTCCAAGATGGCCGCCATCTGGTGTTACTATAAATAGCACAAACATAAAAATGACAATTACTCAAGAATCGTTGAATGGAATTGGACGAATTATGTGTAAGAATGTTCCTTGCATGAAGTCATTTCGATTAATTGCAATTTGGCATTCCAAGATGGCCGCCATCTGCCGTTACTAAAAATAGCACAAAACATGAAAATGACAATATCTCAGTAACCGCTGAATGGATATTGATGAAATTTGTGTCAAAATGATTCTTGCATTGAGATGTTTCAAAAATATCTAACTGTAGACTAGTCATATTGGCCTCTGTTACTAAAAATAGAAAAATGTGAAAATTAGAAAATCTCAATGGATTTGGGATAATTTTGTGTCAGAATGGTCCTTTCATTAAGCTTTTTCGATTTTTTGCATTTCGGCATTCCAAGATGGCCGCCATCTGCTGTTACTAAAAATAGCACAAAACATGAAAATGACAATATCTCAGTAACCACTGAATGGATTTTGACAAAATTTGTATCAAAATGATTCTTGCATTGAGATGTTTCAAAAATAACTAACTATAGACCAGTCATATTGGCCTCTGTTACTAAAAATAGAAAAATGTGAAAATTAGAAAATCTCAATGGAATTGGACCAAATTTGTGTCAAATTGGTCCTTGCATGAAGGCTTTTCGATTTTTTGCATTTTAGCAATCCAAGATGGCCGCCATCTGCCGTTACTAAAAATAGCACAAAACATGAAACTGGCAATATCTCAGTAACCCCTGAATGGATTTTGATGACATTTGTGGCAAAATGATTCTTGCATTGAGGTGTTTCAAAAGTAAATATATAAAGACCAGGCAAGTTGGCCTCTGTTACTAAAAGTAGCAAAATGTGAAAATGAGAAAATCTCAGTGGAATTGGACCAGTTTTGTATCAGAATGATCCCGTTGCACAATAGCCAGGTGAGCGATATCAGCCCATTTCGGCCTCTTGTTTTGCGATGTCTTGTGTCATTTCATTTCTACATGTCTTAAAGAAATTGGATGGAAAAATTTGATAGATATTTTCTTAAGTGCTATTTTGACACGCAAAAGCAGAACCTTAAGGACTAGAGTATAATCATTCCCGTCATTGTTGAGAGGTTAGCGTACGAATTACTTGCCTTCATGGGAAACAGCGTCATTAGCAAGTTATCCTCGAAGTTAAAAGTCCAGTAGGTTCATTTAGCCGTCACGTATCACTATGTTGTCAAACTGACCCTAGAATTTAATAGTTATTTTATCCCCTAAGGAGTGTATTAGTTGTCTGTAATTACTCTCGAGGAACGGATATTTCTCTTTAACAGAAAGGGTGAAAGAAACATTCTCAGTTAAAAATGGCCGAGTGTCTAGACAAGAAAAAATATCTGCGTCAAGAAAAACTCGACTCAATGCTTGTAAAATCTACTGGCCGATAGGACAGCGCGCACTCTTACACTTTTATAAGAGCGTTTGCATATCCCTTATAGTTACTGGACCGTGTGGAAAATTAAGTAGCGGACTGCAGTGCTTGGAGCAGCATGCACATGCGCATAGACTGGTATGGGGAATTCAATACCACATCTGCATTGAGACGGCTTTGTTCAAGACGCAGTAACTGTTCATGACATACTTGAAAAGAACACAAATAGCCATATTAGGCTAAGATACGCTATATTTAGTTGAATTTGGGAACTTGGGATTCTTATATCATTTTCTTCTGTATGTTTGACATTTCGACAAGGGCGTAATTTTACTGATTGACAGAACTAGTACAGAAAAGGAACGATTGATATTGTAAGTTGTATGACCAAAGCCACACTTTCGTTAAATGGACCAGTGTTGATTCAGTTGTCTCATTTTGAACAATTCCATGATGATTTCTACAAGTTCATGGGGCGTCAGTTTTGACGTCACGAATGGTTTGTGTCTACAGATAAACACTTTCTTATTATTGATGATGGTCTTACACGAATGAGAACTGTGTAGAACGCGCTTGATTTTTGTAGCCGTCGGACCCGGACGTGATTGCAAAAACTTGCATGGATTCCTGTTTGCTTCTCTGGATGATAATGCTCTTTGGAATGGGTCAACTCTTCAAGAAAAGAATTTGCTTCTAAAAGAGAGAAGGGAGGCAAAAATAGTAGAGATGCTTCCTCTGAAAGCATACCCATCACCTTTATATTGCTTATTAGAGGTATTTTGGCAGTTACTGTGGCTTGTTTACTGTACTTCAGGCTCTAAACAATTCCCCCTTTTGCAGAAGGCAATTCCCCCGGGCATTTAATAGCATTAATACGATATTACTTTTCTTGGGCGATGAGACTGTTCCAGAAAGGTCTATTCCTCATGGAAAAATAAATGCTCTTAAAAAATGCTCTTAGAATTCTGTCTATAAGATCTGACCGCAAGACCAAGGAGGCAATATAGAAATTGGAAGAGTTGAAAATTCTCCTGATTCTGTATGATCCCAAACATATTTCCACTAGACAATAATTACTTAGCTTCAGGTATTGAGAATAATTGGAATAACTTACGAATGGCTCATATATTAAGTCTCCCAGAAAGCATGTGCGAGTATCATGGATAATCTTTAGATGATTTTGACGCATACCCACGACGACTGCTTTCGTGGAAAATATGGGCAGCTTATCTCAAACGTTTTACAAAATACGTTTCTGTTTTACTGAATTTGCATCCTTGCTAAATTATAATACATGCAGATGCTGATAGAAAACGTATTTTGCTGTAGTCTTTTCGATTCTCTTTTATTGATTGTACTAATGCAAACTATTTTTCTTTGTTTCTTTTCCAGGTAAGTGGAATTTACAGTTTGCTGATTGAAACCATAAACAGGTTTGATTGTTTTATAATTTAAGAGCACGATTTTCAAAGCATTGCTTTGGCTGTGTGATCGGTTTTTCTAAAGCCAAATATCTACATCGTAGTCATGATGAGAATACGCTTTCAACAGTATTTCAGTCATTTCGGGCAGTGCTGTGAGTGTGATGAAATATATAACAACTGTGATCAGCCCAGGTTCGATTCACTACCTCAGGATTGTCAGTTTAGATATTAAATTCTCCAGAAAGCACATCTTAACCACCATCATTGTCAGCTAGAACTACTCAGAAAACTTCAAGGAAAAACTTGTTCCAGCTGGTTTGGGAGGCAACTATGTTACATATCGTATGTTGTTACCTATAGATAGGTTTTAGAACTTTTCTGAACAGTGACGATACTGCATTTATCCAGCTAAGTGGAGTTTTGGATGATGATCTAATTCAGTGTGTGGATTTGATTAGAAGTTGAAATACTAACTTATTCAGCCTTACCATTGAGACGGCATTGCCTGAGCAAACATTTAAGACTCAGTTCAGACCGCTCCATAGTAGCGGTCCGTTTCTTGGGAGCAGTCTGATATGTGTCCGTACTATTTACCAATATGCCAGCAATATATGACATATTGCGAACTAATTTGAGACGCGCCACGACATAACCAACAAAGTGGCATGTGTGTTGTATGTTAAGGGACGATTCAGATCAGCCTGTGCATCTGCCCTGTCTTTTCAGAGTCTTTGCTGTGAGCTTAAAGGGAAGATAAGGGTCTAAGGATCTCCATGCGGACAGAAAGGATTCTGATCAGACTGGGCGGATGCCCTGGCGGAATTGAGTAGCTGGGCGCTCAAGCCTTCGTTGGTTTTGTCGTGTTGCGGCTCAGTTGTACATATTAAATTTGCAAATGAGTGCAGTAGTCAGTTATGGTTTCCCAATATTTAGAGCAAAAGCATCGCGCACTTACAACAGTTGAGTCCCGTTACCTCAACATTGATATCTCAATCACTCTTTTGATTGGAAGAATTTAGCTTAGACGCATTTCTATTTTTCATTTCAACTCCTGTTATCTCCAATTACTGATATCTTAAAGTAAATTTTCTGTGACCAGAAAATTTTCTTGATGTCTGTAGTGCGAGATGAACTTGGCATTGGAGATATCGAGAGCTGACTGTTATCTATACCACAAATTCAGTATAGATGTAAATGGAACACACTTGCCAGTTTCCCAATATTTACAGCTATAAAGGTATTGTAACGCCTCTTAGTGTCATTTCGATATCAGACACTAACGTTACCACATATTCGCTATAGATCGTCATTAAACACTCAAATCAGTTTTTAGAAGTTTTTCATTCCCAAGAACATGCATAGCATTGTGTTTCATTTGTCAAGTTTTTAATAAAACTCTTGATCTTCAAATTAAAAGAGTTGTACTAGTAAGCACTCAGTTTTGTGTACGAGGGATGGTCGGAAAATACTCGGACTTTTGCTCTTCCCCAAACAATGTCAATATTTTTCGAAACTTCTTTTTAGTCCTTTTCAAAGTACTCCCACATATGCATATGCCTTTCCACTGGGAACTTTTGCATTTCCTCTGCAAACCATTTAGTACCATTTAGTAGACCTACTGCAGAGGTACAGATTTATAGCTGTAATCAAAGTTCTCATATGGTCTCATATTTGTTTCCATCGAGCCTTTTCGATTCGGGAAACAAATTTAAACCGCAGACGGGTGGAGGTGGAGGAAGGGGGTGGGGTTGGGGGGGGCACTGTCTGGGCTTTATAGAGGGAGGGCAACTATTGCCTCTTGAAGGAGTTGATAAGTTCTGCTGTAGATGAGGTAGTATGAGAGGGGGCATTGTCATGCGAAAGAATGACTTTTTTTTTCTAGGCTATCCTTGGATGCAACTTAAGAGTCCATTGTAGCCCTAACACAAACCTTGTTTAAATGCTAAAACTTTTGTATATACACACTTCTCATTAAAAAACTGACCGGTATATAGGCGATAGAATGTAGTGTTTACTGATGTATGAAACATGTAGGTAGCTGCTTGTGAAAAAAAGGAACATGAAAAGTCCGGGTATTTTCCGACCACCCCTCGTACTTTCCTAATCAAAGGTTAAAGAATTCAAAATGTATTATGCAGGTGATAAGGACCGATATTATTGTTTTCAAAAAACAAAAGCACGCAAGACCAGATTGCACTTAGTACTACGGTAATGTTTAAAGTCATTGTCTTCGATTGTCTTATCTTTCTTGAACTTATTTACGACGCTGCTGTCAACTTAGTTGTTTGCTGCGACATTTGCTTAGTGACAGCGGGTAAATGTTTGTTATTTTGACAGAATTTTGAAGTTTTATTTTTATCTTATAATGTGTTTTCTGAGAAACTTATATAAATTAATTAATTAGTCGCCGGTAAAACGCAATCCCATCCTTTTAGAGTTCCTTTTCTGGGAACGGCTGGAAAGATCTTAATTCAAGTTGCTGGGCGTTGACTTAAAAGATTCATACGGGCGTTGACTTAAAGTAATCTTCGCTGGGGAAGACTTTTAAGCACTAGATATTCAGATAGTTAGCAAAGAGACAACACTTGTGTAATGATGTTAATTAAACTCACAATTTCTTATTTCTTTACACAATTCCGCGTGGTGATTTGTTTAAACATTTAACGTGGTAATATTTAAAGTATTTATTCAGGCAAGTTGGCAATATTAACACATTTCAGTTCACCTCACAAACAGCGTTAAGTACTTCCTGCTTACGCTTAATATTGATATTTAAACCAGATCTTGATTATTTAGCACAACCTTACTGGCACAACCAACCTTATTTGGGTTACTGTTGCAGAAATATGGTCCATATGAAATATATCAGTATGTTTTCGACTCTTGTTTTGTCCCAAGAAAAATACCGCCCATGGGGAACGAAGCTTTCATATTTGTGGTAATGGTCACGTGGCTAAGTTGGTCTACATACTTAAATATGGTGAATGCTCTAAAAAGCCTCCCTCTCAAGAACCAGGTGACCCATATATTCAGGAACTTTCTTTAAAGACAGACCTTTTATCACATGCATAGCCACCGTTTTTCCAGTTAAATATTGGCCAATGTGAATCTGGAAAAATGAAGCCGCGTACTCGTAGAATGGTGTCAGCAACTGTGTCAGGCATATATCGTTAGACGAGTTTGATTCGGACGTAGATAATAAACACAAATCAACACAAAGAGTCTCATTTTTAGAAGAAGATTGATTAGATTGCCAAGTAAACGTTGGAAATTTGCGTGATTTAAGAACATTTTCATTAGTGTCGGTAACATTAAAGGAGTATGATGCTTTTACAGAATTACATATAGTATAATAAAAAGCGACAAGTTTGTAAGCAGTAGTTTCATTAAGCTAGTAGGGTAAACACAGGAACAATACTCCTGTATTTTTTCTCAATTTTTCATTGCGGTTATTGTGTAGTTACAGTAAGCATGCTGGCGATTCAGAAAACGAAATATATCTTTAATAGACTTAACATGAACAGTTTGAAAAAGATGCTATAGAATTATGTCGCCCACCATAGGGGGGGGGACATATTGTTTTTGGTGTGAGTCCCGTCAGCGTCGACGTCGGCGTCAGCGTAGCTTCTTGTCTGCACTCTATCTCCTGAAGAGATGCATGGGTTTTGTCTAAACTTGTACAGATATATCACTGGGTGAGGGGAAAACTGATTAGATTTTGCTGACCTTGACCTTATTTTCAAAGTCACAGGAGGTCGAAGAATGATAAAAAAATAGCTTGTCCGCATTTATATTTTGGTGACCTTGACCCTATTTTCAAGGTCACAGGAGATCAAACAATGTTGAAAAATGGCTTGTCTGCACCATATCTCCTGAATAGATGGATGGATTTGATCCAAACTGTTACAGATACATCATTTGGAGATGGAAAAGAAGTGTTTAAATTTTGTTGACCTTGACCTCTTTTTCAAGGTCACAGGTGACCTTGACCCTATTTCAAGATCACAGGACGTCTTAACTTGGCAGCATTTAGGGAAAATGAATTTGCTGGAAAGCGCAGGCGGGGGGACTGTTTTTGTCAAAAAACATTTCTTGTTTATCTATAAAAGAGAACAGAATTCCTGGGCTTCACTTTTATTTTTCTTTGAATATTTGATAAATTACAGTTTTATAATAGAACAACATCAACGGTTCAAAATAAATGAATACACGATTGAAGTGATATTCTAAAAAAAAAAAACAAACTACTAACAAGTCTTGTGGAGTTGTCACATTCAACTTGAAATTTCTAGTTTCAAGCTAATTGAAGGAATATGACGATGCGACTGGAATGTGTCATTTAATTCTAGTGCCTTTCTACCATGACACATATCACGTAGTTTCTGAAGAACAAAAGTGTTGTCTTGAATTAATTTTGTCTCCTGGCATTTTAAATGATAAATAGAAAGTATTAGTTGTTCCGAGATTTACTGATAAAGGGATAACATTGTTGTAAATAAGAGTCTTATTTGACTCCCGTTTTGATGTCCTTAATACATTATTGGATTCCGTTTTGATGTCCTTAACCTATAATGGTCGTCAGTTAATTTGTTTTTGTTATCTTATGACATGTTTGATTTTACAATATCTTCTTTAAATTATGCAATACAGCGACTGGTTCTAATATCTTCTTGAAATTATGTAATACAGTGAATGGTTTTTTAGACTAATATCGCGTGGTTGAGCTACCTTGAAACCCACAAAATTGTTTGGATATTCAGCAACAATATTATTGGTACAGCAATTAATCATAATTTATGAATGCATCACATCAACACAGAACCTTAGACTATATCCTTAAACGAAATGATTTTTTTTCACCCCTTTTATTACCGTATTTGAGCCGCGACACGAGAAAACAAACAATGTGGTTGTGCGCCCAGCGCAGACTCAGATCAGCCTGGGCATCCGCCCAGTCTGATCAGAGTCTTCGCTGTCCGCGTGGAGGTAGCTGGAGGTAGCTTAGACCCTAAGCTACCTTTTAAGCACTTAGTGAAGAGTCTGATCGAACTGGGCGGATGCCCAGGCTGATCAGAGTATCCGCTGGGCGCACTTCCACATCGTTTGTTTTCCCGTGTCGCGGCTCATTTATTCCGTTATGAGACAGTTTAACCTTCCAAATCTCCGCAGAAATGTAAATCAGTCTTGTGAAATTCAGCCATAAAATGGGTTATCGCTTCCAATACAATTCCAAAGATCTAGATCCGTCTTGCAAGACGGATCTAGTGAAAGGGAAACACTAACCTAAGAAATTCAATATTGGACATTTAACAAAATAAGTTCTAAAATAATTTGCCATTAAGAGCAATGAAGACTTTCAGCAAGTTTGGATTTCTGTTTTCACACTTGTAGCTAGTTTCGGCTAATAAAGTCTCATCAGTGCTCTAAAAATTGACCTGACTGTGAAAGTCCGATGAGATTCTGGTATCAGCTAGTTTAAGCTATTGATGTGACATCAAAAACCAGTAGAAATGATCTGACAACGAAAATCAGATATTGGGTGAATTCGGCTGTAAAACGGTTCTGTTTCATGTCTGGAATGACCCCAAATATCCGTATCTGCTTGAATTAAACTATAAGATAACGTTTTTCCTTCAAAACTACATAGAAAAATCTAGATTCAAAACGAGCTTTGGGGTTGTTGAAAACCCACATCTTATAAGCGGAGAAATAGGGTATGACAACAAACTAGAAGAAAATGTTGCTGTTAATTTGGAATGAGCATTATAGACTAACCAGTCTTTGAATCGACTACCCAATTAAAATTAAGAAATAACAGTATGCTTTTTTTCTGGTTTCAATACCAGATTTTGTCAGGGTCACTGATGAGGCTTTATTAGCCGAAACTACGTAGTCTGGCCCATGTTTCTACTTCTGTATTATTCTCTGCTCTTGAAGGAACTTTTTAAGATTTTAATATGTAGAATATTATCTGGAAAGAAAAGGTAAAAACAATTTTCGTTTGAAACAGTGCAGCGCAGACTCAGATCAGCCTGGGTATACGCCCAGTTTTATCAGACTCTTCCTTAAATGCTCAAAGGGTAGCAAAGGGTCTAAGCTACCTCCATGCGGACAGCGGAGACTCTGATCAGACCGGGCGCACAACCACATTGTTGGTTTTGTCGTGTCGCGGCTCATATATAAAAGATTTAACTGTAACCGTAGATGGTTTAAAGTCTTCAAGCTATTTGTTAACCATCCCTCAAAATTATTGTAACTCTGGTACGTAGTTTTATTATTCTAACTCATAATGGTTTCAGGGGAGACCAAAGATGTGCTAAAATAAAGACAGTGCAGATTATATTTTATTTACATCCTTTGAGATCAGAGGATAGTTTCTGACAAATCTAAAATTTGAGATCGATTTAGACTATTATTTTAGATCATCGTCTTTCATATTATTTGGATCCTTTTGAAATTCATCATTCTTTGAATCCACTGCCCAATTGAAATTGAGAAATTACAGTATACTTTTTTCTGGTTTCGTCAATAGATATTGTCAGGGTCACTGACGAGGCTTTAGTAGCCGAAACTACATAGTTTGGCCCATGTTCCTACTTCTGTACATGTATGTATTCTCTGCTCTTGAAGGAATTTTTTAGATTTTAATTTTACCTCACTGCAGCTGATGTTGTGCCGTGTAGCGGCCGTAAAACGTCTCCCCGTACATCATCCATAGTGCAGATTATATTTTATTTACATCCTTTGAGATCAGACGACAGTTTCTGAGAAATCTAAAATTTTAGATCGATTGAGATTATTATTCTAGATTATCGTCTTTTATATTATTTGGATCTTATTTGGATATTATTTGGATCCTTTTGAAATTAACCAGTCTTTCAATCAACTGCCCAATTAAAATTTAGAAATTACAGTATGTTTTTTTCTGGTTTCGTCACCAGATATTGTCAGGGTCACTGACGAGGCTTTAGTAGCCGAAACTATGTAGTCTTGCCCATTTTCCTACTTCTGTATGTATTCTCTGCTCTTGAAGGAACATTTTAAGATTTTCATTGTCGTGTAGGGTACATTGTACCTATGAATTGAATGACGATTTTATCGTGTTACTGACTTTCACAGTTGAAATGGGCATTGTGCACTGTTTGGAAAGAAAGAGGTGGAATGCAGGGTTGGCTCAGTTTATCTAAATATCAGACGGTCCTGACTTAGCAGATAGATATGAAATGTAATGGAATAACCGCGTTCCTATTAGATAATAGAAGGTTTGAAGATTAGGCCAGATACTGGCGGACTCGTAGCGTCAAAAGGGTTGACTTTTATTGAGTTGTTTCCTTGGCCTTGGGGAGCTTGATACGAGATATTCGACATACTGCTAAGATTAAATCAGATCCTTGTGCAGATGAGGCTAAAAACTAATGCCTGAATTATTACAAGAAGTAAAAGCTAAGAGGCACATTGTTGAAGATGTCATTGACATGCTAATATACCAGCATAACACGTTTATAAAGCCAAGTACTAGTGTATGAAACTGCACTTATTGACCAGGAGTCATTTTCTATTAATTGAGGTCATGCGAACCGAACAACCAACTAAATGTTTTGTACCACTTCAGTAACTGAGGGTGAGGTTGGGCCTGTAAAATCGATTTAAGCCCCCCAGTAATTCATTACTGACCGTTCCAAGGCGGTAGTTCTGTTGTGGTTCTCTGTTGCCTGTTTTTGGTGTCAGAGTTTCTGTGATGTTTTACCTTATGTATGTTCTTATTATTTTTGGTTCGGTTTGGGTTGCTGAGTGGCCACCTTTTGGGAACAAGCTGCTCACTCGGTTGACCATATGTTCTCTGTATCTTGATTATTTGTAATCTTAGTTGTTTCCAACTATGGTTTGAGGGCTGGATTTGGATTTTGATTGTTTCAGTTCCTGGTCTTTGCATACTTTTTACTTTTATGATACTGGCTTTAAATAACAATTCAGCTTTTGCAGCCGATAAAGATTTTGAAGACGTCTGACTTCTCTGTATGCAATAAGATACCATTAATCTAATGAATGCCGTTGATAAGGCGGTGGAGTTTGCGTCAAGAAGTGTCAGCTGGGAACTTTGTTTTGTAAGATACTTATAACCTGTTATTGCGTAGTGGATGGTTCAGTTTCACAATTTGGCCATTTCCAGTATAAAGATTGTCGATTATGAAATATGTCATGTTTTTTTTCGTCAGAAATATTTTAGTTTTATGCTAATAGCAAACAGTGTAGACCATGATAAGACGCTGCATTTTGTGGCGTATGATATGGGTCTGTACTGTTTGCCGGTATCCCTTGTTTTGGGAAGCTAGGCATTTGCAGGCAATCGAATTTTTAGCTCACCTGAGCCGAAGGCTCACAGGTGAGCTTATAGTATAGGCAGGCATCCGTCGTCCGTCGTCCGTTGTCCGTCGTACGTCGTACGTCGTCCGTCAACATTTTCAAACGACATCTCCACTGAAACTACAAGGCCCATTGTAACTAAATTTCATATATAGCATCTATAGGCAGGGGGAACCAATAATACTGTTTTTTATCCAAATTGCTTCGGAACTTTAGTTGCTATGGCAACTTAAAGTTTCCATTGACTTGTATGGGAAAAATTGAAAATTTGCATTTATTGCTATGTCAGTGCAGATATTTTGACAAAACTTTTACAGAAATGTTCCTTGAGTAGTCTTCCATGAACCACATGAAATTTTTGTCAATTGCACAATTTGGCTGGTTGCCATGGCAACCGAATGGTTAAAAATAGAAAAAATATTAAAAAATCATCTCCTCAGAAACTATGCAACCAATAAAGCTCAAACTTCACAGAAAGGATCTTGGCACTGCCCTCTATAAAAGTACTGTTTTTCTTGGCAATTGCTTTAGCAGTTTGGTTGCTATGGGAACTTAAAGTTGCCATTGACTTATAATGGCAAAATAGAAAATTTGCATTTATTGCTATGCCACTGCAGATATTGTGACAAAACTTTTATAGAAATGTACCTGGAGTAGTCTTTAACCAGCCTTGTTAAATTTATACAAATTGGGCAATTTTTCTGGTTGCCATTGCAACCGAATAGTTAAAAATGGAAAAATATTAAAAAATCATCTCTGCATAAACTGTGAGGCCAATAAAGCTCAAACTTTACAGAAAGAATCTTAGTACTAGCCTCTATAGAATTACTATTTTTCATGGCAATTACTCCAGCAGTTTGGTTGCTATGGCAACTAAGAGTTTCCATTTACTTATAATGGGGAAAATGGAAATTGGCAATTTTTGCTGTCTCACGGCTTTTATTTAGATTTTCTTTCTACAGAAATGTTTCTTGAATAGTCCTCTATATTTCATATGAATTTTCTCCAAATCACTGAATTTGATTGGTTGCCATGGCAAAATATAGGGTAAATTTTCGAAAAAAAAAAAAGAAGAAAAAATGAAAAAATCTTCTGCTCAGAAGCCATATGGGGGATGAAGCTGATATTGTGCGAACATGTTGATGACAGAAGCCTCTACATGAATTTTGTTTTTCTTCCAACCCAATAAGAACTTTTTTTTTTTTATATTTTATTCATATAAAGTTGACACACTCACAACACACAACATTTCACAATACATTATTACTTATACTTGTAAACACGAAAAACAGTCTTCCTTGCAAATTAGCAAGCTAATTATCTGAATATGTTTAGGTGCACAGCAATTTCCCTCTCTCCAATTTTCAGATTTTTGTCGCAATTAATAGTTATAAACTTATAAAGAAATATAAAGTGTGTAATGATATTTCTGAAAATGGAGAGAGAAAAAAGGAAAAGATCAATCCCTGCATCTGCTCATTTTGGTCAGAGAATTATCATTCGCACCAATAGCCAGTGGAATTATAAACACATAACAGCAAAATACTGCAATCGAACATACCGCTGCACTATCCAATTAAACCCACTATTTAAAGTCAGACCAATAAGAACTTTGGTTGCTATGTCAACTTATAGTTTCCATTGACTTATAATGGGGAAAGTGAAGCCATGAGGAGGATGAAGCTGATACTTTGCATACATATTAATGACATTAGCCTCTACCTAAAGTATATTTCATATTATCATTGCCCATGTGAACTGGTTGCTATGGCAACTTAAAGTTTCCATAGACTTACAATGGGGAAAGTGGACATTTGGTATTTATTTCTGTGTTACGGCAGATATTTTGACAAAAGCTTTACAGAAATGTTCCTAGAGTAGTCCTTTATCAGCTATAAGAATTTTGCCCAAAGACCTGATTTTGATTGGTTGCCGTTGCAATTGAAGGGCCAAATTTTCAATTTTTTCATTTTTTTTTCCCCAAAGATCTTCTTCTCAGAAGCCATTAAGGGGGGATAAAGCTTATTTTTCTGCATAAATGTTTGTGATATTATCCTCTACATAAATGGTGTGTTTTATTGCTGTTGTGCATGTTGTTTTGTTGCTGTGGCAACTTAGTTTTTCCAACATAACCTCAGTGCTCAGGTGAGCGATATAAGGCCATTGGCCCTCTGGTTAGAAACTAGAACTGACAAAAGCAGAATATCTCCCGCTCACAAACTACCTTCATGGCGGAGAAAGATACTCATTTATTCTTGCAAGGCTTTTCACAAGATTTTCTCTTTTTAGCTCACCTGAGCACGAAGTGCTCAAGGTGAGGTATTGTGATCGGTCTTTGTCCGTCGTCCGTCGTCCGGCGTCAACTTTTGCTTTAAACGACTTCTTCTCCAAAACTGCTAGCCGGATTTCGAAATAATTTCACAGAAATGTTCCTTGGGGTACTGTATACCAAAATTGCTCAAATGGTTCCGCTCCGCTGAACAATATGGCCGCCAGAGCTAAAAATAGAAAAACTTTTAAACGACTTCTCCTCCAAAACTGCTGGGCCAATTTTAAATTAATTTCACAGAAATGTTCCTTAGGAGACCCTCTACCAAAATTGCTCAAACGGTTCCGCTCCGCTGAACAATATGGCCGCCAGAGCTAAAAATAGAAAAAGCTTTAAACGACTTCTCCTCCAAAACTGCGGGGCAGATTTTGAAATAATTTCACAGAAATGTTCCTTAGGTGACCCTCTACCAAAATTGCTCAAACGGTTCCGCTCTGCTGAACAATATGGCCGCCAGAGCTAGAAATAGAAAAACCTTTAAATGACTTCTCCTCCAAAACTGCTGGGCCGATTTTGAAATAATTTCACAGAAATGTTCTTTAGGAGACCCTGTACCAAAATTGCTCAAACGGTTCCGCTCCGCTGAACAATATGGCCGCCAGAGCTAAAAATAGAAAAACATTTAAATGACTTCTCCTCCAAAACTGCTGGGCCGATTTTGAAATAATTTCACAGAAATGTTCCTTAGGAGACCCTCTACCAAAATTGCTCAAACGGTTCTGCCCCGCTGAACAATATGGCCACCAGAGCTAAAAATAGAAAAAAGCTTTAAACATCATCGTTTCTAAAGCCAATGGCTCGATTTCAAAAAAAATTCACAGAAATGTTTTACTCATGGCTGTGAACAAAAATTGCTCAAACGGTTCTGCTCCGCTGAACAAAATGGCCGCCAGAGCTAAAAATAGAAATAAATCTTAGAATGACACAGAGGGCACAGTTATGATCCAATCATCATGAAACTTTGTCAGAATGTTTGTCTTAATGAAATCTAGACCATCTTTGAAACTGGGTCATGTGGGGTCAAAAACTAGGTCACTGGGTCAAATCTTAGAAAAACCTTGTGCACACTCTAGAGGGCACAGTTATGATCCAATCTTCATGAAACTTTGCCAGAATGTTTCTTTATATAAAATCTAGGCCAGACTTGAATCTAAGTCTTGTGGGGTCAAAAACTAGGTCACTAGGTCAAATATTAGAAAAACCTCATGTACACTCTAGAGGGCACAGTTATGATCCTATCTACGTGAAACATTGTCAGAATGTTTACTTTCATGAAATTTATACCAGATTTGAAACTGGGCCATGTCAGGTCAAAAACTAGGTCACTAGGTCATTTCTTAGAAAAACAGTGTGAACGCTTTTGAGGACACAGTTTTGTTCTAATCTTCATGAGACTTTGTCAGAATGTTTGTCTCCAATGAATCTGGACCAAGGGTGCAACTTGGTCATGTTGGGTCAAAAAGTAGGTCACTAGGTTAAACCTTAGAAAAACATTGTGTACACTCTAGAGGGCACAGTTTTGATAACTTTGTCAGAATGTTCATATGCCGGAAATCTAGACCAGGTTTGGAACTGGGTCATGTAGGGTCAAAAATTAGGTCATTAGGTTAAATCTTATAAAAACCTTAGGTACACAATAAAGGGTTCATTTTCCATTTAATCTTTGTGAAACTCTGTCAGTCATATGGATGTCTCTGAGGTTAAGTTCACTGGATACTTAGGTGAGCGATCCAGGGCCATCATGGCCCTCTTGTTTCTTTTATAGCAATTCACTCAAAGAAAAATGTAAAATTTGACCCGGTATGCTCGAAACTGATGTCAAAGTGTATCCTGTTTTCAAGTACAGATTTTTTTCTCTCTTTGTTTTCATATAAAGTCTGTTGATATGCCTGTTCCTATTGAACGACGCATACGTACGTTACATATATAGAGAGAGTGTGAAGCCCTGTGAAGCCCTTTCACTGCTCACTACATTTGGAATAGTGAAGTCTCTATAAGATTTGCTAGAGTGTGTAGTCGTGTAGATGACTTTAATGCTCGTAATAAATGTTTAACTGCTAAACTTCTTCAACAGGGCTATCGGTATCATAAGCTTAGAAAGGCTTTTTCTAAATTCTATCGCAGACACCATGAATTGGTTTCAAAATTTGATGTCGGATTAAAATTTCTTTTACACCAAGGCCTATCGGAACCAGAATTTTATGGTGACTTAGTATACAAATTCAAAAAGATTAAGGGTAGGACTGATTTTTCTGATCAATTCCGAAAAATAATAATACGTCACAAACGTATTGGCTATAATTTAAATGTTATGCGACAGTCTGCATGCTTAGTGATTAACCCAATCACGGTTGATATCTTTGCTGCACTCTTTAATTGCACACCGGGGGATCGGTCGTCAGACTCTATGATGGCCCCGACCTAAAGCTATATATTGTAGTTGGTTGGGACCGGAGCCTTTTTGTCTGTTGCTTGGTCCAACGGGGCTCAACTGGTGACCTTCTTTTGCTTCAGATTTCCAGTGGGGTTGTTTGGCAGGATAGGGATCTCCACCTGTCAGACGGCCCGTTGTATCTGTTGAGTCCTCGTCTTTGCTTCTTCATGGTGTTGAAATTTGATTTATGTGTTTACCGTGATGATTCATTGACGAGTTAGAGGGTTATCATGCGAACCGAACAACCAACTAAATGTTTTGTACCACTTCAGAAACTGAGGGTGAGGTTGGGCCTGTAAAATCGATTTAAGCCCCCCAGTAATTCATTACTGACCGTTCCAAGGCGGTAGTTCTGTTGTGGTTCTCTGTTGCCTGTTTTTGGTGTCAGAGTTTCTGTGATGTTTTACCTTATGTATGTTCTTATTATTTTTGGTTCGGTTTGGGTTGCTGAGTGGCCACCTTTTGGGAACAAGCTGCTCACTCGGTTGGCCATATGTTCTCTGTATCTTGATTATTTGTAATCTTAGTTGTTTCCAACTATGGTTTGAGGGCTGGATTTGGATTTTGATTGTTTCAGTTCCTGGTCTTTGCATACTTTTTACTTCTATGACCATCAAAGAAATGAAAGAGAGAGAGAGAGAGGGAGAGAGAGAGAGACTTTTTTTTAGGGGTCCACGTCTTTGTATTTAAATATTTCGGATTTGTCAACGTCTGTGTCAAATAAAATCAAATGTTCTTTTGGAATTGTTTTGACAGATCTTTTGTCAATATCAGCGTACTTCGTAGCACCGAATATATTTCGGTAGCGAGATGTGGCAGACATCATGCGCATTTAACGATTTTACTTGGTATTGGTTAGAAAGTGGAAGCTGCTGGCCGTGTACTTTTTCGTCAACTTTTTATGGCTTCACATTTTAGGGTACTAAAGGAGGAATGCGATCTTTGATCGTAGCACTCCCTGGAGATCTTTTTAGTGTATTTTTGATGTCTGTGACTTTTGACCGAATCTGAAAAGGCCTTATTTGTATGAGTTGTTTCATATGCTTCTGTAATATGTCGCCACTGAATCTGGTGTTATCCAGTATGAAGTAATGCAATTTTGTACTTTGCGGTGCTCAGCTGTAGTGGGTGGTCGGGTCGGGCGATGGTTCTTGGTAACTTTCAGTACGGGGACGTCCCTATAATTTGGGTAATAGCAGGGCAGGGACCTACTGTGCTTGCAGTAGGTGCAAGTGGTGGTTGTTTTGCTATCTTTTGAATTTCTCTCGCCAGTCTTCCTCTATTCTTTTTTTCCCTCTCTTTGAGAGATGGCTAGATATAGACTGAAATACTATCTCAAAGAGCCAATAACAATCAACCAATGTATAGCTGTATTACTCAGAAAAAGGGTCAGTTCGAAGGCAGTGAACGGCAATTGGTACAGTCGATTTCAACGTCCTACCTATAACAACAAATGGGAAAGCAAAACAATAAAGACAGCATACAAAACAAAACAGAACAAGTGAACAGCCAAGAGATCAGCTCTTTTCCAGCAGATGACCGCGAGGCTATCCTGGGTTCGAGGTTATAAAACTTGAGAATAATCTCAAACCCAAAATAAAGCATACTGATTGGCTGCTTCCGAGCATGTGCACGGAATCAGTCAATCAGTGTACTTTATTTTGAGTTCGAGAATGTACTCTGTGTACATGCTCAAACTCAAAATAAAGCACACTGACTCAAGTTTTAAAACCTCTGGGCCTGAACAGTGTATATTGCGTCCAGACCAATTGAAGACGTTATTATTAAACCACAGCAGAAGCACCGCTTCATAATTTTCAGCAATAAATCAGCATGGGTCGGGGAGGGGTCTTAAACTGGCTGTAAATATGCATACCTCTGGCCAAAAGGCAGCGTGCTTTGAATAGAGTAAAACTGATAGCTAAGGAAAAAGTCAAAGACCAATAAAAAAACCCTCAGTAATGACAATATATCGAAACCGAAGTAGTAGCATCGCGTCGGAAATTCGGGAATGATCAGCAATAAACCTCTTGGGGCGTGGAAGGGGGCTTAAACCGGCTGTTCATTCGCATAACTCTCGCTCCAAAGGTAGTGTGCTTTAAAGAGAGTAAATCGTTTACCTACGGAATAAGTAAAGAGCCGACGATTATAGACAACATTAGTAAATCGTAACAGACAGAAGCACCGCGTCATAATGGTCGGAATTGAAACACTGGTGGTGGCGGAGGTGGGGGAGGGGTTAGGGGGCGGGGATTCAACCGGTTGTGCATGCGTATAAAGTATCGTGCTTTAAAATGGATGGATGGATAACTTGCGACGGCCCCTTTATGCAGTGATACTGTATCAGAACGATGTGTGGAAGATAATTAAAGGCTGTTTGCAGTGGAACCCATTTCCGATTGAAAAGATTCTCATGTCTTCAGGGGGTCTCGAAACCGAATCCGCTATATCAACTGGGGCCGTATTCATAAAACGACTTAAGCAGTTGCTATGCTGTTGCTAAGGCTATATTTCTTTGAAAGAGATTCCCTACAACTATGAAATTTGCTCTGGAGGAACAGTCTTAGAAAGACTGTTCCTCCAGACCAAATTTCATAGTTGTAGGGAATCTCCTTTATAGATATTCAGCCTTAGCAACAGCATAGCAACGACTTAAGTGGCTTTATGAATACGGCCCCAGGCCAGCGCTTAAACTACTGAGTAATGGGAGTCCTATGTGCTTTAAAAGAAATTAGTTAAACTTAGGGTGTTTACATTCCCAGAAGACATACAAACATGTTTAATGATGCTAATATAGGCCATTTTTGGTATATATTTTGTTTACGTAACAATTTACTTTCCATTTATGAAATACCAGCTCTATTTCCGCACTTTCATGAAATTACTTACAACATAGCAAGAAAGATGGTTTCTGAAAATTCGCTGTAAACATTTTTGTTGCTTTAAGGAAGGCAATTAGTTAAAACCCATTCGCTTTACTCAGCTCAGGACTGAAATAACCCATGGTACTCTGGCATGGCCTTTCCATTACGCAAAATAAGATACAAAGTTTTCTTTTATAATGAATGCGCTTAATGAACTGCATATTATTTCCGTAAAACTAAAAGGGTATTTGACCTTGGTCGGTCTGCGGCGTCGTATTTTGTAATTTAAGAATTGTATTAGATCTACATTTACTAAACCTTTATGGTTAATATAGCATCTCTAAAACGAGATTAGAAACCCAAAAATACCATGATATTATGGTCATAATGATTCAAACTGCACACTTGATTTGTTCAAGGAAGAGTCATTATCAGGTAGTTGGTGATTAAAGAATTGTATGTTCATTAAAAAAGGTCACACGCAGACAAATGAGCCGCGACACGAGAAAACCAACAATGTGGTTGTGCGCCCAGCGCAGACTCAGATCAGCCTGGGCATCCGCCAAGTCTGATAAGACTCTTTGCTAAGCGCTTAAAGGGTAGCTAAGGGTCTAAACTACCTGCATGCGGACAGCGAAGACTCTGATCAGACAGGGCGGATGCCAGGCTGATCTGAGTCTGCGCTGGGCGCACAACCACATTGTTGGTTTTCTCAAATAATTGGATGCTGCCGCATTTATAATAGTAATACATGTACATAGGTGCCTTCCAAGAAAGAGAGCTTCAGATAAGGGTGGGTATTTAGGATAATTGTGAGATATTTTCTCTTTTCAACAGAACATACGTTGTGACCCTTATTGGTACTGTCTGGTTGAGAGGGTTCTAAAGAGGTGTCACAACTTAGGTGTCTATGGAGTAATATGGGAAATTTTCCATTTATAACCCTTGTTACGGAGTACTGCAGGAAGTTGTCGTGACATTTTAAGGTTGCTCGTTCACTGAATTTGTCGACTTGGTGTTAAAAGGCAACGTAATGATACTTACATAGGGGCACATTTTAAGGTATGTGAGGATTATTCGCTCTCTCAATCTTCATCTAACATGGCGAAAGGTGTGAGAACCGTAGGATAAATTGGTGTGGAAATAGCTCATGCCAGGTTCACCGATGAGGTTTGAATAGCAGAAACTTCAAAGTATGGCCGTTGTTCCTGCTTTTGAACGTGTTCACTGCTCTTTAAGGAACTCTTATAGAATTTAATTTGATTGGCAGTTTCTCTGTTTGAATCATGTAAAGAAGAAACAAAAATACAATTGCGTATCTTTTTACTTTCCTGGATGACCCTTTATGCATAAAACGTTGGAATAACTTATTATCATCGTTGAATTAACGTTACATCAAAGTCAGCGCTGATGCAGTGTTGATGTGTTGGTTCAACGTTGTGTGCCCGGGGTAAAATGCCTTCTGGATAAGACTGTCCTTTAGGCGCAGGCTGCTGAGGTGAGCAATGTTTGGTATTCTGCTCGTAATTTTTAACAGAGAATCGAACAATATTGAAACCACCTTCTTAGAGTGGTTCGAACAGTCTATAGAAATGGAACCGGTTGCTTGATGTGTATGCTGGTGGTGGGCTGGCTGGGGGTATTGCTGAGCTTTTTCGAATGGTATTTTATATTTGGTTGCCACTCTCACTCTGTGTTTCAACAGGGAAGTTGGAGCCACTAGCTGAAACACAGTAGAGGGCTTATAAACAATCTATTTCGGAGGCCAACTAACGAAGACAAATATTGGTGCTCTCTTGCCATGTGTATATTCAAATATCTGTAATGAATAAAATTGGAAGGGAAAAGGGTTCATGCTGATATAGGGAAGAAAAAGAATGTCTTCTTACCTAGGCACCTCAATTATGTCTTAGAGAGAGAGAGAGGTTTAGGTTTTAATTTTGTTGCATCCAGACTTTAGAAGGACATTATTCCTGCATTAGTTCCTTTTGCTCGATTAGTTCGATTTGAGTTTTATCTCTTTCTTTAATCCCGATTCCAGACGTTTAAGTAAGCATCCATTCAGAAAAGGTTGTTTGGTGTATTCTTTGTCATCACGCTCTATCATTTGAGCCGCGACACGACAAAACAAACAGTGACATGTGTGTCCAGCGAAGACTCAGATCAGCCTGGGCATCCGGTCAGTTTGATCGTAGTCTTCGCTGTCGACATGGTGGTAGCTCAGACCCTCAGCTACCCTCAGCGGACGCCCAGGCTGACCTGAGTCTTTGCTGGGTGCACATGCCACTTTGTTGGTTTTGTCGTGTCGTGGCTTATTCAAGCGACTTCGTCAATATTAAATTCCAAGATTTAAAGATACCGCATGATAAAGAATCTGTCACTGATTGTCATTAGCCGGCGATGCCACAAAATCTCTGTAAAGACTTTAATATTCACTATGTCTATAGATTCATGATGCGAACATGGCGTAATCGATCAGACAGAAAGTATGTCCAGATTTGTCTTAGTTTTTGCATCTTGCACCTTTTATATTGCATCAGCTCATTTAAGATCATACATCTTAAGTAGGCCGTAAAACGTGCTATGACGTATGTATATATGAGCCACGACATCACACAACAAAATGATGTATTCGCCCAGCCGCCCAGTCTGATCCGAGTCTTAGTTGTGTGGTTATAGGTTAGTTAAAGGTCCAAGCTAGCCCAATGTCAACAGCGGAGACTCTGATTAGACAGAGAGCGGATGTCCAGGCTGATATGAGTCTTCCCTCGACGCACATGCTACTTTGTTGGTTTTGTTGTGTCGCGGCTCACAAAGCCAAAGATGTCGTGTTAACACTTAAAGCGCAAAGAGAAAAGGTTAAATTTACAAACAACATAGATCCAGATGAGGCGGCCCATCGTGCCTCGCCTCTGATTCTAAACATCTTACCTTGTAGCCATCGAAATATCAATGTGATGAAGCTAGGGCGATTTTTGTTTCTTCTTATTATACGCCCGTTTTGAAAAAACGGACTTATTATGTCATGGCGCTGTCCGTCCGTCCGTCCGTCCGTCCGTCCGTAAACATTCTTGTGCGCGCCATAACTCAGTAACCGTTTGGGATATCTTCATGAAATTTTGTAGGCATATGTATTAGGTAGGGGGAACGTGTCGCGTACAAGAATGGTTGCTCCCCCTTCCTTGGTTTCAAAGTTATGCCCCTTTGATTGATTTTTACCCTACAGGTCTTGTGCGCGCCAGAACTAGATAACTGTTTGGAATATCTTCATGAAACTTCATAGCAATGTGTATGAAGTCCCAACGATGTGTCGCGTACAACAATGGTTGCTCTCCCTTTCTTCCTTTCTGAGTTACATCCCTTTTATTAGTTCTTTCGGCTATTTTTGTGTATACTTATGTTGTGCATACATTAACTCAATAACTGTTTGGAATATCATGATGAAACTTTATAGCAATGTGCATGATCAGAAGATAAAATGTCGCATATAAGAATGGTTGCTCCCCCTTTCTTAATTTTGGAGTAACTTCCCTTTACTCCGTCCATAAACATTCTTGTGTGGGCCATAACTCAGAAACCATTTGGGATATCTTCATGAAATTTTGTAGGCATATGTAGCAGGTAGGGGGAATGTATCGCATACAAGAATGGTTGCTCCCCCTTCCTTAGTTTCCAAGTTATGCCCCTTTGGTTGTTTTTTTTCCCTGCAGGTCTTGTGCGCGCCATTATAACTAGATAACTGTTTGGGATATCTTCATGAAACTTCATAGCAATGTGTATGAAGTCCCAATGATGTGTCGCATACAACAATGGTTGCTCTCCCCTTCTTCGTATCTGAGTTACATCTCTTTTATTAGTTCTTTTAAGCTGTTTTTGTGTATACTTATGTTGTGCATACATTAACTAAGTAACTGTTTGGAATATCATGATGAAACTTTATAGCAATGTGCATGATCACAAGATGATGTGTCACATATAAGAATGGTTGCTTACCCTTTCTTAATTTTGGAGTAACCTCCCTTTGATCATTATTTCTAGGCTTTTCCATTCACTCCATATCTCCTTAGCCCTTTGAAATATTAGAATGAAACTTTGTAGGAATGTGTGTAATAATGGGGCAATGAATCCTGAGCAAGAACCATGACTCTGGCTTGTTTACTGGATTATCTGCCCATTCATAAATTTCCTGTTTACTCTGTAACTCCTTAACCGTTTAGAATATTTTAACACAACTTTATCGAGATTTGTATATTGTCAAGGGAATGTATTAGAACCAAGAATGGTATATCTAGTATATTTAGTATATGAATTATCTCCCTTCTTTGAATTTGGCATTACTTAACTTAGGAGCCACTTCACATTGGAAGCTGATTTTTGGTATACTAATAGTATTTGATGTGTTAAATATTTAAATAATGTTGCCGTCATTAATTAAAGTGTGGTTTCCCCTGTTTGTCTGCCTGTCTGTCCTTTTGTAAACAATCTTGTTCATTCTATAATTCCTTTATGACATTAAAACGGGCGTATTATGCGCCGCTTGCGAAGCCCTTGTTTTTCAAATGTAAACTATGTCGCTTGTTTAAACGGGTCATGATTCGTCTGATAACTTCTGCCCAAATGTCAGTTTATACATGTTATATTGGACTTGCTAAAATGTAGATATGAATCTGGATAAAAAAAAAATCAAAACCTCAATTTAAAGTTGTGTATATAAATTGGATAATCGAGTTGCAACTGTATTAAAGGAAGCCGCTAGTGGTTATCTTTGAATTGTACCAATACTCCAGTAGTTGACTAGCTTCCATCACGCATCAAAGAAATATTAACTGATAAAGGCTAATTGATCTTGTTTTTTTCGATATTTGTAAATTTTCTATCAAATGCATGTTCATGTTTTTTCTCTGAAGAAGATAAAGTACAAAAGAATTTAGTCTGTTTCAATTATTTTAGTATACTTTATCCGATTAAACTTGTTATGCCATTCATAACCACAGAGTAATCTTGTTTTGTTCGTATCTAATCAGGGGCGTAGCTAGGGCCACTTACACAGTACGCACAATTATGTTTTATACTCTTGGAGGGCAATAATAGAGGTCTGTTGGCAGTTAGTATTTAAATTATGCCCAATTAACAACATTTCAGCAAGAAAATACGCAGGTGTGTGTTGAAATTTTGTCAATTTGACCAAATTTCAATACGCACTTGCGTATTTGCGTAATGGAAGCTACGCCCTTGCTAATAGCCGGCTAATTTAGTGTGTTTGCACTTTTTTCTGAGTTCCTACCAGTGAATGCTCAGGGATAATATTTTCTATAATAAGTATTTTTCAGAAAGGCATTGCAATAATATCTATGAAACAATAATTGAAAGGTTTGAAAGGAACAAAATAAATTCTATTAATACTATTGTTTTTATCTGGAAAGTCGGTGGGAGAAATGCCAAGAGTCTTAGAACTGTCTGTTGCGAGAAAATAACTATACTGAAGAAAAACATCAACAATCGGATGAGGTTATTTGGTGTTTGTTATGAGTGTTTTATTTGCAACTCTAGACCCCTTGAACACTGTTTGATTGGAATCATTGCTTCCATTCATGTGGTGAAATCACTTTATCGGCGAATTTCACTATTTTTATCGTGACACATTGCGCAGCTTTCTGTAATTTATGATCCTAAGAATAGGACATTATATAACGAAAGAACATTTGATGTCAGATTAGTTTTAAGATGAATCGTTTGATTGTACGTATTCATAACTGGCACCCAGCGTAGGCGGACTTGGAGTATATAAATTAATTTTGCCCGTCAATGTGTCGTAGCGTTCGATCGTCATTTTGTCCGTTGACCTTCCATTAGACCGAAATCTTGTGTATGCAACTCCTCCGTCATATTTTGATGGGAAATTAGGCATAGTCCCTATTGTTGTGTTTGTATTAGCTAAAGATAGAATTTAGATTCGGCGTTTTTAGCTCACCTGAGCCAGCGGCTCCGGGGGAGCTTATAGGATGGTAAGGCTCCGTCGTCCGTCGTCGTCCGTCCGTCCGTCCGTCCGTCCGTCCGTCCGTCCGTCCGTCGTCCGTCAACAATTTCAAATGACTTCTCCTCTGAAACCGCTGGGCCGATTGTAACCAAATTTCATATGGGGCCTCCTGGGACCTTAGGAACGAAAAGTTGTTCAAACGGTCCTGGTCACATGACCAACATGGCCGCCATGCCCATATATGGTAAAAACCTGAAAAAATCTTCTTCTCCAGAACCAATAGGCCGATGGCCTGGAAACTTGATATGTAGCATCGGGTACGCGTGTACTACCAAGATTGTTCAAATTATGACCTTGGGTTGACCTTGACCTTTTTTACGGTAAGGTCAAATTTGCTTCCATATTTTATATGGCAAGATGCTACAACATAAGATATCTTGGAAACTGTTGAAGATTTTGGGCTAAAAATTGGTATCTAAAGACATCTTAATGACTTCATGAAGATTTACGAGTACAAGAGGTCAAGGTCATTCTTTGACCTTTGACCCTGAACTCTCATATTTTGATAAGTTCTAACTATCTCCTCAAAAGCCACTGGGCCAATTGAAACCAAATTTCATATAGAGCCTTCAGGGGTTGAGGGAACAAAAATTTATTTATACGGTCCAGGTCACATGACCAACATGGCCATCACGCCCATATATGGTAAAAACCTTTAAAAATCTTCTTCTCCAGAACCAGTTGACCGATGGCCTTGAGACTTGGTATGTAGCATTGGGTACTGGAGTACTATCAAGATTGTTCAAATTATGACCTTGTGTTGACCTTGACCTTTTTTACGGCATGGTCAAATAATGGAAAATGCTAGAACATGAGATTTCACGATAAGTTTTGAAGATTTTGGCCTAAAAACTGGTATATACAGTCATCTTAATGGGTACCAGAAGATTTGTAGTACAAGAGGTCAAGGTCATTCTTTGACCTTTGACCCAGAACTCTCATATTTTGACAGTTTCAAACAATCTCCTCAAAAACCACCAGGCCAATTGTGACCAAAATTTTTATAGAGCCTCCAGGGGTCGAGGGAATGAAAATATTTTCTAACGGTCCTGGTCACATGACCAACATGGCCACTATGCCCATATATGGTAAAAACCTTTAAAAATCTTCTTCTCCAGAACCAATTGACCGATGGCCTTGAGACTTTGTATGTAGCATTGGGTACTTGAGTACTATCAAGATTATTCAAATTATGACCTTGTGTTGACCTTGACTTTTTTACAGCAAGGTCAAATATGGGAAAATGCTAGAACATAAGATTTTATGGAAAGTTTTGAAGATTTTGGCCTAAAAATTGGTATAAACAGTTGTCTTAATGAGGTCATGAAGAATTATGAGTACAAGAGGTCAAGGTCATTTCTTGACCTTTGATCCAGATCACTCATATTTTGACATTTTTAACCATTTCCTCAAAAGCCAAAGGGCCAATTGTAAACGCATTTCATATAGAGCCTCCAGGGGTTGATTGAATAAAAATTTGTTCAAACGGTCCAGGTCACAAGACCAACATGGCCACCACTACCACTTATGGTATAATTCTTTAATATTTTTCTTCTCCAGATCCAGCCGGGCCGGGTAGCGCAATCGGTAGGGCACCTGACTCGTAAGTCAGAGGTCCTGGGTTCGAATCCCGGTCTGGCCACATACTTTCGTTTCTCCTTCCGCTGATTCAAGAAGGGCAGTTGTCAGTAACTGGCGAAAGTATGTGCACTTAGTACTGGTTAACCGCTTAGGAGGTCTAAGCCTGCCCAGGAATAGTGTGGTTAGGTTAACTGACCGTCCCGACATGACCTTAGTTGTTTACCGTGGACGTTAAGCATCAAATCAACCAACAACAAAAAATCTCCAGATCCAATACACGTATGTCCTTGAGACTTGGTAAGTAGCATGGAGTACTAGAGTACCACCAAGACTGTTCAAATGGTGACCTTGGGTTTACCTTGACCTTTTTTGCGGCATGATCAAATATGGGAAAATGCTAGAACATAAGATTTCGTGGAAAGTTTTGAAGATTTTGGCCTAAAAATGGTATATATGTTTGTCTAAATGAGTACATGAAGATTTATGAGTACAATCGGTCATGGTCATTCTTTGACTTTTGACCCAAGACTCATATTTTGACAATTTCAGACATGATAAGAAAAGGCCACCTTGCCAATTGCCCAGGTGAGCGATTCAGGGCCTCATGGCCCTCTTGTTGGCGATTATTATACTTGCTGACAAAGACCTTGTGTCCGAAAATTCTGCAAATCTTTTATCGATTTTATTAAATTTTACAGGTCGTTCTTGTCATGATTTAAAGATGCGCATACGATTTTCGACTTTTATTATCGTTGGAGAGAGAGAGAGAGAGGTGCATTTTTTCAGCTTTGCCATTTTGTCTCGCCTGCGGCTGGCAGAAGTGAAACAAAGTGAGCCGCGACACGACAAAACCAACAATGTGGTTGTGCGCCCAGCGCAGACTTAGATTACCCTGGGCATCCTCCAAGTTTGATCAGACTCCTCGTTAAGTGCTCAAAGGGAAGCTAAGGGTCTAAGCTACCTCCATGCGGACAGCGAAGGCTCTGATCAGACTGGGCGGATGCCCAGGCTGATCTGAGTCTGCGCTGGGCGCATAACCACATTGTTGGTTTTGTCGTGTCGCGGCTCAAGTTATTATTTTTCTTGTGTCTTAGTCGGTGAAGATTTGCGTTTATCGGTGCTTTGCGTCAGTGCTTAGACAGGCGAGACACCGCATTCCGGGGAAATCCCTGTTTCAGCCTTATTAAATTTTGACCTAGGAGAGGATCTTGTTATACTATAAATGCTTGATATGTGGCTCGTTCTAATGATGGTTAGATACTGTATTGTTGAGTGTCCATTATTTACGGAGCTACTGCTCCTCTCAGGTTGTAGAAATTCCAATCTTGTATCTGATTTTCTCCTACTTCTTTTTTGGGGCTGATTTGAAATTATACTGATAAACTTTCTATAATATGGATTTATGCTTCTGATTTTCGAATTTTTGATTGGACTACTTTTGACTTTGACTGGGGTTTGGCCATTTTTTATTCAGAAATCCTGCCTTATATTTTCATCAGATAAATTTTGTATTATGCAGACTTGACCATGATTTGACGTTAAGCATGAAGATTTCTGATGTTTTATTGCGCTATATTTCAGAGAGTTATTTCAGTAAAACCTCGGGTTTACATATGGCCTGCGGCCTTTATTTGCTATGTCCTCAATCTCGGGTTAGGAAACATTTGTTTTCGACTATCAGACAGAAATACCCTTTTAAAGAGATATCTTGTGATTTGTCTAAACCGGCCGGCTATCTCAAGCCTTAGCCTGGAACCCTATCTGAATCAGTCAGTCATTGTCTAATACCATGTCAACCAGATAATTTCAACAAATCAACTTGCTACCTATCATGTTAATTGCCTCACCTGCGACCAGCAGTAGCGAGGCATAGGTATTACTTTTCCGGTTTTGTCATCGTTGCCGGCGGCGGCGCAAACTTTTCGGCGAGGTGTCCGGTTTCGCTATAATTTGTGAAAATGCGCAATCAGGCGAGATTTTGCTTTCTGCGAAATTCTTTTACCGATTAGCTGCCAGACATGTAAAACGCTTGCACATCAGCAAAGACAAATTGTTTGATGTATACAGGAATGACGTAAACAAAATGAACTCTATAGCTGTTCTGTTCTATCAAGTCATGGCTGAGAAAAAATAGTCGCCGGGCAGCGTAGCGCAATCGGTAGGGCACCTGACTCGTAAGTCAGAGGTCCTGGGTTCGAAACCCGGTCTGGCCACATACTTTCGTTTCTCCTTCCGCTGATTCAAGAAGGGCAGTTGTCAGTTACTGGCGAAAGTATGTGTACTTAGTACTGGTTAACCGCTTAGGAGGTCTAAGTCTGCCCAGGAATAGTGTGGTTAGGTTAACTGACCGTCCCGACATGACCATAGTTGTTGACCGTGGACGTTAAGCACCAAATCAATCAATCAATCAATCAAAAGAAAAAATAGTCAGTGATGATGTTGAAATGCAACAAGGAAAGCTCAGGCCTGCATGAGTCTATTTACCATTATCTGAAAACTAATTTGAGCGTTCTGTGTCTCGGCCTCAGAATAAGTGAGAAACCAATGATCGGGATAATCCCTCATACGTAGGATACTAGTCCGAAAATTGTTGTAGCGTGGAATGCAAAGTGTACATCTGGATTTTATACTAGCGTGATTTTGAAAGAATCTTGTCTGGTAAAGATTGGATCAAAGGGTACACATGGTATATGAGGTATAATCTGCAAAGGACGTTGGTTCCTATTAGCTTTGAGTGACAGCAGTTGATTGGTCTTGATAATATGTCTGTGTCATTTGTTTGACTTGAGCAAAACATGTCATTTGGAATAATCTTATAGGCTTACTCCCACCACACGAGATTTAAGAGGTGTTTGGCTTGTGTTTCTGACTGCTGACGAGACGTTATATTCTAGTAATTTGAGGGCTGATCAGAAAGTAGCTAGAGATTTTTAATGTATATATAACATCTGACACTGTACTTTAACATATACTCAAATGCAGCTGTGATCTATATTTTGGAAAGTAAAACCTATTGACTGTGTTTTTGAAGTTCTGGCATTTGTTAGAGAAGGGATTGTTTTCCTTCTGTCTGTCGTCTGTCTGTCTTAATTATTTCTCTCTGTCTGTTGGAGTAACTTGATATTGACTGATAAACTGTCTCAAAGGGTCGTGAAGTCAAAACAGTCACTCATAATTTTAGTCATCCTCCCTGTGGAATTATGCAGAATGGTACTTTTGACAGTAAATTCGAAGTTGTTCGGGAGCATTCAGCAGCAGATAACTAATGAAAGCCCGATATATCTTTATACTGGTGAATAAACTACAGATATTGACGGTCAGTGACGGTGTGCATTGCATCGATTCAGCATAATAGTACCAGTGAGACCATATTGTAGCGCTAATCTCTACAGCAACACTTAAAGACTAGCGAATAAGTGATTCAAATAGCAGCATTGCAAGACTGCCAAATATTATGATTACTTAACCTCAGATTATTTTTACGATGGAGATTTAGCAAAACAAATAAGTTTATGAAATGAATTCTAAAATTGATTACCCATTTAGGGTAGTGAACATATTCATAAACCTTCATCATAACATGGATACAAGAGCGAAACAGCAGTATTGGTTACATTTTATGGTCATAATAGTTAGTATCCGCTACTGGAGCCGCATCACTGATCCTAAGAAGTAAATACTTTTATCATATGACGTCGCATCTGAGAGTGTAATAAAGCCATGCATTAAATGCAATAATCCACTAGTGGATTAAATATGCAAATTACGTCGTAACGTTATACGTTGACGTCCATAAAAACGCCGCGTTTTCTAATGGCGAAATAGTGACGTTTTAGTGCAAATTCTGCTGATAAAATGCGATTTTAGTGTCATATGATAAATAGAATCTTGCATTCGTGTTCATGTATTATTGAATTTATTAAACTCGTTGGGGAAAAACGATAAGATGCTCGGCAAAGCCTCGCATCTTATCGTTTTTCCCCAACTCATTTAATAAATTCAATAATACATGAGCACTCATGTAAGATCCTCTATGTATGGACGAAATTTTGAACTATTTTAAACCTGTCATGTCATTCAAAAGACGACTGTATGACAATCAGAATCAGAATCAGAATTGTTTACTGGTGATACGTCCAAGGACAATCATTCACCAGGACCTGTGAATCAGGGAAGCTAGTCCCTAGCCCTTATAAGAGAAGTAAACGTAGTAACTGAATCCTCTGCACACTCAGCAGCAGAAATGATGGGATCTTCCAAGGAATTCCAATCTCTTATAGTCTGGGGGAAAAACTGGACTTGTAAATGTCAGTCCCAGCCAATGGGGTTTGAAATGCCAGGGAATGATGATTCCTGGTACGCCTACTTGGGGGAACAAGGTAATTTATGGGTATACTGGCTGCACTCTTCAGACCTTTGTAAAGCATTATGAGTCTACTATCTTTCCTTCTCTTTTTCAAGGATTCCAACTTAAGTTTCTCCAGAATGCCAGTCATACTCCTAGTTTCATATGTGTAATTCCCCGTTACAAATCTAGCTGCCCTTTTCTGCAAACAACGAAGATAGGACAAAACAGATGAAATTATAGTATGCCTACGTCTTGTTTTATGTCTCTAAACTGTTATGTCATAACAGTATTGTTTATGCAAAATATAGTTTAAAGCACAGCGTAATTCTATACCGTTGCTCTTCAGAATGTACATGGTCTTATAACTGATGTTATATTGATGGCATATATATACTATATATATCAGAAATACAAAGTCTTTCATTAAACCATAGCGCAATAAGTAGGGCACCTGACTTATAAATCAGAGGTCCCTGGCTCGATACCTGGTCTGGCCACATACTTTCATTTCTCCTTCCGCTGATTTAAGAAGGGCAGTTGTCAGTTACTGGCGAAAGTATGTACACTTAGAACTGGTTAACCGCTTAGGAGGTCTAAGCCTGCCCAGGAATAGTGTGGTTAGGTTAATTGACCGTCCCGACATGACCATAGTTGTTAACCGTGGACGTAAAGCAACAAAATCAATAAAAAAACATGAAACTGTCCGATATATGTTGATGTTTTAGTTTGTGATTACATCTGTTTTAACAATCTCAGCTTTGGTTGTTTTCCTGGAAATTTAAGATCTGCCCTCGTATTGATTAACCAAACAATAAGATTGCACGGTAAATGAATTGTGAACTTCACGACAAAACCAACAATGTGGTTGTGCGCCCAGCGCAGACTCAGATCAGCCTGGGCATCCGCCCAGTCTGATCAGAGTCTTTGCTGTCCGCATGGAGGTAGCTTAGAACCTTAGCTACCCTTTGAGCACTTAACGAAGAGTCTGTTCAAACTGGGCGGATGCCCAGGCTGATCTGAGTCTGCGCTGGGCCAACAACCACATTGTTGGTTTTCTCGTGTCGCGGCTCAATTGTGAACTTCACTCAGATTGATAATGAATATGATACCGTATATATTCAGCTATAAAACGGGGCATTTCCTTCTCTTGAATAGCCCGAAATATGTTAATCAGGGGCCGCAATCATGAAACGAGTTAAGTGGTTGCTATGCTGTTGCTAAGGTTGAATTTCTATGAAGGAGATTCCCTACAACTATGAAATTTGCTGTGGAGGAACAGTCAAAAAAGACTGTTCCTCCAAAGCAAATTAAATAGTTTTAGTGAATCTCCTTCATAAAATCTCAGCCTTAGCAACAGCATAGCAACGACTTAAGTGGTTTTATGAATACGAAGGATTGTAAAATTCTGCTACAAGATGGGTTATTTCCCTTTCAAAACAATCCCGAAAATTCAGATCCATCTAATAATATGGATCTACGTTTCTTTGAACTGCTTTGGACGATGAAAGCCATTGTTAAATAACAAAAGACAGTATGGTACAGACGGATATGACCTTATCACTGGCTCCTGCAATGACCTATGCAAAGACGTAATACTATTGTTGTGATAACATTTTATATTGGCTAATATGTGGATCAGCAACTAAATCACGATTTCTGAAATTAACTTGTCATCTGAGATTTTTTTTCATAAAAAGAATGTTGCTTTTCCTACTTAATATGTCCCATGACAATAATTTGATAGCATGAAGAATTGCCGCTCTTATTTGAGCCGCGACACGAGAAAACCAACAATGTGGTTGTGCGCCCAGCGCAGACTCAGATCAGCCTGGGCATCCGCCCAGTCTGATCAGAGCCTTCGCTGTCCGCATGGAGGTAGCTTAGTCCCTTATCTATCCTTTAAGTGCTCAGCGAAGGTTCTGATCGGACTGGGTGGAGGCCCAGACTGAGCTGAGTCTGCGCTGGGCGCAAAACCACATTGTTGGTTTTCTCGTGTCGCGGCTCATTTAACCTTTCCGAGTTTATTGAACAGACTAAGTCAACCCGAGTTTTCTGGTTGTCCGTCTGTAGGATGTCTTGCTTCCAAGGGATAGTAAGGTTCATAACTTTTTTTTTGTTTAACCGGCTCCCGTTACTAAATTCATTCATTAGGTTTTTAGATTAATTTCATGAGTATTATGAATACATACAGTGTTCCTCAAAATTATTGAGAATTGCATTTTTGGCACACAGTTGTTAGCCATACATGTTCAACAATATTTTAAATGGGTAAATTACAATAAAAGAACCTCTTTTTCAAGTTTGATATCGAGGGGTTAGAGCCAAAACCTGCTATCTCTGGAAAACAAAGTTTTGAGAAAAATGAAGTTAAAGTTTTGAACATTTCTCCAAAATCAGACAATACCATATCTTGATATAATTTGGTTTTAATAGGAAGAAAATCATCACTGCTTCAATTACATGGTGTTTTTATTGAGTCAGAACATATAGATTTTAATACAGATGACCAAAGAATTTACAGCTGGTTCTGGCATAATAAATATCCAACTGAATCTTGTACACAAAAATGGCAAAACCAGTTTCCTATCGCTGGCCTCTTCTGGCACAAACAAAATGAAACAATGGTGACAAAATTATTCCTTCCAAAAGATCTTATCTGATCAGAGCGGATTTTAGCATACCATATCACACTTTTATTTATATGTGTTACCCTGCTAAAACCAGATTCCACGCGGTAACCTGTTTTAGCACAAATGCATTTTGCGTGTGGGTCAAGTAGTTATAAAGGTAGAACAGCCTATCTTAAGTTGGCTGCATTTGGCTCCTATAGAATTTGTATTGAACTTTTGAAAATAGAAACCAGAACCAGGTACTGTACTGATGGCTGATTCTTGCACATAAACATTTTGTAAAACAAACTTTGTTAAGAAAACCACAAAAAGCTATTCATATAGGTCTACCTAGCAGGTTGCTGAAATGCATGTAAAGACATTTTTAAAACTTGAATGCGCTACATTTTTTTAATAGAGCTGACTAAAATTTTATGTTATCAGTTAAGTGATTTATCATTTAAATAGTAATCAAACTATTTTCTTAATCTTTCTGCATGTCATTTGCTTATAAGCAACTAGCTTTCATCGAACCATCTGTGCAGAGCACATTTGTAGTATAAAACAAATGAAAACTAGCAAATAATTTCACTAATTTTGCAGCATATTGAAATGTTGTGCTTGACAGTTGTGCTTTCTGATATTGTCACTACATTGTATTCATGTATTAATGGATCGTATATACGTAGTCTACATCTGTATCAACTTCATCCTCTATGGAATCAGGTTCCGGTAAACAATCTGGTACTTTCTGATTTGCTGGTAAGACTTGTAATATTCATGATACTCAGCAAGAATTATCTTTGCTTTACAGAAAATTGAAGAATTTTTCTTTTTGACAGCGATTTTGGGATTTTTGCACTATTTTTCCGTGGCAATGATCCTTCGCGATCTTGCTTCTGTCTCTTTTTTTCAAAGAATTTCACCCTCTCAAATTCAAAATCATACTTAATATATACATTATGGATCATCCTTGACAAGTCTCATCCAAAGAACCTTGTTCCAATATTATATTTTCCCATCATCTGTGTATTTGACACAGTTTGTCTTTTGAGTGTGGACGTCCTTGTAATAAATCATGTCATTATGCTTCAGAGGAACAGCTTTATATAGGTCTTTTCGTCGTGTATAACGGTGTCCCACTGGGTTAGTACAAATAGTGGCGTCTTCTTTTTGCGTATCATATTGCGGAATGCATTGAAGTTGCATTACATATATCATCTTAAAACTGACGGCAGGACATAACATCTGATAATATTAATAAACCGCAACAGAAGCACTGCCTTGGAACTGTCGTGGAGGGGGCGGGGGCAGAAGAACGGCCTCGGAACCTTCGAACAGACGAGACAAACTCTGGTCCCAACCAACAGAATTAATAGATTAATAGCTCTATGTCGAGTTCATCATTGAGTCTGATGCCTGACCTGCCGGTGTGCAATTAAAGAGGGAAGCAAAGTTATTAACCTTGATTGGGTTAACCACTAAGCATGCAAACTTATAACAACACAATTTTTGCATGTTATACGCAAGACCCATTAATGAGCAAAGTGTGTATAGGACTGTCATTACTCAAAAGTATCAACAAATGTAGCATTGGAAGTTTAAGCAGTTCTCTTATCACTGGCTTTTGTCTGACTTTTCTATTTCCATCTTTGTGTTGTTCAAATAATACCGTAAGCTCACCATTTGATGTTTGGCTGTGTTCAACAAGTAAAAAACTGGGTGCATGTATAACACTGGTCTTTTTTTGGAACAGGGAATGAGGAATTGTGTCCTTCATTAAACATTTTCTGTACATAGATATTTGGGCCGGTTCGTCAGATGTTTCTATATATTTCTCTTTATAAATCATTCTGGGTAGAGATAGGTTTGGTCCAATAAATTCTCTTTTAGTCTCTGTTTGTACATAACGTGTTAAAATCTTTTAAAAGAATTCAGTGTGTCAGTGAACCGAGTCTAGTCTTTCTGTCTGCATTTTGTTACTACATAAATGGTTTCCTCTCATATCTAAACCTTTAAATTGACCTTCTGATTTTCCTTCCATTGCATGGTCTATGTATGATTTACCAAATACCAAAGAGAAGCATTACGCAAACATTCTGTGCTTGTCCTTCAACTTAATTTGTACACCAATTTTCTAAGCACTCTTTGTTATCTTCTCTTCTATTCTTGCAAACACATACTCCTTCTGTCTCTCACCAGAAAGACCCAAATACATTCTTACTCTCAGGCTCCGTAAATATTGAGCTGCATTTTTAAAGTTGCATTTCCTGCAGTTGACTGGCTCAGTGCACTGTTCATTCATGATTTTTTCCGATGTGCTTTTGTACTCTTTTCCACTGCTTATATTATTTTTTTCCATGAATCATGTGTTTCTCTCCTTTTCCAACAGTTTCTTCTTTATTAGTGTGATTCAAACATTCAAACACACCAACTTACAAGGTGTGATTCATATTGCGATTTGCACATCCCTTACCCTCTAAATTTGTTGGTAAAGGGACACTGGTTTATTATCAGTATTGTGACCATATAAGGGCTGCAGAGGTTCCAATTCATGGCTCAGAGATGCCACTCAAAGCTAATTAGCACCTCCTTAACTACTATTTGCTGGGCAGTCAGAAGTGCCACTGACTGAGCATGCTGTGAGAGAGAAGATCAAATTCAGGCATTTTGGGGACTAGTCCGTCATACACACTGAAAATGATTAAAATATATAAAAAAAAATCTTACCTAATAACTCATTTACTATAAAAGATACATTTCTGAAATACAGAATAACTTCTATATGTAATTAGGAAAATATCTACTAAATTTGACAAAAAATGGCTTGAAAATAATATTTTCTATGGCTTCAAAATAAAAACAACTTATGCAAATGAGGGTAAGCGGAGCTTAAGGGAACTCACGGTACTATGGATTCAAAATCTTTGTTTGACTTGGCATCTTGCTTCATAGTTCCATCTGTAATTTTGTTCTGGATGTCCCTAATCCAACAATGAAGTTTCATGGTGAGATGTATAGGGCTTTTGTGGGGGTTTTCTGTTGGTCAGGATGTAAAAGTTAGATTTCAGCACTAATTTAAACAAATGTGTTATCACAACATCACACCAGAACCTGTCATTATAAGGGAGAATTTTTATAGCTGTAATGAGTACCACATGATTCAAGCATTTTACTTCCAAAAACAGCTACATCCTGATAGCAATGAAAAGATGCCATGGTATGACATTTCTTGGTTGAAGCTAAAACATTCTTTCTTCAGATAGCTGGTTCTGCCACTAAGGATTGATATTATGCACCATGAACTTAAAATGTCTATCTTCAGGTAGCTGGTTCTGGTACATTTACATATGTGAAATGAACATACATTCATCTGTGCCAGAACAAGTCATGTATAGATGGCTTGTTTTGGAATGACAAATACTTACCATTTCATAAGATTCATATATGCTAAAATATCTTACCCTGAGAAAGCTGCTTATGGTTCCAACATTTATATGAGATACACGATAGCTGGTTTGGGTTCAATTAAATAAAATTAAAACTAATTAATCTACTGCTCTGAAAATTTGAGAGAATGTAGATTTAGTCATTTGTAATCAGAATATTCAAAAACCTTAATTTCGAAAAAACTTGCCCATAGCAGGTTTTGGCTCTAACCCCTCGATATACAAAAAATTACAATATGATGCATTTTCTTTCGTCAGTGGTAGGTAAGGATGGGCTAGGGTATACCCCTGTAAAAATAGGTCCCTTGATTTCCACTATGTTTTGCTATATTTTTTGCTAGAAATAGACTATCTCAGGTTATTTTCTCCATTTTTCGTCATCGTCTACATTATTCATGGTGCCTTTAATATTTTGCATGATTTAAAGTTACTAATTCCAGTTTCTGAGTCAGGGGCTGGCTGTTATATTATAGGAAGAATATTGAAGGCATCAGAAACAACAAACAATCTGATCTTTAGCGATCTGAACGGAATATTTTTGTCAAGGTATAGAAAATCATGTCAAAACTCATATCCCTTAAAGCACTTTTACTAAGCTTTACAAAATTAAGGTTTTGTGCCATTTCCATCGAGAAGTTTAGAATAAAAATGAATCAGAGCAACCTACCCTCTGTCATAATTGTAATTTTCCTCAATTTCGGGCCCATTTTTATACGCCCGTTTGAAAAATGGGACGTATATTGTTATGGCGCTGGCGTCCGTCCGTCCGTCGTAAACTTTTTCGTTTCCGGATAACTCCTCCTACAGTTTACATCCGATCGAGCTGAAACTTGGTATATAGTAAGACTATGAGGTTGACAAGCGCATATCGTTTCGAGGTTACGCTCCAATGATTTTTAGCGGAGTTACAACCCTTTACTTAGAATTTTTGGGGTGTTCGTTTCCGGATAACTCCTCCTACAGTTTTCATCCAATTAAGCTTAAACTTTGTAAATAGTAAAAGTACGATGTGGAGTAGCGCATATTGTACGGAAATTTTGCTCCGATGATTTTAGCAGAGTTACAGCCCTTTGAAAAAACTCGACTATGGCAGTTTGTATGGCAATTCTTTAGCATTCCATAACTTGGTTACTCTTTGGAATATATTGATGAAACTTTATACCAATGTTTATGAGGTTAAGACAACGTGTCTCATACAAGAATGGTTACTCCCCTTGACTTAGATTTTGAGTTACCTCCTTTGATTATTTTGTTAGACTATATTTGTACACCTCATATCTAACCAACCTTTTGGACTATTGTGATGAAACTTGATAGTGATGTATATTAGGTTGACACAATATGTCACATATAAGAACGATTGCCTCCTCTTACTTAGTTTTGGAGTAACCTCCCTTTGAATATTTTCTTAGGCTATTCTTATGCAAGCGATAAGTAGGCAACCGTATGGAATATCTTGATGAAAATTTATAGCAATGTGTATTAAGTTGAGGCTGTGTGTCTTATATAAGAATAATTGCTCCCCCTTCCTTATTTATGGAGTTACATCCCTTTGATTAATTTCTACGGCTATTCTTGGGCAAGTCATTACAAGGTAACCGTATAGAATATCTTGACGAAACTTTATAGCAATATGTATTAGGCTGAGACAGTATGTCTAATAAAAGAATAATTGCTTCCCCTTCCTTATTTTTTTTTAAGTCACATCCCTTTGATTACTTTTTTAAGGCTTTTCTTTTGAGAACCTTAATGTTTGAAATGTCTTGATAAACTTGATAGCAATGTAGACAAGGATGAAACGGTGCAAAAAAACCATTCAGAAACGGGCGTATATTGCCCCGCTTGTGGAGCTCTTGTTGAAATGAAGTCACATGTTTGAACGCCAGTAGTATCTACAGCTGACAAGCTCATACAAAATTCTGTTTTCAGTTCGCCAAAACTTCATCAATATTCACCAATATAAACCATTCAAAAATTCACTGATTTGTCATTATCATTTCCACAGATATCGATTTTATTTAGGAAGGGTACATAACTTTCCAGTCGGACAAAAACTCTCTGGGTGGCACAGTTCAAGTGGAGATAACATTTGTGACTCAATGATATGAGTAATACTGGTATGCTAAAAGGTTCACGGAGGGATGTTGTTAACTGAATAAACAAAGATATTAAGTATATACATGATCTGTCGACTACCAGTGCTTAATTTTCACTTTGCAAAAATTTCTCAATAATTTTGAGGAAAACTATATACGAGGGGCGTTCGAAAAGTAATGCAAATGACGTAATTTCTCGGTAACCAACACAAAAACAGAACTTCTGATTGCAAAAACACATAAAGCTATGATATGCGTAAGAAAGTCTGCAAACACGGTGTATTTTTTTGAAAACGGGCGCATTTTTAACTTCTTTGAAAGAGATATACCCTAAAGGCACTGCAGAATTTTAGTTTAGTAGGCCGTAACTTATATATCAGCAGTCATTGGTTTGTTTTTCTTTTTGCTCCTTAAAGACAATGCCCAGGCAATGTTGTCCTGTAAATATCGCTGAAATTATTTTTAATCTGGGTTCCATACTGACACGGGAATATGGATTATGCAGTAGCAAATTCCCCATTTCTACAAAAATTAAATGAATTTCTAATGAAATCAAGTGTATTAGCATTCAAAATCTTGTCAGCAAGAGCATTTACATGGGTCAATGAAAACCTGTCAACAAATTCAAATTAATGCCAAAAACGAAGCCTCTACAATCTTTTAAAAATGACGTTAACGTATATTTCAACAACGGCATAAGAATTGCGCGTTGCTGTGCAAGGAATAAATCGATAACAGTTACCACCCTTCTAACTTTTGTATGAATATTGTAAGCAACTGACAAAGAGTTTACATATGAAATTAGCCCAGTGGTATGACTGGGGCCTAATAAAACGCGTTGTAAGTCAATATGGGAAGGTGTCTTTCTACAGCGTTTGGTATCATCATACAGACAAAATGTAGTATTTTCAGCATATGCATAGCGTTTGTACCCAGTATTCCCCTAAACAAAGTTAAGAGGCCATTTGCATTACTTTTCGAACGCCCCTCGTATGGTAGGCATATTGAAATGTTCACAAACGTTTTGATGGTGGTAAAATGGAATTATTGAGATATCGTTTTTAAAGTGTTTAGTCATTTCGAGCAAATTTTGTCACAGTAATATTTGTGTTAACATTTTAGCAGTTTTGTCGGGATTAATCTCGGTCTCTGGAACTGTAAGATTTTCTGCTATATTAACAAGTGCATACTGAAAGTTACAATACCTATACCAGTGTAGCATGTCCAGTTACGTGAACTATATGCATCAGGTTTTCACGGGTTTACTTATTTAGTTGCCGAAGCTTGTATTTAATAAGATTTTAATGGAAGCCAAACATTAGGCACGGATTCAAAGGCTCACAAATGCTCGTTTACACAGTTACCAAATGATATTGAGATAAGACCTCTTTTTCTTGCACACCAGATAAGGATATCCGCGTGCTTCCCCTGTATCTACAAATCTTATCTCACCATCACGGGCATTCAATGCATTGGTTGTATTGGAGGTCACTTATCTGCGTCGTCAAGTGACATTGGCTTTGTAAATGAAGACGTCAATTTCTGCACGCCAGCCATTGACATAAAGAACCGAATGCGGTCGTTGAAAGCGGCGCCTTCTGTCAAAATCAAATAGAAACTCTAAAGTCCTAAAATTACGCATTCTAACAAGTTCTAACATTAAAACAAAACGCGGTGTTCAAGAAAACTTTTTCATCATTGGTGTGAGGTGTGGATAGAAAAATCCGTCTCTCGGGATCACTGCTCGGCATCACGAGGCGAACAGTGATCCTCACGACAGATTTGTCAATCCACACATCGTACTTATTGAAGATACTTATAATCTTTCTACAGTCCTTTTTTGAGGACTCCTCTTCATTTTCAGAAATCGACTACCAAGAAAGTTCGATTTCTCTTTTATGGATTTCGTTTAATACGTTGTATATAGGAACAACCTATTGCGACAGTTGCTGGGATTATATTATTATTTCTTTGTTACGAGATCAAGCGAGTATAGTTATCCTGTCGTCAGGTCAGTGCGCAATAAGAAGTGGCCTAGAAATTCTTCCAGTAGTTTACAGCTGTTAGATTGTTGACCGTCGGCTTTGATTATATGAGAGGTCTTGAAGTTCTTTACTAGCTTCGGTAAATTGAATTAATCAGTCTTTGAATCGACTGCCCAATTAAAATTAAGAAATTGCAGTATGCTTTTTCTGGTTTCGTCACCAGATATTGTCAGGGTCACTGACGAGGCTTTATTAGCCGAAACTACGTAGTCTGGCCCATGTTTCTACTTCTGTATGTATTCTCTGCTCTTGAAGGAACTTTTTTAGATTTTAATTATTCATACTAACTATTGAACGGCTAAATGAAAATCAAGTATTGTGTTTTATTTGTTTGCAGCGCATTCCTTTACATGATTTTGCGGGGACGATAGGGTTTGTGAAACATTTAGCATTTGAGCATTCTACTGTCACTGGTTTAAATCAGGTCAAGCGCTTGCCCGTTTAATAGCTCACCTGAGCCATAGGCTCAGGATGAGCTATTGTGATCACCCAGTGTCCGTCGTGCGTCGTCAACAATTTGCTTTGAACGACATCTCTGAAACCGCTAGGCCTAGGGCTTTGATATTTGGTATGAAGCATTGTCTAGTGGTCCTCTATCAAGTTTGTTCAAATGGTGGCCCCAGGGTCCAAAATGGCCCCGGGGCAGGGGGTCTTGGGTTCGAAACTAAAAAATACTTAAAAATCTTCTTCTCCAGGATGAGCTATTGTGATCACCCAGTGTCCGCCGTGCGTCGTGCGTCGTCAACAATTTGCTTTAAATGACATCTACTCTGAAACCGCTAGGCCTAGGGCTTTTATATTTGGTATGAAGCATTGTCTAGTGGTCCTCTATCTAGTTTAATCAAATGGTGGCCCAGGGTCCAAAATGGCCCTGGGGCAGGGGGTCTTGTGTTTGGAACTAAAATATACTTAAAAATCTTTTTCTCCAGAACTGCTTGTCTCAGATGCTTGAAATTTGGTATTTAGCATTGCCTAGTGGTCATCTACCAAGTTTGTTCAAATTGTGGCCCCAGGGTCCAAATGGCCCTGGGGCAGGGAATCCCAGGTTTGAACCATAGAAATACATTGAAATATATTTACAAAATTCTTCTTCAGAACCGCAAGGCTCAGATGCTTGAAATTTGGTATGTAGCATTACCTGGTAGTCCTTTCAAGAAGGGTAGTTGTCAGTTACTGGCAAAAGTATGTGCACATAGTACTGGTTAACCGCTTAGGAGGTCTAAGCCTGCCCAGGAATAGTGTGGTTAGGTTAACTGACCGTCCCGACATGACCTTAGTTGTTTACCGTGGACGTTAAGCATCAAATCAACCAACCAACCTTTACCAAGTTTGTTCAAATGGTGGCCCCAGGGTCCAAAATGGCCCCGCAACAGAGAGTCCTAAGTTTGAACCATAGAAATATATAGAAAAATATTTAAAAAAACCCTTCTTCTTCAGACCCACTTGGCTGAGATGCTTGAAATTTGGTATGTAGCTTTTCCTAGTAGTCTTTTACCAAGTTTGTTCAAATGATGACCCCAGGGTCAATAAAAAACCCGCCCCAGGGGGTCATGGGTTTGAACATCTTCTTCTTCAGAACCATTTGGCTCAGAGGCTTGAAATTTAGCTTTTAGCATTGCCTAGTAGTCCTTTACCAAGATTATTCAAATGATGGCCCCAGGGTCCCAAATGGCCTGGCCCCAGGGGGTCCAGGGTTTGACCCATAGCAATACATAGAAAACATTCAAAAATCTTCTTCTTCAGAACCATTTGGAAATGGTTGCAAAGTATCAGGTTTGTTCAAATTATGACCCTAGTTTGACCGTTAACCTTTTTGCTCGGGTGAGCGATTCGGGCCACTTGGCCGTCTTGTTTAGCAGGAGGTGTGAAATGGGGGAATGTTTTATTTTATCTTGTCCATTCTGTCTCCCTGTTCTTTCTTTATGTCTCTGGGAAGCTACTCTGCCATGTCTTTTGCTTGGTTCATCGGGGTTCAACGGATGGTTTTCTTTTGCTCCGGTATTTCATTGTTGTTGTTTAATACGCCAGAGGTTTCCAGATGTTGCAATACGTTGTTTCTGTCTAGTCTTCATCTCTGATTCATCATAGGTCTTATCCTTGATTTGTATGTTTCTTCTGATGATTAATTGGTGGGTTAGGAAACCTCCATGCGGACCAAACAGCTGACTAAATGTTTTGAACCTCCGCGGAGCCAGAGGGCGTGGTTACATCCCATTAAAACAGGTTAAAAACCCCTAGTAATCTTTTACTGACCGTTCAAAGGCGGTACTTCTGTGTGGTTCTTCAATGTCACATGTTGTTATGTCTCTTGTCTGTGGTCTCTAGCAGTCTGGTCACCTGAATAGCTGCCCATTCTGCTTTCGGTTTTGTTTTGTTTTGTAATTTAAAATAGAAAGTAAGTAAAATAGTTGTTGCTGCTGTTTTTTTTTAGCCCACCTCAGCACGAAGTGCTCAAGGTGAGGTATTGTGATCAGTCTTTGTCCGTCGTCCGTCCGTCGTCAAGTTTTGCTTTAATAAAATTCTCCTCCAAAACTGCTGGATGGATTTTGACATAATTCCACAGAAGTGTTCCTTGGGGTACTCTCTACCAGAATTGCTCAAACGGTTCCGCTCCACTGAACAATATGGCCGCCAGAGCTAAAAAATAGAAAAACCTTTGAACGACTTCTCCTCCAAAACTGCTGGGTAGATTTTGAACTTATTTCACAGAAATGTTCCTTAGGAGACCCTCTACCAAAATTGCTCAAACGGTTCCGCTCCACTGAACAAAATGGCCGCCAGGGCTAAAATAGAAAAAACTTTTAACGACTTCTCCAAAACTGCTGGGCAGATTTTAAAATAATTTCACAGAAATGTTCCTTAGGAGACCCTCTATCAAAATTGCTCGAACGGTTCTGCTCCGCTGAACAAAATGGCCGCCAGAGCTAAAAATAGAAAAAAACTTTAAACGACTTCTCCTCCAAAACTGCTGGGCAGAGTTTGAAATAATTTCACAGAAATGTTCCTTTGGATCCCTTCTACCCAATTTGCTCAAACGGTTCCGTTCCGCTGAACAAAATGGCCGCCAGAGCTAAAAATAGAAAAACCTTTAAACAACTTCTTCTTCAAAACTGCTGGGCAGATTTTGAGATAATTTCACAGAAATGTTCTTTAGGAAACACTCTACCAAAATTGCTCAAACGGTTCCGCTCCGCTGAACAAAATGACCACCAGAGCTAAATATAGAAAATTTTTTAAATGACTGCTGGGAAGATTTTGAAATTTCGTTAGGAGACCCTCTACCAAAATTGCTCAAACGGTTCGGCTCCGCTGAACAAAATGGCCTCCAGAGCTAAAAATAGAAAAACCTTTAAACGACATATCCTCTAAAGCCAATTGCTTGATTTCAAAATTATTTCACAGAAGTGTTTGACTCATGGTTCTGAACAAAAGTTCCTTAAACGGTATCACTTCGCCGAACAAAGTGGCAGCCAGAGCTGAAAATGGAAATAAATCTTAGAATGACTCAGAGGGAACAGTTGCGATCCCATCATCATGAAACTTGGTCAGAATGTTTATCTCAATAAAATCTAGACCAACTTTGAAACTGGGTCATGTGGGGTCAAAAACTAGGTCAATAGGTCAAATCTTAGATAAAGCTTGTGCACACTCTAGAGGGCACAGTTATGATCCAATCTTCATGTATCTTTGTCAGAATGTGTATCTTTATAAAATCCAGACCAAGTTTGAATCTGATTCTTGTGGGGTCAAAATCTAGGTCACTAGGCCAAATCTTAGAAAAACGTTGTGTGCACTCTTGAGGACACAGTAATGATTTAATCTACATGATACTTCGTCAGAATGTTTATTTTTATGAAATCTAGACCTGATTTGAAACTGGGCCATATCTGGTCAAAACTAGGTCATTAGGTCAGATTTTAGAAAAATAAATCATGTGAACGCGTTAGAGGACATAGTTTTGTTCTAATCTTCATGAGACTTTGTCAAAATGTTTATCGCCAACAAATCTGGACCAAGGGTGCAACTTGGTCATGTCGGGTCAAAAACTAGGTAACTAGGTCAAACCTTAGAAAAATATTGTTTACGTTTTAGAGAGCACAGTTTTGATCCGATATTCATGAAACTTTGTCAGAATGTTTATATACAAGAAATCTAGACCAGGTTTGAAATTGAGTCATGAGGGGTCAAAAACAAGGTCATTAGGTTAAATCTTATAAAAACCCAAGGTACAAAATAAAGGGTTCATTTTCCATTGAATCTTTGTGAAACCCTGTCTGTCGTACGTATGGATGTCTCTGAGGTTAAGTTCGCAGGATACTCAGGTGAGCGATCCAGGGCCATCATGACCCTCTTGTTTAATTAAGATAGGTGAATGTCCACCCGTTTGGGAAAGAGCTGCTCATTCGGTTTATTGTTCGTGTCTTTTGTGAACTTTTTGTCAATCTCTGTATATGCATGCAAGTGATCCTTTATCTTGTAGTTATTTGTAGTTGGAAAGCAAGGCGGATTGGAAATAAAGTCAGAATGAATAACTATTTCATGGGGATCCAGATTCCAAACTTATAGATAAATTCTTGTCCTTAAAACATCTGACCAAACAAAGACTGGTATATTTTATCGAGATGTTCAATGTCTAAGACGTAAAAGACAAGTTCCTTAAAATGTTTAGGCTTCAGATTCTGATAGAAGTAAATGCGCTTAACTTTGTTTTAAAAAGCTTTTCGAAATGTTTGACATTTTACTCGAAGCTTTTAGATTAGGAAAATAGTTTAATTGAGATTGGCATCTACCCCTACAGCTTTAATGTAGGAGAACTTTGTCGTATAATTCATTTGTCTTTTAATTTTAAGTTAAGTGTAATATCTTGTTTGCATTTTAGTCACTTAGTATGGTAGGCAGTGCATCGTCTTGTTCTGTTCATCTGGGACCGTATTTATAAAACGACTTAAGTCGTTGCTATGTTGTTGCTAAGGCTAATATTCTATGAAGGAAATTCCCTACAACTATGAAATTTGCTCTGGAGGAACAGTCTTTTTTAGACTCTTTCTCCAGAGCAAATTTCATAGTTGTAGGAAATCTCCTTTATAGAAATGCAGCCTTAGCAACAGTATAGCAACGACCTAAGTTGTTTTATAGCTACGACCCAGCTGATCATGCTCTGCAACTTCTGTGTAAGTCAAAATTGTAGAAGTAGTAGATTACATAAACTCCATATCCCAAAGTGTGACAAAAGTACCAATGTTTAAGTTGATTAGGCAGTTTCTTTGTTGAAACTAATTCTACCTCTATCAAAGAGTCACATGCACATCATCAAAACGTCCTCAGTGTGCAATTGAGCTTATAGATGAAATATTGAAATCAATAATAAGGGTTGATTTTAAACACACCATACTAGACCTAACCTAAATGGACAGAAAAGATTGGCCAAATACAAAAGTCTATGATTCTGTCGAAATCTGTGGCATTGTCATAGAACGCCAGATGGATCTCTTTCAGGAGAAGACTTACATATAAGCGTTACGCTTACTGTCAGATCCTGTATTGCTTCACTATATTATTTATATGTATGTATAAAATCTTTGAATGAAATATTGTTTAAACCAAAAACGATGCTTCCCCTGAAAGTGTTCCCACTCACCTTAATTACGACGCCAGACTACGCATGTAGCTGAGCATGAAAATTCAAACTCATACTAATTAAATTAAGAGCACTCTGCAGAGAGTTTTATGGTTTCCAACAAGTAGTTCATTCCCTAAGTTTATTTAACCAAGGGTCTATGTTACATATTATATATTTTTCTGTGGCAATTAATTTGCTCCTTGTGAAAGCAAAACGTTTTGGCAAACCTTCTTTGCTATTTTTTTTGTGACAAAGAAACCCGGCTCGTGTGAACGGATCTTAAGTTTTCTGGACCCAGATATTTACTTTGAGATACTCGTTATTTGAGATTAATGAGTTGAAATGTAAAGAAAAAAGCAAATGTGTCCTTTCTGTATTCCATGATATAGGAGGGTACTTTGAGATTTCAGTTTTTGAAATGTAAAGAAATATAGGATTTGTGTTCAGAATATATTCTTTAAGAGGGTACTTTGAGGTATCTGTGTTTGAGATAGAAATAGTCAGCTGTAAAATACGTGGTTTCAGAACAGTTTTATATCTCGGTAAACTTCAGTAGCCGTTGTTACATTGTGTCTGCTCTCGCCGGCTCTTACGTTTTTTTTCTGCGGCTTTCTGGTAAACTGACATGATATAATGTCTCGTTAAACATCAATGTATTTTTCCTCGTCGTCATAAATGTGTCTTACTGAAATGTTGAGCTATGACAAGAATCGACATTTTATTCTTTGAAACTTGTCATTAATGTCATTTATACATGCTTATCAGTTCCTTTTTACTCAGTCAGATGTAAGAAAGTGTTAACATCAGCATGTAAAATTGCTGCTTTTAATGGTTACTTTGATTCAATGCTCATATCTCTGTAGTTTAATTCGATAATTTCTGTCAAACTCTCATCTTGCATTTAGTAATTTCCTATTTCGGATACTGACACATATTTCTTGACAGTTTTAGTGCAGTACGGTTTCAAATGCTAGAGTGCTCCAGAAAATGAGAGATTTTAGGAGATACCCACTCATTGCAGCTTTGCACGGTCGATAGATAAGCAGAACCATTAGATTTTTTCGCATTTTCACTAGCTGTAGACACATGTTAAGGGCTGTAAATATGGCATAAAGAGGACGATTGCAACCCCGGATTTGATATGATCTACCTTATATGGGCATGATAATATTTTGGAAATCAAATGAAAACATGCTCAACCTTTCAAGAGATAATTGAGCCGCGACGCGAGAAAACCAACAATGTGGTTGTGCGCCCAGTACAGACTCAGATCAGCCTTGGCATCAAACCAGTCCGATCAGACTCTTCGCTAAGCGCTCAAAGCGTAGCTAAGAGTCTAAGCAACCTCCATGCAGACAGCGAAGACTCTGATCAGACTGGGCGGATGCCCAGGCTGATCTGAGTCTGCGCTGGGCGAAAAACCACATTGTTGGTTTCGTCATGTCGCGGCTCAATTATTATCCTAAGTTAACGGCTTTCATTTTCTTCACCAGCTAACTTAATGTCTCAGTATAGGGCAGGATCTCAAGCATTTTCCAATGAGTTTTGCAATACAGTCAACTCTCGATATCTCGAAGTCGAACTTCAGCCAAAACTACTGAAATCTCAAGATTTCTGGTACCAGAAAATTTACTTTGAGATATCAGTAGTTTGAGATAACAGGAGTTGGAATGTAAATAAAAATAGAAAATATATTCTTTAATATAAGAAGATACTTTGAGATATCAATCTTCGAGATATCGGGAGATGACTGTATCTTACTTAGGCTAGCCGTTATGAATATGTGGTGTCTTTGCGAGACGGTCATAGAGTGATTCCACAATGCTGCACTTCTTATCTAGGGCTTTTGGTAAAGTTTTATATTTTAATCCAGAAATGACTTACATAAGCATGCATGAGATCTGATTGTTGAAGTTTGCGTATTCAATTTAACAGTGGCCTGGAGTTAATATTCAGCAACATCTTGGAACCTGAAATCATTTCTTTTGTCACGTATATTAATTCGAAGGCAAAGCGGGTCAAACGGGAGGTGTTTCTGTTTCTAGATTGTACGAATTACTTGATGTCATCTATTCATGCCGCAAGCGTTTCTGGAAATTCTATCAGCATCGGTATCACGATATTGGTTAATTATGGTGAAAATGCCGTGATACGAGACGTGTCAATAGGTACCTAACTCTCTTTTTAAACTGGGAATACTCAGCTCATCCGCTAAGTATCCGCTAAGTTCGAACCGATTCGCAGGCTGATCTGAATACATTTCATAGGTGTATTTTGGTTTCTTTTCATGTGAGTCACTAAACATTTTATGCACGCTAGTCCTGATACCTACGTCTTTTGCAGTACTTAATGAGGTAATAAATATCACCGCAATTTTGATTTTCTTAAGTTAATTATTTCCTGCTAAAATTGAATGAACAGGCGCAATAGGAAGCGATATTTATCGTTTGATAGCTATCTAGAATTGCAGCTGCATAAGGAAGCTTCTTAAGGGACCAATAACAGCTCATCTTTACGGTCGTAAAGTGCCAAATTATACTTCATTGAAGGGTTATGATCCTAGGTACATTGGCAGAGTTGAACTAATGGAATGACAGTAGAAGTATAGAATGTGAGGCAGTTTGCAGTAAGGGGTGGCACAGTTAACTATATTGATTTTAATTTGTTATGCTAATGGTTATTTAGTTAAGCTTAGAGGTATTTTACATTGACAAGCCCGGGTATACATGACACCTTTTTTCCGCCAGAAAAGAAAAGATGCTAGAAGGTATTGCTACAGGTTTCAAGAAGTTCGCTCATCATATCGGAACTTTCCAGCAAGGAATAAAGTAGAATCATTGAAATTTCTGTGTAGAATAATTAGCCTGATTTGAGTCTACAGTGTTTGCTTAAAGTTAAAAAAGATAGAAAAAGGTATCATCAACGCACTCCATATGGAATTCATAACAGTAGACATACGGATTGTTATGGCCGGGCCGCGTAGCGCAGTCGGTAGGGCGTCTGACTTATAAGCCAGTGGTCCTCGGTTCGATACCCGGTCAGGCCACTTACTTTCATTTCTCCTTCCGCTGATTCAAGAAGGGCAGGTGTCAGTCAATGGTGAAAGTAAGTGCACTGTATACTGGTTAACCGCTTAGGAGGTTCAAGCCTGCCAAGAAATAGTGTGGTTAGGTTAACTGACCGTCCCGACATGACCATAGCTGATTACCGTGCACGTTAAAAAAACCAATAACACATAACACGGATTATTATGAAGGCACACCTCCATGTTTCCATCATTTTTACGATGGAAACCAACATCTGTGACTTCTTCCAGTGCAGGACAGAGCATTTCCAAAATTGGATCTACTTTTAAAGGAAAGGATTTGCTCCAATGGGAGCAAATCCTTTCCTTTAATAATAAGGAGCGGCTGTAGTGTAGTGGATAACACTCCGGCCGTGACTACCAATCCAGGGGTCGCAAGATCGATTCCCCGCTTCTCCGGTCTTTCGGATGAGACTTTAAACCGAGGTCCCGTTTCCATATGATCTCGTTGTTGGTGGGACGTTAAACCCTAGTTCACTCACTCCTTTAATAATAAACCTCAATGAAGAGGGAGCCAGCCATTGAAAATGGTAAAGTTGCTTCCCTGAAAGTATATCCATTCACTTTAGTCTTACGTAAAGTACTTTACAGAGGCAGCATGTACTTTCTCTTTAAGAAATAAACATGCTTTTTGCTTGCAAGAAAACTAATTAATGATTGACAACAGTAAAACCATTTCATAATTGTTTATTGCTTTCGGAGAAAACATGATTAGATCGCTTTTAGAACATATTGTCTGATTCTGTCTTAAGTCTCGTATTACCTGCTCGTATGTAACGACAAGGAATCTCAGCAAGAGTTATGATAGTTATTCCATCACCTTAGGCCGCGTTTACAGTAGCTCAGTTTCTAAGTCACCGAAACTTTAACAATGAAAGTATGACAAACATTTTGCCTAACTTTACCATATATTTGTCAAAGAAACATTGTCATATTTTGGCATTTACATGAGCAGATTTTTCTGTAACAAACCTACTTTGTCATAGAAACTTTGCTCATGTAAACGCGGCCTAACACTCCCGTGAAGGCGGTATGTAATTTGTATGATTTGCAAGGTTTCTATTGTTTTTAGGTCCGCCAGTAGTAAAGGGTGCCGCCCTTTACTACTTCCGCCTGTACGAGGCTAAACATTAAAATTGTATCTGCATCTTTCAGTTCTGTAGAACACGGGTGCCTTGTGTGTGTTATGAGTAAGCTTTCCAAAAGGAAATTCCATTTTCCTTTTGACTTTGACTTTGACTTGTTTCAGAAATGCTTGTGTCTGCATGCAACCACATTGGTAGAATCTTGCTCTGAAATTCCCCCAAAATATTATCAAGGGGACATACTTTCTATAAAATGATGATATTTATTTTTGTCTAGCCCGCTTGCGATGAGCGGGACATAGTTGTCTCAACTTCAGTTCCGTGTATGTGCGTGCGTTAGTGTGTGCGTTCGTGCGTTAGTGCGTGCGTCCGTCAGGATTTTTCAGGATCATAAATTCTACCTTTACAGATGGATTTTGGAAGAGTTTGGCACAATTGTCTCCTTGATGAGTAGAAGTGCCATTTGAAATATCTGTTCAGATAGGTTGAAGGTCAAGGTCCCACATGAAGGTCACATTATAAAATGTTAATAAAATTGAGCTTGTCCGCGCCATTACTTCTACATTTATTCATGGATTTCAAAATAATTTGGCAGATGTGTTGTCCTTGATGAGTAATAGTGCTATTTGAAACATTTGTTCAGGTAGGTTGAAGGTCAAGGTCACACTTGAAGGTCAAATGATAAAATGGTTATATACGAAGCTCATCCATGCCATTACTTCTACAGTTATGCATGGATTTCATAATATTGTGGCACAATTGTCCTCCTTAATGAGTGGAAGGTTACTTGAAGGTCAAATGATAAAATTGTCATAAATTAAGCTTGTGCGGGTCATTACCTCTACTTGCTCACCAGACTGAAAATTAAAAAAAATAATAAGCCGTCTAAGCATGATGTTGTTTGGCTCCATTCTGGGTTGAAGCAATTAGTTTTGACATAGTTATAGGTCACTAAAGCAAACAGCGGGCTCCACAAGTTGTCCCTGGACAACCATCATCAGAACCACCTTTTGCGAGGACCATTACAGGAGATTAATGATAAGTAAAACATGTACTCCAGAATTACCAGGTTTGGACTTGTGATTTTATCTTACACTTGCCTGCAATTTCTTATATCAAAAATACGAGAAGAGGATGGGCCGAGAGCTCCAGATAAAAAGGGGTAAGAGGGATAATTCAGGGATACTTTTTGATATTCACCCATAAAAATATAGGTTGTGATTCCTCATTAGAACCGTCTCGCCGAGACCTAATTAGGGGTCACAACATAGGTTTCGTCGAAAAAAAAAGAAAGAAGATATTCATTGAATTATCCCCGGTATCCCCTCTTATCTGGAGCTCTGTGCAGCGCATTTTTGTAAAGTACAGGAAACCCGTCAATCGAACGTGACAGAAATGGACCGAAAACACACCGTTAAATAGTGTGTTTCAGCGGATTGAATAGGTTAATTTTGGAAGAACGTAATTTAATAAAAAGTCTAAATCGTTCTAAACATAACTTTGGAAGAAAATTATTCGGTGAATGAAAATTAAATGACACTGTTTATGAAAGAGTTGTTTGCAGAAATGTCAACGCATGATGCATTGTGACTTTGAGGGCTGGCTACTTCTAACAGACGTCACCAGCCTTCATAGCCACAATGCATCATTTCAAATATAACATCAAAATATAACATGTATCAGTTTTGTTGCATGAATTGATATAGTGTGTTTTATTTCGGCAGAAAGCAAAATGTTTGTCTTTAAAGTCGCACTTGTCCCCTCCGGTGTTCGTAAATATTTTCTAGCGACAGACGCGCTGCCATGGAATACTTCCATAGTTTCGTACCTCTGAGCTCCAGGGTCCAACGTCGTTACAAAAATTTGGAGTAACAACATCTCAACTTATTGTGTGAAAAGTGTGATCATATCATACATCTTATAAAGAGTGCCGCTATCGGCGTGAGCGGGATTGAAGCGTTACACATGACGCTCATGAACTGACTCAATTTAATCGAGACTGCTGACTTTTATGGTAAAGTCTGCTAAATTCGGACAGCGGGTAAATTCGGACAGTGAAATTGTTTCCTTTATATGACATGTTTTGAATTAAAATAAGATTAACTGGGCAAACAGTGAAAATCCTGATGAGACGGCTCATTTGGATTTTCACTGTTTGCAATGGTATGTCCGAATTTACCCGCTGTCCGAAGTTACCCGACGTTCTTTGCTTCTAGGGGGTCTTTCGTCAGAATTTCTAGATACACCATAAGCACCTCTGTCCTTCATACATGTAGCAGCAAAAGTTCTCACGTAAACTCCCAGCGAAGTATCCGATCAAATATTTATAGGCGGTGCTTCGAAAATGCACTGCGTTGTATGGAGCAATAGTATTAAAACCAAAAATACCTAAAGTTTTCATAAAATGCTATACTTTTATACATGTTACATCTGGATACAAGGTAAACGTTTTCGGCATTAACCTGATATAAAATATATAGAAGTCCATTGATATTTAAACTGCGCCCAAGCGCATAAACGACCACCATATAAAATTCTTCTTTAAGCCGTTTTCCCTGTTCAACAGCAAATACTGCCATGTTTTCTACACGCTACAATATTTGTAACCTATCAAACGGAAGGGTGTTCGTGCGCTTTTTTTCATGTTAAAATATTGCAAAAAATTATTTGATAAAAATTGTCCAGGCGTCGACAAACCCTTTTATGTTTTATAGTTTTTGCACAAATCTGTGTGGTCTTAGCGAGTCACCTTACAAAGTTTACGTTGCTATGGTAATAGGTGTATACTTAAAGGTACCACTCCACGTAAGAGGTGAGCTGTTAAATGGACTAAGGGAATTAATTTTACCACGCCAATTTGTTGTGTTACCTTCCTTGTTTTCTACTGGCAAAGCTCAAGTATAGTTGGAAATGAATTGAGCCGCGACACGAGAAAACCAACAATGTGGTTGTGCGCCCAGTGCAGACTCAGATCAGCCTGGACATCCGCCCAGTTTGACCAGACTCTTCGTTAAGTGTCCAAAGGGTAGCTAAGGGTCTAAGCTACCGCCATGCAGACAGCGAAGACTCTGATCAGACTGGGCGGATGCCCAGGCTGATCTGAGTCTGCGCTGGACGCACAACCACATTGTTGGTTTTCTCGTGTCGCGGCTCAATTGGTTATCAAATTGCACGCAGTCATTGTTATTCGTTCTGTATAAAGCAAGTGCTTTTTGAAAGTTGAAAGCGGAATAAAGAGCGAATTAATTGTTTGCAAGATATTATCACGATTCTTCTTTTGTTCAAAATTCTTTCGTGGGCAGATGTTAAATTATTATTTTTATACTACAGTCAGGTTGCTAATATTTCTCTAATTTCATTTTTGTAACAAGAACAAAGCGGCGCCTATATTTTACTTATGACTTCAAGGACAACAAAAATTATACGTGCCTATTGAGTTGTAAACATTTTTTTTATAAAAATTCTTCCCGTGCCGACCTATAAAGAGGGATGGGACACATATTTCAGATATGAATAACTTTAAAAAATGTTAGTTTGCCCCGACACTACAAAACCGAAAAAGTGGCATGTGCGCCAAAGGAAGACTGATAAGCCTGGGCATCCGCCCAGTCTGATCAGAGTCTTCGCTTTGCACTTAAAGGGTATCTTCGCCCAGTCTGAGCAGAGTCTTCACTTTGCACTTAAATGGTAGCTTAGGGTCTAAGCTACCCTTTAAAGGCCCCATTGCCCCATTGAAATATTCTATCGTGGGGTATCGCTGCAAGCTTCTCAGTTCAGTTTCTTCATTGTATATGATCGTGATTGGCCGGCTTTGAAAACTTTAAACGTCCTCGAGTTTCTCAGAAAAACGATTTGAAAAATATCTAGGTCATGACTTTCGATTTCACAAGTATCATAACATGGTAAAAATACAAGGTACAAGAGGTAACAATACAAGGTACAGGCGATAAAAATACAATGGACAGTTGTTTAATAGTTGATAAAAATACAATGTAAGGCAAGGATCTCATTCTTTGTCTCGCTGTTGTTTGAATAAATTGCCCAATGGGGAACCAGAAACAAAAACCGTATTTTTACGGAGACTTGTCATTTTTTATTCAAAATACCTAACCCCTCATTTTTAGCCAGTTATATGACACAAAAAAGCACAGCAACCGACATATTATCATCAGTTCTGAAGGCTGTACCAATTTCATAAGGATTTTTGATTCGACGATTTTTACCACTGATAGGACTATGGAGACTTTAAGTGCAAAGCGAAGATTTTGATCAGACTGGGCGGATGCCAATGGTGATTTGAGTATTCGCTGGGCTTACATGCCACACTGATGGTTTGTTGTGAAGCAGCTCATATCTTGGCATCACTGCTCCACTAGCTTATCGCCAGAATACACCTGTTTCTTTTGGCGTCTGTTCATTGTCTTGGCCGGGCGGAGCGGTATAGGCATTTGTTCGGATTTCCTCAGTTTTGATATTCGGAGCATCAATGCACTTCGTCATATTCTTTTTTGAGTCATATCCAAAGGCCATGACTTATACATGTAGTAAAACAAATACAATATTGGGACAGATTAGTCTGAGCAGACAGCACGGATCCAGTTTAGACGGCTTCTAAAGGAGCATCTACGTAGTTTGTCATTCCAACTACATCATTCGGACGCATTATAGACTATACGCATTACTGCAAAACCGAATTGGTCCATCCCTGGAATATTTACAGAACGTATCTTTGGGTTCCTCACATTTTAGAAGTTTTACAGTATATTTGATTGGATGTTTACATGTACCCTTAGATGTTACGGATTACCGTTTATGGGCATTTTGCACAGCTGTTACTTCTATTTTTAAAACCGCCTTGCATGTGTTCCTATATTGCCGACGTGGGCTACAGAACTAGGTTTTATCTGTCTATAGACACGATCTGGCACAATTCCTAGGTTTTCACACATTCATTAACTGAGTTGAGTATGAGGTTCATGATCTGTGGCCGTGTATGGCCTCACCAATGTTATGAAGGGATGCCCTGTAGCTGAAGGTGTTACTGGTCTAGCGGACCCCGAATTAAGTCCCGCTTGGGCGGAAATAAGCAGGGTTCCATTGCACACAGCCTTTCGTAACCCTGATATGACTGAAATACTGTTGAAAAAGACGTAAAATCGCCAAGTTCTCCAGTCATCCATCATCTGTCATAAAGACTTACGAAGATCAGACTAACAAAGCTGATGGAAGGACCTGTTGCTAAAGAGCTCTTTACATATCTGCATGTACCATTTGCAAAATACACCAAAATTCCATATCATCATACGGATCAGAACTACATCTGAAATCACTAACAAAGCTGATGGAAGGACGAGTTACTTAGGAGCCTTTTTACATGTATACATATACCATTTGCAAATATACTGAAATTGCATCTGTCATCATGATAAAGAAGACTTTTGACTGACGATAAAGTGGTGTTAAATAATTTGAGCCGCGACACGAGAAAACCAACAATGTGGTTGTGCGCCCAGCGCAGACTCAGATCAGCCTGGGCATCCGCCCAGTCTGATCAGACTCTTCGCTAAGCGCTTAGAGGGCAGCTAAGGGTCTAAGCTACCTTCATGCGGACAGCGTAGACTCTGATCAGACTGGGCGGATGCCCAGGCTGATCTGAGTCTGCGCTGGGCGCACAACCACATTGTTGGTTTTGTCGTGTCGCGGCTCATTTGTTGTTCTGCAACTCTTTCTTACTCGCCGATCGCCCACCTCACACATCTATTATTCTAAAATAATAGACAAGACGGCGTAAACACTAAGTGATTTTATAATAATGCTTCCTGACCTGGTCAAAATCTTTTTTCTTTGACGGCAATAATTTACAGGAAGTTATTGTCGAACTAGGAAAAGTATGTTGTGTCTAATTTGGCTTTTTAGAGACCACCATCAGACTTATCCTGTCTCTGCGAGACAAGCTTCCGATTCAGTAAGGTCAGTTTGTACCGAACTTTTCATGTTCTACCGGTTGCCGACCCTTATAAAGATTGGTCAAGGTTTGTGTGAACCCACCAAGATAAGCCAGAGTGTCTTGACAAGCTCATGGGTTAGGCTGCTGGGCCGGTACACGGGTTAGGCATGTTTATTGTCTTTGTTTATAGTTCTGGTACACTTGAATATTTACATCCTCAGTGCATTTATTGAAACCCCCTATGGTAAACCATTCGAACATAATGTAGTTTATACTTCAATAACTACATCGGTTCACGCGACGTTACATGAGGTTATGTGACATCAAAATAAACCATGGTTCTCTCCAATCTGATTGGACTTAGGTGGCGTTATGATGTCTTTGACGATGTTCCGTTATCAGTAGAAAAACTGCATTTAAAAGTTTTTTTTCTGCTTCAGCTGTAGTCTCTAACGCAAATGTTTGGTCAATTAATAGATTGGAAAGAATGTAAAAATAAGCAATGAGCTTAATTGTTCTTGGGCCGTATTCATAAAGCCACTTAAGTCGTTGCTATGCGGTTGCTAAGGCTAAATATCTATAAAGGAGATTCCCCACAACTATGAAATTTGCTTTGGAGGAACAGTCTTTGTAAGACTGTTCCTCCGGGGCAAATTTCATAGTTGTAAGGAATCTCCTTCAAAGAAATTCAGCCTTAGCAACTGCATAGCAACCACTTAAGTCGTTTTATGAATACGGCCCCAGCTGGTGTTTACCGAAGTATAATAAACACCACTGAGGAAAATGAAATTCAGTCCATAAATACAGCCTTTAAAGACAGGACTTCTCTGCCGGGGGTCTGGTTCCCATCTCACAGCAGATTTACCTGTACAGGTAAAGGTGTGAAAATTTATTCAACCAATCAGTGGACCAGAATTACCAGTTATAATAATTTCATTGGCTGACTGGAGGTGTTGACACTATGTGATCAAGGGACAGAATGACACTGTTCAGTTCAGTCCAGTTCAATTCTCCTATCGACGTTACCCAAGTGGCTCAACGGTACGTAACCATAGTTGCACACACAAGGCGCCGTGTGTCCGTCCAACTATAATGACACTATTGAAGTTAATCCTCCTTATATATTACCACTCCTGTCTTTAAGGAATGTCTGTTAATTGGTTGTATGGGCTGATTTGTGTTTTCTGTGTTTGGTCACTTAAATTTCCCAAGGTACCGTTTCTGCAAGGGATACCCATGTACTTTATGGCTTTTTCAGTTTGATAGTAATATTAAACTGAAAGAAAATAGTTTAAGATTTGTCTAGGAAAGAAGAAAAAGAAGAGGAAGAAGGAGAAGAAAAGGAAAAAAAAAAAACTATTTAAATTGGAAATTTCAGTTGGTTTTCTTTTTCATTATCCTGTATTGTTACACTTAATATGAGCCGCGACACGAGAAAACCAACAATGTGGTTGTGCGCCCTGCGCTGACTCAGATCGGCCTGGGCATCCGTCCAATCTGAGTAGAGTTTTCGCTTTGCGCTTAAAGGGTAGCTAAGAGTCTAAGCTAGCTCCATGCGGACAGCGAAGGCTCTGATCAGACTGGGCGGATGCCCAGGCTGATCTGAGTCTGCGCTGGGCGCACAACCACATCGTTGGTTTTGTCGTGTCGCGGCTCATATGTTTTGGAGCAAAAGAAAGCTTAAAGATGCCAATATTACAAGTTATTTTTCTTGACTTTGTCTGATAATAATTAAAGGATTTGAAAACGTATCTTGATCAGTATGACGTCAGATCTTCCTTATATGTCATTTTAATGAAATATTCACACAGAAGTACTGGTAATCTTGTTTTCTAGACAATTTTGGCAAAAAATGTGGATGACAAAAGCCGAAATCATTGGAGGACAAAAGCATTGATTTAGGATGGAGATGGGCACTGCATATAAGTAGTGAATTAGGCATGAAGAATTTTAATGACTATTACTACTTTCATTAACCTATTATCGTATACAAGTGAACCTTCATTAGAGTCAAGTCATGTGTTCGGACAACAGGTAAATTCGGTCAGTGACATTGTTTCCTATATATGTCAGTTGTTTGGAATTGAAACAAAAATAACTAGGGAAAACAGTGAAATTTTTATGAGATTTTGAGCCGTCTCATCTGGATTTTCACTGCAATGGTATGTCCGAATTTACCTGCTGTCCGAAATTACCCGGCTCGACTCTCCTATATATTCGTAAAGCGAATGCTAAAGGAAGATCCTCTGGAAACAAGGAAAACATCAAAGAAATGAAAACTTCAGACTCGGTTAAATTGAGTCTGTTAATGTTCTGTTATGTACTGTAAAGTAATGTTGCAAGACTGTTCACGCCCTGAAATAGCACTTGCTTTATGTTTCATATACCTGTTGCGCCGAAGAGCCGTAAACATAGTTTGACATCATTCCAACTTTATGAAATCAAATCAAATCATTCAGTTTTACGTCATGACACGCGAGCGAGCGCCTTTTATTGACAGATGAAGACGTTTGCTTCACATAGGTTCAGTTAAGGAAAGTCATTGACAAGTGCAAATACTTTCGTTTGAAAGTCTTTGTGCCAAAAAAATAATAGTTCTCTAAATACGTTAAAGCATACTGCTTTAGCATATATGTCAACCTTAATATAGACGCTCAAACACGGGTTTTCATGCATTAACGTTCGCCAGATCCAGAGAGAGAGATGTTGAAACTTTTCAATGTCTCTCGAGGGACTGGGTTAGTTTGGTCGCTATAATTGCATACATCTAACGAAATGAGATGAAATATAGTTCATTTTATTCTGCGATAAATGTGGCACTATATATTGTCAGTGTTTGACAGACCACACATGAGAAACCATGTATCAGCTTTTCGGGGCCATGCGATATTTATAGCGAGTGTTGGATCAGTTGTGCATGGTGGAATAATTCTTGTGGCCCCTGAACGATTATATTGAAATGCTCGAAACGGGTTTTATATAGCACGTGGATTGCGTTGTTAATACATGGTTTTGTAAACGTTAAAACAGGCATATTGATAATGTGTGACACCAATGTTTGTGCAATAATTTACGATTTGTCCGGCTCATTTGCGGTTTTTAGCGTAATCCCGTATTTATTCGCTATTAAACTGTATTTTTTTCCTGCCTGTAAAACGACCTTAAATATCTAAATCAGTCTTATGAAGTCTGCTTTAAGATTCTTGCTCGGAGGCAGTGAACTCTTTCCGGTAAGAAAATAAACCCATGACCTTGGAATAAAGTGGAGATTATACCACCAGCTCATTCAATTACATTCAACTATGTTCCATTCCGTGTTTGAAATATTCCTGAAGGAGATGGCTTCTGATCTGGATTTGCTCACCAATGTTAGGTTTTGAGTAGAAATGAATGTCCTCATTACAAATCATGAATTCAAAGTCATTATCTCTTTGAGAAAAGCAATTTCAGTAGTAAAACACGTTATTATGCTGTTTCTTGACTGTCAGAAACCCTCGTTAAAGTAATAAAGGATTTAATAAGATGTTTTTCTACTGAACAAATTGCACAAACGGATAATTAGTCCATTCATTGACAAATCTGCGTTTATCAATGAAATATGCTTTCGTAGCTTGTTCAGTGCAATTAGGGTATAAAGGACACCAAACAATTGAATGTATCCACCCATAGCTTAATCACAGCTAATAAAGGTGCAGTTTCCTTCTCATTTGAAACATTTAAAAATTCAAGCTTCCGCTAATAGATTTAAAAGTACTTTCGTTTTATAAGGGCGATGGTGCTGGTTATAAATACCAGTGCTGGAGCGTCCTACTTATTTGGAATAAAGTGGGGCAAGGGCCTACTGTGCTTTCAGTACGTGCTGGCGGGGGTTGTTTGGATATTTCTTCTCTCACTTATCATTTCTCTTTTCTTTCTCCCTCTCTCTCTTGGAGACGGCCCGATATAGACTGAAATACTGTCTCAAAGGGCCGGTAAACCCCAAACAACCAATCAACCAATCACTTTAAATAATATCTAAAGCACATTACTACAAAATTCCAGTTTTGTTACCGAAAATTAGTGGAGTTACAACAAAATTCCTGAAATTTCGGTTTGACCAGTTCCATGAATTCTGTACAAATTCGTTTATTTCAAAGCACATATTGTGCACATTTACGCTTTTTGTGTATACAAGTCGAATATTTTGGCTAACTATTTGGAGAAGCCTGACCCCAAGGTTATAAAACATTTTTCGTGCTCAACTCAGCTGAGCATAAAATTTCAGTGTTAGGGGTAGATGCCTTGCTTGTGTGATTTCCTGTTTGCTTTCCTCGACGAGGAAACCCTTTCAAAAGGTGGTCTACGCTCAAAGGAAAAAAAAGGTTCGTAGACGAAAATATCCTTTTCTTGAACCCTTTGAGGAGGCAAATAAGAAAAGAAAAATGCAAAGTAGCTTCATATTGAAGTGTGCGTGTTCACCGTGGATGAATACAAGTACCGAAATTGCGAGTTCACAGACTGGACCAAAGGTTATAAAGCTTTTATCGTGCTCAACTCAGCTGAGCATGAAATTTTCTCTGCTGATAAATATGAAAATGCCAACTAATGTTGGCATTTTCATATTCATAAGCAGAGAGTTGGCATTTTCATATTCATCAGTAAGCAGTGAAAATTTCATACTCAGCTAAACTGAGCAAGAGAACAACTGTACATATCAGTAACTTGCTATTTATTAGCAGGTAAAATTTCATGCTCAGCTGGGTTGAGCACGAAACAAAAACAAAACCAAACAAAAAAATCCGTCGAAGCTATATCATATCGAAAGGGTAGTGTAGATTTAGATGACGCGGCTTATTATGTGCTGTTTGCAGATTCTATTTTTATTTGTGACCCTTTAAATGTTAGAGTTTCATTTGATTACTTGTAAGTTGATTACTTGTAAGTTGTATATCACCTTTTCAGTGACCAGGAACATCGGCGTGATCATTATGGTAAACTTAAGGCTAAATTGTCTCATTTGAGCCGCCCATAGGGACATATTTAGAGCCTAGAATAAATTCCTACCTAATTAAATCTTCCTTTGACCCAACTGTCGCCTCGCATCATCTATAGAAGGATGGTGTGTCATTTTCAACTGATTGCCGCGAAATTTTATTGGCATATTTGGATTCACAAACCTGTTATGTTTCCATAGTAATTTACATAAATACTGGAGGAATAGACTAATGACCTATATGTATATAGCATTGTAAATGCTGCGTGCAATGAAGAGTAGACCGTTGAGATGGGTCTATACATAAATGTTTATCTCAACCCACGAAGTCCTATACAAATGAGTTGCGGCACGGCAAAACGAACAAAGTGGCATGTGCGCCCAGCGAAGTCTCAGATTAGCCTGGACAGAAGCCCAGTCTGTTCACAGTATTGGCCGTGCTTAATGGGTAGCTAAGGGTCTAACTTAGCTCCATGCGGACAGCGAAGACTCAGATCAGTCTTGGTTGAGGCACAGACTGTTCTGAGTCTTTGCTGGGCGCACATACCACTTTGTATGTTTTCTCGTGTCGCGGCTCAAATATCTTAATTACGGGGATATCAGGCCCATTTGGGCCTTTTGTTTATTGATATATGTGTATGACTAATAGAATGTTTGCAGTTTACATCAAAAAGGTAGAAACCTCGTGATCTGCTCCGACGACGTAAGAATCGACGATTCCGTTTGCCCTTTTTAAGATATGACATTTAGTATTTAGTAGGTGAAAGCGGTCGACAGAAATTCCAAAAAAATGTCCGTGGCTTTGTATTAAACTAATTAGACACACAACACTCAGACATGTTATCACTGCAGGCCAGTCAACTTACCACTTCGTGCTGTCTTCTGTAATACTTTCTAGACACTTTAAAGTGACAAAGTCTGCGATTATGACCATTTTCTGAATTTTTTGCTTTGTTTTAAAAGCATTTGTACAAGTAGAATGAAATATGCTTCCACCATAAATTATGTTTATTACAGCTAAAAACGGGACAGAAAAGTGATTAATCTTTATAAAATCAGGTGTTTTTCGCTTGCTGATAATTATTTACGTCCCTCCAGAATTTCTGGACAGTTGACTTATAACCTAAATGCTGTTGTTTTAATAGTGATAAATAGACTAGTAAAGTTTATGTCCTAGTCAGAGCTACATGTATATTATTGTACTCTTGAAAATTAGAAACATTAATACCAGAAACAAAAGATTAGAAGTTACAGATCTTGCAGCTTTAAACATTTTTGATAACATACAGTGAGATATCAATCATCAACTGTAAGTATTAGTACTATGAAACTAAAGACAAAATGGAGATACCCTATGTAAGATGCAAGTCATTATGAAGTTGCTCTGACGTTGATACGATTTTTAAAATGAACGGTCGTCCGTCATCCGTCCGTCCGTCCGTCAACAATTTCAAACGTCATGTTCATATTTACATCCCTTCTCAATTGGGGTCACTCTTAAATGAAATAATTTTCTCCTCTAGGAGAAAATTATTTGCTTGAAGAGTAGACCCCTTTTTGAAAGGGTTTCATCATCGTGGGAATTGGTTAAGGAGTCACAAATTCTTTCCTTTTGTAAAAATGATAGATATGTGTGCCCTTTCACCTTAAGTTTCAAAACCTTTCAACGTTTTGTCGGAAGAATTCTAAGTAATATTGAAATAACTAAACTGCAGCATTTATTTCTGAGTAATGTAGAATTTGCTCCTGTAGGAGCAAACTATTTCCTTGAAGAATAGACGCCTTTTTGAAAGAGTTTCATCAGCGTGGGAATGGGTTGAGGAGTCACAAATTCTTTCCTTTTGTAAAAATGTTATGTGTGCCCTTTCACCATAAGTTTCAAAACTTCCAACTTCGTGTGTTTGTCGGAAAAATTCTAAGTATTATTGAAATAACCAAACTGCAGCATTTCTTTCTGAGTAATGTATACTTGACTGAGATTTCCATGTGTATGTTTTCCGCCAAATTTACGAAGGGTCAACTAAGCTTCCTCTTCGCTTCCTTGGGCGTTAAAGCTCAGCCAATAAAGGCACTGCTGTTAATTCGAATAAGGAATTTGTCCTTCGAATTCTTCTTTTTAAAAGTAGACTTCAGTGGAGAAGAGAGAGAGAGAGAGAGAGAGAGAGAGAGAGAGAGAGAGAGAGAGAGAAAAAAAAAAAAAAAGAAAATGGAAGAGGGGCTTCCGCTGAAAGAGTACCTGAAATCAGTTCATTTGTACGGAACAGAAAAAATGAGCCGCGCCACGACAAATTCCCCAAAGTTGCATGTGCGCTCATGCGCCCAGTGCAGACTTGGATCCGCCTTGTCATCCACCCACTCTGATCAAAGTCTTTGATCCGCGCTTAAAGGGTAGCTTATGGTCTAAGCTAGCTTCATGCGGACAGCGAGAGACTGGTCAGATTGGGCGGATGCCCAGGCTAATCTGAGTCTACGCTGGTTGCACATGTCACTTTGTTGGGTTGTTCGTTTCGCGAATACTTTTTCCGTAAATTCATGAACAAAATGTATTTTTTATATGATAGAAACATTTACTTGTCTGCGTAAGACGCCTCGGCTAATTTGTTTTTAACTATTTCTTATAAATGAAGAAGGGAAAATGTTATCTGGAAATATCAAAAAGTTTTAGTTTTCAGCTTGTCTGTGGTAATCAGACAATAATTATCCCTTCCTTGTAATGTTGTAGTGCTATTGCAACTTGTCCTTTGTTGTGGGTAAAAAGAACGTAAAGATATAAGCGGCACAGAACAGAATTACCACTGAAGATCTTATGTTATATGAAAAGAATCTGTTGACGTCTGTACACGTTTGAACTATTTGCAAATCAAAAACATACCAACGTACACACACGCATGCGCACACCACACACAGAGTGAATTGAAACAAAATGTTCGTAAAACTTCCCATTGTGAACAGCCTGAATATGTCAGCTGCTATCTTATTTTGCTTATATAACTTAGAAAACGAGCCGCGACACGAGACAACCAACAAAGTGGTTGTGCGCCCAGCGCAGACTCAGATCAGCCTGAGCAACCGCCCAGTCTGATCAGACTCTTTGCTACGCGCCTAAAGGATAGCCAAGGTTCGAAGCTACCTCTACGCGAAAGCGAAGACTCTGGTTAGGCTGGGCGGATGGTTTTCTCGTGTCGCTTCTCAATTAGAAAGTTAAAGTGGTCTAAAACCCCAAGTTGTAAGTCCTAACTTTTAACCACAGAAACATTGACCAACCCGAAACATTCATTTAGACAGACAGACATGGGCCCCAACACAGAGGAGCTCGTGTGATCAGGTGTTTGCGAGCAGTTTGCATCGATTTTTCTTGCAAACGTATCTTGGCCACTCATTTGAACCACATCTGCGGTTATAAATATGATTAAAAAAGGATGTGATCTGAAACCTATACTACGAAAGTCCACGTCAATCAAAACATGACAAGTGAAAAGCAAAGAGGTCAGATAATGTTTAAAACGACAAGACCAATATAAGGCGGACGAACAAAGAACGATAGTAACAGAGAGCCTCAAAGAAAGCACCGTTTGGGTTTGGTCAGCAATAAATCATTTGGTCAAATTGGGTTGGGGGAAGAGGATCGGCGAGGTGGGGGCGGGGGGAGGGGAGGCGGGGGTGCTTAAACAGGTTTACATGCGCATGACGCTAGAAACTGTTATGTAATTGCAGTCAGCTCCCGATTTCTCAAAGTCTAAGTTCATCCTAAACTACTGATATCTCAAAGTAAATTTTCTGGTTCCCGAAAATGTATTTTGAGATATCAGTAGGTGAAGATAACAGAAGTTGAAATGCAAATAAAACAGAAAATGAGTTCAAATTATATTCTATTATATAAGATGGAACGTTAAGACATCAGTGTTCGAGATATCTTGAGTTGAAAGTACTTTTGGAAGCTTCTTACAATAAATTGTTATTGTAGCAGTTGTTTCATGCCTATCTTGATACATTTAACCCAGTTCGAACTGTTAAGCCTGATTTTGCAAGGTTGTCCTAGATTTAGTTTTTTCCCCATTTAGCATTTATTTGAAATTGAATTCAATTGGAACATTTTAAATTTGTATCTTTAAAAGACTGTCTGCGAGCTATTCTCTTCCTTCTACGAGATATTCAGAGTTAAATGATTTTCATTTAAGTTAAATTAACCATTAAACCCAAAGAGCAGAAATCAGCATTTGTGAGCTGCAATGTCAGTCAGAAACAGGGACAATGCTCTTCATGGTGGTTTGTCCTTTTACACTAGTTTTCAACCTTAGGATCAGTTTGTACAAGTCTACTCTAGGATATGAGATGCCCTTGCAATGTCGTTGGGGCACCATTGATAATTCTTCTTCGCATGTTTAAGCTGCCGTTGATGTGCAGGCATGTGTATTCTAGTCCACTTTTGTCCTTGAACTATTCTGTCTGCAGGAGCCCCGGTAGCTGCCGATCTAGCGGTCCCGGATTCGAGCCTGTTGTAAGCGAAAATCTTTTCAATCGTAAATGGGGTCCCATCGCTCAAAGCCTTTCCTTATCACCCACCCATCGTCCTGATATGACTGAAATACAAAAACTGCCAAAAAGGACGTAAAATCACAAATCGTTCACGCATCCATATTCTGTCTGCCTCTTATTTTTTCTTTCAATGTGGCCTGTATAAGCTTCAGATTCAAACCAAACTGATAGCTTGGTTTGAATCTGAAGATTATACGATAGCTATTGTGGCAAAGCATTTGCTGCAAATTGTATTAAGGACCTTGCTAACTATTGTCTTCTTTGGAGGATACTGGCTTATTTTCTATTGTTAACTCTATTTAGTTCGTCTGTGCTCTCAAATATAGTCAATCTGTCTTTAAAAAGTCTATACCGGCTACTCGTTGCCGGTTGTCGATTCGCTGGACTTAGCCTTTTTGCTTTGAATCAGCAATCGGCAACTACAAATGTAGTTAGTTTACTAGTAGTGTCATGGTCGAATCTGTTACCATAGTGAAGAACACAAACTTAAAAGTTTTAATAGAAATTGCTGTAAATTTTATGCAGTTAGTCCTAACCCTTATCAGACACCGCGTATCTTTTAATATGCTCTTATTGCGTTAAAGGGAACATTTTCAGATGAAACATTTCCATTTCCATGTTACTTTTTAGCTCACCTGAGCACGAAGTGCTCAAGGTGAGCTATAGTGGTCGATATTTGTCCGTCGTCCGTCCGTCCGTCGTCAACAATTTCTTCAAATGACATCTCCTCCTAGACCAGTAAGCCAATTTCAAAATAATTCCACACAAATATTTTTGTAATAGCTCAGAACCAAAATTGCTAAAATTGTTCTGCTCCGCTAAACAAAACGGCAACCAGAGCTAAAAAATAGAAAACCTTTAAACGACATCTCCTCCAAAGCCAATGGCTCGATTTCAAAATAATTACATAGAAATGTTTGACTCTTAGTCCTGAACCAAAATTGTTAAAACGGTTCCACTCCACAAAACAAAATGGCCGCCAGAGCTAAAAATAGAATTAAATCTTAGAATGACACAGAGGGCACAGTTTTGTTCCAATCTTCAAGGAACTTTGTCAGAATGTTTCTCTACAACAAATCTAGACCAAGGTTGCAACTGAGTCATGTCGGGTTAAAAACTAGGTCACTAGGTCAGATCTTAGAAAAACCTTGTGTTCACTCTAGAGGGCACAGTTTTTGATCTGATTTCCATGAAACTTTGTCAGAATGTTTATCTCCAGGAAAGCTAGACCAGGATCGATACTGGGTGATGTGGGGTCAAAAACTAGGTCACTAGGTCAAACCTTAGAAAAAACATGTGTACACTCTAGCGGGCACAGTTTTGATCAAATCTTTATTAAACCTTGTCCGAATGTTAATCACTATGAAGTCTAGGTAAATATCAAAACTTGGTTATGTCGGGTGAAAAAACTAGGTCACTTGATCAAATCTTAGAAAAACCGTGTGTACACTCTGGATGGCACAGTTTGATCCAATCTTCATGAAACTTTTTAGACTGACTGTTGATCTCCATGTAATTTAGGCCAACATTGAAACTGGGTCATGTTGATTCAAAAACTAGGTCATTAGGTCATACCTATGAAAAACCTTAGGTACACAATAAAGGCTTCATTTTCCATTGACTGTTTGTGAAACTCTGTCTGTGGTACTTGTGTACATCTCAGAGGCTAAGTTCGAACATGGGTCATGTCAGTTCAAAAAAAAGGTCACAAGGCAAAATCATTGAACAACTTGTTTCACATTTGATGCTTCATTTTTGTCGCACCTGCTTTAGCAAGGTGCGATATAGGAGTTCACTTTTCCGTCCGTCCGTCCGTCAGTCATTCCGTTCGTACGTCCGTCCGTCCGTACGTCCGTCCGTCAACAATTACGTCGACCCTAGTGTTTAAGTCTATTTCTCGCAAACTATGATACCTACAATCATCAAACCTGGCATAAAGTTTCTTCTTAGAATGTTTTTTTAGGGTTTAAGCTCTTATTTATACACCTTTCCTATATTTTATGCACTGCTGACTTTGTTAAACAGTCCATCAACAATTACGTCGACCCTAGCGTCGACCCTAGCATTTAAGTCCATTTCTCGCAAACTATGATACCGACAATCATCAAACCTGGCATAAAGCTTCTTCTTAGAATGTTCTCGAGGGCTTTTGCTCTTATTCTTACCCCTGACCTATATTTTATGCACTGCTTACTTTGTAAAACAGTCCATCAACAATTGCGTCGACCCTAGCGTCGACCCAAGCATTTAAGTCCATTTCTCGCAAACTCTGATACCGACAATCATCAAACCTGGCGTAAAGCTTCTTCTTAGAACATCCTCGAGGACTGTTGCTCTTATTTTTACCCTTGACCTATATTTTATGCTCTGCTGACTTCGTAAAACGGTCCGTCAACAATTACATCCACCCTAGCGTTTAAGTCTATATCTCGTAAACTATGATACCTAGAATCATCAAACCTGGCATCAAGCTTCTTCTAAGAATGTTCTCGAGGGCTGTTGCTCTTATGTTTACCTTGACAGGTATATTTCATGTTGTGCTGACTTCGTAAATATTCAAAATTACGTCAACTCCAGTGTTTAAATCCATTTCTCACGAACTATGATACCAAGAATCATCAAACATGGTATCAAGTTTCTTCTTAGAATGTTCTTGAGGGCTGTTGCAACTAATTTACCACTGACATATATTTAATGCTCAGCTGACTTCGCAAAATTTTACACCCAAAATTATGTCGGCCCAAGCGTTTTAGTCCTGTAATCTGAAAGTATGATACCTATAGTCATCACACCTGGCATAAAGTTTATTCTTAGAATGTTCATGAGGGATGTTGCAGTTATTCCAACCCTTGGCCTATATTTCATGCTCTTCTGACTTAGTAAAATTTTACATCCAAAATTGTATTGACCCTAGCATTTTTGTCCATTTCTCATACAAGTTACTTTAACTAAAGTCTTTACTACTGTGGAAGCGCAATGCAGGTGCGACATAGCATTCCGCGGAATTCTTGTTCTATGAATGTTTGTAAAACTTTGTCAGAATGTTTGTTTTGACAGTGTCTATGCCAAGTTCAAATATGGGCCACGTTGGGTGAAAAATTGCTCACTTAGACTCTTCAGAACCAGTGGACTGATTGGCCGATTGCAATGAAACTCAGTATGTAGCATTGGTGACTCGGGCCATCATAGGTTTTTCATAGTATGACCCTGGGTTGCCTTGACCTATTTTACACCAAGGTTAGTAAAATAACTTGTATATTATTGATTCAGATGATACTCAGGTGAGCGATCCAGGGCCGTCATTGCCCTCTTGTTTGTCGCAGTATGGGTAAATTCTAAAGGAAAAAGACGTGCCCGCGGAGGAGAATACGCCGCTGTTTTGAAGGTTTTATTGTACAGGGAAACAAACAGGAAGTCATGAAAATTTTCCCCTATTTAAAAATGGCGGGTACCCCACAGGCACAAAATGTTGAATCAACATCAGCCATGATTCAACGTCGTGACGTTGAATCAAGATCGATTCAATGTTGATTCAACGTTGTGTGTCTGCTTGGCTGCAGATACCTTTATGCAGGTTCAGTGCGTATTTTACGATGACCCTGATTAAGGCTTGTACCTGCTGGTTTAGTTTCCTTTGTGCTTTCCCTTTGATGGCAAATTAGGGTTATGTGATCTGAATAAACTTCAATTTAACTTTATGTCTAGATTGCTGTATATAGAAACTGGGAGTGTTTCATGAAATAAATTGTGCTTTTTTTTTATTATAGTTCATCTTTTTCTGCTTTTTTGAAGAAATCGAGCGTTTTTTACTTTGATTAGAGCGTTAGAAGGACAAAAAGGCTAGTTCTAAGTGTGCTTTCTACTTAAAGAAGCAAATAAGTCAGCTCTCGATATCTCATACTCAAAGTTCATCTCAGACTACTGAATTTTCTGGTCCTATAAAATTTACTTTGAGCTGCAAGTATTTTCAGATAAGAGGAATTGAAATATTGAGAAAAATGGGAATGTATTCAAAGCGTATTGTTTGGCAAAAGATGGTCCTTGAAATATCAGTTTCTGAAATGACGAGAGTCAAGTATAATAATAATAATAATGATGATGACTATGACAATATAACGATATGAATGACAGATATTTCAGCACTTGCTACTAAAGAGTGTCCATTTGCAGACGACTCTATGTGCTTGCGTGGTGAAGTCTTAGAATGTATAGCTCGGCCGAAAAAAATAAGTAAATCCCTGTTTTTCGAATAACAAGTAAATCCCGACAGCCCATGCATGGATCAGCTGGTCAGTTTTGTATAGACTGGTCAGAGCTGGCCCCGAGGTTATAAAACTATTTTCCTGCGCAAGAAATTTTCTGTACTGATAAATACGAAAATGCCAACTAATGTTGGCATGTTCATATTCATAAGCACAGATTATTTCATAAATTTTCTGTGCTGATAAATTCGAAAATGCCAACTAATGTTGACATTTTCATATTCATAAGCTCAGAAAATTTCATACTCAGCTAAACTAAGCAAGAAGGTAACCGTACTTATCAGTACTTTGATTTTTATTGGCAGGTAAAATTTCATGCTCAACTTAGCAGAGCATGAAAAAAGTTTTATAACCTCGGGCTCAGTTCAGTTTGCATATGCTTAAGAATGGCTGCATCAGTTTTGGTACTGGTAGGCTTGCCTTATCGTCGTTCTTTATGGACATTTTCATGGAACTGGATACACCTGCACGGGGAAGCAAATCTGCTGTTTTAATTTTTGATTCCCTTCTACATTGGGGTTGATTTTTGAAGGAAAGCATTTGCTTCTTAACGATTAAGAAGTATGCTCCAGTTTTGATAATTACGTGTTCGAGGAAAACCAAAAAGGAATTTGAGCAAATTGTTCCACTTTATGGAGAAAAACATGCACATACACAAATGCACCTTAACTTAAATAGAATGATTGTGGCATACCCTATACGGCTTCACTTCTAGTTTTAGATGCTTAGTAATAATGGATTACTGAAAATTACCGTCAACATTCTAAGAATTGGGACACCTGAATAATAACCAAAATAATTTACTAAAAAAAATATTTACCTTAACCGAACGGTCTCGTTTTACGATGCAGTAATATGTCGAACAGATGCAGATGGAATGACAAACAGTATAGACCCTGATCAGGTTGCTCCTTTAAGAGCAATCTGATCTGGATTTCCAGTTTCCTTAATACCACCAGTCCAAAACTTAGATTTTTAGGGAAATAGTGTATGCTTCAGCAAATAGAATGATGTTTTATTTTTATCTGGAATTAACATTTTCTAGTGTTATAAACAGTAGTTCATGCTTGTCTTAGTTCCACATCTTAACTCTGATTGTCCGCTTGACTACAGTGTGAGCCAGTTTTGGGGTTAAACATATTTCAGTAATTTTTCACAACATGTATATGAGTCATTCTACAAAAGATGAGGAATTCCTGTCCCTTACCTCAATACTTGAATACCTTTTTTCCATTTCAAGTATCTTGCCTTTGGTAGTATGTTTTAATTAAAGTGACCAATTATCTAACATTTACGATAGTGACTGTGCTAGTTAACGCAGTTGTTCATATTTCTTTCTAAAGAAATTAAGATCCCCCCCCCCCCCCTTATATTTGCTTGTCCCACTGCAAAATAGTGAAAGTTGAACTTCTGTTTGACAAAAAGTGCTAATATAAACAAAACAAATAGAGACATGATGAAAGTCTGTGACAGAAAACTACCAATGACAGAAGCGTCGTGTACCTATTGGTTTTGATTTGAAGCCGTGTCAAGATTGTTTTGGTGTGTCCCGCAGTTCGTGTCATACTCTGTTACCGCAGTTGCAGTTGTAGTTTAGACAGAGTTACTACCCATGAAAATGACCTTGCACTAGACTTTTGAGAGGTAAGGAGCGCCAATTTTATAAAAACATTAAATTATTTTATGCAAAGTTTGCTTAAAGGTAAATATGAAACAATTATCTAAATTAAGTAGTGAGGAAGACAGGTAATCTGTTATCCCTGTTACCCACCTTTCTATGAAAATTAAAAAGCTGCAAATAAAACAAAATACAAACACTGAAAAAGTGTGATAGACATCAATATTGTTGTGTAAACATTTTCAAGTTTTTGCTCCCAGAAAGCAAAATAAGTGCGAGTTTGCATACTTTTTGTCATTCCTGTTACTGTCATCCCTGTTACTGTCATCTCTGTTACCCACCAAAAGTAACAGGAATGACACTTTAGTTTTAATTAAATATGTAAAATATGAAAGATGTTTGTGTTTGACATCTATAGTTCTTTCAACTAGACTAATTTGAATATTCCGTGTCTTTTACAGAACATTATAAGCGGCATGTAATAGCCTGTTGTTGGCCGCAGTAACAGGGATGACACATGTCCACAGAATAAGTAACAGGGATGACATATTCATAGTACACTTTTATCAGGTTGAATCACATTTTACATAAAAAAAAGGCATCTGCTAATGTTTGGGAAGATCTGTTGAATTTTCAGCATTTTTTGCAAATTTTTGTCTTTGCCTCAAAGCAGTGATTATCACCACCTTAAAGGTGAACTGAACAGTCACTCTGAGCTTTTAAGAGCGAGCTCATTTTATCTAAAACATATTCACCAGATTTCTACTTCACTGTTAGTCAGATTACAAGTTACTTTTAGCATTTAAACATCTTTCCGTTTAGTGTCATTCTTGATACTGAATATCATTCATATTGTCATTTATGTTACTGCTGAAAATTATTGTTGTCATTTCTGTTACCAAACGTCATTCCTGTTACCAGTCAACTTTTGCTCAATATATAAATTAATCCAATGTTCTGCTGTTGCATTTATTTACCAATTGGAAAGTCGTTGCCTGCAGCTACCTTTTGCAGAAAATGAAGATACTCATCCTACAATATCTCAAAATAGATTTGATGGCATTTATCTTAAAACGTTTTGTTTCAGTAAAATAATAAGTTATTGATTATATTATTAGTATCAAATAATTTTTCCTCTGAACAAGTTTGTAAACTTGGATGTCTAAACGGGAACTTTTTAATTCGAAAGAAGAAAATAACTACGATAATGATTTCATTTAGGAAATAAGGTTTCTTGTTGTGGTAACAGGAATGACATTTTAAAACCAGGGCAGCAATCAAAATAAGCCAACATGTATTTTAAGCGAATTCTCTTGTTTAAATAAATGGTTTATTGTTGTTAAATATTCAGAGTTGAGATTAAAATAAAACAAATCAAAATCAGTTGTGTTATTTTTTTTGCAAAACAAAAAAGCCCAAATTCCTTCATTATTGTAGAATGACTCGTATACAACATGAAAATTTTAGGATTGGAATGAAAGCAAATTGCTTATTTAGTTCTTCTCCTAAAGCCAGTTTTTTACGTGTACCCTTTAGGTCACCATTTATGAGCCACATCATGTAATTTAAGTGTGGCATTGGTGACAAGAAAAGGCTGTGATCAGACTGCACATAAGTGCAATCTGATAAGAGCCTTTGCTTGTCACGTCAGCCATCTATGGGAGTGCCTCAAGCCATACAGGTAACAGTGTGGTCTCTGAATATCACATGACGAAATTGCCACATTGTTGGAAGTCACATGTTGTGGCTCTTATGTGAATCTAGATGTGCCAGATTCATGACAGTTAATATAAATTGTCAGTCTACCCTCCCTGTACTGAAAACTAGCGCCGTTAAGGTTAAACTTCAGTTAAATTAGATAACAGAAACATAGAAAGAAACAAGAGCTATTTCTGGTGCAAATTATATTTTCCCGCAGGCGGATGAAATGACACACATGGACTTACTTTATGACAACGATTGAGATTCTGGTGTTGGTCAGTAAATTATGATACATTTATGAAAATTAACGAAAAGTGCGTGTGTTCGCAGAAATGCAATGCCTTGATCTCATAATGAGCTGCAATACATTCACATTGTATATTCTTTTAACACTACAGTGCTTCGAACCGTATGTGACCATATCCAAACTAAAAACAGTCAACTCTCAATACATGTATCTCTAAAGTCAAAGATCATCTGGGTTTACCGATATCAAAATTAATTGTTTTGGTCTCAGAAAAATTACTTTGAGATACCAGTAGTGGACATTAAAAGTTTACCTAGGCTGACATTCTACATTTGAGATCGGACGTTCTAGGTAAGGGGGCATTTCAAACGTATACATCGCATCGATTGTGGTGCCGAATTGCGTCGAACAGGGAGTTTAGAGCATTAGCGACGAGCAAAGACTCAGTCCAATTTAGTCTTTACATATGCATCAAACCAGGAAGACTGATCAGTCTGCGCCGGTGCGCAAGCTGATCCGAGTCTTTCTTAAAGGCACGCACCGTAAGGTAAAATTTTACACGACGCCATTTGCAGGATTGAATTAAAACCGTATCTACATCGTTGCAACATCATATTTACATCATGACGTTGCATCAGCGTCGATTTGACGCTGACAACTTTTTAGCTACATTAGGACATCTAGGCAAAAAGACGATGTATGTCGTTCTTTCTCGTCTGGAAAGCATAAATTTATATTTTCGTTTTGCTGATACTGAATTAGCTATTTGTTCAACGCAAATACCCCGCCAGGGAAATTTTTTTCTTCCATTTTGATCGGTTGAAGACAGCTTGTGATAGCGCCACTCAAACTAAATCGTCAGCCCATAATGTAGGGCAGAATAGCGCAAAGCGGGATCTAGCCGTGTATACGTCTCCGTCATGATGGAAAATTACACGTGATGTCAGCATTTGTCACTGGAAGTGCGCTCTTATCTGACGTTAAGGGTTGCTTTACCAGTGTATGGCACACAATTTGACTCGGCTATTTTGTACTACTGAATGAATATACAGGGTTTCAGTACCAGTCTGTTGGGAGCCCCATAAGGGCTGTCCTGATAAGCTAGCAGTCCGTGTTCGAATCTTGCTGGAGGAGGAAAGCTTAAACTACAAACGGGATTCTTGCACATTGTGTGAACATTATGCCAAAACTGAAACAGCATAAATTTGCACGCAGCATGCTTATGTGTATACATGCAACGTATGTATATGTGTCAGTGATATCTGTTGGAAACAAAAACGAAGTCGTATCAGGCTGACTGCACAGACGCGCAGATAGGTCTGAGTCGTCATTGGTCGCATATGTACAGCAGATCCTGTTAAACGTCGACGCAGTGGCACGCTGATTTTACAGACGAACATCTATGATCCGATCAAGGCCTGCCAGTAAATTAAATATCAATCAAAATTTTGGATGATTACAAGTTGTTTTGGCGACATATGCGAACAGTGTAGACCCATTTCAGACGCCGCATAATGCGGCGTCTGGTCAGGATGAACGGAATATTTATACAAAATACAATAAAAGTGGAAACATGCACCAGAAACCCTTAAAGCACAGAAATGGAGTCATCCAAATCCATGTAACAGACTTTCAAAGAAAAAGGGGATTGGGGAGACTTGGGAGCGGGGGGGGGGGGGGGAGCTGGGGCGGGCTTAGATTACCCACAATTTAATGGGCAAACAAAAGCAAATGTACTACCTCAGCCTTTCCCGGTGTACATGTATACATGTGCAGTCTGGCCAGGGCATGTGCATTTAGTCCACATAATTGATTCGGCATTACGGCTCGTTCCCAACAGCTGAAAACGCAGTGGCAATATAACATTTGATAGGTTCTGTGCACGCTGCAAATAATTTGCTATACAAAACGTTTGAAGCTTATCAAAGTTGATACGCCAGCGACACGCTGTTTTAAAGTTGCCTGATCCTTGGTTAAGCTAAGTGATGAACTTTGGGTACATTCAGGGTTCTGCCAGTGGTGTCATTGCACAGTGTGTCATTGGCGATTTGCCCATGGTGCCATTGGTAACCGTAAACCCTGAACAGGTGACCTTTGGCAGCCAACTATTGGTAGAGCCAATGGCGCCATTGACACTATTGCAGAGCCATTTTTCTCTGTAATTAGAAAATTTTAGTTTTTCTAATTTGCTTTCATCACTGTCGGGAACAATTATTCTCCTGTCACAACTCGAGCGTTTATGATGGATTCACTAAATCGCCATATTGAATGACGCAATTTTCCGGCGTTTGTAATGTTACCCACGCCCTTTGTTGTCTGCAGTACTGGCAGCCAATGGTCGGCAATATTGGTACCTTTGGTACCGACGGTAGAATCAGTGGTGCCAATGTTGAAGCTCTGAACGGCATTGACATATCTATGCTGGCACTGGCAGAGCCCCAAACGCACCCTTTGTTAACGTATACTTAGTATATTCTTGAGAGTGACAAAACACTGAAATGGCGAATGGACGTTGCGTTGATGACGTTGCAAGGACATTGATTTGACGACTTCCTTTGTAGCAATGCATACCAGACAGTCTGCACTCGTTTTGAAATGAAGTCACTAAATCTGCCTCGACGTTTATGCGACGTTGTTTGGTTTCTGCGTGAGTTTCAGTTTCCTAACATTTTACATGTACCTTAACCTTGTGGGCAGAGTTTATACAACGGTTCAAACGTTGTAGTAATGTCGACATTGCATCGACGTTGATTCGACACTTGCCCGCTTGGTTCCTTCAGAAAAGGCTTCCAACACTTACATCTCAAACCAGCCATGTAGATTATCCAGCCAAAAATCCTAAATTCATACAGCTCTGTTCAATATATAAGGAACAGCGAGTATCGTGATCAGACTGCACTTATGTGCATGTCTTAACAAGAGCAAAATACATAAATACATGTTTTTGTACCGAGCAAGGGCGCACTAGCGGAAATCACACTGAGCGTGTTGGAATTTTGTCAGTGTGACAAAAAATTTAATACGCACCTGCGTATTTGCATACAGGTAGCTACGCTTTTGCCGACATTAGAATCCAGTGTCTGCTCATCGTACACGTTATAGACACTCGATCGAAATCGAAAGTAAACACGTCCTTCTCGCACTACAGATAAACCTGTTGTTTTGGTATTTTATTGTTCAGCCATATATTAGTACAAAATTAAGTCATCTAATTTGAATCAGCGCTCAGTTCATCTAAAAGATCCACCCATCCATCCATCTAGTCACCTACCTACCTAACATTCTTACCTGCCTACGTCCCTACCCTCTGAATGTCTGTATGTCTGTCTCTCCGTTCACCTACCTACTTACCTACCTGCCCTACCCTATCCTACCCTACCTACCCTGAGAGGCCGTCTGCCTGTCTCTGTCTGACAGACCGTCTGTCTGTCTGTAGCCTTATGCATTATTTATAAGACACCAATATGTTCAGACAGAATGGATGGATGGATGACTTGCGAATTAACGTCCATATCAGGACGCTGGGTGGGTGATAATGAAAGCGATGTAGCCAGTCTATGATTAAACTGATCTCCGTCTCCGGTGGGGCTAGAACCCCAGACCGCTAGATCAGCAGGCCAGCGCTTAACATACTGAGGCTCCATTTGTATACAGTACGACTAGTCTGATTAAATAAAGACAGAAAACCCAGATCGGCCTAATGGTAAAAAAAAAACATCACAAACAAAAAAAAAAAAAAAAAAAAAACACTTCAACTTGTGCTTGTAAGATTCCTGAAGATCCGAGCATAATGTGCGAACAGCAAAGACTCTGACCTGACTGCCTGCATGCACGGGTACACTTTCAGGGGAAACAAGTCTGCCATTTGTATCTTTTGCCTCGCTTTTTACTTTTTTTAGGTCAAACCATAAGGGAGCCGGGCCGCGTAGCGCAATCGGTAGGGCACCTGACTCATAAGTCAGAGGTCCTGGGTTCGAAACCCGGTCTGGCCACATACTTTCGTTTCTCCTTCCGCTGGTTTAAGTAGAGCAGTTGTCTGTTACTGGCGAAAGTATGTGCACTTAGTACTGGTTAACCGCTTAGGAGGTCTAAGCCTGCCCAGGAATAGTGTGGTTAGGTTAACTGGCCGTCCCGACATGACCATAGATGTTTGCCGTGGACGTTAAGCAATAAATTAATCAATCAAACCATAAGGGGAAAAAGCTACCTCTGGAGGTTCGAATTTTTTCCCCAAAGCATTGTTTCAGTTTAAAAGGGCAACGTTTTGCCGAGAATAAAACAGGAAGTCACAAAAAGCATGACAGCCCAGCAGGCACATGACGTTGAAATGACGTCGATGCGACATGGTGACGTCGCATCGACGTCAATATGACGTAATTCTGACGTCGTGTGCCCGTTGGGAGTGAACCAATTCATAAGACAGGTTTGCCTACAGCTTGATACTTGGCACATGTTATGAGAAAACGTTTTAAAGCTCGTGCGAACAGCGAAGACGATAATAAGCCTGCACTTCTGCGCAGATGGATGGATGGCTAGGCCGATCGATCGATCGATCAATAGGTAGATATATAAATAAATACACGTAGATGGATGGATGGGTGGCTGGCTGGATGGATGAATTGCGATTTTACGTCCTTTCTAACAGTATTTTAGTCATATCAGGACAATGGGTGGATGATAATGAAAGGCTATGTCCACGGAACTCCGTTTACGATTGAAAAGATTCCCGCCAACAGCGGGGCTCGAACTCGGGATCGCTAGATCAGCGGGCCACTGCTTAAGCTACTAAGCTACCGGAGCTCCTTGATAGACAGACACCAGCAGGCACATGACGTCGTATTGACGTCGGTTCTACGAAATGACGTCGCACCGAAGTCATCACGACGTCATTTTGACGATACGTATCCGCTGGGCCAGAATAGGGAGGTAGGTAACATGGAGGAGGAATGGAAAGACAGATAAAATGATGGATAAATGGATGGTTGGATGGTAGGTTGGGTTATGGTTGAAGAGAGAGAGAGAGAGAGAGAGGAATGTGGTCGAGAGAAAAGAAAACAAACATGAGGAAAATCAATTAATCTCGAGGGTAATACCAGTTTCCTAACCTGATTTTCGACCTAGCCAATCAGTTACCGCACATGCAAAAGTGGTTGTTGACTGGGACAATCGACACCAATACCAGCCCGGTCGACGCCCATTTACAATAGTATCATTTACCGTGACTGGTATAGCTTTCGACCGAATTATCGGTCGACTTAGTACAGTTACTTTGCACAGTACCGCATAGGTCCACTGTTGGTTGGTATTATCGGCTGTCAGCCTATATTTCAACCATGACAAATTAAGTTAGTCGCCCCTGATTTATGTTGCGTGATTTTTCCATTCCATGTTAGGGGTGGTCGGTTTGGGCGATGGTGCTGTTGAACATTCAATGCCGTGGCGTTCTTCTAATTTGGCTAATAGTAGGGCAAGGGCCGGTCGGCCTGCAGCAGGTGCGGGATGGGGTTTGTTTGGATTATTCTAGTCTCATCTATCCTATCTATACCTTTTCTTTCTTGCTCTCTCTGGAAGCAGCTCGAAGAGACTGGAATACTATCTAAAAGAGCCGTAAAACCCAAACGCCAACCACCACCACCATCCAGTCCATGCTAGTACAAACTTATGAGATAACAAGGATCGTTTGTCCAGAGCGCTTGGCTTGCGTTTGAAGACGACAGGTTTCTTACTTACTGACAAACTCCCTCAGTCGTAGTCCGTACCTGATACTCTTGAATCAATAATAACAGGCAGCGAAACGACATGACTGGACCATAATATATGCTATGACGATAGAATGGAAATCTAACAGTCCACAAACAATACGCCCAAATGACATATGTATCATTATATCTCTGTATGATGATCCACATCAGTAGGTTCAGCGCTTGCCTGCCGATCTAACGGACCCGGGTTAGAGATGCGCGAGAAGCGAAATCTTTCCGACTGTAAATGGGGCTACATTGCACCCAGACTTTCACTATCAATGTCCCATCGTCCTGATACGAAAATACTGTTCTAAAGGACGTAAAACTGCAACACACGATGGCAATTAGTATCGGCAAATTTCATAGCCATCCGTCCATTTCTTCTCACGTTGTGATTTAAGGACCACCTTGGACATCCCTATACACCGGCGTGGCATTCATTACAGGCTTGCACGAAGGCGCAGGCTGATCTGTCTTTCCGCTATAGTATGCATCAATTGTGACTAGGATTCTTTTAAATTTGAGATGACCCCCAAGTAGTTTGTCAGCCTCGAATATATAAACTCAGCGTATGGTCAAAGTTTTAATGTCCAGTATGAGATGATAGGAGTTTAAATGTACGAAGAAAGAAAAAACAGGAACTGAGTCCAAAGTGTTCTCTTTGATTTACGATGGCACTTTGAGGTATCAGTGTTTGAAATAACGAGACAGAGCTCTAGATAAGAGGGCGTATTTGATGATAATTAAGGATATTTTTTTTATTTCTCATCGAAACCATATGTTGTGACCCCTCATCTGAACCATCTCGTCGAGACGGTTCAGATGAGGGGTCACAACATGTTTTATGCAGAATTCACAAAAATTATCCCTAATTATCACCAAATACTCCCTCTTATCTAGAGCTCTGACGAGAGTCAAGAGAGTCAACTGTATGAGTGAAGTCTGATATGGAAACATATTCCTTAAATGCCACATTACTTTAGATGATGTACAAACGTCAAAAAATATTTATGGAAAGCGAAGATACTTTCACGTTTAGCGATAAAATGTGGGTTCAAGTGTATGTATTGAATGGTATAACTGGCAAAAAGTAGGGGACACCGATTAACTGGTCAACAAAATACAGCTTTCTCTTTCTGGTTCCTTGTCGAACGATGGCATGTAAATAAAAGCGGGACAGTGAATGGGTCCCACACCTGTACTTTGTAATTTTTACATTTATCATTTGAAATGACCCAAATCATATTTCAAGTTCCTATGTGAAACTCGCGCAGGTATAATTTGTTTGAAATCGGCTGATTGCGGTCATTTACAATGGCAAATGTATGATTGGAAGCTTGCGGTGATAACGCACGATAATATATTTCATGCTGATAGAGCGATGGGGCATTTAAAATATGTTACATACGAACTAAGCACATTTAGGCTGAAAATGTAAGCACATTTAGGCTGAAAATGTGAAGACATCATGCCTGAACCCGACTTCTATTCATAGTGGAAGTCTCCGGCCTCTTTTCTCGAATTTCACTGCATTAAAATGCAATATTGCAATAGTGCAGCGATGCATATTGCATATATTGCTTTGCAGAATCGCTCTTTAGTCTTGGGTTACCAAATTAACCATTATTTATTGCCATTCGTGCAGCAGAATCTTGAAATAGTTTATGACTATAACGAGGAGTTACAGCTATATTAGTGCAAAAAACTGCTGAAATGACATTTTTTTACTGAAATGAGCCGCGTCAGGACAAAACAAATTGGTATGTGGGCCAAGTGAAGACTCAGATCAGCTGGGCACCCGTCCAGTCAGATAAGATTTTCGGCTGTCCGCATGGAATTAGCTTAGAGCATTAGCTACCCTTTAAGCGTAAAGAGAAGGTTCTGATCAGACTGGGCGGATGCCCAGGCTGATCTTATTCTGCGCTGGACGCACATTCCAGTTTGTTGGTTTTTCTCGAGTCGCGGTTCTAATCTGAAACATAGACCTTATATACCCTAAAAAGAAGTCACATTGTTCGTGTCCGAACAAACACTGTAGTATCAGATGAGATTTTTATGAACATTGTCTCTTAGAGAACAGATTATGCCGATATCAATTCCTAACCATGATAAATAACGCGCCAAAATGCAGACGACAAAATTTACGTGTTCAAAATAAAAAAAATAAAAAAAAGAAGAGAGAGGGAGAGAGAGAGAGAGAAAAAAGAAAAAAAAAAAAAGAGAGCAACACAGCAATATCATATTGAGAATTAAAAAAAAAACAGAGGTCAAACAGCTTAATGCGAGATGAAGCGCCCATCATACAAACTTCGCCAACTTATTTTGATCAGCGCTGTTGGCAGAATTATTATTTCTTTCGGTTTTGGCAGTTTTTAAGTGTTAAAACTCCGCGGTAATGACGTCAGTAAAGCGTATCCTCGCCTGCCTAAATGCAACTTTTGTACATCACTGTGTCCATTCGCGTACGCCTATAATTGCGAGTTGGAGCAGTGTACGCCGAGTTAGAAGAAAACAAATCTCGTAAATGTCATCATCGCTTTGAAGTAAGTTAATTTATCAGGCCTTTCAATCATCTAAATGTGATAAACTAGTATGAGTGTATTTGCAACTGAATAAGCTTTCAGACTGATGTCGTTTTACGTGAATGCAATGTTCGATTTACAGAATATTTAGCCATATCAGTACATCCTTTCATGTGAGAGTGCCTTTACTGAAAATAATTCAGCATTTCTTTACAAATACATGTATCTTTTGATTAATAAGTCCCTTATTAGTTAGGCACATATATATTAAAGCTATTGTAATAGATGACTCGGTCAAAACCTGTCCGCTTTGAATATAGAAATCATCTGTAGGCAGCCTGAGATGGTTTGAAGTGCACGCCGAGTTGCAAATACATAATCAACGAAAATACGGCGAGTTGGAGAACCCATGTACGCCGAGTTTAAGTTTTTTGTCAAAAAAGGTGTACGCCTAGTTGGAGTAAAGTACTGCTCTGTGATTTTTAATAAAAAAAAAGACACTAACTTTAGTTGCAGCTGTCTAGCTGAGCATTTATTGACATTGCTTTGTACTGATAGTGTCTAAAATACCAAAGTCAGTCAGTTGTTGTTGTCTGTCCGATTGCTTGTATGATTTAGATGGTTGTTGTCGAACCCGCTGTTTGCTTTAGTGACCTACAAATATGTCAAAACTGACTGCTTCGCTCACTTATTAGAAAGGAGCCAAACAAAATCCTGCTTATACAGCATATTTCTTTTTTAAATTTTTCATTAAAGAAAACAAGTAGAAATAATGGCCATGACAAAGTCAATTTGCGACAATTTTATCATTTGACCTTCAAGTGTGACCTTGACCTTGGACGAACCTAAACAAACATTTCTACTCATCAAGGAGAACAGTTGTGCCAAATTATTTTGAAATACATGCATAAACGTAGGACAAGCGCTGCTTATGACAGTTTTATCATTGGACCTTCAAGTGTGACCTTGACCTTGGACCAACCTGAATAAATGTTTTACATGACACTTTTACTCATCAAGGAGAACAATGATGCCTAATCATTTTGCAACCCATGCATAAATGTAGCTGTAATTGCCCGGATAAGCTCAATTTATAAGAATTTTATCATTTGACCTTCAAGTGTGAATTTGACCTTGGACCTACCTCATCAAATGTTTCAGATGGCACTTCTAATCATCAAGAAGAACTATTGTGCAAAAATATTTGAAATCCATTCATAAATGTAGAAGAAATGGCTCGGACACGCTCAATTTTCGACCATTCTATCATTTGTCCTTCAAGTGAGACCTTGACCTTGGACCTACCTGAACGAATATTTCAATCGGCACTTCTACTTATCAAGGAGAACAACTATGCCAGGTTATTTTGAAACCATCCATAAATGTAGAAGTTAGGGCCCGGACGAATTCGGACGGACAGACGCACACACCCATCCACACAATTACAAACGTACGTACGTACATACACCGAACTGAAGTTGTGACAACTATGTCTAGCTCACCGCAAGCGGGCTCGACAAAAATCATTCTATTTGTAAATTCAACAGAATGATTGAGAATATTTTAGAAAATTAAGAATCCACATTTCATTTGTCTTCCAGATATGATGAGCATGCCTGCCAGTGTTATTACTGTTCATTCAGAAAAAGAAAAAAGAAAAAAAAAACATGCTTCGAGCGGAGCATAATCTTCCTTTTAACAGTTGACCCATGTTGGAAAGGGAGACAGAGTTGCTTCCCCTGAAAGGGTACCTAAAGATGATTGTTTTAATCTTTGTACAAGGAAACATCTGTTGCGACTTCCTCACAAAAAAACTTTCGAAATGGGGCTCTTCTCTTAAAGAAAGGAATTTGCATCTTGGGCAGTAATGCTTCTCTTCAAGAATTTAGAAGGACGGAAAGAATGAAAATGACAGAGTTGCTTCCCCTGAAAGTGTATTGATTTACCAAAGCAAAGAATCATAAAGAAAATGAAAGTTACTGTTATGCTAAGGAAAACGACTATGATTTATAAACTCTTTTGTGAGACTCTTTTCTGATTGAAATAGCTTTGAATGCTCTCTCAGTCGCTCTCTATTGGCAGACACATTAATCTCTTCGCTTCTTTAAATCAAATGGGTGGATACGCGAATAGTTCCTCGCTTACTTTGCTTTACTCTAGGAGTGGTCGGGGTGGATACGCGAATAGTTCCTCGCTTACTTTGCTTTACTCTAGGAGTGGTCGGGCCACTCTGATTCTTCAATTCTTCAAAAGCAACCCTAGAAAAAATCTAGTTGCCTTTTCCTGTTTTTTTTTATGTCCATCCCAATTTTCGTCTCTCCGCATATTTTCGTAGTACGTCTTCACAGGAGATGAATATGTTAACTGGGAGACTTTGATGGATTGATTTGTTGCTCATTTATGTCAGGTCTGTATAAGACTCATAAATACAGATTATGGTACATGTTTGGTCATTAGTCTTTGAGCTTGACGTTTATGTACTCCAACTCGCGGTACTCCCGTATTTCAATAATGATCAAACTCGGCGTGCACAGGTCCTGCAACTCGGCGTGCACTTTTGCAACACCCCTGGTGCAAACAAATACAAACAGCTCTTTCAGTTTTACGATCAGCGTTTTGTGACTTCGCTCTGATGTTCACAATTGGATCATTTCGTATTACATTTTATAATTTTGGTAAATGAAGACAGTGTTTGCGTTTATTTAGCACAAATTAAGACCAGTAGTAAATATTTTGTCATGTTTTGCAAGGATTTGCGATGTTTCTTGTGTTATTACAAGAGGCGGTGCGTTGAAAATTTACCTGCGGTTGCAGGTGATGTCTAAGACGAAAACTGTCAAGAAGAGAGGGACATAAACCTTAGTTAGTTGGTAAAACACATGGCAAACACTTACATCTCGTCCGCGAGCATTCTCTGAATGTTTTCTAACTCGGCGTACACTGCTCCAACTCGCATCTATAGGCGTACACGAATGGACACAGTGTACATATCGCTGTCGCGTACATGTACGAGACTACTTGGTAAGTCGATACTAACATTGTTTACCATAACGTCACCAGATCCTGTGATTTGCTAGATTGGTCCATTCAGGGCGGATCTACGTCATGACGCGTCATGGCTACTCTTCAATGATCTGATAGCGTGTTTATGGTTTGAAAAATGTTTTTTTTGTCATAGAAAACATTATAATATCACATGCCATATTAATATTAGACCCATGTAATATCATAGCTACAAACATTGAATATCAATCGGTTTGTTTTGCTTTCATTTGTATGTCTTTTGTTCTTTTGCTTGCTATTTTCGCGAAGGAATACAGATGAGTAAACAAGTAGGCGTAGTAACTTTTTTCCCCTGGAGGATAGTGATGCATCAAATGAGGCAGGTTACTCTTCGAAGATGTCCTGCGCAAGGCAATGACTATTGTAAAAGGAGTTGGTCTGAAACGCAAGATTTTCTTCCATTCTCAGTAATTCATATAACGCATGGAGTCTGAAATTATACGAGATTTCCTTCCCGTCTCAGTCATTTTCAAAGCGCATGAAGTCATACCTCGTAAGTTGCTTTTGTACACAAGAAAAGTCTATGTAGCTTTATAATTGCGTACTTTTGAATTAACCATCCCATGTCGTATTCTTTTATGACGCCCAAGAGGCATTTGATTTATATAATTTCTACCATATCTATTCGACTATTAGATTGGAGTTTACTCTTTCAAAATTTCTGCATTAATGTAAGCTAAATCAATTTTCTGTTATTCAGCTATAAGATGGATTTTTCCCTTCCAAAACAATTCCAAAGATCTAGATCCGTCTTGTAAGACGGATGTAGTTTTTTGGAATTGCTTTGGAAGGGAAAACCCTAGTCTTATCACCAATAAAATACGGTTCTTTTTCGTCACGTTCATCGAATTAATATAATACTGAAAGTATCAAAGAAACGGATAATTTGAGCTTTTATTAATCTATTAGTGTTTTCTTTTACATAATAACATGACTATTGTAGTCTTGATGCCTGCAGAAAGATGGGGAATTTTCTTTTGTTAAAATACTAATGAAAAACAGCCGAAACTTGATTATGACGTCGATATTGGTACAGTGTTTTTTTTCTTCAAATTGCGTGGTTAAATCACATCTATAGTTGTTTTTAGCTCGCCTGAACGAAAGTTCAGGAAGAGCTATTATTGTCACCCTGGCGTCGGCGTCCGCGTCCGGATTGGATGTTTTGGTTGAAGTTTTTAGCTCACCTGAGCCAGCGGCTCCGGGGGAGCTTATAGGATGGTAAGGCTCCGTTGTCCGTCGTCTGTCGTCCGTCCGTCCGTCCGTCCGTCCGTCGTCCGTCCACACTTTCAAACGACTTCTCCTCTGAAACCGCTGGGCCGATTGTAACCAAATTTCATATAGAGCCTCCTGGGACCTTAGGAACGAAAAGTTGTTCAAACGGTCCTGGTCACATGACCAACATGGCCGCCATGCCCATATATGGTAAAAACCTGAAAAAATCTTCTTCTCCAGAACCAATAGGTCGATGGCCTTGAAACTTGGTATGTAGCATCGGGTACACGAGTACTACCAAGATTGTTCAAATTATGACCTTGGATTGACCTTGACCTTTTTTACGGTAAGGTCAAATTTGCTTCCTTATGCTTTTATATGGCAAAATGCTGCAACATAAGATATCTTGGAAACTGTTGAAGATTTTGGCCTAAAAATTGGTACATACAGTCATCTTAATGACTACATGAAGATTTATGAGTACAAGAGGTCAAGGTCATTCTTTGACCTTTGACCCAGAACTCTCCTATTTTGACGATATCAAACAATCTCCTCATAAACAACTAGGCCAATTGTAATTAATTTCATATAGATCCTCCAGGGGTTGAGGGAATGAAAATTTGTTCATATGGTCCAGGTCACATGACCAACATGGCCACCACGCCCATATATGGTAAAACCTTTAAAAATCTTCTTCTCCAGAACCAGTAGACCTATGGCCTTGAAACTCAGTATGTAGCATTGGGTACTCAAGTACTGTCAAGATTGTTTAAATTATGACTCTGGGTTGACCTTGACCTTTTTTACGGCAAGGTCAAATATCCGAAAATGCTAGAACATGAGATTTCATGGTAAGTTTTGAAGATTTTGGCCTAAAAATTGGTATATACAATCATCTTAATGAGTACATGAAGATTTGTGAGTACAAGAGGTCAAGGTCAATCTTTGACCTTTGACCCAGAAATCTCAAATTTTGACAATTTCAAACAATCTGCTGTAAAACCACTGGGCCAATTGAAACCAAATTTCATATAGAGCATAGAGGGGTTGAGGAAATGAAAAAAAAAATCTAACGGTCCTGAACACATGACCAACATGGCCGCCACGCCCATATGTGATAAATACCTTTAAAAATCTTCTTCTCCAGAACCAATTGACCGATGGCCTTGAGACTTTGTATGTAGCAATGGGTACTTGAGTTCTATCAAGATTGTTCAAATTATGACTTTGTGTTGACCTTGACCTTTTACAGCAGGGTCATATAAGGGAAAATGGTAGAACATAAGATTTCATGGAAAGTTTTGAAGATTTTGGCCTAAAAAATTGGTATATACAGTTGTCTTAATGAGTTCATGAAGAATTATGAGTACAAGAGGTCATGATAAGTAAAAGCCACCTTGCCAATTGTTCAGGTGAGCGATTCAGGGCCTCATGGCCCTCTTGTTTAAAGACCTATATCTCCCTAATATTGGATTATTTTGATACTTGAACTGTAGTTAGATATTGGTCTAAAGTTTAACAGGGTACCACCCCCACCCCACTCAGTGACCTTGATGTCAAGGTCATGGACTTAGAAAATTGGGATTTTTTTTGACTGGATGTTTTGGTTAAAGTTTTTTAAACCCCAATAACCAATTATCCTTAACCCATAAATGGATTCCTTTGATACATGCACTGTAGTTAGATATTGGTCCAAAGTTTACCAAGGCACTACCCCATCCCCTCAGTGACCTTGATGTCAAGGTCATGGACTTAGAAACTTGTGTCTTTATTGATTGGATGTTTTGGTTAAAGTTTTTAAAGACCCATATCTCCTGAACCCATGGATGGATTCTTTTGATATTTACACTGTAGTTAGATATTAGTCCAAAGTTTTACAGACTACTTCCCCAATCCCGCTCAGTGACCTTGTTGTCAAGGTCATGGACTTTGGAAATGTTTGTCTTTATTAAAGTTTTCTAGTTGCATACTGATCCATATGATTCATAATGCTTGGTATGGATTTATTTTACACTTAAACTGATGTTAGACACTTTTTTTAAGGTTTTACGAAACACTATATATTTACCCCACTGGATGACCTTGAAGTCAAGGGCATAGACTTGGAATTTTGTCTTAAAAAGTTTTGGTTAAAGTTTTATATTTATGAATATCAAAATTTGACAGTGCCACATGGACTCAGTTGATACTAACACTTGGACTGATATTAGATAATGATTCAGGGTTTTGATACACCCTGCAAGCCCCCCCCCCCCACCACCACAACCATCGACTTCGAAATTTTATATGGATTTCTTTGGTTTTAATCTTATATTTTAAGACTGTTCATAATGACAACACATTTATAAACGAAAGCTATTTCAGAAATAAGTCTTTCTGTTTTCTTGAAAAACAAAATCTTTTTGGATACTTTAATTTTGTTTTTCAAGAAAACAGAAATTTCATAGGAACTCAAATAAAACAAACAAAATGAAATAACAAGACCTGTCCCGGTACATGATAGCACGCCTGCAGTGCCTTGTCCATCACATAAAAAAATTTGACGTAAAACTTTAAAGTGTGACGCCAACGCCCACGCTGACGTCCAAGTGACAACAATAGCCCACTGTACTTTCGTACAGGCAAGCTAAAAAAACAAACTATATTGTAAAACTTTAACATAAAAATGCTAAGTCCCTGACCTTGACCGGTAGGTCATGTCCAGGGGTGGGGATGTGGTTGATAAAATATCCAACTAACATCTATCATCAAACCAAATATAATTCAAAAAGATCAAATGGTTTAAAATTATGACACATTCAGAAAACTTTAACATAAAAACACAAAGTCCGTGACTTTGACCTATAGGTCATATGCAGGGGTGGAGATGTGGTTGAACAAAATTTCCCACCAATACCTATCATCATAGCAAGTATATTAAATTCAAATCGATTAAAGTGTTTAGAAATTCTGAGATCTTAAAAACTTTAACGTAAAACTTTAACATGAAATGTCTAAGTCAGTGACCTTGACCTACAGGTCATGTGCAGGGGTCGGGGTGCTGTAGAATAAAATTTTAGACCAATATCTATCATCACACCAAATATAAATCAAATTGGTCTAAGGGTTAAGAAAATATGACATCTTAAAAACTTTAACGTAAATCTTTAACATGAAATTTCTAAGTTCGTGACCTTGACCTATAGGTCATGTCTGGGAAGGGGTGGGGGGGGGGGGGGGGATGGTGTTGAATAAAATTTTGGACCAATATCTATTATCATACCAAATATAATTCAAATCGATCAAAAGGTTTAGAAACTATGAGATCTTAAAAACTTTAACGTAAAGACTAACTTTAACTTTTTGCTAACGCCGACGCCGACGCTGCCGCTGACGCCGGGGGGGGGGGGGGGGGTAGCGCAATAGCTCTTCCTGTACTTTTTCAGGCGAGCTAAAAATATGTGGCTACTCATAAAGAAAGAATTTGCTCCCCAGGGAGCAAATTCTTTCCTTTATGAATAGCCCAAGAAGAGATGTGAAATGTGTCTGGACTATCTCTTTAGAAAGTAAATCCTTTTCCCTTAAACGGAATAAGTATATTATCTGAAGACTAACACAGCCACTAATTTTCCAACTTCCTGGCCTTTTCCTGACATTTCCAAATTTCTCTGATTTAGAAAACAAGAGCTGTCGCCTGACAGCATAGCCAAGTTGCCTGAATTGGTGCTTGCCCATCACCTGTCGCTATGGTGGTGTGGATTGCTATGCATAAAACTTCAGGCAAGATGTTCATAATGACAACACATTTATAAACAAAAGCTATTTCAGAAATAAGTCTTTCTGTCTTCTTGAAAAACAAAATTAAAGAATTCAAAAAGAAAACGACGCGCCTGCGTAGTGGTTAAGAGCGTTGACGGTTAAACATTAGATATCTCTAACTGCTGTGGGTTTGAGCTTCGGCAGGAGCGCAGGTGAGAAAACCAAATTCTGCTTGCGGACGGTCAGGTGTTTTTTTTCCAAAGGAGCTCCGGTTTTCATCTACATTTGCTTACTCTAACCTAAAATATATCGGCTTTTCGGCTTTCTTAAGTATAAAGAAACACAATTGAGAATATTTACATCATTGCCACAATATGGTAATATTTACCTATTTCTTCAGTTATTAGACTGGGCTTTTCCCTTCCAAACATCCTAAGATCTAGATCCGTCTTGTAAGACGGATCTAGATCTTTTGGATTGTTTTGGAAGGGAAACCCCATTTTATTTCTGTTTTTCACAAGACTGATTCACATATTTGTTGTAGCTTTGGAAGGGTAAGCCACCGTCTTCAATCCGAATGAAACTCCCGCAGATCTTCTGTGGTAATTGTCTTGAGGTACCAATCATACTAATGACAGCCACAGGCCGAAACATTTTAAAACGTCGAGAGAATTTTCCGTTTCGTTTCGCTAAACATATGATTTCTTTTTTTTTAAGTTAGAGTTCGAGGGTAATTCTCAAATTGAAGACCGAAGAATTTCTCAAATTTATCAGAAGACCGAAGTATTTCTCAAATTAAACAGGGAGCATCATGCCTGAAGCCGCCATGTTTAAAACTATTTCCTACACGCATTTAAATCACTCCCACTCTGAAAAATATTCTGTTTCCTAAGGATGATCATTCTGAGTTACCCACTTCCAGGTGGGAATTGCATGTGTCAAATCAGTGAATATCAGGTTTTCTGGCATTTAAAATGTTGTCTTTGCCAATCCTGGGAGGTGTGATGTAAACATATTTACGAGCTTGATGATGGCATAACGGAAGGACGCTTGCAGAAACGAAAATCGAATAATTACGAGTACTTGTATTTTCTACTGGCTCTATACTGTCATAAGAGTTCTGTTTTGGAAAATGCAGTTTGTGGCATTTCTAGGAATAACATGCTGATACTTAGTACTGTACGAGTTCATGTATATAAGAAGAAAGTCATAAATTTTAAATTACTGCGAATTTTGTACACCAAAAACTAATAGAAAAGACGCTGTGTCTTTATGCCTCCAACTTGGAAGAAGATGAGGGGGCATATTGCTTCTGGGTTGTCCGTCCGTCCGTCCGTCTGTCCGTACGTACGTGCATAGTTTCGTACGTTCATCTCGCTTTAATGCATACCATATCTTAAGAGCTGTGCATGCTGGAGTTTTTAAATTTTACGTATGGATTTTATGATCATCAAAAAAAATAGCCGACACGTATTTTTTCTGGCCCGAATTCTCTTCCCTTTTGGAGATATGCGTCTTTGGGAACGAAAAAAACTGAATGAAATCTTGTCAGCAAGATATCTCAAAACGTATGTAAGCCAGGGTCTTGGATTTTTGCCAGCTTATTTAGAATGATGAGTAAATGAACTGATTTATCTTTTGACCGAATTCCATCATTTTTACGGAGTTATGGTCCTTTGAAAATTTTGCTTGTCAGCAAGATATATCTAAATGCATTTTGGGTAGGGACTGGATAATCAGCTATCTAAGAGGATGAACTCCTTAGCTTTTGAACGAATTCTATCATTTTTTCCAGAGCTATGGCCGTTTGAAAAGTGTAGCATTTAAAACTTGTCTGCAAGATATCTCAAAAAGTATTTGAGGGAGAAACATGAAACTTAACTTTTGAACAAATTTTGTCATTTTTATGCCCCCGCCATTTTTAATTGGGGGGTGGGGGTCATATGGTATCACTGCTATCACCACTATACGTACCTACGAAAATGGTTTCCGTTCGATATCTTTTTGAAAAGATTACTGTATTAGATTCATATTTTATACACAGGTATATAATCATACAAGAAATATCTTTAAAAAAAAGATATAAGACGAAGTGAAAGAAGACATATTTAAACAAACAATATTTTTTTTATTTCTGTTGAAATTGCCCATTTCCTATTTGGAATTTCAGAATTTTCCCATATATGTCTTGTACATCTCCCTATTTGGAATTTTCAGATCTCCCTACCAAAATACAAGAATTCCCTTCTTTGTTTAATCATTCTCCCTATTTGGAAAAAAAAGTAGAGGAAAATCTCCCTATTTGTCTTCTCAGCTGTATCACATGTCTGATATTATTATTGAATAGCAGTAGCCTTATGTTGGGGTTATTCACTATGGCGAGAAACCAAACTGGTCCGTAAATTATTGACATTCTTCGGTACATTCCGATATGCTTCCGATGATACGGTACTGTATTTTACACGGTTCAGTACAGCCGGGTGCGTAAATTTACCGGACCGGACCGGAATGGACTGAATTACCGGAACGGACACCGGAACGGACCAGTTTTCCCTATCTTCAGTAGATATTTTTAATACTTTTTATTAAATAACTCTTATTTAATATTAATACATATTCTGTATGCCATCTAGCGCAAATCAGTTAGAGATATTAGTAAAATACTCTTTGAGTATTTTGCGCCATAGGTAGGCCTCTTAATACCCCACGCATATGCGTTTCATCTTAAAATCATATAATCTTATAAAAAAATCTGGTTATCTTTCTTCCAAGACTTGGAGCGAATGGAAAACACAAAAATTCCCGAATTTTTGTTCCATAGTATCATGACCAACATTTCAGCCATAGAAAATATGTAGAGCTATATGTATCAAGTCGGTGGATGAAATCAGGGGTTGCAAGTTAAGATAACACATGTTAGTCATAGGTAGGGCCTTGAATTGATCTGCGCGTGTAGATTGTATCAAAATATCTCAAAAATCGGCTGGAAATATGAATAATAAGGGTCCGTTCGGTCCGATCCGGTAATTAGGTCCGTTCCGGTAAATTTACGCACCGAGTACAGCCTTTGGAAGGAAAAGAACAACTTTTTTTACTACGAAAGACATTTTGCACCATAGAATCATTTTTTTCTCAAGCCATCGGCATTTGCGATTCTCGCGTTCTGCTTAACTCTATCAATCATTACAGCGCGAAAGTGAAAAACATATTTAAAACTAAATGCGAAGTGCAAATAAGAACATTTTTAATGTAACTAAATCTTCTGACAGGTGAATAACAATTCCATGACATATGCTCTTTTCCATACAGAGATCAAGTCAAGTTTTGGCGCCAACGATGATTTTATTAGACTTCATCTACAAATACAGGTCAGATTCGATTTAGGGTAAAATCAGTCAAGTATTCTGCTCCCCGAAGGGTGAGCATATAGTTGCTGCTTTGTCCGTCCGTCCGTCACACTTTTCTCCGGGGCATATCTCCTAAAGTATTAGGGAGAACTAAATGAAACTTCACACATTCAAAGAAGACAATGAGGGGAAGTGCAGTTCACAAAAACGTAACCCTGTCACAAGTATTTACGAAGTTAGCTCCCTTTCCAGTTTTTTTCAACATTTTGCTTGTCCGGAGCATACATGTATCTCCAAGAGTTTTAAAGGGAACTATATTAAACTTCACACATTGATTGAGAACAATCAAGGGAAGTGCAGTGCACAAAAACCTTAACCCTGTTATAGGTATTTACGAAGCTAACTCCCTTTCCAGATTTTTTCAATATTTTGCTTGTCCCGAGCATATCTCCATAAGTATTAAAGGGAACTTAATGAAACTTCACACATTGATAGAGGACAATTAGAGGAAGTGCAGTGCACAAGAATCTTAACCCTATCACAAGTATTTACGAAGTTTGCTCCCTTTTCATTTTTTGCTTGTCTGGAGCATATCTCCAAAAGTATAAAAGAGAACTTAATGAAACTTTACACACTGATAGAGGGCACTGAGTGAAAGTGCAGAACACAATAACCGTAACCCTATTGTAAGTAATTACAGAATTAGCTCCCTTCTTAATTTTTGCTTTTATTATTATGCTTGTCCTGATGTATTGAAGGGAACTTAATTGATAGAGAGCAATGAAAGGAAGTGCAGAGCTTAAGAACTATAACCCTCCCTTTAGTGGCTCCCTTCCTAATTATCCCTAATTTTCGACTTAATTTTGTACGTAAAATTGTTTCCGTCCTATAACTTTTGAAAAGATTAGTGTATTTGGATTTAATATTTTATACACAGGCATATCCTCATAAACTACAGGTCAGGTTCGAATTATGGTAAAATCAGTCAATTATTGTGGGAGTTATGGCCCTTTTTCGACTTCATTTTGTACGAAAAAATAGGTTCCGTTCGATATCTTTAAAGAAGATTAATGTATTGGATTCATATTTTATATACAGGTAAAATAAATCATAAAATACATGTCAAGATCGATTTAGGGTAAAATCCGGCACTTTTCGATTTCATTATTAACGGAAAAAATGTTTCCGTTCGTTTTCTTTTGAAAAGATTGGTGTATTGGATTTATATTTTAGGTAACTTTTAAAAAAAACACAAAAAATAGGAAACCATTTTTTCTACAAACTGAAGTCGAAAAAGGACCATAACTCCCAAGATAAATAGCGGATTTTCCCTAAATTGAACTTGGACTTGTATTTTATAAATATATACGCGAAGAAGGAAGAAGTTGCAAGTGATGCTGACTGCTGGCCCCATTTCCCTTCTCTTCTTAGCGTTCTACGGGCTGAGTTGAAGCAAAGAGGTTGTGGCTTTATCATAAAAAAAATGCAACAGCAGCTCGGACTTTACTGCCTCTTCTCGGAATAAATTATATATGTCGTAGCATGTAGATGTGAACTCTCCGTGTTTGCAGCAGCTTATAAAAGATTGCCAGATCTGCATGCCGCCTTTTTAGCTCACCTGAGCCAAAGGCTCAGGGTGAGCTATTGTGATCACCCAGTGTCCGTCGTCCGTTGTGCGTCGTCCGTCGTCCGTCGTCAACAATTTGCTTTAAATGACATCTCCTCTGAAACCGCTAGGCCTAGGGCTTTGATATTTGGTATGAAGCATTGTCTAGTGGACCTCTACCAAGTTTGTTCAAATGGTGGCCCCAGGGTCCAAAATGGCCCTGGGGCAAGGGGTCTTGGGTTCAAAACTAAAATATACTTAAAAATCTTCTTCTCCAGAACTGCTTGGCTCAGATGCTTGAAATTTGGTATGTAGCATCGCCTAATGGTCCTCTACCAAGTTTGTTCAAATGGTGGTCCCAGGGTCCAAAATGACCCTGGGGCAGGGGGTCTTGGGTTCGAAACTAAAATATACTTAAAAATCTTCTTCTCCAGAACTGCTTGGCTCAGATTCTTGAAATTTGGTATGTAGCATTGCCTAATGGTCCTTTACAAAATTTGTTAAAATGGTGGCCCCAGGGTTCAAAATGGCCCAGGGGTAGGGAGTCTTGGGTTCGAAACTAAAATATACTTAAAAATCTTCTTCTCCAGAACTGCTTGGCTCAGATTCTTGAAATTTGGTATATAGCATCGCCTAATGGTCCTTTACCAAGTTTGTTCAAATGGTGGCACCAGGGTCCAAAAAGGCCCAGGGGCAGGGAGTCCCAGGTTTGAACCATAAAAATACATAGAAAATATTCAAAAATCTTCTTCATCAGAACCGCAAGGCTCAGTTGCTTGAAATTTATTATAAAGCATTGCCTAATGCTCCTTTACCAAGTTTGTTAAAATGATGGCCCCAGGATCCAAAATGGCCCCGCCCGGGAGGTCCTGGGTTTGAACCATAGAAATAGATGGAAAATTATTCAAAAATCTTCTTCATCAGAACCGCAATGCTCAGATGCTTGAAATTTGGTATGAAGCATTGCCTTATAATCCTTTATCAAGTTTGTTCAAATGATGGCCCCAGTGTTGAAAATGGCCCCGCGACAGGGAGTCCTGAGTTTAAACCATAGAAATACATTGAAAAATATTCAAAAATCTTTTTCTTCAGAACCAATTGGCTCAGATGCTTGAAATTTGGTATGATGCATTGCCTGGTGGACTCCTACAAAGTTTGTATAAATGGTGGCCGTGGGATCCAAAGTGGCCTTGGGGCAGGGGGTCTTGGGTTCGAAACTATAATATACTTAAAAATCTTCTACTGCAGAACTGCTTGCCTCAGATGCTTGAAATTTGGTATGTAGCATTGCCTAGTGGTCCTCTACCAAGTTTGTTCAAATGGTGGCCCTAGGGTCCAAAATGGCCCTGGTGCAGGGAGTCCCAGGTTTGAACCATAGAAATACATAGAAAAATATTCAAAAATCTTCTTCTTCAGAACTGCAAGGCTCAGATGCTTGAAATTTCGACTGTAGCATTGCCTAGTGGTCCTTTACCAAGATTATTCAAATGATGGCCCCAGGGTCCAAAATGGCCCTGCCCCAGGGGTTCCAGGGTTTGAGCCATAGCAATACGTAGAAAAATATTCAAAAATTTTCTTCTTCAGAACCATTTGGACATGGTTGCAAACTATCAGGTTTGTTCAAATGATGACCCTAGGTTGACCTTTAACCGTTTTGCTCAGGTGAACGATTCAGGGCCTCTTGGCCCTCTTGTTTAAGTAACGATCGGGTTGCGGTGAGTGTCATCTGGCTTTTAGATTGAATAATGATCGCGTTGATCGGGTGTTTGTCGAAAAGAGGTCGAGTTGATTGGGTACTGATCCGTATTATTTTTTTTCCGATCAAGCTAGATCTCTACTCGATCAGTTAAAATTCTACTCAACCAATACCCGATCACTTCCTGATGGCCTCTCGAGCGCATGGCTTTTCGATCTCTACGCGAATTTTAGAACATGTCCAAAATTATCGGGTAGGAAGCCGGAGCGTGCCGAGCAAGGTGGACCACCCCGACCACTTTTGCCGAGCGAGCTCGATCAGTCCCCCAATCGCTTGATAGAGCTTAGTCGAGTTGATCTGTTCGCCAGTGGGAACCTACCTTAAGAGCAGATGTTTCGGAAACTATCAACGCATGCGGGACAAAAATTGGTATATAAACTCAGCCAATAATAATGATACTGTGGAAGGAAAAATGCGGCTGTCATTGGAGATTATTTTCTACTTAAAAAGTAGCTCATTAACAAGTAGCCAATTCCTCCTTTGGAGTTGTATCCGTACATTTTACATACCTCGACGTCACGGGGCCGGTTGCAGAAGGTGCGGGTTGGCGTTGTATAGATGCTTTTCTGTCGCCTATCTTCTCTCTTTTCTTTCTCCTTCTCTCTGGGAGACGGCTCGATATAGACTGGAATACCGTTTCAAGAGCCGTGAAACCCAAATTGACCAGCCTACTTCGCCGTCACATGTTGTAATGGAGCTTTGTATGTCTATGACACCGTAGCTGACGTACATGTATGTGCTTTTCCATTTTAGTTTACTTAGTGTTACTGAATGGTATGCAAGGGAGATGAAGTGATGAAACATGTCCATTGCAGTCACTTTAGAGTTGCAGTACTTCTCTGTATTACGGAAGATTGTATATTTTTGTTTCTTTCGATGTAATGGTCATAAGTGTTTTAAAATCTAACCGGGGCTACCTAAAATCATAGCTAGAGATTCTGGGGCCGTATTCATAAAGCCACTTAAGTCGTTGCTATGCTGTTGCTAAGGCCAAATATCTATACAGGAGATTCCCTACAACTATGAAATTTGCTCTAGAGGAACAGTCTTTGTAAGACTGTTCCTCCAGAGCAAATTTCATTGTTGTAGGGAATCTCCTTCAAAGAAATGTAGCCTTAGCAACAGCACAGCAACCACTAAAGTCGTTTTTAGCTCACCTGGCCCGAAGGGCCATAGTGAGCTATTGTCATACCAATGCGTCCGTCGTGCGTCGTGCGTCGTCACGAAATTTGTCCGTCAGCACCTAAAAACAAATATACAAACATCTTCTTCTGTAAAACTACTGGTCCCATGGTTCTCAAATTTCACATGGAGCATGACCTGCCTCCAGGGTCTCAGAATTGTAAAATTGGGTCAGGTTGAAAATCCAAGATGGCCGCTGTTACTAAAAATAGCAAAAACAATAAAATCAATTTCTTCTCCAGAACCACTGGGTATATTTGTCTGAATTTTGGCATGGAACATCAGTGAAACCTTGGTATTCAAATTTGTAAAAATGAAAAAAATCTGTAGCGGAGTTTTGTCACGGTGACCTACTTTCTGTTTACCAGTGTAATTTTGCTTAAATGCCAATGTCAAAAATGGACCTATTTAAACAACTTCAAACAACTTCTTCTCTAAAACCACTGAACCCATGGATCTCAAATTTCACATGGAGCATGACCAGACTGCAGGGTTTCAAAATTATAAAATTGGGTCAGGTCAAGAATCCAAGATGGCCGCCGTTACTAAAAATAGCAAAAACAACAAAATCAACTTCTTCTCCAGAACCATTTGGTATATTTGGTTGAAAGTTTGCATGGTATATTAGTGGGGCCTTGGTATTAAAAATTATAAAAATAAAAAAAATCTATAGCGGAATTAGGTCACAGTGACCTACTTAGCGTTTACAAGGCCGATTTTGCTCATATGTCAATATCTCAAGAAAATGCAACCAATTCTGAGCAGATTTGGTCAGAAATGGCTCTTGAATGGAATTATTTCAATTTTGTGCCAGTTGACTATCCAAGATGGCCACCATGGGGGCCATTACTAAAAATAGCACGAAGATAAAAATGACAATTACTCAAGAACCCTTGAAAGGAATTGGATCAATTTTGTGTCAGAATGTTCCTTGCATGAAGCCGTTTCGATTAATTGCAATTTGGCATTCCAAGATGGCCGCCATTTGGTGTTACTAAAAATAGCACAAACATAAAAATGACAATTTCTCAAGAACCCTTGAATGGAATTGGACCAATTTTGTGTCAGAATGTTCCTTGCATGAATCCATTTCGATTAATTGCAGTTTGGCATTCCAAGATGGCCACCATCTGCCGTTACTAAAAATAGCACAAAACATGAAAATGACAATATCTCAGTAATCGCTGAATGGATTTTGATGAAATTTGTGGCAAAATGATTCTTGCATTCAGATGTTTCAAAAATATCTAACTGTAGACCAGTCATATTGGCCTTTGTTACTAAAAATAGAAAAATGTGAAAATTAGAAAATCTCAATGGAATTGGACTAATTTTGTGTCAGAATGTTCCTTTCATTAAGCTTTTTCGATTTTTTGCATTTTGGCATTCCAAGATGGCCGCCATCTGCCGTTACTAAATATAGCACAAAACATGAAAATGAATATATCTCAGTAACCGCTGAATGGATTTAGATGAAATTTGTGGCAAAATGATTCTTGCTTTGAGATGTTTAAAAAATTAACAAATATAGATCCGTCAAGTTGGCCTGTTACTTAAAATAGCAAAATGTGAAAATTGGAAAATTACTATGGAACTGGACCAAATTTGTGTCAAAATGGTCCTTTCATGAAGGGTTTTCGATTTTTTGCATTTTGGCAATCCAAGATGGCCGCCATCTGCCGTTACTAAAAATAGCAGAATGATTCTTGCTTTGAGATGTTTCAAAAATTAACAAATATAGATCCGTCTAGTTGGCCTGTTACTTAAAATAGAAAAATGTGAAAATTGGAAAATTACTATGGAACTGGACCAAATTTGTGTCAAAATGGTCCTTGCATGAAGGCTTTTCGATTTTTTGCATTTTAGCAATCCAAGATGGCCGCCATCTGCCGTTACTAAAAATAGCACAAAACTTGAAACTGGCAATACCTCAGTAACCCCTGTATGGATTTTGATGAAATTTGTGGCAAAATGATTCTTGCATTGAGGTGTTTCAAAAGTAAATATATAAAGACCAGGCAAGCTGGCCTCTGTTAGTAAAAGTAGCAAAATGTGAAAATGAGAAAATCTCAGCGGAATTGGAACAATTTTGTATCAGAATGGTCCCTTGCACAATAGCCAGGTGAGCGATATCAGGCCCATTTGGGCCTCTTGTATGAATATGGCCCCTGGTCATGTATAGATAAGACAACTGGGTATTGTGGCTTCCAACAAAGAATAGGTATTTTAAACTGATTAACTTTCTAAATATTATTCCAACAAGTTATATAGGCTATTTAATTTGTAATTAGGTTTTGTACATATGTAATGTTTGAAACAACAGCATCTTTTTCACATTTAGTAGATTTTGAAAGAGAAGGAAAAGTTAAAAAGTTTTTTTTTAGCTCACCTGAGCCAGCGGCTCCGGGGGAGCTTATAGGATGGCAAGGCTCCGGCGTCCGTCGTCCGTCGTCCGTCCGTCGTCCGTCCGTCCGTCCGTCCGTCAACAATTTCAAACGACTTCTTCTCTGAAACCACTGGGCCAATTGTAACCAAATTTCATATGTAGCCTCTAGGGGACTGAGGAACGAAAAGTTGTTCAAACGGTCCTGGTCCCATGACCAACATGGCCGCCACGCCCATATATGGTAAAAACCTAGAAAAATCTTCTCTAGAACCAATAGGCCGATGGCCTTGAAACTTGGTATGTAGCATTGGGTACGCGAGTACTAATAAGATTGTTCAAATTATGACCTTGGGTTGACCTTGACCTTTTTTACGGTAAGGTCAAATTTGCATTGTGTAGCTTTTATATGGGAAAATGCTAGAACATAAGATTTCTTGGAAACTGTTGAAGATTTAGACCTGAAAATTGGTATATACAGTCATCTGAATGAGTACATGAAAATTTATGCGTACAAAAGGTCAAGGTCATTGTTTGATCTTTGACACTGGTCTCTCATATTTTGACAATTTCACACATCTCCCCAAAAGCCATTAGGCCAATTGTAACCAAATTTCATACAGAGCCTCTTGGGGCAGGGGAACGAAAATTTGTTCAAACGGACCGGGTCACATGACCAACATGGCCGCCATGCCCATATATGGTAAAAGCCTTTAAAAATCTTCTTCTCCAGAACCAATAGGCCAATGGCCTTGAAACTTGGTATGTAGCATCAGGTACCCGAGTACTACCAAGATTAGTCAAATTATGACCTTGGGTTGACCTTGACCTTTTTTTACGGTAAGGTAAAATTTGCTTTTTTAGCTTTTATATGGGAAAATGCTAGAACATAAGATTTCTTGGAAACTGTTGAAGATTTAAACCTGAAAATTGGCATATACAGTCATCTGAATGAGTACATAAAAATTTATATGTACAAGAGGTCAAGGTCATTCTTTGACCTTAGACGCTGGTCTCTCATATTTTGACAATTTCACACATCTGCCCAAAAGCCACTGGGCCAATTGTAACCAAATTTCATACAGAGCCTCTAGGGGCTGAGGGAAAGAAAATTTGCTCAAACAGTCTTGGGCACATGACCAACATGGCCGCCATGCCCATATATGGCAAAAACCTGTACAAATCTCCTTCTCAAGAACCAAGTGATCGATGGCCTTGAAACTTGGTATATAGCATCAGGTACTTGAGTACTATCAAGATTGTTCAAATGATGACCTTGGGCTGACTTGACCTTTTACAAGGCAAGGTCAAGTATGGGAAAATGGTAGAACATAAGAGTTCATGGCAAGTTTAGAAGATTTTGGCCTAAAAATTGGTATATACAGTCGTCTTAGTTAGTACATGGAACATTTGCGGGTACAAGAGGTCAAGGTCATCCTTTGACCTCTGACCCATGTCTCTTATATTTTGACAATTTAAGACGTCTCCTCAAAAGCCACAGGACCAATTGTAACCAAATATCATACACAGCCTCTAGGGGCTGATGGAACAAAAATTTATCAAGCGGTCTAGGTCACATGACCTACATGGCCACCATACACAGGTGAGCAATTCAGGGCCTCATGGCCCTCTTTTCTTAAATCAGTTGTTTCGGCCTAGTATTAAAAAATTAGCTTTCGCAAAATTGATAATTGCAGGTAAACAGATAGATAAATGAGTTTTATTGTATAAGACTGCAGTTATTTGTAATCGTCCGTTAAATTCTACAACATTCATCATATGATGAAGCTTGTAGTCGTCCTCGTCCTTTAAATTCTACAATATTTATAGCGGGATGAAGATTGCAGTCGTTCATGAAATTCTAAAACATAATTTGATGAACCTTTTAGATATCCATTAAATTCTACAATATTCATAGTGTGATGAAGCTCATGGTCGTCCGTTAATTTCCACAACATTGACATTCACAATGTGATGTCCGTAAAATTCTACAACATTCATTGTGCGATTTCCGTTAAATTCTACAACATTAATAGTTTGATGCAGCTTATGAAGGTCCGTTAAATTCTACAACATTCATAGTGTGATATCCGTAAAATTCTTCAACATTAATAGTGTGATGAAGCTTATGGCGGTCCGTTAAATTCTACAACATTCATAGTGTCTACAACATTCATAGTGTGATGTCCGTTAAATTCTACAACATTAGTAGTGTGATGAAGCTTATGCAGGTTCGTTAAATTCTACAACATTCATAGTGTAATGTCCATTATATTCTACAACATTAATAGTGTGATGAAGCACATGGTCGTCCGTTAAAATCTACAACATTCATAGTGGGATGGCCGTTAAATTCTACAACATTAATATTGTGATGAAGCTTAATTCTACAACATTCATAGTGTGCTATGGCTGGTGGTCGTTTCTTAAATTTGATAAGAAATGGAATGTTTGCGTCGGCCAAATTTGCTTAACATGATAAACGTGGAACTATTTCATTTCGATTTTTAGATAGATAGCGAGAAAACAGATCGCGGATGTACAGCCTCTGAAATATTATTTGCTCATATCAAAGCAACCTTTTTCTTTGGCGCGGTTCATTGACTATTTCGTATGGTCGTTCTCGATGTCGCCACTGCTCATCAGCGTTCCTGCTGCTCTCAAAGAATTGTGACAATAGGATAAGTGCGAGTACTGCTAGCTTGAAAAGCGTATTGGCTTCCTGCTTCTTATTCCCCTTAGTATGTGTTTTGTGTTATTTGATTTCTGTATTGGTAAGCTGCAGTTTAAAGAGAGGCGGGGCGGGGGAGGGGGACGGGGATGGGGATGGGGATTCGACTGGATATGAAAGGTTTGTTAAACTAGTGTTGGTAGCAATTTTGTAGCTATTTTAATGTCATTAGTTATTTGAATGGCTGTACAATGCTTTGGCAGCGTTGAAACCCTGTCATAGTAACGTCTATGTAGCGTTACAAAGGAAAGGTATAAGATCACATGTATCTGTAACTTCTTTCTTTCTGAAAGCTTCTGGCGCAAGAGATTATTAATAATGTTCATAATTTGTTAGTGCGTTTAATCATGCGTTTTATCATCTTTTCTGAATTCGGACACCTAGAGAAAGTACCATGATTGTTCTTGTATCAGTTTGGTTTCACAAAGCAGTAACGTGTCTAAAACATGTATGTATAATGGCACTCTTTGTAGACCTTGGCCAGACTGCTTCTGGGTGTGCACCGTTTGCTAATACCGATCTATCCCAGTATTTAATATTTATGGTACTTATCAGGAACTTATGCGCAAGCTGCAAAACATTTGAGCCGCAACACAACAAAACCAACAAAGTCGCAAGTGCGCCCGCAAAGACTCAGATCAGCCCGGGCATCCGCCCAGTCTGATCAGAGCCTTCGCTCTGCGCTTAAAGTGTAGCCATGGCCCATAAGGATAGCGAAGACTCTTCTCAGACTGTAAAGATGCTCAGGCTGATCTGTGTCTTCACTAGGCGCATATGCCACTTTGTTTTGTCGTGTCGCGGCTCAATTCATCTGTGTTTCTGCTGAGTTTGTCACTTGATGTTTTGGGAAACGTGCTAAATGACATTGCCAGACTGAGGCCTTTATGGTCAATTCAAAACTCTAACCTGCCATATTACAGGGAAAAAATCAAAGCTTTTGATTTCCTGTAAGCATGTTATAATGTCTGCCAACTTACGTCAGCAGTTATTATGTTGATACATGTAGATTGCGAGCGCGTAATTATTGACGGTAACACTATTACGAAACGACGGAATCGCATTACATAATTCCCTTGTTATAACGTTGAAGATGTCATCTCCAGATAGAAAACATTTCTGCCCAGTAGGCTTACAGCCTTCAGATGAAAAGATGCGCCTCCATGCTTTCTGACGTTATTTCAAAGGAGGATACATTTTACGACTTCCTATCGGCTTGTGTGGATGATGAAGTGTTTCCAAAACGGGCATTCATGACCTAGTGGCTGACTGTTAATTATTAGGCCCCCACTACTGTGTGTTCAAGCCTCGACCGCGCCAAGTTCTGCTTACAATATGTCCGTTAGTTTTCCTCGGGAGCTCCGGTTTTCAGCCACCTTTGCTTATTGATCGGCTCGATATAGTTGAAATATTTTTGAAAGGGCTGAAAACCCCATATAAAAAGTATTTCCAAAATAATTTGCTCATAGGGGAGGTCATTCTTTCTTCTAAGAGTTGACCCCCATAGAAAAGAGAAGCAAACTAAAATAGCAGAGTTGCTGCCTCTAATGTCTTAAAGTATATCCATTCATATGAAACAAAAGTCGAATCAAAGCTGATGAAAGTAGTTGGACACGTAGACAAATGTATCATTACGGCGTTACGTCGACTTTTGAAGTGCTATTATATTAATGCTGTGGGATATCTGGGACTGACAGGTATTGTACTGAATCTAGAACTGCATATGTATTTTCATGGAGCCCCGATTGCTCAGTGGGTTAAACGCTGGTCTACTGATCTAGCGGATCGGGTTCGAGCCCTGCTTGAGGCGAGAATCTTTCCTACCGTAAACAGGGTTCCATTGCACACAGCTTTTCATTATCACCGTCCCATCGCCCTGATTTGACTGAAACTGTTGAATAGGTCGTAAAATTGCAAGTCATCCATCCATCTTATGTATTTTCATTCTGAGCTAGTATGAGCGATTTTGCCTTTGGTCTTAATTTCAGATGTGTCGTCAGTGTGATTCAGGAGGAATAGTATTGTTTTCTGTTTAATATTGATTTTAATTTGGTAGGGGAGAGTCGGGTAACTTCGGACAGGCGGGTAAATTCGGACATACTATTGCAAACAGTGAAAATCCAGATGAGACGGCTCATAATGAGCCGTCTTATCAGGATTTTCTCTGTTTGGCCAGTTAATTTTTGTTTTAGTTCCAAACAGCTGACATATAAAGGAAACAATGTTAGTGTCCGAATTTACCCGCTGTCCGAAGTTACCCGACTCTCCCCTAGTTTGTGAATTGCAAAATTAGTACCATCAAGAAGATAAGGAACTTCGAAAGCCTGTGGTCCATGAATTATGTAAAAAAAGTCCTATTTAGTTTTATAGCAGATATTCATAGGTACATTATTGTATTTGCAATCTGTTTTTGTCTGCTTACTATGCCATCTGTCAGGTCTCACAAACACCGTGTTCCACAGCAAGAGAACATCCAAATGCTAGATGAGCTAATAGCATTTGTATTTCTTGATGGGACTCAGTTTTGTAATTTCGCAGTTTTAACTTTTGGTATGAACATTATTTCCTTTGTTTAGTTACTTAAGTTGCGTTTGTTGTGTTTGATTTATAGTGCTAAATTGAAGTGCATGAGCAACATTTGCGCTTAAACAGAAATTTTTAAAAAGAGAGAGTTGTTTTTCAGCGAATACCTCACTGAAATATAATAAAATAGCTGTATCTTACCTGCATTCGTGATAGAACCCAGAATAAAATTTTGGTATACGGTGTTTTAAAACAACACACGTAGCCTTATAGTCTTCGTAGTAGTAGACGACTGTTTCAAGATTACACAGTTATTAAAAAACGTTATTTTTGCACAAAGTATACCCACGAAATAGGTAAAAATTGTATTGTGTGTTTAATGTAATTTTTGTCATATGTAAACTTTACGCAGGTCAGTACAGTCTTTGGTAATTGACACGTTTTATCTGTTTGCGCAGTGGGGACACCACGATTTTTTTATGACTGTATAGTTCCCTATCTCCGTGGATGGGATTTGCAAAGAGCAAATCCTTTGTAGGCATTGTTCGAATGCGCGGCCTGGCTTTAGCTTTGCCATAGTAAACTATTAGTATAAATGCCGTAGTAAAATGCTGATAACGACCGTTAAGCTATAAACGACTGGTCATCTGCCATAGTAAAACACTGATAACGACTGTTAAGCTACATGTATAAACGGTTGGTCATCTGCCGTAGTAAAATGCTGATAACGACCTTTAAGCTATAAACGACTGGTCATCTGCCATAGTAAAACACTGATAACGACAGTTAAGCTGCATGTATAAACGATTGGTCATCTGCCTTAGTTAAATACTGATAACGACAGTTTAGCTATAAACGACTTTTCATCTGCCATAGTAAAACACTGATAACGACAGTTTAGCTATAAACGACTGGTCATCTGCCATAGTAAAACACTGATAACGACAGTTTAGCTATAAACGACTTGTCATCTGCCTTAGTAAAATACTGATAACGGCAGTTTACCTATAAACGACTGGTCATCTGCCTTAGTAAAATACTGATAACGGTATTTTAGCTATAAACGAATGGTCATCTGCTTTAGTAAAACACTGATAACGGCATTTTAGCTGTAAATGAATGATCATCTGCCTTAGTAAAATACTGATTACGACCTTTAAGTTGCAAACGACTGGTCATCTGTCATAGTAAGACCCTGATAACGGCATTTTAGCTGTAAATGAATGCTCATCAGCCGTAGTAAAAATTTATTTTGGGATACCAGTAATTTGCAAAAAAAACCGGAGTCAGAGGTAAAGAAAAATAGAAAATGTGTCGAAACTGTGATATAAGATGGTGCTTTGAAATACTAGTTTTGAGATAATGAGGGTCAACTGTATTGAGCCGCGACACGAGAAAAACAACAAAGTGATTGTGCGCCCAGCGCAGGCTCAGATCAGCCTGGGCATCCGCCCATCTGATCAGCCTCTTAGCTACGTACTTAAAAGGTAGCTAAAGGTCTAAGCTATCTCCATGCGGACAGCGAAGACTCTGATCAGACTGGGCGAATGCCCAGACTGATATGAGTCTGCGCTGGACGCACAACCACTTTGTTGGTTCTCTCGTGTCAGATTCATATAATACTGATGCGTTATATAATTCCTGAAAGTAATACTGGACCATCATACTAAACTATGTTCTGTATGTCTGACCACTTTTGTTACTGTAATTATAAGGATTTGAATTGTTGTCCTTTGAGATGTTTTAAAATATAACTTATTAATGCGATATGTTTTCTTCTTTTCTTTTCCAGGTAAGTGGAAGTTACAGTTTCCCGCTTAAAGCTGAAAACAGGTTTGATTGTTTTATGGTATTTTAAGAGCACGTATTTGTTTTACAGCAGAAAGCTTTTTTTCTGTCAAATCCATATTGTATAATATGCCGGCATTGTTGTTCTCATTCCCGCTGCAAAGGCAATGCGATTCTTTTAGTTTCCAAGACAAGGCTACTCCCGATATCTCAAGATCTATCTCAAACTACTAATATCTCAAACTTAATTTGTTTGGTTCCAAAAATAATATGAGATACCAGTACATGTATCTTGAGATAATAGCAGCTGAAATGTTTTGAATGATAGGAAAGGGGGGCAAATTATATTCTTTGATGTAACAGGGTACTTTGAGATCTCAGTGTTAGAGATAATGATAATCAGCTGTACTCGTAATAAGGAGTAAACAATAATGCTTTAAAAAAGACGCATGCTTGTTCAATGAGCATTGAGAATCACAGAAGTCCCTTTTTGCTTCTCATTTAGACGCGCATACTGATTTGCAGCAGAGCTTTATATGAAAGGATCATCAGAGGATAACCCTGGCCCCAAGGTTATAAAACAATTTTCTCTGCTGATAAATATGAAAATGCCAACTAGTATTGGCTTTTTTAGCTCACCTGAGCCTTTAGGCTCATAGGTGAGCTTATAGTATAGCCAGGCATCCGTCGTCCGTCCGTCCGTCGTCCGTCGTCAACATTTTCAAACATCTTCTTCTCTGAAACCACTGGGCCGATTGAAGCCATATTTCATATGGAGCCTACCTAGGTCGGGGGAACGAAAGTTTGTTCCGGGTATCTGGGTCACATGACCAAGATGGCCGCCACGCCCATATATGGTAAAAACCCTTCAAAATTCTTCTTCTCCAGAACCAAATGGCCTATGACCTTGAAACTTGGTTTGTAGCATCGGGCATGCGGGCCCATCATAGTTTGTACAAATCATGACCTTGCGTTGACCTTGACCTAATTTACGGCATGGTCAACTTTGGTACGTTAGGCTTTTATATGGGAAAACGCTTAAACAGTGGATTTCTCAGAAACTATTTAAGTCTAAGGTTTAATACTTGGTATACACGGTCGACTAAATGACCAGATGAAGATATTATGTCACTAAAGGTCAAGGTCATTCCGTCGGACCATCCGTCGTCAAGATTTTCAAACATCTTCTCCTCTGAAACCAATGGGCCGATTGAAGCCAAATTTCATATGCAGCCTCCATGGGTTGGTGGAACGAAAGTTTGTTCGCGGTATCTGGGTCACATGACCAAGATGGCCGCCACGCCCATATATGGTAAAAAACCTTCAAAAATCTTCCTCTCCAGATCCAAAAGGCCTATGACCTTGAAACTTGATATGTAGCATTGGGCATGCGGGCCCAACATAGTTTGTACAAATGATGGCCTTGCATTGACCTTGACCTAATTTACGGCATGGTCAACTTTGGTACGTTCGGCGTTTGTGTGGGAAAACGCTTAAACAGTGGATTTCTCAGAATATATTTAAGTCTAAGGTACAATATGTTGTATACATGGTCGACTGAATGACCAGATGAAGATATCATGTCACTAAAAGTCAAGGTCATTCAGTCGGACCATCCGTCGTCAAGATTTTCAAACATCTTCTCCTCTGAAACCACTGGGGAGATTGAAGCGAAATTTCATATGCAGCCTCCATGGGTTAAGGAAACGAAAGGTTGTTCGCGGTATCTGGGTCACATGACCAAGATGGCCGCCATGCCCATATATGGTAAAAAACCTTCAAAACTCTTCTTCTCCAGAAACAAAAGGCCTATGACCTTGAAACTTGGTATGTAGCATTGGGCATGCGGGCCCAACATAGTTTGTACAAATGATGGCCTTGCGTTGACCTTGACCTAATTTACGGCATGGTCAACTTTGGTACGTTAGGCTTTTATATGGGAAAACTCTTAAACAGTGGATTTCTCAGAATCTATTTAAGTCTAAGGTACAATATGTTGTAGACATGGTCGACTAAATGACCAGATGAAGATATTATGTCAATGAAGGTCAAGGTCATTCCGTCGGACCATCCGTCGTCAAGATTTTCAAACATCTTCTCCTCTGAAACCACTGGAGAGATTGAAGCAAAATTTCTTATGGAGTCTCAGTGGGATGGGGGAACGAAAGTTTATACCCTGGGTCTAGGTCACATGACCAAAATGGCCGCCATGCCCATATATGGTAAAAAACTTTCAAAAATCTTCTTCTCCAGAACCAAAAGGCCTATGACCTTGAAACTTGGTATGTAGCTTTTGGCATGCTGGCCCATCATAGTTTATACAAATGATGACCTTGCGTTGACCTTGACCTAATTTACGACATGGTCAACCTTGGTATGTTAGGCTTTTATATAGGAAAACGCTTATATAGTGGATTTCTCAGAAACTATTTAAGTCTAAGGTACAATATGTGGTATATATGGTCAACTAAATGACCAGATGAAGATATTATGTCACTGAAGGTCAAGGTCATTTTGTCGGTCTGTCTGTCATCATATTTTTCAAACATCTTCTCCTCTGAAACTACTGGGGAGATTGAAGCCAAATTTCATATGGTGTCTCAGTGGGATAGGGGAACTAAAGTTTATACCCGGGTCTGGGTCACATGACCAAGATGGCCGCCATGCCCATATATGGTAAAAACCCTTCGAAAATCTTCATCTCCAGAACCAAAAGGCCTATGATCTTGAAACTTGGTATGTAACATTGAGCATGCAAGCCCATCATAGTTTATACAAATGATGACCTTGCGTTGACCTTGACCTAATTTACAACATGGTCAACTTTGGTACGTTAGGCTTTTATATGAGAACGATTATACAGTGGATTTTTCAAAAACTATTTAAATCTAAGGTACAATACGTGGTATATATGGTCAAATAAATGACCAGATGAAGATATTATGTCACTGAAGGTCAAGGTCAATTTGTCGGTCTGTCCGTCATCAAGGTTTTCAAAACATCTTCTCCTCTGAAACCACTGGTCTGATTGAAGCAAAATTTCATATGGAGTCTAAGTGTGATCGGGGAATAAAAGTTTGTTCTCGGGATCTTGACCAAGATGGCCCCCATGCCCGTATATGGTAAAAACCCTTCAAAATCTTCTTCTCGAGAACCAAAAGGCGTATGACCTTGAAACTTGGTATGTAGCTTTGGGCACTCAAGCCCATCATAGTTTATACAAATGATTGTGCGTTGACCTTGACCTAATTTATGACACTGTCAACTTTGGTACATTATGTAGGCTTTTATATGGGTAAATGCTTAAACAGTGGATTTTTCAGAAACTATTTAAGTCTAAGGTACAATATTTGGTATATATGGTTGACTAAATGACCAGATGAAGATATTTTGTCATTAAAGGTCAAGGTCATTCTTTGACATTGAGATTCTGTCACCCGTCAACGAATTCAGACATCTTCTCAGAGGCCACTGGGGTCAATTGAAGCCATATTTCACATGGAGCTTCACCGGCTTAAAGGAACCATAGTTTGTCCAGATGGTCTTGGTCACTTGACCAGGATGGCCACCATGCGCATATATGGTAAAAACTCTTCAAACGTCTTTTTCTCGAGAACCGAAAGGCCTAGAACCTTGAAACTTGGTACCGGTATGTAGCATTGGGCACACAGGCCCATCATAGTTTATACAAATGATTACTGTATTTCATATGGAGCTTTTATACTGGGTCAAAGGAATCAAAGTTTGTTCAGATGGTCATGGTCACATGAACATGGTGGCCACCACGCCCATATATGATAAAAACCCTTCAGAAATCTTTGTCAAGAAACAAAGGCCCAGTGACCTTGTGGCTTGGTATATAGAATTGGGACTCAACATTAATCCCCAAGGGAGGGGGGTTATGAGCCCCTGCCCTGGTGCAATATACATGTATAAAAGCATTAAAATATATACCAGGACCAAGTGTCGGGTGAGCTACAGGACCATTGGTCCTCTGGTTCATATTTGTAAGCAGAGAAAATTTCATATTCAGCTAAACTGAGCAAGAAAACAACTGTACTTATCAGTTAGCAGGTAAAATTTCATGCTCAGCCGAGTTGAGCATGAAAAATGTTTTATAACTTTGAGGCCAGGGCTGATTCGGAGTATAATCCAGGGATAGTCTTCGTATTTAAGCTTTGTCCAATTCATCACCAGAGCTCCTGATAAGGAGTTTGCAGGATAATTCTACGAGAATGTTCTAATTTTTCAATGAAAACGTGTTGTTGCATGTTGTGAGCCGTCATAAGAATCGTCTCGGTGAAACAGGTTTAATGACAGGTCAAGCCATTTTTTATCCCTGTAGTAATCTTCTTATTAGAGGCACTGCACCGTTCATATTGCTTTAATCATTTAAGCACCAGAGACGAAAATAGCTTAATTTGCAAACAGTGTAGTTCCTGATGAGGCGGGTGATCATGAGCCGCCTCATCTAAATCTATACTGTTGGCCCTGTACTATAGTCTTCGAATCCTCAGTATGATATAGCTTGGATGAACCTTTCTTTTTAAATTTTGCAGAAGTTAATTTTGCCATCTGCTTTGTGGTGCTGAAAGAGTTAAACTTATTTGTAGCAACCGACCATGGGGTGTCATATGATAGAGTAGTTTTACTCCTGCAAGCCATGAAAATTAATGACATTCAATTATCTTCTCTCAGTTAATGGATTTGCATTTGCATCCTTGAGCTGTGTTAATGTTTATGAAAAAAATATGGTTTAGCTAAAACACATTATTGCGTGGTTTTGCGTCGAGTAGGTAAAGTGAAGGTTATTGTCAGTATTATGGTTCACCCATACTTGATAGAATAATTAAGGTATATCCGTACAACTCCATGCTTCCTCGCCATATCATCAAAATATACGGCAAATGCTTCTGTGGACTTGGTCCTTCCGAAATTGGGTATACTTTAAAGTAAAAGAATTTGCACTGAAGCGAACGACTTCATCCTGTTAAGAGTTGATCTCGTTAAAGAATTGAAGAAAAAATTAGATGTTTAAAGAAAGGAGGCAAAGAGGAAACGGAAGATTAATTAGCCGCGACACGAGAAAAACAACAAAGTGGTTGTGCCCCCAGCGAAGAATCAGATCAGCATGGGCATCAGCCCAGTCTGACCAGACTCTTCGTTAAGATCACACGACCCTTTATTAGAAGGGCTTATGTAAAACATTTATACACACATTTTTTTGCATCACACCGGTCCGCTCTGGAATTCTATGGTGGTCAGTGGCTCAGTAGACAGCAATAGCTGTAGACTGTTTCATTTACCAGAGATATAACATAATGTTGTGTGCATATAAGTACCATGTCATGAACATAAGCTGAGCCTCGGTAATTTCATTAAGGCAGTTCTCGTTGTCTCCTTACCAGAACTGATGGTGTTGAGTAGACATTCTGTTTCAACAGCTAAAGGAATTGGCGCTTGTTATAATCAGTATTAGTAGTCAACTGGCATTAGCAATTTTACGTTAAAATCGTCATTACCAGTCAACTGGCAATAGCGATTTCAACGTAAAATGACTATTACCTGTCAACTGTCAATAGCGATTTTAGCGCAAAATCGCTATTGACAGTCGCCTGGCAATAGCCACTCCGTATAATAAATCAAATGACAACAGAATTTTGGAAATGCTACAGTATACATGTATGGTCTTATGCTGATCCTAGCAATAAACAAGTACAGTGCGTAACTGCACCTTGTGTAGCAGTACGAGTAACTTCTTGAACGATTAAATCACTTCTCTGATTGAAACCTGCATGTCTATCGCATTAACGTTCGCATGCTTTATTGTGCAACATGGATAATATTTTAATCAGAAGATGTACATTTGTAAAATGATGCGCGTCACGCAAGAATATGACGGACAGTATTGACCATTTAACGGCTTAGACGCCAACCAATCAGTGAAATCGTAAGTCAAGATACAGAATTTATTGTGTGCCTATTATGGGCAAACAGCAAAGACTCTGGCCAGACTTGACGTATCTACAGGATTTAGCGTTTGGATATGCTTTAAGCCCTGATTTTGCGTGTCGTAACTCAAATTACAGTAAGATTGCTGTCACGCAACTGCGACATTAAGGAAAGTGTGAAAAATTACATTTTCGTACATCGCAGTTACAAACTTATTGCACCGTAAGAAATCTTCGTATACATGTAAACCGCACCCCTCCCTCACCAGCTCCAGCGGCGGTGACTGTGGGACTTAACCAACTCCAAGCCACAATAATGGGCCCAATGATTCCAAAGGAAGTAAAAATGGTGCCCTATGATGAAGTACGGGATAACACCAGCTGCAGTAAACTTAAACTAAGTCTACAAAGGTTTCGCTTAAAAACAAAGAACACACACAAAAACGGCATTGAACGTTGGCTCGAATTGAGACCCACCCAACGACAACAACGTCGCCCGCAAGGGGACGAAAAGGTAGCAGGTTTAATAATGCACATTTAATAAGTTGGCTTCTCAAATAGTTAAAAAGTAATCTGATTATTTTGCTGAAGAAGAAAAACTTGAAAACAATTGCTGGAACAAATTGTTTCTGAAGGTAGATCTTCTGGAAGCAAGTCATCAACGGGACGAAAATAACAGACTCGTTTATTTTAGTCTCTTCATGTGCAGTAATGTTATGTTGGAGGTTGCTTACAGAGTAGACACGCAGTTACGTGTCTGTATAAAGTTCCAGAGCCTGATAGCACGTTAATGGCGGGATATTATGTTTTCACGTTTGACATCCTTGTGTCCGTCCGTCTCTGTATCCGTCTGTTCTTCTGCACTTCGTTTCCGTTCGATAACAAATGCTTATGAACAGATTTAGTTCAAATTTTGCATATGCGTTTACATTAAGAATGTCTGGCTTTGGATTGTTAATTGGCAAATTTGAATAATTTCTGACAGAGTTATGGTGTCAATGTACACTTGTCTATGTACATAATAGAGGTTTTGACCTGTAGTTCCTTCACCATCTGGAATATCATGGTGAAACTTCACAAAATAAGCCAAACTAAACCAACTACGTTTTACTAAAGACATTTTGTCATCAGGGGTTATTTGCCTTATCCTGGAGCTATATACATATCAAATCATGAAAAATTGGATATAAAATCAGAGTTCAAAGCGTTCTTTCTGAAATTTAAAGCAATGACCAGAGTAATCAAAGCCTTATGTGATGCTCGAACTTTACCCCATGTGTGTTATCGGCTCTTGCCATGGGGAATACAGCTGTACTAAAAGCTGATTTTTTTTATGAAACGATGATTTTAAATAGTTTTGTTTTCTGAAACTTGCAACTATTGATAGAAGTAATGAAAGCCTCTTGAGATGATCAAAATTTGGCCCCATTTGGGCTATCTGCCCTTGCCCCTTGGCCACGTACATGTATAAAATCAGCGAAAAATGGCCGAGTGAAATTGGTTTTCAGTGGCGGGGTATCACGCAGTCTTATGCGATGCTTTCATTTAGAAATTTCTTTGCCGACTGAACTCTGTAGTGCAGGGGAAGAATTGGTGGAATATTTATTATAGAACACTTACCGTTCTGATTTCCCATGAGATACAAAGCCTAACATGTTCCCGTGTGATTTACAAGTGTAATGTTAAAGTAGCCAGCAGCTTATTTGTATATTCATATTGTTAATGCTCGAGTCTTTGACTAAGGGGAGAATTGGATCGAAACCAGAGGCAAGTTACTGTCAGCAACAGAAGGGCTGACTAATTGTGTCCATAGAAACATTCCTATTATATCGACTCAGAACTTTCTCTTTACTGCCTTAATCCGTCAGACACCTTCAGTAAAAATTAGCTACATGCATATTCCACTGCCTTTGTTAAGTCCAGTGTGCCTTAGATGTATTTACTTTTCACATAAAATATATATAATCTCTTTTACATATTTTAGTGTAATTTAAAAGTAACCATACCAATTTAGTGCGACTGAGCCGCCTTTCTGTATAAGCTAAAATTGGAGAACAAATATGATTGTCAGGTCTCCAGGCAACGCGCACTACTAATGCGAGCACACATAAACATGCGCAGTCCGCTAGAAAGGGCTGCTGCAGGTATCAGGTAAAAGACGTCTGAAAGAGAGAAGGTAAGGTCACAGGCGTCCAAAACGAAGCCGCATCAGCTCCCGTGGCCGGTGAGAGACGACAGCCAGTGGCACCAGGAAGGATACGTCTGATGCAACAAGAACCCGCAAGAGTCCAAACCACATTGTTTGTCAACAGTGTGAAATTCCGCTAGGAGTCAATTCTAGACTTATAAAATCATCTTTGTTTGAGAATATTTAAGATAGTTTGACCCGGCATTAATCACTCCTCATGTCTTCTTTCGTGATAGACAAACATAAGTGTGAGCAATTTAAATGGAAAAAGTTCTAGCTCAGCAAATATTTTTAAGTCACATTTTAGACATAATGCCTTATAAAGCGAAAATCTTATTGAATAAAACTTGTCCTTGAATTCACTAATTGCTTTACTGTCAGTGAACATTTCCATCTGTTGTCCTGGCAGTTGTTTTAATTCTAAATTGACAAAATGGCTCATGATAGATTATCTGAGAAGATTTCTGGGACAAGTGGAAGTAGGATTGTAAAAGTTATAGTGTCTGGACCTTTGAGATCATTGACCTCATTTCGAGTCTGTCGAGAGGTGGTGTAGGCAGTGTTGAAACATTACGTTACTACATATGAACATAACTCAGTCAAACAGAGTCTGCTATTGCCGCTTCTCTGATGCGTTTGGATCTTATTAGCTATCTTGAGCCTGCAGGCATCAGGTAAGAGACGTCTGTAACGGAGAAGGGTCATAGGTGAGCTGAAAGTAAAGCCAGGCATCCGTCGTCCCTCCGTCTGTCTGTCCGTCGTTAACATTTTTAAATCTTCTCCTCTGAAACCACAGAGCCGATTGAAGGCATATTTCATATGAAGGGAGCCTACCTAGGTCGGGGGAACGAAAGTTTGTTCGGGGTATCAGGGTCACATGACCAAACTGGCAGCCACGCCTATATATGGTAAAAATCCTTCAAACATCGTCTTCTCCAGAACCAAAAGGCCTACCACCTTGAGACCTGGTATGTAGTATCGAGTATTCGAGCCCATCTTGTTTATACAAATGATGAACGTAGGTTGACCTTGACCTTATTTTCGACATGGTCAACTTTGGTAGGTTATGCTTTTGCATGGGAAAATACTTAAACAGAGATTTCTTAGAAACTATTTAAGTCTAAGGTATGATATTTGGTATGTATGGTTAATATTTATTTACATGATGGTTAAGAGATCTGATGAAAAAACTATAAAATGCCCGCTCTAAGACGGGTCTCAGGGCGGTATGCAAAAAAGGAGTCTTAATAGATTGTAAGAGTGCCTGACAATTGTCCATGCATGCAGCTTTGCATTGTCTACCGCCAACAGTAAATATATTTGCATATGAATGATCCGCGACACGAGAAAACCAACAATGTGGTTTCGCGCCCAGTGCAGACTCAGATCAGCCCAAGCATCCGCCCATTTTGATCAGACTCTTTGCTAAGCGCTTAGACGATAGCTAAGTGTCTAAGCTGTCTTCATGCGGACAGCGAAGACTCTGATCAGACTGGGCGGATGCCCAGGCTGATCGGAGTCTGCGCTGGGCGCACAACCAATTTGTTGATTTTCTCACGTCGCGGCTCAATTATTGATCTGCTCATAATAAAAATTCACAGCGATGAAAAGGTCGGATATGAATTAGATAATACATAATCGAAGACAACTGGTGATCGTGTCGCCGTTGTTATAGATTGATTTTCATTTGCTTTCTTATTTGCAAGAATAGGTTAATTGACGAACTATGATCAGAGCAACTGTACCCAACCGCAAGATCTTTGGCCAAAAAGTTTGCAGTTTCCGTCAGACCAAATAGCCTTATTATGCATATCGAAAAGCGTACAATGGCAACAAGTCAAAATAATTACATAGGTACATCTTGTTGAACTCGGTGCCAAAACACTAATTCTAAGCTTATAATGTCGTTGTTGCGTATGCATGATAAAACATTGGCTGTGAATTAATGTCAGCATTATCTGAACGGAAATTATATTGTATTGTTGCAGAAACGAATGCCAGGAGAAAAATAAGACAGCTGACTTCCATATTATTCTGTCATTTATTGTCCCTTGTTTGCTGCATTTTATGAGGAATAAAGGAAAAGTTATGTCGATTACCCACTGTGCTTGGTATATGATATTCTTTAGGTGTCAGTCCTTAATTATCTGGCATTTATTTAACGCCAAGGTGATTTGCATGTGATCGATATCGACGCGCGCGAAAAGTCGTTGTTGCATCATTGCGGTATTAAGCCATTTGTAACACAATTCTGGGCGGGACGTGTCTTTTCTTACTTCTTTACTTGAAAAGGACCTGACTTCAGAAATTATTTTGAAACATATTTTGTCGAGAAGTTCAGGCCAAATCCTTGTGTTATGTTAACAGTTGAGTAAGGTAAAGCATAAATGTATCTCACGTTTCTGGCAAAATGCTTTGAAACGCTTTGACTAAACATTGATGTTTGGCTCATAAGATCGCCACGTAGCATCCCTGAACTATCTTTGAAAATAATATATAATCGCGTGTTTTATGAAAAAAATATATATGCACAGACAGCGACTGACCGGCATAAGGAGGCGAAGAAAGAAATTTAAGTTCAATCCAGCAATGATATTGCTGTAGCAATAAAGAGAAAACATTAAAAGTGCAATGTGAAATCCAACGTTTTCCATTGCGCATATTACTCACATCCATGGTTAACACTGAATTCTATTTCCATCGTGAAATCGAAATTGGAATTTCTGCAAATAGTTTGTACAATATAATATTGCTTTTCGATTTGTATGTACAGTATTCCTCAAAATTATTGAGAATTGTATTTTGGCACACAGTTGCTAGCCATACATGTTCAACAATATTTTAAATGCGTAAAATACAATAAAAGAACCTCGTTTTCAAGTTTGATATACAAAAATGACAATATGATGCATTTTCTTTCGTCAGTGGTAGGTACGAATGGGCTAGGGTACACCCCTGTAAAAATTTGTCCCTTGATTTCGACTATGTTTTGCTATACTACCTTTTCTAGAAATAGACTATCTCAGGTGAAATAGTTTATTTTCTCCATTGTTCAACATCATCTACATTATAAATGTTGCCTTTAATATTTTGTATGATTTAAAGTTACTAATTCCAGTTTCTGAGTCAGCGACTGGCTGTTATGTTATAGGAGAAATATTGAAGGTATCAGAAACAGCAAAAAATCTGATCTATTAGTAATCTGAACAGAATATTTTTGGCAAGGTATAGATAATCATGTCAAAACTCATATCCCTTAAAGCCCGTTTACTAAGCCTTACAAAAAAATATGTTTTTGTGTCGTTTCCATCGAGATGTATAGAATAAGAATGAATAAGATCAATATACCCTCTGTCAAAATTGCAATTTTCCCCAATTTTGGGCACTTTTTCGAAATGAAGTCACATGTTTGAACGCCAGCAGTATCTACAGCTGACAAGCTCACACAAAATTCTTTTTCAGTTCGCCAGCACCTTATCTCTAGATGAGAAAACCATTCAAAAATCAACTGATATGTCATTATCTTTTCCACAAATGTCGGTTTTATTTGGTCAGGGTACATAATTTTTCAGTCGGACAAAAAATCTCAGGGTGGCACAACTCAAGGGGAGATAATATTTGTGACCCAAACATATGAGTAATACTGCTATGCTAAAAAGTTCACAGAGGGATCTTGTTAACTAAGTAAACAAAGATATTAAGTATATACTTGATCCGTCTAGTCCCAGTGCTAAATTTTCACTTTGCAAAAAATTCTCAATAATTTTGAGGAATACTATATGTTTATACACGTACGTTTTAGTACAGAAATTGAGCCTGTGAAATATAAACCAGTGGGGTTCTCAGAAAACTCCTGAAGTGACCGGGTAATGTCAGAACTCCATCAGTTCTGGTACTACAAAGCAGGAATCGCGCACGTATATCTATCAAATTCATACATGCAAATGTGCGGTCATCAGGCGTGACTTTTGGAACTGATTAATTGCAAAAGTATAATTATAGTTTTTTCCGTGACCATTGTCAGAGCGCAGGATAAGGGGATTGGGCGACGGAACTGCATTTAATACGCTTGATTGAAAAGGGGCTTGACACTGATTCTAAAGAAATGTTTCAGTACTATTTCCATAGTAGATGAATTGCATTACCTGTAGGATATGCATAAACAAAAACAAGAAAAACAAAAAAAAGAACAAACCAAAACAGAAACAAAACAAATCGTTAAGAGAGAAGTTGAGATGATTTTTGCGGCCTTGTCTACAGTTGGTATAAGCAAATATCAAAGAAGTGCACTGAGAGGTTTTAACCTATTTACACCTGCATAACTCACTTATAATCTGAAATACTTTAGCAGATGCCCGATTCGATTATGTCGATTATGTGATTGCAAATTAATTATATTCGTAGCTTCAGATAATTGCCAAAGCATGATATTTGAATTCCTTTAATATTGTACCTGATCAGCATTTTGAAAAGTTGCAAACCTTGTAGTCGATTTAAAGCCTGTTGTTTCGTTTCAACGCACACTTGTGTTTAACTCATTTGATTGCACCTTCTTCATAAATTTAAGCATTGAAATATGTGTACTTCCAGTTATGATTGTATGTATCTGGTTCTCCATTTTGGTTTCTTATACTCAGGTTGCGCAATGGTCCGGTCAGTTGCCTGTATCCATGAATGCTGTTTTGTGCAGAAAATATTTATATCCTAATAAACTAAATGTCTGTCCTTAGGCCGAAATACTGGAAATTAGTTTCCTGCCCCTAGAACTAAATGCAGGAAATTAGTTTGTCTGTCCCTAGACCGAAACGCTAGGAATTATTTCCATGCCCCTAGGACTAAATGCTGGAAATAAGTTTGCCTGCCTCTACGACTTAACGCTGGAAAATAGTATTCCTGTCCCTAAGACTAAATGTTGGATATTAGTTGGCCTTCTCCTATGACTAGATGCTGGAAATTTGTTTACCTGCACCTAGGACTAATTGCTAGAAATTCGTTTGCTTGCCCTTAAGACTAAATGCTCGAAACAAGTTTGCCTGTCCCTGGGACTAAATGATGGAAACTAATTTGCCTGCCCCTAGGCCGAAATGCTGGGAATTGGTTTGCCTGCCCCTAGGACTAAATGCTGCAAATAAGTTTGCCTGCCCCATTGAATAAATGCTGGAAAATAGTTTTCCTGCCTGTAGGACAGAATGCTGGAAATTAGATGGCCTGCCCATATGATTAAATAAATAAATAAAGTCGTTACTTACTTACTAAATGCTGGAAATAAGTTTGCTCCCCCCTAGGACTAAATGCTGGAATTTAAATTTCTCTGTCATAAAGGGTGTAAAACTTCTTTTTATTAAACGAGTCTGAATCATCACCGATCGTGTCTGTGGGGCTCGGCCAAAATAGAGGCTTTTATAAGATCATATTTCTCCTTGACGGACACCATCCTCAGTTAAGCTCATGACCAGTTGTTTTTTCTTACTTGGACTTTTCTGTTCTTGACTTTGGAATTGTGTCCTCATTTCGACCGATTGTTTACAAATATACAATGCACGTATGCTATAGATCTTGATCAGATGGCTTCACGGGAAAAGTCAACTTTAAGGGCGCGTTTACACGCGCAAAGTTTCTATGTCACAGAAACTTTAACAAAGAAAGTATGACAAACATTTTGCGTTTACACGGAGCAAATTATTTGTTACAGAAAATGTGCCATAGAATCTTTGTCACATAAACTTTGGCAATGAAATACTTGCTGCAGTGTTCACACGACCAAATATTATTCGTCAAAGTTACCTGCAGCGATGAAACAAAATCTTTGTCACATTTTCCACGCTTGTAGCAATGTTCTTTGTTACATAATCTTTAGCAAAGTTCTCCGTTTACACGGACAAATTTAATTTATCGAAGTAACTTTACCATATATATTTGTCAAAGAAACATTGTCATATATTGGCATTTACACAAGTAATTTTTTCTGTGACAAACCTACTTTGTCATAGAAACTTTGGTCGTGTAAACGCGCCCTAACCTACATAATGTACAGTGCTAATGTGGTTTGCCTTCAAAATGTTTAATTCTGGTTGTCGCGGATTCCTGAATTAGAAACAGTATGATGTGGAACTCCGAACCTGTCCCCGAGGCTATAAAAAAGTTTTCATGCTCAGCTCAGCTAGACATGAAATTTTCTCTGCTGATAAATATGAAAATGCCAACTAATGTTCAACAGTTGGCATTTTCGTATTGATTAGCAGATAAACTTTCATACTCAGCTCAACTGAGCAAGAAAACAACTGTACTTATCAGTAATTTGCTATTTATTAGCAGGTAAAATTTCATGCTCGGCTGAGTTGAGCATGACAAAAGTTCTATAACATCGGGGCCTGAGTTCGTATACAATAGATATGCAACCCAAGAGATATAGGATTTGGCATGATCGTAATACCTCTTAATGATAGTTCGTCATGGGAGGAAATCTTATATTATCCCTTGTATATATTTTTCATCAATCATGTGTTTTGTAATACATCAATCAGATATTGTTTAAGCCGGTTTGACATATATTTGTAGCTGAAGTCCTCGTAAATCAGACTCTTTTTGAAATAATCAAGTATTCCAATGGAAATTGTACACAACAGGCTTATGACGTCTAGGAAACAGATCAAAGAAAACAAAGAGTTGCTGTTTATTTTCATATAATTTCATCCATCAAAATGTTCAAAAATATGTCAGGTGAAACATTCGACCCAAATTCATGTTTTCCGAATGTGCATGTACTGTAATGTACATTTGAATTGCTAATTTTGCAGATACGAAGTTGTTTTGAACTAAAGGCGCGAGAAAAAAGTTTGACACTTTCGACATGAACCAAACTGCCTGTCAAAAAAGGCGACTTTGTTGTACCAAATGATGCAACGGAGACGCATGGAGCATTTATTGGCAAAAATACTACGCCTTGCATGAAGACCCTGGGTAGAAATAACATCAATCAAGTTATCACTGAAGGTGCATGTAACTGCTAATGAGAAGTTATTTATAGATTCAATTTAAATTGAAGGTAAAATAACAAGGGCATTTTTAACATGATTTAAACGGAAACTTTAAAGTCATTACATTACTAACATTCTTAGAGAGCGCACAGTTACGAGCTGTCCATTTAGTAAGTGCTCACATCTGATCTGCTGAGCGCAGCTTTAGCCTGTATCAGTGAAATTGCAATTGATCACGCTGAATTTTGGTTGGATTTGCGTTGTCATGTTTCTGTGCTTGCTTTATCGGTTATGCTTTTTGTCTTTTATTTTGGTATCGTTTACATTTCTGTGTTTGCTACATGTAAGTATAAATATGTTTTCACAATACCAACCACTGTTTGGTGCTCCATCCCATTTAAAATCGGAATACAAGGATATAACTAGGACTTAGTTGTGGAGCCTTGGGTTTTTAATACCTGGTGGGGAAGTGACAGGACGGTGCTTCATCGGTGTGTGTCCTCTGAATTATGCTACCAAATTTTATATATTTGGAATGCAGCGTTTAATTTGTCGCAAAGTACATATGACAGATTATGGTACTATACTTATAATAGCCGACTCATGGTCTCTTTTAGCTTTTAAGCTTTTAACCCCATTGTGAAAAATGTTGGGAAATCGGTAAATTCCGTTTAACATCGTCAATCTTCGACAAGTATCGCTTTATTCCGTTGCCAACTTCGTTTGTCAGCGGTGAGCCGGTATTAAACGAGCCGCGACACGAGAAGACCAACAAAATGGTACTGGCGAAAGTATGTGCACTTAGTACTGGTTAACCGCTTAGGAGGTCTAAGCCTGCCCAGGAATAGTGTGGTTAGGTTAACTGACCGTCCTGACATGACCATAGCTGTTTACCGTGGACGTTAAGCACCAAATCAAACAATAATATAAAAAAAACCAACAAAATGGTTGTGCGCCCAGCGCAGACTCAGATCAGCCCGGACATCCGCCCAGTCTGATCAGAGTCTTCGCTGTCTGCATGGAGGTAACTAAGACCATTAGCTACCCAATAAGCGCACTGTGAAGACCCTGATCTGACTGGGCGGATGCCCAGGCATATCTGAGTCTGTGCTGTGCGCACAACCACTTTGTTGGTTTTCTCGTGTCGCGGCTCAATGAAGTCGACACAAAATGCAATGTTTGTCGGTATACAGCGGTGCTTACTAATTTGCATATATTTAATGCAATGAATCTTGCACTTTCTGTTACATAAGGTTCCTTTAACTTGTTTTAAACCTTGACGACATAATGTATGTCTGAAAAAAAAAAAGTTTTGTTCAAGCTGGTTTTATTGAGAACTCAATAAAACCAGCTTGAACAAAACATTTTTGCTTCTTCTTTTTTATATATTTTTTTCAGACATACATAGAGGGCTAACAGCGTAGATTCAGATGAGGTCTAATCTGACCATACTCTGTTTGCAAATTCAGTTTTTTTTTTCGTTTTTGCCGCTTTTCCCTTAGAGTGCTGGAAAAATAATTCACCTGGCCCTAAAATGGGGTAGGGGTACCTCCGAGGCTATAACTTGCACACACTCTGGTCGATATGCTTGAAATTTTCAATCAAAAACAACGATGTGGACGCTGCCATTACCGGAAGTTACCGAGGTCACGTGACCTTCCATATTTGGATGTCACATGATGACACCGGGAACCGACATGGACACTTAAAAAAAATAGTACAAGATATTAGCGCCAGTGATATGCTTTGTATGACAAAAGTAATTGCTTATCTGAGGGCCGGTGTTATTGCTGAATATTTATCAAGAGAGAAAGTTTGGAAGGATGAAGTCTAGTTGTCAGAAAATCGGGATCAAGTAAGTAGGGGTAGCCACCTGAAAAGCTGATGTTGAAAATATCATAAATTTTTGACGTTTTCTCCGAGTTTTAAGTCAACAAATCAATAAGGTGGGTAAAACCTTGCTCTAGTAGAAAGCAGATTCCCTCCTGCATAGGACAATCGCAAATGATGGGACTACTTGATGTCTAGTATGCCTGACATGCTCTCAAAGTGACCTACCCCTCGAGCGTGACTATAGTCGCACTTAGCACTCTAAGGGTTAAGGGTTAAAACTACTGACTTACACTTTTGATAACTTTAACACAGAATATTACTACATTTATTGTTATCATAAACAATAGTCGCCTTTCATTATGACAGAGCACGTTTTCGATACTTTTGATATAACAAAATGAAAAAGATAGTTACAGCCATTCAAATCAGTCACACTTTCAAATAAACATGCTGAGACTTTGCTTGACAAACTGCCAATAGCCGGGTTGCGTAGCGCAGTCGGTAGCGCGTCTGACTCAAGAGCCAGAGGTCCTGGGTTCTATACTCGGTCCGGCTACATACTTTCGTTTCTCCTTCAATGACCATAACTGTTAACCGTGGACGTAAAACAATAAAATCTACAATAAACAACTGCCAAACAGACACAGTCATACCTTTTTACGAACGCACAATTTTGCGTGACAGTGGTATATTGTGCAACGGACTTTCTTAACTTCCGTGGCCAGAATAGTTGCATATACCACCGCTATTTTTATAGAATCAGTGGGTGCTCCAATTAGCCTTTGCTAATTTCCCGTTCGTTCTGAGAAAAAAAATCGTACTAATCGAGATAACCATCGTCAAAATAATGCACTGCATAATTGTATAAATGAGTTTTTTGTTTGGCAAAAGTTGCCCTTCTGTTCTATAAAACATTCAAGGTCAGTCACTGCTGTTCCAAGAAAACCAAACTCACAAAGTTGACTTTTTCCGATAATCTGTGAAAGTGACCCGCTTCATAGAAACTTCCAGGTAATAATTATTCCTGCGGTGAAAATACCATTTGCACAATAACAAATATTTCAATGTCCGTCTAAAGTACGGGCTTATTATACAATACAGTACAAAATTTAGTGAAAAGTTCACAGATTGCATGAAATTGAAAATGACTTCAATTGTTTTAAATGTGGGGTTGTTTACACTGTGCGATATTTGCCCTGCGTGCATGACCATTTCAGAAGGTGCGACTAATATCAGAAACATAACGACAATAACAACGAGCGTAATCGTCAGAGTTTGTCCAGCGTCGCTTGGGCTTTGTTGATCTTCTTGACGAAACTTTTGGCGGAATTTATAAGATCTGTGTATTTTTCTACAAAGCAATATATTGAATCCGACAAGTAACACCAAGGGAACAATATTTCCTACAATGGCCCAAAGAACACGATATATACTCTCTAATGTCGCATTTTGTCCAAGCGGAACACCAATGGGTTGAAACACTGTCGTTGACTTGTTATCACACGTTACTTCAAGAGGTTCATATCTCCAAAATACCGGAATGTTGAATAACACAGACAATATATAAACAATAACAATAATTACTTTGGTCCGCTTTATAGTTAAAAAGAATGTGTTTTTAAACGGGTGGCAGATTGCTAAATATCGTTCCACGGACATAGTAACGGTTAGCCATGTACTTGTTAGAATGAATATATTGATTATTCCTGTACAATAAATCCTGTAGTATAACAAGAATCCCTTCGTTTCGAAAAGGTCGTCGCTAGGAAGAAACGTCGTAGGAAAGGCAAACAAGCAGAACATGAAATCCGACAAGGCCAGTGCTATAAGGCACATGTTGGCGGCCTGTTCTAAAGCCTTGAAAGATTTCTGTAGTTTTCGTCTCGTGAGAATAGCGAGGTTAAGGATGTTTCCGATGATTCCGAACATACAGACCAGCGGCAGGACGTAGCCGTATATGACCATGCTGACCTCGGCTAGCAGCTGGCTTTCCGGCGTCGCTGTTGTAGCGTTGTCCACAACTAGGCATCCCATGTCTGGCTCTGAAATTTTAAAAATAGACTGTATTAAGGTACACGGATGCATTTTAAGGGACGCAGTTTGACCCTAATCACTATTGTCTTTCTTTTTAAAAAAGAATCAACTATTAGAAGAAAGAACTTGCTCCTCTAGATGTACATTCCTTCGTTTAAAAGAAGGTCTTTTGGAAGAGCTCTGTTGTCCCGGAAAGGCAAAATTATTAAAAAAAAATTGAGCCGCGACACGAGAAAACCGACAATGTGGTTGTGCGCCCAACACACTCAGATCAGCCTGGGCATCTGCCCAGTTTGATCAGACTCTTCGTTTAGTGCTCAAAGCGTAGCTAAGGATATAAGCTACCTCCATGCGGACAGCGAAGACTCTGATCAGACTGGGCGGATGCCCAGGCTGTTCTGAGTATGTGCTGGACGCACAACCACTTTGTTGGTTTTCTCGCGTCGCGGGTCAATTGTTCTTTTTTTGTAAACACATAGAAAAACATAGAAGTAAACTGATACAAATTGAAGGCAACATGTTGTAGCTCGGGAGAGCAAATTATGTGCTTCAAGGATACCACAGTCCTTCCCCCAGTCCGCCTTAGTGAGGCGCGATTCATTTAACGGGGAAGGTAATGCTATACTGTTTAAGTTGTCTCCCTGTAAGAAATAGCGGACACTTGATTGATTGATTGATTTGGTGCTTAACGTCCACTGTAAACAGCTATGGTCATGTCGGGACGGTCAGTTAACCTTACCACGCTATTCCTGGACAGGCTTAGACCTCCTTAGCGGTTAACCAGTACCAAGTACACATACTTTCGCCAGTAACTGACAACTGCCCTTCTTGAATCAGCGGAAGGAGAAATTAAACGAAAGTATGTGGCCAGACCGGGTAATAGCGGACAAACCATGGCGGTAAATCAATATAGGTCGAGTTACAGTCATTGTCAAGTGAAAATCACATAAAACATGTAAAACATCAACAGAGACGTAAGGACATTAATTTGTGAGGAATAACATCTCGAGAAATAAGAGACAATGAATAATATACAAAGCCAGAATCTTCGGGTCAATGAATAAATGAATACAGATGCAGTGAATATATACATGTGTTTTCGATATATCTTCTATACATCACACAATAAACCTATAAATACAATAATTACATGCATACACTCGTTCTTATTGTGAATACTGGGTGTCCATAAAAGCTCCTCAACATTAGGCATAAAAAGAAATGTAAAACGGAAAAAATCGAATAACAATAAATTGAAATGATGTAAAAATGAGTATGCCATGTTGTTCGGTTAAATACATATGCATGTTTGAAGCATTTTAATCGTATGGAAGAGTAAGCTTTTCCGGTCGAAAGTTCGTTACTGGAAAATTGTTTCTAACTAACTTGTGCTTAGTGTCCCATAAAAGGGACATCATGGCCAAACAGTGCACACCCAATATTAAGCACACACACATATGGACCGAAGCTTTTGCGGCTCTGCCTCACAGTGATCGGCCTTTACAGGTAAAATGCGTGCACTAGGTGACAAGGCTCTGCTGATTCTTTACTGTTCATAAAACTTATTACAATATACTTAATGACAAAAGCTCTGCACGGATGTTTAATTACCATCCGTGTAGAACTTTTGTCCTTGAGTATATGTCATGCTGAAATAGTTGAAACGTACTGAGCAAAATTGTTTCAGCAAGGAACGCTAATTGTAGATATCAGACACGAATATTGTTTTCCAATAAGAAAATATAAATGCTGCAGTTATAAATTGCAATTAATAAAGAATAGCTACTGTCACTTGTCTGTTTTTCTGTCTGGTTTTGCTAATTAATTCTCTCTGTTTATTAAATTGAATGTCTGTTTCATTGACTCGTTTTGTCCTGAATACTTGTGCCTGTCATATTATTTCGATAAGTTTAAGCTTTGCAGATATTTAATTGATGATATCTGTTTTGACAGGCTCGTATTATGATATTGTTTTCACTCCTTCGAATAGACATATATTATTCTTAACAAAGTATTTTTCACCATATATACTAAGATTGTTTAAATAAAGCAATATGCTTTAATAACCATCAAACTTCTTTTTTTAAGTTAAATGTAAACAAGTAACTTCTTTATTCGTTGTGCCATATACCTACATACATATTCGCTAGTGAATAAGTTGGTTGGTCGGTTGTTTTGGATTTAACGGCCCTCTGAGACAGTATTTCAGTCTATATTGGGCCTTCTCCCAGAGCGGGAGAAAGAAAAGAGAAATGATAGACGAGAGAAAAAAATATCTTAACTACCCCTGCACCTACTGCAAGCACAGAAGGCAATTTCCCTCTTATAATCCAAATTAGTAAGGCGCCCCGGCACTGAGGTAACCAAGCGTCATCACCCGACCCGACCACCACTAAAGTGAAAACGGTTTAAGTTGTGGGATGCGGGAATAAGAAGACTAAGTTTTCATATCTTCATACTCTTAAATCCTTATGATTGATGTCCTTATGACTACACAATGATATCTAGATGTAAATTTGGTGGCCTTGATTTTCCGTTTGTCTGGTTGTTCGGAGGGAAAATGTTAATGTAGTCATCGCGATCCATTGGCTTGGAATGATCGAAAATAGTGTATTTGCATAACGACGAAATTGGCATGGGAAATGTCCTGTCCAGAGAAATCTCGGCTTTTAATCTGTCAAGGCATGATTGAAATTGGGGTTTTCACTAGCACTTAATAATTATGTACTTAGGTCGAACGTCGAATGTACTGAAATTTGCACACATGTTCATTCGACAGCGGACTTGATTAATTCTTGCGCGCAATAGATTGCGATAATAAATCCGTCCTTAGGTAAAAGTAAGACTGGCTTCCACATTAAGTACTCAGAAACTTCTTGGTCTACCATAATTTTATTTCTATGGCATTTATACATATGCATATGTTTTTGTTTTAATAAAAATGCATGTAAATATATTAATACTCAGGTAATAATAAATAATAAAAATGATTCTGTATTTAAAGTATTCTGGCTTTTTTCGAAATTTTACTTACTTCGAATTCAGTATTATAATTCCAATTAACTGTTAAAGGTCTTTTGCCACCTGCCCATGGATTGAACGAATGACTTCAATAAATGGCATTACTCTTATTTGTTTTACGGTATTTATATAGTTCTAAGGATTGACAAACAGTAAATGGTCAGGTTGTCGTAAATGAATGCAGGTGACAGCTGTCAAAAACAATGCCGCACCAAAACTTAAAGGGCTACTGCACTGTTTTTTCACTATTTCCAGAAATATTTCCAATTAACAGATATTTATGGGAGAAACATATTGCTGAAAACCTCATTGAAAAATTCCTACCCAAACTGTAATCATTGACAATCAAAGTTTATGCAAATTAGATTTTAAGCCCCGCCCACTTTTTCATTTCTGCAGCTTTACTTGCATAATGTGAATTTGATTCCAGTTATTATTACTATATTCTGATCCAAAATATTCAAACTTTTTCCATGAGATGATGTAAGTTGTCTCACTTAATTCATTTTAGGGGAAAAAAGTGTAAAAAATGTTTTCAAAATATATATATATTTTTTTAATCTAAATTATATGAATGACTTAAATGACATCATAAGAGTCCTCGCATATTTTTCAGCTAATTAAAATTTAAATTACTTATAAATTTTTAACCATTTGGAATTTTTCCTTGCAGTTTTCGATATTCTTTTAGACAAAACAATACCAGTTACTTCCAGTGATTTCAATGCATGTTGAAAAACAGTACAGTAGCCCTTTAAGATTCGTCATTTCGTTGTTTTTCCTTTATTGGCATCATGGCGATGCAACGAGATCCACGTGCAAACAGCGAATGCTCAGATCATTCGAGCAGTTTAATCCGTCTCCTGTTAACGACAAGACAGATTACACTGCGTGAATCAACAACCAATGAATCCTGAATAACCCATAGCAAGAGACAGAACTCTGATCTGTCTGCGTGAATGCGCCTTCGCATTTAATGTACACTGTTAAACATCTAGCTGCTTATCTGATTTAGAATTGTCATGCCAAACGAAAACCCTAGTCCTTATAGCGCAAGAAAGTAGAGGACAAAATTTATGCAAAATTTAAAAAAAATAAAAATAAAAAAAAGGTTTCGCAAAAGCTATACGAGCTCGTATACTATTAAAAACTCAAATACTAGAGGACAATTGTTGTTGTTGTGTTATTGTTTAACGTCCGCGGTAAAAACAGCATGGTCATGTAGGTGCGGTCAGTTAACCTTACCACACTATTCCTGGACAGGCTTAGACCTCCTAAGCGGTTAAGCAGTACGAAGTGCACTTACTTTCAGCAGTAACTGACAACGGCCCTTCTTGAATCAGTGGAAGAGTAACCAGAGGACAAACAATGTAGATCGAGATGAGGATGAAAAAAGTTGAATTTGTAAACAGTGTGGGTCAAGGAGATGAGCCACATCTCCTTGACCCACACTGTTTACAAATTCAACTATTTTCATTTCTTGCGCTTAAAGACTTAAAGTGTTAAATGACTAAAACTGCAGAAAGTCATTTTTGATTTGCATTACAAGTTAAAATCATTTGCCTCTGACTCGACTTTTATCAGGAAGAAATCTGCTACAAAACAACGGAAATATTGACAGTGCTGTTAAGCACAGGAGGAAAAGCGGTTATTTTTGTTGTGTCAATATTTGTTGGTCAGTCATGGACCGTGCATTGGGTCAAGAGAATGGATTTCAGTTTTATAGTAAAGACCATTCGCAAGGATGTCGCCATTTTTGCTAACGTCAAAATTGAAAGTTAATCTAGGGCCAACATTTACAGTATCTGGATAAGAAAGTTGGCTAAATATTAGTGTTGAATATTATTTCGGAGCGTGATGGGGGTAGTTTTACCATTTTTTAGTTAAAATTAACCACAAACATGGGGAGAATCATGAAATACAATTCATTTTTCTTTTTCATTAAAATTATTCTTTGACATTTATTCAAGGTGTGATTTACAAAGTGAATGATAACTTACTAAAATGAATTATTTTATCATGCCTATTATAGCCAGTTACTATATGCGCTGGCACAATCCAGGTTATCTGAAACTTTACATTATCATTGTGATTATCATTATAGATTTTACTTTATGTATTTAATTTTTAATAGTTTTTGAAGTATATTTCTTTCCAATGTTAATTTTGTTGTATTACAGATAGAGTTTGTCAATTAAAAATGCAACAAGACTTTTCTACATGTCCCGACCATAACTCATAATTTTTATGAAATTTATGCGCGAAATTTCACAGATTTGCGTTGCTTATTGGGGCGATATACTGCCAACAAGAAACACAGTTATCTCTGTCAGCTCCATGCGGAGGTCTCCTTGTCATGTGGACAGTTTCTCTACTCTTTATCAAATTAAGGTTGTAGAATGTTTATTTGAATAACCGTTTTTCCATGTTAACAGAAAATTTGCCATTTTTAATGACAGATTCTATCTGTCATTTCTAGCTGTGGTAGGCCGAATATTGGAACTGGCTTTCGCCGCCAAGTATACATGTACATCCGAAATGAAATATAGTGCGGCATTAATTTGTGTATATCACTACGCCGGTTATGATAACACTGAATGCCGTGTATACTACCCTGTGTTCAATATACGCCAAAGACAATATTCAACAGAGGAAAAACTGTAATAATTTCATTTTTAGCCTTCTAGAGTTTACATTTCATGAAACTTGATCTGGATCTCCACTCTCTTTCAGACTCATCCTCCAAGGTATACACTGATATATTGCCAAAGCAATGTACAAATGCACACTCTGCTCGGATCTGGGTCTATACCGGCTGTTACAGCATTTTTTGTGGTTACGGTAACTGAATTTATGTGCCGTATGCTAAAATCTTAATCTGGGTCTTCGCCGGCTGTTCCAGCATTACGGGTCATTACGGTAGCTGAACTTGTTCACAGTAGGCTAAAAGCGCTCATAAAATTTACGCATATGGTCTAATAGAAGAAGTCTTGAGGAATACGTGTATACCAAGATCAGACGTCATAGAATACAGCGTCTAGTTAGGTCATACACTGTTGGCCTTAAATTACAGGAAATTCTGAAGAAAAATCAAAATCAAATTAAACATCTCTTATATTGGAAATCGAAACTAAAAGAGTCTTATCAGAATGGCACCGTTATCTGACCTTTGGCCGAATAAGTTATTAAATCGGTATAAAGTCAAACATTGCATAATGGCAAAACCGTATATACCATCCCACAATGCTGTCAGCTTCCTTTCTTAACCGATCAGAGAGAAATCACAGGTGCATGAAGTGATTTGCGCTAAATAGCATAATCAAAGTTGGACATTACTAGGAATAGGGCTGCAGCTTGAACCTTTGAACCGGCGTTCCACGACTTTATTTTGATAGAATCTGTCATTCCAGGGCAATTGGCCCTTTGATTTATATAGCACGGAAAGTGGCTGTTAGAAAGACGACAGAAACTTGGATCGAAGTACAATGTAGTTTGATTTTGAACAAAGTACATTCTACAAAGAAATGCGTTATTCTTGACCGTTTAGTTTATTTTATATTTTATCGTCGAAGAAATTCATAAGTATAAACTCGTTGAAACACGCAGAAAATTGTTGGGCAGGGACTGTATTCTTTCCGATTATTGTGATGTCATTTGCAACTGATCTTGTTTAAATACACCCTAAGTGCCCATACTAGCCCGCGGACATATACGTAGTATTGTCAGAATATGCAGCTCGCTGACCCAGTTATTGCTTAGTAGTCAACTTCGTCGGCAGGTTTTAGACTTGGCACATCGAGGACGCAGGTGTCTTTTTCCTCATTTAACAGTTTGAGGTTAGGTATTTCTGACTGTTAATTGCGTTGCCTTTTATTTCCTGATCCATGGTTGCATGTTACGGTGCATATGAGCCGCGACATGAGAAAACCAACAATGTGGTTGTGCGCCCAGCACAGACTCAGATCAGCCTGGGCTTCTGCCAAGTCTGATCAGACTCTTCACTAAGCGCTTAAAAGGTAGCTAAGGGACTAAGCTACCTCCATGTGGAAAGCGAAGACTCTGATCAGACTGGGCGGATGCCCAGGCTGATCTGAGTTTGCGCTGGGCGCACAACCACTTTGTTGGTTTTCTCATGTCGTGGCTCATATATCATAACGGCTCTTTATAGACAGAACTTTTTTTGGGCTCTTGAAAGATATGGGTATACCTCCATGTACTTCCGCCATTTTTGTTGCACCTGCTATAGCAAGGTGCGATATTGGAGTTCACTTTTCCGTCCGTCCGTCAGTCATTCCGTTCGTCCGGATGTCCGTTCGTCAACAGTTACGTCGACCCTAGCGTCGACCCTAGGTTTAAGTCCATTTCTCACAAACTATGATACCTACAATCATGGGTTGTGGTCAGCTCTTAAAGAAAAGAATTTTCTTCTACAGGAGCAGATTTTTTACTTTCAATATTGGCCCCATTTGGAAAGGAAGACAAAAATTAATATGACACAGCTGCGTGTCCTGAAAGTTAAGGTGGTAGACTCACAACCTGTTTACCGGGTCGTCTTTGGCATAACTGGTCTCAAACTTTAAAACTCGAAAAATTCTTCTGCCGATTCCCAGCCCATATAAGCAGAGAACTCCTGGTTTTCTTCCAGCACAGACGAGTCCTCTGATATAATGATCAGGTGTGATCGAATGAAGTATGAAGGGAGGATAGAAGACAGAGGAGAAAAAAAAAAGGACTTGCTTGAAATGAAAGTTAATGACACAATTTCCCATGATGACAAGAAATGCAGTCTATCTTTTCTTAACTGTTTTGCCGATGAACTTGAATTTGTATTCAAAGAATTGTGAGCGGAGGCGGTATTCCTATAATTGCAAGACAAAGCAGCGAAAACCAATGTTGAATGCGACGCGAGAAAGATTTACGCAAGTTCAAAAGCATATTCTTAGAGTGTTTGGGTTTCTTTTAAGAGATTCACCAGGCTACATTGTACATAGATCGTTGATGAGGACATGGAGGACTGTGATCTGACAGCGCGGACAGGCCATTTTCTCAAGGCAAATATTGGATAAGTGTCGGCGATATTTTATAGGCTACTTGTCTAATACACTTATATTAATGACAAACATTTCGGCACAGTACTACCAAACTTTAAGGAGCTTACATGAATGAACCCTAGGAAAGAGGTAGATTACCAGGCGCTTATCACTTGTCCCTTTATATGATGCATTTTTGTCGCTCTTGTCAGAGTCATAAATTATGAAAAGCTTTGTCTGAAAATCAGTTTAGTCGGACGAAGAAATATGCCACTCTGTCATACGTTTTGTAAAGAACATTTTGACTTCAAACTGTAAACTAACACTGCACAAACTGTCGATAACTTCAATATCTTATCAAATTCTAAGATTTGAAAAGTGCAAAGAATAAATTCGTTTTCAGTTACAGTAGACGCCCTATGTTTTTGACAATCGGCTAAATCTTGTGCTAAACAATCCTGTGTTTAAAGTATATGGAAACACACTCAATTGAGACAGTTCTGCAATTTTATTTTTGGTTCCCTTCTCAATGGGGTTCAGCTCTTAAGGAAATAATTTGGCTTCTGTCGGAGACCCCCTTTTGAAAGACCTTTATCCAGCAGGGAAGAAAACAGTGAATCTCGAAAGTTGTCCCCCTTTGTGAGTGAGTGAGTGAACTCGGGTTTAACGTCACACCGACAACGAGGTCATATGGAGACGGGACCTCGGTTTAAAGTCTCATCCGAAAGACCGGTCCCCCTTTGTAAAATGGCAGAAAGAGATGGAGATGCATTCACATATGAACCGCGACACGAGAACACAAACAAAGTGGTTGTGCGCCCAGCGCAGACTCAGACCAGCCTTGCCATCCATCCAGTCTGACGAGAGTCTTCGCAGTGCGCTTATATGGTAGCTAAGGGTCTAAGCTACCTCCATGCGGACAGCGAAGGCTCTGATCAGGCTGGCCGGATGCCCAGGCTGACCTGAGTCTGCGCTGTCCGCACAACCACTTTGTTTGTTTGGTTCATATCTTACATTAAGTCAAACCTGCTTATGTGGTCACCTCTATTAAGGGGTCACCTGCCTTAAGCAACCACCTTTTCTGGGTCCATTGAACCAAAATACAGTGCAGATGAACCTGTATTAAGGGGTCACCTGTCTTAAGCAGCCAATTTTTGGGCTTCCCCGGTTGACCCCTTAAGACAGGTTTGACTGTATTTAAACAAAGGTCAACAAATGGCACCTGACTCATAAGTCGGGGTCCTGGGTTCGAAACCCGGTCTGGCCACATACTTTCGTTTCTCCTTCCGCTGATTCAAGAAGGGCAGTTGTCAGTTACTGGCGAAAGTATGTGCACTTACTACTAGTCAGTACTGGTTAACCGCTTAGGAGGTCTAAGCCTGCCCAGGAATGGTGTGGTTAGCTTAACTGACCGTCCCGACATGACCATAGTTGTTTACCGTGGACGTTAAGCATCAAATCAAATAAATCAAGTTAACACATGGCACCAGCTCTGTTAGTTATACAGTGTTTTCAATGGCACCAAAACACGACGGTCATCCAAGAAGTTTTGCAAACACCGCCATAATTTTGTTATTAATGGAGCTAGTGTTATCAAATTGTACCCCATTTAGTATAACTCCATTGCCCAGCAACGGAATTTGCATGGTGATGAAGTTCCTAGAAATAAAATTGTTGGCTAGAAAAAGAGGTGACTTCGCGGTGGAGAAATGCGGATCACTTGATTCCCTGTTATAATTTGTCTGAAACTCCGTCGTTTGCAAGACTTATTGGATGATCCTCGTATAGATCTTCTCTGAATGATTATGTATTTCGTTCTTGTGCCGCAAGCTTTTCTTTAATTAGTACCCCTTGGTAGTTTGTCGCTTTGCTTAGAAACGCAGTTTTTACCATTTACTGTAGTCATTCAGCCAAGCACGGTTCATATTTTAATCATAAATAGTGTCAGACAATGTATTGTGTAGGTAATGAGTGCGCAAGTGGTATAAAGAAACTTTTAAGATCAGTTTGCACGCAATAGCAATGCAATCGTTTGATATTAGATTTAGTACTTCATGAAAAACTATGAGATGAAGGGTGTAAATAGTCTGAAAATGTCATACTCCTAAAATGAAAGCACTTTAGTTCTGCACTATTAGGTAGTTTCTCGTTAGGAACTCATAAGTAATATTTTCTTTATATGTAGTCTGTAGGCTTGCGACATGTAGGGTCTGTATTTAAACATTTGTAAGGTAGTGTAAAAGGGTAATGTTTCAGATAATGAGTTATCTATATAGCCCGAAAGCTCAGCATTCACCATAACCGTTACTATTCCAAAATTGAATCAGTGATTTTTTTCAATACATCACTAAGGCAAACGATAGCACAGCGATCAACAGCTACACGGGTCAGGGTTACTGCGGTTTTCTGCTTGTTTGTCCAGACGAAATAAATGGCAGTTAAACAAGACATTTATCTTGTTGTATTCGATTTTCTGCATTTGATGCATTCATTTGTAACAAAATGAGTTTATTCTGTAAGTGCAGAAAGTTCTGTCTCTTTTACAATAAATAAGCCGCGACACGAGAAAACCGACAATGTGGTTGTGCGCCCAGCGCAGAATCAGATCAGCTTGGGCAACCGCCAAGTCCGATCAGATTCTTCGCTAAGAGCTTAAAGGGTAGCTCAGGGTCTAAGCTACCTCTATGCGGACAGCGAAGACTCTGATCAGTCTGGGCGGATGCCCAGGCTGATCTGAGTCTGCGCTGAGCGCACAACCACATAGTTGGTTTTGTCGTGTCGCGGCTCAAATAATGTCGTTCGTATCTGTACAGACAATTGCAAAATTAGATGAGTTATTTTACAACTTGTCAAACTCAGAAACATTCAAAATTGAGATTTGCTACAATTGGTTTGATAAATGCCCTTGGAGCTGTCTGAATATCTAAATAATGCTAAACAAAAGTCAGTTTGACATGCAGTGCAGACTGCAAAGCGAGTTGAAGAGTTTCGTTAATTCAAAGCTACCGGAAATAGTTAACGCTTTTATCAGTACAAAGAATATAATTCTGATATTTTTCAGCAGAATTGATATAAGACTCTATAGATATACTGGGTCCCTTTGGATGGAGGAGACACCGTCTTATAAAGGATTTATTAGCATGGAGTTTTCAGACAATTTACTGCATTCATTACTGCCATTTTGCTTACATGACATCATACGATTGTATTGCAACCGTGTTCAAAGTGTTGTCATAAGTTTATAAACCCAGATTACGTACTTATTCGGCAAAAAATTACCCGGTATCCCTAATTTGTAAAAATAAGCATTCACGAAAGTGTCCTGGTTTACAGTCAAGAGTCATTCATATATTTGCAAGGACAAAGGCTACTAAGTTCAAGGCTTTAATCATTAGACTGGGTCTTTCGGGTAAAATTGGTAAACAAAGACCTTATACGGTATCAATCCTATTAAACGTCCTGGGGGCGGTGCATTCTATGTAAAGGTGGGAGTTATTTAGAGCCTACTGAAGTATAGTAAGTCAGCCACTGCCAAGTACTTCTCATAAACAGTATTAAGGCAAATGCCTCTCACGCGCCTACCAATCGCTCGCATGCAAAACCACGGTTTAGAACGCAAATCCATGCGAGGAGTTTAATTTCCGGTTTCGCAGATGGGGAGTCGAAAAGGTAAACAAATTTGACATCGGCTCAAGGTTTGGGTTATTTATTTTCTCTGAAAACTATATGTGCAAAATATAAGAATGCTATTTTGTGGCGTATAGTTTGGTTCTTCTGCATATTAAAAGATTAGACACAGGACCATGCATTTTTTCCAGATATTCACGTTGAGCCGATGTTAAATTTGTTTACCTTTTCGACTCCACTTCTGCGGAACCGGAAACTCCTCGCATGGATTTGCGTTCTTAACCGCGGTTTCGCATGCGAGCAATTGGTAGGCGTGTCCAACAGTCATAAAAAGTATTAAGTTGAATGGATATACTTACTGGGGAAACAACTGTACTGTTTTACCTCCCTTTTCAGGAGGGGTTAACTCTCAACAGAAGGAATTTCCGCCTCTAGGAGCAAATTCTTTCCATTAAGAGTAGGCCCCATGTCAAAGAGCTACATCATCCATTGAAGCGAACAGGAACTCGTGCAATGTGGCATTATTTTCGGAAGAGAGGCAGGTGGGGGCGTTTTAAGAGCATGGACGTTTATCAGGATCAATACGGTAGATTGACATAGACGTAACAATGGCACTCGAAACTGAAGCTGTTTGTTACCATTAAAACGCTAAATATTGGAACAAGTTAATTTGAGCAAACAGTGAAGACCCAGATAAGACCAAGGGTCAACACTGTTTTCCATTCCACCTGGATCGTTTAGACGCTTTATTGCATTGATGAACCGAAATGCTCAGTTTTAGGACACTTACAGTTATTATTTGAGGTGTCTTCATTTTAGAATGTTTGCGGAAGTTTGTGAAATTGCACGTTTACATTACAGATTAATTTACAGGCTTAGATATGTTCCTTGCAGCTCACAATATAGAACAAATCAAATGATGTTTAGACTTGAGACCTGTTACAGATAGTATAGGGTGTGCATATGTGATCATAGTTGATGTAACAGACTAAGTTTGCTAAGAGTCGTAAAGCATTCACATTATGATCCATAAAATAAACCCACTGCGGGTGTTTTCAGTCGTGAATGAGTTTATGATGGTAGTCTTGTTGAACCAGTCATCTTCCCATGTAATGCTTTAGCGTTTGTTACTCTTTAACCAACTAAGATTTTAAAGTGTATTGTTGTCGTTGATATCAATTTTTAGCTCGCCTGAGCACGAAGTGCTCAGGATGAGCTTTTGGGATACCCTGATGTCCGTCGTACGTCCGGACGTCCGGACGTCCGGACGTCCGTCCGTCAATTTTTGCTTGTGTACACTCTAGCGGCCACAGTTTTGATCCAATCTTTATGAAACTTTGTCAGAATGTTAGTCTTTATAAAATCTAGGCCAAGTTCGAAACTGGGTCATGTCGGGTCAAAAACTAGGTCACTAGGTCAAATCTTAGAAAAACCTTGTGTATGCTCTAGAGGGCACAGTTTTCATCCAAAGTTCATGAAACTTTGTCAGAATGTTTATCCTTATAGTATCTAGGACAAGTTTGAAACTGGGTCACGTCGGGTCTAAAACTAGGTCACTAGGTCAAATCATAGAAACACCTTGTGTACGCTCTAGAGGACACAGTTTTGATCCAATCTTTATGAAACTTTGTCAGAATGTTTATCTACATAAACTATAGGCCAAGTTCGAAACTGGGTCATGTCGGGTCAAAAACTAGGTCACTAGGTCAAATCTTAGAAAAACCTTGTGTACGCTCTAGAGGGCACAGTTTTCATCCAAAGTTCATGAAACTTTGTCAGAATGTTTATCCTCATAGTATCTATGACAAGTTCGAAACTGGGTCACGTCGGGTCTAAAACTAGGTCACTAGGTCAAATCATAGAAAAACCTTGTGTACGCTCTAGAAGACACAGTTTTGATCCAATCTTTATGAAACTTTGGCAGAATGTTTATCTACATAAACTCTAGGACAAGTTCGAAACTGGGTCATGTCGAATTAAAAACTAGGTCACTAGGTCAAATCTTAGAAAAACCTTGTGTACGCTCTAGAGGGCACAGTTTTCATCCAAAGTTCATGAAACTTCGTCAGAATGTTTATCCTTATAGTATCTAGGACAAGTTCGAAACTGGGTCACGTCGGGTCTAAATCTAGGTCACTAGGTCAAATCATAGAAAAACCTTGTGTACGCTCTAGAGGACACAGTTTTGATCCACTCTTTATGAAACTTTGTCAGAATGTTTATCATCATAAAATCTAGGCCAAGTTCGAAAGTGGGTCACGTCGGGTCTAAAACTAGGTCACTAGGTCAAATCATAGAAAAACCTTGTGTACGCTCTAGAGGACACAGTTTTGATCCAATCTTTATGAAACTTTGTCAGAATGTTTATCTACATAAACTCTAGGCCAAGTTCGAAACTGGGTCATGTCGGGTCAAAAACTAGGTCACTAGGTCAAATCTTAGAAAAAAACCTTGCGTACGCTCTAGAGGGCACAGTTTTCATCCAAAGTTCATGAAACTTTGTCAGAATGTTTATCCTCATAGTATCTAGGACAACTTTGAAACTGGGTCATGTCGGGTCAAAAACTAGGTCACAAGGTGAAATCATAGAATAACCTTGTGTACGCTCTAGGTCACTAGGTCAAATCATAGAAAAACCTTGTGTACGCTCTAGAGGACACAGATTTGATCCAATCTGTATGAAACTTTGTCAGAATGTTTATCTTCATAAACTCTAGGCCAAGTTTGAAACTGAGTCATGTCCGGTCAAAAACTAGGTCACTAGGTCAAATCTTAGAAAAACCTTGTGTACCCTCTAGAGGGCACAGTTTTGATCCAAAGTTCATGAAACTTAATCAGAAAGTTTATGCTTATTATATATAGAATAAGATTGAAACTGGGTCATGTCGGGTCAAAAACTAGGTCACTAGGTCAAATCATATAAAAAAACCTTGTGTATGCTCTAGAGGACACAGTTTTGATCCAATCTTTATGAAACATTGTCAGAATGTTTATCTCTATAAACTCTAGGCCAAGTTCGAAACTGGGTCTTGTTGGGTCAAAAAATAGGTCACTAGGTCAAATCTTAGAAAAGCCTTGTGTACGCTCTAGAAGGCACAGTTTTGATCCAAAGTTCATGAAACTTTGTCAGAATGTTTATCCTCATAATATGTAGGACAAGTTTGAAACTGGGTCATGTCGGGTCAAAAACTAGGTCACAAGGTGAAATCATAGAAAAACCTTGTGTACGCTCTAGAGGACACAGTTTTTATCTAATCTTTATGAAACTTTGTTAGAATGTTTACTTTCATAAACTGTTGGCCAAGTTTGAAAGTAGGTCATGTCGGGTCAAAAACAAGGTCACTAGGTTAAATCATAGGAAAACCTTGTGTACGCTCTAGAGGACACAGTTTTGATCAAAAGTTCATGAAACTTTGTCAGAATGTTTATCCTCATAATATGTAGGATAAGTTAAAAACTGGGTCATGTCGGGTCAAAAACTTGGTCACTAGGTCAAATCTTAGAAAAACATTGTTTACGCTCTAGAAGGCACAGTTTTCATCCAAAGTTCATGAAACTTTGTCAGAATGTTTATCCTCATCACATCTAGAACAAGTTCGAAACTGGGTCACGTCGGATGTAAAACTAGGTCACTAGGTCAAATCTTAGAAAAAAACCTTGCGTACGCTCTAGAGGGCACAGTTTTCATCCAAAGTTCATGAAACTTTGTCAGAATGTTTATCCTCATAGTATCTAGGACAACTTTGAAACTGGGTCATGTCGGGTCAAAAACTAGGTCACAAGGTGAAATCATAGAATAACCTTGTGTACGCTCTAGGTCACTAGGTCAAATCATAGAAAAACCTTGTGTACGCTCTAGAGGACACAGTTTTGATCCAATCTGTATGAAACTTTGTCAGAATGTTTATCTTCATAAACTCTAGGCCAAGTTTGAAACTGAGTCATGTCCGGTCAAAAACTAGGTCACTAGGTCAAATCTTAGAAAAACCTTGTGTACCCTCTAGAGGGCACAGTTTTGATCCAAAGTTCATGAAACTTAATCAGAAAGTTTATGCTTATTATATATAGAATAAGATTGAAACTGGGTCATGTCGGGTCAAAAACTAGGTCACTAGGTCAAATCATATAAAAAAAACCTTGTGTATGCTCTAGAGGACACAGTTTTGATCCAATCTTTATGAAACATTGTCAGAATGTTTATCTCTATAAACTCTAGGCCAAGTTCGAAACTGGGTCTTGTTGGGTCAAAAAATAGGTCACTAGGTCAAATCTTAGAAAAGCCTTGTGTACGCTCTAGAAGGCACAGTTTTGATCCAAAGTTCATGAAACTTTGTCAGAATGTTTATCCTCATAATATGTAGGACAAGTTTGAAACTGGGTCATGTCGGGTCAAAAACTAGGTCACAAGGTGAAATCATAGAAAAACCTTGTGTACGCTCTAGAGGACACAGTTTTTATCTAATCTTTATGAAACTTTGTTAGAATGTTTACTTTCATAAACTGTTGGCCAAGTTTGAAAGTAGGTCATGTCGGGTCAAAAACAAGGTCACTAGGTTAAATCATAGGAAAACCTTGTGTACGCTCTAGAGGACACAGTTTTGATCAAAAGTTCATGAAACTTTGTCAGAATGTTTATCCTCATAATATGTAGGATAAGTTAAAAACTGGGTCATGTCGGGTCAAAAACTTGGTCACTAGGTCAAATCTTAGAAAAACATTGTTTACGATCTAGAAGGCACAGTTTTCATCCAAAGTTCATGAAACTTTGTCAGAATGTTTATCCTCATCACATCTAGAACAAGTTCGAAACTGGGTCACGTCGGATGTAAAACTAGGTCACTAGGTCAAATCATAGAAAAACCTTGTGTACGCTCTAGAGGACACAGTTTTGATCCAATTTTTATGAAACATTGTCAGAATGTTTATCTCCATTAACTCTAGGCCAAGTTTGAAACTGGGTCATGTCGAGTCATAAACTAGGTCACTAGGTCAAATCTTAGAAAAACCTTGTGTGCGCTCTAGAAGGCACAGTTTTGATTCAAAGTTCATGAAACTTTGTCAGAATGTTTATCCTCATAAGATGTAGGACAAGTTTGAAACTGGGTCATGTCGGGTTGAAAACTAGGTCACTAGGTCAAATCTTTGAAAAACCTTGTTTACGCTCTAGAGGACACAGTTTTGATCCAATCTTTATGAAACTTTGTCAGAATGTTTATCTTCATAAACTCTCGGCCAAGTTTGAAAGTAGGTCATGTCGTGTAAAAACTAGGTCACTAGGTCAAATCTTAGAAAAACGTTGTGTAAGCACTTGAAGGCAAAGGTTTGATCCAATCTTCATGAAACTATGTCAAATGTTTATTGTCCATATATCTAAGCCCCCTATGAAACTGAGTCACGTTGGCTCAAGGTCAAATCTTAGAAAAACTTTGTGTACACCCTAGAGGGCACAGTTTTGATCCAGTCTTCATGAAACTCTGTCAGAATGTTTATCTTAATGAAATCTAGGTAAAGTTTGAAACTGGGTCTTGTCAGGTCAAAAACTTGGTCACTAGGTCAAATATAAGAACGACCTTGTATACGCTCCAGAGGGCACAGTTTTGATCCAATCTCAATGAAACTATGTCAGAATGTTTATTCTTACAATATCCAGGCCAAGTTTGAAACTGGGTCATGTCGGGTCAAAAACTAGGTCAAATGTTAGTATGGTAAAAACTCTTATAAATCTTCACCAGAGCCAGTGAACTGATTAATGCTCAGGTGAGCGATTCAGGGCCACCATGGCCCTCTTGTTATGCCCCCGCTACGAAGTGGGGAGGGGCATAAAGTTTTGCCCTTGTCCGTCCGTACATACATCCGTCCGTACATACGTCCGTCAGTCCGTCACACTTTGTAGTGCTGTTCTTGTCTCCGCAACTACTCCTACAATATTTGATGCAGGGAGTTGAAACTTGCAACACAGTTCAGACATACATTCAGCATGTGCATAAAGGAAACAGAACTTTGATTCAGATCTTTATTGCAGAATTATGTCCCCTTGAATAACATTATATTTTCACCATATTTCACACTTGTAGTACTGTTTGTGTCTCCGCAACTCCTTATACAGTATTAGATGCAGGGAGTTGAAACTTGCAACACAGTTCACACATGCATTGAACATGTGCATAAAGGAAACAGAACTTTGATTCAGGTCTTTATTGCAAAATTATGTCCCCTTAAATAACATCCATATTTTGATTATATTTCAGTGGCTTATATACAAGCTCACCTTTTTTGTGGCTCTAGCTGCCTCATTTATTAACTGATTTTGATATTAGGTCACAACTATAGTGAGTATGACAATACCTCGAACAAGTTTGCGTTTCAGGTTGGTAGAATCAAGGTCAATGTCACAGTTGCTATTTTCCGAAAAGCTTAGGCATCGCTCTAGCGCTTTTATTTATGGATCGATTTTGATATAACTTCACACAAATGTTAAGTATGACAATATCTTGAATAAATTACCATTTCAGGACTGCAGGTTCAAGGTCACGGTTGCTATTTTTAGAAAAATCTTTATCATCCCTCTAGTCCCTTTATTCATAGACAGATTTTGATGTCACGTCACCCACGTGTTTACTGTGACGATATCTTGGAAAATTTGGCGATTCAGAATTTTAGGGTCAAGGTCAAGTCACAGTTGCTATTGTTAGAAAATGCGTTGTCATTCCTCCCGAATGACTTTGACATAACTTGACACAAATATTTAGCATGGCAATATCTGGGACAAATTTACATTTCAACATTGTTGGTCCAAGGTCAAGGTCACAGTTGCTATTGTAGGTTGGTTGGTTGATTTGATGCTTAACGTCCACGGTAAACAACTAAGGTCATGTCGGGACGGTCAGTTAACCTAACCACACTATTCCTGGGCAGGCTTAGACCTCCTAAGCGGTTAACCAGTACTAAGTGCACATACTTTCTCCAGTAACTGACAACTGCCCTTCTTGAATCAGCGGAAGGAGAAACGAAAGTATGTGGCCTGACCGGGATTCGAACCCAGGACCTCTGACTTACGAGTCAGGTGCCCTACCGATTGCGCTACCCGGCCTGGCTCTATTGTAGGTACATGTAAAACTTTGTCAAGGTTCTGGTACCTTATTTGTAAACTGATTTTGATATAACTTCACACAAATATTAAGTATGATAATATCTTAGACAAGTTCACCTTTCAGGGTTGTAGATCCAAGGTCAAGGTCACAGTTGCTTCTTTTTTAGAAAAAATTTTGTCATCCCTCGAGTGCCTTTATTATTGACAGATTTTGATATAATTTCACACAAATACCTCTTAATACATTACTCATCTAGTGAGGCATATGACGGGGTCATTCATCACCTTTAGTGATTGTCTAGTTTTTAGCTCACCTGAGCCAGCGGCTCCTGGGGGAGCTTATAGGATGGTAAGGCTCCGGCGTCCGTCGTCCGTCCGTCCGTCGTCCGTGCGTCCACAATTTTAAACAACTTCTCCTCTGAAACCGCTGGGCCAATTGTAAACAAATTTCATGTGTAGCCTCTAGGGGACTTAGGAACGAAAAGTTGTTCAAACGGTCCTGGTCACATGACCATCATGGCCCATATATGGTAAAAACCTTGAAAAATCTTCTTCTCCAGAACCAATAGGCCGATGGCCTTGAAACTTGGTATGTAGCATCGGGTACGCGAGTACTACCAAGATTGTTCAAATTATGACTTTGGGTTGACCTTGACTTTTTGTACGGTAAAGTCAAATTTGCATTCTGTAGCTTTTATACTCAACAGCAAAAGAAACGCATATTTTTAGTGCCTTGTTTTTTCTCATTAATTGATGATATTTTACTTTTAACTTATTACTGGGATTTGCATATACGTGGCCATAAGTGCTGCAGCATTTTCTTGTCAAAGTGCAATTCTTCGAAAAAGATACGAAGATGTATGTCAAAAAGGCAAAAATCACAAAATTCTGGCTTACAATGGCAAAAAATAAATTACCAATACCATTTTGCTGCACGTGAACTCAGAATGATGTAACCAACCGGAAACGGTATAAAACTTTTAAACAAATGATACTTTTAAAGTTAAATCGCACATGCAAAAATTTGCATTTTTCAACAAATTTTCTAAGTTGTTGAAATTATCTGAATCATCAAATTATTAGAAAAATCTGTTAATTTGGGATTCAAAATGAGTAAGACTATGGGTAAAGGACCCGTTAAAAACAAATTGTGGATTAAAATAAGCACCTATTTTGCCTACTTCCGGTTTGAGTTACGAAATTTAAAAGCCGATAAAAAAATTTTCCTGGAAAAAAATCTTGTCTTCCGATTCTCTTACCGTAGACTACCCTTTATGATAAAGATGCTATATGATTTTCATTCAATTTTGCCCAGTGATTTCAAGGATCTAGCGCCCAAAAGTTCAGTCTGTGGTTGCATTATTGGAAGAATGTACAGAGTTACTTCCCTTTGTTTCATACTCCAGTTGATTGTGACCACTTACCCTTTTATTTAACCCGAATTTGAATTCATTTCCAATTCGGTTTGCTGAAAAATCCACAAAATTTTCTTTTCCTGTCGCAAAATTTGCCTACCTTACGGGATTGGCATAAAGGGGCATAACTTTGTTTGTTACGAGTAACCAATGCTGAAAATTCTTGATGATGTTTCTGAGACATTGTAGCGTCCCAGATAAAGAGGGCATCAGTTTTGGAGCCTGGCACAACTCAGTTCAAGACACTGAGTTAACTGATCAGTATCTGTGAATTTTGATATTGACCCCTTGATTGTTTACGCTTTCGCTACGCATGAATAAACAAATAAAATTTCAACAAGTTTACGACGAAGTGTTCTCCATGCGTTGATAATATCTTTCCTGTTGTGCCAATTTCAGCAGATTTTTTAATTTGACTTAAAAAACGCCAAAAAGAAAAATATGCGTTATTTTTGCTGTTGAGTATATATGGGAAAATGCTAGAACATAAGATTTCTTGAAAACTGTTGAAGATTTAGACCTAAAAATTGGTATGTACAGTCATCTTGATGAGTTCATGAAAATTTGTATGTACAAGAGGTCAATGTCATTCTTTGACCTTAGACCTTGGTCTCTCATATTGTGACAATTTCATACATCTGCTCAAAAGCCACTGGGCCAGTTGTAAGCAAATTTCCTACAGAGCCTCTAGGGGCTGAAGGAACGAAAATTTGTTCAAACAGTCTTGGTCACATGACCAACATGGCTGCCATGCCCATATATGGCAAAAACCTTTACAAATCTCCTTCTCAAGAACCAAGTGAGCAATGGCCTTGAAACTTGGTAGATAGCATCAAGTACTTGAGTACTATCAAGAGTGTTCAAATGATGACCTTGGGCTGACCTTGACCTTTTTAAGGCAAGGTCAAATATGGTAAAATGGTAGAACACAAGAGTTCATGGCAAGTTTAGAAGATGTTGACCTAAAGATTGGTATATACAGTCTTTTTAGTTAGTACATGGAAGATTTGCGGTACAAGAGGTCAAGGTCATCCTTTGACCTCCGACCCATGTTTTTCATATTTTGACGATTTAAGACGTCTCCTCAAAAGCCACAGGGCTAATTGTAACCAAATATCATACACAGCCTCCAGGGGCTGAGGGAACGAAAATTTATCACGCGGTCTAGGTCACATGACCTACATGGCCACCATACTCAGGTGAGCGATTCAGGGCCTCATGGCCCTCTTGTTTCTTGTTTTGTTTATTTGTTTTCGTAAGCCCGGTTTTGTTTATTTGTTTTCGTAAGCCCGGTGAATTAAGCTTGGAATGTTACTTGTATTGAATGCGTTTTATCTGTTTATGGTAACGATGTTAACACTGTAAGTGGGTGCCGCATTGAGAGTGTGCTTGCGGGGATAATGTTACATTAAAGAACTTGCTGTTGTAGTGTGTTTAGTTCTTGAAGCTAATTTGGAATAATGATTGAGCAGTCTTTGTGGACATAATACTTTAAGAGGATTTGTGTCTGAACTTAAGCGGCATTTGGTTTTGTATGCAATATAAGGCTATCTGTTATTGTTCACGCTAAATTTTTCAACAGAAAAGTTCCCACCACAAACGGGGTTCCATTGCACACAGCCTTTCATTATTACCCTCTTTTCGTCCTGATATAACTGAAATACTGTTAATAAGGACGTAAAATGGAAAGTCATCCATCCACCCATGCATCAACAGAAAAGTTCATCAATACATGACACATGCCTTAGAAGAAGTTTCATAGCAGTGGTCGTAATTACAGCAAACTTGCTTAGCTGAGTAATAAATTTCTTTAAAGTTTCGATAGTAACAGATGGCAAAACTGAAGTATTAGGCAGAAACTTTGCATACGAGAATCCAGGTCGGATAAATATTGAATGTGTTGCATATCACTTACAGAAATATAAATGTAATTTTACTAAATTTAGTGGGACAGATGCGCATTTCTGTATTTAACTTCTTCAATGTCGGTAAACCCCAAAAGTTTGAAAGAAAAATCTAATGGGAAGAAAACAACCGACACATAAACATTAATAGTGCTTTTCCGGCGTTGTCGGCAACGGCCAAAACTTTCGTTTTCTGTTTCACCTCTGTTTCTGACAATGCTCAGATGTACGAGACAAAGCGCTCCCTGGAATTATTGTCCGCAAGCTTGATTTTTTTTCATTTTTAAAGTGGGAAGGAAAAATAGATTTTAGTCCGGAGGAGTGTCGTACACATCAAAAACAATCCAATAAACCTGAAATAGTGGACTTGCTGTTTCTGTTGTATTATATAATCTGTGTGTTTTAAATTCAATTTGTCAGAACCCTGCGTTTAGACACCATAATATATTTTTGTACTAAGCAGAATCAGAACGGGCTGACCTAATTACCATCGGTCAGTTTGTCAAAGTTGCAAGCGAAATGGCAGCCTGTGTGGAACCTCTGGTCTGATCTCAGTCTTCTTTGTTTGCTCATGCAATTGTGTCTCTGTATTTAGGGTTTTTAGGTGGCTTCCATCTCTTGCAGTATCTGCAGGAGACATATGGTCTGATTGGTTACCAGATTTAGAACTCAGAGTCACAGTTACATGTACATAACATCTGTTACTGAAGATTATGCTAAAATGGCATTGTATAACTATTCGATTAATTCTGCTCATTGTTATTGAAAAGAATAAGCAAAAAAGGTGTCCGGCAGCCGTGTGGCCGTAAGGGCAGTGAATGTTGTTTGCCCACCATAACATCTGCTACTGAAGGCTGTACGAAAGTGCATTGATATAGAATCATTGTTTTCTGAAAAGAGCAAACGAAAATGTTTCCGGTAGCCGTGTGGGCGTAGGTTCAGTGGGTGTTAATCGCCCGACATAACTGGGGCACATCATACAAAAAATGGAGCTCATCCCTCTTCTTCCGCTGTATTGGACTTTTGGTATCCATTTACAGTTTGGCTGACAGAGTCCTTCAGCCACTGGCTGGTCCGTTTCGTACTCGCGACCTTCTGCACCCTAGCCGAGCGCCTCTAACCAGTCGACTATGGTGCTTTTTCAGTGCCAACTACTGTGCTATAGAATTGTTTTCCTAAGACAATGAATATAAATTTCTGTTGCCTTTAAAAACAAATTTGTGCCTTCCTAACCGTTTTGGACATGTATGGACTACCGTTACTGAGATACAGAAAATAAAAAAGTGAACCGCGGCACGACAAAACTAACTAAGTGGCATATGCGCCCAGCGAAAAATCAGATCAGCCGGCTGATCAGACTCTTCGTTGTCCGCATGGAACTAGCTTAGACCCTAGCTACCGTTTAAGCACACAGCGAAGACTGATCATACTGGATGGCCAAATGTTGACACATGCACCCAGGGAAGGCCACAATCACAAAGCACAACCATTCTAAGACACCGAAGGAAGAAATAAGGGAGATAGACAAACAACAAATAGAACATTACATCCTCGACAACAGGCACACCGAAACAGTGGAACTATACCTCAGAATAACAAATATCAAAGCCCATACAACTTGTATCTAACATACATCACATCTTCTGCTATAAACCGCAAAATAAAACAAAGCAAAGTGCACAGCTACAGTGATGAACGCAACGCCAAACGATGCAAACAAGGGTCCACAAAATAAGTTACGCATTGAAACGTACAAGTATTATGCGCACAGCCTCGCACTTCAGTTTGATATGCTTTAGAGGCTTTGTTACTCATCAGTAAGACATCACAAGAAAACAAAATCGTTAGAAAACTATCATGAAGCAATGGCGAAGACTGTGCAATCCCTAGCCAGAGCGAAGGGAACCATCAGTTGGACCGCAATGAACGGAAGAAAGACTTGGTGGTCAGGTGGCAACCTTCCGTAACACATTATTTTGTAGTAGATGTAGGAGGGTGTCGTGATTTACTCGTAGTTTAGATCCGAGACCCCACTGACCGCTGTTCATTTGAAGAAGGAAGCAATTATGCTGTTAACCGTGATTGGATTAACCACAATGCATGCAGTTTGTCGCATGACATTAATAGTGTAACCTTTATTTTTGTATTGAATTATATTTCTGGATTGTTTCGAAAAATCAGGTTTAGCAGTAATCTTTCGGAAATTTGAACACAAAGTTTTCATAAAGTTCAGGCACTGATAGGCCTTGCTGAAAGTATTGTGTTTACAAGCCAAAGTTTATTTGGACCCTGTTTGTCCTTTCTTGCTCTTGCGATTTTATTTCAGTGATATTCAAGTCTCAGACACGCACAAAACACACGGGAAAATGTGATTGATGGTAAAAATATAGCATTGCAGCTACAACAGGACTATTGTTATACGGTAAAAATTCTAAAAATTGGGACGCGGAAAATGGTTACCATAACTGTTCTGAAAATCGAACATTAACAGTTCGATTTTCAGAACAGTTATGGTAACCATTTTCTGCGTCCCAATTTTCAGTGCATTAACGCGTCCAAAAGATGCAGATGGAATACCAACCAGTGTAGACCCTGATCAGTCGCATTTGAGTCTGCAATGTTTGCTTAGACCTACTGTCCGAATATCTATAATGTTAAGGTAGTCTATAGACTTGGTAAGATTTAGCTATGCCATGTTCCTATTGTCTACTATATATTACATACTTGTTAAGTTAGAATGCATGATTTGCTTATTGCACTCCACCACTGCCTTAAGTTTCCAGTCGATATGCAAATCTTAGAATATTGCCTGAATGAAATTCCTGGGTATAAATGTATGTTAGACTTAGTCGATGCCGTAATAAGATTTCTTACAACCCGATCCATCTGGCTTGTCAATATTTAACACGATTACATGAAACTTGAAGGATTAATAGAGATTTTCAAGACGGAGAGTTTTCCAATGTCACAGATTATTTGATGACAAGACCCCAATTGTACACCATAAGAATAGAATGAAATAAAAGTACAAATTCTAGTCTACATCAGACAAATTGCTTTGGATAGCAGATCTAGTATTATTTGCTTTTATGCGCCTCATTTATTTTTTGGCGGTCTGAACCGACGTGTTAACGAGTTTGGGGGATACTATGAGCTTATTTTATATAGACTACAGTTTATGCCCTCGCCACGAAGTGGGGAGGGGCATATAGTTTTGCCCTTGTCCGTCCGTGCATACGTACGTACGTACGTCCGTCCGTCACACTTTGTAGTACTGTTCTTGTCTCCGCAACTCCTCCTCCAGTATTCGATGCAGGGAGTTGAAACTTGGAACACAGTTCAGACATGCATTGAACATGTGCATAAAGGAAACATAACTTTGATTAAGATCTTTATTGCAGAATTATGTCCCCTTGAATAATAAACATATTTTGACCATATTTCACATCTGAGTACTGTTCTTGTCTCCCCAACTCCTCCTACAGTATTTGATATAGGGAGCTGAAACTTGCAACACAGTTCAGACATGCATTGAACATGTGCATAAAGGAAACATAACTTTGATTAAGGTCTTTATTGCAGAATTATGTCCCCTTGAATAATATACATATTATAACCATATTTCACATTTGAGTACTGTTCTTGTCTCCATAACTCCTCCTACAGTATTTAATGTAGGGAGTTGAAACTTGCACCACAGTTCAGGCATGCATTGAACATGTGCATAAAGGAAACAGAACTTTGAGTAAGGTCTTTATTGCAGAAATATGTCCCCTTGAATAACATAAATATTTTGACCATATTTCACATTTGTAGTACTGTTCTTGTCTCTGCAACTCCTCCAATTGTATTTGATGTAGGGATTTGAAACTTGTAACACAGTTCAGACATGCATTGAACATGTGCATAAAGGAAACAAAACATTGATCCAGGTCATTATGGCAGGACTACATCCCCTTGAATGACATGCATATTTTGACCATATTTCACACGTTGTAGTACTGTTCTTGTCTCTGCAACTCCTCCAATAGTATTTGATGTAGGGATTTGAAACTTGCAACACAGTTCAGACATGCATTGAACATGTGCATAAAGGAAATAGAACTTTCAGTCAGGTCTTTATTGAAGAATTATGCCCCCTTGAATAACATACATATTTTGACCATATTTCCATAGCTTAAATACAATATCTCCTTTTATCCCCCGCCACGAAGTGGGGAGGGGCATATAGTTTTGCCCTTGTCCGTCCGTGCATACGTACGTACGTACGTCACACTTTGTAGTACTGTTCTTGTCTCCGCAACTCCTCCTACAGTATTCGATGCAGGGAGTTGAAACTTGGAACACAGTTCAGACATGCATTGAACATGTGCATAAAGGAAACATAACTTTGATTAAGGTCTTGGTTGCAGAATTATGTCCCCTTGAATAATAAACATATTTTGACCATATTTCACATCTGAGTACTGTTCTTGTCTCCGCAACTCCTCCTACAGTATTTGATATAGGGAGTTGAAACTTGCAACACAGTTCAGACATGCATTGAACATGTGCATAAAGGAAACATAACTCACACAGTTCAGACATGCATTGAACATGGGCATAAAGGAAACATAACTTTGATTAAGGTCTTGGTTGCAGAATTATGTCCCCTTGAATAATATACATATTATAACCATATTTCACATTTGAGTACTGTTCTTTTCTCCGCAACTCCTACTACAGTATTTAATGTAGGGAGTTGAAACTTGCAACACAGTTCAGACATGCATTGAACATGTGCATAAATGAAACAGAACTTTGATTAAGGTCTTTATTGCAGAATTATGTCCCCTTGAATAACATAAATATTTTGACCGTATTTCACATTTGTAGTACTGTTCTTGTCTCTGCAACTCCTCCAATTGTATTTGATGTAGGGATTTGAAACTTGTAACACAGTTCAGACATGCATTGAACATGTGCATAAAGGAAACAAAACTTTGATCCAGGTCATTATGGCAGAATCACATCCCCTTGAATGACATGCATATTTTGACCATATGTAACACTTTGTAGTACTGTTCTTGTCTCTGCAACTCCTCCAATAGTATTTGATATAGGGATTTGAAACTTGCAACATAGTTCAGACATGCATTGAACATGTGCATAAAGGAAATAGAACTTTCAGTCAGGTCTTTATTGCAGAATTATGTCCCCTTGAATAACATACATATTTTGACCATATTTCCATAGCTTAAATACAATCTCACCTTTTATCGTCGCTCTAGCAGCCTCATTTATTAACAGATTTTGGTATTACATCACAACTTTATTGGGTATGACAGTACCTTGAACAACTTTGCGTTTCAGGTTTGTAGGCTGAAGGTCAAGGTCACAGTTGCTATTTTCAGAAAAACTAGGGCATTGCTCCAGCGCTTTCATTTATAGATCGATTTTGATGTAACTTCACATAAATGTTAAGTATAACAATGTCTTGAATAAATTACTGTTTCAGCACCGCAGGTCCAAGGTCAAGGTCACAGTTGCTATTTTTAGAAAAAAATTTTTTATTCCTCTACTCCTCTATTCATTGACAATTTTGATGTAACTTCACTCAAATGTTTAGTGTGACAATATCTTGGACAAGTTCGTGATCCAGAATTTCAGGGTAAAGGTCAAGGTCATATTTGCTATTTTAGAAAATATGCTGTCATCCCTCTGGAATGATTTTGGCATAACTTGACACAAATATTTAGCTTGACAATATCTGGGACAAATTTACGTTTCATCATTGTAGGTCCAAGGTCAAGGTCACAGATGCTATTATAGGTACATGTAAATCTTTGCCATGGTTCTAGCGCCTTTATTTATTAACTGATTTTGATAGAACTTCACACATATATTAAATATGACAATATCTTGGACAAGATAACCTTTCAGGGTTGTAGTTCCAAGGTCAAGGTCACAGTTGCTACTTTTAAGAAAAACTCAGTCATCCCTCTAGCACCTTTATTTATTGACAGATTTTGATGTAACTTCACACAAATATGTTTTAACACATTACTTTTCTAGTGAGGCATATGGCGGGGGCATTCATCACCTTCAGTGATTGTCTAGTTTTCTTCAAATTTTGTGTCACCACACAAATGTGTGAACCTTGTGTACCAGTAGAGAATGACTTAATGGTCTGTTCGATTTATGAATCGGCTCTTTTTCCATATTGTTTCCAGTATTTATCCAGATTCTTTCTATTGATAGTGTTTTGAACATAGAACGTGTAGAATTTGGTGTAATTAACAACTATACAATGGTTTGTATGCATGTACGTGGGAGATTGTACGCCACTGTATCATTTGTTTTCTGTCCCAGTCATGATTTGCCCTTCAGTAAATATGAGCCGCGACACGACGTAACCAACAAAGTGGCATATGCGCCCAGAGAAGACTCAGATCAGCCTGGGCATCCGTCCAATCTGATCTCGCTTTCCGCATGGAGCTACCTTACACCCTTAGCTACCCTTTAAGCGCTCAGCGAAGCCTCTGATCAGACTGGGCGGATGCCCAGGCTTATCTGAGTGTTGCTGGGAGCACATGCCTCTTTGTTGGTTTTGTCGTGTCGCGGCTCAATTATGAGTCCTTATGCGTCAGCAGAAATTGTTTCCAGACTAAACTAGGCATTGATATATCACTCCTCCATCTTGACCTTTGTTCACTGTTAATTTGTATCAGGCTGTCCATTCACATTGATGTATCAATTTTTTTTCGACTCTGGGTTAGAATATGATTCGAAAGACTTCCTTAATTCTAGTATGGTAGCCATAATTTGGACAAGAAAGCATAATCGTTTCGAATCGGGCAAAACAAAACGTTTCAGATCAAACATATTATTTAAGCTTTGTCATATATTTAGTGTTGTTTATTTATGCAAATTAAAGTGGTATTTCGAAGATTATTAAAATCTTCGTAAATAGGGCTTATTCCAAAAATAAAATACATTAAGGGCTAAAATTGACCCCTGCCAGAAATAGTGCATTGTTGCTCTTTTGCAAGCATATTATACTTATCATCAAACTGCAATTGAAATACCGTATAATATCATGTAAACACAAAACTTTAGCCCAAATTGTATCCAACCGAAATCATGGACACTATAAGTAATCTTCAAACACGACTTTTGAGGATAATGTTGTATAGCTTGCCCACTCCGCGTATCGTTTAATATAAAAATTGTGTTTTATGGAGAGAAATAAAACTGAAAAGAATAAAAGACATTTCATCGTACAGGATAAGGAATGGGTAGGAAAATGTTTCTTTAAAGCGGATTTAAAAAGAAGATTCAGTAAAATTAAACTCTGAAATAGCTCCTTCAAGAGCAGAGAATACATGCAGAAGAAGAAACATGGACCAGACTACGTAGTTTCGGCTAATAAAGCCGAAAAATAAATACCACCAAGAAACAGGGAGAATGGATTTGTTCGCGATTTCTACAATAGAGATCTGAATGTGACATGGATTACGCCTTGAACATAATTCATGTTATGGTGAAAACTCTAATCTAACAAAAACAGCGAGGCGGATTATAAATTTTGTGTAATGACGGCAGTCTTTCATTTAGTATGGTAGTCGATACTGAAGTAATCAGGGTAGCAGCATTTTATATTAAGTTAGGGTGTTATTTATTCCTTTATATATAAACCAGCGATGTGGCATTTTGATGTTAGCTAGTCACAGAAATCAAGAAATTTTATCTTGAAATCATTTTAAAGTTTACATCTCTATCATTAAAGTGATTTATCTTCAAGCTCCAATGGCATATGTCGGTCAACTCTTCAAGGAAAGAATTTAGTCACATTAAGAGTATTTTGTTTTCTTTTTAGAGTAACCTCTTTCTGGAAGGAATTCTTGTTACGGGAAGCAGAGAGGAAATCGCACATGTTCCCTTTTATAGAAATGGCGGAAAATCTACCCATAATTCTCAGTTCAATCTGTTTTAAGAGATATTGAAAAGTGTATTTTCTTTCGCCCATCGACATGTAGCTGCGCCATAACCTTAATAATGAAACAGCCCAGGAATCGCCACACTAATTGAGCTCGTCCTATCAACAACTATGGGAAAGTCTATGCGCAAAATTACTTCAAACTTAAGTTTAAAAGCTTTTAGTTCGGCGGACGCATAAAAAATATATATAAATAATAAATAAATAAAATAAAAACAAAATAAAACATATGGACTGCTTGCAGCACCATGCATCTTCTATCCTGGGGCCGTATTCATAAAGCCACTTAAGTCGTTGCTATGCTGTTGCTAAGGCCAAATATCTATAAAGGAGATTCCCTACAACTATGAAATTTGCTCTGGAGGAACAGTCTTTATAAGACTGTTCCTCCAGAGCAAATTTCATAGTTGTAGGGAATCTCCATCAAAGAAATTTAGCCTTAGCAACAGCATAGCAACTACTTAAGTCGTTTTATGAATACGGCCACAGGTTCTGAGATTATATTCGAGCTGTCTAGTTTTATACCACAAAAGGTACATGTATACATATAACATAGTTAATCAAGTACTGAACAAAATGACAAGTGCGACCTACAATGGTCGGCCTATAAGAATATCAGTATAACCATTAGAATATATACTGAACAGGAATTTTCTTGGGAAATCTAGAAATGTTTATTGCTTTATGGCTGAATTCACTCGTGTCAAATGAACTGATACATTGTCAATATCCTAAAACTTTCTGTATCACAAGAGAATATCTGATATAAGCCGCGACACGAGAAAACAAACAATGTGGTTGTGCGCCCAGCGCAGACTCAGATCAGCCTGGGCATCCGCCCAGCCTGATCAGAGTCTTCGCTGTTGGCATGAAGGTAGCTTACAGCCTTAGCTACCAATTAAGCGCTTAGAGACAATTCTGATCAGAATGGGCGGATGCCCAGGCTGATCTGAGTCTGCGCTGTGCACACAACCACTTTGTTGGTTTTCTCGTGTCGCAGCTCATATGAAAGCCGCCTAAGTTCACTCTAAGGCACTTTTTCAATTTGTAAGACTGGCGGAGTATTCATTACTTGATGACATCGAATTGTCCGCCGCAGAAAATCAGATTTTCATCAATCCAAGCGGGGTGTTTGCACACTATTCTAGTAGATGATATCGATGCCATTACATGCTTAATAACCCTTGACCGTAAATAATCTTAGAACTTACAGCTCATTTTGTGATCAGAATATCTCGTAAGTGCAATAAGTGAAAAGTACGAGGCCTCAAATCTGCCATGTCTGTAATTTCATTGAAACGATAAGAAAACGCTTTATCACATAACATACTGGCGAAATACTGGTTAACCGCTTAGGCGGTCTAAGCCTGCCCAGGAATAGTGTGGAGAGGTTAACTGACCGTCCTGACATGACCATAGCTGTTTACCGTGGACGTAAAGCAATAACACAAAAATAACTCAATTATCACATAACATAGGCGCTGGCAGTTTAATAAAGCCATTACATATTAATCATAATCATAGTACAGTAGTGTGATAAATATGCAAATGAATTGTTTCTCTCGTCGCATGGTTCCCCTCGCCCCGTATCCCTGCGCGCATTTGTAAACAAACAATGGCGGCGAGATCAAAGCAGAAGTGAGGCGATAATGTGAAAATCGATGAAAGAGGCCACGGCGTCATTACTGAAGTTGTGCCAAGGGGTTTAGCCACATTTTACATGGCTGTGACTTTGAATTTGAGCGTGAGGCAGAAAGGCTCACATTGACAGAAAATACCTTGTCCAAAAATTGAGTGACAGTAACATTCCTGCTAACCAAATCATGTAAACATCCGGTCACAAGACTATTTCATCAATAAACAATTATAGTCATATCAATAACCAGCATAAAGACATCAACAAGATTCTACATGGCCATGTTCCTGCTTACAACATCGACTTGAATAATTCTGTCACGAATTCAGAAGTTGTCAAACGATTTGAACATCCATTGGTATCAATTTGCTTCCGTTTACGATCGAGCAAAGACATAATGTTATACTGTCTTCGACAAAAAGGCTCAAACTGAGCTCATAACTGAAGTAGGCATTCTGTATTGTAGCTGTGGCCTTCCTTATGTATTTTCATATGAACTTTTGTTTGCTTTCAGATAATGTTAATAATTTTAGGCCATAATAAACATCAACTCATAATTTGAAAAGGCATACATGAATATAGTGAAATCATAGCAGTTTTCTATCTATTAAGAGCATCACTATAATTTCCACGCTTGCATCTGCTAGCATTTCATTTTTTACCCGAAGAGCTTATTTATCCGATGAAAACAGATAAATGTTGGCCCGTATGCAGAGGGGATGCGACCCTACCCACACACATACCCTTATTAGGCAACTAATTCGAAAAGCATGCATATTTTGCCAGAAACTCAGTTTACGTCCCATAAAAATGTCAGCTAGGTTTTGCAACCCGTTTGAAAATTTCCTGAAATACTCTCCCCCAACTTTCAAAAGGCCTGTATTGGCACAATCAAACTAATGCAAACTGATTGCCCATAGCTCCCGCCAGAGGTCATATATTTTGTTATAAAAGCAGAGTTTAAATTGGGCACATCTACGTATATCGCTTTCTTATAAGAGTTGCAGTTTACCAAGACGAGAACGAGAGCCAAAGACTTTTAAAACTGACTAAGCTGAACCCGTATATATGTTGTATTTAGACAGCTCACGACGGTTCAGGCTCCTAGTTAAGAAATCAATGTTTTTATATAGCAAAATAGGTTATTTGGCTATACAAATCATACATGGATTAATGGAAATTGATTCTAATTCTGGAATCAAATTTTCTCCGAGTTTGTAGCGAGATATTTTCCTTGAGGCAGTTACAAGATACTGTCTAAATGTAATTACAAATCGTAGAAGCCAGGCAAAATTGTAGAAACAAATTTTATCACAGTCAAGTAGAGCTTCACTCTGACCATTTGATTGTAGAATACATGGATCATCATTACCAGTTTATTGTTCGCTTTTAGGCACTAACAGTGATTTAAAATCGATTAAAACAACCCAAGTCGAAAAAGAAATAGAAGCGAACAGCTCCTGGTTACATGATTTATTTTTATGGGGGAAAACTGTTTAAAGAAAACGGTGGTAATATATCCCCAACCATAGAATGATATTTCAGATAAGCAGAACTGATTTAATGAAACGATCTCTGCGGAGTGTCAGGTTTTATAAGGCTGGGTGGTTGGTTGGTTAGGGTTTAATGGTTACGGCTCTATGAGGCAGTATTTCAGTCTATATCGAGCCTTCTGCCTGCCAGAGAGAAGGAGAAAGAAAGATGTGATAGGCGAACGAAAAAATAGTCGAACAACTCCCACCCTACAAGCACTGTAGGCCTTTTCCTACTCTTATCCAAATAAGTAGGACGACCCGGCATTGAAAGTTACCTAGCACCATCGCCCGACACGACCATGCCCGGTCTTATAAGTATGTTATTTATTTATTTTCAGTTTGTGCTAACAAACATTATTCCGAACAGAGTATTTACTTTCAAGGATCAATAGAGTGTTCAGACGAGCATCGAAGACTCTGATCAGACTGAAATGAAGTTTAACCCTTTTGCACTTAAAAGGAAACAAAAGTGTTTACAAGTTTGGTCTTCCTATGTGCAATAAGGTTAAACGATCTAAATGTCAAATTCGCCATGCGTTTGGCACTTCATTAATATTTTGGAGCTGCAATGAGTCTGTCATTGAACGCTTTAAGGACAGGGTTCACGTTTATGATGGCTGAATACTTTCCATTTCTTATGCAGATTAAATAACTCGCCTAATAAAATCAGCCAAACCGAGTCTTCTGTTTTCGTTCATTGTTTTATTGATTTCTTGCTTTACGTCCACGGTAAACAGCTAAGGTCATGTCGGGCGGTCAGTTAACCTAGCCACACTGTTCCTGGGCAGGCTTAGACCTCCTAAGCGGTTAACCACTACTAAGTGCACATACTTTCGCCAGTAAGTGACAACTGCCCTTCTTGAATCAGCGGAAAGAGAACCGGAAGTATGTGGCCAAACTTGGTTTCGAATCCAGGACCTCTGACTTATAAGTCAGGTGCCCTACCGGTTGCGCTACGCGGCCCGGCATGTTTTTGTTCAAATAAATAGTGTATTGGTATCAAAGTTTTCAGAATTTATTTATGTGACGAAGGACCACAAGTTGACTAGCAAACTCTCCTTGGATTCACACCGTTTACACAACATGGTACGTACGACGTCTTTCCAACAGCACGACAGTCTTCTTGCCCCCATGGTTAGAGGACATGAAAATGACATTTGCAACCCATGCTGTGAGTTGATAAACTTTTTCCGAAACTTTATTTTGCAAATAAAGGATGGAAATGTTTATGTATACGTTCTAGAAGAGAAAAAACCTTCATTCTATGATTTGGGTAATTTGATGTGAAAAGAGTACTTACAGAGGAAAACACATATAATTTGACTGAGAATATCAACAGATAATATCAATTAAATTATCTTAGGCAAAATAAGGGAAGCATGGTTGGGAGTTTGTAGGGAAACACTATTCTTTTTTTATCATTTTTGCCCAAAGAAGCCTCTCACTTGTTCGCTGTAACTACAATGTTTCCCGATACATTGCCGCTTCACAACGGTTACGTAAAGGAATGAGTGGACATTTAACAAGTACCATGTGAGTTCTTGGAAGGAGGGGCTATGTGACTGTTATAACTGTTCCGTAATTAATGAGACTTAAGAGTAATCTACGTTCCCTCTCCCATCACCACCAACTACCAGAATTACTGTATAGACTAAACGCTTTTTCTGCATACATCTATTTACTATTTTGGCCGAAAAACATCTGTATTATAGAAGAAGGGCTTGGCTGGACTTTGATGGAATGGTTGTGATTTATTCCCTTTGATTCATGATTGTAATAAACATTTCTATGATATACGAAATTATTCGACAAAAAGTTAACTTTCGCTACCAGCAAATGTAAGGAGGAAAATTCTCGGGAACTGACACAGTTCACTTCCAGATCCAACCCAAGGCACAATGTGGTAAAGAGACAAAACAAAATTCGTCACTACCAAAGACACCAGCGACAGCCATGTGAACAGTCATTTCCCATATAGATGGTCAACGGGCTAGCCTGAACATCACAAACAATATATCAATAACAGACAAAGCAACTAACAACACATAAAACGACCAAGAGAATAACTAAAACAAAGTCTGACTGTCCGCTGGCGACATCTAACTTATTGTCGAGTAACACTGTCTGGTCCAAACTGACTATACAGTGGGACTGCTTTAAACTGCATGACGTGCGAAAGAAACGAACAGAAAACATTCCAAATGTACAAGCAAAGGGAAAGTCAAATAAATATTTACTCGATAATAGCCAGTTGTAAAGACCTTTTCAGACGCCATATTTTCTGATAAATTATCTTTCGCGAATGCGCTTGCCACGCCGCTTTCCGAATGTGTCCGAGTATGCATTACAAAAAGAAGCTAATGTTACAAAAACACGCAACACGCATTTGTTTGTCCCAGGTTGTTATCTTATTTGACTGGTCAGTGCGTATACTCGTGCACAGTTCGTTTTGTATGTTATTGATACGCCATAATATGAGAACTTTTTCTGTATGCATGCGCTTATATGTCACTTTGCAGTGATCTGACTTTTTAAAGAACTTGCTGAGTTGAGGTAAGTTCAGTGCGTATTTGACTGACAGATTGCGATAGATGAATTCATATCATAATACAATCATTGAGTGAAACAAACTATTGTAACTGAAGCACCAAATGTTTTATACCGCTGCATTATATAAAGTGGGATATATTCTTTATATAAAAATATAAAAATCAAAGAAAAAAAAGCAACAAAAAACAAATACGTAACATGCTCTAATTACTTATATATTTCAATTATATTTGAGTTTTGTTACCGTGCCGTATTATACCAAACGGACATTGGCCCACCTACATTTCATGAATAATACATGTCGACGCGTATATACAACGTCCTTCGATTCCATGCATAATGCATATATCACAGATTGAACAACAATCAACCGATTTTCTTAGATTAGATCTTTGAGCTGCTCTGTCGTAAACATATGGCATACGCTTCCAATTCGCTCAGACTGACAAACCTGTTATATTTGCTGCGGTACACTGAATAGCGTAGGCTTTCGTTATTCATCACTCCTGGTTACGTATGTATATACAAGGGTTGTTACTAAACAAAAAGCTGTGACGAAACAAAAAAGAGTCATAGTTACCAAACGACCGGATGAACAGTTTATGGAGCTATGGCGTCACCAATACCGTAATAATTCCTTTATTCCAGCTCCACAATGAGATTGCACTCTTATTGCCTGGTCTAAAGCCTTATTGGCAGGGAAGTCATTCCATTATATGCATAGACTGTCATAAAAGAGCATAGTTTTCAGCTGTCCGACTATTTTTGTTGATTCCCAGGTTAGCCACAGCATTGCAAAGATATTTAGAAGTGAGCTGCCCCCAAGACAGAGCCATATCTGTCTTATTTATTCTGCTGGGATAGGGGAGCTTCCTTCAAAAACAGTCTCAAAAACATGGACCGGATCTGCAAGTGAGATATGCTTTTGCTCAGAGGAATTGAAAGTGAATTGGTAACATGAAATTTGGATTTCAAAACTGAAACTTTCTCTTATAAAGAACTTTAGAGAAGTTGTTAATTCATAGAGTTTGTTTATTCTTAGATATCAACACAACAACAAAAAAAAGGTTACTACTAGTGATTGTGTGTGTAATCTATAGATTTTGCATTAAATGTTTTCGTTGCTGAGAGAACGTTTGAAACGATTTTGTTACACCATAATTGGATTTATTATATCCGTAACTCAATCTTAACAGTTTTGATAGCTTGTTAAAGTGGAAGATTGCAAGCTTCATACGGATTTCTGATGTTTTATCAGAATGTAAGAGCAAGAAATGTGGAATAGATATTGCTCTTAATTTTTTCTTTAAGCTTGTCATAAACTTGAGATAGTTGGACAGTTTTGCTTGAGAAAAGCGTGCGTACCTACATATCAGATTTACCAAAGACATTCACAGTTTACATTCAAGCTACATTACCGTTATACGCATGGAAATTTCATGCGTATAACTGTAATGGAGACTGAACGAAAAAAACGTAAGAAACCCTATTTATTCCTAAACATACAAATGTGTCCAAATAATAAAGGCCTGCTATGGTAATGGATTTAATTTCCTGACTTCTTCATGTTTGTGATTCATGTTTTAGTTGATTGCTTCTGATGTTATTAAAGATTGCATAAACCAGCCAAGATCTTGAAGTTAGATAGATAATCTTGAACTTCTACAAGTTTGACTGACTGTTATGATAAAAAGAAAGAAAAAATAAATAAATAGAAAGACCCACACAGAGAAAACTTGCGGTGTGGCGACAATATTCATTTTCGCGTGGACGACTGTATGACATAATACAGTTCCGTATAAATTTGCATCTGCATTTCTGCATAGTTTCGTGATTTTGGTTTTCATTATTATTAAAGAAATTAATTTTATTTTCTAAAGTTCATGCGAGTATGTTACAGTGAATTGCGTTTCGTAAATATATTCACAACGCAAAGTTGATACATAGCGACCTTATATGAACATCCGAAAAAAAAACGGTCATTATTTAAATACATATCATCTTCATTTCCTAGTTAAACAAAAATTGTATTATGGATGCACTGAAGCCAAAAAAATAATAAATTATGGCTTCAGTAGTGTTGATCAGAATGCTGCTGACGTCAAAGCAGATGCTGATGGCCTTGCATGTTTCGGTCTAACGATGTTTTGCTGGACCATAAGATGCCTTACATATTAGGCCTTGAACGCCAATATGCAAAGGTTAAGAATCATTTTATTAAAAAATATTAGCGGAAATATAAGGTGCCTATATATACAGTCATGGGGAGTAACTCTGCATTTTTGTTTTATTTTTGCTGCCTTTGTCAATATACATATATGAAAAAAAGAAAATCAAAACTTTCATCTCTCCATGAATAGTTTACTGTCAGCTGATTGGTCAGCATCTCCAGATACCTAAACCACTTAGAGAATGCAACACCTGCTATAGACAGATGTTGTAACTATGAATTATATGAATAAAAACATCATTGTTATCTGATAAACACATAGCATATACCGCTCTGAGTTTTCATGAAATAAAATCGAATACAATTTTCTCCTTACTAGATAATATGAACGTAAATATCTCTGCTAGAAGTGCTTTTTCAGCCACTTGTGTTGGCTGTCATTGGTAATATCCAAAAGCAGAATCAGAATACCTCTAGAATATCAAATTTAAAAATGAATTTATTCTTCATGTACTGCCAAACACCAAGCCTTCTGACGCTTACTTTTTTAAGATGAGATGTGGACACAAAAAGGCCAAAGTGCACAATAAGTCATCATACTTTGCCAAGAAAATTTGCTGGTCCAAGTGTAGGTCAGTTTATATTGAAACTGTTCAAATTATAACATTTTTTCAGCACATTGGCTCTAAGTCAGACTGTTTATATTATCGGTAAACGTTGTTTGTGAGATAAAACATTGAGGGAAGTTGTTCAAATGTTATTTTAGACTCGTTGTGTCATAGTAGTAGGTGAGTTAGTTGTCTTTGAGAAAAGAAACATAACCCTATTATGCCGAATGGAGTTTTCTGTCCTTATGATTTGAATGAGCGGGAAATTTGGTTTGAATTATATTTCCATATGAAATAGATATAGACTAGTGAAGGCCGCCGAGCCGTTATTAACTTGTTTTTGTTGGCCAACAGATATTAACTATTAACTTGTTTGCGGAATATAAATTGCAAATTAATGCAATTTACTTATTTTACTAAAAGTTATTCCGATCTTTGCCATGGATCATTATGACTGTTTTTCATTACCATAACATGGCAACAATTTATTAGTTACACAACAGGCTAATATTTCATAATACTTATTGTATTTGGCTCAGCCTGAATAGGTACATTAAGCGTGGTTACTTTATCACAACCGACTTCAAATGTCTATGTAAACTGTGGAGGGCAAAATGGCTAAATATGTTTGTACATGAACCTTGATCTTATTGATCTTTTCAGCGGGTTTCTTTACAATTGTTTCAGTGGTCAGGCCCTTAACTTTACTTGAAACTGAAGACGATTTTGACCTAAAAAGTGTTTGTCTTAAGATGTACATGAAGAACACAAGAGGTCAAGTTCATATTTGGGCCAAGGCCTCATATATTTGCACAATTTCAAACAATTTCTCAAAAGCCCTGGGCCAGTTCTAACCAAATTTCAAAAAAGAGCTCAAGGTCATATTTTGATCTTTGACCAAGGCCTCATATATTTGCACAATTCCAAACAATTTATCAAAAGCCACTGGGCCAATGGTAACCAAATTTAAAAAAGAGCCTACACAGCTTTCAAGAATAAAAGTGTATTCCAGCAGTCCTGGTCACATGACCACAAGGCCGCCCTGTCCTTATATGGTAAAAACCTTTGAAAATCTTCTCCAGAACCACTTGACAGATGGCCTTGAAACTATTATGTACCATTGAAAACTCGAGTACTACCAAGGTTGTTTAAATGATGACCTTATGTGGACCTTGACTATTTTACGGCAAGGTCAAAATTGCTTTTTAGTGCTTTTATAAGGGAAAAATGCTTAAAAATAATAGTTCTTGGGACTTGTGGAAGATGCTGGTGCAAAAGTTGATACAGTCAACTAAATGAATACATGACTATCTCTCAGTAATAGAGGTCAAGGTCATTATTTGACCTTTGACCAGTGTCATGTTTTGACATTTTCAGGTTTGTTTATCTGATGACCCTAGTTGGTCTTTGACCATTTACTTAGGTGAGCGATTCAGGGCCTTTTGTCCCTCTTGTTATATGTAGAATTACATGGACCGTTTGAGTAATTCTCAGGGCTAAAATGTTGCCCCAGTCGATGCGATATTTTGAAGCTCTATTGATTGCAAAAACATTGTATCGCAAAAAGAAAAACCCAAAGCATATTAATTTCGATACTGCCTGGTTTGTCTGAAAGTGGGATTGTGAAAGCGATGTAGTGGTAAAATGTATAAAAGTTGCAAGCTTGATAGATTATTCTGATACAGATTGTAACAGTTGTTCTTTTCAAAAGATATTGATATTGCTTCAAAAAAATAGAAATGCATATACCTTTTGAGAATTATGCCACATTTACCACATATACAGAAATAATTTCAGAAGCCAGTAGGGAAATTAGAACGAAAATGTCTACAAATGCAAGATTTTTAAATTGGTTAGTTCTAAATCCTGTCTTATCAACTTGTATTGCTGAGGCATGCAGGCAAAATTGACATACATCATCGAAATTAAATAGAATTGTCAGCTCAAAATTTCATAAAGTATAATTATGTCAGTAAATGAAAAGTCCATCACGGCAGAATCAAGTGAGGAATTGTACGGAGACACGATATTTCAAATATCAGCGTCAAATTCAGAGGTGATACGTTATGTTAAGGACTACAGTTTATTGATGATATGAAATGGTTGGGCATTGTTTACCATATTTATTCGGTTTTGAGACGGGGATTTTCCCTTGCAAAAATAATATCAGAGATCTCAGATTCACCTTGTAAGACGGATCTAGATCTTTGGGATTGTTTTGGAACCAAAAAAAAAAGACATGTTATTTATTCGATTATAAGATGGGAGTTAACCCTTCAGATAGTACCGCCAATTTTTAAATCACTATTGTGAAATGGAGTTATAGGTAGCGCAAACGTGTAAATCACTTTTGTGAATTTAGTAATAACTAAACTTCACAATAGTGATTTACAAATTTGCGGTACTTTTAGAAGGGTTCTAAATTTCACAATAGTGATTTACACATTTGCGGTACTTTTAGAAGAGCAAACTACCGTTTTATAACCGAATAGATAAGCAGCTCTCACCAGTATTTAGATAATCTTCTGTTATATCATGTATCAAGCGAATTGTTCGTCCAGCCTAATAGAAGGTTCGAAACCTTTGTCAACATTTTACCATATTTAGTTGGAGATGACTATAATTACTATGTATTTGCGCCTGTGACAGCACACACTGACTGCTTCAATGTATGCAGTTAATTACATTGCTGTAAAGGGCGACGATCAGGAACTGATGCTCTATCATGCCGCACACCACCTTCAACACCAAACAGGATATATTAACAAATAATCAGCACATGTAGCAAGATAAAAACAGCAGATAGCAAATTGAAAACAACTGTCCAAGGTAGATGTTCACAAAACAGCCAGCCTTTGCGAAACATAGATAAACCAAACATACAAGATGCTGTTTTTGTATATTTTCTGATTTTATATGTAAAAATGTGAAAACATCGGCGGAATGAAAGATAAGAAGCAGACAAAACAAAGCGTTTTTCGACTACTACAGATAAGCAAACCCGATAAGCAATATGGATAAATAACAAAGAAATCATAGTCTTGTAGCCTTTAGTAATAAATTACTGGGGGCTTTAAGTTCATTAGGCTTTATTTGATTGACCATACCATCAAAATATTTATTGTCAATATTCAGAAGGTTATCAAGATGTCTCGAAGTGGAATAAAACGTTTCGATAATTTCAGTTCGGGAATCTGTATGAGGGAAAACAAAAACAAATAAGCAGCAAGATGAGCACATTATGTTTTTGTCGGAATAGCCACAGTTTATTTGTAGAACTTAGTGTCAAACCTTTATGAAAATATTGTCCAAGCTACACTTTTTGGCATGGCCAAACTGTATACTTACTGTATCATTAAGAATAAGGAACGCATTGTATCAACATAAGCAATTTATTATGCAGTATATTTAATTGAGCCGCGACACGCGAAAACCAAAAAAGTGGTCTGATCAGTCTTCGCTGCCCGCATGAGGATGCTTAGACCCTTAGCTACCCATTAAGTGCTTAGTGAAGAGTCTGATCAGACTAGGTGGATGCCCAGTCTGATCTGTGCCTACCCTGGGCGCACAACCACTTTGTTGGTTTTCTCGTGTCGCGGCTCAATTAAGCGTTTTTGAGACTACTTTCATTTTTAGCATGTAAAACATTCTGTCAAAGAAAGATGTGTACATGTAGGGTCAAGTCGGATAACTTCGGACAGCGGGTAAATTCGGACATACCATTGCAAACAGTGAAAATCCAGATGGGACGGCTCATGATGGCCCGCAGTCCGAATTACCCGACTTTAACCTATATGAATTCCGTATTTGGTCATTCGCGATTTGATTAGAAATCACGAAATTATGAGAAACGAGTTTATTTTTGCTAATAGACTAATGTACAAACAGACTAGGCAGGGCCTTAGCTGTAAACTATCTTTCCCTTTTCCCTTTCCGTACAGACAGATTGGGTTTCAAAAATATTTAGCATTCAGTATACACATTATTCAGCTAAATCTACTTCTTTTACATTAAACAGCATTTTGCAATTTACGGCGATGATTTACCTTGGCAGATGATCAAGGTATGAAACCTTTCAGGGGTCTGCTTTGACATGCATTACAGAGGAGCTCATTTTCAGAACAAAAACGAGGAAATGCATTTTATCATTTTATTATTCTCAACGCGTTTCACTACTGCATGGAGATCTTCAGGAGACTGAAAATTGTATTAGCAGTCAGTGAGGACCGGATCAGTCTCGTAAATCGCGGGTTCTGATAAAGGCTTACTCCATTTGCATGAAATATAGACAGTGCTTAAGCTTACCAGAGTCTACTGTAAAGCTCTTTTAGAATATCCGCTTTACTCAAGTTTACATGTGTACGTAAAAGCTTTATAAATTATAATAAAATATTTATAATAAAAACAGAAAAAAAGTTATCTGCAGTGTTGATGGAGGGACTATCAATTTTAGATAAAATGGACCTGACTGTCAAGATCGCGATTCGTCTCCTGACCGCGTCGTTGCATCCTCATCACCATGTCATCCGTTCATCCCTTTCATCATCTGCCCGATGTATCTAATTTACAGTAAACCATCAAATACAACACATCCGAGCCGCGACACGACAAAACCAACAATGTGGTTGTGCGCCCAGCGCAGGCTCAGATCAGCCTGGGCATCCGCCCAGTTTGATAAGACTCTTCGTTAGTGCTCAAAAGGTAGCTAAGGGTCTAAGCTACCTCCATGCGGACAGCGAAGGCTCTGATCAGACTGGGCGAATACCCAGGCTGATTAGAGTCTGTGCTGGGCGCACAAGCACATTGTTGGTTTTGTCGTGTCGCGGCTCATTTGTACTTTTCCTGCGACAACAATGTTTTAACATTGACATCATGATTGGCTGCTGGAACTGAATGCCAGTTGCATATAAAATGTTCAGACAACTGCAGATAATGCTTGAAATAATTTATCCCGGTGTTATGCATTTGATACAAGAGAAATACTCTAGTCAAGGAAATGTTCGTGCACCATCATTTGCGCCCAGAAAAAATAATTGTTACCGCATTCCTTCGATTAAAAGACCAAGGTTTTCCCTTCCAAAACAGTCCCAAAATATGTAGACCCGTCTTACAATATTTTGGGGATTGTTTTGGAAGGCAAAACCCCAGCTTGTAGCAGAATTGCGTAAGACTGATCGAGACATATGGGGTGATTATATATAAGGGAACGGAAACTCCCGTTTTATAGCCGAATTAATACGATATGTGTTTAGTTCGTTGGGAAGCGCGTGTTCAGGTTCTCGATCCTGTCAGTTGTGTATAGTCCGTTTGCTCCCAAATGCAAACGGCATTCGCAGTAATTTCTCGAAGCTGATGAGAGGTAGAAAATGTTTGAATTGCTCAATTTTAATTTTTATCCCCCGACCGAAAGGTTCGGAGGATATAGCGATGAGCCTGGCGTCCGTCCGTCCGTCCGTCTGTCAGTCCGTCCGTCCGTCCGTAAACATTTTCTTGTCCGCTCTGTATCTTGAATACCCTTTGGAATATTTTCATGATACTTCACAGTTATGTAGAACAGGTCATGACGATGTGTCGCGTACAAGAATGGTAACTCTTGCTATTGTACTTTTTGAGTTATCTCCCCTTTGGTGATTTTTTTGCAGATTCGTGTCCGCTCTGTAACTTGAATACCCTTTCGAATAATTTCATGATACTTCACAGAAATGTAGAACAGGTCATGACGATGTGTCGCGAACAAGAATGACAACTCTTGCTTTCTTACTTTTTGAGTTATTTCCTCTTGATAGTTTTAGGTGTGATTTTTTGGCAGTTTCGTGTCCGCTCTATAACTTGAATACCCTTTGGAATATTCTCATGATACTTCACAGATATGTAGAACAGGTCATGACGGTGTGTCGCGAACAAGAATGACAACTCTTGCTTTCTTACATTTTGAGTTATTTCCCCTTGATCATTTTAGGGGCGATTTCGTGTCTGCTCTATAACTTGAATACCATTTCAAATATTTTCATGAAACTTCACAGATATGTAGAACAGGTCATGACGATGTGTCGCGTACAAGAATGACAACTCCTGCTTTCTTAGTTTTTGAGTTATGTCCCCTTGATGGTTTAAGGTGTGACTTCGTGTCCGCTCTATAACTTGAATACCTTTTGGAATATTTTCATGATACTTCACAGATATGTAGAACAGGTCATGATGATGTGTCGCAATCAAGAATGACAACTCTTGCTTTCTTACTTTTTGAGTTATTTCCCTTTGATGATTTTAGGTGTCTGCCCCATAGCTTGAATACCTTTTGAAATACTTTTATGATACGTCACAGATATGCAGAACAGGTCATGACAATTTGTCTCATACATGAATGATAACTCTTGCTTTCATACTTTGTGAGTTATTTCCCTTTGGTAGTTTGAGCTGCTGTTTGAGTCTCTGCTCTGTATAACCCTGGGCTGCTCCAGAATTTGAATAACCTTGTACCTTTTAGAATATCGATGATCATGCTGTGATATCTTATCAGTGTTCCTTACTCTCTCTGACCCCTCCACATTCACCCCCCCCCACCCAAAAAAAAAAAAAAAAAAAAAAATCCCCAGATTTGGATTCTTTGTCTAAATTCACTTACTAGAGGGCTCAAAATTAGGTTTGTAGGGCTTGTACTTTAGAAGTTATTCACACATTTTGAAAGTTGAATGTATCGTATGCTATTATGCTATACATTTGTGTATATGGTGGCTGTTTGAGATACCTCATTTTAGCAGTCAAGCATACTGTTTTAGTCTGAGTGTTAGATAATCATGCATCTGTTAACAGATAATGTGAATCAGAAGCATAAAAGAATGACAATTTATTACTAATATTTGTTTTGAAGTGCACCCTTTTTACCAAGGACCATGGGAGTCTTCGGTCGGGGGATTTGCCATCTCCTCTGATGGCTATTTTTATCCGATACATATGAAAATCATAATTTTGTAGAAATATGAGGCTTTACTTAAAAAAAGTTTCTTTACAAAAAAAGAACATAAATATGTCATTTAAAGATGTTATAAATGTAATCTCGAACGCACTCTCATAAAGAAACAGCCAATACTATATGAGTGTACGTATACCATATTACTCTAATACCGTTGAGTAATTGTCGAAACTTTTCATTCAGATAAATGACAACGGACTTACATGCACTTTAAAAAACTCACTCATTTCTTGGTTAACAGTAATACATTTAGGCAGGTGGAAATCTGAACTTACCCATAATTGTTATATTTTCAACTTCTTTAGTGCTATATTCCATCTTATTTTTGTCCAGTTTCCAATCGTAGATTCATCTTTGATCTTTAATACCAGTTTCATTCTTGATTCTCAGAAATTATCACAATATCATCCATGATTCTAAGAAAATAGGATTAAATTCCGTTTTATTTCCCATATTTCACATGATTTATTATTTAAATCCAATTATATCCCGTAGTGTATATAACTGTAGTGACATTTGAAGAACATCGCAAATAATTCTCTATTTTTGAGTTATCGTTAAGCTTTAAGTACATGTAACTTTTACAATGATATTTTTAATTGGCTATCTACTTCTGTTGATATGCGTCTACAATTTGTTTGCTGGTTAAGTTTTTACGCATTAGTTCACATCAGCGGCTTAATGACATATCTTATCATACTACGTTCACATTTATTATTTCTATAGTTTCCTTAAATCATATTTCAGTTGTTAGAAGATATTAAATAAAAGTAAAAGCGAAGTTGATTCCTGTTTCGGCCGATATCGTAGATCTGTGTTGCATATTCTTCTTGCTACTTAACTTCTTTACCGATATCCAATAAAATCAAATTTGCACACAGAACTTGCTAAAGGGAATCGAAGACCTGTGCACATTACAGTTTATCAAATTTTGTGTTAGAACTAGTTCATTTGAATTCTAAAGTATTTCCCCATACTCTTTGATTTGTATTTGTTTTTCTGTTAGGTATTCGTTTGGCAAACAAGTAAGATGTACAACGATCCAATTTGCCAAGTAGTAAAGCTGCCTTAATCAACTCGTTAGCACATCAGATCAGTTTTATATCATCTATTTGTTATTAGGTGCCTTGAATGAGCAAACATGCAAACCCACCAAGCCTTGTAGTCCTCTATCGGATACGCTAGCAGTTGCTATGAATTGTTTACAAATATGGCTATGCATGGTAAAAAGTACAAGTTCGCATTTTAAAACAACTGAAACCGAATCATCGGTAGCCTGATTTTGTTTCTTGATTTAACAAGTTTCGAGATACCAGTATTTCTTAGGCGACAACGAAGAGACTGACTGAGGAGATGGCGATAACGAAGAGACCGACTAAACTGAACTTACACGAAAGCCTAGATGTATATTTGCGTGCACTATTGTTTTTTTTTCTTTTCTCATGCTAAGCTCAGATTCCAGATTTTTTGGGAATGGTATTGATTTGATGGCGTGAACAAAAATATTGTGTTCGGCCAAATCGGACAAGATAAATGGGCATGTCATAGATATATTATACATGTCCTTGTCTTTTGTAGCCTGAATATGTCAAAAATGACTGGATTCACTTTTTCTCACGGAAGCTGTAATAACTGCCAAGCCATTTAAGATCAGTTAACATAAATAATTAAGAAAACAAATGCCAGAAAAATGTCATAAACGATTAGTATAGCAAACAAATGAAGCATTTACTCTATCATGCTAATTTTATTATAAGAATATGAGTGAAAGTAAGCACGCACTTCGTAATATACCATAACTCAAAACATTTCAAATATTTTATGCATAGCCCATCAGAGCATAAACTACCGTTGAAAAAGCATTTGCAGATTAAGGCAAAATGGTGTTGATCAGAGCTTAAAAGATACGACATTATATCGAAGTAGCACAATCCAGCATGCTTGCATTTAGGCAGTGGTATAGCCTGTCACAGCATATGCTGTTCATGCGCAAAAGCCGTACCATGTTTTTCTGCCTGTTCAGAGAAAATCTTAAGCAACCGTAGAGGTACAAAACTGAGCCGCGACACGAGAAAACCAACAAAGTGGTTGTGCGCCCAGTGCAGACTCGGATCAGCCTGGGCATCCGCTCAGTCGCTTCGCTAAGCGCTTAAAGGGTAGCTAAGGGTCTAAGCTACTTCCATGCGGACAGCGAAGACTCTGATCAGACTGGGCGGATGCCCAGGCTGATCTGAGTCTGCGCTGGGCGCACAACCACTTTGTTGGTTTTGTCGTGTCGCGGCTCAGTTACTATTTCTTTCAGCCTTTACCATGTTTACAGCGTTGGCCTTGCACTTTTTTGGAAATATTCCATGCTAATGGTTGCGTTTTCTCACAGATGTGGTATACGATATAATTTCCTTTACCAGTATAAAGAATATAAAAATGTCATTATACAGTGTGATAATTACTTGGGATAAATGGCTAACTTTGATGGTATTCAGAAGTCAGCATGTAGCCGAACAAGGCAGCCATTAAACTGTTTAAAGTAGGAAACCAGAGCCACTTCAATATTTTGGTTTATAATGTATACAAGTGTTGGGTTTACAAAAGATGATCTAATGTACGGCACATTATAGTGAGCGGTTGCAGAAATATTTTACCTTCAGCGCAGGCCACATAATACAGCATGTTTTTTTTTCTGTTCACGCGCTTGCATTTCAGACACTTTCATGTACCAAGACATCACCCCCTATGGTACCTATTTTAAGACGTTGTTGTTTGCATCCGCCCAGTCTGATCAGAGTCGTCATTGTGTGCTTTAAAGGTAGCTAAGGGTCTAAGCTACCTCTGTGCCGACAGCGAAGACTGACCAGACTGGGCGGATGCTCAGGTTGATCTGAGTCAGCATTGGGCCCACATGCCATTTTGTTGGTTATCTCGTTTCGCGTCTCATTAATGATAAATAACAATACGGAACAGCATATCTTCGATGGTAGACACACCCAGTCCATCACAGGGGAATTGTACATCAGTTTAACAAATATCAAAAGCGATACATAAAACATATAATACATCTATATTTTACATGCGTGCTATTTTAAATAACAAAACAAAGCAAGGAAGCAAAATGGACAGCTACAGAGGCGACTTGCCTGCAAATAACACGCATCAGAAGTAGACAGTAGCTTGACAGTCTCTTAAGCTACTGTGGGTTTAAACTAGTCGTGTGTGCGCAACCTCACACTCCCTTTAAGGCTTCCTAACATCACAGTTATAATAGAAAACTATGTTGATTCAAAGTTGAGGACATTATGCAATTCAAAGCCAAAGCAAAAGGAAATCACTAGTAGGACCACGATTAGCTCGACCAAAACAGTATGTCTAGCGACATGCAAACGGCAAAAACCCCGAACCAGCCTGCGGAAAAACGAACTCTGGCAGGACATATGCACTATGCTTTTGTTTATAGATTAACAAACTGAAAATGCAGACTATTGTCTAAGCGAAATGCTTGTGCTTTGCGCATGCCTGCAGATGGGTCTGTCTGGCCGCACGCAATTTCCATATGCTGGGAGATATTTTCTCACCAGCGACATTTATCTGTCCAGACGTTTTCATCACATTATAGAAATTGTCTAGCGAAAGATGCATCTTTTCATGATCGGCTGAGTTCTTACGTGGTCAAGTCGTGAAACTGATTTGTAAATCCTCACAAGTCGTAAATTGTCCATCTCATCCATTACGACATCAGGTTTATAAGGATTCGGCGGTACTTTTTAAGCCTACTTAATATGGTCATAATCAGATAAGTCGCGACACGTTAAAAAGTTGCTAAAGCATCTGCGAACACCTAATACTCAAACCAGTCTGTTAATTTACGAAGTTTAGCTAGCATTTTCAGTTCATGCCAGTTGATTCCTTAAAGCCCATATATACTGTGTGCGAAAAGCAAAGGATTTGATCAGACTGCGTGGATGCGCAGGCTGGTTTGAACCCTTGCTTTTCGGATATGCGTTAAGCATTTTTTGCGAGTCACAACGTAGAAGGAACAAACACTGTCTCCCTTCTGTATGTAATACCAAGAAAGGCTGGTTAGCCAGATGTAATATAAAATGAGCCGCGGCGCAAGAAATAGATTAGGGCATGTACAAACCGCATAAACCATGCTTAACCTGTGTAACTGTTCAGTTTGGCCAGTCTTAATGTGTGCATCAACAATCTGTGGCTCCTAAAGAATGTGAGCCGCGACACGAGAAAACCAACAATGCGGCTGTGCGCCCCGCGCAGACTCAGATCAGCCTGTGCATCCGCCCAGTTTGACCAGACTCTTCGTTAAGTGCTTAAAGGGTAGCTAAGGGTCTTAGCTACCTCCATGCGGTCAGCGAAGACTCTGGTCAGACTGGGCGGATGCCCAGGCTGATCTGAGTCTGCGCTGGGCGCACAACCACATTGTTGGTTTTCTCGTGCCGCGGCTCATGTGTGTATGTCATGTAAAGCGAAAGCTGTACTGAGCATCTGCGCGCAGGTTTCAGCTGCGGCTTCGCTTTTCAAACATCTTAATTCACATTTTCATGGGGAGCATCTCAGTGGAGATTCTTTTGGGGGAAAGACAACTGACTTATGCGATATTCAAAGGCATAGTTTATCTACTTCTGACTATGGGTTCTTTTCTAAAAACCTTTAACGCTGCATGATTGGGTAGGTGAAAGTTTAAAGCTATTATTTGAGGTAGGTCGGGTGTAACGGCGCTTTTCTGGCGGTGTAAGTTTTCTCAGTTTACAGATCTGCCTAGTGCGGTTTCTCCATTGCGCGGTCTCTCATAAAGATAATAGGCTGCTTGGCACCAAAAAATCTGATTGTCATAAAAGTTCAATGCCAGGTTTCGATGCGAGCGTAGCCAACTGACAGGAAATGTAGTCGGAAACTTCCTCGGAATAACAGTTTGTAATGATGACTGTAATAAGCTTGCATAGTAAAAGTGTTGGTCATGAACAAATTCACCCAGACACAGCTAAACCAGTCATTATTATGTCCCCCCACCAAAGGTGAGGGGGGACATATTGTTTTCAGTGCGGATCCCGTCGGCGTCGGCGTCGGCGTGACAGATTCTTGTATGCGCGATATCTCTTGAACCAATGGATGGAATTTCACAAAACTTGCATGGATATATCACTGGTACAAGCTTATGAGCTGATTAGATTTTGGTGACCTTGACCTCATTTTCAAGGTCACAGGAGGACTTAGATGACAATTTCTTGTATGCGCGATATCTCTTGAACCAATGGATGGAATTTCACCAAACTTGCATGGATACATCATTGGGACAAGCGTAAGAGCTGATTAGATTTTAGTGACCTTGAACTTATTTTCAAGGTCACTGGATGACTTAGATGACAATTTCTTGTATCCAATTCCTTGTATGCGCGATATCTCTTGAACCAATTGATGGAATTTCACCAAACTTTCATGGATATATCACTGGGATAAGTGTAAGAGCTTATAAGATTTTAGTGACCTTGACCTCATTTTCAAGGTCACTGGAGGACTTAGATGACAATTTCTTGTACCCACTACATCTCCTGAACCAATGGATGGAATTTCACAAAACTTTCTTGGTTACATGATTGTTACAAGTTTATGAGCTGTTTAGAGTTTGGTGACCTTGACCTTATTTTAAATGTCACTGGAGGACTAACATGGGAATTTCGTGTACCCACAATATCTCCTGAACCAATGCATGGAATTTCGCCAAACTTTTGTGGATACATGATTTGAACAAGTTCAAGAGCTGAACAAAATTTTGGTGACCTTGACCTTATTTTCAAGGTCGCAGGAGGATTTAGATATGTGAAAATTTTCACTAAAATTGATGTATCTCTTTAGCCTTTGGCTTGCTTTCCACTTTACTTTCATAGATATACCTATGGGACAGTGTAGAGTGTACTGTGTTTTGATGACCTTGATCACATTTTCAAGGTCAAAAGCTATCTTACCAATGCGTATTTTTCTCTCTTAAAAATGAGATATCTTGAACCAGTGGATGGATATTCATCAGACTTGCATGAATGTATGAATGTATCGTTGTGACAGGTTTAAGACATGTTTAGTAGTTGGTGACCTTGACCCATTTTTGAAGGACATAGTCGTCTATGTAGGATATCTTTAGAACCAGCGGATGGATTTTGTCCAAACTTGCATAGATATTTTATTTGTACAGGCTTTTTATTCATTAGAGGGGATGGGAAATGGGCTGTTGGGGGGACATCAGTTTTTCTCTGAAAAACATTTCTAGTTATACATAGATATTGAGGTCTATGGATAACCGTTTTGCGATAATATATATTTGGAGAAAGTATAAAATTCATATAATACGTCCAACAAAAAAATCAGTCGTAACTTAGTCTTAGTTCTGAATAGTGCATATTACATAGAAAAACTTTGTCATATTTTGATTTCCGATTTGTGTCAAACTTTGATGCATAATTAAATTTTCGTGTGATCGCCATTTCTTATTTTTGTCCTTTACGGTCTGCTGGGTATATTAAATCTACAGTTATTGCTGTTTCATAGTGATTGCAAGAAAATTATATTTTCTTGCATGTAACACAATTTAGATATGAAGCGCTTGCATGTCAGTTAATACTCTATTAAATCCCGATTCAGTTCTAATACTCAAGTCTGTGTGGTTTAAAATTAGATAATGGTGCGGTTTAGCTAAAGATTAGATACTGCATCATGGCGGTATTCCGTTGTTTCAGTAATGCATTTATTATTATATTTTCCCCGTAAGTTTAAGAGTGTTAAGATAATGTTGAATGAAACATGTAGTTTCTGTTCATCTTACATGAACATGAAACTACAGTTGAGCCGCGACACGAGAACACCAACAATGTGGTTGTGCATCCACCCAGGCTGATCAGACTCTATGCTAAGCGCTTAAAGGGTAGCTGAGGGTCCAAGGTACCTTCATGCGGACAGCGAAGACTCTGATCAGACTGGGGCCGGGCCGGGTAGCGCAATCGGTAGGGCACCTGACTCGTAAGTCAGAGGTCCTGGGTTCGAATCCCGGTCTGGCCACATACTTTCGTTTCTCCTTCCGCTGATTCAAGAAGGGCAGTTGTCAGTTACTGGCGAAAGTATGTGCACTTAGTGTTGGTTAACCGCTTAGGAGGTCTAAGCCTGCCCAGGAATAGTGTGGTTAGGTTAACTGACCGTCTCGACATGACCTTAGTTGTTTACCGTGGACGTTAAGCATCAAATCAACCAACCAACCAACCAACTGATCAGACTGGGCGGAATGCCCAGGCTGATCTGAGTCTGCGCTGTGCGCACAACCACTTTGTTGGTTTTCTCGTGTCGCGGCTCAGTTAGCTCTCGATATCTCAGAGTCGAAGTTCATCTCAATCTACTGTTATCTCAGTAGTATTTATGGTTCCAGAAAATTTACTTTGAGATACCAGTAGTTTGAGGTAACAAAAATTGAAATGTGAAGAAAATAGGCAATGTGTATTATCTACACGTATATCCTTTAATTTATGATAACGAAAGTGAACTATACTCGTATAATTAATGATTGTGCTCTTTTGGGTAAACTCTGAATATGTTACCTGGTTACCTCAGACTAATAAAAGTTTTACACATCACGCCCATCTCTCTCACTAGCACTTTGGCTTGGAACAGCAGTCAAGACTCGTCTTCTTCCACGTCTATATCTTGTAACTTCCTGGCAGTGAAGTACAATCTGGTGTATATGGTTCCGTATCAAGCATCCCGTCTGCCTTTCCTTGTTCTTCTCCCTTAAGTCATAATATCACTGCACGGCATCAGTTGAAGGATTTATAGCTTAAAACAGATATTTATCGTTTTCGTTTCTCATTGGCGCGGGTAACTTTCACAAGAAGACAACTACCACTTTCTGTATGTGGGTTCAACTCCTGATTGGCGCTAACGAACGGTCATGGCGTGTAATAGTACATGTACACATTGTTTGAACAGTTGACGCAACTCAATAGGATAGAGGCAGTATATAATTAAAGAAAGATAATTTTTCTCTGGTTAATTTTCAAAATCGGGATTTTTTCCCCTAAATTGATTATGGAGTGGACAAAAGAATGATGATAAGACACAAGTTGTTTATTTTGGAACCGGATCCAGATGTCCCAAAATTTTATTTTACTACCATTACTCATAGGCCGCATGCATACCTGACATTTCACTAAATGTGTAGCTCTTGAGCAAGTGATCTCTCGTTGACCTTCGTTAATACTCTGCTTCGATTTATATGAAAACAAAACAACAACATATATCAGAGCTTAAAGATGATATTAAAATGAGAAATGTTATCTCTCTATGCGTTTAATAGATACTCCATTATGCCTATATCTTGACCAGCTGTACTGATAGTTCATATGTACATGTAACAACTACTCGCGGGACATAATTTGATGCAAATAATACCCATAAGGATTGTGTGCCCGAGTAAATATAGGCTGTCATGACAATTTATATACATGGAATTCTCATCTGCCATGGAATGCCCTGACATGAATTGGAATTAAATTTATGGTGTCCACAGCAAAATGTTATTGTTATTTTAGCGTTGTTTTATTTCCTTGCCCCACAGGTTATGTTAAATATAAAAACATGGGTGCACTAAATAAAACCCATCTGATATAATAGTTTCCTCCAAAAAAATATCATAAACGGTCAACTAATACCTTACTGAGGTTTATGCCGGTTCAAACATGAACAAGTACAATTTGGTGAAGGCTGCAATACCCACAGTTAGGCAGCTTTACAATTGACTGTGTCTACACGCTAGAAATTAATAGCAGCACTATTGGAAGTAAATAAATTATGGCCGATTTCCATTAGTTAAATATTTATATCTTGTCATGGTTATAGATGTTTTCACTAAGATCTCGTGTGGCTAGTTGTAATTACTAAATGTCTACAATATAAATATATCACGTAGATTTTGGGTACCACTAACCTAAACGAACAGCCAAGTAGCATAATCAATCAACTTTGATTATTATGTACCTTTGTGATGGCACGCAACGTTGAGATATATATATGAGCCGCGACACGAGAAAACCAACAATGTGGTCGTGCGCCAAGCGCAGACTCAGATCAGCCTGGGCATCCGCCCAGTCTGATCAGAGTCTTCGCTGTCCGCATAGAGCTAGCTCAGTCCCTTAGCTACCTTTTAAACACTTAGCGAAGAGTCTGCCCAGACTGGGCGGATGCCCAGCCTGATTTGAGTCTGTGCAGGGCGCACAACCACATTGTTGGTTTTCTCGTGTCGCGGCTCATATGAACCGCTATGCCAGCAAAGGGACCATGCATAGATTTGTGTGACAGATGCATATATTTAACGTCTTCTGAACTTAGAAAGATTGAATAATAGACGATAGATACAACTTGGCAGGCAACGGGTGAGCGAGTGAGTGAGTGAACTCGGTTTTAACGTCCCACCAACAACGAGGTCATATGGAGAAGGGACCTTGGTTTAATTTCTCATCCGAAAGACCGGGGAAGCGGCGTATCGATTTTGCGACCCCTGGATTGGTAGTCCGGAGTGTTGTCCACTACACAACACCAGCTCCTGGCATCCAACGGGCTGTCCTAACGAAGCACACTGTGGTGGACGCAGTCCACAAGACAGAACAGCTGCAGGCACGCCCGCACCGGAAGGAACAACCGTAGACACAATACCACAAAATAGGCAACACCTACGGGGAGTTGTCTGATGCACCAGAACTTGCACCAAGCCAGAATAATCCAAAGGAATGAAATCTTGGTATCAATGAGATTCACGTTCCAGAGACAAGTCGCTGATGCAAAATTTAAACAAAGTTTGCCTGAAATAACTTACTAATAGTATTTGCGCTCTGACCGCAATATAAAAGTACAAAAATCAGCGCTGAAGCACTGATAAGTTAGTATTTACGCTCTGACCGCATTACAAAAGTACAAAAATCAGCACTGAAGCACTGATAAAGTACAAAAATCAGCACTGATAAGTTAGTATTTACGCTCTGATCGCAATACAAAAGTACGAAAATCGGCACTGAAGCACTGATATATTTTTGTACTTCGTATTGCGATCAGAGCGTAAATACTAGGTTATTTCTGGCAAAATTTGTGTCAGTCAACCCCTCGTGTTGATCGTGAATGTAAATGGAATATACGCATGCGGACATTTCTGGGTAGCTTTTAATGATACTACAGAATTTGAATTATAATTTGAATTATCAGCAACATAAACTTTTATAGATTAGTTCAAGAAGGAAACTGTTAGATTTTTCAATGAGCATACAGATTTGATTTCCCAAGACCCAAGGGACCAGAAATTTGAGGGGTTTGATATAACAGAGCAATAAATAAAAACTATTTCAAAGCATTTCGTAATTTAAACGTTACACCAATGTTATACCCTAATATAGGAGTATATGAGTTCACTATAGCTCTGTGCATTTATACATGTATATAGTGTCTGGTTTGCGCAGCTTTTGGCGTCGGCAGGTTGAGTCGTTGGACATTCTCGCATCTGTCTATTCTTCTGGCATTTTCCAGATTAGACAAATGAACATTAAAGACATTATAGGTTAGAGGCAACATGCCTGGTATCATTAACTATTTCACTGCTATTTTACTGGCATTAATTCTGTCTTTATTACACAAATTGATTAGACTTGAGTAGAAATAACAATGTTCCGGAATTTACTCGCAGCAGTTAGCAATTTGAAATGGCTTGCTGAAAAATATATTTTCTGCACAGCTTTGTTATAAATACACATAACTGTTTATAGAATATGTTACATAACCAGCCCCGATATGCAAGATCAGCACTAGCTCTCACCTGGTGTGCTGTTAATGATGCGAAACATCCGAGTGATTCCGATGTTGTAAACTTTCCTTGCACCAAGTTCAGAAGGATTGATATTTTAAGATCGGTCGTTTAAGTCGCTGTGACATTTAAATGCTTATTGTGTGTAGGATCGTAAGACGGATTAATTTCATTCTTTTAGACAGTCAGGGATTCCAACTAATTGAAACTTTATTTCAGTTTCATTATGATGGTTTCTGCACTGATTCAAAGCACTAAACATTTTCTAAGGTCACGATGCAATGTCGCCAAAAGCGAATATCAGCAACCAGTGCAAAACATGAGAAGCTCATACACCGTATTATCTATATCATGAAGTTTAAATATCTTCGACCTAAGTGAACCGCGCATGTCTGCAAGTTAAAGGGTGTGTGTGTGGGGGGGGGGGGGGCATTGGAGAGGGAGGGGGTGACGGAGGACCTGGTGTTTTGCTTGTTTTTATGTTCTGGTCTTGGCTAAGGCCGAATCCGTATCTTTACTAGACTACGGTCAACATACATTGTTTTCTTGCCATCACCTTTTGTCACGTTTCAGCCAAAGGTGGATGTTCTGATCGCTTAACGGAGTGCACTAGCTAGCAGACATAAAAGTGTCGCATGCAATATTGTCTTGAACGTAATACAATATAGAGTCTGGCATTTGACTGATCTGCAATCTTGAATATTTAAGTTGAATCTAACTGATGCTGTTTTGATTATTATAACATGGTGTTCCATATAACGTGCACCTCTGAACAGAAAAATGTTGCATATTTTCTGGCAGATATATTGGCATAATATTTCTCAACCATCTGGCATGCAGATCGACAGTTCTATTTATCAGCATGCCAAGTAAACCTAGGGTGCATGCAAAACGCAGTGAATAGCCTTGGTAAAACAATGCCACGATATTTTTTATTATTTACGTTAGCAGTCACTCAGTGTGAATACAGCAAAAATAGGTTCTGTAGAGAAACGAACTTGCGGGTTTAAAAACATGAATGATTATTTGGCAGTTTTATAATATCATTTAAGCTAAGAGATTGTCCAAGAATTATATTTAAAGCAGTTTGTGAATGTCGGGAAATGTCAATGTGGGCATTTAAAGGGACATTCTAATAAGGTCGTTTCCAACATTTGTAATTTTTAACATGTTTGGGTCTGTGTAGTATTGCAATTGTAAACAAGTTAACTACTCCCTAAGACTCGAAAATGATGTCTAGAAATAGTTTATCAGTTTTGCATGAATGATGGTTGATATTCATCTAAGCACAATCCATTACTTATGAGTACACTGATTGCATTACATGCAGCGCATGACAAAAACCACTCGGAAAAACAGTTAACATTGAAGTTTGGCATCAAATGACATCTGTAATTTCAACTGGATCTTTGGATATACGCTCTTAGGTACAACAGTACCTGCTAAAATGATATGTAAATTGCATGTACATGTAATTCTTTAATTTCTGTTAAACATTTCTAGTCCTCTGTAATCTTACATCGAGTCTTTAAGCATGATGCGTTGATGCTCCAAATGGGTAATTGTGTTCATATTGTTTGGATGAAATTAATGTTTTCTGCTTCATTTTGGAAGAAAAACGTACTGCTGTCCGTTTCGCAATAGCTTACGTAATTCATATCCGTTGTCAGCTTTTATTGACATTTTGTTGCCAACGTCATCGCCATGCACTGTTACGTCAGACAGTGTCAGAGTGGTATGAAGCTGACAGGCCTGTCAGCTTCATACTACTCTGACACTGTCTGACGTAACACTGCCTGCGGTAGATAACACGGTAATGTTGGTAATGCAAGAACGTCTAATCTTGATGGTAATTCCTAAAAACTCCGATATATTTGTCATTCATCAAAGAAGTAACCGATATATAAGGCCTGATGTGTGACGCAGATAGCCTTGTTGTTGGGATGCATGCTGGACGTCATGGGCGTCAGGTTGTATTTCTCTAGCAGGTTGCAGTACTATGCGTATGAATCCTACATGCACATGGTACTGTCTTCGGTTATAAAACGGGTATTTCCGCTTCCAAAAATTGCAAATATCTAGATCCGTCTTATAAGACAGATCTACAGTTTTGAGATTGTTTTAGAAGGGAAACCCGATCTCATAGCAGAAGTTCATAAGACGGATTTAGTTATTTTGGGTCATTCACACTGTTTTAAAGCTGATGAAAAAAGGTAGTAACAAACTGAGTGTGACTACAATATATCTGTATTTTGAACGAGATTTTACGCTTATTGTTGTTTGCCTTAATATTAACTATAGAAGAGCGGACGACAGTTTGTTAAAGTGATTTTTTGCCAATATCATTTCAAAGGGAAACATCATTTTATGACTAACTGTTTGCGTACTCGCGACGAAGCCTTCCAAAAATGGGGACTGCTGTTACAAAGGACCGAATTTCTCCTTGAAGAAGCAAATTCTTTTATTTAAGTTGAGCCCTCCCCATGCCCAACCCCGCCCCCACCCCTTCAATGCAAATGGGAGACCTACTCTTAGTGGTAATTTTTTATTCACATTCACCTTATATGCAACAATTTGCCAAAGTGCAGAGGAAATCAGCTTTGTTAATCTTTTATTTCAAAATTAGATATCATGCAATTTATTTACACATGATATAAGACATGTTGATATAAGAACAAACATATTGTTCACAAGGGACCATGTTCATGATGTATTGAAATTAAGTCTTATGTTTACATTCATGGTTCTGTCTCATGGGCAAAAACTGTTCAAATGATTTGTCAATCAGATAAAGTTTAGTGTGAAGTTCTTGTAAACAGACAGAATGACTTCATGGTTATGTTAAAACAATATTTTCAGTCTCGCAATGTTACGCATAAATTAATGCTAACATTTCCGCTACAGAATATGCATATTATAGCCCTCCATAGCCCTGTCAGTGGTGTGTGCGTCTAATGATATACTATCAAAGTCCTGGACGTTACAATGAGCCATTGCTCAGATTGGACGGATAAATAACGAAGGCTCAATATTCCCTTGGAACGTTATAAACACTAGAAAAGAGCCCGCGCAAGCGCGGTAATATTTCATAATGGTCAAGTTTATATAAAAAAGCGAGTTTTAATTTTTCAATGTAAATGGCCTTAGGCCCAGGTGAAGATATGACCTTTACCATGAATACTCACTAAAGCTTCATTTACCTAATTAGTTGTCTGCATCTACAAACTTTCAGGTAGCAGACTGCATTGTTTCTAAAAAATCAACTTTTTTCACTTTTTCCTATAGAAAAACCTAAGTGACTCAAAAGTTGACCTTGCCGTAATACAGATCAAGGCCATCCCAGGGTCATCATTTATATAAATTTTGTTGAGCTTTTGAGTCCTTGATGCGACATGCTAAGTTTCAAGATCATAGGATTTGTGGTTCTGGGTGAGAATTGGTTGATTTGATGCTTAACGTCCACGGTAAACAGCTAAGGTCATGTCGGGACGGTCAGTTAACCTAATCACACTATTCCTGGGCAGGCTTAGACCTCCTAAGCGGTTAACCAGTACTAAGTGCACATACTTTCGCCAGTAACTGACAACTGCCCTTCTTGAATCAGCGGAAGGAGAATTGAAAGTATGTGGCCAGACCGGGTTTCGAACCCAGGACCTCTGACTTATGAGTCAGGTGCCCTACCGATTGCGCTACGCGGCCCGGCGTGGTTCTGAGGGAGAAGATTTTTGAAATTTTTTACCATAATAAATATTTGCCATCTTGGTTATGTGACCTGTCCTGGGTATTTTTTTTCTGGAAAAATTGGGTCCTGGAACGTTTTGGGGGAAAATATTCAAGCCCTGTGAAGACTAAAAGCTTATTTAGCTTCGTTGAATCATTGAAATTGATTCGTCTGCTTCGTTGGATAAAATGCCCTTTCTTACCTGGCGCATGTTTGTTAACCTTAGACATTTTTAGCTCGCCTGAACGAAAGTTCAGGAAGAGCTATTGTTGTCACCACGGCGTCAGCGTCCGCGTCCGCGTCCGCGTCAGCGTCGGCGTTCGGATTGGATGTTTTGGTTAAAGTTTTTTTAAAGACCTATATCTCCTTAACCCATGGATGGATTCTTTTGATACTTGCACTGTAGTTAGATATTGGTCTAAGGTTTAACAGGGTACCACCCCCACCCCACTCCGTGACCTTGATGTCAAGGTCATGGACTTAGAAAATTTGTAGTTTTTTTTGGACTGGATGTTTTGGTTAAAGTTTTATAAAGCCCAATATCTCCTTAACTCATGGATGGATTCCTTTGATACTTGCACTGTAGTTAGATATTGGTCTAAAGTTTTCAAAGGTACTACCCCTACCCCCTTCTGTGACCTTGATGTCAAGGTCATGGGCTTAGAATATTGTCTTTTTATTGATTTGATGTTTTGGTTAAAGTTTTTTAAAAGACACATATCTCCTGAACCCATTGATGAATTCTTTTTATATTTGCACTGTAGTTAGATCTACAGAGTACTCCCCCAACCCCGCTCAGTGATCTTGAGTCAAGGTCAGGGACTTAGGAAATTTTTGTCTTTTTTAAAGTTTTGTAATTGCAAACTGATTCATAATGCTTTGCAGAGATTTAGTTTATACTTGAACTGATGTTAGACTCTTTTTTGAGTTTTTACAGAACACCTTATACTTACCCCACTGGATGACCTTGAAGTCAAGGTCATCGACTTAGAATTTTGTCTTAAAGATTTTGGTTAAAGTTTTATATTTATGAAGACATAATTTCACAGTGCCACGATGATGGACTCAGTTGATACTAATACTTGGACTGATGTTAGATAATGGTTCAGGGTTTTGATACATCCTAGCCCCCCCCCCCCTCCCCCCACCTCTCCCCCTACCCGTCAGTTTTTTTACCTTAAGCTCATGGACTTTGAAATTTCATTTCATTTATTTTATTTTAATTTTATTTTAAGACTTGCATGTATTTCTGAGATAGCTTTTGTTTATAAATGTTTTTTCATTATGGACATGCTTGCATGAAGTTTTATGCATAGCATTCCCAACCCCTCCCACACACACACACCCTACTACCCCCACCCCGTACCCCCTACCCGTCTGTTTTTTTACCTCAAGCTCATGGACTTGAAATTTCATTTCATTTTTTTATTTTAATTTTATTTTAAGACATATTTCTGAGATAGCTTTTGTTTATAAATGTGTTTTCATTATGGACATGCTTGCATGAAGTTTTATGCATAGCATTCCCAATCACCCCCCACACACACACACCCTACCCCCCCCCCCCCCCCCAACCCGTACCCCCTACCCGTCTGGGTTTTTTTTACCTCAAGCTCATGGACTTTGAAATTTCATTTCATTTTTTGTTATTTTAATTTTATTTTAAGACATATTTCTGAGATAGCTTTTGTTTATAAATGTGTTTTCATTATGGACATGCTTGCATGAAGTTTTATGCATAGCAGTCCACACCACCATAGCGGCTGTGTGATGAGCAAGCACCAATTCAGGCGAGCTATGCTGTCAGGCGACAGCTCTTGTTAATTTTTGTCTTTTCGAAAGTTCAGTTCAGTTTGAATTCTCCTAACGACGTTCCTCAAGTGGCTCAGCGGTACGTAACCATAGCCGCACACACTTGGCGCCGTGTGTCCGTCCAACTTTTCGAAAGACCATGTGCGTTGAGCTTTATTCTTCAATGGGCGAGTTCGATTGGCTACTCGTATTGGCTATCGTTCTGGAAGAAAATGGGTCGTTTCGAGCCAGGGCCGTCGGGACTATGACCATTTAGTTCTTCATCCGTTTAGACATATGAGCAAAAATACAAAAATAAATCGTTATTTATGGGGAATGACGTACGTTCATGGGTCGGATTTTTGCATTAGAACCTGCTAAAGTTGGACTTGCTAAGCAGCGCGCCGATATAACGACGCAGAACCGAAACGACCGGATTAATTTAAAACGTGTATTCGAGGGGTTCTACTAAAGACAGAAAAGGACTTTTTCCACCGAAAAGGACCGAAAAGAACTTTCGGGCATTTCTAAACATAATTTTCTAGAACATTAAAAGAAAAATGCCCTTTTCGGTGCCCGAAATTCGGCATTTGCGATGTCCTTTTCGGTACATGGCGTCTCTTCACTGACTAGAAGTGGAGTCCTTTTCGGTGCTGTAATTTTTTGGTAAAATTTAAGGATGAAGATACTACAATTCACAAACTTATTATTCGAGCGCTGATTACTATCATGATGGTATCAAAATTTCACGATAATTTCACTCGAACGCACCCATTGTTGACAAAAAGAATTCGACCAATAGTCGAAGTTTCTAGAAAAATACTTGGGAGAATTTAAAATGAAAGACGAATTTAATTCCCAAATTCTTTAAATCTACGTGAAACTAAAACACACGCTAACAGAAATTATAAATGATAGCAATATGCGAAAGAACCAGTATAGAAATTACGCTTGAAAATGCCATCAATTTTGCAGTTTATGCGTTACTTCGTTTATTTAGTATTATAGATAAATACAGCCTCAGGGGACATAGAGTTTAATGAAAATGTTTTCTTGAATGGAATCAGTCCTCAGCGATTAGAATGCAGTGACGTCAGATTTCAGATTAACTTTCGAGATGGCACTGAACTACTTTTGTATTTCCCTCCAACCTGTATGATTAAATTATTGTCATTGTTCAATTCAAACTGGGATGGCTAGAATGATGCCTGGTTGTTATTTGATGTTAAACAGTGACAGATTTGGAGACAGAAACTGTTATATAATTAGAGCCGCAGCATGTGCGCCCAGCGAAGGCTTAGATCGGCCTTGGCATCCGCCCAGTCTTTTCAGAGTCTTGGCTGTCCGCATGGAGCTAGCTTAGGCCCTTAGCTACTTTAAGCGCACAGCAAAGCTCACAGCAAAGAGCCCAATTAAACTGGATGGTTGCCCAAGCTGATCGGAGTCTTCGCTAGGCGCACATTCCACTTTGTTTATTTTCTCGTGTCGCTGCTCATTTAATATTTGCCAGAAATTATATGCCAGTCAACAAATGACGTCCTGGTATTTGGAAGTGGTATTTCAAGAAATAATAGCCAGTGAATTGCGTGTTTCTTGTTTTTCTGAGAACGATGTGATTAATTTCTGATCAGTTGTTTCGAAATTGACATGAATTGTGATGTGCAAGGAGATCCGACTGGATGAGAATCAGTTCAGTCACTGTTTATGAAACAATAACTTTAGAATAAAAATGAATCTCATATCTGAGAAATCAACACTAGGTTGTTTAAAGTTAGGCGAGACTACACTGTAGTCGGTTCTAAAGAGGGGGTCACAACATATATTTTATTGAGAAATATGGAAAATTATACCTAAATTATCCCTGTTAACCGTTCGTATCTGGAGCACTGTGAGAAGAAAGGAGAGATCAAAGTTATTGCATTAAGATGTATTAGTGCATCTCCATGTTTTCCGCCATTTTACAATAGGGGACACCTTTTGTGACTTCCTGTTTTCTTTCTTAGAAGACGAACCCCTTTCAAAAGGGATCTTTTCTTAAAGGAGAGAAATTGCACATAGACTTGACCCCAATTAAAAAGGGAGACAAGATGAAAATGGCAGGATTGCTTCCCCCGAAATTGTACCTTAATAGTAACTCCGATTGTAGAAAACGACTGTTCATGTTTCCTAGGCCAAACCAGGTCCCGAGGTTATAAAACTTGAGTACATTCGCAAACTCAAAATAAAGCACACTGATTGGCTGCTTCCGAGCGCATGCTTGGAAACTGCCAATCAGAGTGCTTTATTTTGAGTTTGAGATTATACTCACGTTTTATAACCTTGGACCCTGGGTGGTGTACCAAGACGACATGCAACATCCCAGTATATACAAATATAACGGTAACCTGCTATCAGGGTTTCAGATATTAATCTCTGCTAATTAGAATCGCACAAGTTTGATATGTTTAACGAATCGTTCACATTCCAACGCAGTGCACAAGTGTGCATTAGAATGAAGTGCATTTAGGTTGCTTCTGAAGGTGCTTCCGTGCACTGCACTTTTTCGATACTATTTTACCAGGAAAACCATAACAATTAGCGTTGCAAAATGCACACTACTTGTATACTCTTCGAAGGAAACTGACAATAATAATACGGACAACCATGGCTAAAAATAACTTGATCATGGTCAACGATAGAAAGATGAGTACTCAGTACAACCCGAAGCCAAAGCAAAGAAAATTACGTGTACTACGGTGTAGTTTGACCGCGATTGGCCCTACCAGAGTCAGGTAGTCAGGTGTCAATCTTCCGTAACAGATATAGGAGGGTGAGATCATTTAGTCTGAGGCCCTAATCAACGTTGTGAAACTGAAGATGTCAACCGTGATCGGGCTTATCACAGGGCATGCGGTTTGTCGCAAGGCATTTTTTAAAATACCATTTCTGAAAGTTTCCTAAAATTAGTTTCGCTAATTACATGTCTGAAATATTTAACAATTAAAATCTTAAAAAGTTCCTTCAAGAGCAGAGAATACATACAGAAGTAGGAACATGGGCCAGGCTACGTAGTTTCGGCGAATAAAGCCTCGTCAGTGACCCTGACAATATCTGGTGACGAAATCAGAAAAAAGCATTCTGTAATTTCTTAATTTCAATTGGGTAGTCGATTCAAAGACTGAGCAGTCGATTCAAACTCAGCGTAAAACTTCTTTTCCAGTAGGCCTTTTTTGAAAAAGTGTTTTCAAGCAAACAGATACATTATGTATCAGTTCTGAATGTAATCTCCTTTTCAAACATGTTTTGACCATGATTAGATACGGTTGGTTGGTGTATCAGGGATACAAATACGCAAGGTCATGACTTCCATAACCTTAAGTTAATAATCTCATTTCAAGAACAAGATTAGATTCGTAAACTGAGAGGAGTAGGCCTTGAAACGTATCAGAGAAGCAACCTACGACGCTCTAGGAACTACTCGTTTAAATATCACTACATTGTACTGAATCAATATTCGACGTTTCAGATTATACCAAATTGTTGTAAAAGCTAATTAGAATCAGTAGTCTTGCCGAGTAGCTCTGTCCGGTAAAGCAATAAAGTATAGACTATATGTTGAAATATAGAAAAAAGTAAGTTTATACGTACCTTGTTGGTAATGTATCGTCCCTGCTTGCAAAAGCTTCATTTCCTTCATGGTTGAATCTCAGGTCATTGCTTCAAGGTTGACTCTCAAGGCATTGGGCGATTAATTTAGAAAGTAATTAAGGAATTTCGTGGTACAAATGTACTAGTAAACATATTGTTTTTGACATGTTTGTGACAAGTTATATAAATGTAGCTAATGGCGTTGATATTTTGCCAGTTGCATACATGTACATGAACGTATAGACAGCTGACTCGAGGTATGAACCTGATGTTTTGATTTAAAATAGTTTCATCGTAGAGTTGATCGGATAGGTTCCTTCAAAATAGCATATCCGCACTGAAAACAACAGTTTCTCACTAACGTTCGTAAGTATATTAAAAAAAAAACGCTGAGTCCCCTTCGCATCTGGAAGTACTCAAGTACTGCTCAAGAATGCACGACAATCCGTATTATGAGGCAAAGCAGCTTTAATTTAAGAATTAAACGTTTTACCCGCTACCCGCTAGTAGTGGACAAATAAACGTTTTACCCACTACCCGCTAGTAGTGGACAAATTACATGTACTTGGATACTTCTTGAGACAATATTTTGAGCCGTGACACGACAAAACTAACAAAGTGGCATGTACATCCAACGAAGATTCAGATCAGCGTGGGCATCCGCCCAGTCTGATCAGTCTTTGCTGTGCGCATAAGGGTAGCTAAGGGTCTAAGCTATTTTCATGTTGGCAGCGAAGACTCTGATCGGACTGGATGGATGCCACTTTGTTCGTTTTGTCGTGTCGCGTCTCAAACTACGGCAACGGGATATGGGGCATTTGTAAAATATACTTAGTAAAACAATTGAAGGATTCTGTCATATTTGTGATGCCCAAAAAGTATGTACAAAATGTGGTATGCAAATATGTAATAGTACTGGGCAATTGCAAATAAAATGTCACTTCAATTAATGCCACACTTCAGAGGTTACAGTACAGTATCTCTCCAAATATACTAACCCCTACTGCAAAACTTTACAGACTATTAAAGTTGGTTTAAAGCCCGTTTTCTGCATGTAATCCCAAAAAGCAAATTGCCTGATCATTTGAATGCCTCTTACAATACTCAGATGCCAACTATCATGCTGCTGGTTGCAGTTAAACTAGGAAACGTCTGGAGCACTAGCAGGGTAGCCATGATTGTACACCTGCAATTTCTCTAATTCATTTATTGTGTCGCTAACGTTACAGGGGTAAGACGACCTTCTAATGGTACACTATCCTACTCTTTATACGAGAATACGCAACAATATAGCGATTGGTATGCATGTTTGTGAATTTATGCTGTGGGGCTTATGCCATTTGGAGCGGTACTATACAGAAACCACTTAAGCGTGTCTTTAATTAGACATCTACAATTGCAAATTCCCAGTATTACTAAATGTATGCATATCAAATTTTGTAAATATTTAAGTAAAAAATAATCATATAATTTTAATATCCTTCAATTGTTTTTCTAAGTATAGATAATTTCAGGTTGGATTTTGGAAGGACTTTGTTGTCCAAGGAAACAACTTTCACGAAAGCTGTTCCTCTGTGTAAAAAACGGCGGGAAAACGTAAAGGTACGCTCGTACAACATGGTCGACATGTAAGAGCAATCCTTTTGAGTGCATAGTGGAATACCACCAGTGCCTTAGACCAGAGTCATACATGTATCTGCATATTTTTGGAGTATTAGAAATCCAATTTTTTTTTGCCTAAAATGAAGGTTTTAGCTCATGTAAATATAGATCAAATGGCATCGTCGTTTGAGACAGCCGGTCCAGACTTTAGGACCTTCATTTGTGACAGTTTTTTTTATCATTATTATTATTATACATGCGCATCAAATATGGGAGTTTAAGTGAAGAAAAGCAAGAAACACAGTAACTTTTAAGCAAACCGTTTGAAACAAAAATGTAAACAAATTCAGCAGATAAAGCTACCTTTAAAGCGCTTAGGAAAGACTGCTCAGACTGAGCTGATGCCCAGGCTGATCTGAGTCTGCGTTGGGCGCATAACCACATTGTTGGTTTTCTCGTGTCGCGGCTCATATATGATTTTCGAAGAAAAACAGATTCGCAGAACTGACAGCAGTGTTTTAATCTCAAAGGATCTACTTTTGTCTTGTTGGTGCTTTAGTGATAATGCCCGATAAAGAGTTCAGTGCGTTCAAAGTATTTTTCTTGTGTTTGGTTCTGTAAGTTGACTATGAAAATAAACATCCAAAGTTAAAAACATGAACCACGTCACGAGGGGCTGGCTGCGATCGGGCGATGGTGCTGGGTAACTTTCAGTGACGGGGCGTCCTACTAATCGGGATAATAGTAGGACAAGAACATACTGGGTTTGCAGTTGGTGCGGATGAGGCTTGTTTGGCTATTTTGTCTCTCGCTTGTCATTTCTTTTCTCTTTCTCCCTCTTTCTGGGAGACGGCTCGATATAGATTGAAATACTGTCTCAAAGGGCCGTTAAAACAAAATAGCCATTCAACCAACGACAGTGCGGGGGAGAACCGTATTTATTCGGCTATAAAACTAGGCTTATCTGAATTGATTTTATTAAATTTTGGTATAAGTTGAGATTCCCCTTCAAAAACAATAAAAAAGCTAGTCTAGATTCGTCTTTAAAGAAAAGACGGATATGAACTATCCATATGTATAGTATGTATATTGGATCGAAATGTAGCTGTAATTGGAAACTTCCATTGTCCTGATATGACTGAAATACATGTACTGCTGAAAAGGTCCGAATAAGACAATAAAAAGGTCTTTCTACCAAATATATTCACTTTGATATAGGAGCGGCTGTAGCGTAGTGGATAACACTCCAGACTACCAATCCAGGGATCGCAGGTTCGATCCCCCGCTTCTCCGGTCTTTCGGATGAGACTTTAAACCGAGGTCCCGTCTCCATATGACCTCGTTGTTGGCGGGACGTTAAACCCGAGTTCACTCACTCACTTTGATATAAGCGATTGATGCTCTTCAATTGAAATCAGATGATCAGACACAAACAAATCATGCCAGAATGATATTTTTAATGCTTTTTTGGGTATATACAACCCGCCATCAATCTGGCAAATGCAAAATACAAGCATAAAAAAGATCTTTATGATGGCTGGATATCTTTTCTTCTAGACAGACGTCTATAGTGTCAGTTTTACATTATGTATACTATCTACAAGGTATACCTATGAATTATTACAAACTAGTGTTGTGATGGATGTGTTGAGCATTTCCCAGCTTGATGAGTTGTGATAGTCAAACTTCTTGACCAGGCGACCTTTTCAAGTGACAGAAATTACGGTGACCGATGTCTTTTTGTGATTTTTCTGAATTTTTTTCAGCCAAAAAATACGACACTCGTCTTTCATAAATAAAACATAACAGAAAAGATAAATGGTTAATAACTTTAAAATTGAATAAAATGATAAGTAAATAAAATTAATAGTTTATAGTATTTAACAATAAAGTAGAGCTACTGTGTATAGTGTTGATTTCTTATTGCGTCACAGAGCTTTGCACTGCAAAAGCTCTTCAAAAATTTTCAGTAAAGATATGAGCCTGACACTTGGTTTAATGCATACTAGATGACCTAGCGAATCATTGACTAACGCCTTCGTTAAGCTAACGATGCTTTGAACAACTCGGCCGTGTTGTACATCTGAACACCGACGTGAAATTAGGGGATAACTGTACTCAAAATTGTCATTTTGGGAGGTAAATCGTCGGTTTTATGGTCGGAAATTTCATTTTACCTCCCCAAATGACAGTTTTAAATACAGTTGTCCCCATTCTAATGCACTTTTCATTTTTTACCTTTTAAAGGTGTGTTACATGTACACTGCACCCATAGCAAACACTTTCAGCGACATAAAACCAGACGCCAGCCAATGTGAAGCGACGTTACGTATTGACGTTTGGTTTCAGACAGTATATCGTAGGATATACTGTCGCAAATTTATTTTTGACGTTATCCAATCAGACGTCGCGTTACATACGTAAGTGCATAAGAATAAAGTTTATATAGCTTAGGTCATGAATGAAAGGGGATGAGTGTTTAAGTAGTTAACGCTTGCTCTGATATCCTGTTTTCCAGTATATTACTTGGAAATATGTGTAAATGAGTCGAAAATAAAATATTGTTTAAACCAAATGAAAGAGGCTTTATGCCATGAACACAAAATTCGTTAAATGCCCTCATCAAGAAGAATGATTTACAGTCTGAAAACCGTGTCTGGGACTGCATTTTATCAAATACTCTATTTTTGTTTCATAACATATTGCCGTAAGTCGAACGGCAAACCGAAATATGTGTGCGCACAGAACTTTAAAATTCATATCATAGCTACCATGCTGATTCCGTCATTAACTTATCAGCAACATGCTTAAAATACAAGATTAATTCTCAGTTTTGATGATTTCCTAATTCCTTTTTAAGTGGTGTGAGAGAATCTGACAGCTGGATTTTTTGTACCAGATAATAAGATGTGTCTGATTATTGAAACTTACATTTGTTATATATTTATAGATTAAATAATAAATACTTATATGTTTTTGCAGCAAGGGCCGAACCCGGACACGTTCTTGTTTCTTCAAATGGCATTCAAACACTGTTTTATCAGAGTAAAGGATTGATCATTAATTACATTCTACTTCAAGTTTTCCGCAATTAGCTATTACCAAGACCATTTGAAAGTAAAAATCTCGATAAAAGATACATGTATTTGAGATTAGAAAAATTCTGGTAGTGTTTATGTTAGAGATGGGTATCAGGCATTTTTTTATTGTTTTAGAAATAAGTTTAAACTTGTGTTTGTTTTCAGAACAATAAGAAGTCACATGGCAAATTCGTACAAAAAAAAAAAAAAAAAAAAAAATCAGACGTCTGCAAAAATCCGTTAATCTGTACAGAAAGTCGTAATTTTTAAGCCAGCGTTAACTGTAAAGTATGAGTATAATTACAGCAGTTTAGCCGTTAAGTCGAGAGTTAATTGAAAGTAAAAGAAGAGGCACGAGACCTGTCCGCGTACATAGAAGTTCGCCCGGCAGCATATTCCTAGTCATATAACATTATTTACCAAAACTTTTATGTAAATTGGACGCGGATACAAATACACAAACCGATTCCGACGCCGTTGTGACTGTTGTTTTAATAGCTCTCCCTCTACTTCCGCACAGGCATACTAAAACTAATACAAAAGTTGATAGATGTCATCAATTCAATCTTATCTAAAAACTGTGAAATGAAGTAAAACAAGGTTGCTTATTTTCATTCATGATGCCATCGTTTGACGTTTCGTTCTAAACAAAGGGCAGATGGCAATCAGCTTTGCCCAATGACTTATTCAGTCAGGAAGTGCTTTTTTTTACTAAATCTTGTTGCATGACTATTGTAAATGTGTTATTAGTAGAGGGCCACATGGAAGATTAGTTTTTACTAAATGTGTTTTACCCTCTGAAAATAAAGTCGATTGTTATTATTTTTTTATTTTTTCATTCGGTTAGATAATAGTCAACTCTAGATATCTCAAAGTCGAATATCACCTCAAACTACTGATAACTTGATGTAAAATTTCTGGTTCCAGAAAATTTACTTTGAGATACTAATAGGTTGATATATCCGGAGTTGAAATGTAAATGTTTCCAAGCTCTAGTCTTTGGATATAAGTAGGTACTTAGAGCTATTGAGTTATATGGAGTTAGAGAAAAGAACGCAGGCCTTTGGATTGAGATGCTACCGAAGGTTACTGAACATTTCGTACAAGGACCATATAACCAATGAGGAGGTTCGCAGGAAGATCCAAGCAGCCATTGGAGAATATGATGAACTCCTTACGGTGGTTAAGAAACGGAAACTAAGGTGGTTTGGCCACGTCTCAAGGTCTTCTTGTTTAGCAAAGACGATTCTACTGGGCACAGTGAAAGGAAAAAGAAGAAGAGGGAGACAGAAGAACAGGGGGGGGGGGGGAAAGACAATATAATAAAGAGTGGAAGGGATGGATTTTGCCAGCTCAACTAGGGCAGCTGAAGACAGGACAGGGTGGAAAGGGATTGTTTCTAAGTCATCTGTGGTGCCCAAACGACCTAGTAAGGTTATGGGATAGAATAGATAGAGATATTAGTGTTTGTGATAACGAGAGTCAACTGTAATCAATCTAGTAGCTACTGAAAAATAACGAAACAAATTAAAAAGAAAAGGAAAGCTGCATATCAGCATGCATATTGTAAGGTAATGGAAGGAAATGTTTTGCTAAGGGCGATAATCTCTCTAATTACCTCAGTTTGTAAAATCTACATTTTGCATAGGTAGGCTAACGAAGTGACGGAGTGACATTTTCAGCATTTGCAGTTATTTTCAGCATTCCTACATGTATATCCCGACGGGCACACAACGCTGAACATCATAGACTGATTATGGATTCAACGTATGAACGTTGGATCAACGTAGATCCAAAGGTGTTTCAACTCTTGGTTCCTGTCGGGATGGGCCGCGTTGTGTTTCATAATGATATACGATAAAGTCCATAGCTATATACAGAAATTTTTTTTTCATGGGCCTGATGGTTTCTAGTAGAGTTTTAATAATAAATCCGACCATAATGGAAATAGGCTGGTTTTCAAACAACTACATCTAAAACCGAATAAATTTTAAATATAGGAGCGTATAATATAACAGCTCTGAAAACTACGTTTCAGTCTTGGCCACCCTTCTAGAAATCCTCAGGAGCAGCTGAAGGCAATCAAACGGTAGACTTGTGCCAGCATAGTCTCTTATGTGCTTTTTCTATAAAACTGTACTGCGCAAGCTAATTTCTAGATCAGTGCTTTTCTACTTGTTTGAGCAAATCTTACTATCTTTCGTGCGCTCAGGATGTCTTTGAAATGCATATCTTTTTATATGTTTGTTTAATGAATAGCTAATCTTGGATGGAGTTAGCTTCTCTGACCTCTGCTTGAACCAAGTAATCTATTTAACTTAGCTTTGCTATTCGTATAACAGAAAATAACTATAAGCTTTTTTTGTTGTGCTTGTGTTCAAGCGGCCATGCCAGGACCCACATGTCCGCGGTGTACATGTTTGTAGGTGTGTGATCCATTAAGTATAACTTATTTTATAAACATGAATTGGTTCGGCTCGTTTAATATATACGGTACAGGAAGGTTATTAGGTCTGTATACTGTCTCACAATTTATTTTCCATATAAGAATCTAAGTGAATGAAAGTTCAAAGAGGAAATTCAATATGGGTTTAAATTATGGTTGGGTCTGGTGAAGACATTTCATATTTATTTATCAGACTTGTTCGACTGAACTTAGTTTCTTGTATTTCCATTAATTTTGCATCAGAGACAAATAATGAACTTGATATAAACCACGTAGATTAGTCCATGGTTATTAACGCATTTATGCTTAACGTACCATAAAATGGGAGAATGTTGCGTCTGATCTGGGTCTAAACTTTGCATAAAAGTGACAGCGATTTCCTTTAAAAGGATTAAAATAAATAAACAAATTCATCAGATGACACATGGATAGATCCATCCAAAGTATAGGGATAGAAGATAAATGATAAACGTTTTTCAAATAGGCAAGTCGGTGAAAAAGAAGCACGGACAAACAACACATTCTGTGGCGTCACGCCCCCAACCCCCGACTCCCCGAACCTGATTGGATTTTTCATTATCACCCACCAATCGCCAGTCGTCCTGATATGACTGAATTATTGTTGAAAAGGACGTAAAATCGCAAGTCATCCATTCATCATTCCATGACGTTGCCAGTTAGTTCGTCTTGACCTGATGCTAACTAAGCTAATTCCGTATGTAATATACACGTATGCACTTTCAAATTGCTCCCATAAGGAATATTTTGCATAGAGGATAAAGCCAGAAGACGATTTATATACAGAAAAGTCTCATTTCAAGGTTATATACCATCCGAATTGCCTTGTTATGTCACAAAGTCGGACAGTTTTGTCATTACAGTTTTCTTGCATAAGATGGAGCTTAGTCTACTGTAAAATATCGTCTATCATCGTCTTTCTGAAAGGAAAACATAACCATTAAATCTTTGGAATGAAGAAATATGAATACTGTAAGAACAGCACACGTTCAAAACTGGCACTGACGTACAATTAGCGTTTCATGTGTTTAATGGCCATATCAACTTTGGAACTTTAAACTTTATTTTTATTCGATTACGTAGGCAGTTCGGACGCTGGCGTTCTGTGGTCTGCGTGGTATGGGAACCCGGAGATATCATTGATTGGCTGGGAGTTCACTACCATTTCACACGTTGACGCTGGATATCGAACCTGGGCCACAGCGGCGCGACATACATGTATCTGTGCACTATACACGCCTCTTGTAAACTCTGTTTATAAACTGTTCGAATATAAAATAACAAGGAAAGAAAGCCCAATGTTTACTTTCGAAGAATGTTTTATTATCGTAACTATCCACAACATTTGTTTCGATACCGTGTAAAATAATAATGATAATTAATCATATGACGTCGCATCTGGAATGTAATAAAGCCATGCATTAAAAACAATAATCCACTAGTGGATTAAATATGCAAATTACGTCGTAACGTTATGCGTTGACGTCCATAAAACGTCGCGTTTTTCTAATGGCGAAATCGTGACGTTTTAGTGCAAAATTTAGTAATAAAATGCAATTTTAGTGTCATATGATAAATAAAATCTTGCATTCGTGCTCTCAGTTGTATTATTAAAATTTATTAAACTCGTTGGGGAAAACCGATAAGATGCTCGGCACAGCCTCGCATCTGATCTTTTTCCCCAACTCGTTTAATAAATTCATAATACATGAGCACTCATGTAAGATCCTCTATAAGAATAAGAAGAAAAAGACAGTTCCTCTGGAAAAGCATGTAGATGCTACTTTCATCTTTGTAGGAGAAAATACATTCGTCTAGAGACAAATTCCTTCCATTTTGGAAGGATTTTATCACCCAGGCCCCGAGGTTGTAAAACTTGAGTACATTCTCGAACTCAAAATAAAGCACACTGATTGGTGCTCGGAAGCAGCCAGTCAGTGTGCTTTATTTTGAGTTTGAGATTATACTCAATTTTTATAACCTCGGGCCCAGGAAAGCAAACAGAAAAGCAAAAAAGCCGTTGCCTTTCGGAAGAAAGGCAGACATTTCGTACCCTTAAGTCCTTGGTTAACTTCACGAATTCGGCATTAATGGACTCTAATAATTACAACTTCTGTATTAAATGGAAAATGTCTGAAAGCCCAAAACATACCGAGAGCTGCAATTTTTATGGCGTGTAGACAAAATCCAATTTAAACATTGCCTAGAAGATATATCAATTGGACTATACGGGGCTGTTTTAGCTATTGTAAACTGCTATTAAACTTAATATGTTCATGCATATTGCTAGAATATGAATGCCATTCTTGTTTTTCCAAGTGTGATTGGTAGATTTTCACAACAAATTCATATAACGATAATGTTACTAACGTTAACATACAGGAAGCAAAGAATGCCCTTGTGAGTACAGAAAAGAAATCTGTTCAGTTACTAAAGGCTTTTCTTTGGCACATTTGGTTGTGAGTTAATCGTATTTCAAGTAAATTTATTTTGTGATATCAGTCTTTTAAAATGAATTCCGACTTCGAGACATCGAGAGCTCACTGCATTAATAGCTTGAGCATAATTTGCATTTTCAGAATGCATCGTGACTAAAAACCTTTTACGGTTTTCACACGGCACAGCTTCAGCAATCGCAAATATTTACACTTGCCACTATCTTCCCTTAGGTAAACAATATAGAGCAACTGCCTTCATACACCGATGAACGACAGTTGATCATGTGACGTTGTTGTCAAGCGACGTCTAAGGTAAACTCTTGATTGGTCCGCGTAACGTTCGATTGACGCCACGTTATGGCGACGGCTGTTTAGCGTAATGGCGGAATACGTCGTTTCTGTCTCTTTTTCGACGCATATTTTGCATATTCTACATTAAATTACCACGAAAACAGCACAGGAAGGGTCTAGAAAGAAAGTGTAAATATAAGAATAGAATCTTGATTTTTCAGCGTTCATCGTGTGAAGAAGCCAGTGGTCGTCGCTAAAATTCTATAAGAAGCGCTTCGCGCTTCGTGGAATTTTAGCTGCGCCCACTGGCTTCATCACACGATGAACGCTGAAAAATCAAATTGCAATTCTTTAATAAAAACCACAAATGAGTTTCTTTCAAAGCAATGAAAACATTCAAAAGAAAGAAGGTGGGTCAGACAACGTAGTTTTGGCTAATAAAGCCCCAGCAGTAACCCTGTTATGGTCTGGCATCGAAACCGGAAGGGAAGCACACTACTGTAATTTGGTACATTTTAAACACGCAGTCAAACTACCTTTGATACTGTAGATAATATCTAAAACGGATCAGTTTCAAGCTGTATTTCTGCCTTAATTGAAAGTCGAATGGTCTCCAAGCGCCAGGCCGCGTAGCGCAATCGGTAGGGCACCTGACTCGTAAGTCAGAGGTCCTGGGTTCGAAACCCGGTCTGGCCACATTCTTTCGTTTCTCCTTCCGCTGATTCAAGAAAGGCAGTTGTCAGTTACTGGCGAAAGTATGCGCACTTACAACTGGTTAACAGCTTAGGGGGTCTAAGCCTGCCCAGGAACAGAGTGGTTTGGTTAACTACCGTCCCGACATAACCATAGCTGTTTACCGAGGACGTTAAGCATCAAATTAATCAATCAATACATGGTCTCCAAGATGTAACTAAACAGACGCTGATCAAATAATCATGGCTACCGTTATACCTGACGATCCTTGAAGGTCTTAGTGAGCAAAGAATGATTAACATATTTTCCGTCTAGAAGTTTAGATTATTTTACTGAAAACTACTTTTACGTTGCCAGACAAATATTGAAAACAGATGAAAATGCTAAAGAAGAAAGAGGCTACAGTTTTTCTCGCAAATTAATTGGTGTAATAATTTCACAACCATCTGGTGTGCAGATCGACAATGTAATTATTGAACATGCCAAGTAAAATTTAGTTAATGGCACAGTCAGTAATCATGATAACGAGAAAGAATGGAATTTATTGTTTCTCCTTAAGCAGCTTCTCAGTTTGAATCCAATAAAATAGATTCTGCAGAAAATCCGATTTCAAAGAACAGAACACTTTCTAAGAAAGCAGTTGCCTTTTGAATCTATCGACTTGCGACGGATTCTAAGGAATTCTTTGTAGCTTCTCCAATACCTGAATAAACTTGTTTTAGATTGATGAAAGCAAATAACTATATTTGACATTGAACCATATTGTTTGATCTCCTGATTCTATTGAATTAATGCGCACAGGTCTGGTTCTCAGTAACCATCAGGGCTAGAGATATACCGTACAAAGCAGAGTAAAAGGAAACCACGATTGTTCCCATCAATGTTATCGATAGTCAGAACTAATACAGGAGGGTGACGTCATTTAGTCTGAGACCCGACTGACCTGGTTCGACTCAACCCTTAAAATGCTTGATGTCTCATATGGGCAAGATAACCATTATCTATTGTTTCCCTACTATGCACAACTCCAGACAGTGCATGAATCCATTCCTGACACACGCCGCGCATTTTCTCCGCAACTAGGCTTATGGGTAATGGCGGCCTATCAACGTACTGCGCGCGCATCTAAACTCGTCTTATCTGAATTCAGTTCGCTGGCACTCATCAAATGCATGGGCGGCATGGATGTCGACTCACACGAGTCTTCAATGGAAGTTGCTATTACCATCGGTGGTGCAATTGAAAAGACGAAAGTAAGCCGAATTGGTCTCCTGGGGCAGTATTTATAAAACGACTTAAGTGGTTGCCATGCTGTTGCTAAGGCTAAATTTCTATGACGGAGATCCCATACAACTATGAAATTTACTCTGGAGGAACAGTCTGAAAAAGACTGTTCCTCCAGAGCAAATCTCATAGTTGTAGGGAATCTCCTTCATAGAAATTTAGCCTTAGCAACAGCATAGCAACGACTTAAGTCGTTTTATAAACATTGCCCCAGGCGTAGATGTGTGCTTCATGGGTTTGTTTGTATCAGTCTAAAGCCCGACTCGCTATCCTACAATCCTGCAATTGAAGAGGTAGCAAGGCTGACAACCTTGATTGGGTTATTCACTGTGTGTGCAGTTATGAGAGTACGCTTGTCTGCGTGTTAATATGAACATTTGCTATCAGCACAAACGCTTTAAGACTTGCGTTTTTACGTCCTTTTCAACAGTATTTCAGTCCTATCAGAATGATGTGAGTGTGATGAATGAAAGGCTGTGTTCAGTGGAACACTGCTTACGGTTGACGAGATTTCGCCTCCAGCGCAACTCAAATCTGGGACCGCTGGATCAGCAGACCAGCGATTAATCCACTGAGCTTCCGGGACTCCTCATACGCTATAAGGCATACTCTGTCATGGCACGCCTAATATAAATTCAAATGAATTGTATCTGAATTGGCTAATAAGACTGTCATCTTCATTTACTGTTCTTTTATGCAGTTCTGGGATATAGTGACATTGAAAACTCATTCGCAAAGATTACTTTAAATGGACAAGTAGAGCAAAATGGAGTCGACTAAAGAAAACAAGGTTGATTTGCATTTGTCACCGTCATCCATGGTAGTTGGAATATTCAAGAGGAACTTTGTGAGACACTTCAGACAGACTTGCTCAAGTCTGCGTCTACATTCTTTTAGGTTGTGCAGTATTATCTTGTCCATTGAGATAATTGAAGATGATTTTATTTCTTAAGAACAGTTAGTGTTGTGTGTAAATAAAACGAGTCTTTCTAATATTCATTTTTAAAGTTAGTATTTCGTATTTGGATGGATGGTACGGCCCTTTAAGTTTTTCAATCATATCGAGCCGACTGAATTGTTATAAAGAAAGGCTGTGTTTACTTAAACCCCGTTTACGGTTGCAAAGATTTCCGCCTTCAGCAGAAATGGAACCGAACCGCTAGATTAGCAGTTCAGTTTTAACCCATTGTGCGGCAAATATATGTACTGCAGATGCTCTGATAACTAGTGCTAAAGAAAATCACTGGATGAATACCATTATTTCATGAGATAACAAACATTGCGGGCGAAGAAGAAAACAACTGTCACTAGCAAATATTAGTTTCATGACAAAATGAAGTTAAAACCAATGTTTACATTGATCTGAGTCTCAGAGGATGTGTCTGTCTAAATGAATCGTCACTATAATGTTATATTGTCTGCGATGTCTGTTCTGGGCAATGCATGGAATATCAGGATGGTTACGAGGAAATATTATATATATCACACGGGACCAATAGATTTCATATTTGTCTAAAAATAGTGGTGTCGTTCCCATAGACACAAATGTGTGTAATTTTATGATGACAAAATCATGATTTACGATGCCGCTGTTCACGCCTTGTAAAGTTTTAACTTTTGTCTTCAGACTTGAAACATCATTTGACAAAACCAGCAAAGTGGCATGTGCATCCAGCGCAGACTCAGATCAGCCTGGGCATCTGCCCAGTCTGATCAGAGTTTTCGATGTGCGTTTAAAAGGTAGCCGTGGGTCTAAGCTAGTTCCATGCCGACAGCGAAGACTGTTCAGACTTTGAGGATGCCCAGGCTGATCTGAGTCTTCGAGTGGTGCATATGCCTCATTGTTGGTTTTGTCGTGTTGTGGCTCATTTTGAGAGTTCGATCAGTCGTTTGGCTGAGTGGTTACCTCTCTCGTAAATCAGGAGTCCTGCCAGGGTTGTGATTCTTCTCTGGCTTCTAGACTATTTGTAATGAAAAGGGCCGCAGTGTCTTATGCCATGTCAAATGTCGGGTGACATTTGACCGTTGACATTTCATTACACACAGTAATCATTCTCATTGTTGTTGAACTGGTGATACCCGAGGGGTCAGATAGTCCACCAGTAGGAATAGGAGTTTAATGGTTTAAATGTACTTACCAAAGTAAGTGCGATAGTGGCACATTTTTTACATAACTTCTTCAGTGTCGCAATGTTCCAGAAGTTTGGAAAGAAAATTACTAGTAATGATTTCAAGTCTCTGCATGTAGCACACAACGGTCGGCCAGGTAAATTTGGCTCAGTGGACGTTACATATTGTGACAGATGGAAAATGTTTTTTGTAGTTGTTTTTTTTTTGTATAATAAAGGTTTTGCCAAGACCTCAGGTTGTTTTCTTTTTTTTATGATTAATATTTCATTCTTCCTGTTAGCTTGATGCTTATCGCATTTGTTTTTATCGCATTTGTTTTTATTTAATAGTGTTACTCAGTATTTTTATGCCCCCAATTTCGGAGAAATTGTGGGGGCATATTGGTTTGGGCCTGTCCGTCTGTCCGTCTGTCCGTCCGTCCGTCTGTCCGTCTGTCCGTCTGTCATCTCAAGAACCGTAAGAGCTAGGAGCTTGAAACTATATACACATGATCAGTATGAAAAATAAGCGAATACGTGTTTTTTCTTTTTTCCGCGGGTCACATATTTCAAGAGTTATGCCCCTTTTTCGACTTAGCCTGTGGAACCTTGTGAACAAAATATCTCAAGAACCCCTGATGCTAGGATCATGAGGTTTTGCAGGATGAGAATGCCCAAGGTGTAGATGACCTGATTAACTTTTGAAACAAACTCGTGAATTTTTGACCGAGTTATGCCCCTTTTTCGACTTAGTGCATTGTAAGACTATGGAACCTTGTGAACAAAATATCTCAAGAACCCCTGAAGCTAGGAGCATGATTTTTTGCAGGAAGATACTGCCTATGGTGTAGATGACCTGATTAACTTTTGAAAAAAATTCGTGAATTTTTGATCGAGTTATTCCCCTTTTTCGACTTAGTGCATTGAGGCCTATGGTACAAAGGTACCCTTACATATAGTCAAGAGCAATAAGAGATAGGAACTTGAAACTTTATACACATGATCAGTATGGAAAATAAGCAGACTCGTATTTTTTTATTTTTCTGCCGGAAATGTATTTCCAGAGTCATGCCCCTTTTTCGACTTAGCCTATGGAACCTTGTGAACAAAATATCTCAAGAGCCCCTGATGCTAGGATCATGAGGCTTTGCAAGATGAGAATGCCCAAGGTGTAGATGACCTGATTAACTTTTGAAACAAATTCGTGAATTTTTGACCGAGTTATGCCCCTTTTTCGACTTAGTGCATTGTAAGCCTATGGAACCTTGTGAACAAAATATCTCAAGAACCCCTGAAGCTAGGAGCATGATTTTTCGCAGGAAGATACTGCCTGTGGTGTAGATGACCTGATTAACTTTTGAAAAAAATTCTTGAGTTTTTGATTGAGTTATTCCCCTTTTTCGACTTAGTGCATTGAAGCCTGTGGTACAAAGGTACCCTTACACATAGTCAAGAACAATAAGAGCTAGGAACTTGAAACTTTATACACATGATCAGTATGGAAAAAAAGCAGACCCGTATTTTTTTATTTTTCCGCCATTCATGTATTTCCAGAGTTATGCCCCTTTTTCGACTTAGTCTGTGGAAACTTGTGAACAAAATATCTCAAGAACCCCTGATGCTAGGATCATGGGGTTTTGCAGGATGAAAATGCTCAAGGTGTAGATCACCTGATTAACTTTTGAAACAAATTCTTGAATTTTTGACAAAGTTATGCCCCTTTTTCGACTTAGTGCATTGTAAGCCTATGGAACCTTGTGAACAAAATATCTCAAGAACCCCTGATGTTAGGAGCATGATTTTTTGCAGGAAGATACTGCCTGTGGTGTAGATGACCTGATTAACTTTTGAAAAAAATTCTTGAGTTTTTGATTGAGTTATGCCCCTTTTTCGACTTAGTGCATTGTAAGCCTATGGAACCTTGTGAACAAAATATCTCAAGAACACCTGATGCTAGGAGCATGATTTTATGCAGGAAGATACTGCCTATGGTGTAGATGACCTGATTAACTTTTGAAAATAATTTGTAAATTTTGGATTGAGTTATGCCCCTTTTTCAACTTAGTGCATTATTTGCCTATGGAAGCATGTGAACAAAATATCTGTAGAACCCCTGATGCTAGGATCATGATTTTTGCAGGTTGATATAGCCCCAGGTGTAGATGACCTGATTAACTTCCGAAAACAATTCGTAAATTTTTGACTGAGTTAAGCCCCTTTTTCGACTTAGTGCATTGTATGCCTATGGTACAAAGGTACAAGCATTATTGGATGAACCTTCTCTAGAGACAAGCATATGGTTGGGGGCATAGTGTTTCATAAACACATTTTCTAGTTATAGTTGATTCTGTATAGATTTGTAGGCATGCCTTGAAGAACAATGTTTGGCGGTTTTGCTTTAATTTAACAGTCAGATGGCAGTTATATGTTCGTTATACGTTCGCTCGTTGTCTAGCCCATGTCAAACACTGGTTCAGAAACATAAGGACAGCAGAATGTTTTCCTTATGGTCATATTTATATCGAACAAATTTCTTGGAACATGTTTATGGGATTATGGGGTCAAGCCTGTTTATATATTTTATATTCATTTTTGCCAGTAACGATAAAGTTCTACTCCAGGGACATTAGACTTAATGGAATCGTTATCTTGAACGAATTCAAGCTTCAAGCATTTGAAATATCATGACGTAGCTCGAGATTAAATTCTGACACAAATCATAAGTGCTGTCGTACTGCTTTCATCGAATTTTGAAATCATTTGGCAAAGGTGCAGATGCTTCCTGATTTATATGAGCCGCGACACGAGAAAACCAACAATGTGGTTGTGCGCCCAGCGCAGACTCGGTTCAGCCTGGGCATCCATCCAGTTTGACCAGACTCTTCATTCAGTGCTCAAAAGGTAGCTAAGGGTCTAAGCTATCTCCATGCGGACAGCGAAGACTTTGATCAGACTGGGCGGATGCCCAGGCTGATCTGAGTCTGCGCTGGACGCACAACCACATTGTTGGTTTTGTCGCGTCGCGGCTCATTTTATGTTATTGGTTATTGAAACTGGGGAACGCTGTAAATACTGCTTTTATCAAGCGTTTTTGTCAACCAGTTGTGTCGTTTCATTATTTCTCCCTGAAATTAAAAGTTGAATACCCGCATAAAGTTGTTTACTGGAAACATCGATATGGTCACGATAGAATTTTCAGAATTGTATCATCGAATAATTCATTCAGGTTAAGCAAAACTACTTCTTGAAATATTGGCATGAAAACGGTTGGGCCATGATCTAAAAAAGTACTTTTTGAATTATGGGCATGAAAACGGTTGGGCCGGGCCGCGTAGCGCAGTCGGTAGGGCGCCTGATTTGTATGCCAGAGGTCCTGGGTTGGATACTCGGTCCAGCCACTTACTTTCATTTCCCCTTTCGCTGATTCAAGAAGGGCAGTTGTCAGTTACTGGTAAAAGTAAGTGCACTTAGAACTGGTTAACCGCTTTTAAAGGAGGTCTAAGCTTGCCCAGGAATAGTGTGGTTAGGTTAACTGACCGTCTCGACATGACCATAGCTGTTTACCTTGGACGTTAAACAATAACACAACAACATCAACAATGAAAACGGTTGGTTGATTGTTTTGGGTTCAACGGCCCTTTGAGACAGTATTTCAGCCTATATCTGGACGTCTCTTAAAGTGAGAGAGAAAGAAGAGAGAAATGATAGACGAGAGAAAAATGTCCAAACAACCCCCACCCGCACCTACTGCAAGCACAGTAGGTCCTTGTCCTGCTTTTAGGACCGCCCAGTCTGATCAGAGTCATCGCTATCCGCATGGAGGTGGCTTAGACACTAAGCTACCCTTTAAGAGCTTAGCGAATAGTCTGATCAGACTGGGCGGATGCCCAGGCTGATCTGAGTCTGCGCTGGGCGCACAACCACTTAGTTGGTTTTCTCGTGTCGCGGCTCATTTCATGATAAACGTTGTGGTCAAGTTTGCTTTCCATACCTTCAAGTCGAATAGCATTATATTTTGGCTAACATTCTGAAAACGCTTTGATTTTTAATTTCCAATTTTGAATGTTTAGTATTCCCGGCAATAGTAAAGATAATGATGATAATAAGTACAGAACAATTTGAACAATTGAACAGATGACCATTTTCCTACTTGGCCGTCATATCTGACAGAATCCAGTTAAAATTGTTCGTGGGATAATATTGCATGCTTTGGAATTATTTCAGTGATTAATTTCAGTTCCTTTCCAAATATTTTTCATATTGCACTATATGCATCGTGGGAAACGTGGGTGACATTGATAAAAATGTCATAAATAAAGCCCATTTCATTGCTTAGTTCCTGACCAAACTTTGTATTCAAGGGAACCACATTTAACGATATCGGCAGTTGAAAAGATGACCTGCTGTGTCGCCATAAAACCAGCGATTCACCAGCCGACGATTTCCGGCAATTAAGTCGTTTACATCATTCTTGAATTAGCTGGGACATGTTTTTCTTCATGTTTGGAATTGCCTGACTGCAGAAGGAATATTTATAAGATAAATATATGATAAAACAGTTGTTATGTAATGCAAGTTTCCGCTTTGAAAATAATGCCGAAGATGCTAGAATGATAAGGCATGGTCCAAGCGAACTTACATTTTTGGATTGCATAGACAAATGAGCCGCGACATCACAAAAACAACAATGTGGTTGTGCGCCCAGCGCAGACTCAGATCAGCCTGGGCATCCGCCCAGTCTGATCAGAGTCTTCGCTGTCCGCATGGAGGTAGCTTAGACCCTTAGCTACCATTTGAGCTCTTACCGAAGACTCTGACCAAACTGGGCGGATGCCCAGGCTGATCTGAGTCTGCGCTGGGCACACAACCACATTGCTGGCTTTGTCATGTCGCGGTTCAAATTATAAAGTGGAGTGATGGGTTATGAAAATTACGGGGTCTCACTTGGAAATTTAAAACCAGGAGTGACAGACACATCTAAAGAAACAGGTAGGAGCCCGGAAAAATGTGGTCTGCATCTCGAAAAAGGAGAACAAACTTCAGGTATTGAGTTAATTAGAAGCCAGAACAAGATGTGATGTTTTTAGTTGCAATAACTATGTGGAAGTTATACACAGCACCGTCGCACCATCCGACCCCCCCCCTCCCCCACTCTCCCCACACCCCATTTGCAATATTCCTGGCTACTGCTTACGGTATATTATATGTGGCGTATTCTGGTGGTACTTTGCAGCTTTACGTGTACCTTTGATGGTCAACGTCTCTTCAATCATCTGATTATTTTGATAGGATTTGTCATGACATAAACACCCTTTAGCCGGTTTACACTAAGCACAGTTTTGCAGTTAGTGATCCGTTGGTCAATAACGTGTCGCTGACCTTTCAATGTATATTACGGCAAAGGTGTGACTTCTATGTTTTATAACGTGGTTTATTTCAAAGCTTTAGCCCACCCGAGGCGCGCTTCGTATTTTGCTTTGCAACCCGAGTAGACAGATATTTTGCCTTTTACTAAGGAGATAGATTTTGCTCACTTTTTTTAAATGTTTAAAATACAGTGAATGGGGTAAGCATTGGAAGTTTCCGCCCTAGAACGGACAACAGTTTAGAACTATTTGGGGCTTAAAATAGTTTCATACGTGCAGTCTCACACTCTCTTTTGGCGCAGCTTCTAATACAAGTTTGTTTTCGGTGTGCGTAGTGGCCTCCTAACATGAATAGTAAGACATAAAAATCATCAGAAAGCATGATGAAACAAAATTGAGAACTAAGTGCAGCCCAAAGCCAGAGAAAAGGGAAACACTAGTTGGGCCTCATTTGGTCCGATCATAGGCATATGTGGCCAACAACCGACCTTCTGTAACTTTAAGACCAGGCCCAGAGATTATAAAACTTGAGTACATTCTCAAACTCAAAATAAAGCACATTGATTGGCTGCTTCCGAGCACATGCTCGGAAGCAGCCAATCAGTGTGCTTTATTTTGAGTTTGAGATTATTCTCAAGTTTTACAACCTCGAACCCTGTAAGCGCGGCCATCCGAAATGCCACATTTTGCTGCATTAACTTTGGTGGGGGCATATTTATTTCTTTCTATTGGGTTTAATTATAACCATCCCTCAATAAAATGTCTCTCTGTAAGGCATCATTAAAACAAACTACGCCAGAAAGGATCTCTCTGTTGAGTTTATTGGTCACAATGTCCCTTTATAAACAATTACGTCCGAGGAAATTACCGTTTTGCAGACGTTGTCCATTTCACAGGAGATAGATCATGGTGAAACGTGTCGTCTATTCTGCTAAAATGACTGTTGTTTGTCTTTCCATTATTGATTTTGGGGAAAATCAGAAGCAAGACGCTAATACTGGTTGTTACTCTTAATGTCCTTAAGGGTAATAGGTTCACCTTGTCTTTTCTGCCATTGTTTACAAAGGGGAATAACTTTGTGACTGTTTGCTTCCCCTGGATAACAAGACCCTTCTGAAAAGGGATATACTCTTGAGGAAAAGAATTTCTCCTAGAGGAGCAAATTCTTTCCTTTAAGAATTGACCCCATTTAAAGGGAAGAAAAAGGGAAAATAGGAGAGAAACTTCCCCTGCAAGTGTTACAGTTCGCCTTTATGATGTGACGGCAGCGCATAAGAAAGATTCGACAACTCTTAGCATTAATCGTATCAGAGATAACATTTTATTGGGTTTATATGGGCTTTTCTGACACTTCCTGAATATTCAAAGTACAATATTCATTCGGTTATAAGACGGGGGTCTTCGACCAAAAAAGCCCTAAAATCTAGATCCGTCTGATGAGACGGATCTAGATTTTAGGGATTGGTTTGGAATGGAAAAACATTTTATGTCATAATTTATATGACAGATTCCAATATCTAAGGCCATTTTGAAGAGAGAAAATGACCCCATCTCATTTCCAAATTAATATGGTAAAGGACGATTCTGTATTAGTTTTGATATTCCAGTACCTAGTGTAGATACGATGATTCTTACTCTTTGGTAATAACAAACAAAGTGAGTTATCTTGATTTAATTGTGAAAGGACATTAAAGCCATACGAAAATAACATGACATATTATTGATGAATGAATCGGTGTTTTTCAAGAAGCCAGAAAATGTAGGGAAAATATCTTGTAACCTTTTGAACAGTAAGTGGCGAAACCATACTGGTCTGTATTTCCAAACTAAGAAAAGTGCAAAAATCTTTCAGCCACTGAAACAAGACAACTAAACCAGGAAGTACGTGTAAAACATAAGTAGAGGGGTCCTATGGCTGCTCTTTGCAACCCGTCCTAGAAGTATGTTAACTCTTACGTGTATTACTGCAAGGCCGGTAAATGATTCGAATGATTAGTTTATGAATAAAAGTTAAAAAAAAGATTGGCGACGTTTTGTTCTTCACTGTGTCATAGTAACCATTTTGCGATTTATCACCAATGCGAAGTTACAAGAAACTGTCAGCATGTTCAGCCAAAAAGGAAAGATGGTTGCAAACCGTATAACTGTAGATACCCTAGAAAGGCCACAAACACAAAGCACAACCTACCCAAGACAAAGAAGGGGGAAAAGGTTTGTCTGATATCGAAGATCAGCTGTTCCGTTTCGCTGATTGCAATCAGCAAAACGGAACAGCTGATCTTCGATATCAGACAAACCCAGTCCCACATAGAGGATCTGTTCATCAGTACATGCACAACAAACGTCAAAAGCCATATAAAATACATAAAACATCCATTTTACCTATTTCTGTTTTAAACAACAAAACATGTGACCATATTGCTTGAAATAGAAAAAAAACGTGATACACAGAAGTAGAAAACAAAAACTTGATACACATGTCAAAAGTTTCCATCCTGCAACTGACAGTAGCTTAAATTAACTAGTCTTATGCGCGTAACATACACTCCCTTTGGGTATAGCTACAAAGACAGTGGGTTACTGATCGGAGTTCGGACCTCCTAATTCATCAGTGATATATCACAGTAAAATGTGCCGCGACACGAGAAAACCAACAAAGTGTTGTGCGCCCACCAAAGACTCAGATCAGCCTGGGAATTCGCCCAGTCTAATCAGAGTCTTCGCTGTCCGCATGGAGGTAGCTTAGTCCCTTAGCTAACCTTTAAGCGCTTTGTGAAGAGTCTGATCAGACAAGCGTTTTTGGTTTTCTCGTGCCGCGGCTTATATGATGCAGCAATCCGAAGACGAAATAAAAGGGACAAAAGTAGTTGGACCACGATTTGCTGACCGAAGACAATGGTGGTCAGACGGGTGAGTCTAAATACCACAGACCACCATAGACCACCACAGACTACCACAGACCACCACAGACTACCACAGACCACCACAGACCCTACCACAGGCTACCATAGATAATAATACAAATTATCATATGCCTTCTAAAATAACATTTTGAAGAACAAAATGTAAAAAAATGCCAAAATTATAGCATCCGAAAACTTTTCTATGGACAGGAAAAATCGTGTTATTGTTAATTCTGTCTACTTACTCATCATATATATATGTACATAAAATATAACATAAAATTTAAAAAAAAAAAAATGTCAATTTTTTTTCCTTTTTTATATTCAGTTCTTCACAATGTTATTTTTGAAGATATTTGATAATCTGTACTGAGATCTGTGGTATGTACTGAGATCTGTGGTAGTCTGTGGTGAGGTCTGTGGTGGTCTGTGGTAGTCTGTGGTACATAATATATAACACCAAATTATAACAAAACACATTCTAAGAATTTAACAAATTTTGTATTTTTTATAATCTTCTCTTTAAAATGTTATTTTTGAGGGTGTATGATACTCTTAATTGTGGTCTGTGGTGGTCTGTGGTGAGGTCTGTGGTGGTCTGTGGTAGTCTGTGGTGGTCTGTAGTGGTCTGTGGTGGTCTGTGGTATTTAGACTCACCCGGTCAGACACCAACCGTCCTCAACAGATTCAAAGTCTGAAATCCAAATTCAGTAGTGTCTGGGATTCCTGCTCTTCGCGTAAACTGTATAAAATTTTGATGTATCATTAAGTGAAAAGTGCTATTTGTAAAATATAGTATTTGCTATTGATATGTCTCAAAGTATTTGCTTTTCATGCTGGCGAAAAGAAGTTGAAAATATACTGTGTGTTACTTTTACATGTACGTTTCCAGGTTTCTGCTCCTGTAGTTTCAGCTTTTGAAGACAGATCTCACCAGCAATTATAAATGAATTAGTAAACCTTCTAGATCAAGTGTTAAGCTTCTAAATCAAGAGTTCCTCGATAGGTTAACGACTTAGATCAACAGGGCATCTAAGATAACGGTAAATTGGTAGTGATTCTGTTTTGTGTATAGTCCGTTTACTCCCAAATGCAAACGGTATCCCCAATTTTTTCTCAGAATTGGTGAGACGTAGATGATTTGCGAATTGCTCATACATAACAAAATCATAATTTTGTAGAAATGTGAGGCTTTGCATAAAAAAAGTTTCTATACAAAAAAAGGTCCTAAAATGTGTCATTTTCACCTTTTAATTACAAGGGAGTAAAAGTTGGCTGTTGGAATTCCCGTTTAGTTTTACGTATTAGAGCATGTGACCAACGTATGCTATCCCTATAACAAAATTTGCATATTTAATTGAAATTTTATTCGGAATCCATTTTTTTCTACTTTTAGTTTCACCCATCTATTATCAAATTTGAAAACATACACTTTTTACTCGCAAAATTATATTAATAGTTCAATGTTTATTTACAACATAGTATCACTTGACCAGTGACACATGCGTTACGCGTGCGGACACGTGAATACATCTTACTATTTCATTCATATACGCCCACACCTGTAGTAAACAACGAGTTTACACTATTGCCTATCAACAATATTCTGGCTGTTCTAACAAGCATACGACGCCCTTCAGTGAAACTGCTCAGTTTCTGCATTACTGTTGATGGAAAATATTTTACAAAAGCATCCAAAAATGTTGAGTTTTTGTATTCTGTTATGTATAGTTATAGGAATCCTTAGGACAATAGAACATTTGCTGGAACTTTCATCGTTTTCGAGAAAATAAGCAAAACCCCGTTTGCACTTGGGAGCAAATGGACTATACCAACTGTAATTATAACGTTATGGATTGGACAATACCATAGGCAAATGTCCAAAAACAGGTTTCCGTACTTGAGACAGGATTTTAAAAATGTTAACTGCACGCACATCTGATACTGTGATGTATTATCTTGGACGATACTCTCATGACACCTTGCACCACAATTGTGCCTTTTATATCTTTGGTGGGCATGCTCCGGTTTAAGTCCTTGCAAGCAGATATTTAACTCATTCATGCCTAGCTTCCCATAAAACACATAGGCACGTTTGAAATCCAATATTATATATAATTACTATGGGCAAACAGTGCAGATATAGATTAGACGCCGCAAAACGCGGCGTCTGATGAGGATTTGCACCACTTGCATACGATAAATTGGTATTGATCATTCAACTAAAACAAAATTGAAACACCAGACACACCTTAATTGACAAATGGACACACCCATTTGATAAATATAGAATAGTCCACTTGGCTTAAATGGGTTAAGCATCCATCTAAGTTGCGCTTCATTGTTCTTTGACCCTTATTGACGTCTCTGCTTCCATCTAAGGTGCGCTTCATTGTTCTTCGACCCTTATTGACGTCTCTGCTTTAATTGGTTTACCAAAAGCTGTTATGTTCTTAGTATTTAGACTAACATTTTATGGTTTGCATGTATGAAAGTACAGGAAACGCTATTGTTACACTCCTAAAAGCGCTCATTTACTGGAATTTTATTATAAGCATTAAACAGGGTCATATATAGTTCAGCTAAGTTTATTGACAAATGAATGTTTTATTCATGTTTGTTCTCATATATGTTGCTTGATAATGCATTAAGGCTAATGAATAAACTTTCATTGAGAGCAACTCTGCCATTTTCATTTTTGCCTGCCTCCCGTCTCAATGGATATACCGTATACGCGGTAATTTTCTCGGGTTCAAATTTTCGCTGTTTAGGGGCAAAAACAGAAACATTAATTTTCGCTATTTTTAACTCTGGCGGTAAGCAACATGCGCAAAAAGCAAAATTGCTTCATTTTCATTTGAGCTAGTTCTTTCATTAACCTGCGGCCGCAGGTTAATGAAAGAATTGGCTCAAATGAAAAGTACCAGAATTTACCGAAGCAAACAGAAACAAAATATATGGACATTGTGTCTACTGATGATACTTTGTAAGAAACAGGGAATTATTTCGCGATTTTAATATTCGCGGTTTCGAAGTGACCGCGAAATGCCGCGAAAAGTGGAACACAGCGAAAATTATCGCGTATACGGTACCTTTTAAAGCAGCTCCTTTGAGTATACCTCTTTTTGGAAGGACTGTATCAACCAGGGGAGCAAAGCGGAAGTACAATGTTACAAACTTGTATAACTATGCACCTGAAAAATATGTAGGTCAACCCATTTAGAGTTTCTCTGCTCAAAGGGTATGTCTTGATAATGCAAAATATAGTCAAACCTCCTCATGTGGTCGCCACTATTAAGAGATCACCTGTCTGAAGCATTAACATTTTCGGGGTCTCTTGAACCAAAATACGGTGCAAATTAACCTGTATTAAGGGTTGCCTGTCTTAGGCAGGCACTTTTCGTCCTTCCCTTAGGTGACCCTTTAAGACATGTTTGACTGTATCAAAATAGTAAATCTTTCCCCAAAGTAGATCACCGCGATCTTGAAGAAATGGTCTAGTTCTAGTCCCAGATTCATGCTGCTCGCAAGAGCAAATTCTGTCTTTGAATAATATGAACAATAATCCATACTGAATGTCTCAGTTCTGGGCAGATTAAGACGTTTTATAGCCAAATAGATAAGGTACATGCACATTCATATACGCAGGAAAGACCGGTCACAAACGACAAGCCAGGCAATAAAAAATCTCAAAGAGCTCCGTCAAGAGCAGTCAACACATTCACAAGATGGAACATGGGCCATACTTTGAAGTTTCGGCTATTCAAAACCCCAAATACAGGACAAGACGTGAGAGCTAAAACGACGAAAACGCTACAGCACCTTTTGGAGAACAAACACACTGAGTCTAACCAACAGACAAGACCTATACCAGTTGAAACTATAGAGTGCCGGTTTTCTTGCGTAGATAATGAATCAACAACCCTTATTAACAACCAAAGCAATAATGCTAGCCGAACAGCCGTGGAAGCATAAGTTGAGTTTGGCTTCATGAAGGGCAAAAAAGTCTCGTGAAGGGCAAACTGCTGTTTCATATCTACATCAATGTATCATCGGATGTTAAATTTGATGTTAAAGAATTCTTAACCACAACCTTTAAGCTCTAAATTACGTGTTGTTTTAAAGCATTCAACGTCTGGTTCACAGCGCTTGCAGAGTTGATGCAGAAACAATTATTTTCTTCATGGAAATCATTTCGCTGTTTATTTGTCCTGTACAGTGCTAACTTGACTGAGTGTTTCACGCTTTAAAGTTTAAATTTGCAAAATGAACAAAGTGCGACGTTAGCTCCTGTAATTTGAAGCCATTTCTTGCAGTTTCATTCAAACCATTATCAATCACTGAATCCAATTATTCCTTGTAATTGGAACATAAAGTGAAAAAGTTGCTTAACAGCTCGTCTACAGTGACGGCTGCAAATATTGCTGCACATTAAAAAAATCATGTAAACATTCTTAAACTTCCAATAACGTTAATTTTAATAAATTGTTATGTAACAACAGTGACTGGAGGGTTAGCAACCGGGGCAGATACTGATCAGACGGCTCCATAGAGCAGTCTGATCTCCACTGTTTGCTTTGGTTAGCACTTCTGTCCTAATATTTGGTATAATTTTAGCGGCGACACGACAAAACCAATAAAAAAGCATGTGCGCCTTGCTAAGACTCATATGAGCCTGGGCATCAGTCCAGTCTGATCAGGATATTTGCTTTGCGCTTAAATAGTAGCTAAGGGACTTAGCTAGCTCCATGCGGACAGCGAAGACTGATCATCTGATCAGACTGGACGGATGCCCAGGTTTATATGTGTATTCACTGGGCGCACATGTCACTTTGTTGGTTTTTTCATGTCGCGGCTCTTTTGTGTCCTTCCCTTGACAATATCATTTCAGTACCTTTTAATTTGCAAAATGAAGACGAAAGGGAACAATTAGAATGTGCTTTTAAATACACGTCAATTTAGAACCAGTTTTCGAGTGGGCTGTTCAAAAACGTCCTGTCTTTCGAGATGGGAAATGTGCCTCATGAAAAAGTGCATAATCGTCTTTGCAAACAGCTGAGAAACAATTAGAATTTCTGCGTACCCCTGCTAGCAGTGAGACCACGACATGTCCACACAGCCATGCAAGCACACTTCTCTGCCTTGTTTTGATTTTGTCCTCCTTCTTGCTACATTCTTTTTTGCCCTTCTGCTACCTGCGAGTTAGGACGATCATGTCCTGACCTTGTCCTACATCTTGTATGGGTAGCCGACAAACGTGCTGGAACAACAGATTATAATGCTGTATTTACATACGACAAAGTTATATATGGCGTTTTTGTTTTATGTAAAAACCGTCTAGGGGCATAATTATTTCCATTAGATTAAATATTCTTCTTTTACTGCAAAACTCTTGATGAATTACGCGCTGTCGAACCTGGGAAACTTCGCTGGATGGTAAACCAGACCCAAGCCCAGCCTTTTCATCAACAAATCCTTTGTGCCTGCTTGAACAGTTATGCCTTAAAATACATGAAATCTTTTTGGACGGAACGGTCCTGGAAGGCTTTTAAGATATTCAGCTGGTCCAATTGACCGTGGTGCACCTTTGCCGTGAAGTTGGTGTCTACAATGCAGTCCTACTAATAGACAAATGATATGCTTATAGCGTGTTAACATTCAATCAGTCATAATTCTGAGTGGACCTGAACAAAGCGATCAGAGACCCCATTGACATTGCATTTTTACTATTGAACCGCATCGCGAGACAACCTGTTGCAGGCAACAGGTTGTCTCGCGATGCGGTTTAACAGTAAACATGGCAAAATCATTGTCGCAAATCGTCGGCACTTTCCGCACCGATCGGTCGCATTTCCCTCTGGTAAGGCTGGGAAAATTTCATTCGGATATTTGTAAGTTGGACTATATTCGTTCAGTCTTTGTCCGTCAAACTGACAGGTACCCATAAGTCTCGGGAGAAAGGGCTCGCATCGACTAAGCATAATGCAGCGCATGCACCTTAGACATTTTGTGCCCTAGTGTCAGTGCATTCGCAATTCGTCCGGACATGGTGTAATTTCTAATGGCTGTTTTAGGGGGTACCAACTCCGCCGGTTTTATTTTTGCCGCCATCCTAAACTGGAGATCAACCCTTAAAAGTATGAAGTCGCTCCTCGAGGAGCAATTTTTCTCTTCGAGAGTAGAGCGCATAGTGTACCATGGAAGCAAAATGATGAAGTCACCAAAAGTATTGGGGTGGTTGGGTGGTGCAAAGATGCTGCGTGAAATTTCCAGTGCCGGGGCGTCCAACTTGTTTGAATAGTAGTAGGGTAAGGGCTTACTGTGCTTGCAGTAGGTGCGGGTGGGGGTTGTTTGGACATTTTATCTCTCGTCTATCATTTCTCTCTTCTTTCTCCCTCTCCTTTGGGAGGCGGCCCGATATAGACTGAAATACTGTCTCAAAGGGCCGTTAAACCCAAAACAACCAACCAACCAAAATTATTTCCTTTTGTCCCTTTATAAAATGACGGAAAATATGATGATGTACCCAAAAACCTAAATGGGCTGCCCTTATCTAGGAATCTACTAGCTGCGCTTGCCTAGATCAAACTGTGCATGCCCAGTCTAGTCTAGTCTGGGCGTGCGCAGTTAGCATTTTCCTGAAAAAAGGACTTTGTCACTATCATTCTTAGATTCCCTTTGACTAGATTTTAATCTCATCATATTTGCGATCAAAGGACGAGGTAAAAGCAGATATGTTCAATCGGTTTTCTACACTTCAAAGAGGCTAGAAAGAGTTTGTGCTGACAGTCTCGTGAAAAAAGAGATTTTTATGCATCGAATATTTAATATTGAATCGTTAGTAATTTGCAAATGGTTAAGAAGCAGTTTTGACATCATTACAATTTTCTTTTTTCCTCAACCAAACTCTCTAAGAAAACGTATCTATATTTTGACACAATCTTTGTCTTACATCTCAGTTATAGAGAGGGGCCGTGGTCGAGTAGTTAGGGACGCTTGGTTATGATGCAGAAGGTCATGAGTTCGAATCCCGCCGTGGGTCATCTCGCGACTGGAAAACTCTCTCTGTCAACACAGCAGTAAATGGGTACCTTTTTTCGAATCAGGGAAGGATAAAGCAGCGACAAATGAAGGATGGTCTCCGCCTTTCATATGCTGTGCTCTAGATACAGCGAGCCTCTAACCACCACTGCCACTACGGCCATCAGGCCCATGGGAAGCCTTTACCTTTTTATATCTTTTTTGATAGCTGGTTCACACAATCGAAAACGCTCGTGCAGTCGACGAACGCGGATCAAAAACCGTTTGAAACCGCGGTTTTGATTGCAAATTTGATTCGCGTTAATCGATTGTTAAGAGAGCTTTCGATTGCCGCTTACCCGGTGTGTGGTTTGTAAACGGCGAATTTGAATCTGCCCGACCGGTGACATTGTCAGTAGCGCCAGCCCTGGCATTTTATTTTATTCATGTACTAGTGTTCGAACAAAACGCAAACAGAAATACCGCTATATAGCGATTTGTTATCAGTTGTGCCTGACTTTATTTTTAATAATTTTATGACATTCGACTATGACTTCCAGAAATATACTCCTTGCCAAAAATTTAGCATACTGTTAAAGGATATATAACAAGATTAATGGAGACAGCAACAATTGAATTCAAACTTTCTGTGGAAGTTATTTTTATTCTATCATCAACACCAATGATAAGCCATTGCAAAATTTGCAACTTTGATTTGAAGTTGTGTAACAGCTGCACAAAGCGAACATAGACGTATTTGTAAAAAAAAAAAAATGGAAGAAAAAAATATCGTTGTAATGCACTGTGACTGATTTTTCTTTCACACCAATTTAACGTTTTGCAACGCTAAACGCGTTTTGCAAATACGGAGTTACTGCTTTTGTAATCATTTAAACGAGGCATTATTTTATTTCGAAAATGTGAAATTTTTGGGCATTTATTTCTGTGCTCGTTTTGTTCAGTGCTTACTCAAATCCATGTTGTTTGTTGTTAATACAATGCTCAAGCATTGGTGTTGATGAGAGAATGCATTTATCTTCATATTGAAAATTAGAACTAAAGTATTATGATTTCTAAAAATCCTGGTACATTTACCTATAAAATATGCCAAATTTTTGGCGAGGAGTATATTAAAAATTCCAGTGCTCATGAAACAAAATTGCGTTACATCTGTTTTGATAACAAGAAGACTGAATGTAAATTGACCTTCAGTATTCTGTAGTGTAAATATGTGGGAAGACAAAACATCTTTTTATTTTTTTTTATATTTGCATGGTAAAGATTTATGACTGGTCTTATCGGACCAAAATTACCATTTTTGGGAAATAAAGACGTAATAAAGATGTGTCAAGCTGTTTGAACTTGTTTGATAGTTCAGAATATCCTGTTCAGAATATCTTGTGAGACAGCAAACAAGTGTTTTATCGAGAATTGCTAGTTAGAACATCATTATAATCTATCTTCCTTTACGTCTTAACCCCCGACGGTGACGCTAGCGCCCAGCAAAAACTCAGATCAGCCTAGGCAGCCGCCCAGTCTGATCAGTCTTCGCTGTCCGCTTAAAGGGTAGCTACTGGTCGGTTAGCTGCATGCAGACAGCAATGACTCTGAACAGACGGGCGGATGCCCAGGCTGATCTAATTCTTCGCTGGGCGCACATGTCATTATGTAAGGATTCTCTTGTCGCGGCTCAAATAGTTTTGAAGTTGTAAAGATTGGTCCAAAGAAAGCAAGTGGAATCATATCATGGTCAAACAGATGTAAAAAAGGATACGTGCTCTTAAAATGCTGATGTATTTGTAAATTAAAGTGAAATAACTGTTTAGTATGTCACATGCTCCTCAGATTTTTGATATATTTATGTATTCGCATAATTGTGTATCAGTTATGCAATAAATGTATTTTTGAAGTTTAAGTTGAACTAAGTTTCTTTCATTTTTGGTCATAGAAAAATGTAATGCAGGCCCGAATAATGTAATGCAGGCCCGATTATTCGAAGCATCGTTACTTTAACGAAGTACTTAAGTACTTAGTTAAGGAATCGTTGACCTTTTGAGTATACGTAAAACCAAGTGTGCTAATATTTTTCGATGAAAAAAAAATGTAAGGAGCTTTTACAGTACTAAAGCTCCTTACTTTTTTCGGAAAAAAGCATAATCTTTGCGTAGAAAGCTTTCAAAAATGTAACGTCTCTTAAACTAATTGCGTCGTTAGTTTTGAATAAACCGGCCCAGATCTTTATATATTGTATTAAATAGGAATTATACTTACTTTTCTCTCTATTTTTCAGAATTTGATGTCCAACACTGAAACATACGTAAGTAGCTATTATATCAATGAACCAAATATAGATTGTTTTATTTTGACACGAATGAAAAGCTTTCTTCTCTTTTATGTAATTCTCGAACTCCTACATGCAAACACCATCCTGAATCAAAATACCATCCTAAATCATGACGGGCAAAACTGTGCTCCACGTGTTTACGAATGTACGAAAACTTTTAAAATACTACACGCCGTCCAGTGAGAAGATTACTACCTCTCGGCTAACGAACAACGAACCGGCCCATTCCTCAGAAATTACGACAAACCTTTTGAAGTCAAAAAGGTTACCTTCCTACCTAATCCTTGCTTTCCAGATCTGGCACTGTGCTAAATTTTAAATTCAAAAACGAAAACCATTCGGCAATCTGAATAATATGAGCCGCGACACGAGAAAACCAACAAAGTGGTTGTGCGCCCAGCGCAGACTCAGATCAGCCTGGGCATCCGCCCAGTCTGATCAGAGTCTTCGCTGTCCGCATGGAGGTAGCTTAGACTCTTAGCTACCCTTTGAGCACTTAACAAAGGGTCTGATCACACTGGGCGGATGCCCCAGCTGATCTGAGTCTGCGCAGGACGCACAACCACATTGTTGGTTTTCTCGTGTCGCGGCTCATATTTGGTCGTACATATAACTCCGGTAAGTATACAACGAGTTGATGTATCATGAGATTGAAACCCGGGTTTCTGACTCATGTTCTCCGTTGTATTTGTCCAGGTTTCATTCTTTCAGTATTCTGAACACAAAACAAATTGTGTCACTCTTTAATCAATAATCGCAGAAGCTAGAATCTTCAAACTTGGTACACTGACAGACAATGAGTTCTTGTATCATGTGATTGAGACATGCTTCTGGCTTCCATTCCCCATGTATTTTGTCATTTTTCTTCTTCGGAGTCCCCAAATTCGGAACATGAAAGTTTGCGTCACAATTTTCTTAATAACTGATCTAATTGTTTTTATGTGGACAATGAGCTGTTATAATTCAATTGAAAACAGGGTTCTCTGAAGTCTTGTATTTTTTATCTACTTCGATGTAGGAGGATTCGTTGGCATGTGAATGAAATGTGTTGTGATTTTAGTTTCCTTCGTCTTGAACAACCCATTAACTAAGCTAGAGATTTTTTTCATCTATTTTGGACAGTATCTTTTAATTCAGACAAATTTTAATTTATTTTTGGTGAAATTGAAACTCTTCACTCTAGAAGGACTTTTTTCTACGCCATTGCACTTAATGTATCTGTAGCCTCTTTGTCATGTTGTATGTTCTTATTTGTTATCCGGCCACAGCAAAGCTATTAATGAACTCGATCTAGGGACAGATTTCTATTTATAATTAGTGAAAATGGAAAAAAAATGAATTTTATGAGATTAGATTTCTCCCTGTATTTCATACATACCTGCAATCTAAGTTTGTCCTCTGCACCTACGATTTTAATCATATGATAGTTGTTTGGTGTATTTGATGTACATGCGCATTCGTTTAACCCTTTGAGTGCCAAATAAGCAGACGCCAAAGTTTACGTCAGTAAACTTTCAAAAAATAATTTGGCAAAGCAGTATCATTTTGAGAATTCAAATACTAGAAGGCAATCAGTGTAGACCCAGATGATCTACGCTGTTTGTAAATTTAACTGTTTCCGTTTTTGGCGCTTTTTAGGTTAAGAGCATTGGCACAGAGTTCAGTACAGAGTAAACCAGTGCAGTCATTGTTTGTCATGAAGGAATTATCTTTTGCAATTGAAGAAATTAAGGAAACACTTAAGGAAACCTTACCATTCTAAGAATTTTTTTTTTGTCTTCTTATGTAATCAGTATCCGACTAGTTACTTGTAGTTTGGTGCATTCACCCCCCCCCCCCCCCCCCCCCTGACATTCAGTCTAAAGACATACGTTCTTGTTTATTGGACGCTTTAATCCTATCATGCAACAGTTTAGTGAAATGGATGTTTCAGCTAAGGATTTTTCGCATAACCAAAATGCTTAGAACAGGTCAAAAGATCCTCACAGTATTGCGATTAAAAAGTCATGGTTTGTGGGGGGGGGGGGGGGATTTATTTTTCAAGAAAGAAAATGACACATTGCATGGAAACTTAAGTTGTTAGTAGAGAGTTCAAGATTCGTTGATAAAAGTTGTTTATAATTTCACTCCCTCTTTTTCTGAGTGAAAAGATAGGCAATGATCAGGAATTAATAAATCAAATCCTATATCCCGCCCTCAAAACTAAAAGGGAAAAAGAAGAACAAATAGGCAAATGCTCATAAAAAAGACACGCACGATAAACCGAATGAACAGCTGCTCTTTCCTAACAGCTGGTCATACAGCTTCATTAACTCTTTCATTACCAAAGAGCAGACGACAAAATTTACGTCTGCAAAAATTAAAAAAAATGCCTTGTCCAAGACATTTCATATTGAGAATTCAAAGAATAGAGGACAAACAGTGTAGATCTAGATGAGGCGGCTCATTATGAGCCGCCTCATCAGGATCTATGCTGTTTGCAAATTTTGTTAAATGCGTCACTGGGGCTTAAAGAGTTAATATACAACTGCAGCAACATCTAGTTTTACCTATTTCTATTTTAAAGTACAAAACAATACAGAAAGCAGAATGGGCTGCTATTCAGGTGACCATATTGCTAGACACCATAGACAAGCGTACATAACAACACATAACATGTAATAACATGAGGAACCACAACAGACGTACCACCTTAGAACGATCAGTAATAGATTACTAAACCCATTTGAAAAACGAGCCGTATAGTTATGTTATGGCGCTGGCGTTTGTATTTTGTTTCCATCTGTAAAATCGATAACTCCTCTAATTAAGCAGATAATTTAAAAGTATACCATGTCTTTTCGAGGTAGCCAAGAGAAGGAACTGCCTTCTACAGGTATATGTAATTTAGACACTGATTAAAACATCAACGACCTTACATGTATGCCTTGTCCGCTATTCGTAACTGTTAGTATGCTGAGAACGAAAGCATGTTTACCTGTATGAAAATTTCTATGTATTACTAACTAAAAGGCATCAAACTAATGACGAAGATTTGATTGCAATTTTCATTAGAATAATTGGAATTCCATAACACACGGTAAAATGACAGACTTCCGATATAAGGTTAATTTAAGAAAATTAATATTAGTTAATTCAATGATTATTGCAGTGAGTGAAAAATGCAGCCATTCTTCTTGCAGGAACTAATTAACATAATTGAGCCGCGACACGACAAAACCAACAATGTGGTTGTGCGTCCAGCGCAGACTCAGACCAGCCTGGGCATCCGCCCAGTCTGATCAGAATCTTCTCTGTCCGCATGAAGGTAGCTTAGACCCTTAGCTACCCTTAAGGCGCTTAGCGCAGAGTCTGATCAGACTGGGCGGATGCCCAGGCTGATCTGAGTCTGGGCTGGGCGCACAACCACATTGTTGGTTTTGTCGTGTCGCGGCTCATATTATCGTAGCCTACTCTTTGATGGGAGCACGTTGAAATTGTCGAGAATCTCTGTTGAAAAGATTATTTTTCAGCCAGAACATGGTGCCATGATATGACACGCATACATTGTAAAAGAAGGTTTTCTGTTTAAGTCATTTTAACTAATGGCAGCAGAGTGACTATCAAACAAACCTTCAATCAATCATAACATAATACTTCTGTTGATAAACAGTACACTTAGAAGCACAACAGCCTGTCAGTAAAGATTTTTAGCTCACCTGGCCCGAAGGGCCATAGTGAGCTATTGTCATACAAACGCGTCCGGCGTGCGTCGTGCGTCGTCACGGAATTTGTCCGTCAACACCTAAAAACAAATATTCAAACATCTTCTTCTGTAAAACTACTGGTCCCATGGTTTTCAAATTTCAGATGGAGCATGACCTGACTCCAGGGTCTCAGAATTATAAAATTGGGTCAGGTTGAAAATCCAAGATGGCCGCCGTTACTAAAAATAGCAAAAACAACAAAATAAACTTCTTCTCCAGAATCACTGGGTATATTTGTCTGAATTTTGGCATGGAACATCAGTGAAACCTTGGTATTCAAAATTATAAAAATGAAAAAAAATCTATATCGGAGTTTTGTCACAGTGACCTACTTTCTATTCACATGTGTAATTTTGCTCAAATGCCAATGTCAAAAAATGACCTATTTAAACAACTTCAAACAATTTCTTCTCTAAAACCACTGAACCCATGGATCTCAAGTTTCACATGGAGCATGACCAGACTGCAGGGTTTCAAAATTGTAAAATTGGGTCAGGTCAAGGATCCAAGATGGCTGCCGTTACTAAAAATAGCAAAAACAACAAAATCAACTTCTTCTCCAGAACCATTTGGTATATTTGGTTGAAAGTTTGCATGGAACATAAGTGGGACCATTGTAAAAATAAAAAAAAATCTACAGCGGAATTAGGTCACAGTGACCTACTTAGCGTTTACAAGGCCGATTTTGCTCAAATGTCAATATCTAAAGAAAATGCAACCAATTCTGACCAGATTTGGTCAGTAATGGTTCTTGAATGGAATTATTTCAATTTTGTGCCAGTTGACTATCCAAGATGGCCACCATGGGGGCCGTTACTAAAAATAGCACAAACATAAAAATGACAATTACTCAAGAACCCTTGAATGGAATTGGACCAATTTTGTGTCAGAATGTTCCTTGCATGAAGCCGTTTCGATTAATTGCAGTTTGGCATTCCAGGATGGCCGCCATCTGGTGTTACTAAAAATAGCACAAACATAAAAATGACAATTACTCAAGAACCCTTGAATGGAATTGGACTAATTTTGTGTCAGAATGTTCCTTGCATGAAGTCGTTTCGATTAATTGCAGTTTGGCATTCCAAGATGGCCGCCATCTGCCGTTACTAAAAACAGCACAAAACATGAAAATGACAATATCTCAGTAACCGCTGAATGGATTTTGACGAAATTTGTTTCTAAATGATTCTTGCATTGAGATGTTTCAAAAATATCTAACTGTAAACCAGTCATATTGGCCTCTGTTACTAAAAATAGAAAATGTGAAAATTAGAAAATCTCAATGGAATTGGGTTAATTTTGTGTCAGAATGGTCCTTTCTTTAAGCTTTTTCCATTTTTAGCTCGCCTGAGCACGAAGTGCTCAGGGTGAGCTTTTGGGATACCCTGATGTCCGTCGTCCGTCGTACGTCCGTCCGGACGTCCGGACGTCCGTCCGTCCGGACGTCCGTCAACTTTTGCTTGTGTACACTCTAGCGGGCACAGTTTTGATCCAATCTTTCTGAAACTTTGTCAGAATGTTTATCTCCATAAAATCTAGGCCAAGTTCGAAACTGGGTCATGTGGGGTCAAAAACTAGGTCACTAGGTCAAATCTTAGAAAAACCTTGTGTACACTCTAGAAGGCACAGTTTTCATCCAAAGTTCATGAAACTTTGTCAGAATGTTTATCTTAATAATATCTAGGACAAGTTTGAAACTGGGTCACGTCGGGTCAAAAACTAGGTCACCAGGTCAAATCTTAGAAAAACCTTGTGTACGCTATAGAAGGCACAGTTTTCATCCAAAGTTCATGAAACTTAGTCAGAATGTTGATCCTCATAATATGTAGGACAAGTTTGAAACTGGGTCACGTCGGGTCAAAAACTAGGTCACTAGGTCAAATCATAGAAAAACCTTGTGTACGCTCTAGAGGACACAGTTTTGATCCAATCTATATGAAACATTGTCAGAATATATATCTCCATAAACTCTAGGCCAAGTTCGAAACTGGGTCATGTCGGGTCAAAAACTAGGTCACTAGGTCAAATCTTAGAAAAACCTTGTGTACACTCTAGAAGGCACAGTTTTCATCCAAAGTTCATGAAACTTTGTCAGAATGTTTATCTTTATAATATCTAGGACAAGTTTGAAACTGGGTCATGTTGGGTCAAAAACTAGGTCACTAGGTCAAATCTTAGAAAAACCTTGTGTACGCTTTAGAAGGCACAGTTTTCATCCAAAGTTCATGAAACTTAGTCAGAATGTTTATCCTCATAATATCTAGGACAAGTTTGAAACTGGGTCACGTCGGGTCAAAAACTAGGTCACTAGGTCAAATCATAGAAAAATCTTGTGTATGCTCTACAGGACACAGTTTTGATCCAATCTATACGAAACATTGTCAGAATATATATTTCCATAAACTCTAGGCCAAGTTTGAAACTGGGTCATGTAGGGTCAAAAACTACGTCACTAGGTCAAATCTTAGAAAAACCTTGTGTACACTCTAGAAGGCACAGTTTTCATCCAAAGTTCATGAAACTTTGTCAGAATGTTTATCTTTATAATATCTAGGACAAGTACGAAACTGGGTCATGTTGGGTCAAAAACTAGGTCACTAGGTCAAATCATAGAAAAACATTGTGTACGCTCTAGAGGACACAGTTTTGATCCAATCTTTATAAAACATTGTCAGAATGTTTATCTCCATAAACTCTAGGCCAAGTTCGAAACTGGATCATGTCGGGTCAAAATCTAGGTCACTAGGTCAAATCTTAGAAAAACCTTATGTACGCTCTAGAAGGCACAGTTTTCATCCAAAGTTCATGAAGCTTAGTCAGAATGTTTATCTCCATAAAATCTAGGCCAAGTTTGAAACTGGGTCTCGTCGGGTCAAAAACTAGGTCACTAGGTCAAATCATAAAAAAAACCTTGTGTACGCTCTAGAGGACACAATTTTGATCCAATCTATATGAAACATTGTCAGAATATATATCTCCATAAACTCTAGGCCAAGTTTTAACTGGGTCATGTAGGGTCAAAAACTAGGTCACTAGGTCAAATCTTAGAAAAACCTTGTGTACACTCTAGAAGGCACAGTTTTCATCCGAAGTTCATGAAACTTTGTCAGAATGTTTATCTTTATAATATCTAGGACAAGTACGAAACTGGGTCATGTTGGGTCAAAAACTAGGTCATTAGGTCAAATCATAGAAAAACATTGTGTACGCTCTAGAGGACACAGTTTTGATCCAATCTTTATAAAATATTGTCAGAATGTTTATCTCTATAAACTCTAGGCCAAGTTCGAAACTGGATCATGTCGGGTCAAAATCTAGGTCACTAGGTCAAATCTTAGAAAAACCTTATGTACGCTCTAGAAGGCACAGTTTTCATCCAAAGTTCATGAAGCTTAGTCAGAATGTTTATCTCCATAAAATCTAGGCCAAGTTTGAAACTGGGTCTCGTCGGGTCAAAAACTAGGTCACTAGGTCAAATCATAAAAAAAACCTTGTGTACGCTCTAGAGGACACAATTTTGATCCAATCTATATGAAACATTGTCAGAATATATATCTCCATAAACTCTAGGCCAAGTTTTAACTGGGTCATGTAGGGTCAAAAACTAGGTCACTAGGTCAAATCTTAGAAAAACCTTGTGTACACTCTAGAAGGCACAGTTTTCATCCGAAGTTCATGAAACTTTGTCAGAATGTTTATCTTTATAATATCTAGGACAAGTACGAAACTGGGTCATGTTGGGTCAAAAACTAGGTCATTAGGTCAAATCATAGAAAAACATTGTGTACGCTCTAGAGGACACAGTTTTGATCCAATCTTTATAAAATATTGTCAGAATGTTTATCTCCATAAACTCTAGGCCAAGTTCGAAACTGGATCATGTCGGGTCAAAATCTAGGTCACTAGGTCAAATCTTAGAAAAACCTTATGTATGCTCTAGAAGGCACAGTTTTCATCCAAAGTTCATGAAACTTAGTCAGAATGTTTATCCTCATAATATCTAGGACAAGTTTGAAACTGGGTCACGATGGGTCAAAAACGAGGTCACTAGGTCAAATCATAGAAAAACCTTGTGTACGCTCTAGAGGACACAGTTTTGATCCAATCTATATGAAACATTGTCAGAATATATATCTCCATAAACTCTAGGCCAAGTTCGAAACTGGGTCATGTAGGGTCAAAAACTAGGTCACTAGGTCAAATCTTAGAAAAACCTTGTGTACACTCTAGAAGGCACAGTTTTCATCCAAAGTTCATGAAACTTTGTCAGAATGTTTATCTTTATAATATCTAGGACAAGTACGAAACTGGGTCATGTTGGGTCAAAAACTAGGTCACTAGGTCAAATCATAGAAAAACATTGTGTACGCTCTAGAGGACACTGTTTTGATCCAATCTTTATAAAACATTGTCAGAATGTTGATCTCCATAAACTCTAGGCCAAGTTTGAAACTAGGTCATGTAGGGTCAAAAACTAGGTCACTAGGTCAAATCTTAGAAAAACCTTGTGTACACTCTAGAAGGCACAGTTTTCATCCAAAGTTCATGAAACTTTGTCAGAATGTTTATCTTTATAATATCTAGGACAAGTACGAAACTGGGTCATGTTGGGTCAAAAACTAGGTCACTAGGTCAAATCATAGAAAAACATTGTGTACGCTCTAGAGGACACAGTTTTGATCCAATCTTTATAAACCATTGTCAGAATGTTGGTCTCCATAAACTCTAGGCCAAGTTTGAAACTGGGTCATGTAGGGTCAAAAACTAGGTCACTAGGTCAAATCTTAGAAAAACCTTGTGTACACTCTAGAAGGCACAGTTTTCATCCAAAGTTCATGAAACTTTGTCAGAATGTTTATCTTTATAATATTTAGGCCAAGTCCGAAATTGGGTCATGTCGGGTCAAAAACTAGGTCACTAGGTCAAATCTTAGAAAAACCTTGTGTACGCTGTAGAAGGTACAGTTTCGATCCAAAGTTCATGAAACTTTATCAGAATGTTTATCCTCATAATATGAAGGACAAATTTGAAACTGGGTCATGTAGGGTCAAAAACTAGGTCACTTGGTCAAATCATAGAAAAACTGTTTGTATGCTCTAGAGGACACAGTTTTGATCCAATCTTTATGAAACTTTGTCAGAATGTTTATCTCCATAAACTCTAGGCCAAGTTTGAAAGTAGGTCATGTCAGGTCAAAAACTAGGTCACTAGGTCAAATCTTAGAAAAACCTCGTGTACGCACTAGAAGGAACAGTTTTGATTCAATCTTCATGAAACTATGTCAAAATGTTTATTGTCCATATGTATATGCCCCTTATGAAACTGAGTCACGTCAGATCAGAAACTAGGTCACTAGGTCACTAGGTCAAATCTAAGAAAAACTTTGTGTACACCCTAGAGGGCACAGTTTTGATCCAATCTTCATGAAACTCTGTCAGAATGTTTACCTTTATGAAATCTAGGTAAGTTTGAAACTGGTTTGTGTCGGATCAAAAACTAGGTCACTAGGTCAAATATAAGAACGACCTTGTATACGCTCCAGAGGGCACAGTTTTGATCCAATCTCAATGAAACTTTGTCAGAATGTTTATTCTTACAATATCCGGTTTGAAACAGGGTCATGTCGGGTCAAAAGCTAGGTCACTAGGTCAAATTTAAATTAAGTTATGTTGCAAGAATCAGAACTAACATTGCAATGATGCCAGCCACAAACTCCTTGGAATACATTAGTTTCACCACAGTGAGATAATGATGCTACCATTCTATCATCTGCGTTTGCCTAGTTAAGTCTAGTTGAAATCCATCAAAGGAACTCAACATGAACGGGAACTTTTCGGAGAAGCGACTCTGCCATTTTCAGCTCACCTGATCGAGCCTTACAGTTAGCTGCCTCTTTCATCCATCCATAAACATTTTCAAACATCTCTGAAACCACTGGGCAGATCAAATTTCATATGGAGCCTGCACATGGGTCAAAGGATTGAAAGTTCTTCAAATGATCTTGGTCACATGACCAAGGTGGCCGCCATTCCCATGTATGGTAAAAACTCTTATAAATCTTCACCAGAGCCAGTGAACTGATTAATGCTCAGGTGAGCGATTCAGGGCCACCATGGCCCTCTTGTTTGTATTTTGGCATTCCAAGATGGCCGCCATCTGCCGTTACTAAAAATAGCACAAAACATGAAAATGACAATATCTCAGTAACCGCTGAATGGATTTTGACGAAATTTGTGTCAAAATGATTCTTGCATTGAGATGTTTCAAAAATTTCTAACTGTAGACCAGTCATGTTGGCCTCTGTTACTAAAAATAGAAAAATGTGAAAATTAGAAAATCTCAATGGAATTGGACCAAATTTGTGTCAAAATGGTCCTTGCATGAAGGCTTTTCGATTTTTATCCCCCGACCGAAAGGTTCGGGGGATATAGCGATGAGCCTGGCGTCCGTCCGTCCGTCCGTCCGTCCGTCTGTCCGTCCGTCCGTCCGTCCGTAAACATTTTTCTTGTCCGCTCTATATCTTGAATACCCTTTGGAATATTTTCATGATACTTCACAGTTATGTAGAACAGGTCATGACGATGTGTCGCGTACAAGAATGCTAACTCTTGCTATTGTACTTTTTGAATTATCTCCCCTTTGGTGATTTTTTGGCAGATTCGTGTCCGCTCTGTAACTTGAATACCCTTTGGAATATTTTCATGATACTTCACAGAAATGTAGAACAGGTCATGACGATGTGTCGCGAACAAGAATGACAACTCTTGCTTTCTCACTTTTGGAGTTATTTCCCCTTGATAGTTTTAGGTGTGATTTTTTGGCAGATTCGTGTCCGCTCTATAACTAGAATACCCTTTGGAATATTCTCATGATACTTCACAGATATGTAGAACAGGTTATGATGGTGTGTCGCGAACAAGAACGACAACTCTTGCTTTCTTACTTTTTGAGTTATTTCCCCTTGATCATTTTAGGTGCGATTTCGTTTCCGCTCTATAACTTGAATACCTTTTGAAATATTTTCATGATACTTCACAGATATGTAGAACAGGTCATGATGATGTGTCGTGAACAAGAATGACAACTCCTGCTTTCTTACTTTTTGAGTTATTTCCCCTTGATGGTTTTAGGTGTGATTTCGTGTCCGCTCTATAACTTGAATACCTTTTGGAATATTTTCATGATACTTCACAGATATGTAGAACAGGTCATGATGATGTGTCGCGAACAAGAATGACAACTCTTGCTTTCTTACTTTTGGAGTTATTTCCCTTTGATGATTTTAGGTGTCCGCTCCATAGCTTGAATACCTTTTGAAATATTTTCATGATACTTTACAGATATGCAGAACAGGTCATGACAATTTGTCTCATACATGAATGATAACTCTTGCTTTTATACTCTGTGAGTTATTTCCCTTTGGTAGTTTGAGCTGCTGTTTGAGTCTCTGCTCCATGTCTGTATCACCCTGGGCAGCTCCAGAATTTGAATAACCGTGTACCTTTTAGAATATTGATGATCATGCTGTGATATCTTATCAGTGTTCCTAACTCTCTCTGACCCCTCCACATTCCCAACCCCCCCCCCCCCCTTCAAAAAAAAAAAATTTTTTCCAGATTTGGATTCTTTGTCCAAATTCACTTACTAGAGAGCTCAAAATTAGGTTTGTAGGGCTTGTACTTTAGAAGTTATTCACACATTTTGAAAGTTGAATGTATTGTATGCTATACATTTGTGTATATGGTAGATATTACCTGTTTTTAGCAGTCAAGCATACTGTTTTAGTCTGAGTGTTAGATAATCATGCATCTGGTAACAGTTAATGTCAATCAAGAAGCATAAAAGAATGACAATATATTACTAATATGTGTTTTGAAGTGCACCCTTTTTACCAAGGCCCGTGGGGGTCTTCGTTCGGGGGATTTGCCATCTCCTCTGATGGCTATTTTTTACATTTTAGCAATCCAAGAAGGCCGCCATCTGCCATTACTAAAAATAGTACAAAACATGAAACTGGCAATATCTCAGTAACCCCTGAATGGATTTTGATGAAATTTGTGGCAAAATGATTCTTGCATTGAGGTGTTTGAAAAGTAAATATATAAAGACCAGGCAAGTTGGCCTCTGTTACTAAAAGTAGCAAAATGTGAAAATGAGAAATTCTCAGTGGAATTGGACCAATTTTGTATCAGAATGGTCCCGTTGCACAATAGCCAGGTGAGCGATATCAGGCCCATTTGGGCCTCTTGTTATTCAGAGCTCCTATAATAGCTTGCTGATACAGACAGGTTTTAGATTTTTTGCAACTGCAAAACAAATATGCTGATTTTGGAAGACTCTTAATTGAAAACCGATACGCAAAAACTTCTGTGCCAGAACTAGTGTGTAAGTCTCGGGAGCAGTATGTATTGCATATTTCTATTCCTTAGAGCTTCACGCTGTGCTAAAACCGTAACATTTTAATTGTTCTGACTGTACTTACCAAAAGACCCATAAATCACGAGTGTCATAAATAGATTGCAAAGAAACATTTATATTATAAAAAATGCTATCGGTGATCCCTCTGTGATGTCGAATGTTATTCGTTTTCATTACTGTAAAGCTATCTAACTTGCACATTGTATTTTGTTGAGGTCAGTATAAGTTGGTAAATCAAAGTACCTTTGCGCTAGGGGAGAGTCGGGTAACTTCGGACAGCGGGTAAATTCGGACACTGACATTGTTTCCTTTATATGTCATTTGTTCGGAACTAAAACAAAAAATAATTGGCCAAACAGAGAAAATCCTGATGAGACGGCTCATTGTGAGCCGTCTAATCTGGATTTACAGAGAAAATCCTGATGAGACGGCTCATTATGAGCCGTCTAATCTGGATTTTCACTGTTTGTAATGGTATGTCCGAATTTACCCGCCTGTCCGAAGTTACCCGACTCACCTACATTTCCCTGAACTATCAATGTGCAAAATGATGATGATTATTAATAATATTAAATCATGACAATTCGGACCTTTCTTAATGAGAATCTCAGTGGAAAGCTATAAATAGATTTTACCCGGTGTCCTATACTGTATCCTGCCATTTTCGTTTTGCCTCCGTTCTACAACCAAGCGGGCACATGACGTCAAAATGACGTCGTTCTGACGTCGATGCGACGTCATTACGTCGCATCGACGTCAAAACGACGTCATTTCAACGTCATGTGCCTGCTGGGAATGGGCACTACTCATAAAAGAAATGGAAGCATTTGCAGTGTAGTGGGCATTGCTCGTATAGGGGGCAGGTTAGACAGATAAGGTGTTTTGGACAAAGATGTCATGCAGCTAAAACAGTTTGTCTGAAAGGCTAGATGGCAGGAGCACCTGATTTATTCATAACGGATAAACCTGACTAGAACGGAGTTGAGTACTGTCGAAACCTAAAACCTGGGTCACCTAACGTAGCTACCGTCATTGTCTTAAATGTACATTTGGTTTTACAATGATGTGATGCGTCTATAGAATGGAGACGAAATTCCAAACTGTAAAATCCTGATCAAACGGTGGCTTGTTTAAGTACAGACTGCCTGAATCTGTACTGCTGGCTGTGTCCAATCTGTCTCAGTGGGTAGAATTATGCGTCAGTTGGAAAATCCAGGTGCGTATGCATGCGCTGGATTCCATCAGCTCTGCCAAAAGAGTATAATGGTCGTGATATCGCAACAAAACCAAACTGTACAAATGTAATAATCCGAGTACCAGTCGTGTGTACTACTGATTTTGTACTTTGTTAATGGTGAATATATATATATGGCCGTACGATACGTAATGTACGTTTGTCTGCGTTAAAGTACATTATATAATGTAATTACTTCCACATAGTTTACGTTAATGTATCACAGCGACTTCAAAACAAGTTTGCTAGGTTTATATGAGTGCTGTCAAACATCTGGAACAAAATAATAATTTTAGTGCTTTATATCCGGATATATCAACTTCTATATTAAAACTTTCTAATATTGAAAATGGACAAAAAATCAGTGCCCAGTTTAAGATGAAAGGGTTTCATAATAATTTGCCCGTACAAATTATCACACTCGCACGAAAAAAGTCTGCCTAGTAATTATCTGGGAAAAAGGAAAAAATAATGATAATTGAGCCGCGACACGAGAAAACAAACAATGTGGTTGTGCGCCCAGCGCAGACTCAGATCAGCCTGGGCATCCGCCCAGTCTGATCAGAGTCTTCGCTGTCCGCATGGTGGTAGTTTAGACCCTTAGCTACCATTTGAGCACTTAACGAAGAGTCTGGTTAAACTGGGCGGATGCTGAGGCTGATCTGAGTATGGGTTGGGCGCACAACCACATTGTTGGTTTTCTCGTGTCGCGGCTCATATTATCTAATAAAAGAAGTATCGTATACTGATATATTCTCTGTCGGTCGTCTTTCAGCACAACAAAAAAACTTACCTTGCAAAGCATTGGTTTAAACAGTATTTTATTCTTCATTAAATAATATTCAAATCAGTAGAATATAGGATCTGACGGTAAGCGTGTTGCTTATATTAAAGTCATCTCCTTAATATTAAAGTCATCTCCTTGCAAAGCAATAAGGCGCCTATTCAGTTTCCTGCGATATAGGTAATGGATACACCTTCATGTTGAACAAACAGCATCACATTTTGTGACTTCCTGTTTGCTTTCTCTTTTGCTTTTTGAGTCTGGTTGATTATATTATAGGCAGTGGGCAAGTCATCGACATGATGGGAGGAGATAATACGCTCCCACCTCCATGAGTCTCCCAACCGAATGGGTTAATAAGGGGTGGTGTTAACACAACATCACTGGGCGGAAGTCTTCCTAGAAGATGTCAACGGCCAGGGCGGAAGAACTCTTTGAGTCAACGACCATGTGTTCGTGACCAAGGCGAGCCATACAGTAAACATAAATTTCGGCTGTGGTCAACATATAGCCTGGAGAGGGATGGGGTCCGTCAGGCTGAATATTGCACTTGACACACCATGATGGACAGATCCAATAAGAAGAGGTGGACAGAAGAAGAGGTGGGAAGACAATATTCAAGAGTGGACAGGAATGCGCTTTGCCAGCTTAACTAGGGCAGCTGAAAACAGGACAAGGTGGAAGGGATCGTTTTGAAGTCATCTGTTGTGCCCCCAACGACCTTGTTAGGTTATGGGATAGAATAGAATAGAAATAGTTTGCTTTTCTGGCCGATGAAACCCTTTCAAATGAAACGTACAAGGTCTTTACAATTGGGCAGATGAAAACGATGCTTCAGTACTTCCTTACAAATTCTTCTGTCTTATTGAGAGTAGAAGGGAATCATACAATGTGTGATAATTATTGATCTATCGCTATATATCTGGTATCTAAGTACTTCTGCAATCGCAGCGGATTCTAGGAATAACAGATGCTTAGAACTGGGACGAACCAGCTCAGCATGTGGGCCTAAAGGCATCTTGATGATATCTTATACGGATGCACTGGAAACATTGAAATTTCTAACATTATCTTTGGTAAGGGAAAAGCTGAGACGGCTAGGTCATTTGTCTAGTACCCTAGCACAAAGCAATCTAACACACCAAATAAACTAGCATAAAAGTATTTAAATGATCCAATATACTGGTGCAAAAGTGATTAAAAATTCACCAGGTACACGGACGCAAAAGTAGTCGAATGCAGCAAATATACTGGTACAAAAATGGTCAATTGCACCAGGTATGCCAGCATAAAAGTAGTCAACTGCACCAAATATACTGAAACAAATCCAGTCAAATGCACAAATACTGGTGCAAAAAAGCAAACTGCACCAAGTATGCTGGCACAAAAGTAATTATATGAAACAAATATAATGGTGCAAAAGCAGTACAATTCACAAGTATGCTTGCGCAACAGTAGTCAGACATCAAGTATATTGGCGGAAAGTTGTAAAATGCACCAAATATACCGTCACTAATGAATGTGGTCGGATAACCCAAGTATACTGACACAAAAGTAGTCATTGCACCAAATATACTGGCGCAAAAGTAATCCAATGCTCACAATCTACTAGCGCAAAAGTAGTCGTAAACAGCAAATGTAATCGCACAAAAATAGTCTAGGCACATATTTAACTAGAGCAGAAGTAGTCAAATGTACAAAAAAAAAATTTGCAAACACCTTGTATACTGGCGCAAAATTAGTTTTTATGCACATACTCTGCATGTGCTAAAGTATTCAAATGCTCATAATCTACTGGCGCGACTGTAGTAAAATGCACCAAATATACTAGTGCAAAAGTGATCAAATGCACCTAATATACTGGTGCAAAAGAAGTCAAATCTGATGCACCAGGTACATTGGCACGAAAGAAATATAATGCAGCAAATATACTGGCGCAAAGGTAATCAAATGCACCAAGTTATACTCGCAATATTTTGGCAAATGTGAAAGGCTACTGGCAAAAAAAATCAAATGCACCAAGTAAACTTACGCAAAACAAGTCAAATACACCAAATATATTGGTGCAAATGAAGGTAAACGTACCTTATATACTGACGCAAAAGATATCACAAATGCACCAAATAAACTGGTGCAAAAGTTTCCTATGTACCTAGTAAACTGACTCAACAGAAGTCTAATGCACCGAGTATTATGGTGCGCAAGAAGTCAATTGCTTCAAATAAAATAGTACAAAAGAAGTAAACTGAACCAAATAATTATACTGGCACAAAAAAGTCAAACACACCTAATATGCAGTTGCAAAAGTCGTCAAATGCATCAAATACATTATGCAAAAGGAACCAAACTCACATTATTTAATATGCGCAAAAGTAGTAGAATTCTAGTTATATACTATTGCAAAAATAGTCAGTTGCACCAAATAAACAGATGCAAAAGTAGTTAAATGCAGCAAGTAAAATAACGCAAAACAAGTCTAATGCACAAAATATATTGGTGCAAAAACGGTTAGTGTACCTAATTTACTGACACAAAAGAAGTCAAAACACCAAATATACAGGTGCAAAAGGACATTATGCACCTAGTATACTGGCGCAAAAGTAGTTAATGATGCACAAGAAGTCAATTGCTTTGAATGTAGTAAAATGAACCAAATATCCTGGCACAAAAAAAGTCAAATGCACCAAATATTCTGAGGCAAACATGGTTAAATGCACCAAATATACTGGTGCAAAAATAGTCAAATGCACCAACTAACTGGCACAAAAGCAGACAAATATACTGGTCCAGAGGAACTTAAATGCTTCTCATAAACATGTGCAAAAGTGGTGAATGCATCAAATATGCTGGTGCGAAATTTGTTTGAAAACTTATTAAACGTTCTAAAAGAATAGGTTATAACTCATGTTTTGCGGCAGACTGCATGCCTAGTTTTGAACCCAGTCATGGGTGATGATCATGCTTCATTCTTAAATTGCACGACGGTGGTACGGGCCTCAGACTCTTTGACGGCCTCTTCATAAAGTTTTAACGAGTGGACTGGGGCTTGATGATTTGTCTTTGGTTTAGCCCACTGTGGTTCAACTAATTGTTTCCTTTCGGTGGTACGGGCCTCAGACTCTTTGACGGCCTCTTCATAACGATTTAACGAGTGGGCTGGGGCATGATGATTTGTCTTTGGTTTAATAATAAAAATAATAATGACTTTATTTATAGTGGAGGCTCAGTTGGACATAATCCAATCTTCCCTTCTTTTCAAAACAAGATGTACATTTATACAAACAAACAGCAAAACATTATATACAAAATTCATATCACAGTAAATAAACTAGACCCTATACCATGGGGATAACACCGCCTTTCCCACTTGTGCTGTCCACCATTCATGTACCGTGCAAAGCAGCTGTAAGAAAGAATAGGGACAGCCAACTTTGCACGGTAACTGATTGGCTGATCGGCTCAGTGGACAGTAGAGGCTGGGAATTTGGTATACCCCAGTGCGTGCATTGGTATGTCAAACAACTATACATGGAAATCTGTAGATTGAATCAGCTCAAATTAAATTTGCACTTGCGCTGTAAGCCATGCTATATAATGGTGCTTCAACTGTTGGACTGAATCTGATTGTTAAATGTTTTCTGGAATTCCAGATTTTGGATCCAGAGTATGAAAGAGAATTCCTAAAATGTTCAATGTTAGGCTTGGGAACATATAAGAGGTTTTCAGTTGTTGATCTCAAAGTTCTTACATGTATCTCTGATGTATGCGGAAAAAGGCCTTGTAGGTATGCTGGACTCAAATTGTGAAAATTTTATACATCATTATAGCTTTCTGATATTGAACTCTCTCTGGAAATTTCATCCATTTTAATTCAGCTAACATTTCTGCTGATGGTGTTCAATATCTCTATCTAGAATGCACCTTGTTGCTCTTTTCTGAACTTTTATGACAGAGTCTAACAGGTCAGAACTTGGATTACCCCATATCATACAGCAGTAGTCAAGATGTGGCAGAATGTAAGCATTATAAAACAATTTATAGCCGATAGCTGCCCCAAAGATTTTCCCACCTTTAGTATTGAGATGGATATTGTCCTTGTACAGAGTAACATCTGGCACATCATTTTTGAGAAGCTTCTCAGTATTGTCCATAAGAATGTATGGCTTTGAATCACATAACTGATTTGTTTGATTGTTTCTGCTATGTGTTCAAAGTGGTCAGTAACACTTCTTGTAGAGTCTCCATCAGACAAGTTATTAGTTCCACCATGAATGAGGATAGCATCTGCAGAGCAAATGAACTCTGCATCATCTTCTGCTATCCTAATTATGGTATTGTGCAAATTCTGTAATCTCCCTCCTGAATGACTTTTAATTGTAACTTGTAGATCCGTATCTGGGAGTTTGTTTCGGCTTAGAATACTAGTCATCGAATCTCCCACAATAAAGGCACAGTGGGTTTTCTCAGAAGCAGATTGATGTTGAATACCACTATCAATTGTTTCTGTCTGTTCTTGCCTTTCAGTGTTTGGAGGTAGTTTTTGTGTACCAGCCTGGCTCAAGGAGATGCCAGATCTAGTTAGTCCAGTCAAATTGTGGGAGAACCTAAAACAAATTGCAACAAAAGGTTTCTTTGCAGTAATGAGCTCCTAAGACCTACATTTTTAACATACTAAAAGTAGGACAAAATCGGAAAATGCGAAACTTGATTTTTTTCATATGTCTTGTTTTCGAAGGATTTAAACCACTGCACAACTACTTTTGGTCGGAAAGCCACTTCTAAACATCATTTCTAGACAAGTTAAATCCATAGAAGTCGTTGATAAAGCAGTTATAAATATACTGTTCTGTAGCTTTTGTCTACCATTAAATTTGCTGATTATGCATAACCGGGCGATCATATAGTTTATTACTATTGGTTTACCCCACCCACCAGTGCAAATTTTGCTTTTGCCATAACCTCTATTTAGATGGACAATATGGATGGTAATGAAGATAGTAAACAGAATCAATGTTTTTAAATGAAGACTGTGACAGAACAATAGAAGAAAACAGCTTGATGTAACTCCTATTTATCAAATGATGCGACATCTGAGAGTGTTGTTTTGTTGCTTTAAGTCCACGGTAACGGCCATGGTCATGTCGGGACAGTCAGTTAACCTTACGACACTATTCTTAGGCTGGCCTAGACCTCCTATGCGGTTAGCATTACTAAGTGCACGTACTTTCGCCAGTAACTGACCACTGTCCTTGAGTCAGCGGAAGGAGAAACAGAAGTAAGTAGCCGGACCGGGTATCGAACACAAGACCTCTGGCTCTTGAGTCAGAAGCGCTACCGACTGTACTATGTGGCCCAGCTAAATACTTCATGTGTTGAAAGGATAATCCACTGGAGGGTTAAATATGCAGATAACTTGGACATGCTTTGGGATATTAGGTGATGATCTCAATGACATTTTTGCATTCACAATGGTAAAAAGTTTAATTTTCTGGTTCAAAATTTACAAATTATATCTCCTTCCCGCCTAACATCCACCTCCCAACCCCGCCCACTCCTCTGGAGAGATTGATTGATTTATTTATTGCTTAACGTCTACGGTAAACCTCTATGGTCATGTCGGGACGGTCAGTTAACCTAACCACACTATTCCTGGGCAGGCTTAGACCCCCTAAGCAGTTAACCAGTACTAAGTGCACATACTTTCGCCAGTAACTGACAACTGCCCTTCATGAATCAGCGGAAGGAGAAACGAAAGTGTGTGGCCAGACCGGGCCTCTGGAAAGAAGTCGTTATTTTAGCGTGCATGAACGACCTTCAGGATGAGCTATTGTTGTCTTCCCGGTGTCGGCCTCCGCGTTTGCACCCGCGTCCATGTCCACCTTTTGGGTGTTATAGGTTATATTAAAACACCCATATCTCTTTAGCCTAAGTTGATACTTTCACTTATGCTAGATAATGGTCTTACGTTTTAAACCATTGCCGCCTCAGTGACCTTGAGGTCAAGGCCATGGAATTGGAAAGTTCATGTTAAAATATGGGATGTTCTTTAAGGTTTTATCTCACTGTCAAGGTGAGCATATAGTATAGCCTTGGTCCGTAGTCCGTCGTCATCTTCCACTATTTAAAACATACCTCCTAAACCATCTGCCAAATCTTATGCTAGATAATGGTCTTACGTTTTAAACCATTGCCGCCTCAGTGACCTTGAGGTCAAGGCCATGGAATTGGAAAGTTCATGTTAAAATATGGGATGTTCTTTAAGGTTTTATCTCGTTGTCAAGGTGAGCTTATAGTATAGCCTTGGTCCGTAGTCCGTCGTCATCTTCCACTATTTAAAACATACCTCCTAAACCATCTGCCAAATCTTATGCTAGATAATGGTCTTACGTTTTAAACCATTGCCGCCTCAGTGACATTGAGGTCAAGGCCATGGAATTGGAAAGTTCATGTTAAAATATGGGATGTTCTTTAAGGTTTTATCTCACTGTCAAGGTGAGCTTATAGTATAGCCTTGGTCCGTAGTCCGTCGTCATTTTCCACTATTTAAAACATACCTCCTAAACCATCTGCCAAATCTTAATCAAATTTTATGTGTAGCATTGTTTGGGTCGGAGATTGACTGCATACGGTTTAAAGGGCAGATCATATTGGCAATCTGGTTGCCATGGCAACATAAAGCTCCCATAGACTTATAATGGGAAAAACTTAAAAAAAAAACATTTTCTCTGAAACCATGGCGTCCAGAGCTTATATATTTAGTATTTAGCAATGTGTTGTGGTCCCTTACATCACTCCTGCCAATCCATGCCCTGGGGTCTAAACTGGCCCCACCCTAGGGGCCCACTGCTTTATATAGGGCTATATAGCTAAAGAACCTTCAAAAATTTTCCACTATGAAACCATGAGGCCCAGAGCTAACATATTTAGTATGTAGCAATGGTTTGTGGTCACGTACATAAATCCTGCCAACCATGCCTCAGGGATCCAAATTTGCCACCCCCAGCAAATTGGCCACGCCCCAGGGGCATTATCTCCCATAGTCTTATGAAGTGAAAACTTTAAAAATCTTCTGAAACCATGAGGCCTAGAGCTTAAACATTTAATATGTAGCAATGTTTAGTGGTCCCCTGCATAAATCCTGTCAACCATGCCCATGTGGTCCAAACTGGTCATATGTTAATATAGGGCTATATAGCTGAGAATTTTCAAAAAAAAATTCTCTTAAACCATGAGGCCCAGAGCTTACATGTTATTTAGTTAGTGGTCACATAAATAAATCCTCCCACCATGCCCCTGGGATCCAAATTCCAAATTGCCCCCCATAGACTTATAATGGGACAAACTTAGAAAATCTTCTTCTCTGAAACCATGAGGCCCAGAGCTTATGTATTTATTTAGTATGTAGCAATGTTTAGTGTCCCATAACTCCTGCCAACCAAGCCCCTTGGGTCCAAACTGGCCCCACCCAAGGGGGTCATTTGTTTATATAGAGCTTATCGCTAAAGAACCTTCTTCTCTGAAACCATGAGGCCCAGAGCTTACATATTTAGTATTTAGCAATGTTTAGTTGTCACGTACATAAATTCTGCCAATCATACCCCTAGGGTCCAAATTGGCCACGCCCCAGGGGTCTGTTTAGCATTGTTTAGTTGTCACGTACATAAATTCTGCCAACCATGCCTTGGGTTCAAATTGGCCACCCCAGGGGTCTATTTAACAATGTTGTCACGTACATGAATCCTGCCAACCATGCCCTGGGTCCAAATTGGCCATAGCCCAGGGGTCATTAGCTCCTATAGACTTATAATGGGGAAAAAATCTTTAAAATTTCATCTTCCCTGAAACCATGAGGCCCAGACCTTACATATTTAGTACGTAGCAATGTTTAGTGGTCCCCTCCATAAATCCTGCCGAGGAGAATTATAAAGACTTTGGGTTATTATGCATGTAGTATTCTGCTCTTTGTGCCTTTGTTTCGGGCTTCTCATGCCTTCAGAGATCAGTATTCTGAATTGAAGCATGTTTATGCTAAGCTAATTCATCAGTATGACATATTTCTTGTTAAAGTTCAGTTACTGACCTTCAAAGATTCACTTCAAATTTAAGGCAGAATAAAGTGGGTGGGGTAATTTATACCATTTAAGACCTAGATGGCTTTACATTCAACAACAAAATGTGTCAAATTCAATCTTAAGCTTCTAGATTCAATTCTGGCAGAGGCAGAATAGGTTCTTAGAAATAAAACAATAAAGCAATAATGTTATATCATATAAAACATTACAAATAATTGGTATATTTAAGACACAAATAGGCGCATGTAGAAATGCAGAAAAAAATATATTTTGCATTACCTGATTTTGTCCTACTTTTGATATGTCATATGTGAGTGTTAGTCCTCAACAAAAATGCAAAAAAAGCTTTTGTTGCAATTTGTTTTGGGTTTAGGGAAAAAATCGCCAGTTTGCCTGGACTAAGTGAATGTCATTGATTTTTCTACCTGACTTTTAAGGTCAGATAGTTCAGCAAGAAGTGTATCCTTAAACTCTTGTATTTCAGTTTCAGTTTTTGTTTCAATTATGTCTGAGGTGCCAGTTGTTTTAATCAGTTGTTCTAAGAGAGTTGTCTTCTCCTTAGTGATACGGTCTATGCTCTGCTTAAGTTTTTTGTTATCCTCTTCCAAGGAAAGTGATCGGGCTGTTATTTCTGATAATATTGCTTTAATTGACGTTATTGCTGTCTCATATTGCTTGGATTTTGTGATTTCAGTGTCAATGTTTGCCTTTAATGTTTTGCTTTTATCCTGGCTTGATTCTGCTATCAATAAAAGCTTTTCATTTTCAGTTTTCATCAACTTTGATTGGCTCATAAAGCCTTTAAGCTTTTCTTGTAGTTCCCTGTTCTTTTGCTGTTGTGCACTAATTGTAGATTTGCAGAGTTCAAGTTCTTTTTGTGTTTTTGAATCATACAGCTTGCAAGTTCTGGTATCTGTTCTGTACTGCTTTGGACAGAATTTGATGTATCAGCGATTCCTCTAACTTTGTTATCAGAGTCTGAGTTGAAAGATGAGGTATAAATGTCATGAACAGTCTGTTTACAAAAGGTTATGTCCTCATCAGCAACAACAGTAATTTCATTTTCCTTAGTAATATCTTTAGCATTGTTATCAGAGCCTGACTTCACAGATGTGGTATCTGTGTCAAGAAGAGGCTGTTTACAGAAGGTTGTATCCTCATCGGTGGCAACAGTAAGTTTTGGCTCTTGCTGAGGTGTTGTCACTACATGCTTGTAGTTTTCTGGTCGGTTAAACTTACGTTTATTCTTCTTGTTGTTAAAAATAGGACTTATCTGTTGTGTATTATTAGCATGTTGGTAATTAGAAGGTGAACCAAAGAATTTGCTTATCAGGTTCAGTGGGCTGTTACGTTTGCTGGTCTTTGGAGGAATAGGTGTTTCTTGAATAAACGTGGCAACCTTTTCATTAGGAGTTTCTGTGTTTTCATTGCTTAGCACATGTTTTTCAGGTTGCTTTGTAGGATGAGGGGCAGGTAATAACCCTGCTGAAATTTGTTTGAAGACAGTAGTTGTCCATATTTCACTGCCTGCTCCCTGAATCAGTAATTTATTATTTCTGTAAAGTGTCATAGGAGTTTGGTTAAGCCAAAAGTACTTTTCTTTGTTTTATCATAGTTATCAATTTGATTTTTATGTTGTCGCTATGGTGCATTGATTGAGTTAGGGAGCCATTTGCGAAATGAACCTTCTTTGTATTTTTAGCTCACCTGTGAAGGTGAGCTTATAGTATAGACTTGGTTTGTCGTCCGTCGTCGTCGGCGTCATCGGCGTCGGCGTCGTCCGAACTTTTAAACATTTTCTTCTCAGAAACCACTGGGTGGATTGAAGCCAAATTTCATGTGGAGCCTTAACAGGATGGGGGAACAAAAGTTTATATATTTGGTCCAGGTCACATGACCAAGATGGCCGCCACGCCCATATATGGTAAAAACCCTTCAAAATCTTCTTCTCCAGAACCAAAAGGCCTATGACCTTGAAACTTGGTATGTAGCATCGGGCATGCGGGCCCATCATAATTTATATAAATCATGACCTTGTGATGACCTTGACCTAATTTATGACATGGTCAACTTTGGTATGTTAGGCTTTTATATGGGAAAACACTTAAATGGTGGATTTCTCAGAAACTATTTAAGTCTAAGGTACAATACTTGGTATACATGGTTGACTAAATGACCAGATGAAGATATTATGTCACTAAAGGTCAAGGTCATTCCGTCGGACCATCCGTCGTCAAGATTTTCAAACATCTTCTCCTCTGAAACCACTGGGCCGATTGAAGCCAAATTTCATATGGAGTCTCAGTGGGATGGGGGAACGAAAGTTTATATATTTGGTCCAGGTCACATGACCAAGATGGCCGCCATGCCTATATTTGGTAAAAACCCTTCAAAAATCTTCTTCTCCAGAACCAAAAGACCTATGACCTTGAAACTTGGTGTGTAGCATCGAGCATGCGAGCCCATCATAATTTATACAAATCATGACCTTGCGTTGACCTTGACCTAATTTACGGCATGGTCAACTTTGGTACGTTAGGCTTTTATATTGGAAAACGCTTAAACAGTGGATTTCTATTGGAAAACGCTTAAACAGTGGATTTCTCAGAAACTATTTAAGTCTAAGGTACAATACTTGGTATACATGGTCGACTAAATGACCAGATGAAGATATTATGTCACTAAAGGTCAAGGTCATTCCGTCGGACCATCCGTCGTCAAGATTTTCAAACATCTTCTCCTCTGAAACCACTAGGCCGATTGAAGCCGAATTTCATATGGAGTCTCAGTGGGATTGGGGAACGAAAGTTTATATATTTGGTCCAGGTCACATGACCAAGATGGCCGCCATGCCCATATATGGTAAAAACCCTTCAAAAATCTTCTTCTCCAGAACCAAAAGGCTTATGACCTTGAAACTTGGTATGTAGCATTGGGCATGCGGGCACATCATATTTTATACAAATCATGATCTTGCGTTGACCTTGACCTAATTTACGGGATGGTCAACTTTGGTACGTTAGGCTATTATATGGGAAAACGCTTAAACAGTGGATTTCTCAGAAACTATTTAAGTATTAGGTACAATACTTGGTAAACATGGTCGACTAAATGACCAGATGAAGATATTATGTCACTAAAGGTCAAGGTCATTCTGTGGGACCATCCGTCGTCAAGATTTTCAAACATCTTCTCCTCTGAAACCACTGGGCCGATTGAAGCCAAATTTCATATGGAGTCTCAGTGGGATGGGGGAACGAAAGTTTATACTCGGGGTCTGGGTCACATGACCAAGATGGCCACCATGCCCATATATGGATCTAGTTATCTTGGCTAAAGGTCGTTTGTCTGTAATGTGTCAACATTTTTAAAGGACTTCTCCTCTGAAACTACTGGGCAGATTTCAATTTAATTTCAAATGCAGCCTTCAGGCAAAGCGGGAAACAAAGTTTATATATTCGGTCCACTCACATGACCAAGATGGCCACCATGCCCATATAATGGCAAAAACCTTGAAAAATCTTCTTCTCCAGAACCACGGGGCCAATTGCCTTGAAACTTGGTATCTAGCAACTGGGACTGTAGTACTACCAATTTTATATAAATTGAGCATATACTGACAGGTGAGCGATCGTTGCCCTTGGGCGACTTGTTTGTGTTATGAATTGCATCGGGACCAGGATGAAATTTGTCGACATTGAAAAAGAAAAAAAAAAACGATAGTCTATGCTGCTGGCCGTTCTAAGGCGATACTCCCGATAGTGTTCTTAATTCTTTGTTGCTTTATGGTTTTTAGCTCACCTGGCCCGAAGGGCCATAGTGAGCTATTGTCATACCAATGCGTCCGGCGTGCGTCGTGCGTTGTGCGTCGTGCGTCGTCACGGAATTTGTCCGGCAACACCTAAAAACAAATATTCAAACATCTTCTTCTGTAAAACTACTGGTCCCACGGTTCTCAAATTTCACATGGAGCATGACCTGACTCCAGGGTCTCAGAATTGTAAAATTGGGTCAGGTTGAAAATCCAAGATGGCCGCCGTTACTAAAAATAGCAAAAAGAACAAAATCAACTTCTTTTCCAGAACAACTGGGTATATTTGTCTGAATTTTGGCATGGAACATCAGTGAAACCTTGGTATTCAAAATTGTAAAAATGAAAAAAATCTGTAGCGTAGTTTTGTCACAGTGACCTACTTTCTGTTTACGTGTGTAATTTTGCACAAATGCCAATGTCAAAAACTGACCTATTTAAACAACTTCTTCTCTAAAACCACTGAACCCATGGATCTCAAATTTCACACGGAGCATGACTAGACTGCAGGGTTTCAAAATTATAAAATTGGGTCAGGTCAAGAATCCAAGATGGCTGCCGTTACTAAAAATAGCAAAAACAACAAAATCATCTTCTTCTCCAGAACCAATTGGTATATTTGGTTAAAAGTTTGCATGGAGCATTAATGGGACCTTGGTATTAAAAATTATAAAAATAAAAAAAATCTATAGCGGAATTAGGTCACAGTGACCTACTTAGCGTTTACAATACCGATTTTGCTCAAATGTCAATATCTAAAGAAAATGCAACCAATTCTGACCAAATTTGGTCAGAAATGGTTCTTGAATGGAATTATTTCAATTTTGTGCCAGTTGACTATCCAAGATGGCCACCATGGGGGCCATTACTAAAAATAGCACAAAGATAAAAATGACAATTACTCAAGAACCCTTGAATGGAATTGGACCAATTTTGTGTCAGAATGTTCCTTGCATGAAGCCGTTTCGATTAATTGCAATTTGGCATTCCAAGATGGCCGCCATCTGGTGTTACTAAAAATAGCACAAACATAAAAATGACAATTACTCAAGAACCCTTGAATGGAATTGGACCAATTATGTGTCAGAATGTTCCTTGCATGGAGTCATTTCGATTAATTGCAATTTGGCATTCCAAGATGGCCGCCATCTGCCGTTACTAAAATAGCTCAAAACATGAAAATGACAATATCTCAGTAACCGCTAAATGGATTTTGATGAAATTTGTGTCAAAATGATTCTTGCATTGAGATGTTTCAAAAAATATCTAACTGTAGACCAGTCATATTGGCCTCTGTTACTAAAAATAGAAAAATGTGAAAATTAGAAAATCTCAATGGAATTGGGCTAATTTTGTGTCGGAATGGTCCTTTCATTAAGCTTTTTCGATTTTTTGCATTTTGGCATTCCAAGATGGCCGCCATCTGCCGTTACTAAAAATAGCACAAAACATGAAAATGACAATATCTCAGTAACCACTGAATGGATTTTGACGAAATTTGTGTCAAAATGATTCTTGCATTGAGATGTTTCAGAAATATCTAACTGTAGACCAGTCATATTGGCCTCTGTTACTAAAAATAGAAAAATGTGAAAATTAGAAAATCTCAATGGAATTGGGCTAATTTTGTGTCGGAATGGTCCTTTCATTAAGCTTTTTCGATTTTTTGCATTTTGGCATTCCAAGATGGCCGCCATCTGCCGTTACTAAAAATAGCACAAAACATGAAAATGACAATATCTCAGTAACCACTGAATGGATTTTGACGAAATTTGTGTCAAAATGATTCTTGCATTGAGATGTTTCAGAAATAACTAACTATAGACCAGTCATATTGGCCTCTGTTACTGAAAATAGAAAAATGTGAAAATTAGAAAATCTCAATGGAATTGGACCAAATTTGTGTCAAATTGGTCCTTGCATGAAGGCTTTTCGATTTTTTGCATTTTAGCAATCCAAGATGGCCGCCATCTGCTGTTACTAAAAATAGCACAAAACATGAAACTGGCAATATCTCAGTAACCCCAGAATGGATTTTGATGAAATTTGTGGAAAAATGATTCTTGCATTGAGGTGTTTCAAAAGTAAATATATAAAGACCAGGCAAGTTGTCCTCTGTTACTAAAAGTAGCAAAATGTGAAAATGAGAAAATCTCCATGGAATTGGACCAATTTTGTATCAGAATGGTCCCGTTGCACAATAGCTAGGTGAGCGATATCAGGCCCATTTGGGCCTCTTGTTACCACGAGGCACTTTATGTTATAAAGTCTTCTGCTCTTTGTCCTCGTTTCTATGTTTGTTTAAGCATTCTGATCACCTCGCTTGGGGTAATCAAAACCCACCAAGTAGACTGGTGCATAAGAAGTCTAATGTACCAAGTATAGTGAGTTAAATGCACCAAGTATACTGGTGCAAAAGTAGTCAAATGCACCAAGTATGCTGGCACGAAAGCAGTTAAAAGCACCAAGTATAATGGCACACAGGTAGTCAAATACACTAAATATGCTGATAAAAGTTGTCAAATACAGCAAATATACTAGCACTAAATTGGTCATATACACCAAAATACTGGCGCAAAAGTAGTCAAATTCGCCAAATGTACTGACACAAAAGCAGTCAAATGCACTCAGTATGCTGGCACACAAATACTCAAATCCACTAAATGTACTGATGCAAAAGTAGTCAAAAGCACCAAATACATTATGCAAAAGGAATCATATTCACATAATGTTACTTGCACAAATATAGTCAAATCACCTCAAGTACTTGTGCAAAAGAAGTCTGTTGCGCGAAATAAACAGATGCAAAAGTATTTTAATACACCAACTAAAATGACGCAAAACAAGTCTAATGCATAATATATAGTGGTGCAAAAGAAATAATTGTACCTACATGTAATATACTGGCACAAAAGAAGTAAGAAACACCTGGTGCAGAAGAACATTACGTACCTAGTTTACTGGCAGAAAAGAAGGCAAATGCACAAAATATGCTGGCACAGAAGCAGCTTAAAGCACCAAATATGCTGGCTTACAAGTAGTCAAATTCACCAAATGTACTGGTGTAAATCTTGTCAGATACAGCAAATATACTAGCACAAGAGCAGTCGAATGCAGTCAGTATGCTGGCACACAAAATACTCAAATCCAGCAAATGTACTGATGCAATAGTAGTCAAATGCACCAAAGACAATATGCAAAAGGAATCAAATTCACATAATTTTACTTGCACAAAAGTAGTTAAATTCACATAATATATTGTGAAAAAGTAGTCAGTTGCAAAGAGATGCGAAAGTAGTTAAATGCACTAAGTAAACTGACGCAAAACAAGTCTAATGCACCATATTTATTGGTGCAAAAAAGTTAAATGTGCCTAATGTACTGGAACAAAAGAATTCAAATACACCAAACATACTGGTGCAAAGGACATTATGCACCTAGTATATACTGATGCAAAAGTAGTCAAATGCACAGAATATTACGGTGCGCAAGTAGCCAACTGCTGAAATATAATCATGCAAAAATAGTAAAATGAACCAAATATTCTATTCTATCCCATAACCTTACTAGGTCGTTTGGGGCACCACAGATGACAAAAAAGTCAAATGCACGAAATACACCGGTGCAAAACTAATGAAATGCAACAAATATACTGGTGAAAAATTATTCAAATGCACCAACTTACTGGCGCAAGAGTAGTCGATTATTCTGGTCTGAAGAACCTTAAAATGCACCCCATAGACATGTGCAAAAGTGATGAATGCAACAGATATGCTGGTGCGAAATTTTTGAAATGCACAAAACATGCTGGATCAAATTTCATTCATCAAATGCATGAATTATACTGGTGCAAAAGTAATCAAATACCACCAAGAAGACTGGTGCATAAGAAGTCAAATGCGCCAAGTACATACAGACAAAAGTAGTTAAATGGACCTAAGATACTGATGAAAAAAAGTCAAATGCACCAAAGATGATGGCACAGAAGCAGTTAAAAGCGATAGTATTCTGTTTTACAAATATTCAAATCCACCAAATATACTGGTGTAAAAGTAGTCAAATACAGCAAATATACTAGCACTAAATTGGTCATATACACCAAATATACTGGCGTAAAAGTAGTCAAATTCATTAAATATACTGACACAAAAGCAGTCAAATGCACTCAGTATGATGGCGAACAAATAGTCAAATTCACCAAATGTACTGGTGCAAAAATAGTCAAAAGCACCAATACATTATGCAAAAGAAATTCAGTTCACATTATTTTACTTGTGCAAAAGAAGTCAGATTCACTAAAATTACTTGTGGAAAAGAAGTCAGTTACACCAAATAAACAGATGGAAAAGTAGTTAAATGCACCAAGTAAACTGACGCAAAACAAATCTAATGCACAAAATATATTTGGGCAAAAAAAACAAATGTACATAATAAACTGGCACAAAAGAAGTCAAAAACACGAAATGTACTGGTGCAAAGGACATTACGCATCTAGTTTACTGGCGCAAAAGTAGTAAAATGCATCAAGTATATTGGTGTGCATGCATTCAGTTGTTTTAAATATAATGGTGCCAAGTAAAATGAACCAGATATACTGGTACAAAAAGTTCAAATGCACCAAATATACTGGTGCAAAAATTGTTAAAGGCACCGCATATACTGGTGCAAAAATAGTCAAATGCACCAACTGGTGTAAAAGTAGTGAACTAGACTTGTCGAAAGGAACTTAAATACACCTCATATGCATGAGCAAAAGCGATGAATGCATTAAATATGCTGGTGGGAAAGTTTTGAAATGTATGAAGCATGCTGGCACAATTATCATTAATCAAATAAATGAATTATACTGGTTGGAAGTAATTAAATACCACAAAGTAGACTGATGCACAAGAAGTCAAATGCATCAAGAATACTGAGACAAAGAAAAGTATTGCACCAGGTACACATGTGCAAAAGTTTTCAAACGCACAAAATATGCTGGCACAGAAGCAGTTAAAAGCACCAAGTATGCTGGCTTAAAGTAGTCAAATTCACCATATGAAATGGTGTAAAAGTTGTCAAATACAGCAATTATACTAGCACTTAATTAGTCAAATTCACCAAAAATACTGGTGCAAAAGTAGTCAAATTCGCCAAATATACTGACACAAAAGCAGTCTAATGCACTCAGTATGCTGGCACACAAATAGTTAAATCCACCAAATGTACTGGTGCAAAAGTAGTCAAATGCACCAAATATACTGACACAAAAGCAGTAAAATGCACATAATCTACTGGCCCAAAAGTAGTCAAATGCATTAAATATACTTTAACAGAAGTGGTCAAATGCACCAAGTATACTGGTACAAAGTAGTTAGATGCACCAATTTGATGCATTTAATTAATTTTGTTCTAGAATAATACAGGACTCATAGTCAGCAGTGCATCTAAGCAGTGTTAGTTACATAGCCTGCACTTGGGATATTAATACAAAATGTCTGATTTTCAAGACCAGTATCTTGAAGTTACACAAAACTGTTGAGCTACAAATGCTCCTACTTTGTGCCTTTAACTAGTTTATCAAAGTGTATCCCTACTGAAATTCTTCACTGAAATTTCACAGAAATTTCCCTGGAATCTCGGGTAAATAATTGTCCAGCTTTTCTCTGGAATATCAGTGATATTTCACAGAAATTTTAGTAGAATTTCCCTGATATTTCTCTGAAATTCTCAGTAATTTCAAAGGAATTCCACCATAAGTTAGGGAAAAAATCTCTTGGATCTGAATGACATTAGACACCTTAAACTAGTTATATTTCACAGAAATTATAGTGAAATTTTTCACTGATACTTTTCTGCAATTTTAGTGAAATTTCTCTGGAATTTCAGGTAAATAATTCTTCAACATTTCTGGACTTTCAGTGGTATTTCACAGAACTTTTAGTGGAATTTCCCTGATATTTCTCTGAAATTCTTAGTAATTTCGAAGGATTTCCACCATAAGTTAGGGAAAAAAATATCTTGGATCTGACAATTAACAGTTTAAATTAGCAAGAACTTTTAGTAATTAAGAATTAACAAAATCCATACCCAAAAGCAATAATCCCTGAAGGGTTACATGGCATAATGAAATTGCCAGCTGCTCTACCTCTGTACTTCTATAATGTAAAGGTTATGGTGACATGCCACCCTGTTAGCCCAACCATTTCAAAAGATTGGCTTGCATTTGTCTCAGTCATGCAGGATGTCAGTAGCACGTATTTAATGGGTGAAAGATACACTTCCTGCTCCCATTTTAAGGTTGTAATGAAAAGCTTGTGAATATTCAAAGATTGAAAATTCATTCTGCACTCAGTCCAAAACATAATGGATCATAACAGGTACATAACTTTAAACTCCAAGATGTACATAAAATGAAACCTGTTTTAATTAAACACTAAGTTAAACATTACATGAAAAGTATATCTAGCCTCTTAACCCTATTGCACTCAGAATGGCCAAAACTCAGTAGAGTTTTGGCCATTCTGAGTGCAATAGGGTTAAAAGCTGCAATATATTCACAAACACATTCTACAGTAGACCTGCTTTACAAAGACGGCATTTGCTTCAAGACATTTGGACTTAAAACTGAATTTTCTGTATAAAGACTACACATTTTGAACAATAACACCATTCCATGCATATCAGAATGACCTTATAAAAATTACTGTTGTAATGTATGCTGTCATAGAGTTGACTGTGTCAGTCAGTAGTTCAACTATACATTGTATGTGTCAACTCATATAAAGAATATATGACTATAGAAATTTTAACAATTATACAGACTGTCTGCATTAGATTACCACATGAATATTTTACAACCACTTTAATGGAAAGTGGAATTCCTTGTTTCTTAATTATCATAAGACAAGATACAACATAGCAAGTAAGATCAGCAATTATTAAGAGGATCCTGTGCAGTCATCTCAAGAGTCTTCTGTGTTTTCATTTATATGAACAATCTACCGATTCTGAGAAATAAGCAAATACTGCAATCAGTCCAAGTGGCTGTTGAGGCAGATCTGAATGTTCCCCATTCCCGCACATTGACACAGTATTTTACGTCTCTTGGCTCTTATTTAAAGTACCCAGCTGTCAAGACATGTTCAGTTGATAATTGGCTATGTATTGTAACAGAGATTTTCTGTCAAAGACACGAAATTGTCCAATTTATAAGTTATTCCCAGACTGTTAATACATCAATTATTAAAATAGCTGTAAAAGTTGGGACATGTTGATTAGTTTGCTGTAGTTATATCATAAAACTTGAACAAGTTGATTTTGTTATATGATAATATGCCAGATATCACAGGCAGAATAGCAAACATAGTAGACTTTGATCAGACCGCTCCTTAAAAGAGCAGTCTGATCAGGGTCTACACAGTTTGCTAAAGCATTTAAGTTCCTGTCGGTTTATTAGAGAGAAATCTCTCCATGGACCTTTAGGTAGGAATAATGCAATCAGTCTACTGATGACAGCAAGAAATGGATCATATGAACTTGAAATAGAATTCTTTTGAACTGCATAGCATACTTACCCTTTTATGTGGGGTTGAACATGCATCTTTTAATCCGATTTCTGATGTAGCGACTATCTGTCAGACCCTCAGGTTCATTCATACTATGCATTGAGAGTGAAACTTTGTAAGTTATTTTGTACTGTTCATTGGTATACATGCAGATGTGATAGCCCCATCTTGTAGGAAGTAGATGAACAGGCAATGGTCTAGAATCAGTATACAGTAATAATCCTATTAAATTCTCCTGCTCCATGAAACACCCCCTGCCGTTTTCCAAAAATAATGTTATACTAGGGGAGAGTTGGGTAACTTCGGACAGGCGGGTAAATTCGGACATACCATTGCAATACCATTGCAAACAGTGAAAATCCAGATGAGACAGCTCATAATGAGCCGTCTCATCAGGACTTTCACTGTTTGGCCAGTTATTGTTTTGTTTTAGTTCCAGACAACTGACATATATAGGAAAAAATTTCACTGTCCGAATTTCCCCACTGTCCGAAGTTACCCGACTCTCCCCTAACTTGCAGGAATTTCTGTTTGCTTCTCTGGATCTAGTAGCTCTTTGGCATCCTAGAGGAGCAAATTCTTTCCTTTTAGAGTTGACCCTTACTGGAAATGGGGGCAAAATAGTAGACTTGCTTCTTCTGCAGGTATTCAGCCACTGCAGGTATTCAGCCACTGCATAATACCTCTAACAAACAGTATTAAGGTTTCACCTTAATACTGTTTGTTAGAGGTATTATGCAGTGGCTGCTTTACTATAATTAAGGCTCTAAATAACACCCCTCCCCCCATTTTTGTAAAATGCAATGCCCCTGGGGCATTTAATAACTCAGATTCCATATCCTGTCCCATACAGCAAATTGACACACCAAGCAACCAAGACCAGCTAAAAAACCAAGAGGTCAGCTGTTTTCAGGCATAGGTTTATAACTCCTGAAAACAAAGAACACAAACAAAATTGAAAATGGGAGCAGTAATCAGCTCGCAAAGTTGCATCAGTTTTAAACCAGTATGATCCCAAAGGAACTAAAAAACTGCAATGTGGTGAAGTTTGGGGAGAATTGTCATAGCTCCACATAGCAATTGACACTAACTGCCTCGTGTTAGCTTATTCACCCTGTTCTTATATTTGAAATCAGTCAGCTATATACATTGCATAATTATGATGTAAGTTCTCTGATCTGATGAAACCTGACTTGTCCTGGCCTTGTTCTGTGGATTGTACATGTGATGGTTTACTGACTTCCAGTTACCTCTGATGAAGAAATTGCCCAATCCTGCAATTTTATGTTCCTGGATCAGTGAACTTTTCACCACTTCCAGAAATAAAAAGTATGGCTGAGGTTAATAGCATAAACTTCAGATGGTTCCTTATCTGGCTCTGTCATCTGGGCTTGACATCGTTATTTTGCGACACTGTGCTGAAACCTAAAGCTTTAAGACACAACAAAACCAGCAAAGTGGTATGTGTGTCCAACAAAGATCAGATCAGCCTGGGCATCTGCCCAGTCTGATCAGAGCCTTCATGGTCCACATTGAACTAGCTTAGACCCTTAGCTTCATTTTAAGCATACAGCAAAAGAGTGACCAGACTGGGCAGATGCCTGGCTGATCTGAGTCTTTGCTGGGTGCACATGCCACTATGTTGGCTTTGTTGTGCTGCAGCTCAGTTATAATAATCAGAGAAAATATTTGCATGTAGAGGTTGTTTCAGGCTATGATGAAATGGAAAGCAATCCATGTTTTAATCATAGAATTCTTGTGCTGTTCGGACATTAGGTTTTCGGTTGCTTAATCTGATTCCAGGCCTTAAGATATTTGTTTTGATAAATACAGTCTCCAATATCTAGAGGATGTTTGTTTCTCTGCAATTGCATAGCTCTGAGAAGACATCTGCAAAGTCAGGACATTAAAATGCTCAGCGTCCTCATGCAGACACGTATAAAATTTGCAAATGATATTCATCTGACTAATGTAAGTGTCTAGAGCTTGAACAATCACTGTATTAGCTTTGTCCAGTGGTCCCCAGAGTACCTATGAAAGTCTGGTTCATGCATTATCTAAGTCTGATTGTATAACTTTTTGCAAATAACTTTGGATACAAGAAACCAATGCAGTTCTTTAGAGTGCTACAGTCTTTGCTAAAAGAACTGATAATGTTTCTACAGTCAAACCTGTCTTAGGCAAGTACCAAAACTGCATGTTTAAGGCAATTTCTTGCTTACTACAGGTCAATTAACACTGATAGATCTCCTTCGGGATATGAGAGAATTGTTTTTGCTTAACAGAGGTTTTACTGTAAAGCCTAGCATATCAGGCCTTTGCCCGCAACACTGAATACATGCAGGAGAATTCGACTGATGGTTGCATGCATAAAACTAGTGTAAATAAATTCTGAAGGAATTATACTCTGAAAGGTAGCAAGGAATTCTTCAGAGAAACAAAAAAATAATTAACAGACTGGATTTTACGTTGAGTCTGTTTGTGTGCAATGATGTTTAAAATGGTGCAGCATTACTTCAGTCCTCTAACATGGGCTTCTAGTACATTTAAGTTCCAGGTGCTATTCCTCTTTCATAGACTGGGAATCTGTGTTATTGCCATTCTTATCCTCAGACATAGGCCTATAGGGATTTTGAGATGGGTTTTGTCTGTCCATGCATTACAGTTCAGCCGATTTGATTTTGTCACTATCTGATGTGGGTTAACAGTGTCTTACAGGTTCATTTTATTGTCGAGCCCACTTGAGGTGAGCGAGACATAGTTGTCACAACTTCAGTTCGGTGTGTGTACATGTGTGCATGCCTGCATGCATGCTTGAGTGAGTGCGTGCCATGTCCTTCCAAATTTGTCCGGGCCATAACTTCTACATTTACAAATGGATTCCAAAATATTTTGGCACTATAGTTGTACTTGTTTTCATTAATGAAAAATTTAAAAAAGAAATATGCTGTCTTAGCAGGATGTTGTTTGGCTTCTTTCTAACAAGAGAGTAAAGCTGTTAGTCTTCACATACTTATAGGTCACTGAAGCAAACAGAGGGCTCGACAAATTGTCCCTGGACAACCATCTAGTTTGTGACACATATAGTTAGTAGCATCAGACAATGTTTCTGAAGAGTCATATTTGACAGACCTTAATAAAAACTGTTGTTTTGAAACGAAACATCCTATTTTAGCTATACTAAAGTATCTCAGAAAGGATCAAAATCTAGTATTGATATTAATTCTCAAACAGAACTTTTTTTTTGTTAAATTGTGCTTGAAGGTCAAATGATAAATTGACCTTGTTCAAGCTATTACTTGTACTTGTTTTCTTTAATGAAAATATGCTGTCTTAGCATGATGTTGTTTGGCTTCTTTCTAACAAGTCGACAAGTTGTCCCTGGACAACCATCTAGTTTGTGACACATATAGTTAGTAGCATCAGGCAATGTTTCTAAAGAGTCATTTTTGACAGACCTTAATGAAAACTGTTGTTTTGAAACATCCTAGCTTATCAGAAAGGATCAAAATTTAGTATTGATATTAATTCTCAAACAGAATGTTTTCTTTGTTAAATTGTGGTGGTTAAAAGATTGCTGTTTTGTTTGTGTTCATACTTGAACATGCGTTGCTATTTGTGGGCCTTAATTTATGCTTAACATATTGGCTCAGTGCTGTTTTATATTAACAGTGGATTTCAGTAATCAGACATAGTCTGGTGATAAAAATCAGACATCACAATATTACACAATTGCTCATGAGAAACCTGAATTGACATAGAAATGGATATTGTCCAGATTGATTTGAATTTCTGGACCTTAGAAAAGTAACAAATGTATCCTTGGAATGGCTTTGAGAATCCTCTTGACTCTATTATGTCTGATAATAGGATATTGAGCCACAGCACGACAAAACCAACAAAGTGGCATGTGTGCCAAAGGAAGACTAAGATAAGCCTGGGCATCTGCCCAGTCTGATCAGATTCTATACTGTGTGCTTAAAGGGTACCTATGGGTCTAAGCAACCTCCATGCGGACAGCAAAGACTCTGATCAGACTGGGCAAATGCCCAGTCTGATAAGAGTCTTTGCATGGTGCACATGCCATTTTGTTGGTTTTGTCATGTCGCAGCTCATTTGTGTAATTTGGATGCAGACTGCTTTAAGCAATTCTCGGAAGTGTCTGAGCTACAAGCCAAATTCGTTAAGTCATAAAATTGAATGGTATATAATGAAAACATGCCCAACTTTGATTTGATCAGTGATACCCATGTCAAATTCCAAGCAATGGGACAAATGATAATTAAAAGAAATGTATACTTCCAATGCTACAATATATATTTGCTTTATGGACCTTGTACACACCGTACATTCGATTATTAACATTTTGTAAAAAGACAGGCGGTATGGAATAAAGCAGTTGTTTATGTGCTCACGTGCATTTTCGCGGGTAAGTCATTTTCTTATTTTCTGGTGAGCTAGCTCGACTTTTTCTTCAATTTTCATAGCGAGAGTTCATATTTTGTCTCATTCTCTGAAACGGTGCAAATAGATGAAAATAATTCTGGGCCATTATCTTTTTATTCGGTTGCCAGGTGACGCTAAATATACGGGAAATGACAGTCGGTATCTCTTGATTTGGTAAGGAATATAACAGGCGGCAAATACGGAAGATACGGTCGTTTTTATTCATTTTTATGATACGGTTCTGTCACAGACGGGACTGAGTACTAAATTCTAATTGCAAATTCATAATTGAGCCGCGACACGACAAAACCAACAATGTGGTAGTGCACCCAGCGCAGACTCAGATCAGCCTGGGCATTCGCCCAGCCTGATCAGAATCTTCGTTGTCCGCATGGAGGTAGCGTAGACCCTTTGTTACCATTTGAGCACTTAACAAAGAGTCTGGTCAAACTGAACGGATGCCCAGGCTGATCTGAATCTGCGTTGGGCTCACAACCACCTTGTTGGTTTTGTCGAGTCGCGGCTCAATTATGTTATGCCATTTTCATTCCCTATTTTATATCTTAAAGACCCGGAGTTATTTACATGTACTAAATTGGTCATACATTTGTCGTGGACAGAATTGTACTGTATCCTGTAACTGGATTTTAGATAACCAAATAATTGGTTAACATAATTATAACATAATTATAACATAATGCCATCTTGAACCATCAAGCTCCGATAAAGTACTAATGAACCTCGCTCATCAACGTCTGTGACACCAGGAGAACCAAGCCCCGAGGTTATAAAACTTTTTTCATGCTCAACTCTGCTGAGCATGAAACTTCTCTGCTGATAAATATGTTGGCATTTTCATATTTATAAGCAGAGAAAATTTCATACTCAGGTAAACTTAACAAAAAAAAACGGTACTTATCAGTAAATCGCCATATATTTGCAGGTAAAATTTCATGCTCAGCTGAGTTGAGCATCAAAAAAGTTTATAACCATGGGGCCTGGTTAAATCTTAAAGACTGTAACCGACTTGAAAGACTTAAAGCTGTCGCTATAGCTTAACCTGCTTATGATCAACGTTTCCCGCCGTTTTACAGGGTTTTTAATTTTTTGAGAATTTTTATGCTCCCTAGAGAGAGAAATCCTTCCAAAAGATTTACTCCAATTGAAAATGACAGAGGTGTTTCCATCTGAATTGAGAATGTGTGCATGCTGTTACGTCACGCGCAGTTCTCTTCTGCTACATGACAAGGGCATAATATGTTCTGTATGAAAAGATCGAATATTGCACAACAATCTTCTATTTTCTTCTTTTAACACAGCGTGCATACAACATCTAAAAATTTTGTGATGACGTCAGTGCAACGTTATGACATCGCAACAACCTTGTATACAGTAGATAATAATAAAGCGTCATAACCTTGCATCAACGTCGTTACAACGTTGTTTTGACGTAATGTGTCAGAACGAAATGTCTCATTATTTGTGATGACCAGTAGAGTTTACTAGGCATTTTCAATCTTACAAGTATGCGTAACAACTCACGCGCATGCTACTTTACCGATTTTTCATGTGGACATCTCGGTTTTGACACTGATTGGCAAGCTTCTAATATCTTCGCATTGTCTTCTAAAAGGTAAAAGGACGATGTGATTCATACACAGCCGATCTGAGCAAAGCCTGAACAATCTGATTATGTCCACATGATGATCTGGATATGCATAACTCGGAGTTCCTCTCGTGTGTTAAGAAATCACATCTATGACAACCCGGTATAACTTAGTTACTGATGATGCTTAAGCTGATATGAGCTGGTCAAGTCTAGTCTAATCTATCCCATAACCTTGCAAGGTCGTTGGTGTACCACAGATGACTTTACAACAATCCCTTTCCACCTAGTCCTATCTTCAGCTGCCCTAGTTGAGCTAGCAAAGTCCATTTCTTAACATTGTCTTCCCATCTCCTTCTTCTTCTCCTTTTTCCTTTCAATGTGCCCTGTAGAATTGTACTTGCTAAGCCAGAGGACCTTGAGTTGCGACCAAACCACCTCAGTTCCGTTTCTTGACATGAGTGTTTACGTTTAATAGCAAACGTTTTGATTTAAAATTGCAATCCATCCATCCGTCCGTCCGTCCATCCATCCATCCATCCATCCATGTTTACATCAAGTCAGAAAAAAGTTGCGAGTGCCAAGACCAGTCTGCAGTAACCAAACACACACGGTTTTTTAATTCATTCGAATATATCAGAGCAATACTATATTCTTGCTGAACATAAAGCTATACATGTATACATAACTGCACTTTCGGAGTCAGATCTGTCTGCTCAACCGCTCATATCTAGAAGTCACTGTTCGTTTGACACACTGGGAGCAGTAAAGACTTCACTAAGGACGCCCATCTGCACTAGCAGGTAATTTTTTTACTCGAATTACAGAAATCGCAAAAAAGAAAAAGGAAGTATGCCTCTAGCCCAGATCAGCCTGCTCAATTATACGGTCTTCAGCATTCAGTTCGTGGTCAGAATGCATTGGGGTTCGGATAGAGTAGTGGATAGAATACTCGCTTTCCACCTCTGCGACCCGGGTTCGAATCCCGGCGTCGTTATGTGGTAGGGTAGTGGTCGCCCGTCCGAGGTCGGAGGTTTTCTCCGGGTACTACGGGTCCTCCGCCAGTATAGGACAACAAACGCGCAAGCATCCGTGCCATCGAGAGTATTTAAATAAGTTCGCGTGAGCTTTCAACGCAATCGATGTAAAATTTTACAAAATGCATTAGAGTCCACTAATCCGGTGTTGTGCATATAGCTAGTTTAGGTTATTTACAACCATTTGCCAACCAATGCACTGGGCATACAACCTTGAATCAACATAGAATCAACGTTGATTTAACGGAATGATATTGACTTAACGATGTTTTAATTTTGAGTGAATGATACTGTGTGCCTGCTGGGTAAGTTTTCTAACAGGAGTTGTTTTTTTGTAATTTTGAGGAAAATACAATATTTATTCATTCATAATCATCTCATACTTATTAGTTAAATTATTCTTTAAATCAGTTAGTTGATTAGCAGATAGTAGGAGTCTGTTTGAACTTTGTTATATATCAACCAGCAGACACAAAACGTCGAAAAGGCGCTTACGGACGTGAGTGCGACGTCATTACGACGTATCGACGTCAGCTTGACGTCGGTAAGACGTCATGTGCCTGCTGGACACGTGGAAATAGAAGAAAAACTAAGCACGACGTAATTTCCTGGCATTATGAGCGTTATCTTTTTTTGCTGTACTAAACACCTATAGATATTAGGTCTCGACACAAAAATAAAATTTGCAATGTTAATTTTCATCTGCCATCATCTCAGTGCGCTCGCACGAAGCCTTACAATAACCGCTGAAAGATCAAGAGATCGCCAAATCCACCTTGTAGCATGTGAAAGGTAACCTATCGAGTCGAGTACCTTTCACACCCTTGATTAACTATGTATATACAAGGGCTGTTACGATACGAAAAAGAGCTGTTAGAAACGAAAAATTCATGGTAATCAAACGACCTGATGATGGCCTGATGACCAGGTCGTTTGGTAACTATGATTTTTTCGTTTCGTAATGTTCAGCTCATTTTCGTTTCGTAACATCCTTGAAAACAAAGTATGAAAGTTAACATTGCAGCTCAAATCCAAGATAAAAGGCGATAGTTGGACTAAACATAAGCCTTCCCAGCGGGCACAGGATGTCGAAATGACGTCGAACTGACGTCGATGCGACGTCATATTGTCTCGACAACGTCAGTACAACGCCATTTTGACGTTATGTGCCTGCGGGATTATTTCAGCGCTCCTATAGACGAAATACCAACAAAGTGGTATGTGCCTCCAGCGTTGACTCAGATCAGCCTTGGAATCTTCCCAGACTGATCAGAGTCTTCGCTCTGCGCTGAAAGGGTAGCTAAGGGTCTCGGCTAGCTCCACGCAGACAGCGAACACACTGATCAAACTGGGTGGATGAAATACCCCGCAACGTGCAAGGTCTACACTGGGTCTCGCTGAAGCTGCTGGATTATCGACCCTACCTGCGGACGAATCATACTCTATCTCACTTATAGCACGATACCCAGAGTAGAGCTTACCTTACATGTTGCGGGGATCTCATGCTAAACATTTTGGAATACGGGGATTGTACTGAGAGAGAGAGAGAGAGAGAGAGAGAGAGAGAGAGAGAGAGAGAGACTTGTTTAAAGTGGGTCAAATGTAAAAAAAAATATTATGATAGAATACAGCCTTTCCTATGTCTACACAAAATACAGTTTTAGATATACACATATGAGAGAGAGAGAGAGAGAGAGAGAGAGAGAAAGAAAGAAAGAAAGGTCAGTTGTGAAACATGTATATAGTAGGTCAAAAGTATAGAAAATAAATATTTGGACAGATAACGAGAGGGAGGAAAAGGGAGAGACACTTTGAAACTTCATTCAGTAAAACGAAAAAAATATAGTAGTTATCTTAAAAAATTGGGTCAGAATTATCTGCATTTTTCTTGTTCACCCAGATTACACTGCCTGTCTAACTGGGATCGGCATCATTAGCTAGTCCGCTACCAGTTTTGAGAAAACTGTGGCTTGAAATTAACATTATAATGAAAAAGTGTCCCATAATTTATTAAGGGAAATAATTATGGTAAGTGGGTATTACTTTTTCGATTTACCCGTAGAGACATTGTTAACTAGATCCTTAATTATCCTACTGTAAAACATGCATGTGCATGCGCAGACACAGTCTAGTCAGTTTTAAAAAATACAATCAATATTTATATCTTACCAACAAATAAAAGCATCGCAAACGACTGCGTGATACTCCGCCACTGCAAACCTATTTCATTCACCGATTTTTCCAGATTTATTTTTTTCTCTGAAAAACGCCAGAGCATGGGCAGCAAGACCTCCAAGCTTTTTTCATGACAGGACACTATATTACTCTGATCACTTTCTATAAACTTCCAAAATATCACTTACCACTCTGATCATACACAATTTCTGTGATTTTATACATGTATGTGACCATGGGGCAGAGGCAGACAACCCCCTAAGGGTCAAATTTGGATCACCACAAGAAACTTTTAATACTTCTATCATCAGTTGTGAGTTTCTGAAAAATCTGTTTATGATTTTATATAGATTTTATCATTTTCTACGCAGGTATATACCTGTAGCCTGGAGGAGGAGGAGCCTCAATGGAAGCCTTCATTACTCTGATCATTTGCTGAAAGTTTTAGAAAAACTCTGATTTTATACAGATTTTTTCATGACTTTACACGAAATATAGCCCTAGGGCATGGGCAGATAACCCGCGAGGATAACATTTCTTTGCTAATACAAAGCTTTTGTTACCTCGTTCATGTTTGTGAAGTTTCATGATGATACTCCAAAAAGTAGAGGAACAAGAGGCCAAAAACCATTTTTTATACATTGACAAGTGCCGTTACTCTGTCAGAAATGATCGAAATTTGCCCATTAACAACCTTAAGTGAGACATTCTTGATACAAAGGCATATGCAAAATTTGAATGAAATCCGTTGATAAATACTTAAGTTATCGAACGGAAACTAAATACGGACGGACGGATGGACAGACACACGGACGGCCAACGTGAAAACATAATACCCCGCCACTACCATAAAAAGAAAATCCATTAAAATCCATAGACCTTTGAATCCTCATATTTTAAGCTGTAGCTATTCATCCTGACATAATGACCATTGCGTTGAAAACCAAAGGTATATTCAAACAAGGTGACAAACAGTTAAAACCGCAAGTACTTTACATGTGACATGGCAGGAGGGTAATCACGGGGGTAATACAAATTTCCCTACCTATGCTTTCGACCGAGTCAATCGATTACCATACATGCAAAAGTGGCTGTCGACCGAGACAAGCGACAGCAGTATGATCTTGGTCGAAAGTCTTTAACAATAGTATCATTTACCGTTACTGGTTATGCTTACGGTCGTATTCTCGGTCGACAGCCACTTTGCATAGTACAGACTCGGTCGAAAGCACAGGTAACCAAATTGGTATTACCCCCGTGGTAATATGTGTCTTGAGTTTACAAAAATCCTAGCATTGATCAAGGAGATGTAGACACGGCCGCTTATCTCCGTCAGCACAACACCGTGTTGTGTTTAGGAAAATGTGCAGGAGATTTCCGGTGGTTCTGCAGGCGATTCGAAAATAAAGGTCATGAAAGGTAGGTGCCTCGATTTAAAAGGGATATATTCTTTTCCAGCGTAAAACAAAAGAAAAGGAAAATGTCATGCAACCCTTCAATCGTTTTTCTATGAATACGAGTCTTGATCGAAGCCAGATTCTCAGTTATACAACAGATTTCCATTTTTTCCCGGAGCGAGGTGGCCGTTTTGTTGACATGCAAACATTTCAAATTTGCATTCCTGAAGTCGCCGAGTATTTATGTTTTCATCTATCACCTGTATATTAAAGGTCTCTCATATAAGTACCAGTTACGAGCCTAAACAGAATTTGCTACCTTCCTTCAGCCCAGATAATGAAAGTTGTTGTGGAATTCGTGATCCAGGAGATCGGTGGTGCTGAAGGCGATAGGTGGCGGTGCAGGAGATTGTTTTATGTTGTGCCACCAATGATTCACACGATCAAAGTTTCTTTGTCACAGAAACTTTAATAAGAAAGTTTAATTTGGCATATTTTTTGTCATTCACACGAGCACATATTTCTATGACAAACCTATTTAGTCACAGGAACTTTGCCTATGTGAACGAGGCTTATTAAGACATCCTTTGCTTGTGACGATGTGCTACGACATAAAATCGTGCCTTATCAATTCAAATGTTGAAGACAACAAGTACATTACAGAAATAGGAGCGAACTGCCCAACACCTGCGGCCAACACTGCCAAACGTTTTACTTCAATATGACTGTTATACTCCGTATCGAAATGTGTTTCATCCGCCCGTTTTCTTCCGTAGAAAGCGACTGCCATGACCCGTATACGTGAAAATTCCATATGGTATAAAAGACACCGCTTTTGCTCAAGTGTTATCTATCAACGTGATCTTACTTATGAATTTATATTTGCTATACATACCTGGCTTCCAAAAACCATCACTTTATTTTTATAAATTATTTACTTCTAGGAGAAATTAAGATTACAAAGACAAAATTCGGTGGCAAAATTCATCCTTTTCATATTCTTGTGAAATTTCTCGTCAGTAACGAAGATAAAAACGAAAACGATGGCATGCAAATATGGACATGATTACATACAAAAACGATAACTACCTATCTGCCACAAATACATGCATAAAGTAGAAAAAATAAAGAAAATAACTAACCCGCGAAAAGGCACGTGCCTCGGTAAACATCTGTATTTTCCGTACCCGACCGGATTCTCCCAAACTGTTAAAAGTCGTATGTACGGTGTGTTGTAGCACTGCATTTAAATAAATTCTAAAAGGCTCTGAATTTAAGAAAATAAAGAAAATATGTCACTGCTTGAAGAAAGTGTACTAGCTTGAGATGAAGTTAAGTTTACCAAAGCATTTATTTCAGATGAATGCCTGTGTACACCTCCTGTGTTTTTAGCTCACCAGAGCCGAAGGCTCCGGGGGAGCTTATAGTATAGGCAGTTGTCCGTCGTCGTCGTATGTCGTCGTCTGTCGTCGTATGTCGTCGTCTGTCGTCCGTCAACACTTTTAAACAACATCTCCTCTGAAGCTACTGGGCCAATTGGGCCCAAATTTCATCTGTAGCATGCTTGGGCTGGGGGATTGAAAGTTTGTGTTTTTTATGAAAATCGGCCCCTTAGTTTGGTTGCTATGGCAACTTAGAGTTTCCATAGACTTATAATGGGGAAAATTGAAAAATGGCATTTACTGCCAAGCCATTGCAGATATGCTGACAAAACTTTTATAGAAATGTTTCGTGAGAAGTCTTCTATCAGCTATATATTTTTTTGCCCACTGCTCCTTTTATTGGTTGCCATGGAAACCAAAATGCAAAAAAAGGAAAAAAAAATACTTAAAAAATTATCTGCTCTGAAGCCACTTTGCCAATTAGGCCCATATTTCATCTGTAGTATCCTTGGGCTGGGGGATTGAAAGTTTATGTTGTTTTTTTTATGAAAATTGGCTCTTTAGTTTGGTTGCTATGGTAACTTAGAGTTGCATTGACTCATAATGGGGAAAATTGAAAAATGGCATTTACTGCCAAGCCATTGCAGATATGTTGACAAACCTTTTATAGAAATGTTCCTTGAGAAGTGTTCTATCAGCTATATGTTTTTTTTGGCCCACTGCTCCTTTTATTGGTTGCCATGGAAACCAAAATGCAAAAACATGAAAAAGAAGTACTTAAAATATTATCTCCTCTGAAGCCGCTTGGCTGATTAAGCCCAGATTATTCTGTAGTATCCTTGGGCTGGGGGATTGAAAGATTGTGTTTTATATGAAAATCAGCTTTTTAGTTTGGTTGCTATAGTAACTTAGAGTAGCATTGACTCATAATGGGGAAAATTGAAAAATGGCACTTATTGCCAAGCCATTGCAGATATGCTGACAAAACTTTTATAGAAATGTTGCTTGAGAAGTGTTCTATCAGCTGTATGTTTTCTGGCCCACTGCTCCTTTTATTGGTTGCCATGGAAACCAAAATGCAAAAAATGGGGGGAAAATGCTTAAAAAATTATTTCTTCTTACGCCACTGGGCCAATTGGGCTCAGATTTTATCTTTAGTATCCTTGGGCTGGGAATTGAATTTTTTTTTCATGAAAATCAGCTCTTTCGTTTGGTTGCTATGGCAAATAAGACTTATGTTGACTAATGATGTTGAAAATTGAAATGGCATTTACTGCAATCATAATGTGGGAAATAGTTATATATTTTGTTATCAACTCAGCAGACTGTCAGACTGAGACTTTGTAGTTGCATATTTTGTACTAGCCTGTACAAATGTGACAGCAGTTTTAAGCCTATACAAGTTTGATTGCAATTTGTGCTAGAGATCTGGTGAGCTTTGTGGCCTGTGGGCCTCTTGTTTTTCTGTCGTTTTTGTATCACCAGCAACTAGCAGAAGAAAGACATTGGTGTTTCTTTCATGATATCATCATCATCATTATTTGCGATGGCGTAATCTTTGCAGCTTTTCTGGCCCGGAGGTTATAAAACTTGAGTACATTCTCAAACTCAAAATAAAGCACACTGATTGGCTGCTTCCGAGCACATGCTCGGAAGCAGCCAATCAATGTGCTTTATTTTGAGTTTGAGATTATTCTCAAGTTTTATAACCTCAAACCCTGGTTTAGCCATGTTTTGTGACAATGCAAAGATATGTGAGACACCTCAATCTGGGAAATCTTTGTTTCAGATTGAACAACACAACCTTTGGGGTTTCATTTTGGCTTTCCTGTTGGAAGAGCCTCCACCCAAAATGGGTCTAATTGAGACTTTGCTGAAAGGGGAGTTGTCTACCCTGAAAATGTATCCATTTACCTTACATTCTTTCCTTTTTTTTCTTTCAGGAATTATCAGATCCTGAAGTTTGCTTCAAAGTGAGAACTTCTAGTAATAGTCCTATTGCAGAATACTTTTATCAGGTAATGTTTTCATTTTTATTTTGATTCCACAAATAATTTAAATGTTCTGTTCTGTTCAATTCTCGTAACAACATTCCGCAGGTGGCTGAGTGGTACATAACTATAGTTGCACACACCTGAAGCGGAGTGTCCATCCAGTAATAATTAATTCTGTTCTGTTCAATTCTTATAATGACGTTCCCCAAGTAGCTCAGTGGTACGTAACCATAGTTGCGCCCCCCTGGTGCTGTGTGTCCAAAATAATGATTTAAATGACAGTCTCCTTATTTTAATATATATATCACAGGGGCAATTTTAAAGTACTTATGACTTTAATTACCACCATTGAAATTTAATTTAAATAATATTAAATTCAGTAATTAAAATATCTAAATTATATTTCATTTATGGTAATTAAAGTAATTAGAAAATTGGGCAAATATTGGCGTATTTGCGATATTAACATTTAAAATTTTAGCAAAATGTTAACTAACGGGATCATTAGTTTTGAACAACCGGGCCCTGATATTGACATGCTGAGGTGTTTGGGGTTAGTTGACTTCTGGCCTTATTATAATTCTCTTGGTTGACATGTTACTGTACTTAAAACAATTCCAAAAATCTAGATCATTAATTTATAAGACAGATCTAGATCTTTGGGATTGTTTATTGAAAGAAACCCTTCCAAAACTGTCCCAAAAATCTAGATTCATTTTATAAGACAGTTCTAGATCTTTAGGATTGTTTCGGAAGGGGAAAAGAACTTCATAAGACTGATTGGGGTATATATTTGGATCATTCAGTTTCCTATTGCAGAATAAATACATTAATTATTATCATCTTTATATGCAGGTAATTGGAAATTTTGAGCCTCTAGAAATACAACGACCATGGAATCCAGAAGCGGTTCAATGTTTTTCACTGGAATTGAAACATGCCCCAAAGTCAATGATCGTGATTTATATGCTTCACCCAGGAGATGGCCATACTACTAAGGAGTATTTGGTTGCAAGTGTAACTGTTTCTGTGGAATGGCACTCACCACACCAGGTACCTATGATTATATCAGACAACCATGGACCCTTCATTCCCTGTTTATTGATATCCATAATTCATAATACGGATATCCATTATTCAAATTATTGATATCTATAATTATTAATGGACATCCAAAATTATTTATTGATATCCATAATTCGAATTGATCACTCAGTGTCTGTTGTCAGTTGTGCGTCATGCGTTGTGCAATAGTCCGTCATTAACAATTAGCTTAAATGACATCTCTTCAACCACTTGGTCTAGGGCTTTGATATTTGGTATGAAGCATTGTCTAGTGGACCTCTATCAAGTTTGTTCAGATGCAGGTGGCCCTGCCGCAGGGGGTCTGGGTTCACAAAATATGCTTAAAAATCATCTTCTCCAGAACTGCTTGTCTCAGATGCTTGAAATTTAGTATGTAGCATTGCCTAGTGGTCCTTTACCAAGTTTGTTAAAATGGTTGCCCAGGGTCCAAAATGGCCATGCGGCAGGGTCCTGGGTTTGAGCCATAGAAATACATAGAAAAATATACAAAAATTTCTTCTTCAGAACCACATGGCTCAGATGCTTGAAATTTTGTATGTAGCATTGCCTAGTGGTTCTTTACCAAGTTTGTTCAAATGGTGGCCTGATGGTCCAAAATGGCCCCACGGCAGGTAGTCCTTGGTTTGAACCATAGAAATACATAGAAAAATATTCTAAAATTTTCTTCTTCAGAACTGATAGGCTCAGATGTTTGAAATATGGTGTGAGACATTATCTAGTGGACCTCTACCAAGATTATTCAAATGATTGCCCCAGGGTTCAAAAAGGCCCTGAGGCAGGGGGTTTGGGGTTTGAAAATAAAATCTACTTCTCCAGAACTCAGCTTGGCTCAGATGCTTGAAATTTAGTATGTATAGCATTGCCTTATGGTCATTTACTAATCTTATTCAAATGGTGACCCCAGGGTCCAAAATGGCCCTACCCCAGGGGTCCTGGATTTGAACCATAGAAATACAACAATGTACATAATTTTTTTTTCAAAAATCTTCTTCTTCAGAACCACATGGCTCAGATGCTTGAAATTTGGTATGTAGCATTGCCTAGTGAGTCCTTTACCAAGTTTGTTAAAATGGTGGCCAGATGGTTCAAAATGACCCTAAGGCAGGGAGTCTTAGGTTTGAACAATAGAAATACATAGAAAAAATATTTCAAAAACTTCTTCTACAGAACCGATAGGCTCAGATGCTTGAAATTTGGTGTGAGGCCTTGTCTAGTGGACTTCTACCAATTAAAATCTTAAAAAGTTCCTTCAAGAGCAGAGAATACATACAGAAGTAGGAAGTTTGTTCAAATGTGGCCCTATGGTCCAAAATGGCCCCACCCAAGGGGGTCCTGAGTTTGAACCATAGAAATACATAGAAAAATATTCAAAAAACCACTTGGCACATATGCGTGAAATTTGGTATAGTAGGTATTGAGCAAACAAAAATTTGTTCAAGCGGTCCAGGTCACATGACCAACATGGTGGCCACACCCATATATTGTAAAAAGGTTTTGGTGCAAATTTTGATAAATACAGTCTGACAACTAAACGAGAAAAAAAAATTTTTTTTTGACAACTAAATGAGTCAAAAAAACTTTTTCTGAGTAAAAGAGGTTAAGATCATTCTTAGACCTTTAACCAATGTCTCTCATATTCTGACAGTTCCAAACTATCAGGTTTGTTCAAATGAAGACCCTAGTTTGACGTTTGACCTTTTTGCTCAGCTAAGCAATTCAGGGCCTCTTTGCTCTCTTGTTTTATGGACTGATTTTGATATAATTTCACACACATATATCTAAACACATCACTTATCTAGTAAGGCATATGGCATGGACATTCAGCTACTTGAGTAAACAAAACTGAGTAATAAATGAGCTGCGACCTGACAAAACCAACAAAGTGGCAATTGTGCGCCTTGCAAAGACTCAGGTCAGCCTGGGCATCCACCCAGTTTAATCATCAGAGACTTGCTGTCTGCATGGCACTAGCAAAGACTCTTTACTACCCTTAAAGCACACAGCCATGACTCTGATCAGTCTGGGTGGCTGCCCAAGCTGTTGGTTTTGCCAAGTTGCAGCTCAAATAACAAACTTCGGTGGGCTATAGTCATGGTGGATTTGGGCCGCTTATCACAGAAACAGTTGGAGGACTGGGACTTGTGGGTTGTGGAGGTACATTTATTAGAAGAAATAGAGATTTATCTAATTGCCAAAATACAGAAGACTTAATTACATATTTAGGGTATTTTTGGAGAGAGAACGCAGCGGGCACGACGTGTCGAGGTTAGTACAACGTCAATTAGACGTCATAATGACGTCTAATTGACATTGTACTAACGTCGACGCGACATCATCTCCTCACATCAAGGTCTGTACGATGTCATTTCGACATCATGTGCCCGCTGGGAAAGCCGTCTTACAGCCAAATAAATATGGTGTATGGAATTCCACTCATTTATTTTTATAGGTGTCGCTCACTATCAATCCAACAACTCAGTACCCAAATAAGGAGTTTACTCTCACAATACAGACTGAAGGACAAGCACTGGTAGGTCTAGGAGTGATAGACCAGAGTCTCACCTACCTGGCAAAGTCAAATGACATTACAAATGCAAGGGTAAGTTGACCTTCAGGTAAGCCTGGTAAACAGAATCCTATATAAGCCAGGTAATTTCACCTTCAGATAAGCCTGGTAAACAATCCTCTAAGTTGATCTTCAGATAAGCCTGGTAAACAGACCTCTAAATTAGACCGGTAAGTTGATCTTCAGATAAGCCTGGTAAACATTCCTCTAAATTAGACAGGTAAGTTGATCTTCAGATAAGCCTGGTAAACAGACCTCTAAATAAGTCATGTATTTTGACCTTCACAAAGGCCTGATAAACTTAAATTTTGGGATGAAAATTTGTCATAATATCCAAAAAAAAAAAAGAGAGAAAAATATCATCATTTAATAAATTGATTCCAAAATTCTGTACTGATACTGTCATTGGTAAGATATCAAAGATGCTTTCACTTTAGTTTCTTGAAGATCATGAAATAACTTTACACACATGACCTCTGACTCTGTTAATCCCATATTTCTTTGTGTGAAAAATTATTATTTCTTACATGTATGCATAAAAATTCTAAGTTTTGGGATGGATGGGTCTGAGCAAACAGTGCAGACCAAAATCAGACTGCTGAGGCCTACTGTTTGCTATTCCATCTGCATCTTTCATGTGTGTAATTACCACATTTGTAATTTGCCTCTCAGGTATAAAGCTAAGACCCTCAATCTGTATCAGCAACATGGGCAGACTTCCTGACAAGAGATGTGAGTTATGGATTCATTCCTTTGAGCAAGTTCTTGAGAACAAGCAGTAAGCTTGAGCTCTTGTTGATTTCGGCAGTGAACAAGTCAACATTACTCTGTGATCAGTAGTATTGAAATCTGTTTGTTGTTAATTCCCTTTTTGAATTTGTTGGTTTAAACATATTTTATTTCATTCAAATAAACATATAAGTACAATTTACAAACAAGAAGTTAAAGGATTTGAACGAAAGCTATTAAAGCTTATATAGTTCATCTCCATAGAATTTGTTTGAGGAAGTTTGTTCAAGTTTGAGGAAAAATACAGTGGCAGTCTAGTAGTCATTCCCCAGGTTAAGTTTTGCGGGATGGAGGTAACCATATGTATTCTGGCTGTGTATTTATCAGGTTAAGCTGATGAGCAGCCCTAATACACTATATTGGGATGTTGTTCTTAGCTTAAAATCTTAAAAAGTTCCTTCAAGAGCAGAGAATACATACAGAAGTTAGGAACATGGGCCATTAAAATGGACATAGGCAAACAGGGAAGACCCAGATCTGACATCACAAACTTTGGTGTCTGATCAGTGTGTAACTATTTGTATAAGACAAATAGGTATTTCTCCAGAAAATAAAATTAAAATTTTAAGAATAAACTAAACCAGACACCCCTTAATTGACAAATGGACTCATCCATTTGATAAGGATAAGAACAGTCCACTGGGCATAGATGGGTTAATATCTAAACAATTAAAATTTGATAATGCTGTCTGATTATGTACCAAAAAAATTGGCAACTGGATGGCAAACAGTGCAGGCCATGAACAGACTGGTCAGGGTGTACGCTGTTGATTTAGGAGATAACTGTACTCAAAATTGTCATTTGGGAAGGTAAATCGTCGGTTTTATGGTCGGAAATTTCATTTTATGGCGACGCGCCAGCAGAGCCGTAAAAGGCAATTTGCGACCATAAAACCGATGATTTACCTCCCCAAATGCCAATTTTCAATACAGTTATCCCCATTCTAATGCACTTTTCAACATTTTCACCTTTCAGAATTTACTAATTTGCACCCATTTCAAGCGCTGTCAGCAACGTAAAACCAGACGTCAGCCAATGGGAAGCGACATTACTTAATGACGTAGGGTTTGCGACAGTATATCGCAGAATATACTGTCGCAAATTTTTGACGTTATCCAATCAGACGTCGGGTTATATTAATAAGTGCATTAGAATAACTGTTTACTATGCATTTCTTTCCCTAGATTTAAGTTGAACCTTTTTTAGACAGAATACTAATTTTGGGGACATATGCAAACATTGCAGACCCAATTCAGATGCTGCAACATGCAGCATCTGATCAGAGTCACATGGTGACATGATGCATAACACATGTCATGCAAAATGTGTCACAATGTAAACCTACTTTAAAAATGGTGGCTAAGATCCAGAGGTGTGTCAATACATTCTTAAGGTGTATGGATACACATTCAGGGGAAACAACTCTGCCATTTTCTATTTTGTCACCCTGCTCTGTGGTGTCAACTTTTTAACCCATTCTATTTGGGATACCCCTTTAGAGGAATCTGGGTAAACAGTTTGGATCCAGATCAGGCCACCCATTTGCAAACAGTTTGGATCCAGATCAGGCCACACAAACGTGTGGCCTGATCTGGATCCAAACTGTTTACTGCCTAGACATCATTTCTACAAGAGTTAGTTAGACCAATATTGTCAAAATATTCTTAATTTTTGATGCAGACGACAATTTCAGCAGATGACAAAAAATACCAAGAATGCAATGGGTGAAAGGGATACTATGCTGTTGTAGGATTTATGTGTGTGCCCTGGTCTGGATCCAAACTATTTACTGCCTAAACATCATTTCTACAAGAGTTAGTTAGACCAATATTGTCAAAATATTCTTGATTTTTGATGCAGACGAAAATTTCAGCAGATGACAAAAATACCCAGAATGCAATGGGTGAAAGAGATACTATGCTGTTGTAGGATTAAATTTGTTTCCTTGGAAAAGGTTTCCTTCTTCAGGGAAGCAAACAGGAAGTCAACAGATGTTATGTCCCTTTGTGAAAATGGTGGAAAAACATGGATGTGTACCCATACATCTTATATGGGTTTTGATTTTTTTACAGTTACAAAGTGCGATTGAACAATTTCAAATATTTGGAAAGGAAAGCAAGGATAAAGACTCAAATAACCCAGGCCCCATGCCTATGGTTAGAGGCTGGTGCTGTTTTGGCTGTTGTCGTCCCCCAGGACCTGAAACGACCACTGCTGGGGATAAATTAAAGGTACTGTATATTTATTCCCAAGTAAGTGTGTAGAGTGTGGGCCCAATCAAAATGAGAGTGATGACATGACAAAACTATCAAAGTAGCATGTGTGCCCAGTGGAAACACAGATCAGCTTGTGCATCTGCCCCGTCTGATCAGAGTCTTTGCTGTCTGCATGGAGCAAGCTTAGACCCTGGGCATTTGCCCACTCTGATCTGTCTTCACTGTCTGCATGGAGTTAGATTTAATAGTCCCTTAGCTATCCTTTAGATTTACAGCAAAGACTCTGATCAGACTGGGCAGAAGCCCAGGCTGATCTGAGTCTTCCCTTGGCCCACATGCAACTTTGTTGTTTTTCTCTTGTCATGGCCTATTGTGATTACTTAGTGATAATTCTAAAATGCTGTATTCAACCTTATTATCGCACATGCCCCAATAAGCACACATCATGGTATTTTTAGCTCACCGGAGCCGAAGGCTCCGGGGGAGCTTATAGGATAGGCAGTTGTCCGTCGTCTTCGTCGTCGTCGTATGTCGTCGTCAGTCGACACTTTTATACAACATCTCCTCTGAAGCCGCTGGGCCTATTGGGCCCAAATTTCAGCTGTAGCATTCTTGGGCTGGGGAATTGAAAGTTTGTGTTTTTAGCTCACCTGTCAAGGTGAGCTTATAGCTTAGCCTTGGTCCGTAGTCCGTCGTCGTCATCGTCGGCGGCGTCGGCGTCCACACTTTTAAACATCTTCTTCTCAGAAACCACTGGGCCGATTGAAGCCAAATTTCATATGGAGCCTTAACAGGATGGGGGAAAGAAAGTTTGTATATTTGGCCCAGGTCACATGACCAAGATGGCCGCCATGCCCATATATGGTAAAAACCCTTCAAAAATCTTCTTCTCCAAAACCAAAAGGCCTATGACCTTGAAACTTGGTATGTAGCATCGGGCATGCGGGCCCATCATATTTTATACAAATCATGACCTTGCGTTGACCTTGACCTAATTTACGGCATGGTCAGCTTTGGTACGTTAGGCTTTTATATGGGAAAACGCTTAAACAGTGGATTTCTCAGAAACTATTTAAGTCTAAGGTACAATACTTGGTATACATGGTCGACTAAATGACCAGATGAAGATATTATGTCACTAAAGGTCAAGGTCATTCCGTCCGTCGTCCGTCGTCAACATTTTCAAACATCTTCTTCTCTGAAACCACTGGGCCGATCGAAGCCATATTTCATATGGAGCCTACCTAGGTCGGGGGAACAAAGTATGTTCCGGGTATCTGGGTCACATGACCAAGATGGCCGCCACGCCCATATATGGTAAAAACCCTTCAAAAATCTTCTTCTCCAGAACCAAAAGGCCTATGACCTTGATACTTGGTATGTAGTATCGGGCATGTGAGCCCATCATAGTTTATACAAATCATGACCTTGCATTGACCTTGACCTAATTTACGGCATGGTCAACTTTGGTATGTTAGGCTTTTATATGGGAAAACGCTTAAACAGTGGATTTCTCAGAAACTATTTAAAGCTAAGGTATAATACTTGGTATACATGGTTGACTAAATGACCAGATGAAGATATTATGTCACTAAAGGTCAAGGTCATTCCGTCGGACCATCCGTCGTCAAGATTTTCAAACATCTTCTCCTCTGAAACCACTGGGCCGATTAAAGCCAAATTTCATATGGAGTCTCAGTGGGATAGGGGAATGAAAGATTATACCCGGGGGTCTGGGTCACATGACCAAGATGGCCACCAAGCCCATATATGGTAAAAACCCTTCAAAAATCTTCTTCTCCAGAACCAAAAGGCCTATGACCTTGATTCTTGGTATGTAGTATTGAGCATGCGAGTCCATCATAGTTTATACAAATCATGACCTTGCGTTGACCTTGACCTAATTTATGGCATGGTCAACTTTGGTACGTTAGGCTTTTATATGGGAAAATGCTTAAACAGTGGATTTCTCAGAAACTATTTAAGTCTAAGGTACAATACTTGGTATACATGGTCGACTAAATGACCAGATGAAGATATTATGTCACTAAAGGTCAAGGTCAAGGTCATTCCATCGGACCATCCGTCGTCAAGATTTTCAAACATCTTCTCCTCTGAAACCACTGGGCCGATTAAAGCCAAATTTCATATGGAGTCTCAGTGGGATGGGGGAACGAAAGTTTGTACCCGGGGTCTGGGTCACATGACCAAGATGGCCGCCACGTCCATATATGGTAAAAACCCTTCAAAAATCTTCTTCTCCAGAACCAAAAGGCCTATGACCTTGATACTTGGTATGTAGTATTGGGCATGTGGGCCCATCATAGTTTGTACAATTGATGACCTTGCGTTGACCTTGACCTAATTTATGGCATGGTCAACTTTGGTACGTTAGGCTTTTATATGGGAAAATGCTTAAACAGTGGATTTCTCAGAAACTATTTAAGTCTAAGGTATATTACTTGGTATACATGGTCGTTTAAATGACCAGATGAAGATATTATGTCACTAAAGGTCAAGGTCATTCCGTCGGACCATCCTCGTTAAGATTTTAGAACATCTTCTCCTCTGAAACCACTGGCCCGATTTAAGCCAAATTTCATATGGAGTCTCAGTGGGATGGGGGAACGAAAGTTTGTACCTGGGGTCTGGGTCACATGACCAAGATGGCTGCCATGCCCATATATGGTAGAAACCCTTCAAAAATCTTCTTCTCAAGAACCAAAAGGCCTATGACCTTGAAACTTGGTATGTAGCATTGGGCATGCGGGCCCATCATAGTTTATACAAATGATGACCTTGCATTGACCTTTACCTAATTTACAGCATGGTCAACTTTGGTACGTTAGGCTTTTATATGGGAAAACACTTAAACAGTGGATTTCTCAGAAACTATTTAAGTCTAAGGTACAATACTTGGTATACATGGTCGACTAAATGACCAGATGAAGATATTATGTCACTAAAGGTCAAGGTCATTCCGTCGGACCATCCGTCGTCAAGATTTTCAAACATCTTCTCCTCTGAAACCACTGGTCTGATTGAAGCCAAATTTCATATGGAGTCTTAGTGGGATGGCGGAACGAAAGTTTGTACCCGGGGTCTGGGTCACATGACCAAGATGGCCTCCATGCCCATATATGGTAAAAACCCTTCAAAAATCTTCTTCTCCAGTAACAAAAGACCTTAACCTTGAAACTTGGTATGTATCATCGGGCATGCGGGCCCAACATAGTTTATACAAATGATGACCTTGCATTGACCTTGACCTCATTTACGGCATGGTCAACTTTGGTACGTAAGGCTTTTATATGGAAAACGCTTAAACAGTGGATTTCTCAGAAACTATTTAAGTCTAAGGTACAATATGTTGTATACATGGTCAAACAAATGACCAGATGAAGATATCATGTCTTTAAAGGTCAAGGTCATTCTGTCAGACCATCCGTCTTCAAGATTTTCAAACATTTTCTCCTCTGAAACCACTGGGGAGATTGAAGCCAAATTTTATTTGGAGTCTCAGTGGGATGGGGGAATGAAAGTTTATACTCGGGGTCTGGGTGACATGACCAAGATGGCCGCCATGCCCATATATGGTAAAAACCCTTCAAAAATCTTCTTCTCCAGAACCAAAAGCCTTTGACCTTGAAACTTGGTATGTAGCTTTGGGCATGCGGGCCCATCATAGTTTATACAAATGATGACCTTGCGTTGACCTTGACCTAATTTACGGCATGGTCAACTTTGGTATGTTAGGCTTTTATATGGGAAAACGCTTATATAGTGGATTTCTCAGGAACTATTTAAGTCTAAGGTACAATATGTGGTATATATGGTCAACTAAATGACCAGATGAAGATATGTCACTGAAGGTCAAGGGCATTTTGTCGGTCTGTCCGTCATCAAGATTTTTAAACATCTTCTCTGAAACCACTGGGGAGATTGAAGCCAAATTTCATATGGTGTCTCAGTGGGATAGGGGAAGGAAAGTTTATACCCGGGGTCTGGGTCACATGACCAAGATGGCCGCCATGCCCATATATGGTAAAAACCCTTCAAAAATCTTCTTCTCTAGAACCAAAAGGCCTATGACCTTGGAACTTGGTAAGTAGCATCGGGCATGTGGGCCCATCATAGTTTATACAAATGATGACCTTGCATTGACCTTGATCTAATTTACGACATGGTCAACTTTGGAATGTTAGCCTTTATATGGGAAAACTTTTTGTCACTGAAGGTCAAGGTCATTTTGTCGGTCTGTCCGTCATAAAGATTTTCAAAACATCTTCTCCTCTGAAACCACTGGTCTGATTGAAGCAAAATTTCATATGGAGTCTAAGTGTGATCAGGGAATAAAAGTTTGTTCTCGGGGTCTTGACCAAGATGGTCGCCATGCCCGTATATGGTAAAAATTCTTCAAAATCTTCTTCTCCAGAACCAAAAGGCGTATGACCTTGAAACTTGGTATGTTGCTTTGGGCACTCAAGCCCATCATAGTTTATACAAATGATCGTGCGTTGACCTTGACCTAATTTATGACACTGTCAACTTTGGTACATTATGTAGGCTTTTATATGGGAAAATGCTTAAACAGTGGATTTTTCAGAAACTATCTAAGTCTAAGGTGCAATATTTGGTATATATGGTTGACTAAATCACCAGATGAAGATTTTTTGTTGTTAAAGGTCAAGGTCATTCTTTGTCTTTTGTACATGGTCATTGAGATTGTGTCACCTGTCAACATTTTCAAACATCTTCTCAGAGGCCACTAGGGCCAATTGAAGCCATATTTCATATGGAGCTTCACCGGCTTAAAGGAACCATAGTTTGTTCAGATGGTCTTGGTCACTTGACCAAGATGGCCACCATGCCGATATATGGTAAAAAACTCTTCAAACGTCTTTTTCTCGAGAACCGAAAGGCCTATAACCTTGAAACTTGGTACCGGTATGTAGCATTGGGCACTCAGGCCCATCATAGTTTATACAAATGATTACTGTATTTCATATGGAGCTTTAATACTGGGTCAAAGGAATCAAAGTTTGTTCAGATGGTCATGGTCACATGAACATGGTGGCCGCCACACCCATATATGATAAAAACCCTTCAGAAATCTTTGTCCAGAAACAAAGGCCCAGTGACCTTGTGGCTTGGTTTAAACATATTTATTCTTTCTCAATTACAAGTAACATACAATCAAATATAAACAGTGCAGGCTTAGGGATTGGAACGAAAGCAAAATGCTTATCGAGTTCCTCTCCCTTGACCTTGTGGCTTGGTATATAGAATTGGGACTCAACATTAATCCTCAAGGGAGCGGGGTTATCTGCCCCTGCCCTGGTGCTATATACATGTATAAAAGCATTAAAATATATACCAGGACCAAGTGTCAGGTGAGCTACAGGACCATTGGTCCTCTGGTTTTTACAAGCACTGAAAATACAGTGGAATCATCAGGTTTTAGCTTGCATGTACGAAAGTATAGGGAGCTACAAATTTCATATAGAGCCTCCAGGGGTTGAGGGAATGAAAATTTGTTCAAACGGTCCAGGTCACATGACCAACATGGCCGTCATACCCATTTTATGGTATACCCATTTTATGGTATGAACCTTTTCTATTTTTCTTCTCCAGAACCAATGCACATATGGCCTTGAAACCTGGTAAGTAGCATGGAGTACTAGAGTACTACCAAGACTGTTCAAATGATGACCTTTTGTATGTTTGTCCACATAACTGGACCTTGGGCTCCACAAAAACTTGTATGACATGTAACCTGATGAAGAGATTTTAGTCCTAACCATACTGATCTTCAAGTCTAAACCACAATCCTTGGTCATTAGAATTGTTCATCTCTCTTTTTCACTGAAGAAATGCTTTTGTTATTTTTAGGATGCTGGTCTGACATACATAACTTCAGTACAGCTTAAAGATAACTCCGGTAAGTCCCGCTGTAGTGACTGGCAGCTGTCTTGGGACAAGTATACCCTTATGATGGGAAAGTTCATTTAAATTTAATATCCCTCAAAAAAAAAAGCACCAAAAAAAATATGAATGCAGACAACAAAATATTTGTCTGCAAAATTTCAAAAAATGTGTCATCAAAGCTATACCATATTGAGAATTCAAAGTATAGAGGGCCCAGGGGCCGTATTCATAAAACGACTTAAGTCGTTGCTATGCTGTTGCTAAGACTAAATTTCTTTGAAGGAGATTCCCTACAACTATGAAATTTAGTCTGGAGGAACACTGTTCCTCCAGACCAAATTTCATAGTTGTAGTTGTAGGGAATCTCCTTTATAGATATTTAGCCTTAGCAACCACATAGCAACGACTGAAGTGGCTTTATGAATACGGCCCCAGCTGTTCAAAGCAGTATAAGCTTAATGAAGTTGTTAGTCAACGGTTCATTAAGTCTTCTAGTACACATAAAGTAGATGCAAATATTTTCTATTGAGAAAACGTGAGGAGTTTTTGCACTGTAAAAGCTCCTCACATTTTTGGGCAAAATCATGGCTATGGTTTTGCATACAAATACCGGTAACTTTTAAAAATGTAAAGGCTTGTTACCTTACAACATTGTTAATTTTGAACAACTAGGCCCTGCAAAATTCTTAGCCTGCAAACTTCTGACTCATCTGGATCTATGCTGTTTATTTTTTGTCGAAAAATTTCCAGTGAATTGCAAAATATGCATAAGGGAATACCCATCTCAAAGAGAGCTGCTGGTCTTTATCACTTACTGGAGGAAGTCTTATGGACTGGGACACCAAAACATTACCCTCCTACTTTTCATCAAGTCAAATTGCTTTATCAGAAGATGTGATATACCATATTTATTCAGTAATACCCCGATGTGCGTAAATGTTGGGACACCTAAAAACCATTAATTTTCCATTTGGAACAAATGGAAAATTGATGGTTTTAGGTGTCACAATACTAAAGCACTTTAGGGTAAAACATTTTTCTCCAAATAACTTAAATCAGTTTTGTGTAATTATGCTAGAAGATGGGTACTTCTCATAGAAAAAATTCCCAAAAATCTAGATCTGTCTTATGAGACAGACCTAGATTTTTTTAAGGGATCCCCCCTCCCACCCCCCCACAAGCTTTTAACTGAATAGATATGGTAAAACTGTCACCTGAAAGGAAAACACTTGTTCGACTGTCTGGGTCTGCACTGTTTATTCACAATGCAGGCCCTGATCAGACTGCTTCTGCAATCTGGTCTGAGCATGCAGTATTTGGTCAGATAAGTATGTCCCAGTACTAAGAGCTTGTACAGTAAGTTTATTTCTTTTTTGCTTTGATTTGTTTTACCCAAGCATGGCATTTTAACATATCTGAACTGCCATATGGAAAACCTTCATAATGTGATGAGTAAATTAACATCTAAAAGAGTTCCTTCAATACAAGAAAACACTTTTAAAAAAGAACATTGGTCATACTTCAAAGTTTTGGCTACTCAAGCCTCATCAGTGATCCTGACATAGTCTGGTTACAAAAGCCAGAGAAAACATACTGTAATTTCTTAATTTTAATAAATTTTAAAAGCTGTCTATTCAAAGACTGATTTGTATCATCAAGGGTCCAAATGATCTAGAGTCTAAACCAATCAAAAATAGTACAATCAGTAATAGACTGCTGCAGAGACCTTGGTCCCAGCCCATTGTCACTCTATGTTCAGGTTATACAGTGATCACCTGCATCATATCTTGATTCTCTAATATTTCATATCTGCTTGTGTGGTCACCTGTATTTTAGTGGTCACCTGTCTTAAGCACCCCTTTAAACAAAATACAGTGCAAATGATGTTGAACCTGTATTGACTGGTCACCTGTCTAAAGCAACCCCATTAAACAAAATAAAGTGCAAATGATAGTGTACCTGTATTAAGTGGCACCTGTCTTAAGCAGCCCTTAAACCTAAATATAGTGCAAATGTTAATGAGCCTATATTTAGTGGCCACCTGTCTTAAGCAGCCCCATAAACCTAAATATAGTGCAAATGATAATGAGCCTATATTTAGTGGCCACCTGTCTTAAGCAGCCCCTTAAGCCAAAATATAGTGCAAAATTAATGATAATGTATTAAAGTAGTCACCTGTCTTAAGCAGCCTGTTTTTGTGATCTCAATGAATAATCCTGGAAGAACATTATCAGACTGCATAGATGCAGAATCTGTGTTGGGCTTAGCTATTTGCATATGCTAAATATGTAGGGTTTTCCTTATGGCCACTCATATGTTAAAAGCCCGGGCAAGGGCAAAAAATATCAGTCTGTTGACTCAGAGAAAATTTGGTTCTGAGAGTCAAAGCTTAAGATGTATGGGTACACTTTCACGGGAAGCAACTCTGTCATTTTCATTTTTGTCTACCTACTCAATAGGGGTCAGCTCTTAAAGGAAAGAATTTGCTCCTGTAGGAGCAAATTCTTTCCTGTAAGAGCTGGGAAAGAATTTGCTCCTGTAGGAGCAAATTCTTTCCTGTAAGAGCTGACCCCATTTTTTGCATGGGTTTCATTATCCAGGGAAGTGAGCAAGAAGTCTCAAAATTTATCTCCCTTTGTTGAAATGGCAGAAAAACTTACACTGGTGTACTCAGACATCATTCCACTGTCAGTCCATTTTCAGAGCAATTCATTATAAGCTCGGTGTCAGACCAGTCATTGGAATGGCATTGAGGATTTTAAAAAAATGCCCTGAAAGCCAGCTGGCATGATTGTGTCATGACTGGTGTTGATATTATCAGTTAACATTTGAATGTGTAGGTGTCAGCTGATTACTGCATTTATCATGTGAAACCAGTCTGTGCTAGTCTTTTGCATTTACATTGCCTGAAAACTAAGCACAGGTCTGGTTTAAAAACTCTCCAGAATCAAGGTTTTGAAGGAGTTACAAACCTTGATAGACTTGGTTCAGAAGCTATATGCATTTCTGTTTGCATAGAGTAACTAACAGAAAAAACCTAAATGGGTTTAATTTGCTTTATTATGTAATTCTGATATTACTAAAATGTCAGTTTTCTTACAGTTCTGTAGATTGTAGCTTGATGGTAAGTTAGAAATATTCATTGTTTATGAAATGAAATGTTCTGTAAAGTTTGTCATTGAATTTTGAACATTGACAACAGAATTTTAAGATAAAGAGCGATAAGAAGAAGTAACTAGCTCTATATGTGGCAAGGGTTATGTCCCAAAACTTTGACAGATCTGGTGCTCTGCTGTCGAAAGTAAATTCGACCAATCAGTGTGCATTTGTATTTTTCCCTAATTATGGCATCATTTTATTGCAGCTTTAGTTTACGAAACTTTTAAAAAGTTTCTAAATTGTATATATGAGTGTATACATAGGTGAATATTAAAAGTGAATATGGGAAAGTTCAAATTGTGTATATTTTAATACACAGGTGAATATTTAAAGTGAATATGGGAAAGTTCAAATTACATGTATATTATACACAAGATTGAGGGAAAGGTCAAATCATGTTTATTTTAATACACAGGTGAATATTTAAAGTGAATATGGGAAAGTTCAAACTGAGTATATATTCAATACAAAGGTGAATATTTAAGGTGAATATGGGAAAGTTCAAATTGTATATATTAAACACAATTTGAATTTTCCCATATTCAATTTAAATACACAATTTGAACTTTCCCATATACACTTTAAATATTCACTTAAAATACACAATTTGAACTTTCCCATATTCACTTTAAATATTCACCTGAGTGAATATTTAAAGTGAATATAGGAAAGTTTACAGAAATTTCCCATGTTCTTTTTAATTACACAATTTGAACTTTTCCCTATTCACTTTAAATATTCACCTGCATTCACTCATCTAATGATTCAGTCTCTGGGAATGCTGTATGAAAAAGAAAAGACTGTTTGCTAACAGTGCAGACCCAGATCAGAGTGGTCTGATGTGGGTCTGTGTTGTTTTCTCACATGTTAGAGTGAATATAATAGTGTATTGATATATGAAATAGCAAAATATGAAAAAATGGAAATCAGCTTTTGAATTGTTCAGCAGAGAAATCTTATTTGATTGGACAAGGTTATATTCTCTTCCTCTTCATCAAATGAAATACTAGGTAGTGAACTTGTATCTGCAATTTAATTGCAGATACAAGTTAACTACCTAGTATTTCATATATTGTCTACAAGTATACTCTTTCTACAAGTATGAATTAGGTAGTGTATGAGCATTTTGCTGGGTAGGTTGCTGGATAGTTATTAAATTTTGAATTAGGTAGTTTTACTGAGTGGGAAGAAGTTAGGTTATCAAGTCTACAGTAAGAATTAGTAAATTCACATAATTTGCCAGTTTGAATTACTGTTGGGTGATTCAGATTTTAAAGCCTTTTTTCCACAGTATTTCAGCTATTTCAGAAGTATGGAGATGAAATAATTTAATTTCTAGAGTCATGACCATGAGCTGGACTTAAAACTACAACTTCTGGATCTCATAAACTGTAGTCTTGAGTTAGTCTCCTGGCCAGAAGGACCAGACTGTGAATAAGGTGGTTGACTGTTTCTTCAAGCAGTCAGTGTTGTTAGATTTATGATTTACTCTGTCTTTGGGACATATGCACCTATGATGTCCATTTAGCTATATCCCTTATTCAGCCAGGCCACATAGTGCAGTCGGTAGGGCGTCTGACTTATAAGCCAGAGGTCCTGGGTTCGATACCCGGTCTGGCCACTTACTTTCATTTCTCCTTCCACTGATTCAAGAAGGGCAGTTGTCAGTGATGGTGAAAGTAAGGGCACTTAGTACTGGTTAACCGCTTAGGAGATCTAAGCCTGCCCAGAAATAGTGTTGTTAGGTTAACTGACCATCCTGACATGACCATAGCTGTTTACCATGGATGGTAACACAACAACATATCCCTTATTCACTGACTTTAGGAATCCTGCATACTTATGAACTTCATTTCTTCATTGACTTGGTGTCTCAAGCATACCTATAAATTTCATTGAAATCAGTTAATCAATAACTTTGGGACTCATGCATACCTATGAATTTCATTTATTCATTGACTTGGGGTCTTGTGCATTATAATGAATTTCATTGAAATCACTTAATTACTTATTGACTTTGGGACTCCTGTATACCTTTGAATTTCATTAATTCATTGACAAGGGGTCTCATGCTTACCTCTGAACTTCAATAAAATCACTTAATATTCAGTGAATGTAAGACTCTTTGCATACATATAAATGTCAGTGAAAATGCAGTGGAATTGCTGGGGAAAAAAATCAGCCTCATTGATGCTGTTCTTGCCAGACCATTTAACAGATGCATCAGTTAAGGTATATGGGTTCACATGCTTGTTTACCACCATTTTTACAAAGGGGAGCAACTTTAATTATTTCATATGAGCTTCCCTGGACAAAAAGCCATTCCAAAATGGGTTTACTCTTAAATGAAAGAATTTGCTTCTTTGGGAGCAAATTTTTTTTCTTCAAGAGTTGCTGCCAGTTTAGAAGAGAGACCACAGGGTATAATCGATTCCGCCAATTTTCGCTTCCTGCAGAGACTGTACATCATATTTGGCTTCTGCTGAGACTGTTCCCGAACTCTTGCTTCCTGCAGGGACTACTGTCCTCGAAAAATGGCTTCCTGCCAAGACTGTCCGCCTGACTCTGCTTCCTGCCGAGAGCCTCGGCAGGAAGCAGAATCATGCAGACAGTCTCTGCAGGAAGCCATTTATCATGTACAGAGTCTCGACAGGAAGCAAGAGTTCGTGGACAGTCTCGGTGGAAGCCAAATATGATGTACAGTCTCTGCAGGAAGCAAAAATTGGTGGAATCGATTATACCCTGTGGAGACACAAAGCTTTATGTCAGAGTTGTTTCTCCCGAAAGTGTCCCCATTCACCCTGATAAGGTTGTTAAGCTATTGATGCATTAAACAATACAACTGGGCCCTTGTTTTCTCAGGACTTTGATCATTTTACATCAGGTTACAGGAATGACGGTGAATGGATGGTCTTACTGGCTGATGCTGGAGTTTTTAGAAAGAGTACGGGTACCAACCAATCAGTTATTGGGATGCTTAAAATCACACTTTTTTCAGTTTACAGAATTATATTTATTTTGTAGAGCAACTTGAGCTATTTTTGCTTCTTTTTTTTTCATTTTTCTGCACTTTTTTTGTCTGATTAGGCTTTTTTTTTGCTGCATTACAGAGGCTGCCTATTTGCACTTTTGAGTTGCACAAAGATATGAGATATGCACTGCTATTTAATGAGCAAAGCATTTGCATGTTGTAGAAAAATATTGATGAAACATTGTAATTTTACTCTAAATATTGGGATGCCATAATGAATTGTTTTAAGGTGAATGGGTAGACCTTCAGGGGAAGCAACTCTATTTTCATTTTTTCATGGGAATGAACTCTGAAAGAAAAGAATTTGCTGCTTTTGGAGCAAGGTCTTTTTTTAAGTCTTAGAAAAGATACAGGCCCCTTTTTAGCAGAGTTTTGTCACTCAGGGAAGCAAACAGGAAGCCACAAAAATTGTCTCTCAGAAAAAATTGTGGACAAGCAGGAAGGTATACTCATACACCATAAAATTTGAACCTTTGGTTCATTTTCTTGCATATTAAGCTTCAAGAATATTACAGTGTTTACCAAGATCAGTCTGCTCCCTTTACACAGTGTGTACCCTGATCAGTCTGCTCCTAAGGGAGCAGACTGAGCTTGGTAAACACTGTGTACTGAGGCTTTTCTCTCGCAATATTATAAGGGTCAGTATGGCATGCACAGAGACCTTGGCATATTTAGCTATATATATAAGACCAGCGTTTTTCCTTATTATTTTATTTGGCTCACATTTTTAACAGGTAGATCATATGATAAAGGTGTTTGGCCCATAGCAGCAGATGCAGCTGCGTTTGCTCCAATGGATCCTGGTACCATTCATTTCTGTTTCCGTGTTTACATCAGTACTTTGTGGGCTATATGTTATACCTTTTCTAACTGCTTATATGCATGATTTTGCATATTAACACCCTTTCAAAGGCACAGCCATGCACTGTCCAGGAGTGAGTACTTGAGGGAGAGAGTGAGTTAGTATAACATCCCACCAGTTTAACACATAAGTCACATATGGAGACGGTGATCTTGGTTTTAAAATCTCAACTGAAAGTCTAGAGAAGCAGGGTATTAAGCATGTATTCTCTAGATTGGTAGAGAGTAAACCACCAGAGTAGCCCCTTCACTAGCCTGGAACAAAGATTAGTGCAGGCTCACATGCCATAGTTACCCTTAATGCTTGGAGGCATTAAGTAACCCTTGCTGTTTGCAAATTCAACTACTTTTGTTTTTAGTGCTTCAAGGGTTGCAGTCGTTAACCTTAAATTTGTCACAATTGTTGATTTCACTATTCAGCAAAATGACAAAAATTACAGGAATATCAAACGTGCATACCCTGATCAGTCTGCTTCTTTAGGAGCAGACAGAACTGGGTCTCTCTGCCCTGTTTGCTCAAACCAATATCAAGGGTCTTTGGCTGGTGTTGGCATCCTATAACCCTTAGGTTTGTTTTTCTTGGTACTTAGCTCATTTTTGGGATGTTCAGCTCGGGTGATGGTGCTGGGTATAACTTCCAGTGCCGGCGCTTCCTACTTATTTGGATGGGCCTACTGTGCTTGCAGTAGGTGAGGATGGGGTTGTTTGGATATTTTTCCTCTCCTCTGTAGTAGCTCTATTCTTTATCACTCTATCTCTGGGAGATGGCTCAATTACAGACTTAAATACCATCTCAAAGAGCCTTTAATCCCACAACATACAATCAGTTTAAAACAATTATTTAAAGCTGGGCCATGTAGGGTGGTCGGTAGAGTGCCTGACTCAAGAGCCGGAGGTCCCAGGTTCGATACCTGGTCCGACCACATACTTTCGTTTCATCTTCCGCTGATTCAGGAAGGGCAGTTGTCAGTTGCTGGCGAAAGTATGTGCACTTAGTACTGGATAACCACTTAGGTCTAAGCCTGCCCAGGAATAGTGTGGTTAAAGTAACTGCCCGTCCGGACCTGACCATAGCTGTTAACAGTGGACATTAAATAACAAAACAAACTATTATTACAGCTGATATGACTACAGTTACTACTCACACAAATTTGATGCAGTGAAACAGTAAATTGCTATCACTATCAGACAAGTTTGTCTTCTTCTATCAATATTTTGACTCCAGACTCCAGAGGTTTTGACAGACTAAGTGTCGAAAGGTTTGACAGACAGCTGGTCTGGTGAGGGGTGGGGGGAGGGGGTTGTAATTATGCCAGAGCTGCAGTATTTTTGCCAGACCTGACTTAGCATCCACGAAATGCATGAATGCAAGTAAAGCAAGCCCAGTTAGGCTAGTGGTTCATGGGCCACCTAGGGTCCTGAAAATAGTTAGAGTACTGGTGGCATACCTACCGGTATTATTCATCTTGTGCGCAAAGATCAAACACTACTAAAACATGGCAGCTAATCCCATTATCAGCGGTAAAGGACGTGTGATTCTGCAGCTCTTGTCATGAATCAATTCAGTTACTGATGATCAACATCAGTACCATTGGGCAAGCTGTTGTCAATAAGTACCACCTGTAATTAATAATTGACAGTTATGCTACCCTGTAGACTGTGTGCGGCAAAGATAAAAATAATGGAGATATACACCTTTGTTGATTTCAGATGTACCCTGTAATATCAGGAAGTCTTTGGTCTATTTTTCCAACTTGTGGTAAATGATCTCATCAAAACATTGCAAAAAGCTCAGACCCCTTGGATTCTTGTCAGAAAACAGATATTGTATTAGTAGGTTTAGTATATTTATGTGCAGTGGTAGGTTGTGGGGTAATCATTTTGAAGCATGTACAAGGGATGATCCAGAAATTCGTGGACACAGTCCATAAAATCCAACTGCAATAAGTTGTTTCTTTCAAATCTTAACCAATACTTCTCTATAAATGGCTGAATAATTTCCCACAATATCAGGAAAATTCAATGAATATTTGGTTTGGCATCTACATATGAATATACCAGGGGTTGTCTCTGTGGTGCACTCCAGAGTTTTTGCAGGAAAATACAAAATGTTCCTTTTAAAATAATCAGATATATTTTTTATCCTTAAAATTTCGATATAAAATTGCAGTCAAGAACTAAAGTAGCATTTCCCACTTTCAAACGATGTGAATGTTCATTATTGGCACTTGACATGACATTCTGCACAAACAAAACAGACCACCACCCTCTGACATGAAAGAAGAAAATCACGTTTTTTTAACGTCTGCACGCAAGCAGTTTGTCTAAAGGTCGACATAAAAAGACATAAAACCAATGGAAACAAATCATATTTGACACGAAGCATCATGAGACATACTCGTTTGAAAATACTGTGTAAAAGAGTGCTGAAAATAAATGTCGAGCCATATTTTCAGACCTCAGGATGGCAATGGTGCACTTATTCGATGAAATAATAGATTATACACCTCAAAACTGAGCCCAAGAAATGTTTACGCGATATAAGAAGTTGTGTTTTATAAAACCTGATGGAAAACTTATGATTGTCTTATTGCTCTATTCCTCGCATTATATAAATGCTGAAACTGTGATTTTAGTGTCATGATTTCTTTGGTGGATCTTATCAGCTTCGCATTTTGAGCACTATCATATACCAGACGTCAACGTGACGTTGTGGCATGCGCCCCGCAACCTAGGGTAACTGAACAAAATGCATTGTTATATATGAACCGTTTGAGATATCTGATTCAAAATTTACATGTGTGTTTACCAATGGTGTGGCAATGGGCATGTAATATTTCATCGATGGGTCTTTTCAGATTCCTTAGTTATTTAAGGTGTCCACGAACTTCTGGATCATCCCTTGTATATTATTTTAGTTAGGAATTAGTTTAAGGTCATATTTAGCAGAGAAATTTTAACCCTTTTAGTGACAAAAAGCACACAGCCAAATTTATGCCTGCAAAATTTCAAAAAATGTTTCATCCGTTGTGAGTTCAGAGACCAGGTGGGGTACACAGTATAGATTTAGATGAGGCAGCTCATTATGAGCCACCTCATCTTGATGTACACTGTTTGCAAAATCAGCTGTTTCCCTTTTTGGCGCTTAAAGTGTTGAAAATTTTTTTTGCAGCCCTGAAGTTTTGAGCCAGGCTCAAATCCTTGACCCCTGGTTTATGAATCCAGAGTCTTAACATGACCATACTGAATTGCAGAACTAAAGTGTGTCAGATTCAGATAGCCACGACATGAGAAAACCAACAATGTGGTTGTCTGCCCAGCGCAGACTCAGATCAGTCTGCGGCAGTCTGATCAGCCTTGGGTGTCTGCATGGAGGTGTCTGAGGCCCTTAGCTACCTTTTAAGCGCTTAGCAAAGAGTCTGATCAGACTGGGCTGATGCCCAGACTGATCTGAGGCTGCGCTGGGTGCACAACCATTTCGATGGTTTTGTCGTGTCATGGCTCTGATATTAATATTAAGGTTTCAATTTTAAAGATTCAGATGATAAGTATCACCATCGTATACCTGGGGGTTTTAATCCTAATCACAGAAACCCTGTTGTAGACAAAGGTATCCCAAGAACAAAAACATTCAACATGATAACCTTAATGGGACACATGCAGAGCAGTACAGCTGTTGAAACAGTCTAATCAGGGTCTAAACTGTTCATCCTGGTAGCAATTTTTGTCTCAAGTGCAACTAGCAGATGCAAGGTGCAAGTTTCACTTTTCCAGGTGTGGTGCTGGCAGCATGGTGTTACATTTACAGGTGTATTGCTGGTAGCATCGGCTTTTCAAGTTTCCAGGTGTGGTGCTGGCAGCATTGGCCTTACTCTTCCAGGAGTGCATGGTACTGGCAGCTTTGGCCTTGCTTTTTCAGGTGCACTGCTGGCAGAATTGGCCTTGCTTTCCAGATGTGGTGCTGGCAGCATTGGTCTTACTTTTTCAGATGTGGTGCTGACTGGCCTTTACTTTAACAGGTGCATTGCTGGCAGCATTGGCCTTGCTTTTCCAGAAGTTGTGTTGTCAAACAATCGATCACTAAAGCAGAAAACTTAAAGAAGGTCTGTACTGCAACCAATGCTGCCTGCAGAAAACTTAAAGAAAGTTTATACTTCCACTAATGCTGCCTGCAGAAAACAAGTCTATACTGCCACCAATGCTGCCTGCAGAAAACTTAAAGAAAGTCTGTACTGCCACCAATGCTGCCAGGCAGAAAACTTAAAGAAAGTCTGTACTGCCATCAATGCTGCCTGCAGAAAACTTACAGAAAGTCTATACTGCCATCACTGTTGCCTGCAGAAAACTTAAAGTCTATGCTGACACCATTGCTGCCTGCAGAAAACTTAAAGAAAGTCTATACTGCCACCATTGCTGCCTGCAGAAAACTTTAAGAAAGTCTATACTGACACCATTGCTGCCTGCAGAAAACTTAAAAGTCTATACTGCCATCACTGTTGCCTGCAGAAAACTTAAAGTCTATACTGCCACCATTGCTGCCTGCAGAAAACTTTAAGAAAGTCTATACTGACACCATTGCTGCCTGCAGAAAACTTAAAGAAAGTCTGTACTGCCACCAATGCTGCCTGCAGAAAACTTAAAGAAAGTCTATTCTGCCTTATAGGCTTGCTTTAAGTTTTCTGCTTAATTTAGCTTTATAACCATGCACAAACGAGCTAGATGAAATTCTTGTTTGACTTGTGCCATATGATAAATCAACAGATTTAAGTCTTAGAAAAAAGAAATTTTTTATATGTGTCCCATAAATTAAGGTGATTATGGCTAATGTACTGTAAAAACTGTCCCATATATATGGTAATTGTATGGTAAATGATATCCTGTATAGTGTGGCCAGATGCCCATTATATTATGGTAAATGTACCATAAATGTTGCCCTGTATATTGTGGCCAGAGTACCATAAATGATGTCCTGTATACACCTTTCCTATAATTCAAAGTCTGTTCGAGTTTTGTCCCTTGCAATGCCTATGACGTCATCTATAGGATCGGGTATTGTTTCTCATTGTGTAACCAAATAAATGCCGGTTTCCCTTACATTCAAAACTAACATTCAACAGTTAAGATTGAGACAACTATTTTGTTCCAGCTATATTTAGCCCTTTCTTTGTCTGAAAATAAGCTTCATAACATGTAGCATATGGGAATTTGACATAAAATTATAAGATTTCCGTCTAAAATTTCGGACCATTACCGTAATCAAAAGAGTATGTACCACCTAAAGCTTTCAAAACATAAGGAAAAGAAAGAAAATTGCGGAAGATGTTCAGACGGTTAATACAAAAAGACACAAAACGAACGATAATAAAACAGACTCACGCTAAAAATGACAACAAAGTGTGCTGACATGGAATCCTTTTGTGTAATCACCGAATCGCGCGCATTGCTGCAATAAACAAACACCTATGATTGTGTATTACCTAGACACTTGTTCCGAAGGCAGCTTTAAGAACACATTACTGTGAAATGGAAACGATCAAATAAATAATACCGAAGATATGCTAGAGATGGAAAAAAATAATACAACTTCAAACTCGGGTTCAAACTTACGGAAAACTGTTTGCATGCTGATGCTTTTAGATCGGTGTATCGCACAAGAAACCATAAATATCAGCGCTATAATCTGTACGGTAATAATGCGTAATTACTATCTGAATGCTGACGTTTTACTTGTCAGAAAAAAATGGAAAGAACTTTACAGATTTATGAAACTTATTTATACGAAATGTAACTCATTTATAGTGAACAAACAAGAATGTATTGCGGGGGTGTTAAAACAGGGAGCCGATGAAAGGGGTCATGAAAATCATGAGCCACTTGTATGATATTAAAATAAATACAGAAAAAAAATTAAATGAATTTAAAACATGTCGCATGACAACAGGGCAATTATACTTTAATTTGGTCTTTCAATGTATTTTTGCAGTTCATATTTACAAAATGTCTGCTTTATGTGTGCTTGCAGTTGTACTGAATTATATGGGAGGTTCCTATAGATGACATCACAGTCTACTTGGGTAGATAACTCGTGCGGGACTTTATCGAATTATAGGAAAGGTGTATATTATGGCAAATATACCCTAAATGATGTCCTGTATATTATGGTAAATGTACCGTAAATATTTCCCCATGTATTATGGCCAGTGTACCATAAATGATGTTCTGTATATTGTTACCTGAATTGTTCCCAAAATGATGTCCTGTATATTATGGCAAATGTACCCTGAGTGCTGTCCTGTATATTATGGCAAATATTCCATAAATGGTCTCTGCTATAATATTATTATGGCAAATGCACAGTAAATGATGTCCTGTATACCATAAATGATGTCCTGTATATTGTGGCCAAGGTACCCCAAATGATGTCTTGTGTATTATGGCAAATGTACCATAAATGGTGTACTAAGTATTGTGGCAAATGTACCGTAAACAATGGCCTGTATATTATAGCAAATCAGCCCAGTGAAAGGGCAAGGATCATAGCTAATTATGTTGGGGGACAATAAAACTTTAGGGTCGTATTTATAAAACGACTTAAGTGGTTGCTATGCTGTTGCGTAAAGGCTGAATTTATATGTAGGAGATTCCCTACAACTATGAAATTTGCTATGGAGGAAGAGTCTGAAAAAGACTGTTCCTCCAGAGCAAATTTCATAGTTGTAGGGAATCTCCTTCATAGAAATTTAGCCTTAGCAACAGCATAGCAACCACTTAAGTTGTTTAATAAATCGGCCCCTGACCCATACATGTGATGTCTCCCGGATCATCCGGGAGTCTCCCGGAAATGAAGTCCATCTCCCGCGCTCCCGGAAAGCCTTCAGAATCTCCCGGATGCTGAGTTTTCCCTTCATAATTTTTTTCTGATACCCCTTTTCCAATGCCATGCCCTTTTTCCCTGCCAGTAAGGAGATATCCACATGTGTATTGACCTGTATTCACAGCATCAATTATTGTTTGCAATAAACAAACACATCATGTCTGTTGACATTAATCCCATTATTCAGGTCACTAATAAACTCACTGACCCGTGAAAACACATGGAGCTATGTTTCAAAGAATTATCGAGGTGTTGAGAAGAAATGTCACGTGAAAAGGAGCTGATAGCCCTGTTTCACAACTACACAAAATAAACATGTGCAATACAGTCGGAGACTTGTTTTCTCTGCTTAGATTCCCTGAGACGCATAGACGACAGATGCAAAACTCTGTTTAGACTGCACAGAGGTGCAGGCTGATCGGTGTCTTCACTTGTCGCTCACTCCGTAAGGTATTTTTTCCCCGAAGTGCAAACTATATCTGGATTATTATATATGGCTGACAACTTTGATCATTAATGGTGTAAAAGTTACGCATGAAAGTTTTGATATTTCTGTCTTGTGCATGGGTATAGTTTGTGTCAAAAACAGAATTTGAACATTGTTATATACATTTTTATCAGTTTTACAGCTCTGAGTACCTTTAAACAAAACTTATTTGTTTATGAAAGAAGATAAATAGATACACTGAAAGAGAAATTTCAAGGGAGGCAAATCTGTATGAAATCTCAAGTATACCCTTTTGCAAAAGCTAGATTCTGTGCCAGACAGATACCAAACTAATGATACAAATAACAGTAATATAATAATAAATGAATAATTATAATAATCAAAGAAAGGAGTTTATGTGTGTGTGTGGGCCCGGGGGGGGGGGGGGGGGGGGGGGCAGCTTGGAGGGGGGGGGTAACTCAAAGGTAAACTAAACAAACTATACTATAGTTCATGTTCGGTTCTAAAATAAAAAAATAATAAAGTAAAGTACGTGAAACGACGCATCAAAGTTGCCTTCAAAAAGTCTCCCTGATGGAGAACTCAATCTCCCTGAAATGAAATCCAAATCTCCCACATGGTCTTTGGGAGTTCATCACATGTATGCTGACCTTTTGACTCAACTAAGGACATCATTAGCTTTATAGGTATTAAGCTTACAGATAGCAAACCTCAAACACATGCTTTCTGGAGTCCTCAGCCCCACCAGGTTTCCAGGGTTTCACCAGTTAGTGGTGGTCTTGATTTGGCCTGGAAATGGGAAAATTGATTTGGTAGGGAAAAGTCAGGGAATAGTTCACCTTTTATATGAGTAAGAGAAGTTGAAATGAATGCAGATTGTATTCTCAAATTCATATACTGTATGAATGAATGCTGACAGGTGTATTTTTCGTAATGAACATAGGGGAGAGTCGGGTAATTTCAGACAGACTGGTAAATTTGGACATACAATTGCAAACAGTGAAACTCCAGATTAGACAGCTCATAATGAGCCATCTCATCAGGGTTTTCTCTGTTTGGCCAGTTGATTTTTGTTTAAGTTCCAAACAACTGACGTATAAAGGAAACAATGTCAGTGTCCGTATTTACCTGCTGTCCAAAGTTACCTGACTCTCCCTTATTAGTGCCATTTTCAAAATAGTGAACAGAGTATTAAGCTTTATTTATTTATTTATTTTCAATACCACAGTTACATAATTATATCTATAATATGTACAATGTTTCCTCTGTTATCGCTACAGGAGGAAATATTTATTTACGAAATAATGTTCTTGAGGGTGTGATGTTTGCAATGGCGGACGTCTCTAGGAATGGTATAGTAATACTATCTGTGCAAAGCAAGCGGCATACTTTGTCTATCTCCCTTCTTCCACTAATACTAATAATGAAGGTTTAAAGAGGACAAACGAGCTGAATTTATTCCTTTATTCGATCGTGTTATAACTTTAGTGCACATCAGCATATTTTTCTTCTTTTTTTAATTATATTTAAGACTTTAAAAAAAACAAAAAAAAAAAAAACTGCAAGTAATAGTTTCTGAAAGAAGGGGATAGGTTGCATTGCCATCATAGCATGGTAGACATAGGCATAGACATTTCACTGGCCTCTTTAGAAAGTCTATGGTAGCGTAAGCCACTGTGGCTGTTTATGTAGAAGTTTTTAGTAGAATGAAGTAGCCTTTTGATTGTTTGTTTTTTCGTTCCTTCCTTGGTTCTGTAGAATTTCTATAACATAAAAATTCTAAGTTTTGGGACAGATAAGTTTGATCACACAATGCAGACCTAAAGGAGCAGTTTGATCAGGTTCTACACTGTTTGCCATTCCATCTGCATCTTTTGGACAAATTACTGTATTGTAAAACCAAACTGTTCCATTTTCAGACAATTATGCAAATTACCATTATGTGTGTAAGTATTGGGACACCTTAGATAATTAATTTTCCATTTGTCCCAAATGGAAAATAAAATCAATTTAGGTGTCCCAAAATTTAGGCACATTACAGTATTTAATGTCCCAATTTTCAGAATTTTATGGTAGTATACTTGACCACTGCATGAGCAAACTTGTCTTCAGCTATATGTGAGAGGCACAATGTCAAGACCTGGTCCTGCACAGTGGCGGATCCAGAGGGGGTTCGGGGGGTTCAAACGAACCCCCTCTTCAGCCCAATTTATTTCATTTTCATGGGGAATTTCAGGAAAAATTGGTCAAACAGCATAAATCGAACCCCCTCCTCAGATAATTTGAACCCCCCTTTCCAAAATTCCTGGATCTGCCCCTGCTGCACATGACTCTCTGATCAGGGCATGACAGTACAAAGCAAAATTTTCATCAGCCCTGACCAGACTGAGCATGTGAACAGACTGGTCAGAGTGTGAATGGCTCTTGTATTAGGTCAGAAGACAAGTTTCATGTTTTAGCACAGTAGTTATTTCTTCCTTGCAGCAGAAACAATATTTAGTGGAATCACAGGGTATAATCGATTCCGCCAATTTTCGCTTCCTGCAGAGACTGTCCTTCATATTTGGCTTCCGCTGAGACTGTCCCCGAACTCTTGCTTCTTGCCGAGACTACTGTCCTCGAAAAATGGCTTCCTGTCGAGACTGTCGGCGTGATTCTGCTTCCTGCAGAGAGCTCGGCTCTGCAGGAAGCAGAATCACGCCGACAGTCTCTGCAGGAAGCCATTTATCATGTACAGAAGTCTTGGCAGGAAGCAAGAGGTCGCGGACAGTCTCTGCAGAAGCCAAATATGATGTACAGCCTCTGCAGGAAGCGAAAATTAGCGGAATCAATTATACCCTGTGGGAATCTGTAGGGTGGAGTTAATGTTTGTTTTAACTCTCACCGGAGTATATGAATGATTGTAGTGAAAATACAGAGTAAAAATAGAAATAAAAAAAGACATGGAAAATTTGAAAATTCAAACTCCAGAATGTCAGTATGACCCAAAATCATGCAGACAAAATCCTTTTCTTGTGTTTTGTATTGACAGTATAAGGTTCATATTATGAATTGCAGCCTTTCATGAAATAAACTCTTATGCCTGTGCAATTACATAATATTTTTCAGTTTGTTCCCCACCTCCAGTTCTAATTTCCGAAATGTAAAGACTTAACTATGTAATAAGTAAGACAGTAAAAGTAAAACCTCATTGATTATCATTATTCAAAAACATATCTTCGTAAAAATAATGGTGAGTTTTGCATACAACATGCATGTTTGAAAATGTAATTAATCTCCCCAAATAATGACATTAGTAGTTGTGAACAACTAGCTGGGCTTTGCTAGTAAAACTAACTTGTTCAGTAGCTAGTAGCATCTAGTAATTGTTGTCAATGTTCCCGTAGTTAGGATACCATAATTAATGGTTTTATTGCAATTTACTATTCGTCATCATCCTATTGGTGTAGTCCCAAATTGTTCATTTTTCAGATGATATGTTTCCTCCTATCTTAGCGTTGGCGAGACCCCCATCCATGCCAACGAATTCAAGGCTTGGTATTACATGTTGCAAATAACTAAAAAAAAATAATGTCCCTTTGATTTGATAGTGTCAGCATCATATACATACTGTATTTCTTTGGCTATTCGACAGGAGTAACTTCCCCTCTGAAGCAATCTGAAAATCCTATATATACTAACTATATTTTTTTGGCTATAACTAATTAATGGGAGTTTCGATCATCCCCACTCCAAAACAACTCCAAAAGTCTAGATCCATCTTATAAGATGGATCTAGACTTTCCGGTTTGTTTTGGAGGAGAAATGTCATTGAATAGCAGAATTACACATATACTGATTTTAAATTAGATATATGGAGTCAAGCTCCTGTCTTATAATTGAACAAATGCAGTTTAAACTTTTCTGTGACAGAAAAGAAAAAACAAAAATACAGCATTTTGAGATCTTCTCAATTTTCCTACAGCATGCTAAAAGTTAATGAATAATTAAGTAAGACCTACAAGGGACATTATGAGAGTTGTGTGTTGAAAACATTAAGTAGTTCCATAAATATCCTTGAGTAGCAATATAACTTGGTTGTGGCATCACCTGCAAATGACAATTATGTAAATAATACTATAAAAACCTCATGTTTTCGTAAACACATAGAAGATATTAAAGAAGTCAAGTCATCCCTAATGCATAGTGTTTGTGGCATTCCAAATACATAGCATTTATCACAGTAGTCATGTCATCCCATATATATATTGGTTACCATAGTAGTCATGTCTTCCTAAATACATAAATGTAATCACAGTATTCAGGTCTTCCCAAATACATGTACATAATAGTTACCACAGTAGTAATTATCAAATCCCAGTGTGTATAGTGGTTTCACATTAGTCATTTCATCACAAGTACAATACAGTTGTCACTGAAGTATACATAGCAGTAATCATACAGTAGTCAGAAAATATATGGTTATCACAGTAGTCCTGACACTCCAAATACACAGCAGTTGACATTCAATTGGTACAATATCCCAAATACGTGCAGTGATTGTAGTTACATAATCCAAAATAAATATCATTTATTGCAGTCATTATTCCAAATACTGTATAGCTACATATTAGTTATAACCATGATTCATTTCATCCCCCATACATTATATTCATTTCTGTGGTCACAACATCCTAAATGCATATTCATTATCACCCCAAATACATAGTGATTATTACAGTAGTCACATTGTCCAAAATACATATTGGTGAAATGATATTCACATCATCCCAATGATTATCACAATATTCACTACATCCCAAATACATTGATTATCACAGCAGTCACATCATCCCAAATACATATTGATTATTACAGTATCCACATCATCCCAAATACATAGTGATTATCACAGTAGTCACATCATCCCAAATACATATTGATTATCACAGTAGTCACATCATCCCAAATACATATTGATTATCACAGTAGTCACATCATCCCAATTACATATTGATTATCACAGTAGTCACATCATCCCAAATACATATTGATTATCACAGTAGTCACATCATCCCAATTACATTTGGATTATCACAGTAGTCACATCATTCCAAATACACATTGATTATCACAGTAGTCACATCATCCCAAATACATATTGATTATCACAGTATTCACAACATCCCACACACATTGATTATCACAGTAGTCACATCATCCCAAATACATATTGATTATCACAGTAGTCACGTCATCCCAAATACATTTTGATTATCACAGTAGTCACAACATCCCATACACATTGATTATCACAGTAGTCACATCATCCCAAATACATATTGATTATCACATTAGTCACATCATCCCAAATGCATATTGATTATCACAGTAGTCACATCATCCAAATTACATATTTATTGTCACAGTAGTCACATCATCCCAAATATATATTGATTATCACAGTATTCACAACATCCCAAATACATATGAGCCGTTCTCTGTGAAAACCGGGCTTAATGACATTACGTAATAATTACGTTGTGCACGGGTGAAAAACATCAAAATTAATGATTTTTTGGACCTCTATTTATTTCCATGAAAATACCTTAGGTGTTGAGATATAACAAAAAGCCCATGCATTCAGACAAAGTCCAGCCATAAATATGACATACCGTAATCGCCCCATTTACTGCGCATGCCCCTATAACCGCACACCAAGGCCATTTCCGGAAAAAAATGCACAAGCGCACACTGTTTTTACCTTTTGAAACTCACAAAACGAATCAAGTTCAACTTACCATTACTGTTTCAACAGCGACAGTGTTTTCAGTTTTGTTTTTCGGACGCAATGTGTGAAGAGAGCAACTCTATCGTCGGGCATCCACGTGCGGGCATCCTCGCCGATATTTACGGAGTTGGCTGAAGTGTTATCATATGTATGAGTGCGAACAGCTGACTCGGATCAGCTTACACATCTGCGCGGTCTGATTAGAGTACTCTCTGTCTGCATCAACAGTGTGAATGTACATGTTGATCCGAGAAGGATCGAGCTTACGAAGTTATGAGGTTGTGGGGGTGCGCAGGCTGAACTGAGTATTTGCCTTTCGTCCATGCGAAAAGGCGCCAATTTCTCAAGAGCAATTATTGTCATATATAGCGAAAATGTGCACGTGCGCCAAAGTGCGTTGTGAATGATACATGAACGACAGATGAGAAACTCGGGTTGCAAAAGAAATAAATTATCTTAACGACAAACTCTTGTTTCCTGACAAAATCAGTCTGAATACATGCGCAAACTGAATGAAGCGACCAGCCTGCGCATATGCATGGTCTGTGCATTTAAACAAAGTTCGCGGTAGCCATAGTATGGGTTTATCATTGGCATAGCTGGCCCGTGGGCCTCAAAAGGGCCTCAGGACACATTCGATCAGCAAACACCCGAATCATACAGTGCATTTGCGAACATTGACCAGTCTAACAGATCTCCAGGATGGTTTGCAAAATAATTGTTTTAAGATGCGCAGACTGGTCTAAGGCTTTGCTGTTTGCACATGTAATACGGTACCTTTCTCATGACACATTGCCAATATTTCTGCACCCTTGGACGTAATATAGGACAGACAGAAATAGGGAAGATCAAAAGGACCGCATCTTCCAGAATTAGAATGTGTGTATTATTTATAGAAGCCCGTGAATTTTAAGCAGACCCCTTGCGGTGAATGAATAGCCAGGGCACTGACAAACTTACCTGACGTGTTTAAACATTCACATATTAGGTCATCGTAAATGTGTTGAAATACTTGCCTTTCTTTCGGAATATATTTATTTGGGATATTGAAGAAGGATGAAGAGAATGAAATACATGAATAATGAGGACAAATTTAATACTGAAAGGTATGAGATATAATTTGCGAGTTGACATGAGATCGTTTTTCTCCAGGAATTTGGCAATTCAAGTAGTTCAAACACGAAATATTTTCATGACACTTCGAACACCCCACGTGGAACACCCCGATTAGTATTGCCGACTATTTCGACTGTTCGTTTGTTGTTTTTTTTTCGTTCTGAGTGTGCGGTTATTAGAAACGTTTTTAACCACACCTTTTTGTTGCAATTTTGAAAAAGTTAAGCGCACCGTGCGGTAAATGGGGCGAATACGGTATGTTGCCATGACAATGCTTATTCCAGGTTAAAACCGATGGTATACCATCTGATATTCATATTGGTTATTATGATACTCACATCATCTCAAATCTTACACGTTAGTTATACATATTGATTATCACAGTCAACACAACATCCCAAATACTTATTCTTGATTCTCGTCATCCGGGTACTTTTCACTAAACAAATTTTCAATTGAAGAGCTCCAGAGAATGACTAGGTGAAAACAGAGCCAGATGCTTATTAAAAAAGTGTTGAAAATCACGTTATTTTAATTCATTATATCCCTGTCATATTTATGATTTTGTGAACAAAATTTTCATTTATCAGAAGAAAATCATGCTTGCAACTGATACTGAAAATTTCTCCACAGAATTCGCATTAACATAAAAGTTATTGCCATTTAAAAATGCAAAGGCCATATTATAGCAAATGACCTGTCTTTTCTCCAAGTGCATAAAGTGCCTCTTAGTGATCCCGAAGCGGTTGTGAGGTAGGACGGGAATTGAGAATTGATTAGCACAGTATTTGCTTCATCCCAATTTCATACCAGTTAAAAGATATATATAGTCACATCTTCTCTATAACATATTGATTATCACAGTATTCACATCATCCCAACAATGGTAGTCACATCATTCCAAGAAAATATAGATTATCACAGTATTCACTTTATCCAAAATGCATATCTAATCATCACAGTAGTCACGTCATCCCAAATACATATTTATAACTACAGTATTCAGGTCAACCCTGAAATAGTTAAGTATTACTTAGACCCATCATCTTAATTACATGCTGATTATTGATTGTCTCAGTAGTCAGATAATCCCAAATACATATGAGCTGCGTCACGAGAAAACCAACAAAGCGGTCGTGCGCCCAGCGCATACACAGATCAGCCTAGGCATCCATCCAGTCTGATTAGACTCCTTGCTTAAAGGGTAGCTTAGGGTCTAAGCTAGCCTCATGCTGACAGCCAAGTCTCTGATCAGACTGGGTTGATGCCCAGGCTGATCTGAGTCTGCCCTCTCCGCATAACCACTATGTTGGTTTTGTCGTGTCATGGCTCATATTGATTTTCACAGTAGTCAGATCATTCCAAATACATATTGGTTATCAGAGTAGTCACATTCTTCCAAATACGACAGGTGTTCCCAGTAGTCACATATTAGTTTATTGCAGTAGATACTTCATCCCAAATAGATTTATCCAAATATACTGGACCAAAAAAGTTAGGGTTCAAACATTTGTGTGAAATTATTATATCAAAAATAATAATTTTCCAAAAATCATTTTCTTCTGTTGAATACAAGTGTCAAGTCTGCACAAAACGCCATGACACATATTGGAAACTGATCACGTGACACACTAGCAGAAATTAATAAACAGGCATACCCCTAAAATCAAAATGAAAATTAGCATTGCCACAAAACTTAATGGCCATTATTTTTGGCTTTATCCATGCAAAATGAGTTTTACAGAGGTGTGATCTCTGAGTGTCTGAGTAACTGCATGATAGCCACTCGGTATGTTTGTACTAAATCCCCAAAGACCCATTTAGGGACTCGTTTGCAATTTTTCATGAAAGGACTGAATGAGCTCTCCAGGAGTTTCAGTAAGCCTCTGGTGATTAGAATTGGCGGTGTTACATGTCTAAAAGCATGTTCGATCGAATTTAAAACTTGTTATGGAATTGACATGTCACTGCGGACGATTGTTTCTGTTGGAAAGTTCTGGTCCACCACATTTGCCCCGTGATTCGATGGTACCATCGCCATAAACTTCAGCAAACGGTCTCGTAATTGGACAAAACATGTCAGTCTTAACTCGAACACCAATTGGGGCGCCTCTGTCTGGCGTGCGCAAGTCTACGCAGCTGCCAATACAGATGCCGGCCTATGCCGTCACCCACCCACCTCAAGACATGTCATATTCAACATGACGATTTGATTTATAGTCCACACGACGTGAGCCTGGCAGACACCATGCCCTTCTCATATCATCGTGGATATCTACACATAATCTGGACTCATCTGTGAAAAGAACATGGGTCCAATGAACCAGTTGCGAATTGGCGTCAGCTGTTACCAACTGTCTCCTCGTTTTTCTATGGAATCGCGTCAAACCTGGCCTCATTACCAGCATGCAATGCACAATTTAGCTGTGTTAAGTCTGTTTGTAAGCGGTTTGGCTTACATCGGCCGATTAAAACATTTAATGGACAAAAAAGCGAATCCTAACAGTGTTATTGTGACGAACCAGTGGCTTTAGAAAGAGAAAATCGTCAGTATGGACAGGTCAAGTCGATCGCAAGTTTTAAATCAGATTGAGCATGCTTTACAGATGTTGCAACATACCAATTCTATTCATCAAAGGCTTCAGAAACCTCCTGGAGAACTAATTCAGACCCGTCATGAAAAATGGCAAACGAGTCCCAAAATGAGCCTCTAGCGCTTTACTAAACGCATACCGAGTAGCTGCCTTGCAGTTATTCAGACCCCCAGAGATATCAATGAGCACTGGAAATGATTTTGCATGGACAAAGCCAAAAATCGTGGACATTCAATTTTGTATTGGTGCCAATTTTCACTTCAATTTTAGGGGTATATCTGTTCATTCGTTTCTACTGGCGTGTCACGTGATCTGATTCCAATATTTTTCCTGCAGTCCTGTGCCGCTTTAATAGATGTATTGAATGAAAGAAAATTATTTTTGAATAATTTATTTTTCATGATTTAAGCTTTAGTCAAATATTTGATCCCTAACTTTTTTTGTCCAGTATACATACTGTTTATCACAGTTAGACACATCATCCCAAACACAGCTAGAAGTCATACCAATCTACCTAATCCTTTTTTAGTGTGTATTCAATTTATATATTCAACCGTTTATCAACCCATGCACCTATAGTTTTCCTGAGGTTGCAGTTTTGTTTTGGTGTACCAACGAAATCAGGAATAATAATCATTTTGCATTTTCAATGTTTTTTTTTTTAAATCTGATTTATACTTTGATGGAAAATTCAGAGTATTAGTATCTCAGTCAATTTGGCCAATGGAAGAATGGGTGAATGATAATGATTCTGAAGTAGATTAGAATCATGCCTTTGAACAGACTCAAACCCACAGCCTCTGGATTATACCAGTAGAATCATGCCCTAGTTCAGACTGAAACCCAGAATCTTTGGATTGTAGGTAGAGAGAATTGGCATGTTTGAAACTGAATGCTATCATGACTATTGAAAAATCACCTGCAAAGACCAGTGATGGGTTGCTTGTAGACCCTAGTTATCCTGCAATCTACACAATGTGACTGTTGAAACAACTTCATAGTTCATTAAGCTGTATGAATACACCACCATGTTCTCTTCCATTTTTTTCAGAGGGAGATACTTTAATATTATTTGAACAGTCCATGCAATAGCTCATGTTCAAGTCATCACACATTTTCTTATAAGTATGTCAGGGGGTATATAGATTTTGTCATTCTGTCCATTCGTTTGTTCCTCCGTTCATTCCTATGTTTGTTCGTTCATTTATTTGTCCATCTGTTTTACAACTTAATGTCAAAGTTTTGCGTTAAACCTTTTCCAATTAGGACTTAGCCATTTGTTGTATAGGTTTAGGTTAAAGTTCTAATATACTTGATTGGAGCCTAATGATACATGAATAGGTTTATTTCATACTGGTTCATACATATGGATGGTGCTGTTGACATAAGGTCAAGGTCACAGACCATGAATTTTGTACATGTATAACATTTGCATTGTAGCTTTGTGGTAAAGTATCCTTTCATTTGGCAGTGGCACTGGTTGGGGGTATACATGAGCCCCTGCTCACTTGCTCTAGTTGCAGAATATTTGATTTTCATTATGGAGTCTGAAAAAATGAGTGATGTTCTTGTTTGGCATCTTGCATTTAACAAGTCTTCTAGTTCTGTGCTGAGATGCTATCTACTCATTTCTATCACTATTAAAACACTGATGGCATCTGTACACAAGCCTGCCGACCACTGCTTTATGTCTTATTTGAGCCGCTACATGAGAAAACCAACAAAGTGGTTACGCGCCCAGCTCAGACTTAGATCAGCCTGGGTATCTGTCTAGTGTGGTCAGACTCTTCACTATGCACTTTAAAGGTATCTAAGGGTCTAAGCTACCTCCATGTGAACAGCAAAGACTCTAATCAGACTGGGCAGATGCCCAGGCTGATCTGAGTCTGCACTGGATGCACATGCCACTTTGTTGGTTTTCTTATGTTGCAGCTCATTTATCTTTCTCCCCCTCTCTTCTGTGACTTTCCTCAGTTGAAAACAAAATTGCATAAGAGAGAGCCTTAATTAAGTTTTGTCAGAAATGGACACTTCTCTCAACAGTCATTTCACTTCAACACCAGAAGGTTTGACAAAAATCATAAGAAAGACTTCACACATTTTCAAATTATCAGAAATGGACACTTTTCTTAACCGTCACTTTGCTTTAGCACCTGAACTTTTGAATGTTATCAGCCTGCTGCAATGTATAAGCTAAATAACCATCATCAATCTCTATTTATGACTGCCAGATAGATCTGAAGAAAACTCAGTAATGATAATATCCCCACAAAAAATAAGATGGCAGTGTATGAACTCTAAGGCAGAATAGAAGCAGCATACAATAAATTAAATATAAGGTACTGGTCTTTGAAGACTTTCTTTTCTTTACCAATTTTTTTAGGGGCCATACATAGAAGCTTGCTTGAGGTATTGTAGGGTACAGTAAATCTGAGGAGACCATGTTTCAGAATGTCTCTTGGTATAATTCAGAACACCTCAGGTGGGTGAACCATATCTGACTTATTATGTAATCCTCATATAGATTCCAGGTCAAAAAAATTGATTATAATATGATTTCATAATATGAGCTGTGACACGACAAAACCAACAAAGTGGCATGTGCACGCCTTGACACGACAAAACCAACAAAGTGGCATGTACACCCATCAAAGACTCAGATCAGCCTGGGCATCTGCCCAGTCTGATCAAGAGTCTTTTCTGTTTGCATGGAGGTAGCTTAGTCTGTTAGCTACCCTTTAAGTGCTCAGAGAAGACTCGGATAGGACTGGTCGGATGCTCTGCCTAATCTGAGTCTTCACTGGGTGCACATGCCACTTTTTTGGTCTTCTGTTGCGACTCAATTATGCATTCCACCTCAAATGGTATAGGTAACTGCAATGAGTGTGACGGAGATGGCAGGCAAGTTTTCAACAAAGACGAAACTGCTGGAGGTGGCAGGGGAGGTAGTATGATACATCCACACTGTCAAAAGATTTGAACCACTATTGTTTTCTATTTGTTTGTTTTCATATTTGTTTTCCCTTTTTATTGTTTTGCATGCCATACATGTCAAATGACTGGATAGATCATAATTCAGCCTATTAAATGCCAAGGGCATTGCTTTGTTAGAAAAGTGGGACCAGGAGTTAGTAGTAGAAAAGGGGCATGCTTTGTAAGAAAAGTGGGGAAGCTACATGTAGAAAGAAAAGTGAAAGGTACCATTCCAAGGATGGTTAAAATGACCAAAATATTCAACACCCCTTTTAAAGGTTATTGACTTAGTGGGACCTATCAGTCAAGATATGCATTGATCATTCACATAAGGTGAAAGCCTTAAAAAACATCAATTCACATTGTGTTTTTGTGCCAACATAAATATACTTGGACAATTCATGCAGAAAGTGGAGCGATTACCGCATTTGTGTTAGGTCAATTGCGCTGGTCTAGAATTATAGATTAAACCACTGAAGTTCCATCTAAGGCTTATTGTTGCACCTCCATGTTTATCCGCCATTTTTAGCTCACCTGAGCTAAAGGCAGGCTCCTTTGTCTATTGCCAGTTGTCATCCATCTAAAATATAAACAACTTCTCCGAAACCACTAGGCCAGTTGTAACCAAATTTCATATAGGCTTGGGGAAACAAAACATTGTTCAAATGGTCTGGGTCACATTATGGTAAAAAAAACTTTCAAAATCTTCTCCATGCAGAAACAAAAGACTGATGTCTTTGAAACTTGGTATGTATCATCAAGTGCACGAGTACTATTAAGATAAATTCTTCAAATAATGACCTTGGGTTTACCTTGACCTTGTTTATGACACAGTCAAAATGCTTCCTGGTGCTTTTATACAGGAATATGTCAGAATGTAAGATCTCATAAAAATTAATGAAGATTTTGGCCTTAAACTGCTATATGCAGACATCCTTATGAGTACATGAAGATTTGTGAGTACAAGCCTTCCAGGTCAATCTTGGACCTTTGACCAAGGTCTTTCATATTTAGACCATTTCAACTATCTCCTCAAAAGCTACTGGGCCAGTTGTAACTAAATTTCATATAGAGCTTCCAGGGGTTGAGGGAACCAAAACTTGTTCAAATGGTTTTGGTAAATCTTGTTGGTTTTTTTCATACTCTTTTAATACTGTAAAAATTCTAAAAACTGGAGACACCAAAAATAATCAATGAAGCTGTTCTAAAATGAAGCAGTTTGTTCTTTACAATGCAAAATGCACCTGAATGAGGCAGATGAAATGACAGACAGTGTAGACTTTGATCATTCTGATTGATCTGGGTCTGCATTGTTTGCTCAGATTGGTATCTGTCTTCATACTTAGAATTGTGACAGTGCTGCTTGTTTGGCTGTTTTAAATTTACTTTTTTAAATGAGCCACGACACTAGAAAACCAACATAATAAATAATGATTGTGGTTGTGCGCCCAGTACAGACTTAGATCAGCCTGGGCATCCGCCCAATTTGATGAGAGTCTTCGCTAAGTGCTTAAAGGGTAGCTAAGGGTCTAAGCCACCTCCATGCGGACAGCAAAGACTCTGATCAGAATGGGCGGATGCCCAGGCTGATCTGAGTCTGTGTTGGGCGCACAACCACTTTGTTGGTTTTCTTGTGTTGCGGCTCAAATGTTGTTGCAAAGTGATGGAGTGCTTTAAGCTATAATGCTTTATGGAATCAGTAAAAATTCAGTGTCCCTGCATTCAACTCAGTTGCTACCGTAGGGCTCATGATACTTGGCATACACTGGCCTCTGCGTATTATACCATATCAACTTTCAAAGTATGTAATAACATATGAATCTGACAGTTTAAGGCATTTGAGATTTGGGACTGTTTTTAAATGCCTAGATCCTGTCTCCCTCGGCTGAGGATTAACCACCTCAAAGCCTGTCTTTCCCCGTGGGAGACAGGATTTTAAGTCGTTAAGTTGGCAGGGCTACTGTCTAACTGAGAAAAATTCATCCCAGATCAACTCCGGTCAGCTGTCAATCATTTCATAGGTAAAATTCCTTTACACAACCAAAAGCCAATCAGATCAGCTATTGAAGTTTGAAGACCTCATGGAGATGTTTACCTAAAGTGCCTGGAGAAATACTGAGTTCATGCATGAAAACAAAATATAATTTTTGAAATCTATTAAAATATATTTGGCAATAATAGGGACCAGCTCAGCCAATAATTTAGCAAGAACCTAGACAATTAATACCCATAGGCACTCTGGTTTGTACCCAGGCAGGGAATTGTCAGCAGCAATGAAATTTTGGGGGACTCAGTGAGTGTTGGTAGAATCTGCGTAGATTTCTAGAACATGAGCCTAGAGAGGTTAATTACCTGTGTCTTATAACCATAGAAACAGACTATTTTAATGGAGGCTACATGATGTCCTAAAGCTTCAAAGTGGTTGGAAGTGCAATTAGGTAGGTAGGTAAACAGATATGAGTGTAGGTTACGCAGGCAGCCTTGAATTGGACTCAGTGACTGTGAACAGATGGATTGGCAATATTTGACAAGATGGGTACTGTATTCCTTCACTTATTAGACAAAGTTTCTTTTTCCCTGAAACAGTCACGAAACTCTAGATATCTCTCTAGGTTTTGGGGATTGTTTTGGAAGAAAACAAAATCCATCTTGAAGCAGAATTTCATGACTGTTTGAGATATTTAGGGTCATTCTAGAGAGGAGAAAATCTCGCTTTATTACCGAATAAATACAGTAGATGAGTAAATAGTTTCCACTTGGATGGGTAGACAGAATGACAGCTCACTGATACTGGGCAAAGCAGACTCCTTCAACAATTCGAAGGCATAACATGTCTGAAGTTGCAATGTCAGCTAACCTGTCGACCAGGATAATAAGGCTTATACATGGACTGATGTATTTCTGGACTAAACTATGTATAAAGTCTGAATAGATTTTTGGGTTTTAGGGCACACCTCCTTGTTTTCTGCCATATTTACAAATGGAAAGAACTTTTGTGACTTCCTGGTTGCTTCCCAGTGAAAAACAAACTCCTTCCAAAAGGGCTCTTTTCTGAAAAGAAAGAATTTGCTCCTAAGGGAGCAAATTCTTTCATTTAAGAGTTGAACCCCAATGAGAAGGGAGACAAAATGAATATAACAGCCCAAAAAAAAAAAAAAAAAACATAACAGTGTATGAGATCAAAGACAATAGAAGTAGCACACAGTAAATTTAAATTGAGGTGCTGTCATGAGTTGACCTTTAATACATGATTCTTGATTTACCAATTTTATAAGTGACATACAGTAACTGTTGTATCAGAGGCATTGTAGAGTACAGTAACTCTTAGAGTTCCGGGGTCGTATTTATAAAACCACTTAAGTCGTTGCTATGCTGTTGCTAATGCTTAATTTCTATGAAGGAGATTTCCTACAACTATGAAATGTGCTCTGGAGGAACAGTCTGAAAAAGGTTGTTCCTCCATAGCAAATTTCATAGTTGTAGGGAATCTCCTTCAAAGAAATTTAGCCTTAGCAACAGCATAGCAACCACTTAAGTCATTTTATAAATACGGCCCCAGAATGACATTCTGAACACCTCAGATGCATATCTGCCCTCTGTTTGTTAGATTCCAGAAAGCAAACACTGATTATATCATTACATTGTTTAGTTTCCATAATATATGCATTTCCACAGGATACTAATTAGTCCACCAGTTTTCCCTTCCTGCCCAGACTGTCCATCATACTTGGCTTCCCTTTGAGACTGTCCATGATCTCTTGCTTCCTGCCAAGCCTGCTGTGCGTGATAATTGGCTTCCATGTCCGTGTGATTTTGCTTCCTATCGAGACTCTCAGCAGGTAGCCATTTTCACGGACGGTAGTCTTGAAAGGAAGCAAGAGATGGTGGACAGTCTCAGCGGAAGCCAGATATGACACACAGTCTTGGAAGAAAGCAAAAATTTGTGGACTAGTTTATACCATGTGATTTCACCTGAAATGGTATAGGTACCAGCTGCTGGGGTTGTGAATTTGCTGCTGGTGGTGGGATACTTTTCAACAGAATACCTGACGGTCTGGGAGGTAGTATGATACACTCACTGTCAAAATGTTTGAACTATTTATTCTTCTTCTTATTATTATTTCAGCAGATTAGCAATACTACTGATTGCTTAATACTAACAGTTTGCTGTGCTATTATGGATGCATTAGAAAATTGAAGTAGGCACCCTTAGCAAAAAGAAATGCATTTTATATCTATTCAGTTTCCATTTCTTTCTAACCATTTATTTTTCATTCATTCATCATTTCATTGCAAGGCTAAGCAATGGAAAGTTTCCATAGAAGGCAATTAGTCTTAATCATTGAACTTCCATTGGATCACCCTTATTGCAGCATTGGACCACCATTGAAAATGGACGAAATATGCAAATTATGCTGCTATTGAAATGACATCATGGAAATGGTGAAACAATAATTTCCATTTTGCATGGAAACATTGAAATGACATCATAAAAATGTCTAGAACATTAGTTAAAATGGTTTGCTACCATTTAAATGATGCAGTTATAGTGATGAAATAATACTTTTCTCATGGCATGATCATGTGCTATATTCTAATAAAATGCATCTTATGTAAGTAACTCAGACAAGCCTGCAAATTCGCACAATCTGTAAAGTGTCCTTGTTGTGCACTCTGTGTGAAAATTAGACTCCAAAGATATTAACAAAGACTCTGAACCCTTGCTGGATGCAGCATAAAGTACATTTTCCAGAAGCACTGACAAAAACCTTAAAATTTGGTAAATATGTACCAGCAGAATTCTGTTGCTTCAAGCATCATTTCTTGTCTCTTCATTAAATAAAACAATGTAAAAAAATACCATAAAGATTTCAACTATCTGGAACAGATAGATCAGAAAATAGTGCAGACCCAGATCGGGTTGCTCGTAAATGAACAATCTGATCAGGGTTTACACTGTCTGCCATTCCATCTTCATCTTCAAATCCAAACTGTTCCATATCTAAGACAGCTGTGGTAATTATTTTAAGTGTCCGATTTTTATCATTTTTACAGAGTAATAATCATTTATGGTTGCACTTCTTTTAATTAGTGGATCAAGCAGTATTAAAACAAGGTGCCCTTAAATTTTCTGATCTTTACAAAGTATTTGTACAAATGTATCATGTTTGCTGGGGCAGTCTGATCTGGTTTTGCACTGCACTGGCAGTCTGATCAGATATTACACTATTTGTCTGGGAAGCAGTCTGTTCAGAGTCTATAATGTTTGCTCATGGCAGCCTTAATATCTTATTTCTTTCTAGTACAAACAAATAAAAATAATGCATTAAGAATGTCAGATGTAATTTGCAGGGTTACTAGTAATAGATAACAAGCTTGATTTATGTTAGCACTAGCAGACCAAAATTATATCTGTTGCTTTCCATTTGAACAGTCAGAAGGCCCAGATCAGTAGTCTAACCAGCATGTCAAAGTTTTGCTTGGGCAATCTGATCCAGGTCTGCAGTGGTGTACACTGTTTGCTTGGGGGCAGCCTGAGCACGGTTTACAATGTTTGCTAGTGACAGTCTGATAAGGGTCCATACTGGCAGTCAGATCTGGCTCTACACAGTTTCTGTTGCCCAGCAGTCAGATCAGAGTTTATACTGTTTGCTGGGACAATTCTACACTATTGTTCTGGCAGTCTGGTCAGGGTCTGCACAGATTGCTCTTTGCTGTCTGGTTGCTATGGCATGTCAACCTTAATTATGATAAGCTCTAATTAACTGAGTCACAGCACGAGAAAAGATGCAAACAACAGATACTACATATAAGACCATCCTGCACTTAAATGCAGATGTGCAGACTGATCAGAGCTACTGCCTTTTGCTATATGTATTCTTCCAACATAGTATTTTTTTAGATGATAACTATGCATACAAGCGTAAAAACAAACAAACAAAAAACAACAGACCTTATAGTAACTGGTCCATTTTCACTTTGGGATTTTAGGCTATTATATTTTATTAGAAGAACCCTATGGTAAGAATTCTAACTATTGGGACAGACAGGGCTGAGCAGAAGGTGCAGACCCTGATCAGTCTCACCAGGAATTATACTGCTTTCCATTCCATTTGCATCTTCTGAACACATATCACTGCTTTGTAAGGCCAAAATGTACGAATTTTAGGACACTTTTGGTAATTATTCTAGGTCTCCAAATTTTCAGACTTTTTTCATTATGTTTATTAAAAATTAAAATCTAAAACTCTGGCACTCATAAGTTTTCCAATGTCATTACTGTTTTAAATCATTGGTTTAATGAATGAATAAAAGATACATCATTAGACATGGCAACCTGGGTGAATAATTACACATCAGAAATATGTTACAGTGAATCTGACATTAGCCAAAAAGTAAAGCATGCAAATTTTAACTATAGAAACTTACTTAGCTGTAATTTTTGGTATTAATTCACATACTGTACAAGATCCATTTATTTATTGTCCAGAATATATTCCAAAACCTCAAAACATTAATAAAACTTTATGCAAGAAAGTTTGGTTAAAAACATACAATTGTTTTAAAACTTAGCTAAATAATTGCGCCAGAATTTAAAACTAACTCTGGTGTACTGAGAGGCTGACAGGAAATTACTGATATATAGTTATTGCTATAGAAACCACATTCTTTCTCTAGCCCCAAACCTTGATAATTACCATTTAAGGCCCATTTCCCTGTCAATCAAAAACAATGGAAAATAAATGGTTCAAATAATATCATTTTGTCATGGTAGACATTTCTGCTTAGAGCTAGAAAATAGAAAACTGATGGATAAAAAAATGGCATAGCTGTATAGAATCCCCATTTTTATACTATTTTCTGCGAAAATGGAAATATAATTGCCTATTTGCAATGGTTTTAAGGAACAAGTATTAAATTTAACTTGTTAATAAAGAGTGTAACAATGGAAAATAGTGAAACCATGGTGAACTAATAGCAAATCAATGTAAAAAATCCATTTCATTTTGCTAAGGGCAAACAGTCAGGCTTTTAATCCCTGAATATGTTACTGTAGATAGAGTTTGAGTTAACCCTTTGCATTCTGGGTATTTTTTGTCGTCTGCTGAAATTGTCGTCTGCATCAAAAATCAAGAATATTTTGACAATATTGGTCTAACTAACTCTTGTAGAAATGATGTCTAGGCAGCAAACAGTTTGGATCTCAGATCAGGCCCCACATTTGTGGGGCCTGATCTGGATCCAATCTGTTTGCCCAGATACCCCTAAACGGGTATCCCGAATGGAATGGGTTAAAAATGTATGAAAATGCAGATTGGGAGTATGAAAGTCAAACTATATGCAGCTGGAAATTGTATGTGAAAATTTTGTGAAAACGTAGATTGTATGTTGCTGCAAATGTAAGAAAGTGCAAACTATTTTTAGCTGCATGTTGTAGAAAAGTGCAGATTGTATGCAGATGCAAATTGTATGGAAGTGAAAATTTATGTACATGTAACTACGAATTGTATGAAGTGTATATTATACTAGAGTGCAAGTTGTATTTTTAAAAAGACCTTTTGCAGAAAAACTTTTAACAGTTATGCTTCTATGATATTGTCTCTATAAAACCAGCATCACTTTGTGACTCAGACCTACTTTTCATGCTCTGTTGAGCATAGCCCTACTTACATACACCCAGTACATTTTGCTCAATTGTCTATACAGACATTTTATCCCTGACATACAAAGTAATTCATGGGGTATATAGTTTTGGTACAAAGTTAGCTCCCTTCCTATTTTTTTAATATTTTGCATGTCCAGAACATATCTCTGAAAGTATAAAAGGGAACCTAATGAAACTTCACACATTGATAGAGGGCAATGAATGAAACTGCAGAACACAAGAACCATAACCCTGTCATAAGTAATTACAGAGTTAGCTCCCTTCTTAATTTTTGCTTGTATGAAGCATATCTTAGGAAGTATTGAAGGAAACCAAATGAAATTTTACTCATTGATAGTGGGTATTAACCCTTCCGCTGCCAAATATATAGTGCAAAGTTCCCCTCAGTGCCAAATATTTTTTTCATATTTTGCTATCACAGGGTTTAGCTATTAAATCATAAATTTCTCATGAATTAAAGACGGTATGAAGCTCAAACTTTGAGCACAACCAGTTTAATTGTTTTCCAACAGTTTGCAATAATATTATTTCTAATTTCTTGAATTTTATGGCCTTTTAACAAATAATAAGTGATCAGGAGCAGATATATGTATTCTAGAGGCTACAGCCATATTTTTCTAAAGAATCCAACTTTGAAAAATAGCAATTTTATCACAAACTCTATTGAAACATTGTATTTAAAGCTCTCCATGTCTTAGACCCTCTCAATAGGAGGTCATGTCTATATTCTAGCACCTGTTATATTAGAAAGTCTCAAAATGCATGCTTGAAATAGCATTTCAAGTACCTCCTATATATTGGAACCTTAACACATATTTTGTATGATGCTAAGATACTATGGCAATGTGTATAAAATTTTCAATGTACTCATTTCAGTCCAACAGTTTCATACAAAGGTGCTACTTTACCCCACCCCCCAGAAAGCAGCGCCAAGTACAGAAATTCAGATGTGGCCCAAAATGTCATGATACCTCAGCATATATTGTGCTAGAGTCAACAAAACTTTGTAAACAATAGTTTATTTACTTACATTATCCATAGCCTTCAGTGCCATTTAACCATATATCTTCAACATCTGCTTCATTAGGCAACCAAGATTTAGCTTCAGACGCCATTTTTGAATGGCAAAAACACAACATTTCCTTTTTTGATAAAAACGTTTTCACTGTCATTCTACTTTCGTTTTTGTTCATTGTTTGGTGTGTTTACACACCGCATATGACCTTTGGATTGATTTCCAGTGTTTTGTGAATTTCACGACATCGTGAAACTTACTTATGGTTGGTACTTAGCTTTGTCGACGCAAGTCGCCTATGGCAGTCGGCCAGGTAGTCGACTCAAGTCGCCTACGGCAGCGAAAGGGTTAAAAGGAAGTGCAAAGCTTAAGAACTCTAATATTACCTTTAGTAATTACGGAATTAGTGCCCTTCCTAATTCAGTTATTTAGCTTGTCTGGAGTATATCTATGTACATATTTAACATGAAGGAAACTTCACATATTGATAATAGAGGGCAATGACAAGAAGTGCAGAGCAGAAGAACCATAACTGTATCCCAGGTCATTTTGGAGTTACTTCCTTTCTTATTTTTTCTCCATTATATGCATGTCTAGAGCATTGCTCTAAAAGTATTGAAGTGAATTATTTTTTCCATTTTGAATTGCATTTAGTTTACACAGAAAATCACTCCTTCACCAGGATACCCATTGTCCTATTCCAAGCCTTCGGGGAGCTTCCAGCGGTTCCACCGATTTTCTTGTTCTGATAGAATCTGTCATTTCAGGGCTATTGGCCCTTTGATTCTGTGATGCTAGCAATGCTTGCTCTATATATAACCATATGCATGACCTACATTTGTATTCTCTGCTGACTATACATATTGGTCAGATATGTCTATGTCTGAGCAAACAGTTCAGACCTTCTGAAGGAGCTGTCTGATCAGAGTCTAAGGCTGTATTCCACTCCATCTGGGTCTTTTTGAAACATAACTGCATTGTAAAACTAAACTGTTCAATTTTCAGAACTGTGAAGTAATTCTTTTAGTGTCTCAATGTTCAGAATTTTTAGCTCACCTGGGCTTAAGGCTCCGGGGAATATTTCAACAATTTCAAACAAGTCCTCTAAAGCTTCTGGGCCATTTGTTACTAAATTTCACATAGAGCATCCAGGGCTTCCGGAAACAAAAATTTGTTCAAGCAGTCCAGGTCACAATGACCAACATGGTCACCATGCCCATTTATGTAAAAACTTGAAAAATCTTTTTCTCCAGAACCAATTGACAGATGGCCTCGAAACTTTGTATGTAGCATCTGAGACCTGAGTACCACTGAGGTTGTTCAAATGATGACCTTGATTGCTTTCTGGTGTTTTTATATGAGAAATTGCTTAAGCATAATAAGAGTTCATCGAATTTGTAGAAGATATTGGTGCCAAAGTTGACAAATGCAGTCAATCAGATGGGTACATGAACATTTTGAAGTAATAGTGGTCAAGGACATTCTTTGACTTTTAACCAGTGTGTCTCATATTTAACAGTTTCAAACTATCAGGTTCAAATGATGACCCTAGTTTGACCTTTGACCTTTTTACTCAGGTGAGCAATTCAGGGCCTCACATTTCACTTTTGTATTAGTTTTCATAAAAAGTTTGCCTTAATTGGTGTAGGTCGTAATGGTAAAGAAAGTGTATTTCCCAACCGAAATCCTGTTAATTCCGTAACAGGGGCAGGTAGTATGATTATATAGTCAAAAGTTCTTCCCAAATGGGCTTTTCTGTTTTTACTTTTTCGCTTGGGACTAACAGAAGGGAACATAGGTAATACTTTACGGCAGAATTTGATAGAGTTAACTTTTGAGTCAGGATCGGAGGCTATAAAACTTGAGTACAATCTCAAACCCAAAATAAAGCACACTGATTGGCTGCCTCTTAGCATGTACAATCTCAAACTTCAAAATAAAGCACACTGATTGGCTGTTTCCAAGCACATGCTCGGAAGCAGCCAATCAGTGTGCTTTATTTTGAGTTTGAGGTCATTCTCAAGTTTTATAACCTGGAACCCAGTATGACAATTATGCAGGCACTACTGGCAGATGAGACATAGTATTCATGCAGCTTTTTGCTTTTATTTATTGTTGTATCTTGCCCTCCTTTTGTTGTGTCTAGCCTGTTTCTTTGGGTATAGGATGGAGGTTGGAGGAAGGAGGATTCCCTTCCATTCCAATAGTCTAGATTAAGATGGATCTAGGTTTTTCGAGGCACAACCTTGTATAATTTCGATATTGTTCCACATTTCACAAGATTCCATTGGTCAAATAACGCATATGTCAAAATTTAGCCAATAATATCAAACATCAATGAATATTTAATCTTCGTTTTTTCTCATCTTACTGCACTGTGAATACTAGCACTCTGTCTTATATTTTACAATGGAAATGTTATCGCAAACAGACACAGATGTTCAAAACTTTCTTCTTTTTTTTTTCGTTGTAGATCTTCTTTCAATTTCTACTTTGGTTTAATACACACAAACAAACAAACAGTGCAACATGTTGATAACTATTTTGAAATCAGGTCAGTTTCAAGATTAATTGCTGTCCATTTTTGAATTCCAAATTGGACAGTTCAATTTTGAGATAGGTTGTTATTGGTACACAGTGTCGTAATTACGGTTGTGGATGCCTATTATTCATGAAAGTTATTGTCAAATCTTCACCAAGAGACATATAACAAAACACACTTCCATTTATTCTGCGCCGATTATCTTTTTTTTAAAGATTTTTCTTCTTTGGATTGATTTGGAAATGAAGAAAATCCCATCTTATAACACAGTTTCATAAAACTGATTTGAGCTATCATATTTATTTTGTTCAAGATTGTGAGATGAGGGGCAGCGGAGGGGGCTGGGTTCTGGGGGAGAATTCTAATGCCAAAATTCTAGATCCATCGTACAAAACAGATCTAAATAGGGTTGTTTTAAAAGGAAAAATAAAGGGAAAACCCTCCCAAAATGCCCCCCCCCCACCCCTCACCTTTTACAAACAAATAAATATGAGCCATGACATGACAAAAACAACAAAGTGGCATATGTGCCCATTGAAGACTCAGATCAGTCTGAGCATCTGCCGACTGTGATCAGAAGCTTCACTGTGTGCATGAAGCTAGCTTAGACCCTTAGCTACCCTTAAAGTGCTAGCAAGGACTCTGCCCAGGCTGATCTGAGTCTTTGCAGGGTGCACACGCCACTTTGCTGTTTTAGATGTGATGCAGCTTCCATAAAAATGACAGCCGCTATGACAGAAACTACTCACTATACTGCTCCTGCTTGCTAAAGTACCTCTTTAAGGGCAGCGTAATTAAATGAAGGTGATAGAGTTGCTTCCCCTGAAGGTGTTACAGTTTGGCTTCTTCTGTGCTTAATATATATGAGCCGCGACACAAGAAAACCAACAATGTGGTTGTGCGACCAATGCAGACTCAGATCAGCCTGAGCATCCGACAATTTTGACCAGACTCTTCGTTAAGTTCTCAAAGGGTAGCTAAGAGGTCTAAGCTACCTCCATGCGGACAGCGAAGACTCTGATCAGACTGGGGGGATGCCCAGGCTGATCTGAGTCTGCGCAGGGCGCACAACCACATTGTTTGTTTTGTCGTGTCACGGCTCATATATATTTGTATTTGGCTTTGCTTTAAGTCAGAGATGTAACAGTGGCCAAGTATATTGGCCTTTGTGCCTGAATATTGTTCCTGACTTTGATGCAACTTGTCTCATAAGTGCAAATTGTATGCTAATGTAGTTTGTATGAAAGTATAAACTAGAGTTAGTTGCAAATTATGTTATAACCCATTTCATTTGGGGTATCTGGGCAAACAGTTTGGATCCAGATCAGGCCCCACAAACGTGGGGCCTGATCTGAGATCCAAACTGCTTGCTGTTAAGACATCATTTCTACAGGAGTTAGTTAGACCAATATTGTCAAAATATTCTTTATTTTTGATGCAGACGACAATTTTAGCTGATGACAAAAATACCCAGAATGCAATGGGTTAAGCTTTATGCATGTTCCTGCAAACTGCAGTATTTATCATACTACAGATTGTATGTGAGTGAGTGAACTTTGGTTTACGTCGGAACTTACAGGGCGTATGGAAACCGGACCTAATGGGTTTAAGTCTCATCCAAAAGTCCAGAGAAGCCAGTGGGAATCGAACCTGCAATGCCTTGATTGGTCAAGTCATGTGCCTTATCCACTACACTACAGTAGCCTCTGCGGATTTTATGACTTTGTTAATTGTATGTACACATGTATGCAAATAATATGAAATGCAAGTTCCTAATAATGTACCTGCAGATTGTATGAAAGTGTTAATTGTCAAATTTTATTTTACCATATTAATCTATGGAAGCGCAAGCACACATGGCAGAGCATTTGCCATAATTTTTCTTTCTTTAATTTACAGTTTATACATATGATATTTTCATTTCGAGGAGGGCTGTTACATGATGTCTTAAAGCTATAGTACTAGCCCCGGATCCAGAGAGTGGGCTTTGGGGCTTCAGCTCAGCCATCTGAGCTTCTGTGTTATGTATAATATGTAGGCCTCCAGATAATAAGGAGTAGCCGGAGTAGCCAATCTGATGACAGTTTGAGATGATTTAATTATCTATATGGTTAGATTTAAATAAATGTTGTAACATCTCAACAGAGTAGCCTTGATGAGGCGATTCTAATGAGATATCACAACATAATATTCCAAGGCCAAAAAGACATTGTCAAAAATTCTCATCAAATTGATGCCTAATTATGTCATACATTTTTAAGCCCCACCTCCAATTATTTGGGGCCCCCATCCCTGCCCCACACACACCTACACACACACATATATACATCTCGGTACCTTCTAGCCCCACCAGTTTTCCACCAGTACGTGGTGGTCTGGATCCAGGCCTGAACTGTCAGTCCCAAAGGCATAACATTGTTATTTTTATGGGGAGGTGGTGGAGGGGAACTGTACGATGTCCTAAAGCTTTGTTGTTGTTGCTTGAGTTTTGGCTTACCATTCCAGTAAATGTCAAGATGTTGCCTCTGCATTTACAGGAGTTTTATCCAACCCGAGATAAATGACACACAGTTCCTGCTACGGCTGCTAGTAGCTGAGCTGCAGAGGCACATTGGCTGCTGAGTCAATTACTATTTCACTGAACCCGATAGATTGGTCACCAATCTATCGGGTTCAGTGAAATAGTAATTGACTAATGGTGTCAGTCCTATAGCCATATAGTGGTATAAGGTAGTGTATGGTAGGTAGATAAACAGGTATTGGCAGGCAGACAGGCCTGGCAGGTACTACTCAATAGATAGACTAGAATAAGAATTTACGTTTTCAGAGTGAAGGTTGGATATAAGATGGATAGATGACAGTGGATGATGGCTTACAGTGATCTACTAAATAGGGTTTCTGACAATGTAGGTGGATGGATGGATGACCTGCCATTTTACGTCCTTTTTAATAGTATTTCAGTCAAACCAGGATGATGGGAGGGTGATGATGAAACGCTATGTGCAGTGGATCTCTGTTTATGCTAGGAAAGATTGCCACCTCAGTCTGGTCTTAAACTCAGGACTGCCTGATCAGCAGGCTAGCACTTAACCAGTACTGAGCTACTTCAGAACATTCATATAAAAAATATTGCACTCTTGCGATTTTGAAGAGTTAGAGGGCAAATTTAGACTGTGCTAAGTCTTATGACTAAAGCTTTGTACTTATATGATAAAGGTGGATTCAGAGGACACATTGTGATCACAGGGTATAAACCAGTATGCCAATTTTTGCTTCCTGCAGAGACTGTCCATCATATTTGGATTCCACCGAGACTGTCCGCAATCTCTTCCTTTCTGCAGGAAGCAGAATCATGCAGACAGTCTCTGCAGGAAGCCATTTATCCTGTACAAAAGTCTCAGCAGGAAACAAGAGGTCAGGGACAGTCTTGGCAGAAGCCAAATATGATGGACAGTCGCTGCAGGAAGCGAAAATTGGCGGACTGGTGTATACACTGTGATGATGCCAGTGGTTTGTCTTATTGTAAATTAATGTACCTCTTGAAAGTAAATAAAGCAGAGAAAGGGTATATCGATGTTTATTCCTATGTAATTTTATGATACAGGTGGTGGATTTCCTAGGCCATTCGCATTGAATGCTCCTGTTTTTCGGATGATGATAATGGGTAACAAAGGCATCTAACAGAAACTAGTACTGAAATGACCTTCAATACTCAGCTGGAAGTGCTGAAGTTGTGTGGGTACTTTTCCATCTTTCCAAGGGAGACAACCTTTGTAAATTATTGAGCCGTGACGCGACAAAACCAACAATGTGGTTGTGCGCCCAGCGTAGATTCAGATCAGGCTGGGCATCCGCCCAGTTTGATCAGACTCTTCATTAAGTACCCAAAGGGTAGCTAAGGGTCAAAGCTACCTCCATGCGGACAGCGAAGACTCTGATCAGACTGGGCGGATGCCCAGGCTGCTCAGAGTCTGCGCTGGGTGCACAACCACATTGTTGGTTTTGTCGTGTCGTGGCTCATAAACAATGAAACTCTTCTAAATAGGGTCTGCTTTTGAAGGAAAGAATTTGCTGTGAAAGATAGCCTCAGTTCAGAGTAGTATTTGATGACGATTTTGGGAAATTTTCTTTTACTTCTCATCCAAAATATATGTTGTGACCCCGGTCTGGCCACATACTTTCGTTTCTCCTTCCGCTGATTCAAGAAGGACAGTTGTCAGTTACTGGCGGAAGTATGTGCACTTAGTACTGGTTAACCGCTTAGGAGGTCTAAGCCTGCCCAGGAATAGTGTGGTTAGGTTAACTGACCGTCCCGACATGACCTTAGTTGTTCACCGTGAATGTTAAGCATCAAATCAACCAACCAAAAAAATGTTGTGACCCCTCATTAGAACTGTCTTATTGAGACAATTTTAATAAGGAGTAACAGTCATGTTTTAAGGCATCTGAAATTACACCTAATGATCACCAATAACCCTCTTCTTTCTTGACATGTGGTTATGAATTTTTTCTCACAGACAACATATTTAAGTTCTTAATTTACAAGTGATTGTTGGGACTCTGCCTACCAGGGAAGCATTTACTATTGGATTGAAGTTGTCTCCCTTGTTAAAAAGGTTGCCAAACCATGGAAGAGTATCCATGCACCTAGAGAGTGCTATAACATTTAATAATAATAATGGTAGGTCCCAGTAGTGTTGGTTGGTCACAAACTGAAATCTCCAGGATTCAAATTCATCAATCAGATTCTTAATCTAGACTCTGATCTGCAGCATGCAGGCAGATTGTTAATGGCTAACTGTCTGACTCTGATCTGGAGAATTCAGGTTTATTAATGACTAGTAATCTGTGATTCTGATCTGGAGCAGTAAGATTTATTAATGTTTCACTGTCTTAGAGACTGATCTGGAGCAGTCAGATTTGTTAATGTTTTACTGACTGATCTGGAGCAGTCAGATTTGTTATTGCTTTGCTGTCTTAGAGTCTGACTGGAGCAGTCAGATTTGTTCTGATCTGGAGTAGTCAGATTTGTAAATGTTCCACTGTATTAGAGTGGTTGAAATTGTTCTGATCTGGAGCATTCAGATTTGTTAATGCTTTGCTGTCTTACAGAGTCTGATCTTGAGAATTCTGATTTGTTAATGCTTTGCTGTCTTAGAGTCTGGTCTGGAGCAGTCATATTTGTTAATGCCTTGCTGCCTTAGAGTCTGACTGAAGCAGTCAGGTTTGTTAATGCTTTCCTGTCTTAGAGTCTGACTGGAGCAGTCAGATTTCTTAAAGCCTTGCTGCCTTAGAGTCTGATCATGTTAAGAATTCTGTTTGGTGAGTGGCTGCTTGTCTGACTTAGATAATTAAGGTTAATGCTTTACTGTCTTAGAGTCTGATCTGGAGCAGTCAGATTTGTTAAAGCCTTGCTGTCTTAGTGACTGATTTTGTTAAGAATTCTGTTTTGTGATTGGCTGCTTTTCTGACCTATATATTGAGAATTTGAACTAGCCATGCGGGACTCTGATCTGGAGCTTCAAGATTGGTTTAAAGACAAATATTCTTGTTTATTGGCTGCCAGAATCCTGTTGCGCAACAGTCCAGTGACATTGCCATTTCATCAAAGGAAACATCCAATCTCACATAGGTAATGACATAACAGGGTCATAAAACCAGTAAATACTGGGGGGGGGGGGGGGGGGGGGGAGGGGCGGGGTTCTATATAGTAGAGAATATTTGCTGTCTAGCTGTCTGACATAGATCTGGAAAATTTGGATTTATTAACTACTTGCATTTATTAACTACTTGAGGGGGGGGGGGGGGGGGGGGGGGGGGGCGGGGTTCTATATAGTAGAGAATATTTGCTGTCTAGCTGTCTGACATAGATCTGGAAAATTTGGATTTATTAACTACTTGCATGCTGTCTTAGAACCTGATGAATTGCTAGTGACTGATTAATTCTTTAAGCACCAAAAAGCAGACGACAAAACTTACGTCTGCAAAAATTTAAAAAATGCCATGTCCAAGACATTTCATATTGAGAATTCAAAGACGAGAGGGCAAACAGGGTAGTTCTAGATGAGGCAGCTCATTATGAGCCGCCTCATCAGGATCTACGCTGTTTGCAAATTTTGCTAATTTCGTCACTGGGGCTTAAAGAGTTAACTTGTATAGATGTGAAGAAAGAGTTTTCTGTGTCTCTTTCAGTGTTAAGAAATAGAATTTTCTTTTTCATTATGAAGAAAACTTTTATCTGCTTTGTGTTACATCTTTGGAGTAGTTATATCTTGCCCCATATTTTCATTCCTTTTAGTGCCTCTGCCTTTATAAGCACGGTCTTATAGCCAGTTAAATTTGTATAAGCAGAAAAAGCAAAGCCTCTGTTGGGTCTGTTAGGATGCAAAATTGCTTCACACTGTTCTGTAAGGAACCATGTTTAACATGTGCAGCCTGGCTAAATATTTCTTTGTTTCTCTGAAAGGAGGAAATGGCAGGGGCTGGGGCTGGGACTATGATGCCCTAGCAGGGGCTCAACCACCTTTCGAAAAGGGTAATGGTAACTGAAGACCTTTTTGTGTTAATTCGTTTTGCTAGAATTCATATCTGCTTGCAATAACACTTGTTATTTTTGTATTTAGATTTAACAATAACTTGTTTATAAACTCACACTTTTTATGTATGTTTTATAGTGTGTGTCAGCACCAGAGTGGGTGTGTTTCTTGCTATGTATACCCTTAAAATTGCTTAAGAATTGGGACATCTAAAACAATTAATTTTCCATTTGTTTCAAATGGAAAATTTACAGTTTTACATGTCCCAATATTTAAGCACATTAGGGTAATACAGTGGTGGACCCTCTTTACAACGACGGCAATTGTTCCCAAAAATTTTGACATTAAACTGAATTTGCTGTTGTAAAGAATGCATATTAAGAACAATTTAGCCGTTCCGTGCAAATCAAAATGACGTTATAAAGAAATTTCTGCTGTAATGCGTGCCGTTGTAAAGAGGGTTGACTGTACAAACATTACTTTAGTTTTTGTCCCACCAGTGTGTTGGCGGCTATGGTGGCATTGCCAGCATTGGCAACATTAGCGTTTACAGTCAAACCTGTATTAAATGTCACATCTGTAAAGCAAAACCCTGTCTATTGATTAAGGCCTAATTCTCATATCCCAAACTAGCATTTTCAGTACAAACTAACCTGTATTAAGCAAGCCCCTGCAGTGAGCTTGCTTAAGACAGGTTTGACTGTATTTAGTTTCTGGTTTAGCTCCATTTCATGAGATTGCACAGACGGGTTACCAGGGACACTGTCACTCATGGGATATATTGTGTTTATGTTTTGATACAACTGGGACTTTAATTGTAGCCTTCTAAGCTAGTTCAAGGAAAAGGAAAGAATCAGTTTTTGTCTCACATGTGTCTAGCAGAAGCAAGACTAAGGCCCGACTTCACGTCACCTTAAAGCATGTTTTAAACACTAATCAGTGACTGGTGTTGCATTACGGTAAAGGTAAAATGAGCCGCGACACGACAAAACCAACAATGTGGTTGTGCGCCCAGCGCAGACACAGATCAGCCTGGGCATCAGCCCAGTCTGATCAGACTCTTCACTAAGCGCGTAAAGGGTAGCCAAGGGACTAAGCTACCTTCATGCAGACAGCGAAGACTCTGATCAGACTGGGCGGATGCCCAGGCTGATCTGAGTCTGCGCTGGGCGCACAACCACATTGTTGGTTTTGTTGTGTCCCGGCTCAAATATTCGACTAACTAAAGGTTAGTCTGTGTTTTAAGGCAACGTGAAAATCGGGCCATAGGTATTACTTTTCTGTTGTTGTCATTGACTACAATGGTGTCAACTTTGCCCAGGGTTTTCTGGTTTAGCTCTGTTTTGTGACTGTGGGCAGACAGCCGAGACAACACATTCTATAGAAATATTGTTATTTGCTGCTTATAATTTATAGTCTTGCTTTTTGTGTCATTTATATCATCAAAATTGCAGAAGTAATAGGTCTAAAATTTCAAAATGGAATTATTCGTAAGCTTTGAATCATCAGGAAAAATCACATCACAAGAAACTACCTGAATTCCACTTCAAGCAGAAAAGCAGTGATGATAACCTAAACATTGCCTAAAAAGCTTCGTTGCCATACAATTTAAGCTTTACTAATGCCAAAATAGCCTTGCTTACCTGTGGAAGTTATGAGAGAATCTGGTTGCCTTCTTTTTAAACAGTTCCAGAGACAGTGACTTCTTTGGAAGATTTAAACAAGATTTATTAACCCTTAACCCATTCCATGCGGGATACCCCTTTAGGGGTATCGGGCAAACAGTTTGGATCCAGATCAGGCTCCACAAATGTGGGGCCTGATCTGAGATCCAAACTGTTTGCTGCCTAGATATCATTTCTACAAGAGTTAGTTAGACCAATATTGTCAAAATATTCTTGATTTTTGATGCAGACAACACTTTCAGCAGATGACAAAAAATACCCAGAATGCAATGGGTTAAAGTTCAAAAATATGAAAATAATGGACTTTGCAAAAAGTGTAGATCCAGATGTGTTGTATCAGATTTGATCAGCAGATATAACATTGCACATTTTGGTTTCCCTTTATATCAAAAACTATGGGCATAGTCTTTTCTGACAAGGTATAGTGATGATGGTATGGCCTGTCAAATATTAGCCACACAGTAGCCAAAATCAAAGGGGATGTACTTAAAGAGAATGGATTAATTTCCTTTGTTCATAGTTTGGGAACTGTTGATGAATTGTTCATGGAACACTTCCACAAAATGATCTTAGATAAATACAAATGCCTAAAAATAATCTCACTGACAGGATAATCTCTCTCTCCCCTCTCTCTCTTCTTTGTTTTTACATGGTTCTTTTGTTCATAAATGTTTTTAATTCATTTTTTGATATTGCCAATATAAATTTGCAGAACTGAAGAGCATCAATGGTTCTTAAAATGTTCTGGATAAGCTCTGCAAATCCAGTAAAAACTTTTTTTTTAACAAGTTTTCTAGTTATGTCCAGGAAACTTGATCCAAACCTTTTTAAGAGCATTTTAAATCCATTCTTAATGCTTTAAGAATGTCCTTGAACATTTGTTTGTTCTTGAAAAAGTTTAAGAGCATTTTAAAAAATATTTTTCTAACTTCACTTGTTCCCGAACTGTAAAACCAACTCAAGAAGTTTTAGAAGTTTTTTCACTGTTCTTCAGAAGTTCTTTTAAATCAAGTGTTCTATAACATTTTTAGAACATTTGTTTTTATCACAGATCAAGAACAATAACAGTTCTTGTTCTACCATAAAACTGACTTATGTGGGGAAGTTCTTTCATTGCATACAGCAGAATACTAAAAACTGGCCTGGAGGTTATTAAACTTGAGTACATTCTCAAACTCAAAATAAAGTACACTGATTGGCTGCTTCCGAGCATTTGCTCGGAAGCAGCCAATCAGTGTGCTTTATTTTGAATTTGACATGCTCGGAAGCAGCCAATCAGTGTACTTTATTTTGAATTTGAGATTATACTCAAGTTTTATAACCTCGGACCCAGGTTTGAATTACTACTGGAGGTTCAACTGCTGTAGCTTGAAAGTCTAAGCTAGTGGTTTCTTGATCAATTTCCACTGAAGGTGGATATCTTTTCAACCATAAACAGGATCCCATTTGCACACAACTTTTCATTTTCACCCTCCATTGTTCTGATATGATTTAAATAATATTGAAAAGGACATAAAATTGCAAGTCATCCATCCATCCAAAGTCTATGTAGTTTCTGCACTCCCCAGCATCAGTGTCAGGTGTTCAAGCATTTTTTATGTTAAAGATTTTTACTTGATTGATAAGCACAAATTGAGGCAAGCTATCTTGTTTCCATCTTGTTGGTGGGATGTAAACCGAGTTTACTTATTCACCAGAGAATAATACCGGAAACAAACGTGAAAAAAAACTTACTGGCCAATGTATCTGCAAAACATGTAAAAGTCTTCCGGTCATCCTAATATGACTGAAATACTGTTGAATAGGACATAAACTGCCATGACAGCCACCCATCCCTAGTGACTTTATACTGTGATTTCATAATTGGAACCATGAGCTGACAGTTTGTTATATCCAAATACAGCAGCCTCGGATCCAGGGGGTGGGCTTTGGGGCTTCAGCCCCGCCATCTGGGTCTCTGTGTTATGTATAGTATGCCGTACTCCAGATAATTAGAAGTATGTTTATCTGATGACAGTTTGAGATAATTTATGCATGAAAATATATGTTGTGACAACTCATTAAAATCGCCTCGGCGAGGCGATTCTAATGAGATGTCACAACACATATTTCAAAAGTTATATAAAAAATCTCATTAAATCTAATTGTGTCCCACCAGCCCCACCAGTTATCCAGAGCCCCACCAGTATGTGTTAGTCTGGATCCGGGCCTGTAACAGTTACACAAGGTTAGAAATTGCTGTATATAAGATGCAGTTTTTGGTAGCCTGGCCTATCTTTTTGTCTTGAAGCATACCAGTACAACAGGCAACCGGCCTGGGAGTATGATGATGCCATGGCTGAAGTTTTCCCGCCTCCTGGTTCAGTGAATGGTAACCGAAAAAACAGTTTCATTTTCCCTATATTTTCTTATTTGCGGTATTGTACATATGTAAACCGTGTGGATATTATGTCACTTGTAAGGCCCTGCTGCCATTTAATATTGATTGTTTTTGTGTGTTTGTGTCAATAGCGGAGCTTAGTTTGTCAGTACAAGAGAAACTAATTTATGTACAAAAAAGGGGCATGAGCAGTGAAGAATGATATCATGGACCTCTGGAACTGCAGCTTACTGTTTGGAAAGGCTTTTTATCACATGACGTTGCTGTTATTCAGTGGATAACATCGTGCCATAAAAGTCGTATGACCACACATGTAATAACACTTTGGCGTGTACATGAGACGTCATTGACAATGTCCATGTCAACAATGTGTTTTCTTATTGAAATAATGTTCAGATTGAAGAATGCATTGAAATCCCATTTTAAAGGGTCATATGATAAACAGAACCTTACACTTTTGTTCATTTCATATGAAATTTATGAAACTCTTCGAAGGCTTGTTTCATGAATTTACATGAAACGACCACTATGAAATTTATGAAACTAACCAAAGGCTCGTTTCATAAATTTCATATGAAATGACCACTGGTTTCAAGTCCTCTACAGGTGTCTTATGGGTCAGAAAGGTTAAAAGTAAAAAGTATGCAAAGACCAGGAACTGAAACAATCAAAATCCAAATCCAGCCCTCAAACCATAGTTGGAAACAACTAAGATTACAAATAATCAAGATACAGAGAACATATGGCCAACCGAGTGAGCAGCTTGTTCCCAAAAGGCGGCCACTCAGCAACCCAAACCGAACCAAAAATAATAAGAACATACATAAGGTAAAACATCACAGAAACTCTGACACCAAAAACAGGCAACAGAGAACCACAACAGAACTACCGCCTTGGAACGGTCAGTAATGAATTACTGGGGGGCTTAAATCGATTTTACAGGCCCAACCTCACCCTCAGTTTCTGAAGTGGTACAAAACATTTAGTTGGTAGTTCGGTTCGCATGATAACCCTCTAACTCGTCAATGAATCATCACGGTAAACACATAAATCAAATTTCAACACCATGAAGAAGCAAAGACGAGGACTCAACAGATACAACGGGCCGTCTGACAGGTGGAGATCCCTGTCCTGCCAAACGACCCCACTGGAAATCTGAAGCAAAAGAAGGTCACCAGTTGAGCCCCGGTGGACCAAGCAACAGACAAAAAGGCTCCGGTCCCAACCAACTAAAATATATAGCTTTAGGTCGGGGCCATCATAGAGTCTGACGACCGATCCCCCGGTGTGCAATTAAAGAGTGCAGCAAAGTTATCAACCGTGATTGGGTTAATCACTAAGCATGCAGACTGTCGCATAACATTTAAATTATAGCCAATACGTTTGTGACGTATTATTATTTTTCGGAATTGATCAGAAAAATCAGTCCTACCCTTAATCTTTTTGAATTTGTATACTAAGTCACCATAAAATTCTGGTTCCGATAGGCCTTGGTGTAAAAGAAATTTTAATCCGACATCAAATTTTGAAACCAATTCATGGTGTCTGCGATAGAATTTAGAAAAAGCCTTTCTAAGCTTATGATACCGATAGCCCTGTTGAAGAAGTTTAGCAGTTAAACATTTATTACGAGCATTAAAGTCATCTACATGACTACACACTCTAGCAAATCTTATAAGTTGAGAAATATACACTCCATAAGAGGGACGACGTGGAACGTCACCATCCAAAAATGGAAAATTAACTATATCAAAGTCAAAGTCATCACGTTTATCATAAATTTTAGAAGATACAAAACCGTTAGAAATAGATAGATGTAAATCCAAAAAGGGGGCCTCGGTATCTGAAGTATTAGCTTTATTCAATTTAAGTTCAGGTGGGTAAATTTGGTTAACCGTGCTTTCAAAATAAGGATTATCAATATTCAGAAGATCGTCTAAATATCTAGAGGTAGAGTTAAATGCCTCAATGATATCAGCTTGATTATCAACCGAAAGAGAAGTCATGAAATCTCTTTCATAACAAAATAAAAACAAATCGGCCACAAGAGGAGCACAATTTGTACCCATCGGAATACCAACAATTTGTCTGTATAACTTATTACCAAATCTGATGTAAATATTATCTAAGAGATATGATAAGGCTTCACATACATTCTGACATGACCAAAGACTATATCCTCTATATATTTTATGGTCAGTAGAAGTGAAAAATGCTTTCTTATCGTTACAGGCAATATAAAGGGTATCTTCATTTTTGGAGAACTTTTTGAAGGCCCTCTCAATCAAATCAACAAGTTTTTCCTTTATTAAATTATGGGGTAATGTGGTATAAAGAGTAGAAAAATCATAAGTGGACAAACTAGTCGCAAGGAACCCTCTTGACTTCAGTTTACTAAGTACCTCACCAGAATTTTTTATAGACCAAAACATATTTTTCCCTGACCTCTCATACACTGTCTCATAGTACCAAATGACTCGAGATTTCACAGCAGTGAGGCAAGAAGTTAATAATTTAGATAATTCTGTAGTAGTACAAGAGCTAGAGTTGGCAATGAATCTAGCTTTATACGGTTTTTTGTGAAGCTTAGGTAACCAATACATCGTAGGAAGTTTGTCTTGGCGTTCCTTAACGTTTACAGCAAACTTTAAAGGCAAATTATTTAACCCTAAAGGCACAAAAAATGAAAGTATGCTTAAGCACAAAAGTTCTGCAGGGATGTTAGATTAACATCCATGCAGAACTTTTTTCCTTAAGTATAGTTGCACCTGCAAACAGCAGATCACTCAGAACTTCACTTATTTTCCTCCCGTCTCATTAGGGGCTACTAGCTCATATGGGAAAGAATTTGCTTCCAAAGGGGGAGAAATTCTGTAGTTTAAGAGTAGCATTGTTTTAGAAGGGCTGAATATCAGAGAAGCCAACTCTTTTCTGTTAAAAGTGACTTTCCTTTGAAAAAGTAGGTAATATCTTCCTACTTAGAATGCTGTCTCTTTGAAGTGTATCTGTTCACATTAGCAGACAGCGGCATAATTTCTATTGAGGACATACCAGTAGATGAAAATGTGGACAATGTGGATTCAGAACCGGAAGAGTCGAAAGATAGATTTACTGGTATTTTTTTTTATATATACAGTAGAACTTCATTCGCTGGAACCCTGATGGCTCGTTTACCCTGCCTTACTAGAACTTGTTTTAGGGGTCCCTTGAGGTCAAGTTATAAGTAGCACTGGATGGCTGGAGCTAGTGGCTGGAACTAATTTTCATGGTCCTAAGCCTGTTCGAGCCATTGAAGTTCTACTGTATATATGCACCTTTACTTCTAGCTCTTGCGAGTTTTTATTTTGCTTTGATTATTATGTACATCACATAGTGCTTACAGTGAACAAAATTTTCAACTTTAAAACCCAGTTTCATGTCACTTTAAAATCTTGGTTAATCTCTGAAGAAGAGTTATTCTGCATTATGGTCAGTGGGATAATTTCTTGTTTAAACCATGATTTAAATATGTCATGAAATCCATACAAAATATATGTGTCCTTTCAGAGTGGTGAAATCCCATACAAAATATATGTGTCCTTTCAGAGTGGTGAAATCCTATGTGGTAAAATCCCATGTATGAAGCCTTTCTTTGCTTTTTCTTTGGCAAAACGTATCTAACATTTTGGATGATACTGTTATGATCAGAATGTGTGGAAGTTTGATGTCCATGTAGCCTTAAATTATGTTTTCATCATTTTGAACTTGCCATTTTGAGTGTCAGGCCATTTGGATAGCTATTTGAAAGTAGTGTTTCTTGACAATAGGCATTATGTAGTGAAGTTCACAGCTCTATGACATGTGACAGGCACTAGCTGTGCAAGGGCATCATGTGTGTGTCAAACACACACAATATTTCAATTGTGCTGGTTGATTTGTCCCCCATTTAATGGAATTAGCAAGTGTGAATATAAAAAGAAACTTGAAACATTTTACAATTTGCATGGCTAGAAAGACAGGATTGCTGACAGAACTTTAAAAAAAAAGAAGAGAGAATTATTTTGCCCATAGGCTGCCTGCTATTTTTACCCAAAATCTATAGCTCACACCTGTCAGGGACGAGCTGCCTATTTTCTGTTCCCTGAGCTGTCTGTATATATAGGCAGCCCATAGGCAATGACAGTAATTAATAGGCAGCAGTATGTAAACTGCTGCCTATTATTGATTATCGTTGCCTATAGGTTGCCTATATATAACTAGGACATAAACTTCATTCGTTTTATAAGCCTTTAAGATAGGCCACTCAGAATACCTTATTGTGCTGTAGGCAGCAAGTAGGCCATTTGGTCATGTGACCATGCACTGTCAGCCAAAAATTACCAGTATTAGAAGGGAATTTACAGCAACAGTTTCTGCAGTCAGTGTGAACAAAGAGGGGATGCTGAACAGGAAATAATCACATTATGTTGTTGAAGTCATTCAGTTATAGGAAAAGTTCAATGTGCCTTCTACATCACAGTATACCATATTTCTTCAGTTACAAGACAGGGATTTTCTCTTTCAAAACAATCCCAAAAATCTAGATTTTTGGGATTGTTTTGGAAGAGAAAAACTCATTATATACATGTAGCTGAATTACACAAAGACTGATTTAAATAAGTTTGGACGGGTCTCATCTTTAATAACCAAATAAATATGGTATAGTCCGTTTGTTCCCAAATGCAAACGGCATCCCCAGTATTTTCTCAAAATTGGTGAGAGGTAGAAGATTTTCGAATTTCTCATTCTTAATTTTCGTCCTATACATAACTAAATCATAATTTTGCAGAAATGTGAGGTTTTGCACAAAAAAGTTTCTTTACAAATAAAGAACCTAAAATTTGTTAATTTCGCCTTTTAGTTACAAGGGAGTAAAAGTTGGCTGTTGGAATCCCTGTTTAGGTTTACGTATTAGAGCATGTGACCAATGTATGCTATCCCTAGAACAAAATTTGCATAATTAATTGAAATTTTATTTTGAATCCATTTTTTCTAATTTTTGTTTCACCCATATATTATCAAATTGTAAAATATACACTTTTTACTCGCAAAATAGTATAATAGTTCCATGTTTATTTACAACATAGTATCACCTGACCAGTGATACCATGCGTTACGCGTGCGGGCAGGTGAATACATTTTACTATTTCATTCATATACGCCCACACCTGTAGTAAACTACGAGTTTACGCTATTGCCTATCAACAATATTTTGGCTGTTCTAACAAGCATACAACGCCCTTCAGTGAAACTGCTAAGTTTTTGCATTACTGTTAATGGAAAATATTTTACAAAAGCATCCAAAAATTTGGATTTTTTGTATTCTGTTATGTATAGTTATAGGAATCATTAGGACATTTGAACATTTGATGCAACTTTCATCGTTTTCGAGAAAATAAGCCAAACGGCGTTTGCACTTGGGAGCAAACGGACTATATACTGTCATATAGCGAGATAAGTGAAGAGTTAACACTAAATTTATCCATTGGACTCTTCATGAAAGCAGAGATGTGGATTAATTGTTTTCATTTCATTGCTACAATCATGAATATTTAGGTTTGAAAAAGATAAACTCCTGCTGTTGTAGACACATACCCAGCGGGCACCTGACGTCGAAATGACGTCAAACTGACGTCAATGCGACGTCATTACGTCGCATCAACGTCAGTACGACATCTTTTCAACGTTATGTGCCTGCTGGGTACTTTGTAGCTAATTATCAACCCCTTTTTTCGTGCAAATGCTCATTGCAGTTCTGCCTTGAGGACTGCAGCACATTTTGTCAACTATTCAACGACCACATGTGGCACAGACTATTCGTGGTATGATTGATGCTCAGTCTGAATAATTTTCCCATTACTCATAATTGAGCCGCGATACAAGAAAACCAACAATGTGGTTGTGCGCCCTTCGCAGACTCAGATCAGCCTGGGCATCCGCCTAGTCTGAGCAGATTATTCCCTAAGTGCTTAAATGGTAGCTAAGGGTCTAAGCTACCTTCATGCGGACAGGGAAGACTCTGATCAGACTGGGCGGATGCCCAGGCTGATCTGAGTCTGCGCTGGGCGCACAACCACATTGTTGGTTTTCTCGTGTCGCGGTTCATTTAAACTAAGCTCACCTGATGAGCTTGTGTAGATGGCATAACATAATGTTATACTGTCAAAGTAACATAAACCTCTGATGACAAAAGAATAGGCAGCTCAATATTTAGACAGCTAGTAGGCAGCTCTTCAGTAGGCATACAGTAGGCAGCTCTTCAGTAGGCATACAGTAGGCAGCTCCTCAGTAGGCATACAGTAGGCAGCTGTGAAGAGTAGGCACAATTGGCAGCTAAGTAGCTAACAAGTTAAGGCAGCTCTTCAATAGACTGTCAGTAGACACCCTTTTATATAGAACCCTGTTGGTTGTTCTGATAATGTTTGATAAAACATGGAAATTCATTAAACGCCAAATGGTCATTAGATGCTGCAGCAAGGTAATTAAATACCAGGGCCCTGTTGTTCAAAACTAATCTTATCTTTAGTTAACATTTCGTTAAAATTATAAACATTCATATCTCAAATATGCCAACATTTTTTGTTGAAAAAATGTGAGAAGCTTTTGCATTGCAAAGCTTCTCAAATTTTTTCAACAAAAAATATTAGTGTGTTAGGTTATATAGTCATAAAAGACTTAACGATTTGACCTCTTAACAAGCTCATTAGGCTAACGATGCTTTGAACAACTGGGCCCATAATTGTCTTTAATCATAACTCTCATTAGATTTATGTAATGATAATCACTGTTTTGGAACTGCTCTAACACAGGTTCAAGAGGCTGCTGCGACTATCCGCTTTATGAAGCAATGAGACCTGTTGATGCCGAAGATGGTACAGATTTTGTAATTTTGATGATATCAATACTTAATTTAGCCAGCGCTTACGCACTCATGGGATTAGAACAGTGTCATAATAGTATCATTTAATTTAGTTGGAACAACACACTCATGGCGTTAGAACAGGGTCCTACAATTGAAATGTTTTCATGGTTTCATGCAGGTATTTGTTAGAAAACTTGATTTTTTATGAAATTTCCACATTTCACGCTTTGTCACATAGTTTGTGGCAGTCTCATTATTCATCAGCTCAGAGTAATTGTAAATGAAGCAGTGAAATGGAAACAGTCGGAAAAAAGAATATAGAATAAAGAAGAACAGAAATGTGCGTATATATTGGGACACCTGAAAATATTGAATTTTCCATTTGGGACAAATGGAAAATTAATTATTTTAGGTGTCCCAATACTTAAGCACGTTAGGGTACTCAGGTTTTTGAAAGAAAATTGAGATGATTTGGTGCTAACTTATTTGTCAAAAATTGTCATTCTTTGAAAGAGGTCTTTTGGTGCTGACTGCTTCAAAGAAGATGTTCTTTTTGGGGTGGAGCCGGTAAAAAGGGGGGTCTTTCTGAAAAACATACCCCTACTGCCAGTGTACAGAATTAGCCCGGCCACACCAGCCCAGGAGTATAGAGCTATTGTTGTTAATTAAAATGTCTGCCTCAGAATTATTTTGCCGATATCTAAATGTGTATGTTATCAACATAGTTACAGGTTTTATTTTTCATCATTCTTACCTTCTGTGTATGTATCAAGCATCTTTTGAGGTTCACTGGTAATTAGCGCGTCTTTGCGAAGCAAAGGAGAGCTTATGCTATACCCCCGGCGTCATAGTCCGAGTATGCGTTAGCGTCAGCGTCCTTGTCGGCGTCCATGATCAGGTTAACCAATGTTAACAATTGCGTATAGCTCCATGTTCAACTCTGTATCTTAGAAACTACAGCAGCTACAATCATCATACTTGGTACATATATACATCCATATGACTGCAGCAGCTGCATGACACAATTGTATGCTCTTAACCTATATGTTACGGTTGACTGACTTTGCCGTTTGGCACTGTTTTTGATCAGGTTAACCAATGTTAATAATTGCGTTTAGCTCCATGTTCAACTCTGTATCTTAGAAACTACAGCAGCTACAATCATCATACTTGGTACATATATACATCCATATGACTGCAGCAGATGCATGACACAATTGTATGTCCTTGACCTATATGTTACGGTTGACTGACTTTGCCATTTGGCACTGTTTTTAAGGCAAAATTTTTAGTTTTGATGAAACCTTTGACAGAAGAGACTTGATACGTGGTCAAATAGCATATCCCTATAATTGCAGCAGCTGCAGAGCTACCATGCTGACACCTGTGCCCTTGACCTTTGTTCATGGTCCAGTGATTTTGTCATATTTCAAGCACTGTTTGATAGATTAACATCACATCTGGCATAGTGGATCGGTCTGACATCCCGAATGACCTCATATTATTTATAGATCACTGTGACCTATATTTCATGGTTCAGTGATTTTGCCTTGTGTCTCCAAAGCTGTTTATAGATTAACATCATATTTGGGAATTTGAGGTCACTCTAACATAAATTTTATCATTCAGTGATTTGCTTCATATTTTAGGTGTATTTAGTATGTAATCATCATATACCTGGGAAAATGGCTCAGTCTGACACTGCAGATGACCTGATATATTTGTAGGTCTTGGTGACTGTGAGAATCAGGCACCCATAAGGCGTGCTTTGTTGTCTTCTGACAACTCTTGTTTATAACAGTCGTGCAGGTCCACTATTAAATTTTACAAATTACACTTAAAACTTTTAAAATGGTTAAACTAAAATAGTTGAATTTAACAGCATGGGTCCAGATGACCGCCTTATCTGGCTCTGAACTGCTTTTCCTTGAGCTCTATTCAAATTCTGAATATGATATTAAATTTTGAATATGAAAATATTTCCAACCTGAATATTTGTCTTCTGCTGTTTTTGTGCTTTAACCCTGTTGCACTCAGAATGGCCATAACTCCTATTGCACTCAGAACGGCCAAAACTCCAGAACTGCCAAAACTCCTATTGCACTCAGAACGGCCAAAACTCCCAGAACGGCCAAAACTCTAGAACGGCCAAAACTCCTATTGCACTCAGAACGGCCAAAACTCCATAGAGTTTTGGCCGTTCTGAGTGCAATAGGGTTAAGGACTATACAGTTTGATATAAGCATACTTTTCATAACAATATGTTTGATTTGACATAACACAAAAATACAGTGAACCCCAAGTTACACTGGTCAGTTGTCACAAAGCCTTAAATTCACAGCAGGGTTATAAAATATACCAGATCTCTTGAGTTGTTAATGTTGTTAGTCGTTGAAAATGATTAATATCCATAATTGGTTCTTTAACACAGGTTCAAGGTGCTGCAATTACCTTTATGAAGATTATGGACCAATTTATCCAGCAATGGCTGATGATGGGGAATTTATGGAGGGTATTATGAGATATTGTGATTTTGATTTAACAGAAACAACACACTCATGGCGCCCTCTAAAATTAAACTGGGTTCGAGGTTATATAACTTGAGTATAATCTCAAACTCAAAATAAACCACACTGATTGGCTGCTTCCGAGCACATCATTCTCAAACTCAAAATAAACCACATTGATTGGCTTCTTCCGAGCATGTGCTCGGAAGCAGCCAATCAGTGTGCTTTATTTTGAGTTTGAGAAAGTACTCAAGTTTTATAACCTCCGAGCCTGATATCTTTTTAAGGCACTTTATACCGTTGTTAAAAATAATGAATATCAATGAATGGGTTTTTAACACAGGTTCGAGGTGCTGCAACTACTATGACGACTATGGACCAGTTTACGCAGAAATGGCACCTGACAGGGGAATAGGGCTTGGTAGAGATAAATTTGATTTAATTGAACAGGAGCAACATACTCATGGCATTGAGCATTTTCTATGAGATATTTTGTGTCAGCCTCATAACTTTTTAGGGAAAACCCCTGTCTTATAGCAAAATCATTATGTTATGATAATTCTGAAAGAATCAGTCTATTGGAATATTAATACGTCCAACCAGATAGTTTTAGTTCAGCTGTAGGAAAAAGCACAACAGTGTTGGCAGCCACACTCGGGCATCCATGTGTGGATCTCTTTTTAGTCTCAGATTTTTCCATTGGGCACTGAAATAAACTGTAGGCTGTACAATGATAACTGTTCTTGTTTGCTGCTGCGAAACCTACTTAAGTTGATCACCTGAGTGGCTTAAAGAAGTTATTTGAGCTGCGACACGAGAAAACCAACAATGTGGTTATGCACTCAGTGCAGACTCAGATTAGCCTGGGCAGTCACCCAGTTTGATCAGACTCTTTGTTAAGTACTCAAAGGGTAGCTAAGGGTCTAAGCTACCTCCGTGCAGACAGCGAAGACTCCGATCAGACTGGGCAGATGCCCAGGCTGATCTGAGTCTGCGCTGGGCGCAAAACCACTTTGTTGGTTTTGTCGTGTCGCGGCTCATTTGTCTTTAGAGTCACCTTTCTCAGATCCCTTACTCTAGACTGCAGTGCAAATGAGCAGCTGTTAAACCAATATTACCTGTCTTTGGCAGCCATTTTTTCTTGATTCTTTAAGCCGGACTTTGGTGCAAATGGTCATTTGATAAGGGGTAACCTACCTTTAGCAGTTACTTTTTAAGCACCTTTTTGGGTATTCTCTCATTTCAACTTTGACAGTTTGTACCAAATGGCGTATACAGGTCCACTTGTATTTTATGACACACTGGTTCTCTACTACCCTTTAATTGAATCTTATGAGACTTTTTAAAACATAAAGGATTGGCCTGTGTTTTGGGGTTTTTATGCCCCCAAAGGAACTTTGGGTGGCATATTTAAATCGCAACGTCTGTCTGTCTGTCCATCTGTCAGGCCGTCCATTACAAATCGTGTTTCTGCCATAACTCGATAACTGCTGAAGGGAATTTAATCAAACTTCACAGAAAGGTAGACCAAATTGAGAAGGTGTGTCGTGCTCAAAATTTAGGTTCCCATGACCAAGGTCACAGTCAAAGGTCATAGGTTTGACCCTTACAAATTGTGTGTCCACCATAACTCAACAACCCCTGAAGTGAATTGAATCAAATTTCATAGAAAGATAAACCATAATGAGAAGGTGTGTCATGCACAAAATTTAGGATCCCCTGACCAAAGTCAAGGTCACAATCAAAGGTCATAGGTTTGACCCTTACAAATCGTGTGTCTGCAATAACTCAAAAACCCCTGAAGTGAATTTAATCAAATTTCATAGAAAGGTAGATCAGAATGAGAAGGTGTGTTGCTCACAAAATTTAGGTTCCCATGACCAAAGTCAAGGTCACAATCAAAGGTCATAGGTTTGTCTTGTATGTTAGCAATAACTCAAAAAAAAAACTGAAGTGAATTTAATCAAATTTCACAGAAAGGTAGACCAAAATGAGAAGGTGTGTTGCGCACAAAATTTAGGTTCCCATGACCAAGGTCAAGGTCACAATCAAAGGACATAAGTTTATCTCCTACACATGTTGTATCCAAGATATCTCAAAAACTGCTGATTCAGAAGCAAATTAAATCAAATTTTACAGAAAGGTAAACCAAAATGAGAAGTTGTGTCATGCACAAAATGTAGGTTCTCATGACCAAGGTCAAGGTCACAGTCAAAGGTCATATGATTGTCTCTTACAAACCTTGTGTCCATGATATCTCAAAAACTGCTGAAGCGAATTTAATCAAATTTAACAGAAAGGTAAATCAAAATGGTAAGTTTTGTCATGCACAAAATTTAGGTTCCCATAACCAAGGTCAGTGTCACAGTCAATGGTCAGGGGTCAAATACAAGACGTTAGGGCCCTTTGCGGGCATTTGTTACACACTGTAACATTTCTTGTTTTTTTATATATTGCAAAATTAATGGCCATTATAATTGTTACAGCAGAACTGATTTTTACAGCAGGAATATCATCAGAATGACTCACATGTTCAGACTAAACTACTGTGTAGTTACTATTACCAGTGACCTATATAGATCACTGCTGTTACCTAATAGGTCACTACTATAACTTATAGAAGCAGTTTTTGAAGCAGTGAGACCTGGCAATGATGATGATTGTGAACTTCCTGTGTGAAACAGATACATAGACATCTCTTTATTTGTGAAATTCAACCAGGAAAGTGAAAAACAGCTGTTACGAAACAAAAAAGAGTCATAGTTACCAAACAACCTGATGACCAGGTTGTTTGGTAACTAGGACTCTCTTTCGTTTTGTTACAGTTCTTTTGTTTTGTAACATCCTTGAAAAAATAGTAAACCAGGTGTTGTTAGGAGCTTTTGCTCTGTCAAAGCAAGCATCAACACTTTAAGGGCCAGAAATAAAAAAAATACTGTAGAATTATAAAACTCATAAAGAACCAAAAAGGAAAAAGAAAATTGCAGATGACAAAATTTACTTATTCAAAATTTCAAAAACTGTTTCATCCAAGCTGTATCATATTGAGACTTCAAAAAGTTCAGAGGGCAGTGTAGATACAAATGCTTGTCATCTCAACTGGATCTCTTATTGTATTTATTATAATTATTATTATTATTATTATTATTAAGCTGTTTGCAGCCTCCTTTAGATCTATGCTGTTTGCAAATTCAACTATTTTTCATTTTTGGTGTTAAAGTGTTTATAAATACAGTCAGCTCTTGATACCTCAAAGTTAAATTTCATCTCAAACTACTGATATCACTAAGTATTTTTCAGATCACAGAAAATTTACTTCTAGATACCAATAGTTTGAAATAACAGCTAGTTTAGAGTTGAAAGCTATAGAAAACTAGGAAATGTGTCCAAACTATATTCCTTGATATGAGTGTACTTTAACTCTGTAAGCGCCAAAAAGCAGACAATAAAATTTACGTCTGCAAAATTTAAAAAAATGTTTCGTCCAAGCCTTATCATATTCAGAATTCAAAGACTTGAGGGCAAACAGTGTAGATCTAGATGAGGTGGCTCATTATGAGCCACCTCATCAGGATCTACGCTGTTTGCAAATTTAGCTATTTCGTCTCTGGTGCTTAGAAAAAGAGTTTAGACATCAGTATTTGAGTTAATGAGAGTCTACTGTATATGAAATTTTAACACAGGTTTCAGCTGCATGAGCTGCTTTGGTGGTGACCGGCAGAATTTTCCAGTTGCGGCAATGAAACCTGATGGTGACATATCTAATATTAGTTTAAACAATATTTTATCTTCCATATAAACATATATAAACATACAACTCATGAATTTATTTGGGATTCGGCAACAAGCTAATAGATGCCTTTCCCCAAAATAGACGCCTTTTCCCATATCTAATATTGATATTTTGTATTCAGACAGAATAACACTCTCAAAGCATTAAACCTTCTCTGAGACCTAACATATTCCACACCTGGTAAACAGGTGATTCCATTCCCACAAGGAAAGCTTATGCTATTTATAGCCAAAATATACTGAACATCAAAAGAAACACATACAATGTATACACCCAGTTTATTTGAAGGTATAGGCATATGCTCTTATTTAGATATTTTAAGTTACATTGTTTATGATAGTCCGACAAAATGAGCACCTTAACACATCAATAGTCCATAAATTTTAGAGACCAGAACGCTTGCTTTTGTGATGGAGGTTAAACTTAAAGTCACCATACTTTCAGAAGCTGAATTTTAATTCCATAAAATGCTCAGCCAATTATTTTCTCCAGACATAATGTCCCCAGGAAGGGTAAGAAAGAGCGAAAAAAATCAAAGCAATCAAGCCTTGTGTTTTAGAGAAACAATCAGGTGAAAGTTGGCAGTTACTAAGAAACAGTAACACTTGCTTACCATTGGATTTCCCATAGACCATTTAACACCCTGTATTTCTTGAAAAGAACAGAAACCACTCATACGAAGTGGTAAACTGAATAAACAAGAGTAAAATAAAAAGATTTGCAAAGAAATTTTTCGCAGCTCTGCAGAGCTTTTGATGTTATTGGACTTCCCAATTTGCTATTGTTTAATTGCAAGGGAGATAATTTGACAAGTGTTCAACTTCAAACTGCTGTCGTGTTCCTAAGAAGAATACCATGGTAATAAAACCAACGTTTTTTCATAATTCTTGCGACGTCATGCATTAAGAAAGATTATAACAATCCATCATGAGTGTCCATGTAGGATAGGGAAATCTCACCCGAGGGGTCGGAATTTCAACCAGGGACGAGGCTTGCCGAGTCCCTGGTTGAAATTCCGACCCCGAGGGTGAGATTTCCCTATCCTACATGGACTGGCTCATGATGGATTATTTTTCTCCCACTGTTAGCGGATTTTAAACCTAAAGTCGGATTAGACTTCAGAACAGGAAAATTCCAACTTTTTTACCAAACATCTGAAGTAAAATTTGACCAGCTCAGTGTGTTTATTGGGCGCTAAAATGGGTGTAAACACAGTTTGCACCTCAAAATTAGACGGAAAACACGATATGTGGACTATTTTATCTTCCAGAGGGCGAAAACAAAATGCAACTTAGCCTCTCACGTCACGCGCGTCAAGTTTGCTAGCGACGTTTTTAACCGGTTTAGTGACGTCATCAAAATTGAGTGACGTCACAAACCTATGATCTGCTATCAAACGTCATCCGACGTGCTTGCGTGTCCATTTTGTTCATTTAAAATTAAAATATTAGTCAAAAATTGAAAAAGTCTGGTTGCTAATATAAGAAAGATGTTGCCAGGTGTAAGATAGAATTTTCTTATATGAGCTGAGAGCCTATCTTATATATGCAAAGGTGGGAGAAAATCAGCTAGTGGATTAAATATGCAATTTACGTCGTAGCCCTATGTGTTGACGTCCATAAAAAGTCGCATTTTCCAATGGCAAAATAGAGACGTTTAGTGCAAAATTTGCTAATAAAATGCGAGTTTAGTGTGATATAATAAAGTCTTGCATTCATGCTCCTGTATTATTGAATTTATTAATCTTGTTGAGAAAAACCGAAAAGATGCTCAGCATAGCCTCACATCTTATCTTATTCCCCAACTCATTTAATAAATTCAGTAATACATGAGCACTCATGTAAGATCCTCTATATAAGTCAAACAGCACTGTTATATTTTGGCTGTCTGAAACTTGAATTGAAGGGAATGGAATTGTGGACTTACCAGGCATATATTCACCAAACATATTCAGACAGGTAACTAAAATGTTCAATTAACATTGTATTCAAAGTGCACATGAACTTTTATAATATTGGTTGTTATAATATGATTTGTTAAACCACTGAATTCGATATAATGCAGAAATTCAGTGGCTTTCTTTTTTTTATACACAAAGCAGTTTTGATTGGCTTAACACTGTCACATTATAGATATGTTCAGTTTTAACTAACATGAAAATTGATTTGGACCTCAAAAACCAGGAAAACTCACAGTACAGCTTTCTATATATATTGAATCTACTATTTAATGATAGACCTGTTATGTAAGCTACATGTGGACCTGTATGGTTACAGTCAATCTTTTTGGTACATACGAGGGTCGTTCAAAAAGTTCCTGGCCAAGACATATTGTTATAAAAATATTATGCATTTGAATAGCTGAGTCTAAACAGGTGTAAAAAGGTTAATAATCAGTAAATTTCAAGACCTATTCTTAGTTATTAGGTTATCAGATGGCCCTGCCTCTTTTTAAACTCTGCCCCCCTCCCCCAATCTTATTTGTTTATTTTATCAAATTCAACCTGCCTCACCTTGTCTGGAAAATGGACCTTCCTGTCTGATGCACCAAGGTAATCAGTTATCTGACCAATCAGAAATGGCTTGAGTGATCAGTGGGAAATTTGAATCAGATTTTTTGTCTCATTTTAACATTGTACACAGAAGAGGAAAGACCACTCCAGAAAATTGGGCTGCATTTTAAACAATTTATATTGGGTAAGCTCCGCTGTTCTTTTTAATCACAAAGAAAATGATTGTTCAGAGTATTCATTAATCTGGCACTGTTTGAGTTATTTCAATATGTTTTAGTGCTTATGTTTTTCAATTACCAGGTATGCTGTATATGGTCCATTAGAACCCATGACATAGAAAAAAAATTTCAACCTAAACATACGCTGTGCTTCTGAAATAACCTCACAGGAGTGCCATTTTATATGGATTACCAACAAGTTTCAGTGGTTAATTTTAACATTTTTCTACTAAAAGATATGTTGTAGGGACTCAACCTAATTGATAAGTAACCACAACGTATGTTTTAATATGTATGGGTACATATCCATGTTTTTCTGCCTTTTATGCAAAGGGAACAAATTGCTTCTCTGGATGACATAGCTCTTCCCAGCAGTCTACTTGTAAAGAAAAGAATTTGCTCTTAAAGGAGCAAGAGTTGTCCCCCAGAGCTCTAGATAAGAGGGAGTATTTGATGATACATGTAATTGAGAGATAATTTTTCTTATTTCTCACTGAAACCATATGTTGTGACCCCTCATCTGAACTGTGACTCGTAGAGATGGTTCAGATGAGGGTCACTACATACGTTTTTAAGCAGAATTAAGAAAAATTATCCCTAATTATCACTTAATACGCCCTCTTATCTAGAGCTCTGGCCCCCCATTGAGAAGGGAAGCAAAAATGAAAATGGCCAAGTTGCTTACCCAAACAGTTTACTCAGTGACCTTAATTTAATGCTTATTTTCTGCACAAAAAGTTGTTGACCAAGTCAAATGGATACCTTTAACAAATATTTCTGTGGCCGAAAGGAAAACAGCAGAGTTAACTGAAACAGAAGTTTGTTTAATTGCAGCTTAATTATGATTGGTCTATTCAAAACTGTACATAATAACTGTATATGATAACAGTACACAATAACTATACAGTTATCAGAATTTCTCAGTACTGGCAATTTCAAAGAAAAGAACTGTCAGCTGTGGATTAAATGCTGGATTACAGCATAATTTTTCTCACTATAGGTCAATTTGTACTGAAAACAACATGCTTCTGTGTCTACAATTTTGGCCTCTTGGAACATAATTTTGCTTTATAGAGATGACCTTTAAAACAGGTTTAACTGTAATTTCGGAAACAAGTATGTTTTGACTTTTTTTTGGTACTTATCTTCATATGCTGTGTAAATTTAATGACACAAGCTTTCTGTCATTGAACGTTAGTGCAGCATGGGCAGAAATTCTGTTTGACCAGTTTTTTTCTAATTACATTTCTTGCATGACTGAATTTGAATTACTTTTCATATGAGCCGAGACACGACAAAACCAACAATGTGGTGTGCACCCAGCGCAGACTCAGATCAGCATGGGCATCTGCTCAGTCTGATAAGACTCTTTGTTAAAGGCTCAAAGGGTAGCTAAGGGTTTAAGCTACCCCCATGCAGACAGCGAAGACTCTGATCAGACTGGGCGGATGCCCAGGCTGATCTGAGTCTGCGCTGGATGCACAACCACTTTGGTTTTCTCGTGTCGCAGCTCATACACATTACATAAGTCATACGTAGGCCTTACAAAATATAGATAAAGAAATAGAATAAACATAATTATAGTTAAAAAATATAAAGACAAGATAAAAGAGGTGCATTATTTTTGAGGTTCTGTATAATTTTGAGGGTAGCCTAATATGGGGCATTACGGTAAATCCCATTCATGCTAAAAATGATTGCTTTAGTATCAAACCATTTGCCAGTGATCTTATTTGCATGTATTGCCCAAATCTTAACACGTTTATCCTGCGGTATGGGAAGATTCACATTCTAAAACAGTTGAAGACTAATCAAATTTAGATACCTTTTCAGATATCGACTACTCCTCCTGTATTTGAGAGTCCATATAAAGGAAACCTTATATCAGAGGCTGTTGAGAGAGTTTTTCAGAAATTTAGTGAAAGACCCCATAAAAACTTTCATGCTAAGCGATTTTATGCACAGATGGTCTAGAAGTAAGCTAGTCTTGGGAACTGTTTGAATGGCCCTCGTACAGCATCAGAAAAGCAGAAATTTTAATAAGCCTGCTCTGATACTCAGAATGGTGTTGGCTGAGGATGTTTGCACACTGCCAGTATGTTCTTTTTGCAAGAAATCAAAAAAAAAAAAAAAAAGAAAAAAATTCATTTGTCATGAAAGAACCAAGGATGTCGTCATAGGGAAATCTAATGCCAAGAGTGTGTTGTTCCATTTTTAGGTTTCTGTAATTGCTATTACCATATCTACCTTAATGTTAAATGAGCCGCAACAGGAGAAAACCAACAAAGTGGTTGTGTGACCAGCGCAGACTAGGATCACCCCAGGCATCCATTCAGTCCAATCAGACTCTTTGCTAAGCACTTAAAGAGTAGCTAAGGGTCTAAGCTTCCTCCATACGGACAGGGAAGACTCTGATCAGACTGGGCGGATGCCCAGGCTGATCTGAGTCTGCGCTGGGCGCACAGCAACTTTGTTGGTTTTGTCATGTCGCGGCTCAAATGTGATTGGGTATACTTAAGGGGAGCAGCTCTTCTATTTTAATTTTTGCCCCCCTTCTAAATGGGGGTTAACATTGCTTCCCTATAGCTATAGCAGCAAACTTTTTCCTTTAGATAATAGTCTCCAGAGTCCTTCCAGTAAGCCGGGCCATGTAGCGCAATCGGTAGGGCACCTGACTCATAAGTCAGAGGTCCTGGGTTTGATACCCGGTCTGGCCACATACTTTTGTTTCTCCTTCCGCTGATTCAAGAAGGGCAGTTGTCAGTTACTGGCGAAAGTATGTGCACTTAGTATCGCTTAACCACTTAGGAGGTCTAAGCTTGCCCAGGAATAGTGTGGTTAGGTTAACTGACCTGCCCGACATGACCATAGAAGTTTACCATGGACGTTAAGCAAAAAATCAATCAATCAAAAGTCCTTCCAGTAGGAAAAACATCGGAAAACAATTCATTCTTAAAAAATGGTCAACTTTCTGATTTGGTGATAAAATGTAGGTTGATGAGCATATATTGAGTCATTATACAGCTTGCAAAAAGTAAGGGGATCATGTTTTTGAAAAAAAAATAAATTGTTCTACAAAATACTTTTCCTTTTTTAATGGCGCCTTAAGGGTATTTAGGAAGAGTCTATTAAAGAAATATTTTTAAGATAGATATGGTAAAGAATGCCTGAGATATTGCCTGATAAAGGATGTGCTTTAGTAACCTATAGTACAAACCTAACATGTGTAGCCATAATTTTGAGTTGCTTCCTTGCTTACTAAAAATCCATGCTCTTTTAAATGTAGAATTCCTTTTTCTGTTTAATGATTCTCCTTATATGAAAAAGGCAATCTCCCTGTTTTAAGTCCTTCAGAATAAATCACATTTGCAGTGGCAGTGTGTCTTACTCACATATAGCACTGATTGATTTTGTTTGATTTTAAGTGTGTGCTTATGTGGGAGATATTAATTTTGACCACAAGTTTACAGTAATTTCAAAAGCAGTTTAAAGAAAATATGAGCCGAAAGACTGGTTTACATAGTAGGGTGGAGGGAATATTATTTTGTCTTTCCTATCTTCAGTCTTGGAGTTCACTCCAAATAGACAGAAAAAATGTCTCTAAGGGCCATTAACCCAAAATAGTAAAAAAACAAGAATAGTGGGTACACATATCAAAGTATTTGTGTTTGTACGGATTTCAGTTTGAACAGCTTTTGGTGTAACTGCTGGTCTATTTCATACTTGTTCCTTGAGTTATGTTTTTATAATGATAGCCTATATAATGTGCATCATGCAATTCATTTACATTATGTAACCAAATTTACATGGAGACTTTATGTAATGCAATGTATAAATGTGATAGTACTGGCGGGTTTAATAAATCATGGTATTTGTCTCTAATTATCACTAAAAACAACATTGTTTTGAATTTATAAGTATATATATATATATATAGGCATAACTATTAACATAATGCAGTGGTTGAGCTGTTATAAGTTAGGCATCTGGGAGACCAGACTGTAAGTAATTGAGGAAATAGTAAAACAATGTTTTTTTAAAAGACTACTCAAAAAAGGAAATTTTTACAGATATTATGCATACTGTATGTTCCAATTATGAACCATTGTAGATGTACTTTCATTTCTTTTCACAACAAGGTTCTTCAGAAATTTTAGAGTATAGAGGTTTGAGAAATTTACTCATTATGTTTACGTGCCACATTTAATTGGTGCCTTGACCAGGATATATCTTAATTCCTATTTTGTTTGTCAGAAACAACTTACTAACATATGTACATTTTAGAGCTTTAAAATATCTCAGATCAGATAGTTAGACTTTCTTTTAAGTTGTGGGTTACAAATAAATTGACCAGTATCGTGCCTATGCTACATGCCATATATCTGGGGGTCTGATAAGGATTTCTAAGCAATCTTAAAAAAATTCCACCAACGTATTTTCTGTCAAGAGTCACACTTAAGCACATAATAATCACATCTTTAATTTCTACCTTTATATTGAGCTTAAGTGGGCTATAGTCAAAAACCAAGTGTAGCATATGTCACTTGACCTTTCATGTGACCTTGACCATAGAGGAACGCATTATTTTCACTAGAATTTCTATGAGTATATCATACCTATCTGCAAAATTTAAAGTTCCACTGGTTCAATTTCTCTTTGGATTGGACACCTGAGGATTAAAGGTGATTAGAATGCTTCAGTGAGGGAGATTAGATATAACTGTGAAAAGCTTCTAAGAAGATTGACCATTAAGAGCAATGAACACATTCATAAGAATGAAAACAGTGGTAATGAATAATGCTGTGAGTCATAGGGGACCTGTGACATGGGTTTTCTTTTAGAATTACCTCAGTTAACTTAATTGCCCTTGGGTCAGATGACATTCAGTTATACAAGTTTTGTTTGCATAAAATGGAGTCTGAGTAAGGTGAATGGATACACCACCATATTTTCCTGCCATTTTTCAAAGGGAGATAACTTTTTGTGACTTCTGTTTGCTTCCATAGATGATAATTAAAACCCTTCTAAAAAGGGGCATCTCCAGAATGTGCATCTGCTGGGAGAAAATTATTTCCTTTTGGAGTTGACCTCTTAGACCAATGGAAGTGGGAGGCACAAATGAGAGTGACAGAGTTGCTCCCCTGATGGTGTATCTAGTTACCCTTAAATTGCCTCAGCAAGGCTTTACTAGTGCACATGTTTTGAAAGAGAAAATCGAAAAAAGAAAGACTTAATTTGCTTACAGTCTGATAAGGGTCCTCATAGTATGCAATTTGCCAAAGTTTGTTTTTTGTCTCCCACACAATTAGTAGAAAGCTACTCACCGGACCTCATACTTCTTTTCTGGTGACATTGTGAACATTAAAATTGTGAACTTTTCTGATTTAGCTCTTTTAGAGTATGGAGGTAGTTTTTTTGACAATCTGCTGACAGGCACAATGTAGATGCTTGTCATTATAGATGCTTGTTTGCTGCAGGTCAAGGTTATCCAATCTATAAAATTTTCCGCAGTCCAATGTTTGGTAAAGTTTTGAATGAAGCAAGAATTTATTTAGACACATTGGCATTTTTAATACATGCTTTTTTAATGCATGTCTTTTTTTTTTGCAAAAAAGAGAAGAAAAAAAAGAGAGCTTTATTATCTTGCAAAATATACAGATTATGCATGTGTAAATGAATATTTATTTGTTTTTTAGCATGTCTTTGCGAAGCAAAGGAGGGCTTTAATGCTATACCCCTAGTGTATAATTGCAGCAGCTGCAAAGCTTCCATGCTGACTCCTTTGCCCTTGACCTTTGTTCATGGTCCAGTGATTTTGCCTTACATTTCAAGCACTGTTTGATGGATTAACATCATACCTTCCATTGTTGATCAGTCTGACATTGTGAATGACCTCATACTATATATAGGTCACTGTGACCTACATTGCATGGTCCAGTGATTTCGACATATCTTGAACACTATATATTTAGTAGATATTTATCATACCTAGTATAATGGTTCAGTCTGACTCTGTGAATGACTTCATACTATTTGTAGGTCACTGTGACCTAGATTTCATGGTTCAGTAATTTTGCCCTTTTCTCCAACTTTGTTTAATAGATTAACATCATACTTGGAAAAATGGAGATGTCTTACACTTTGAATGACTTCAGAGTATTTAAGGTTGTTCTGATATACATTTCATCATTCAGCGATTTTTCTTCATATTTTTAGCTGTATTTAGTAGGTATTCATCATATACCTAGAAGAATGGTTCAGTCTGACATTGTATATGACTTACATATTAGAAGGTCTTTGTATTATTTGAGAACCAGGCACCCATGAGGCACACTTTGGTGTCTTCTGACAACTCATGTTTTATTTTTATTTCTGTTTGATGAAATTGATATAGCTGTTGTCTCATGCCGGGTGAAGTTATGAATGATGATTTGAAAGACTGTATTAGATGTATGCTTAATCCTTCAGGCATGTTTTTACCACTGCATAGAAATGACTTCATGCATAAAAGAAGTTTTTTAAAGCATGCTGAAATTCATGGGGAAATGTCTTTTATTTCATTTTTATCCCCCAATCAAAAGGTTCGGGGAATATAGCAATGAGCCTGGTGTCCGTCCATCCATCTGTACATCCATCTGTCTGTCAGTAAACATTTTCTTGACCGCACTATATCTTGAGTACCCTTTAGAATAGTTTCATGATACTTCACAGTTATGTAGAACAGGTATAACCCTTCTGACTGGACAATAGACGGAGCTTAATACAAAGTCAAGGTTCTGACTGACAGCATCAGTCAACAGGTAAATTACAAAGCCCATAGGATGCATGTCAAAGGTAAAACCAATAATAAAATGTTTATTGAGGGAGTTAATTTCTGAAAATTGGTGTACACAGGAACACATGCAACAAACTGGCATACTTTTACGCGCTGAAAATGGGTGGGTTTATGACAGATTTGAACATCTTGAGCATCGATTTGGACCATACAAAGGAAATTTCAGAAATCCGTAGTACGTCTTTGAAGTTCAGTTTTGACGTACGAAGGCAATTATAGGTAGATCCGCTTAACGGAAGCCCTGGAAAGTCTCTGGAAAAGTCAGCAAATTTTACCACTAACTTCCACTGGAAATTCCACCAAGATTCCAGTGGAAATTACAGTGGAATCCATGTGAGTTTTTTCTTTTTTTTCTCTTGGATACTTCCATGTCGTTTTGAAGTGCACCCTGTTTACCAAGGTGCATGGGGCCTTTGGTCGGGGGATTTTCCATCTCCTCGGATGGCTGGTTTTAATTGGATGGATAACAGGCTGTGCAGATGGATGGATGGATGGATGGATGGATTTGGGATTTTACAGTTCTTTCAACATTATATATACAGTAAGTCTTTTCAGGTCTGTAGGGAAAATTGGGTGGCTGATGATGAGGGTAAAGTAATCCAGAGGCTAAGTAAAATCATTACTGGATTTGATGTGAACTCAACACCTCTGGATACTCCTTTACCCTATTGCACTCAGAACAGCCAAAACTCCATAGAGTTTTGGCCATTCTGAGTGCAATAAGGTTAATGTGCCAATTGAGCAGACAACACAATTTGTATCTACAAAATTGCAAAAAAAGTTATGTCCAAGCTATGTCATACTGAGAATTTAAAGACTAGAAGACAGACAGTGAAGATCCAAGGGCCGTATTTATAAAACGACTTAAGTCGTTGCTATGCTGTTGCTAAGGCTAAATTTCTTTGAAGGAGATTCCCTACAATTATGAAATTTGCTCTAGAGGAACAGGATGAAAAAGACTGTTCCTCCAGAGCAAATTTCATAGTTGTTGGGAATCTCCTTCATAGAAATACAGCCTTAGCAACAGCATAGCAACGACTTAAGCGCTGTTATAAATACGACCCCAGATGATGTGGCTCCTTATGAGCTGCCTCATCTGGATCTGTGCAGAGTGTATGCAATTTTTATTCATCAATCTTAATCCTTTTGGTGCTTCAAGTGCAAATTGACTTTAACTAACCTCTCAGCCAACATGACCAAACTTGATCATGCAGTGTGACTGTGAGAAAATTTAGGCATCTTGCAAATAGTTTACTGAATTTGAATACTATGTATTAAAGTACACAGACAGTGGATACCTTGCTTGTAAAGCTCTTCATGCAGCATACAGCTTTGTATGTCACACTAATGTCTTCACACTTGTTTTCGTTATGGTTATGAGATGTGATTTTGCATTTCTCCATTTTCCCAAAGGCGGGGGACATAAATTCATCAAATTTGCTTGTTTTAAGTAATTTTAGGAGCCCCTGATATAGGTCAGTCAGGGCTAAGTGCTCAGGCCTGCTGAACCTATAATGGTACTGAGTTTGATTCCCTCAGCAGGCAGAAATCTTTTCAGCTGTAAAGGGGTTCAAATGCACACAGGCTTTCATTATCACCCTTTCATCATTCTAGCTGGTATGACTTAAAAACTTTTGGAAATGATGAAAAATCACAATATCCATCCAGCCTTTATGAGTAATTTTGCACGTTGTGAAAAGTGAAGTCTTTGCAAAACTTAATTTTTGCAGTAAAATAGTCAGTTGGTCTGAGTTTCTGAATGTTAACTTTTAAGTGACGAAAATAAAAGTTTTTACCAACCCCATCATCATGGCAGTGGGTTGTGTCCTCTGTTCTTCTTATTTCAGTTAGTTGTAATGGTGCATTCGGAGAGGCTCGGCCATGGCCCCACCTCCCAGTGTCCAAGTTCATTGATGATTGTCTGTTTGGTTTCCCTTCATCCATTAGTTCTGGGGCCGTATTCATAAAGCCACTTAAGTCGTTGCTATGCTGTTGCTAAGGCTAAATATCTATAAAGGAGATTCCCTACAACTATGAAATTTGGTCTGGAGGAACAGTCTTACAAAGACTGTTCCTCCAGACCAAATTTCATAGTTGTAGGGAATCTCCTTCAAAGAAATTTAGCCTTAGCAACAGCATGGCAATCACTTAAGTTGTTTTATGAATACGGCCCCTGCTCTTTAAGGATCTGCCATTGGATTGCACACATGGATAATGGATAAAGGAGTACATTAGCAGGGTCCTGGAAATAGAGCTTAGACTGCCAGATGAGCAAAGCCTTGTGGAAATTATAGGGATTCAGGGGCATGATTAGGCGTGATTGCATGTTATGCTCAAGTATGTTTTTTCCCCTTGAGGGCAAGACTAAGAGCTTAGCCCCAAAGATATTTCATGTAGTCATGTCTGTTTGCAGTTCCTATTGCAATCTTGTCCAACTTACAAAATTTCATCAGCATCAAATACACAGGTGTGTGTTGAAATTTTGTCAGTTTGACAAAATTTCATTATGCACCTGAGTATTTGCAAATAGGCAGTTACGCCACTTGGGGTTGGCTCTTCTGGTGCTTGTTTCCATTTCCATTGTTCTCTGTGGCTACTAAGATCCGTTTTTTGCTTGCATTTGTGGCGGAGGTTACTGTGCATGGCAACATAAATCCCTAACTAAGCTGTTGGGGCAGTTATTAAGCCATTTCCTTATACATATTCAAGCACCATGATACTAAACCATTGGAGGCAATTTTGATTGTAGCATTTTAGGAAAGGGGGAGGAGGGCAATATTTAGAGTATGAAAAGAAACAAATCAGTCACTTGCTGAATTGCAAATAAAACAGCCTTTCAACTATGTAAGAATAGTAACTGTTCTTTGTCAGACATTTGCATGGAAAACAGTATATCATGAACCATGATGAGGTGAATAAATTAAACCTGGAATTTCGCAATTTTAGCAAGTCAGCATAGCAGGAGGAAGTGGGTCCATATTATAATGGGGTCTTTTTAGGATTAATTTGGTTTACCCTTACTTATCAGTATTTTTGTAATAGAGTGGGATGGCTATAGGAACAATGATGTACCAGAAGTTATGGAATTAGATGTGCCATTGGCACCAAGTGGTAATTGTGGGATTTAGACAGGACAGAAATCAAACAAAATGTTGATGTGGCATGCAGGGCCAGTTCAGTGTTACATTTTTCCATAATTAACCCTATTGCACTCAAAACAGCCAAAACTGCTGTTTTGAGTGCAATAGGGTTAAGTCTAAAAATAGAATTGGCAGGTATTACCATATTTATATGGTTATAAGATAAGAGATTACCTTTCCAAAATTATCACATACAGTCAACTCCTGATATCTCAAATATTGATATGTCAAAATATCTTTTTATATCAAAGAATATATTTCCTATTATTATTTACATTTTAACTCCTGTTATCTCAAACTACTGATATCTCAAAGTAAATTTTCTGGTACCAGAAAAATTTACATTTAGATATCAGTAGTTTGGGCTGAAATTTGACTTCGAGATATTGAGAGTTGACTGTATTTATATAGGTCAGCTATGGAATGGGACAGTCCAAAATACCTATAATTTTGGGGTTGTTTTCTAAGAGAAAAAAAAAAAAAAAAAAAAAAACTGCCAAATTACGCTAGACTGATTTACATATTTGAGGCACTTTTGAAGAGAGATAGCCAAATAAATTCATTATAGGGCCATAGTTCTGTCTGGTTTGATTAGTTACGTATTGATCTTTGGGTGTCTTTGTATTGATCTTTGGGTGTCTCTGTAATCACACTGGTATTGGGCATAAACCATCCCCAGTTTTCTAATCCTTCAAGCATGTTCTAAAACAGTATAATCGTCTTTCTATAAATAGTAAAAGGGAGTAGTGATTAATATTCATTGGATAGTTTCTTTACGTGAAAATGTATCTACATATTTGGACAAGATATGGAGCCATATGCATGGAGCACTAGTTAGCTATGTGCATTGTTTGGAAATCTTTCAGCCTATCTTAGCACTTCTGCTCATGGTGAATGGTGAGCTATTGTGATGTCACAAGCTGTCCATCAGCTTCTTTAAATGACATCTGTTAAACCATGGTCTGGAAAAATGTTTTTTGAACATTCATAATAATGAGTCTTATGAGCTGGTCACCTACCAAAGTTGCTGAAATTACTTGAATACAATCATAATGTCATAAATTTATGGTTGCCGTTGCAACCAAAGTTGACATTGCAATCAAAGACAAAATCTTCATCTCAAAACCTGCTGTCCTAATTTTACAAATAATTTGTTTGGGATGATCCTAAATTAAGTTTGTTCATGCCAAGAAATTTTGTCACACAACCTGGCTGCCTGAGTGTGGGCCTTTTTTAGCTCACCTGAGCCATAGGCTCAGGGTGAGCTATTGTGATCACCCAGTGTCCATCTTCCGTTGTCCGTCTTGCGGGGTCAACAATTTGCTTTACATCACATCTTCTCTGAAACCACGTGGCCTAGGGCTTTGATATTTTGTATGAAGCATTGGCTAGTGGACCTCTACCAAGTTTGGTCAAATGGTAGCTTGGGTTCAAAACTAAAATATACTTAAAAATCTTCTTCTCCAGAACTGCTTGGCTCAGATGCTTGAAATTTGGTATATAGCATTGCCTAGTGGTCCTCTACCAAATTTATTCAAGTTGTGTCCCCAGGATCCAAAATGGCTCCTTGGCAGGGAGTCCTAGGTTTGAACCATAGTAATACATAGAAAATATTAAAAAAATCTTCTTCTTCAGAACTGCAAGGCTCAGATGCTTGAAATTTGGAATGGAGCATCATGCTTAGTGGTCCTTTACCAAGTTTCTTCAAATGATGGCCCCAGTGTCCAAAATGGCCCTGTCCCAGGGGGTCCTGGATTTGAACCATAGAAATACATAGAAAAATATTCAAAAATCTTTTTCTTCAGAACCTCAAGGCTCAGATGCTTGAAATTTAGTATGTAGCATTGCCTAATAGTCCTTTACCAAGTTTCTTCAAATGGTGGCCCCAGGATCCAAAATGTCCCCTTGGCATGGAGTCAAAGGTTTGAACCATAGAAATACAAAGAAAACTATTCAACATTCTTCTTCTTTGGAACCGCAAGGCTAAGATGCTTAAAATTTGGTGTGGAGCTTATCCTAGTTGTCCTTTACCAAGTTTGTTCAAATGGTGGCCCCAGGGTCCAAAATTGCTCCGGGGCAGGGAGTCCTAGGTTTGAACCATAGAAGTGCATAGAACAATATTCAAAAATCTTCTTCTTCAGAACCACTTGGCACAGATGTTTGAAATTTGGTATGTAGCATTGCCTAGTGGTCTTTTACCAATTTTGTTCAAATGATGACCCCAGGGTCTCAAATGGCCTTGCCCCAGGGGGTCTTGGGTTTGAACCATAGAAATACATAGGAAAATATTCAAAAATCTTCTCTTTCAGAACCACTTGGCACAGATATTTGAAATTTGGTATGTAGCATTGCCTAGTGGTCTTTTACCAATTTTGTTCAAATGATGACCCCAGGGTCTCAAATGGCCTTGCCCCAGGGGGTCTTGGGTTTGAACCATAGAAATAGATAGGAAAATATTCAAAAATCTTCTTTTTCAGAACCACTTGGCACAGATGTTTGAAATTTGGTATGTAGCATTGCCTAGTGGTCTTTTACCAATTTTGTTCAAATGATGACCCCAGGGTCTCAAATGGCCCTACCCCAGGGGGTCCTGGGTTTGAACCATAGAAAAATATTAAAATTTCTTCTTCTTCAGATCCACTTGGCTCAGATGCTTGAAATTTGGTATGATGCATTGCCTGGTGGACTTCTACAAAGTTTGTGTAAATGGTGGCTCTGGGATCCAAAATGGCCCTGGGGTGGGCAGTCTTGGGTTCGAAATTAAAATATACCTAAAAATCTTCTTCTCCAGAACCCCTTAGTGCCTGCTAGATGCTCGAAATTTGTTATGAAGCATTGCCTAGTGGTCCTTTACCAAGTTTGTCTAAATGATGGTGCCAGGGTAAAAAATTGCCCCGCTCCAGGGGGTCTTGGGTTTGAACAATAGAAATACATAGAAAAATATTAAAAAATCTTCTTCCTCAGAACCACTTGGCTGAGATGCTTGAAATTTAGTATGTAGCATTGTCTAGTGGTCCTTTAGTATGTAGCATTGTCTAGTGGTCCTTTGCCAAGAGCCGGGCCAGGTAGCGCAATCGGTAGGGCACCTGACTCGTAAGTCAGAGGTCCTGGGTTCGAATCCCGGTCTGGCCACATACTTTCGTTTCTTCTTCCGCTGATTCAAGAAGGGCAGTTGTCAGTTACTGGCGAAAGTATGTGCACTTAGTACTGGTTAACCGCTTAGGAGGTCTAAGCCTGCCCAGGAATAGTGTGGTTAGGTTAACTGACCGTCCCGACATGACCTTAGTTGTTTACCGTGGACGTTAAGCATCAAATCAACCAACCAACCTTTGCCAAGAATATTCAAATGATGGCCCCAGGTTCCAAAATGGCCCCGCCCCAGGGGGTCCTGGGTATGAACCATAGCAAAACATAAAAAAACCACACAAATCTTCTTCTTCTTCAGAACCATTTGGAAATTGTTGCGAACTATCAGGTTTGTTCAAAGGATGATCCTAGTTTGACCTTTAATCTTTTTGCTCAGGTGAGCGATTCAGGGCCTCTTGGCCCGCTTGTTGTCTCACTTGCACGTAGCAGAAGCAATTAGCACATTATACAGGTATAACTTTTCTTGTGGTAACAGCTCTGTTTTGTGATAATGTGCAGACAGACAAAACATAGCATTTCATGGAATTTTTATCCCCCGAACCTTTCTTATCCCCCGACCGAAAGGTTCGGGGGATATAGCGATGAGCCTGGCGTCCGTCCGTCCGTCCGTCCGTCCGTCCGTCCGTCTGTCCGTCCGTCCGTCCGTCCGTCCGTAAACACTTTCTTGTCCGCTCTATATCTTGAATACCCTTTGGAATATTTTCATGATACTTCACAGTTATGTAGAACAGGTCGTGACGATGTGTCGCGTACAAGAATGGTAACTCTTGCTATTGTACTTTTTGAATTATCTCCCCTTTGGTGATTTTTTGGCAGATTCGTGTCCGCTCTGTAACTTCAATACCCTTTGGAATATTTTCATGATACTTCACAGAAATGTAGACCAGGTCATGACGATGTGTCGCGAACAAGAATGACAACTCTTGCTTTCTTACTTTTTGAGTTATTTCCCCTTGATCATTTTAGGTATGATTTCGTGTCCGCTCTATAACTTGAATACCTTTTGGAATATTTTCATGATACTTCACAGATATGTAGAACAGGTCATGACGATGTGTCGCGAACAAGAAAGACAACTCCTGCTTTCTTACTTTTTGAGTTATACCCCTTGATGGTTTTAGGTGTGATTTCGTGTCCGCTCTGTAACTTGAATACCTTTCGGAATATTTTCATGATACTTCGCAGATATGTAGAACAGGTCATGATGATGTGTCGCGAACAAGAATGACAACTCTTGCTTTCTTACTTTTGGAGTTATTTCCCTTTGATGATTTTAAGTGTCCGCTCCATAGCTTGAATACCTTTTGAAATATTTTCATGATACTTCACAGATATGCATAACAGGTCATGACAATTTGTCTCATACATGAATGATAACTCTTGCTTTTAGACCTAGTGAGTTATTTCCCTTTGGTAGTTTGAGCTGCTATTTGAGTCTCTGCTCCATAACTGTATAACCCTGGCCAGCTCCAGAATTTTAATAACCATGAACCTTTTAGAATATTGATGATCATGCTTTGATATCTTATCAGTGTTCCTTACTCTCTCTTACCCCTCCACATTCCCGTGCCCCCTCCTGCACCCCCCCCCCCCCCCCCCCCCCCCCCCCCCCAAATTTTTTTTTTTTTTTCAGATTTGGATTCTTTGTCCAAATTCACTTACTAGAGAGCTCAAAATTAGGTTTGTAGGGCTTGTACTTTAGAAGTTATTCACACATTTTGAAAGTTGAATGTATCGTATGCTATACATTTGTGTATATGGTGGCTGTTTGAGATATTACCTCTTTTTAGCAGTCAAGCATACTGTTTTAGTCTGAGTGTTAGATAATCATGCATCTGTTAACAGTTAATGTCAATCAGAAGCATAAAAGAAAGACAATATATTACTAATATGTGTTTTGAAGTGCACCCTTTTTACCAAGGCCCATGGGGGTCTTCGGTCGGGGGATTTGCCATCTCCTCTGATGGCTATTTTTGTTCTTTATATGTCAATCTCTCTAATGAAAAAAACAAAAATCTTCTTCACAGAAACCACAAACACTATTTCAAAATAGTCTTACAGAATTTTTCCATGGGTGACATTCTGTCAGAATCATTTAAGAGCAACAATCAATTTCTTTAGAAATACTGCATTTGACCTAATTAGCGCACATGCCCCTATAAGCACACATCATGGTAATTTTTTAGGCACAGTTAAGACTATAAGTGCACATATTTTTACTGGTTTATCCCTTTGTTTGCTAATTTACAAGAGCTGAATTTTGCTACAGAATCTTTCACTTTTCATTTGTAAAGCTTCTGTATCTTTCTATGACCATACTAAGCTGCTTTTCTCATATTGTTAAAATATGTGCCTATAATTAAGGATATTTACTACAAGTATCTTCTGCCATTTTGAAAAAGCTAAGCGCACAGGGCACTAAAAGGGTCGATTATAGTATGGCCACCACTGGGTGCTAGGGCAGTGCGATTTGTTCCTTATTTTTCTATAATAAAAAAAAATTCAACTTCTTTGCTCAGAAACCACTGGTCCTATTTCAAAAAAATTGACAAGAATTTTTCCTGGATGACCATTAAGCTGAGTGATTTTGAAAACAGGGTCCCAGTTGTAGGGGACAATTAGAGAAGGATATTAAGAGAAAGTGAGAACTTTGGATTTTGACCAAATTTGGTCAGATCCATCTTTGCTTGTACATTTGACATATTTATGCAATTGACTATCCACGATCTTACATAGTCACCATTTTTAGCTCACCTGAGCCGAAGGCTCCGGGGGAGCTTATAGGATAGGCAGGCTCCGGCGTCCGGCGTCGTCGTCCGTCGTCCGTCCACAATTTCAAACGACTTCTCCTCTGAAACCGCTGGGCCAATTGTAACCAAATTTCATATGTAGCCTCCTGAGGACTTAGGAACGAAAAGTTGTTCAAACGGTCCTGGTCACATGACCAACATGGCCGCCATGCCCATATATGGTAAAAACCTAAAAAAATCTTCTTCTCCAGAACCAATAGGCAGATGGCCTTGAAACTTGGTATGTAGCATTGGGTGTGCCAGTACTTCATAGATTGTTCAAATTATGACCTTGGGTTGACCTTGACCTTTTTTACGGCAAGGTCAAATTTGCTTCCGTGTGCTTTTATCTAGCAAAACGCAAGAACAGAAGATATCTTGGAAACTGTTGAAGATTTTGGGCTAAAAATTGGTATCTACAGTCATCTTAATGAGTACATGAAGATTTATGGGTACAAAAGGTCAAGGTCATTCTTTGACCTTTGACCCAGAACTCTCATATTTTGACAATTTCAAACAATCTCCTCAAAAGCCATTGGGCCAATTGGAACCAAATTTCATATAGAGCCTATAGGGGTTGAGGGAATGAAAATTTATTCATACGGTCTAGGTCACATGACCAACATGGCCGCCACGCCCATATATGGTAAAAACCTTCAAAAATCTTCTGCTCCAGAACCAATTGACCGATGGCCTTGTAACTTGATATGTAGCATTGGGTACTCGAGTACTATCCAGATTGTTCAAATTATGACCTTGGGTTGACCTTGACCTTTTTTACGGCACGGTCAAATATGGGAAAATGCTAGAACATAAGATTTCATGGAAAGTTTTGAAGATTAAGGCCTAAAAATTGGTATATACAGTCAGCTGAAAGAGTACATGAAGATTTGTGAGTACAAGAGGTCAAGGTCATTCTTTGACCTTTGACCCAGAACTTTCATATTTTGACAATTTCAAACAATCTCATCAAAAACCACTGGGCCAATTTTAACTTAATTTTTTCATATAGACGCTGCTGCAGGGGTTGAGGGAATGAAAATTTGTTCAAACGGTCCAGGTCACATGACCAACATGGCCACTATGCCCATATATGGTAAAAACCTATAAAAATCTTCTTCTCCAGAACTAATTGATCGATGGTCATGAAACTTGGTATGTAGCATTGGGTACTCCAGTATTATCAAGATTTTACAGAATGATGTCCTTGGGTTGACCTTGACCATTTTACGACAAGGTCAAATATGGGAAAATGCTAGAACATAAGATTTCATGGGAAGTTTTGAAGATGTTGGCCTAAAAATTGGTATATACAGTAAAACCTGTCTTAGTGGCCATCTCTATTAAGCAAGCAACCTGTATTTAAGCAAGCATGTAGTCTGTTACCGAAACGTGCAAATACATTGAAATGTACCTGTATTAAGCAAGCACCTGTCTTAATAATCTTGATAATCCCTTAGGTGCTTGCTTAATACAGGTTGGACTGTACTATCGTTTTAATGAGGTCATAAAGAATTATGAGTACAAGAGGTCGGTCATTCTTTGACCTTTGATCCAGATCTCTCATATTTTGACATTTTCAGACATTTCCTTAAAAGCCAAAAGGCCAGTTGTAAACACATTTCATATAGAGCCTGAGGGGTTGATTGAACAAAAATTTGTTCAAATGGTCCAGGTCACATGACCATCATGGCCGCCATACCCATTTATGCTATAAACCTTTAATATTTTTCTTCTCCAGAACCAATACACCTATGGCCTTGAAACTTGGTAAGTAGCATGGAGTACTAGAGTACTACCAAGACTGTTCAAATGATGACCTTGGGTTTACCTTGACCTTTTTATGGGAAAATGCCAGAACATAAGATTTCATGGAAAGTTTTGAAGTTTTTGCCTAAAAAATGAAGATTTATGAGTTCAAGAGGTCATGGTCATTCTTTGACTTTTGACCCAAGACTCATATTTTGACAGCTGCAGAAAAATCCACTTTGCCAATTGTTCAGGTGAGCAATTCAGGGCCTCATGGCCCTCTTGTTATCAAGTTAAGTTTACTTCCTAAAGTTGCAACACATTACTTAACATTATCTTGAGGGCCTGAGCCTGCTACTGACCTCATGCCAAGGTCACACACTTGGGAATTTGTAATTAACATTTTTTTTATTAGCTCACCTGAGCCAGAGGCTCCGGGGGAGCTTATAGGATGGGAAGGCTCCATCATCCATCGTCGTCCGTCCGTCGTACGTCGTCCGTCTGTCGTATGTCGTCCGTCGTCCGTCCACAATTTCAAACGACTTCTCCTCTGAAACCACTTTGCCATTTGTAACCAAATTTCATATGTGGCCTCCAGAGGAAGGGGGAACGAAAAATTGTTCAAACGGTTCTGGTCACATGACCAACATGGCTGCCATGCCCATATATGGTAAAAACCTAAAAAAATCTTCTTCTCCAGAACCAGTAGGCCGATGGCCTTGAAACTTGGTATGTAGCATTGGGTATGTGAGTACTACCAAGATTTTCAAATTATGACCTTCGGTTGACCTTGACCTTTTTTACGGCAAGTTCAAATTTGCTTCCTTGTGCTTTTATATGGCAAAATGCTAGAACATATTAAGATATCTTGGAAACTGTTGAAGATTTTGGGCTAAAAAGTGGTATCTACTGTCATCTCAATGAGTACATGAAGATTTATGAGTACAAGGGTCAAGGTCATTCTTTGACCCAGAACTCTCATATTTTGACATTTTCAAACAGTCTCCTCGAAAGCCACTGGGCCAATTAAAACCAATTATCATATGTGGCCTCCAGGGGTTGAGGGAAGGAAAATTTGTTCATACGGTCCAGGTCACATGACCAACATGGCCGCCACACCCATATATGGTAAAAACATTTGTAAATCTTCTTCTCCAGAACCAGTTGACCGTTGGCCTTGAAACTTGGTATGTAGCATTGGCTACTCAAGTACTACCAAGATTGTTCAAATTATGACCTTGGGTTGGCCTTGACTTTTTTTACGGCAAGGTCAAATATGCAAAAATGCTAGAACATACGATTTCATGGAAAGTTTTGAAGATTAAGGCTTTAAAATTGGTACATACAGTCATCTTAATGAGTACATGAAGATTTGTGAGTTCAAGAGGTCATGGTCAGGTCAAGGTCATTCTTTGACCTTGGACCCAGAACTCATATTTTGACAATTTCAAACAATCTCCTCAAAAACCACAGGGCCAGTTGTAACCAAATTTCATGTAGAGCCTCCAGGAGATGGGGGAAGGAAAATTCGTTTAAATGGACCAGGTCACATGACCACCCATATTTGGTAAAAACCTTTAAAAATCTTCTTCTCTAGAACCAATTGACCAAAGGCCTTGAAACTTGGTATGTAGCATTGGGTACTCCAATCCTATCAAGATTGTTCAAAATGATGACCTTGGATTGACCTTGACCATTTTACAGCAAGGTCAAATATGGGAAAAGCCTGGAATATAAGATTACATGGAAAGCTTTGAAGATTTAGGCCTAAAAATTGGTAAATACAGTCATCTTAATGAGTACATGAAGATTCATGAGTACAAGAGGTCAAGGTCGTTCTTCGACCTTTGACCCTGAATTCTCATAGTTTGACAACTTCAAACTTCTTTTTAAAAGCCACAGAGCCAATTGTAACCAAATTTCATACAGAGCCTTCAGAGGTTGAGGGAACAAAAATTTCTTCAAATGGTCTCGGTCATATGATCAACATGGCCGCCATGCCCAGGGCCTGACAAATCCATTGTCCGGCTGCCCGGGACAAGTTGAAATTTTTGCTGGGCAAGTAAAATTTTTTCTTACTTGCCCAGAAAAATGTATGAATTATATAGGGAAAACCCATGTATTTCAGCTTTTTTGGTCAGAAGCTGTCCACCGGACAAGTAGATCAAAATTTGATTTGTCAGGCCCTGCATGCCCATATATGGTAAACACATTTTAAAACCTTCTACCCCAGAACCAATTGACCGATGGCCTTGAAACTTGGTATGTAGCATTGGGTACTCCAGTACTATCAAGATCGTTCAAATTATGACCTTGGGTTTACCTTGACCTTTTTTTATGGCAAGGTCAAATATGCGAAAATGCTAGAACATAAGATTTCATGGGAAGTTTTGAAGATTTTGGCCTAAAAATAGGTATATACTGTCATTTAATGAGGTCATGAAGAATTATGAGTACAAGAGATTAAGGTTATTCTTTGACCTTTGACCCAGATCTCTCATATGTTGACATTTTCAAACATTTACTCAAAAGCCAAAGGGCCAATTGTAAACACATTTCATATGGAGCCTCCAGGGGTTGACTGAACAAAAATTTGTTCAGATGGTCCAGGTCACATAACCAACATGGCTGCCATACCCATTTATGGTATAAACCTTCCATAATTTTTACTCCAGAACCAATACACATATGGCCTTGAAACTTGGTAAGTAGCATGGAGTACCAGAGTACTACTAAGACTGTTCAAATGACAACCTTGGGTTTACCCCTGCAAAATTTGTTCTAGAACTAACATAAAGTTCTTGAACGTTCAAGAACTTTCATTGAACCTTTAGAACTGTTCTAGAACTGATAAAACAGTTCTTGAACTGTGGTTCTGGAACCTGAATCATTCTTGAACACTGGTAATTTGTTCTAGAACTAATATCAAGTTCTTAAATGTTCAAGAACTTTTGTTGAACCTTTAGAACTGTTCTTGAACTGACAAAACAACTGTTCTTGAACTGTGGTTCTGGAACCAGAATTGTTCTTGAATTCTGGTTCTAAAACTATGAGATCTGTTAGAGCATTTATTCTAGATCTAAACCAGTTCTTAAACTGATTTGCAAGTTCTAGAACTGTTAACCAACATTCAAATGGTTCTTGAACAGTTGTCACAAAGTCACAAAAGTGAAAGAACAAAAATTCTAGAGCAACCACATGCAGTTCTTGAACTGACTTGTGGGTTCTAAAACTGTACTAGAACTGAAGTTAAAGTAGCCTCCCTTTAAATTTAAGTCAAAAAATTGTACTTATTTGAATTAATTACTTCCAAACAATTATTTATTCAAAATATCTAAGTAGACAAGAAAACATTAAACACCATCTAGGTTTCCACCTATACAGAACTTACAATTTGGCAATTTTAATTATAATTTGACAACAACACATTGAACACCAGTTAGTTATGATTTTTCAGAATGTTATAAACAGAATACAACAGAAAAATATAAAAAATGGACGGACGCTCGGAGCCCCTGCGGCTATTGATTCATTCCGCTGAGGTGCGGGGGCAACGTGGGTATGAGAATTGAAATACTACTACTACTTAAATATCAAAACAATATAGTTTGTTTTTATGGGATCTGCCTGTAAAGCAGAGGGCCTAGAGACATTCTGTCCATCATTGTCACCCGACGTAGGCGGAGGGGGACTATAGAAATGACCCTCGTCCGTCCGTGTGTCAGTCCGTCCATCCGTCCTTCCGTCCGTCCTTCCGTCTGTCCGTCCGTCCAAAATCTTGTCCCCGCAACTCCTCCTACGTCTTTCATCGGATTGATTTCAAATTTTACATATTGTATTCTTATGATATGAAGATGTGCATGTGGTTTTTGACTTTTGTTTCGGCCATTTTTGATGGAGTTACGGCCCTTGCTGACTCAGACCTTGTCCCCGCAACTCCTGCCACATCTTTTATCAGATCAACTTGAAATTATGCAGAATGTTTCATCATAATCTGAAGATGTGCATGTGATTTTAGAATTTCAATTGCCCAATATTTTACAAAGTTATGGCCCTTTGTCGTTTTGGCAATTTTCCAACTTTTGAACCGTATGACCGAGAGAGCTGAAATTTAGTATGCTATTAGCATTTGGTAAATTGAGTATTCTGATTATTGTTAGGATATGCTAAATTTATTAGTGACACAGTTATTCCCCTTTCATAGATAATAGACATTCACTTAAAGGTAAAAGGATAACTCAAGAACTATTCATATTAATGGGCTGAATCTTCATAAATGCAATGTTCATTTTTCATCAGATTCATATTAGGAGGATTATGGCCCTTGTTATTTTGTTATTGGGTATATGGTCTTGATGTTTAGGCATTCTGTAAGGGCCTAAAGTTTCAGTAACCTGACTTTACACACATACGCCCAGTCCTGAACTTAAGTATTTTGTAACCTCATAGAGGCCCAGTAATTGGGTATATGTCTTTGCTTATGCTTCAATTATTATTTCCTTACCAGATTCTGTTGTACACATATTTTCTGGTTTTGGCCATACAGTTACTCTGAAACGGAATAAAGGGCTGCAGTTTGTGACACATTTCAAACGTCGGGTGACACTTGGCCGATGGCCTTTTATTATAGTTAGACACTCTTGGCATTGTATGTCATAAAATATAAATGGCATACATTGTGAACTGGATGTGCATGTTGTTTGGTTGGATTGCTACCCCTGTGAGGAATTCAAAAAATCATGCTAGAACAGCTCTTGAACTAGTTCTAGAATTGTTCTTGAACATTAAATGGCCGTTCTAGAATGTGAAGTTCAAGAACTACTTCAAGAACTTTAGAGAAATTGTTCTAGAACAATTTCTCTGAAAATCTTGAAGTAGTTCTTGAACTTCAAGTTCTAGAACGGCCATTTAATGTTCAAGAACAATTCTAGAACTAGTTCAAGAACTGTTCTAGAATGATTTCTTGAATTCCTCACAGGGGTACCTTGACCTTTTTTGCAGCATGGTCAAATATGGGAAAATGCTAGATAAGATTTCATGGAAAGTTTTGAAGGTTATTGTCTAAAAAATGGTATATATGGTTGCCTTAATGAGTACATGAAGATTTATGAGTACAAGAAGTCATGGTCATTCTTTGACTTTTGACCCAAGACTCATATTTTGACAATGTCAGACATTAGAAAAAGCCACTTGGCCAATTGCTCAGGTGAGCGGTTCAGGGCCTCATGGCCCTCTTGTTTAAACTCTGTTTTCATTAGGCGGTGGCCTTTGCTCACTTGCTCTAGTGGTAATTATTTTAGGGGCCCCAATTTTAGAATTTTTAAGTTTAATCTATATATTTTTTATTCTCCCTTCAACATATAAACAGAACATTATGGCACTCCAGTGGATACAGTATATGTATATGACTCTGATTATGATGTAAATCAGGATGGTATGGACAGATCAACACTTGCTGAAAATGGAAAGGCCAAAATGTTTTTGATCATTTTACTATTACTATTTAAATTTACTGCTGATTCATGCAAAAAGGTTGTTACATAATTTTCCAGAAGCAAAGTTGCAGTCCAATCAATGTCTAGCAAAAGCCTATGTTTTCAGCCTGTAGATTCTTCAAGGGCCATGCATAGGTGTGCAGGCTATACACACCCTTTTACATGTCTCAACTTGTTTATATTTTATCATTATTTTATATGTTTTATTTGAGACTATTCAATTTTATGCATGTTTATATAAATATACTCAAATTAATTTATGTCTGTTGCCAAAAATTTGCTTTCTTTCTTTTCATTTCCCCCCCTCCCCCCACGCAAATTTTGCCCCCCTCAGGCCTGCTTCTCTCATACTGCCCCATCCTAAATTCCATGAGAAGGCAGCCAGATGTAGGTCAAAGTGATCTCTCTTGGTTATCATGATTTGGCACACACCTTAAAGGAATATAGATTTATGGAACATCCACTGTTCCATTTGGGATAACCCTTTAGGGGTATCTGGGCAAACAGTTTGGATCCAGATCAGGCCACACATTTGTGTGGCCTGATCTGAGATCCAAACTGTTTACTGCCTAGACATCATTTCTACAAGAGTTAGACCAATATTGTCAAAATATTCTTGATTTTTGATGCAGACGACAATTTCAGCAGACGAAAAAAAATACCCAGAATGTAATGGGTGAAAGAATGCATAGTAATGGAACTAGACTTGTACAAGTCTCCTACTTAAAGCATATTTTACTTTTTTTTAATATTTGCAATCTTTCTCAAGCTCCAGCTATAGATTGGCTCGAAGTAGGATTCAGCTGCCATTAAAACGAAATCAGAGAGGCATATGGTTGCTGAATATGAGACTGAATATCAGTCTATACTGGAAAACTCAACTAAATATGTATATGAGGTGTTTCAGTTCTTATAAAGATAGAAAATGAAACTCATACACAATATTTATATGTGGTATATACAAAGACAGAAAAGAGAAGTTTTTTTATACTGATGTGTGTATGAGTATTGAGTAGAAAAGTGAGACACATACTACATAATATGTGTGTGGTTTAAAAAAATGAAAATGGAAACACATTATTACTCAATATTTGTATGTGATATAGGGAAGGAAAAGTTTGAAAACCATACTAAATACATGATTGTGTGAAGTATAAATTTAACTAAAGTAAAGTTGCAAACTAAGTATATTTATGTGTGATATGTACAAAAAAAGTGAAACATACTATGAGAAAGTGTGTTTGGTGTAAAGAGAGAAATCTTAAACACATATTAAATTATAATTTATGTTGGTGGTATAAAGAAAGAAGAAAGAAGACATATTAAATATTAAATTTGTGTATGGTTTAAGGAAACAAATTTTTGTGTGTGGTATAAAGAACAACAAACACATACTAAATCAATGTGTGTGATATGGAGACATAAGTGAAATAAGCATTTGTGTGTAGTATAGTAGCGAGAAAGAAAGTGAAGCTATATGTGTCAAAAGATTACGTAACCCATTCCCTTCGGGTTACCCTTTAGGAGTATTTGGGCAAACAGTTTGGATACAGATCAGGCCCCACAAATGTGGGGCCTGATCTGAGATCCAAACCGTTTGCTGCCTAAACATCATTTCTACAAGAGTTTGTTAGACCAATATTGTCAAAATATTCTTGATTTTTTATGCAGACGACAATTTCAGCAGACGACAAAAAATACCCAGAATGCAATGGGTTATTGAACAGCCTGTTGCAGTGATAGTTACAGCTTTCTGTTTTTATGCATCATCATGCTCATTGCACCAGCTGGATGTGCAGCTTTTATGCTTTAATATTATAATTGCTTCTGATTTTTTATTTATTTTTTTTATTTTATTTTTTTTTTGCTTTTAGCCTGTATGCTAAATGATGTACATTGGTTTTGTGGCAGTGAATTTTACACAGTACATGTATTATGCTTTTGACTCAAGCTTCTGCATTTGTTTATGTATTGGACTTGAAATAACCATTTTGATTTTAATGACATTGTCAACAAATAATATAAGCCTGTCCGCAACAGGTTTTACAAAAAGTATGATGATATGATTGTATACCTAAATGTACTGTCGATAGTATGATGATCTATTCATAAGCCAAAATGCAACAAGGATGATGATCTTTTTGTTACACCTGAATGCAACTAGTATGATGATTTGGTAATATAAATCCTATAAATGCAACAAAATTATGATAACATATTTATAAAACTAAATGCAACAAGTACAATGATCTGTTTATAAGACCTAAATGCAGCAAGTATCATCAGATACCTGTTCATAAACCTAAATGCAACATTGAGTATGATAATCTGTTTATAAATCTAAGTGTAGCAAGTAATAGTAATAAATCCCCTTTTTATAACCTAAATGCAAAATGTATGATGACCTATTTACATGTATAACAGTAAATGCAAGAAGTATGATGACCTGTTTGGAAACCTAATTGCAGCAAGTATGATGATACGTGTTTGGAAGTCTGGAATCCAGATTTCTATATTTTTTCTTTTCAGGGGCTTTCAGATATTTGCATGTGCATGAACTCTTGTTTCCTTTATTTCAATGCTATTTCATAATCCTTAGCTTAACTTTTGTGGTGCTTTTAACTAATTTAATTCTTCTAATTTGCCAGTCTTTTCAATGCTTTATAAATAATCATATACTCTTTCAGTTTTTATATTTTCATTTATATCTGATGACATGTTTGTTTTGCAGGGCATAATGAAATGCATAATGAAATGACTGAAATACTTTTATAATAGTCAATTTGCAAATAAATGAAGAAATAATTTTATAATGTATTTCAAAAAATAGCTTGAATATTAATAAATAATTTGGAATTGAGAATTTCTGTTTCAGCTTTAATGCTAATAAATAATTTAAATTGAGAGTACTGTAATGTGCCTAAGTATTGGGACACCTTAAATGATTAATTTTCCATTTGTTCCAAATGGAAAAGTGATTATTTCAGGTATCCCAAAATTTAGGCACATTACTGTTTCTGTCAAGGTGGATGCATATTCCCTCAGGAGAAGCAGCTGTCATTTTCTGTTTGCCTCCCTTCTCATTTGGATGGTGCCCTGGGGCCATATTTATAGAACGACTTACGTGGTTGCTATGTTGTTGCTAAGGCTGAATTTCTGTAAAGAAGATTCCCTACAACTATGAAATTTGCTCTGGAGGAACAGTATGAAAAAGTCTCTGTTCCTCCAGAGCAAATTTCATAATAGTTAAGGGAATCTCCTTCATAGAGATTTAGCCTTAGCAACAGGATAGCAACGACTTCAGTGGTTTTATAAATATGGCCCCAGGTAGCACAGTGTGTTAAACCCTTGCCTGCTAAGCTAGAAAACAGTCTGAGTTGGATTCCAACCGGAGGCGGAAATCTTTTTAACTGTACAAGATTTTTCATTGGACTAAGTCTTTCTGTAAGAGTGTACCACATTGAGAGGGGAGGCAAAAATGAAAATGGCAGAGTTGCTCCACCTGAAATTGTTTCCATTTAGCCTAAGGTTAATTCTTATAATTTTCTTGTAAAGTTATCTTGCTTTTTAACAACTTTTTGTTCAAAGGATAATATGACAACATATAGGACAGAGTTTATAATATATATTGATACTTGATTCTGATAAATCAAACAAAATAAATAAGAATAAATAAACCCAAAAAAAGAAACTAAATAAATAATTAGTGAAATAAATAAATAAATAAAGGTACATGGATACACCTCCGACACAGATTACCGTAATGTGCATAAGTATTGGGACACCTAAAATAATTAATTTTCCATTTGTCCCAAATGGAAAATTAATTATTTTTAGGTGTCCCAAAATTTAGGCACATTGCAGTACTCTGTCCTGGAATCAAATACTTGCCACACATTTCATTGGCGCAGGGGATACTCTCACTCGATCTCTATTAAATGAGAGCATTAGTTCTTTCAGTTAAGAGAGGGTTTGCTCTTAAAGGAAAGAATTTGCCCTTGCTTGGTTGCAATTTTTTCATTTGAGAGTACCTTAATGTGCTTAAATGTTTGGACACCTAAATACCATTAACTTTCCATTTGGGACCAATGGAATATTAATGCATGGTTTTAGGGGTCCCAATTCTGGACAAATGGAAAATTAACGGTTTCTGGATATCCAATATTTAAGCACATTAGATTACCCTAATGTGTGTATATACTGAGACACCCAAACACTATTAATTTTCTATTTGGCAATTTGTAAAATTAATGTCTTTTTCCAGTTGGGACAAATGGAAAATTAAAGGTTTTAGGTGTTCAAATGCTGGGCAAATGGAAAATTAATGGTTTTTAGGCATTCCAATACTTAAGCCGATTAGGGTAAAATGCCATTGGAAATGAGAGTCACCTGTCCGTGATGCAAATAACTGTTTCACTATAGTTGCCTCCCTTGAGAATATTGCAATCAAAGTAAGGAGGTGTATCCATAAAATTTAAACTATTCATTAACTCTCTGAATATAAATGAGCCTTGACATAAGAAAACCAACAAAGTGGTTGTGCGTCCAGCGCAGACTCAGATCAGCCTGGGCATCCACCCAGTCTGATCAGACTCTTCACTTAGCACTTAAAGGGTAGCTATGGGTCCGATCTACCACCATGCGGACAGGGAAGACTCTGATCAGACTGGGCAGATGCCCAGGCTGATCTGAGGCTGTGCTGGGCGCACAACCACTTTGTTGGTTTTGTCTTGTCGCGGCTCAAATAGTTGTTTCTTTATTTAGATGGAGGCAATCAAAATGTTGACACATCATCAGGACAACAATCAGGACAGGAAAATGAGTCTGGGCCACAGCAGGCTCTCACTGTTAGGACAGAATTCCCGGAGACCTGGTTATTCGACATTGAGGATACAGAGTAAGGACAACTCATTTTTAGCTCCCCTGAGCCAAAGCTTATAGGATAGGCAGCCTTCGACGTCCATCCGTTGTCTAGCCATCTTTCCAACCATTGTCTGTCAACACTTTCAAACAACTTCTCCAAAACTGCTGGGCTGATTTGAACCAAATTTGATGGTTTGCATTCATGGGTTGGGGGAATGAAAAATTGCTGCAATGGATTAATTAATCATGATTCGAAATTCAAGATGGCTGTCATGCCCATTATGGTAAAAAAAAAATCAAATGACTTCTTCTCCAGAACCACTGTACCAATTTGGCTGATATTTGCAGGAAGCATTATGGGGCACTTCCCTATATAAAATAGCTAAAATCACTGTGGTCGGATTCTAAACAGGCCTTAAGTGCATGGGGTAAATTTGAGAAAATTATGTAAAATTTCAGATACATAGACCCTGACAGCTAGGAAGCTAATTTTTGGTTTAAACTTTATTTTCTTTGTATAACCAACATATGAAACAGTACATTCATTCACAAAATATATCATATGTTATACCAAACGGGATTCAGAAGAAAGTCAGCTGACTTATTCAAGTCTGAATCCCATTAATTAAGCTAATTTTTCACAGGATTATTGAAGACAATGTACTGATAACATATATGAAGGTTTTTAGCTCACATGGTCCAAAGGGCCATAGCGAGCTATTGTCATACCAAACATTTGGTGTTCGTTGTGCATCGTGCATTATGCGTCTGTGCATTGTTTGTCGTCCTTCAACAGTTGAAAACCAGTTATTTAAAGATCCTATTCTATAAAACCACTGGACCAATGGTTCTGAAATTTTACATACGGATCATGGCCTGACTCTGGGGTCTCAGAATTATCAAATTCCGTCAGGTTGAATATCCAATATGTGGCCATTACTAAAAATAGCAAAAATAACAAAATCATCTTCTCCAGAGCCACTGGGTATATTTGTCTGAATTTTGGCACAAAACATCAGTGGAACAGTAGTTTTCAAAATTGTAAAAATAAAAAAAAATCTGTAGCAAGGTTTTTCGCAGTGACCTACTTTCTGTTTACAAATGCCAATGTCAAAAATAACTTATTCAAACAACTTCAAACAACTTTTTCTCTGAAACCACCGATCGATGGTTCTCAAATTTAAGATGAAGCATGACCAGACTGCAGGATTTTAGAATTGTAAAATTGGGTCAAGTTGAGAATCCAAGATGGCCGCAGTTACTAAAAATAGCAAAAAAAACAACAAAATCAACTTCTTCTTCAGAACCACTGGCATATTTGGTTGAAAGTTAGCATGGAACATAAGTGGAACCTTGGAATTTAACAATGTAAAAATTAAAGAAAATCTATAGCAGAATTAGGTCACAGTGACCTACTTAGCTTTACAAAACCGATGTTGCTCAAATGCCAATATCTCAAGAAAACATTAATGGATTTTGGTCAGACTTGGTCAGAAAGATCCTTTAGTGAAATTATTTCAAATTCATGCTGATGGACTATCCAAGGTGGCCTCAGGGAGGGAGGGGGGGGTGGGGGGGGGGGCATGACTGAAAATAGCATAAAACATAAAGATGACAATTTCTCAAGAACCCTTGTTTGAATTGGACCAACTTTGTGTCAGAATGTTCCTTGCATGAAGCCATGTAACTGTAACTGTATATTCTGTAAAGTTCACCTTCTAAGGCGCACCTCCTGCTGGAGTAGTGAGGGCACTAAAAGTCTCAAAAATGACTGTGGAGTCTACAGATTCTTCGCTCGTCTGCCACGTTTACGTCTAGGTATAAGTCCCAACTTTTTAAAATGGAGACAGTGCAACGCATAGCACAAAGCATAGAATGATTTTGACGAATGATTCTTGCATTGAGATGTTTCAATAAATTAATAAAAGTAGACCAGTCAAGATGACTTCTGTTACTGAAAATAGCAAAATGTGAAATATGAGAAAATTTTGTGTCAGAATGGTCCCTGCATGAAGCCATTATGATTTTTTGCATATTGGCATTCCAAGATGGCCACCATTCTGCTGTTACTTAAAACAGCACAAAACATGAAAATGACTATATCTCAATGACCCCTGGATTTTGATAAAAATTTGTTTCAGAATGAAATTTAGATTTAAATTTTCCAAAACTTGGTACAAACATAAAGCATGGTAATTTTTTAATTGAAATCTTGTCACTTCTGTAATTTTCAAACGTTCATTTGTATTTTATTTTCATAAAACTTCGTACAAATATAAAGCAACCCATTGACAATATGCAGAGGACAAAAACCATAATATCACCTACATTTTTAGCTCACCTGAGCCGAAGGCACACAGGTGAGCTTATAGTTTAGGCAGGCATCCATTGTCCATCCGTCAACATTTTTAAATGACATCTCCTCTGAAACTACAAACCCCCTTGTTATCAAATTTCATATGTAGCATCTATTGGCAGGGGGAAGCAATAATACTGATTTTTGTCCAATTGCTTTTGAACTTTGGTTGCTATGGCAACTTAAAATTTCCATTGACTTGTAATGGGAAAATTGAAAATTTCCATTTATTGCTGTGTCACTTCAGATATTTTGACAAAACCTTTTCAGAAATGTTCTTAGAGTCTTCTATCAACAACATAAAATTTATGCAAATTGCACAATTGGGCAGGTTTCCCTGACAACCAAATGGTTAAGAATAGAATTAATATTAAAAAATCATCTGCTCAAAAACTGTGTGTGGGCTAAAGCTCAAACTATATAAAAAGGATCTTAGTATAAGTTTATAATAAAATACTGTTTTTTATGGCAATTGCTGCAGCAGTTTGGTTGCTATGGGAACTTAAAGTTACCATTGACTTATACTATGCACAATAAATATAGCAATTTTTTGTATGTGTCAGATCCACCATATTAGGATTTTATTGTCACTTTACTGCATAAAGATATAAAGGCCGATCATTCGAGATGGACTGGCAGGTAAAAGAATCAAGATTGCTCAATTGTAGCGTTTGAACTATCGTGACGTCAGTTTTTATGACCATTGCATCTGAACGACATTTATGATCATGTACAAAAGCCACAACCATAATGAGGCGGCTGGTTTGCTGTTAACATAAAGGAAAACGCTCTAAAACATTTGAATATGCCACGAGCATGGGGTTTACAAGGTTCGAACATTTAACGTTTTCCCTTGTTTTTACGTTATCGCTTTAAAAACTTGTTTCTAATCGGTATTTCTTGTATCTCTTTCGAGTGTATGATTGTTTGGTAGCTACCAATATGATAATGTAAACCATTCAGAAAGAAAAGTCTTCCCGGTGACTGAGCGTCAGTCAAAAGTCTTAGACTAACGTCATCATTTTCTCACAGTTACGTTATACTTCAATGAAGAAACTTCAGAGTTAAATTAATCATGGTGTGACCTTTAATTTTAGCCTATAATTTTTCTCGGGTTTTGATTCTGCATTCACTGAAGCACCCGTGAATCATTGCACACTGGACCGAATTAACACGTTTTAACGTCAATGGAGCACGCTAAGATTCGTCAGTTGTTAAGCTTAACCAAATCTTTTACACAATAAATAGCTTTGACAAGAAAACTGAGCATGAAAATGTTGAGAAATACCGTACAAGAAATCACATGCTTACCATTTTTAAGTTGCTTTTCAATGGGTGCGAATTTCGGCTAATGACCCCTATCACGCTTATCGCTTTTCCCCAATACCGTTTGTAAAGATGGCTTCTGTAATCCCATGGTATCTTAAGCCCCAAATATGGTTCTTTTCAATTCAATTTAATTTCGCTCAATGTTGCACTTCAGTAATGAGAAAAATTGCAAAACATAAAAATTTGCTAAATATATTGTGCATAGTATATAATGGGAAAATTGAAAATATGCATTTAGTGCTGTGTTACTGCTATTATATTGACAAAACTTTTACAGAAATGTTTGTTGTTGGTCCTCTATCAACCACATAAAATTGATACAAATTGCACAATTTGGCTGGTTTTCATGGCAACCAAATGATTGAAAATAGAACAAATATTCAAAAATCATCTGCTCAAAAACTGTTTAGGGGCTAAAGCTCAAACTATAGTTAAAGGATCTTAGTACTGGTCTCTATAAAAAACTGTTTTTCATGGCAATTGCTCCAGCAGTTTGGTTGCTATGGGAACTTAAAGTTGCCATTGACTTATAATGGGAAAATTGAAAATTTGCATTTAGTGCTATGTTACTGCAATTATATTGACAAAACTTTATAGAAATTTTCCATGAGTAGTCCTCTACCAGTGGCATGAAATTTATGCAAATTGCACAATTTGGCCGGTTGCCATGGCAACCAAATGGTTTAAAACAGAAAAAAATTAAAACATCATCTCCTCAGAAACTATGTTGGTGCTAAAGCTCAAACTTTACAAAAAGGATCTTAGCACTTACCTCTATAGATAAACAGTTTTTCATGGCCATTGCTATCTTTTTCATGGCAGTTTGGTTTCCACTAACTTATAATGGGATTCCAGGCAAAATTGAAGGTTTGCATTTATTGCTTTGAGTTTTTTTGCCAAAAATCTTTTTCTCAGAAGCCATAAAGGGGGAATAAAGCTGAATCTTTTTGCATAAATGTTTGTGATATTATCCTCTACAGAAATGGTGTGTTTTATTGTTGTTGCCCATGTGTTGTTGCTGTGGCAACTTAAAGTTTTTTCAACATAACCTCAGTGCTCAGGTGGGGACATAGGGCCATTGGTCCTCTGTCTTCTTTTTTTTTTTACAGAATTTTGTCCCTTTGTAATTTTAAGTACGGACTATAGCCTTAAAACTGTTGTAGATAGTTCACGAACTTTGGTAGGAATATAAAGGACAGTCCATTGATATTCAGAGAATAGGAACCATAACTTTACCCAAATATTTGATTAGGGGATAGGGAGGAAGTGGGTAGACATGTTTTTTGTTTCAAAAACAAACTTCTAGTGGACATTGTGGTTAAACTTATTTTGACCTGGCCCCGAGGTTATGAAACTTGAGTAGATTCTCAAACTCAAAATAAAGCACACTGATTGGCTGCTTCCGAGCACATGCTCGGAAGCAGCCAATCAGTGTGCTTTATTTTGAGTTTGAGTTTACACTCAAGTTTTATAATTTCAAACCCTGTTTACTTTCTATTGCAGTGTCTCAGGAACAAAAACGCTCACAAGAAGATGCCCAGGTACCATTACAACATGGCTTTTCAACGCATTTGCTGTGAATGACCAAGGCACAGGTGTTGCACCAACAGCGGAGGTATTTATTATAATAATTAGGCTACTCTTATGTCCTTACATATTGGGACATCTAACAAACATAAATTTTCCATTTGGAACAAATGGAAAATTCATTTTTTTAGGTGTCCCAATAAATTAATGGTTTTTAGGTGTCCATATAAATTAATGGTTTTTAGGTGTCCCAATATTTAAGCATGTAAGGCTATAACATGGGATATTTTCCTCTCTTGAATGAGCCTAAATGAGCCGCGACATGACAAAACCAACAAAGTGGCATGTGCTCCCAGGGAAGAGTCAGATCAGCCAGGGCAGCTGCTTTGTTTGGACATTTTTTCTCTCACCAGTCATAATATCTCTTTTCTTTCTCCCTCTCCCTTGGAGATGGCTCATATAGACTGAAATACTGTCTCAAAAAGCCATTAAACCTAAAACAGCCAACCACCCAATTATGACCTTGCATTTTGCTAAGCTCCATAAAGGGCCAAATGGTGAAAAATGCTTATATGAGCCACGACACAACAAAACCAACATTATGTGGTTGTGTGCCCAGTGTGGGACTGCATTTTTGGAGAAATCTTAGACTTGCCCATTATCTTTATGGCAACAAATTCTCAGCCAAGTTTGATAATGGTGCCAGGTCAGAAACAAGGGAGATACAGAAATTTCCTCCTCCCCCCCCCCCTATTTTTTTTTAGCTCACCTGAGCCTTTAGGCTCATAGGTGAGCTTATAGTATAGCCAGGCATCCGTCGTCCGTCCGCCCGTCGTCAACATTTTCAAACATCTTCTCTGAAACCACTGGGCCGATCGAAGCCAAATTTGTCCGTCGTCCGTCGTCAACATTTTCAAACATCTTCTTCTCTGAAACCACTGGGCCGATGGAAGCCAAATTTTATATGGGAAAAACTGGATTTTTCAGAAACTATTTAAGTCTAAGGTGCAATATTTGGTATATATGGTTGACTAAATGACCAGATGAAGATATTTTGTCATTAAAGGTCAAGGTCATTCTTTGACTTTTGTACAAGGTCATTGAGATTCTGTCGCCCGTCAACATTTTCAAACATCTTCTCAGAGGCCACTAGGGTCAATTGAAGCCATATTTCATATGGAGCTTCACCGGCTTAAAAGATCCATAGTTTGTTCAGATGGTCTTGGTCACTTGACCAAGATGGCCACCATGCCCATATATGGTCAAAACTCTTCAAAAGTCTTTTTCTCGAGAGCCGAAAGGCCTATAACCTTGAAACTTGGTACCGGTATGTAGCATTGGGCACTCAGGCCCATCATAGTTTATACAAATGATTACTGTATTTATACCCCCGGTATACGAAGTATATAGGGGGTATATAGTTTTTGGTCTTTCCGTTAATATGTTTGTGTGTGTGTGTGTGTGTGTGTGTGTTAACATTTTTTCTGTCACAGACTTCTCAGGAACCACTAAAGCTAGGACTTTGAAATTTGGTACAAACGTTGGGTAGGACTAGTTGTACCGTGTAAGAGAGAATCAGCCTTCTCCTGCTTATCAGTCCCTTTGTTTATCCATTTTTTCTTTCTCTCCAATTAATTTTTTGTCACAGATTTCTCAGGAACCGCTATAGCTAGGACTTTGAAATGTGGTACAAATGTTGGGTATGACTAGTTGTACCGTGTAAGAGAGAATCAGCCTTCTCCTGCTTATCAGTCCCTTTGTTTGTCCATTTTTTCTTTCTCTCCAATTAAATTTCTGTCACAGATTTCTCAGGAACCACTAAAGCTAGGACTTTGAAATGTGGTATAAAGGTTGGGTATGACTAGTTGTACTGTGTAAGAGGGAATCAGCCTTCTCCTGCTTATCAGTCCCTCTGTTTGTCCATTTTTTCTTTCTCTCCAATTAAATTTTTGTCACAGATTTCTCAGGAACCTTTACAGCCAGGACTTTCAAATTTGGTATAAACCTTGGGTATGACTAGTTGTACTGTGTAAGAGAGAATCAGCCTTCTCCTGCTTATCAGTCCCTTTGTTTGTCCATTTTTTCTTTCTCTCCAATTAATTTTTGTCACAGACTTCTCAGGAACCACTAAAGCTAGGACTTTGAAATTTGGTACAAACGTTGGGTATGACTAGTTGTACCATGTAAGAGAAAATCAGCCTCTTCCTACTTATCAGTCCATTTGTTTGTCCATTTTTTCTTTCTCTCCAATTAAATTTTTGTCAGAGATTTCTCAGGAACTACTACAGCTAGGACTTTGAAATTCGGTACAAATGTTGGGTGTGACTAGTTGTACTGTGTAAGAGAGAATCAGCCTCTTCCTCCCATCATTCCCTTTATTTGTCCATTTTTTCTTTCTCTCCAATTTAATTATTGTCACAGATTTCCCAGGAACTGCTTCAGCTAGGATTTTGATATTTTGTACAAACATTGGGTATGACTCGTTGTATCATGTAAGAGAGAATCAGCCTCTTGCTGCTTATCATTCTCTTTGTTTGTCCATTTTTTCTTTTTCTCCAATAAAATTTCTGTCAAAGATTACTTAGGAACCACTTTAGCTAGGATTTTGAAATTTGGTCCAAACGTTGTGTATGACTAGTTGTACTGTGTAAGAGAGAATCAGCGTCCTCCTGCTTATCATTCTCTTTGTTTGTCCATTTTTTCTTTCTCTCCAATTAACCTTTTGTCACAGATTTCTCTGTTCTCATGAGAGCCACAGTCTTCAAATTTTGTATACATCTTGAGAATGGCCATATATATTGTTGGGAAGAAAATCAAGATGCTAAGATTTCTTTTGGTCTTCTTTTTCTTTTTTCTTTTTCCCATCTCTCACTCCAATGCAATAAATGGGAAAATTTATGGAAAAAAATTCTCAGATTGCTATGTTATTAGGTTTACATCTAGCTTTAAAATGATTAGTTGACATCATTGGGATGCTGCTGCTGACTTTAGGTCAAGGTCGCAGACATAGAAGTTTATGTATACTAACGTTGAAATTTTGTGTTAAATTTGTATATTTTTTGATAACATAATTTGCATTTATTTTAATGGAACCTTTTGGTGTTTGTTTTTAGGCCTTTCACTGGATTTGTAATAGATTGTCCATCTGTCCGTCTGTTAGTTAACATTTGCTTGTATTAAATGTGTTTTTATTTTGCGGTGGCGCTGGCCGGGGGTGTACGTGAGCCCCTGCTCACATGCTCTAGTTCATATGGAGCTTTAATACTGGGTCAAAGGAATCAAAGTTTGTTCAGATGGTCATGGTCGTATGAACATGGTGGCCGCCACACCCATTCATGATAAAAACCCTTCAGAAATCTTTGTCCAGAAACAAAGGCCCAGTGACCTTGTGGCTTGGTATATAGAATTGGGACTCAACATTAATCCCCAAGGGAAGGGGCCCCTGCCCTGGTGCTATATACATGTATAAAAGCATGAAAATATATACCAGGACCAAGTGTCAGGTGAGCTACAGGACCATTGTCCTCTGGTTTCTTTTCCCTACAAATGAAGAATCTTTTTTATAAAAGTGAGAAAGGTATAAGGGTGAAAGTTGTACTTGTAATATGTAATAATGTAAATGTTTATATACTTCCACCATGCAACCTTCCTCAAAGATTGCCTGGGTCTTTGAGGACCGTCTCTGTAACGGGAAATGGAAATAAAATGAAAAAAAGTTAAAAAAAAAAAAAGGTTGATAATGGTCAGATTGGACCATTATCACCTATTTTGATCTGTAATTTGTGAAAATGGCTGTATATCATTTCTTGTGAAGACAACAGAGGCTACATTTTTGAAGCAGGCATGACCAAACTTTCTCAGCACATGTGTAATTACAAGACCTTAGCAGAGGTTGATTATAGGCCATATTTGGACAGTTAGTACCAGAGTTATTGTCCCTTTCTTGGTGAACAAGAAATCATTGGCACTGCCATATCATTATTATCACTTTTGTATTTTTTTTCAGCTGTTATAAGCCATGATTAAGCCATCATAGGGCACTAATTGGAAGCCAAATTCTAGATGTAGATGGCAGACATGCCCAAATCTGATAAATACTATTCTAGTGACTTCTCCAGAATAACCAAACTAATTAGGCATGCAGAATGCGTATTAACCCATTAATGCCTAGCGCCCCAAAAACGGGATATAGGTAAACAGTGCAGACCCAGATCAGATGCCGCAAATGCGGCGTCTGATCAGGGTCTACACTTTTTACAAACGACAAATGGGTATTTTTCCTCAAATTAAAACAAAAAATTCAGAAAATAAACTAAATTTGACACCCCTTAATTGTCAAATGGACTCATCAAATATATACAGATAGAAGGGTCCTCTAGGCATTAATGGGTTAAGCACCTCCTTGAAGGCAATTTCAGTCTTAGCTCATGTGAGCAATTGGAAGCCAGCATGGCCCTCGGAATCCTGATACCAGATAGATTTGGGTAAAAGAAATATTAAGACTCTTTTTAATCTGTGAATTACCATAAAAATTCTAGATATTGGGACACCACAAATTATACTGTAATTCTGTCTGGCCACGTAGCGCAGTCCGTAGGACACCTGACTCAGAAGTCAGAGATCCTGGGTTCGATACTCGGTCTGGGCACATACTTTCGTTTCTCCTTCCGCTGATTCAAGAAGGGCAGTAACTGTTGTCGGTATGTGCACTTAGTACTGGTTAACCGCTTAGGAGGTCTAAACCTGCCCAGGAATAGTGTGGTTAGGTTAACTGACCGTCCCGACATGGCCATAGCTGTTTACCTTGGACGTAAAGCAACAAATCAATCAATCAATTACTGTTATTCTCCAGTTTGATTGAACACTGCAGTAATGTTTCTAAAAGATTTAGGTGGCAAATAATGTAGACCCTTATCAGAATGCTGATTTATCTCTGCACTGTTTCCTCAGACCTGTCAGTCCTAATACTTTTAAAATATTTTTATGGTACATAATGTTGTTGTTTTGTTTGAATAGATAACCCATTCCATTTGGGATACCCCTTTAGGGGTATCTGGGCAAACAGTTTGGATCCAAACTGTTTGCTGCATAGACATCATTTCTACATTAGTTAGACTAATATTATAAAAATATTTTTGATTTTTGATGCAGATAACAATTTCAGCAGACGACAAAGATTACCCAGAATGCAATGGTTAAAGGCCATACCTATTTTGTGAAAGCTTTATTTTTTCACAGTAGTAATACAGCCACGAATTCCCAACTTACCCTAAGTCAGTGTATCTTTCATGTTTTTCAGCTGAAGTGCTTCCAGCCATTCTTCGTCACTCTCAATCTCCCATACTCCATTGTAAGGGGAGAGAACTTTGATCTTCAGATGATTGTCTTTAACTATAACCAATTACAAATGCAGGTAAGTATATATTGAATGGGTCCAGTGGGGTCTTGATGATAATTTGGGAATACCAAAGCAAAATCTTCTTCATTAACCCTTAAAGCACCAAAAATTAAAATTGTTGAATTGGCAAACAGTGTAGATCCAGATGAGGTGGCTCATAAGGAGCCATTATGAGCCACCTCATCTGAATCTACACTGTTTGCTCTCTAGTGTTGGAATTCTCAATATGATATCCCTTGGACGAAACATTTTTTGAAATTCTGCAGATGTAAATTTTGTCATCTGCTTTTTGGCACATTTAGGGTTAAATGGATTAATTATGCCAGTTGCTTGTTTTGGGAGGTATAAAATTTGCCGAGCATGGCAAACCCTTTATGCCATGCTCAAATTCCAGTGATATTATAAATCTGTTACCATAGCAACTAAGAGTTCATATTGATGTCATCGTGATGTTGACAAGACATCACTCTGCCAAGGTTCTAAGCATTCCATAGTTGTTATGGTAACAGATCTATGATGCCATTGGTGTCGGAGCATGGCATACAGTGTGTGCCATGCTCCTCTCTAATTATAAGTGAGATGCTACATGCAATTCATAAAATGGAAAAGTGTGATTTTCTCAAACCTATAGTTCATTCTCAAATAATTTAACTCTCTGTTTTAAATGCTCCGGGGGCAGTTGCATTTTATGTCAAGGGGGTGTATTTAGAGTCTAAAAAGGAACAAATTAACCACTAGCCAGAATGCTTCCAATAAACAGTATTAAGACATTTTAATCATGCAAAAATAATAGCCGAACTTTGTAATCACTGCGCCTATAGAAGCAATGGAAAGTTTCCGTATTTTATTCTGCAACAATTGACTGTTTTTGAGTCTAATTGCTGACGTCATGGCAATTACTGACATAATTTTATGATGTTTTAGATCATAGGCCATGTAAAGTCTCCTTTTCTTTCTAAAATCACCTTAAAAACATACATTTATCTTAGATGCAGTTAGAATATTAGCAGGAGCATGAACACACTGGCAGGAAGGTTGGGAGAATTTGAATGAAAAGGATACTTTTTCAGTGTTTTCGAGTTTTAGAATCGAAATAGTTCAGCTCTAGCATTGAATTCACAGTTTGTCAGTCAGTTGTTAGTAGATATATCACTCTTGCTCGGCGCTTGTGATATGATCTGCTTTACAACTGACCTCCAAACAGTGAATTAATTACTCAACAACTCACTGCTACAGCTGATCTATTTCTTAATGCATTACATACAACCATATATAAACTATGTTTCTGAGGATAATTTATTTATGGAATTTGCAGTTTTGTCAAGCCCATATAAAATTATTTTGGGCAAAAGAGGGAAGGGGTGTTAATAAGAGTGGGTGCTTTTATAATAGGATTAATATTCCAGCAGGCACACAACGTCAAAATGACGTCATTCTGACTTTAATGCGACATCATTACGTCGCATCAACGTCAGTACGACGTCATTTCAATGTCATGTGCTTGCTGGGATGGTATTGCCTTTCTGGCATCAACAGCATTTTGTCTGAGGATTGGTCAGAGCTCCAGATAAGAGGGGGTATTGAGGATAATTTGAAGATAATTTTTCTTATTTCTCAACGAAAACATATGTTGTGACCCCTCATTAGAACCGTCTCGACGAGACGGTTCTAATGATGGGTCACAAAATATGTTTTTATGGAGAAATATGGATAATTATCCCTGAATTATCTCTGTTACCCCTTCTTATCTGGAGCACTGATTGGTGCTTCAAAACTTTCATCAAGCTCCTGGCTTACCCTTGTTTCTGTGGCAGCTCTGCAGACAGGGGACACAGAGTGTTCCTTAGAGTTCTTGTTTCATGTTCATTAATCAATATAATTTTTATCCTATAGGTACAACTCAGGTTGTTCCCATCATCTGACTTTGATGTTCTGAACAATGTGGCCAGGATAACAACTCTACTTGTGAGTACTACAAATGAGCCGTCACACGACAAAACCAACAAAGTGGCACATGCACCCAGTCTGATCAGAGTCTTTGCATTTGCTTTACACATAGCTAAGGGTCTAAGCTAGCTCTGTGAGGACAGCAAAGACTCTGATCAGACTGGGCAGATGCCCGGGCTAAGTTGAGTTGTCACTGGGTGCACATGCCACTTCATTGGTTTTGTCATGTCACTGCTCAAATTTTATAATGAAATGAGCCATGACATGAGAAAACCAACAAAGTGGTTGTGGGCCCAGCACAGACTCAGATCAGCCTGGGTATCTGCCCAGTTTGATCAGACTCTTTACTAAGTGCTTAAAGGGTAACTAAGGGCCTAAGCTACCTCCATGCGGACAGCGAAGACTCTGATCAGACGGGGCGGATGCCCAGGCTGATCTGAATCTGAGCTGGGCGCACAACCACTTTGTTGGTTTTCTTGTGTCGCGGCTCAAATGGATCGTACAAAACATGGAAATGACATTGTATCAGTAGGCAATGATGGAGGATTGCATCAAATTCATAAAACATTGCTTTAATGTTTCATTGCTGAATTCAGATAGGAAAGGGTAACAGGGATAATTTAGGGATGATTATTCTTATTTTTACATGAAAACATATGTTGTGACCCCTCATTAGAACTGTATCGACAAAACGGTTCTAATGAGGGGTCACAGCATGTTTAAGATGGTTCTAATGAGGGGTCACAACATAAGTTTTCATTGAGAAATAAGAAAAAAAATCAGAAATATCTTCAAAAACCTACCTTAACTAGAGCTCTGCAAGGGCCCAGTTGTTCAAAGCATCATTTAAGCTTTTAGGAAGTCATTAGTCAAGGATTTGTTAAGTCTTCCAGTACACAGAAAAGCAAGTTCGCTCATATTTTTTGCTGAAAAAATGAGAGGAGCTTTTGCACTGTTTTTGTGTACAATACATTCCAAATTTTAATGTCTTCTTAACTAATGACACAATTTGTTTTGTTTGCTATCACCTACCGAGGCCCAGTTATTCAGAACTAATTTTCAAATGCACTGTACACAAAAATGCTGCCATTTTTTGCTGAATAAATGTGACATTTTCTCAGCAAAAAATATTAGCACACTTAATTGTATGTGTAATAAAGGATTTTCAGAAATCCACAACTGCACAAACATTTGAATAATACCATTGTTAAGTTGATGATGCTTTGAAGAAGTGGGCTCAGAGCCAGCAGGAGGAGGGGCGAAGGGTAGTTGGGGTGGTGTGTGTGTGTGTGGTGGTGAGGGGGTTAGGAGCAGAGAAAGTTGATAATAATTGAGGGATAATTTTCTTATTTTTCCATAAAAGGGTATGTTGTGACTCCTTGTCAGATGAAAAGTTACAACATAAGTTTATGTACAGATTTAACACAAGTGAGCTGCAACATGGCAAAACCCACAAACATAATCACATGTGTAATAGATGACTCACAATAAGTCTGTGCTTTTAATACCTTACAGTTAAAATTAAGAGATGCATATCTGCATGCTTAGAGTAGGCGTGGCTTTGGAAAGGTGAATTGTATCATTGGTGGTACTTTGTTATTTTTTAAACTAAATGTAAAAAGATTCTATTATAAGTGTATTTCTTTCTGTCATAAGCTTTTCTTTGACTATTTATATTTATTGCAGATGAAAATTTAATAGGTAAAAGATGCATGTTTAATTGTTAGTGCATATTATGTCTTGGCCAAGTTGTTTAAAGCATCTTAATTAGCTTAAGAAAGGCATTAGTCAAGGATCCATTAAGTTTTAAAGCACACAGTCATAAAACTAGAAGTGATACAGTATAAAACTAGAAGTTTTACAGTGATACAGTATCTTTGAAAATGTATCAATTTTTTGTCACCCGGCGTAGGCGGAGGGGGACTATAGAAATGACCCTCGTCCGTCCGTGTGTGCGTCCGTCCATCCTTCCGTCTGTCCGTCCGTCCGAAATCTTGTCCCCGCAACTCCTCCTACGTCTTTCATCGGATTGATTTGAAATTTTATAGATTGTATTCTTATGATATGAAGATGTGCATGTGGTTTTCGATTTTTGTTTCGGCCATTTTTGATGGAGTTACAACCCTTGCTGACTCAGACCTTCTGAAATCTTGTCCCCGCAACTCCTCCTACATCTTTCATCGGATTGATTTGAAATTTTACAGATTGTATTCTTACGATATGAAGATGTGTATGTGGTTTTTTATTTTTGTTTCGGCCATTTTTAATGGAGATACGGCCCTTGCTGACTTAGACATAGTCCCCGCAACTCCTGCAACATCTTGTAACAGATTGACTTGAAATTGTGCAGAATGTTTCATCATGATCTGAAGATGTGCATGTGATTTTGGAATTTCAATTGTCCTATTTTTCACAAAGTTATGGCCCTTTGTCGTTTTTTGATATTTTCCCAACTTTTGAATGGTTTGACTGAGAGAGCTGAAATTTGGTATGCTATTAGCATTTGGTAAATTGATTATTCTGATTATTGTTAGGATGTGCTAAATTATAAGTGACAGAGTTATTCCCCTTTCATAGATAATAGACATTCACTTAAAGGTAAAGGGATAACTCCAGAACTATTCATATTAATGGGCTGAATTTTCATAAATGCATTGTTCATTTTTCATCAGATTCATATAAGCAGGATTATGGCTCTTGTTTTTTTGTTACTGGGTATACAGTCTTGATGTTTTGGTCATTTTGTAAGGGCCTATAGTTTCAGTAACCTGCTTTTACACATATATGCCCCGTTCTGAACTTAAGTATTTTATAAAGAGGCCCAGTAATTGGGTATATGTCTTTGCTTATGTTCAGTTATCATTTGCTCACCAGGTTCTGTAATATATATATTTTCTGTTTTTGGCCATACATTTACTCTGAAACAGAATAAAGGGCTAAAGTTTGTGACACATTTCAAACGTCGGGTGACACTTGGCCGATGGCCTTTTATTTCTCTTATAATGTCACTAGTTTGAACATCTGTTGTGACCCCCCCCCCCCCCCCGCAGGTTCTAATGAGGGGTCACAACATATGTTTTATGGAAAAATAAGGGAAATTGTCCCTAAATTATCCTTGTTCGGAGCACTGTCATCAGCTACTGATTTTATGATAATTTTTGCATGATTCTTAATTTTCAGATTGAGGGTGGATCATCAAAAGAATATAAAATACCAATCAAGGCCAAAATTATTGGATCAATAAGTTTTACAGTTGAGGCGATTGGCACTGCAAATGGCAATCAAATAACAGACGTTATTACAAAACCATTGCTTGTTAAGGTAAGACAGTATAATGCTCTTGTATTTTGTACACAGATTACTAAAACGATTCTTTGAGGTGTTTGAATCCAACTCCATTGATTATCTGCCCTTTTTAACTCACCTGAGCACAAAGTGCTCAGGGTGAGCTTTTGGGATACCCTGATGTCCGGCCGTCCGGACGTCCGTCAACTTTTGCTTGTGTACACTCTAGCGGGCACAGTTTCGATCCAATCTTTATGAAACTTTGTCAGAATGTTAGTCTTTATAAAATCTAGGCCGAGTTCGAAACTGGTTCATGTCAGGTCAAAAACTAGGTCACTAGGTCAAATCTTAGAAAAACCTTGTGTACGCTCTAGAGGGCACAGTTTTCATCCAAAGTTCATGAAACTTTGTCAGAATGTTTATCCTCATAATATCTAAGATAAGTTTGAAACTGGGTCACGTCAGGTCTAAAACTAGGTCACTAGGTCAGATCATAGAAAAACCTTATGTACGCTCTAGAGGACACAGTTTTGATCCAATCTTTATGAAACTTTGTCAGAATGTTTATCTCCATAAACTCTAGGCCAAGTTCGAAACTGGGTCATGTTGGGTCAAAAACTAGGTCACTAGGTCAAATCTTAGAAAAACCTTGTATACGCTCTAGAAGGCACAGTTTTGATCCAAAATTCATGGAACTTAATCAGAAAGTTTATCCTCATAATATCTAAGATAAGTTTGAAATTGGGTCACGTCGGGTCAAAAACTAGGTCACTAGGTCAAATCATAGAAAAAAACTTTGTGTGTGCTCTAGAGGACATAGTTTTGATCCAATCTGTATGAAACATTGTCAGAATGTTTATCACCATAAACTCTAGGCCAGGTTCGAAACTGGGTCATGTTGGGTCAAAAACTAGGTCACTAGGTCAAATCTTAGAGAAACCTTGTGTACGCTCTAGAAGGCACAGTTTTGATCTAAAGTTCATGAAACTTTGTCAGAATGTTTATCCTCATAATATGTAGAACAAGTTTGAAACTGGGTCATGTCGGGTTGAAAACTAGGTCACTAGGTCAAATCATAGAAAAAACTTGTGTACGCTCTAGAGGACACAGTTTTGATCTAATCTTTATGAAACTTTGTCATAATGTTTACTTCCATAAACTCTCGGCCAAGTTTGAAAGTACAGTCGAACCTGTGCTTACGGTCACCTCCGAATAACGGTCTCCTGTACACAACGGTCGGTTTGGATTCCTCCCGTCGAATTTCAGTGTTAAATTACCTGGGAATAGCGGTCCACTGCGAACTACGGTCAACGGTCATCCGAATCCATCCCGAGACGCGCTAATTTCTCCGAACAACGGTCAGTCCTTGTGTCAAAACACAGTTTCACTTTCAGACACACGTGTTTGTGTACTTTGCCTAATCTATTTTTAGCACTAGACTGGTTATCTATTTTCGGGTGCAGTATAATTTATGTAACAAAGTGTATTCTACGCAATTTAATAGCGCATAATGCGTTTGATTCTATAAGTGTTAATTTCTGAAAGGTAATTAAGGTCAGTTTTATTCGGTTAATCATATCTTATACAGTATGCTCAGTCAACCGATAATTAATCATCTGTAACTGATTTAATCAGTCAATCGCACGTATCGCCGAAAAGTCGTGTGCGTCAACCGTGAAAGCCAAAATCTGTTTACCGATACGTGTCTGTATTTTGAAAACAAATTATTATAGAATTTAAACCTATAGCAACAATAATATTTCGGAGTATTTTAATGGCATATATGCACTTCGAATATTGATTTCGCGCACGTGCAAAAAACACGGGAAAATATTATCGCTTGCCTGCAAACAAAAGCGGGCGAAAAAAATCTCCGACGAAGTTTACATTTATCTGTCAATCGATCAAAATCGTGAAATTATTGAATCTTTGAACAACGGCCACCTGTAAACAACGGCCAATTTTCTTTTTTCCCATGGCTGGCCTTTGTTCACAGGTTTGACTGTAGGTCATGTCGGGTCAAAAACTAGGTCACTAGGTCAAATCTTAGAAAACCTTGTGTAAGCTCTAGAAGGCACAGTTGTGATCCAAAGCTCATGAAACTTTGTCAGAATGTTTATCCTCATAATATGTAGGATAAGTTTGAAACTGGGTCATGTCGGGTCAAAAACTTAATCACTAGGTCAAATCTTAGAAAAACCTTGTGTACGCTCTAGAAGGCACAGTTTTCATCCAAAATTCATAAAACTTTGTCAGAATGTTTATCTTTATAATATCTAGGACAAGTTTGAAACTGGGTTATGTCGGGTCAAAAACTAGGTCACTAGGTCAAATCATAGAAAAACCTTGTGTACGCTCTAGAGGACACAGTTTTGATCCAATCTTTATGAAACATTGTCAGAATGTTTATCTCCATAAACTCTAGGCCAAGTTCGAAACTGGGTCATGTCGAGTCAAAAACTAGGTCACTAGGTCAAATCTTAGAAAAACGTTGTGTGCGCTCTAGAAGGCACAGTTTTGATTCAAAGCTCATGAAACTTTGTCAGAATGTTTATCCTCATAATATGTAGGACAAGTTTGAAACTGGGTCATGTCGGGTCAAAAACTAGGTCACTAGGTCAAATCATAGAAAAACCTTGTATACGCTCTAGAGGACACAGTTTTGATCTAATCTATATGAAACTTTGTCAGAATGTTTATCTTCATAAACTCTCGACCAAGTTTGAAAGTAGGTCATGTCGTGTAAAAAACTAGGTCACTAGGTCAAATCTTAGAAAAACGTTGTGTAAGCACTAGAAGGCATAGTTTTGATCCAATCTTCATGAAACTATGTCAAAATGTTTATTGTCCATATATCTAAGCCCCCTATGAAACTGAGTCACGTCGGCTCAAGGTCAAATCTTAGAAAAACTTTGTGTACACCCTAGAGGGCACAGTTTTGATCCAATCTTCATGAAACTCTGTCAGAATGTTTATCTTAATGAAATCTAGGTAAAGTTTGAAACTGGGTCGTGTCGGGTCAAAAACTTGGTCACTAGGTCAAATATAAGAACGACCTTGTATACGCTCCAGAGGGCACAGTTTTGATCCAATCTCAATGAAACTGTGTCAGAATGTTTATTCTTACAATATCCGGGCCAGGTTTGAAACTGGGTCATGTCGGGTCAAAAACTAGGTCAAATGTTAGTATGGTAAAAACTCTTATAAATCTTCACCAGAGCCAGTGAACTGATTAATGCTCAGGTGAGCAATTCCGGGCCACCATGGCCCTCTTGTTACATTAAGGGAAACAACTGTTACAGTAGCAGAATAATAATGAGCCATGACGCGACAAACCAACAATGTGGTTGTGCGCCCAGCGCAGACTCAGATCAGCCTGGGCATCCCCCCAGTCTGATCAGAGTCTTCACTGTCCGCATGGAGGTAATCTAGACCCTTAGCTACCCTTTAAGCACTTAGCGAAGGGTCTGATCAGACTGGGTGGATGCCCAGGCTGATCTGAGTCTGAGCTGGGCACACAACCACATTGTTGGTTTTCTCATGTCACAGCTCAATTATTTGCTTACCTGTCTCCAAAGGGGCTACTCATAAAGGAAAGAATTTGCTCTCCAGAGAGCAAATTCTTTCCTTAAAGAATGGTCCCCTTGAGAGGGGAAGAAAATACTACATGTCAGAGTGACCTCCTTTTGGAGGTGCTTCTATACACCTTAATACTGGGACGAAATTTTGGTACAAACAGTGTACAGACTCAGATTTAGGGGCTGGGCTTTTGGGCATAAGCCCTGCCACTCGGGGCTCTGCAGGAATGTAGGTAATAAGATGCACCTGATGATCATTTCAGATGATATTCCATAAGGTCAGATCAAAATATATGTTGTTACATCTCAGTGGAATCACCTTAATTGCTGAGGCCATTCCAATTAGATGCCATAACATATATTTTAAGTTAAGCATGATACAAGGGTGATTCAATAAGTAATGCGAAATTTATTTGAGAAAAATGCTACTGGAATTTATTGACCAGAATACCATTGGAATGCTGATGGTATCTTGCTGAAACTCCTCTGGTACCGAGATGGCATACCACTGATATTGAAGTCGAAATTGCCACTGCAACTGAGATAAAATTTCACTGGTGCAGAAGTGGAATACCACTGGAACTGCAGTGGAATACCACTTGAACTGGGATAAAATTCCAATGTTACTGAAGTGGAATACAACTGGAATTCCACAAGTACTGAAGTGGAATACCACTAGAACTGGGATAAAAATTCCACTGGTACTGTAGTTGACTACCACTGGAACTAGGATAAAATTCCAATGGTACTGAAGTTACTGAAGTGGAATACAACTGGAATTCCACAAGTACTGAAGTTGAAAACCACAGGAATACAACTGAAACTGAAGTGGAATACCACTGGAACCGAGATAAAATTCCACTGGTCCTAAAGTGGAATTCCATTGGAACCTGGTTGAATACCACTGAAATACCAGTATAATACAATTGAAAAATACCAGTGGAACTGTGATGGAATTCAAGTCAAAACTCCAGTGGTAGTCCATTTACATTTTTTCACAACGGTGTGCCTTTCAGAATTGTCTCTGCCAAGCCAGAAGACCTTGAGACATCGCCAAACCACCTCAGTTTCTGCTCTTTTGACCAAGGTCTGGAGTACCTAATATTCTCCAATGGCTGCTTGGCTCTTTCTGCGAAATCCCCTATAGTGACATGGTCCATCATAAACCTATCAAATAGCTGGGATACTTTGTTGGAAAGAGAAAACCCTGTCTTATAGCTGAATAAATATGAGCCGTGACACGAGAAAAACCAACAAAATGGTTGTGCACCCAACACAGACTCAGATCAGCCTGGGCATCTGGCTTGTCTGATTAGAGTCTTTGCTTTGTGCTTAAAGGGTAGCTAATGGTCTCAGCTAGCTCCATGTGAAGAGCGAAGACTCTGATCAGACTGGGCGGATGCCCAGGCTGATCTGAGTATGTGCCTGGCACACAACCACTTTGTTGGTTTTCTCCTGTTGCGCTCAAATATAGTAGTTACATTTTTCAGGCTGAAGGCAAAGAAGTTCAGGTGTCACAAGAATTGGATGCTGAGGTCACACCGGGAACCATCCAGACACTTACCTACGACTACACCGAATTCTTCACTGAGCCAGAAGATGACATTGTAAAAGACTCTCTAAGAATGGACCTTTATATCTCTGGTAAGTATCAGAGAGGACCCGTAGTCGAGTGGTTAGAGTGGCTCGGTAATTGTGCAGAAAGTCACCGGAAGGTGGTGAGTTCACGGCTCACCATCGCCATCCGACGACTGGAAAACTTTCTCTGTCAACCCAGCAGTAAATGAGTACCTTTTCGAATCAGAGAAGGATAAGGCAGTGAAAGGAGAGAGATGGGCTCCGCCGTTCATCAGCTCTGCCCAAGATACAGTGGGTCTCTAACCTCCACTGCCCCTACAGCTATATTAAGCTATGGGAAACCTTTACCTTTACCTGTTAAGTATCAGGACCGACCCTAGTTATTCAGTCATAAGATGGGGGTTTCCTCTTCCAAAACGATCCCAAAAATCTAAATCTGTCTTATAGGACTGATTTAGATGTTTGGGGTGTTTTGGGAGGGAAAAAACAATCATATATAGCAGAATTAGGCAAGACTGGTTCAGATATTTGGAGTCAAAAGCTGTCTTATAACCAAACAAATACAGTCAACTCCCGATATCTCAAACACTGATTTCTCAAAGTAAGAATATATCTCCTATTTTTATTTTCATTTCAACTCCTGTTATCTCAAACCACTGATATCTCAAAGTAAATTTTCTGGAACCAGAAAATTTACTTTCAGATATCAGTAGTTTGGGCTGAAGTTTGACTTAGAGATATCGAGAGTTGATTGTATGATACTGAAAGGGTGAATGACGTAAATTTAAATTTCAAATGGTTACTTCTGCAGGTGTATTTTTATATGGTTTTCACTGAAATAAGTGTACAAAGAATTATTCTTCGGTTTTAGTTTCTGTGGATTTAAAATACTCAGTAATCTAAAATACATGAAAAGAATTGAGACAAGGATATGAATAATAAGTACAAGAAAGCAGCTGCTGCAAAGTAATTATTATTATTACTCTGAGCAGGGAGTGGGGGATGCACGACTATGACAGTAAGCTGATTAATCATGACTCAAAATTTTGCCTAATCCATAGTGCGTCTTTGCTTGATTTGTCTGGATATAATTTAGCAATTATAAGCTTTTCGATATGACACATTCTAAAAAGTCCTTGATAAAAATATTAATCTTTTTGACATTTATCATTTAAGTGATAGCATTATGCTAACTCTTTTTAGACTGGAATCAGTGTCCGAACAGGATCTACACTGTTTGTTTACAGGGACTTCAATGCAAAATACGTTAACAGTAAAAACATCCTCCAGATACCCCTAAATCTAGAATAGTCTCATCCAAATAATAAGGATGGACAAGTCCACAGGTCAAAAAGGGTTAAATATTATTCTAATCCTAAAAGGATACAATCCCAAATTGAAGGTGACAAATAGAGCTGCACATAATGATAGCTGGTTGAAATATTCTGCGAGTTTGATTTCGTTTCTTTTTATAAAACCTTAGAAATACACAGAAATTAAACAGCTGAAGAAATAACCTGCTAAACCGTAGCTAGCCCAAAATAATGGTTTTTGTCTTGGCTGCATGTGAGTGGCAGATTAAGCCAGATATGGTTATTAGGGTCGAGTCAGGTAACTTCGGACAGTGGATAAATTCGAACATACTGTTGTAAACAGTGAAAATCCAGATGAGACGGCTCATCATGAGCCGTCTCATCAGGATTTTCATTGTTTGCCTAATTAATTTTGTTTGAATTCCAAACAACTCGCATATAAAGGAAACTATGTCACTGTCCTAATGTACCCACTGTCCGAATTTACCCAACTTTACCCTACTAATCTGGCATCCATGGCATGAATTTTTGTGGAGTTTTCTGGTTTAGCTCTGTTTTGTTACAAGTGAACTGTAATTCAATTTATGGATATCCCATATCCCCAAAAATCAGGATGAATATTTGATATCCATAGATTGTATAATTGATATCGTAAAGTCGAATTATTGACATCCATAAATAGGAAATAAATAGGAAAACAAACACTTATACGATGTTCATTTAGATTGTTGGATATCCAAAATTAACCTGATTTTTGGATATCCAAAATTTGATTTTTGGACATCCATAATTTGATTTAGGATATCCATTACTCTTCTTGGTTTTTGCACATCCATAATTTGATTTTAGGATATACATAAATCTGTTGAGGATATCTCAAACTCATGATGAATATCTGATATCCATAAATCAATTAAATTATTGATATCCAAAAATCAAATTATGGACATCCATTACAGGAAATAAATACATAGGATTTTTGCATTTAGCTCTGTGGCAACATAAAATCATGTGGCCTGCAGATTTTTTAATGCTTTATAGGTGATATGATGGCAGAGTATAAAGACAACTTGGAAGGAAACATAGGTGCGCCGGTTGGTTGTGGCGAACAGAACATGATAACTCTGATACCCAGCATCATGGTAGCTAGATACTTGAAGGGCATTGGCAGGTTCGACACAGATTTTAAAGAGAGAGTAGCCAAGAACTGTGCAAAAGGTGAGTGGTCAAGAACTTGCAATTGGTAATTCTCAGAGCCCTAGATAAGAGGGAGTATTTGGTGATAATTAGGGATAATTTTCGTTAATGCTGCATAAAAAGATATGTTGTGACCCCTCATCTGAACCGTCTCGTCGAGATGGTTCAGATGAGGGGTCACAACATATGGTTTCAATGAGAAATAAAAAAAATTATCCCTCAATTATCATCAAATACATGTACCCCTCTTATCTAGAGCTCTGATTCTAATGCACTTACAAATATAACGTGATGTCTGATCTTGGATAAAGTCAAAAATTTGCAGCAGTATATCTTGTGATATACTGTCAAAAATCTGATGTTATTATGAAACTTCGCTTGTTATTGGCTGGCGTTTGGTTTACATTGCTGAAAGTATCATAGAGATAAATAAGGTTTCACTTTGTTTTATTAAGATATGTAAAATTGTTTTTTCTTTATTTGAAAAAGGGTGACATCTTTAAATTGGTCAAGGCAAGCAGATCTACAATGATTTAATATTCTTCTATCTGTTGATGGTTCTTTAAAGTTAATTTATTATTTGCATGCCTTATGCTGTTTAGCCAATGTATACCTACTGCTTGCATGGTCATAAGTGGACAATTTTTATACGCCCGTTTTGAAAAAAACGGACGTATTCTGGCATGGCGCTGTCTGTCCGTCCGTCTGTCTGTCTGTCTGTCCGTCCGTCAACATTCTTGTGCGCACCATATCTCAGAAACCGTTTTATACGCCCGTTTTGAAAAAAACGGACGTATTATGGCATGGCGCTGTCCGTCCGTCTGTCTGTCCGTCCGTCAACATTCTTGTGCGCACCATATCTCAGAAACCGTTTAAGATATCTTCATGAAATTTTGTAGGCATATATATTAAGATGGGGCTAAGTGTTGCGTATAGTAATGGTTGCTCCCCCTGTCTTAATTTCAAAGTTATGCCCCTTTGATTATTTTTTACCCTACTAGTCTTGTGTGCGCCATAACTGGATAACCATTTGGGATATCTTGATGAAACTTCATAGCAATGTGTATGAGGGTCTGATGATGTGTCGTGTATAACAATGGTTGCTCTCCCCCTCTTTGTTTTGGAGTTGCATCCCTTTGATTATATTTTTAGGGTATTTTTGTGTATACTAATCTTGTGCATTCAATAACTAGGTAACCATTTGGTATATCTTGATGAAACTTTATAGCAATGTGCATGATCACAAGACGGTGTGTCACATATAAGAATGGTTGTTCCCCCTTACTTAATTTTGGAGTAGCCTCCCTTTGATTAGTTTTTTAGGCTAACCCATTCCCCCATAACTCCTTAACCCTTTGAAATATTTCAATGAAACTTTGTAGGAATGTGTATGATAATGGGATAATGTATCATGCGCATGAACCACAACTCTGGCTTACTTCCTGAATTATCTGCCCTTGCATCAATTTCCGTTTTACTCTGTATCTCCTTAACCGTTGGAAATATTTTAACAAAACTTTATGGTGATGTGTATATTGTCAAGGGAAAGTATTGCGACTAAGAGTTTATGAATTATCTCCCTTGTTTGACTTTGGCATTTCACGACTTCTGAGCTGCTTCACCCTGGAACCTGATTTTTGGTGTACTAATAGTATTTGATGTGTTGTTTTGATAACATTGCAGTCATTAATTACAGAGTTGTTTCCCCCGTTTTGTCTGCCTGTCCATCCTTCTATAAACAATCTTGTTCATTCTGTAACTCCTTCATGACACTGAAACGGGCGTATTATGCGCCGCTTGCGAAGCCCTTGTTCAATTTAGTTCAGTTCAATTCTCCTAACGACGTTCCCCAAGTGGCTTAGCCGTACGTAATCATAGTTGCACGCACTTGGCGCTGAGTGTCCGTCCAAAATATGTAAGTGGACAAAGATGGCTATTAATTATTTAAAGACAACATGTGCATAGGTGAATAAAGGTATCCATTTCTCTGAAAATTAAAAAAAAAGAGGGCAATATCCCTCCTACCAGACAGTTCAGGCCCAGAGGTTATAAAACGTTTTTCATGCTCAGCTTAGCCGAGCATGAAATTTTACCTGCTTATAAATAGCAAATTACTGATAAGCTCAGTTTAGCTGTGTATGAAATTTTCTCTGCTTATGAATATGAAAATGCCAACATTCGTTGTCATTTTCACATTTATCAGCAGAGAAAATTTCATGCTTAGCTGAGTTGAGCACATAAAAAGTTTTATAACTTCAGGGTCCTGGTCTAGCTTTTGAAGATTGAAGTTATCTTTATATGTTAAGACAAATAATGCAAAAATAAAAATGTGACTTTTTAACAGTTTAAAAAGTTTAAAGTCAGGGGCTGTCTTTCACAAAGTCTTGATAGTTGAAACAGGCTTTATCATTGCAAACAAACTATAAGAGACATAAACTCCATATGCAGGTGCCAAAGGAATAGTGCTGCTACCTGGAATGGAAAGTTATCTATGGGAAAATTGAAATTCTCCCTCTTGTCATAAAGCCTATTAAAAGTGAAAATGTGAAAAATTAAGAGTCTGGGCTCGATTGCTCAAAGTATTGTTAGCTTAACATTATGTAGCCAAGGATTCATTAAGTCTTTTATTATATGTAAGCTCAAGTGTGCTTATATTTTTTGCTGAAAAACTGAGAAGAGCTTTTGCTTTGTAAAAGCTCCTCACATTTTTGACAAAAAATGGCAGTGTTTTTGCATACAATACATTTGAAATCTATAACGTCTTTTAAGCTAACGACATGGTCAGTCTGTGCAGCTGTGCAAGCTGATTTGTGTATTAACTGTATCCACTTGGCTAAAGATGAAGGGGTACACTTTTACAGGAAGCAACAACACACCAAGTAGGCGACAATCTAAAACGCCCATGCAGTCAATGAATGCGTATCAAAAACCATTAGAAACAGCATTTTTGATTGCAAATTGTCGTCTTTCTAACGGTTTTTATACGCCCATTTTGAAAAAACAGACGTATTATGTGGTGGCACTGTCTGTCTGTCCTTCCATCAATCTGTAAACATTCTTGTGCGCACCATAACTCAGTAACAATTTGAGATACCTTTATGAAATTGTGTAGGCATATGTATTCGGTAGGGGGAATGTGTCGCATACAAGAATGGTTGCTCCCACTTCCTTAGTTTCCAAGTTATGCCCCTTTGATTATTTTTTCCCTGCAGGTCTTGTGCGCGCCATAACTAGATAACTATTTTGGCATATCTTGATGAAACTTCATAGCAATGTGTAGGTAGTCCTAACAATGTGTAGCCTACAACAATGGTTGCTCTTCCTTCATTTTAGAGTTACATCCCTTTGATTAGTTTTTTTAGGCTATTTTTGTGTATACTTATCATGTGCATACCTTAACTGGGTAGCCATTTTGAATATCATGATGAAACTTTATAGCAATTTTAATGTGCATAATTACATGACAATGTATACAATAAGAATGGTTACTCCCTCTTACTTAATTTTGGAGTAACTTCCCTTTGATTAGTATTTTTATGCTTTTCCCATTCACTCCATATCTCCTTAACCTATTGTAATATTATAACGAAACTTGGTAGGAATGTGTATAATAATGGAGCAATGTATCCTGATCAAGAACCATAACTCTGGCTTACTTACTGAATTATCTGCCCATGCATAAATTTCCAGTTTATTCTGTAACTCTTTAACCGTTTAAAGTATTTAACACAACTTGATTGTGATGTGTATATTGTCAGTGGAATGTATTAGAACCAAGAATGGCAACTCTAGTATATTTAGTTAAGAATTATCTCCCTTGTTTGACTTTAGCATTACTCAACTTCTGAGCTGCTTCACCTTTGAAGCTGATTTTTGGTATACTAATAGTTTTTGATGTTAAATATTTAAATAATGTTGCCAACATTAATTATACAGTGGTTGCCCTTGTTAGTCTGCCTGTCTGTCCTTTTGTAAACAATCTTGTTCATTCTGTAACTCCTTTAAATTACGACATTAAAATGGGCATATTATGCCCCGCTTGTGAAGCCCTTGTTGACCCGGGTTAATGGATTGTTAAGAGCATTTTCAGTTGCCACCTACACGGTGTGAACACTGGCACTTACCTTTTGACATTCTTTCTGAATAGAGGTCAACCCTTAAAGGAAAGAATTTGCTCACCATGAATCATATTTTTACCTTTAAGTATAGACCCCTTTTTAGCTCGCCTGAACGAAGTTCAGGAAGAGCTATTGCGCTACCCCCGGCATCAGCATCAGCGGCGGCGTTGGCGTTGGCGGTGGCGGCGGCGTTAGCAAAATGTTAAAGTTTTGGGTTAAAGTTTTTTATGTGATGGGCAAGGCGCTGTCAGGCGAGCTATCCTGGCCCTGTGACAGGTCTTGTTGAAAGTTGACTTCATCAGTGTGAGCCAACAAAGTCACCAAAGTTGTTTTCCTTAGTAAAATTGGCAGTGTACCCATAAATCTCTAGCTTTCATTTCAGTTGAAGTCATAATTGATATAATAATTGTCTTATGATAGGTTACGCCAAGGAACTGATTTACATGCACATTGATGGAGGATTTAGTGCTTTTGGTGAAAGTCAAGGTCTTTGTACCTGTGGTCGGGGACCAATCATCATGGAAGATGATGTAATAGGGGTGGATGTAGTACCAGAGAAACCTAAGGAAACTACTGCAAGTTCGTGGTAAGTTGTAGTTACACAGTTAACTCTCGATATTTTGACTACTGATACCTCAAAGTACCTCTTATCAAAGATTATATGTAGTTTTGGCACATTGCCTAGTTTCAATACATTGCAACACCTGTTTTCTTAAACTTTTCATATCTCAAACTATTGAGACATCTGAATGGATAACGTCAAAAATTTGCGACAGTATATCCTGAAACCCGACGTCATTATGTAACATCCCTTCTCATTGTTTAAGGTTGCTGAAAGCATTTGCTATGAGTGCAAAAAAGCACTTTTTTAAAAGAGAAAATGTGAAAAGTGCATTAGAATGGGGATAACTGTATTGAAAATTGTAATTTGGGGAGGTAAATCGGCGGCTTTATTGTCGCAAATTGCGTTTTATGGCTCATCTGGCATGTCACTGTAAAATGAAATTTCCGACCATAAAACCGCCGATTTACCTCCCCAAATTACAATTTTCAATACAGTTATCCCCTAAATTTTATATTGTATGCTGTCTCTATTCAGCTATAAAACAGCTAGTGCTTCTCCATCTCTCGACTGACCCCAAACATTTAAAATTGGTGTTATGAAATTCTGCATTGAAATGTGTTTTCCCTTCTAGAATAATCCCAAAAATCTAGCTCTGTCTTATAAGACAGATCTAGATTTTTGGGATTGTTCTAGAGGTGGTCGCCGGGCCGCGTAGCACAATCGGTAGGGCACCTGACTGGTAAGTCAGAGGTCCTGGGTTCGAAACTCGGTCTGGCCACATACTTTCGTTTCTCCTTCCGCTGATTCAAGAAGGGCAGTTGTCAGTTACTGGCGAAAGTCTGTGCACTTAGTACTGGTTAACCGCTTAGGAGGTCTGAGCCTACCCAGGAATAGTGTGGTTAGGTTAACTGACCGTCCCGATATGACCATAGCTGTTTACCGTGGACATAAAGCATCAAATCAATCAGTCAATCTAGAGATGGAAAAACACTGTCCTGTTGCTAAATAAATATGGTATGTGTATTGTATATGGGAAAATACAAACATGTATATTATGTGATGCGAACTAGCTGTTAAATTTCAGAGTGCATTTTGATTTTATCAGGCTGACTGGGTTTGTTTTGAAAACGTTCAGCATGATGGCGCAAGACAGGCTTACCTTTGTTTCCCATGACCTACTTGGACGTTCCTTTGATTTTTTGAAACGATACATTGATACGGAATACAACGCTAGATCCTATTTCATTCAAAAGGGTTCTGTTATTCATACGGAAATGCAGGTAAGAATGTAATACTGTAAATTTGGATAATTTTTTAAGGTAAAAAAGGGAACTATTTCAGGGGAGGCAATTCTGTTACATGCATTTTTGCTTCCCTTCTTAATAGGGGGCAACTTTTATAGGAAAAACTCGGCTCCTTTAAAAACTGGGCCCAGTTGTTCAAAGCATCATTAGCCTAACAAGCTTGTTAAAAGGTCAACTCGTTAAGTGTCTTATGACTTTATAACCAAACACACAGATATTTTTTGTTGAAAAATGTGAGAAGCTTTTGCAGTGCAAAGCTTCTCATATTTTTCAACAAAAAATACTGGTGTATTTGAGATATTTCGAAACATTTGAAATGTTAACTAACAAGGTTGTTAGTTTTGAACAACTAGGCCCAGATGTTTTTCTTTAAGAGTAACTCCATTTTGGAAGGGCTCCATTGTCCTTGGAAGCTAACGGGACATCACAAAAATTTTCTCCCTTTGAAAAAATTTTGAAATGACATGTAGGTGTATCCATGTACCTAAATACCTTTTGAATTTGTGATTACAATTATGTCTGATTGCACTGATATTGGCTATTCCCATTTGGAGATGATTGATTGCACTGGTAAAGGCTGTTACTAGATGGTGATAGTTTTATTTTTTGCTAAAACTTTGCTGTTGCAAATTACAATTATATTATTCCCATAATGTTTGGTTGAACTGATTAAGATTGTTCCCAGATAGAGGTAGTTTTATTTTGCTTAAACTTTGCAACTGCAAATTACAATTATATGAGTCCCATAATGGTTGATTGCACTGATTAAGGCTTTTCCCAGATGTAGGTTGTTTTACTTTGCTAAATCAAATACACAATTCCCATAATGTTTGATTGCACTGATTAAGGTTGTTCCCAGATGAAGGTAGTTTTATTTTGCTTAAACTTTGCAGTCGCAAAGTTACAAATATACAATTGTCATAATGGTTTATTGTACTGATTAAGACTGTTCCCAGATGCTATTTTGCTAAAACATTGCATGATTGCCATAATGGTTGATTGCACTGATAAAGACTGGCGGTTTCCAGACAGAGGTATTTTTTTTTTTTTTTTTTTGCTAAAACTTTGCATTAATTTTGCAAATTACAAATATCTGACTGCCATTATGGTGGATTGCACTGATAATGGCTTTTTAGCTCACCAGAGCCGAAGGCTCTGGGGGAGCTTATAGAATACATGTAGGCAGTTGTCTGTCATAAATTGTTCAAAAGACATGGTTGATATGGCAACTTATTATAGAAAAAAACACACAAAAAATGGGATTCATTGCTAAGCCGTTGTAGATATTCAGACCTCACATTTTCAAAAATATTCCTTGAGTGGTCTTCTATCAGCCCTATTTTTTTTCTGTACAATGCTTATTTTGATTGGTTGCCACTGCAACCAAAAGGATGAACAGCAAGATAGCCATTGAAACTTATTCTTTCTTTATTGCCATTAGGCAATCAGAATGTGGAAAATAGCTGCATGTATATATTTCGTTACCAACTCAACAGACTGTCAGACTGAGACTTTGAAGTTGTATATTTTGTATTAGGCTGTACAAATGTGACAGCAATTTTGAGTCTGTACAAATGTGAAAGCAATTTTTAGCTAGAGATCTCTTGTTTTTATCTAAAACAATCCAAAAAGTCTAGGTCTGTCATATAATAAGATGGATCTAGATTTTTGGGATTGTTTTAGAAGAGAAAAACGCTATGGGAATTTCACAAGACTAATTTAGACATTTGAGCCGCAACACGACAAAACCAACAAAGTGGTTATCCGCCTAGCGAAGACTCAGATCAGCCTGGGCATCTGCCCAGTCTGATGAGACTCTTTGCTAAGGGCTTAAAAGGTAGCTTAGGGTCTAAGCTACAGCCATGCAGACAGTGAAGACTCTGATGAGACTGGGCGGATGCCCAGGCTGATCTGAGTCTGTGCTGGGCCCACAACGCCTTTGTTGGTTTTGTCGTGTAGCGGCTCATTTAAGGTGATTCTAAAGATGGAGAAACTTCATTTTCCACAGGGTATGATCGATTCCGCCAATTTTCGCTTCCTGCAGAGACTGTACATCATATTTGGCTTCCGCCGAGACTGTCCACGATCTCTTGCTTTCTGCCGAGACTTCTGTACATGATAAATGGCTTCCTGCGGAGACTGTCCGCGTGATTCTGCTTCCTGCCGAGGCTCTCGGCAGGAAGCAGAGTCACGCGGACAGTCTCGGCTGGAAGCCATTTTTAGAGGACAGTAGTCTTGGCAGGAAGTAAGAGTTCGCGGACAGTCTCGGCTGAAGCCAAATATGACGGACAGTCTCTGCAGGAGTCGAAAATTGGCGGAATCGATTATACCCTGTGTTTTCTAGCCAAATAGATATGATAGTGATCATTATATCCTTATCAGGGAGGTACTGGAGGAAATGATGAAGATGAGGAATCTGGTCTGACATATTCTGCCTATATGTTACTGTGCATGGCTGAGTACAATAGCTTTCAGAGGAATATGACAGAGTCAGCAAGGAGAAAGAGGGATGTTGGGGTAAATGTTACATGAGCTACAACATGGGAAACCAACAAAGTGGCACACACACACTAGCAAGACTTTGATCAGACTGGGCTGTGTGCTTAAATGGTAGCTTATGGTCTAGCTGGCTCCATGCAAACAGCAAAGACTGATCAGACTATCAGACTGGGATGCCCAGTCTGATTTGAGTCTTCGCTTGGCGCTAGCGCCACTTTGTTGGTTTGTCATGTTATGTCTCATATGATATTAATCTAATAAGCACAGCTACACTAACAAATAACTTCCAGGTTTTTTCAGAACTGTCTAGGCTGACTAACTAAAACTGCAAAATTCCAAGCACAAATATATGAGCCGTGACACGAGAAAACCAACAATGTGGTTGTGCGCCCAGCGCAGACTCAGATCAGCCTGGGCATCCACCCAGTCTGATCAGACTCTTCGCTAAGCGCTTAAAAGGTAGCTAAGGGTCTAAGCTACCTCTATGCGGACAGCGAAGACTCTGATCAGACTGGGCGGATGCCCAGGCTGATCTAAGTCTGCGCTGGGCGCACAACCACATTGTTGGTTTTCTCGTGTCGCGGCTCATATCAGATACACTTGAAGAAACTGAGACTGCACGTTTAGAAATAACATGAACATATCTTAACACTTAAAGGGCCAAGAGCAAAAATATTAGTATTTCCAAACAGCTTAGATCCAGATGAGGCAGCTCATAATATGCCTCCTCATCTGGGTCTACACTGTTTGCCCTCTAGTCTATGAATTTCTTATTATAATGTAGCTAAGACATGATTTTTCGGCTTTACCCATATAACCTTACTATTGACCTACATTTTAAGTATTTCATTGGTCAATATAAATACACCCAGGATTTTGATGTAAGTAGATTACGTTCGCTTTCTCTTTCTACTTTTAGTTTCATTTGACCGTTGGCCTATAAACCGTGTTGTGATGAATCTAGATATTTCTGTCCAAATCACGTTTTGCCAAAGAACATTTTGCCTGTTATGTCGCTCAGGTAAAATATAAAACCAACAAAAGCACTTGACACAGAAATCGAAGACGAAACTAAGAAATCGTTGCAGGCTTAGTTGTTGATGTTGCGTTGGAACTGCGACACTTTTAAGGTTATAATGTGGGGCGGTCAGCCAACCAATCCTCATTGTTATGTGCAGCACAGACAGACCCCAATCAAAATTCAACAGCATTTCCGAAATCGAAACCCCAACACCAACGATAATTATGCATATCAACATGCCCATCCGTAAAACCTGATCAGCAATACGACATCTTACATGTACCTGACTCATACATATTTCAATACATTCTATTTAATCTAAGCGGATTATTTTTTTTAAAGATATATGTTGTTTTTAGAAAGTTTGCAGATGTAAATTTTGTCGTCTGATTTTTGGCACTTTAAGTGTTAAGCATTAGAATACCACCTTTTCTGGTTTGCAGAAGCACTCCTTTGCAGCTGTTGATGTCATTATATGAGCCGCGACGCGAGAAAACCAACAATGTGGTTGTGCGCCCAGCGCAGACTCAGATCAGCCGGGGCATCTGCTCAGTTTGACTAGACTCTTCTTTAAGTGCTCAAAGGGTAGCTAAGGGTTTAAGCTACCTTCATGCGGACAGCGAAGACTCTGATCAGACTGGGCGGATGCCCAGGCTGATCTGAGTCTGCGCTGGGCGCACGACCACATTGTTGGTTTTCTCATGTCGCGGCTCATATAAGTGATGTCATCATTATCAGTTCACTGTGATATCACTAACATGTAACCAGTGCAAGGGTATGCAGTGGGTATCAGTGTGTGGTATTGCCATGCATTTCACATACCATAAAAAATCTAAAAGTTGGGTCACCTCAAATTATTAATGTTATGGTCACAGAAATGGAACAGTTTGTGTTTCCAATACAGTAGCACATCCAAAAGGTGCAAATGTTAATGCAATGAAACAAATCTGTATGATCGCTGTTCTTGCATCTTTGAGTATGAGTCATGTGAGAAACTCATCGAAAATGCCTGGAAAATCTTAATAATTATCGTCGTTCATGGTGCCTTTTGTATGGTGACATCATTCCATGAAAAGCAGATTGGCTTTGAGGTTAACAAATGTGAAAACAAAAATGAGCCACGACACGAGAAAACCAACAATGTGGTCGAGCGTCCAGCGCAGACTCAGATCAGCCTGGGCATCCGCCCAGTCTGATCAGAGTCTTCGCTGTCCGCATGGAGGTAGCTGAGACCCTTAGCTACCCTTTAAGCGCTTACCAAAGAGTCTGATCAGACTGTCTGGATGCCCAGGCTGATCTGAGTCTGCATTGGTCGCACAACCACTTTGTTGGTTTTCTCGCGTTGCGGCTCAGATGCTTATTTCAGGGCTGTTACATAATGTCAGGTACCGTCAGGTACCATCGTGTAAATTCAAGAAGGGCTATAATGTCAGTTACTGCCAAAAGTATGTGCACTTAATAGTACTGGTTAACCACTTAGGAGGTCTAAGCCTGCCCAGAAATAGTGTGGTTAGGTTAACTGACTGTCCCGACATGACCTTAGCTGTTTACCGTTGAAGTTAAGCATCAAATCAACCAACCATCATGTAAACAAGTTCTGGCTGAACTTGCAAATAATTAAGTTTAAAATGGTGTCGGACTACCACGAGCATTCCATGATTAAAAACATGGATTTGGTTTCATTTGAACTTGGCCTCAAACAGCTATAATTATAAATAGGTATCTTATATAATGCAAGAATAACCTGTTTAATATAGCTTTTAATTTTCTCCCATTTTCAAGGATTCGGCTGAAATAATAAGTGAGGCTGTCACCTGGATGAAGAGGAAGACTAGCTCTTTGTCCAAGTCATTCCCGTTAGCTATTGTGGCATACGCTTTTGCAAGAGTTGGTGAATACAATGAAGCAAGAACTCTGCTGGCCAGAGGTGGAAATTTTGACTCAGGAATAAGTAAGTCTAATATTTTCGCATGCAAACTACTATGGGGTGTGGTTTTACTAAATTCCCTATTTATGGATATCCATTAATCAACTTTTGGATGTCCATAAAATGAATTATGAATATACAAAAATACAGCATATTATTGGATATCAATAATTCATTTTTATGGATATCAGTAAGTTGATTTATGGATATCTATAATTCCATTTTTTGATAATCAAAAATATGCTGCTTTTTGGAATATCCATAAAATGAATTATGAATATACAAAAGTACAGCATGATATTGGATATTAATAATTTATTTATGGATATCCATAAGTCAATTTATGGATATCTGTAATTCGATTTTGGATATCCAAAAATCTGCTGTATATTTTGGATATCCATAATTTGATCATTAAATTAAATTATGGATATCCATAATTCAGTTTTATGGATATCTTGAACTAGCAGATTTTTGATATCCTAAAATTGAATAATGGAGATCAATAATTTGATTTATGGATATCTATAATTAGCTTAATGGATACACATAATTATTATACGCCCGCTTTGAAAAAGTGGGGGGTATACTGGTTTACATCTGTCCATCCGTCCATCCCTACGTCCATCCCTCTGTCCGTCCTTCCATCCATCCCCTTTTAATCTAATTTTTCGTCCAAGATTTCACCACAACCATACAAGCTAGAATGGCCATATTTGGCATACAGATTGATGAGGATGTGTTGTATCGTGGGATTGAGAACCAGCCTTCTCCTGCTTATTCTTCCCTTTATTTGTCCGTTCTTCTTTATTTCCATACTTCGAATAATGAAATTTTTCGTCAAAGATCTCTCAACAACCATTCAAGCTAGAATGGTCATATTTGGCATACAGGTTGATGATGGTGTGTTGTATCGTGGGATTGGAAACCAGCCTCCTCCTGCTTATTCTTCTGTGTATTTGTCCAATTTTCTTACTTTCCATACTTTGAATAATGGAATTTTTTGTCAGAGATTTCTCCACAACCATACAAGCTAGAATGGTCATATTTGGCATACAGGTTGATGACGATGTGTTGTATCGTAGGATTGAGAACCAGCCTTCTTCTGCTTATTCTACCCTTTATTTGTCCGTTCTTCTTTATTTCCTTACTTTGAATAATGAAATTTTTTGTCAAAGATTTCTCAACAACCATTCAAGCTAGAGTGGTCATATTTGGCATGCAGGTTGATGACGGTGTGTTGTATCGTGGGATTGGAAACCAGCCTCCTCCTGCTTATTCTTTTGTGTATTTGTCCAATTTTCTTACTTTCCATACTTTGAATAATGATATTTTTCATCAAAGATTTCTCCACAACTGTGTAAGGTAGAGTTAATAGTCATATTTGGTTTGCAGGTTGATAACGATATGTTGTAATGTGGGATTGCAAACCAGCCTTCTCCTGCTTATTCTTCTCTGTATTTGTCTGATTTTCTTTCTTTCCATACTTTGAATAATGCAGTTTTTCGTCAGAAATTTTTGTGCAACCATGCAAGCTAGAGTAGTCGTATTTGGTATGTAGGTTAATAACAACTTATTGTAGTGTGGGACTGAGAACCAGCTGTCTCCCACATATGCATCCCTTTATTTGTCTGATTTTCATTCTCTCTTTACATTGAATACCCGGTAGTACAATTTTTTGTAAAAGATTTCACAGCAACTCTTCAAGGTAGAATGTTCATATTTGGTGTACAGATTGTAAAGGACTTATTGTATAGTGCGATTCAACCCGGCTGTATCTGGCATATTCTTCCATGTATTTGTTTTATTTTCTTTCTCTCTTTACATTGAATCATGCAATTTTTCGTAAAAGTTTTCACAGTAACCCTTCAAGGTAGAATGTTCATATTTGGTATACAGATTGATCACGACTTATTGTATTGTGGGATTGCAAACCAGCCATATCTGGCATATTCCTCCCTGTATTTATCTGATTTTCTTTCTCTCCATATTTTGAAGAATGACTTTTTTGTCAAAGGTTTCTAAGCAGCCATTGCAAGTTAGAAGAGGGATATTTTGTTTGCAGGTTGATGATAACTGTTGTATTGTGGGATCGAGAACCAGCCTTCTCCTGTTTATTCTTCTTGATATTTTCTCTCCTTACTTAGAATAATGCAATTTTTCGCAACAAATTTCACAGCATCCTTTCAAGTTTGAATCTTCAAATTTGGTATACAGATTGATAAAGTTTTTTGTCTTACATGTATTTATTAATTTTTCTATCTGTCTTTGTGAAATCATTTTATTCCATATACATAGAAAGGGATTTATTGATATTCCGTATACATGTTGATAATGAGTTCTCTCTCTCTATACCTATAATGTAACGAATATAACAAAATTTGAATAAAGCTCTTAAGCAGGGGTATAGTCGGATTCTCCGACAGTTCTAGTTTAATTTATGGATATCCATAATTTGATTTATGGGTATCCATAATTCATTTTTGGATATTCATTTTTCATTTTTGGATATCGCAAAATAATATTGGATATCCATAAATTTATATGGATATCCAAAGATAGAATTATGGATAACCAAAAATCAAATTATGGATATCCAAAAATATTAATTATCTACAGATATCTATCATTTGATATTTGGATATCTACAATTAAATATTTGGATATCCTTAAATGGAATTTGGAATATCAAATATCAAGGCTGAGTCATGGATGTCTAAAAATTGATATATGGATATGTCTAAAAATTGATATATGGATATCCAAAAATTGAATTCTAAATGCATATCCAAAAATAAAATTATAGATATCCATAAATATTTCTTAGTATGGATATCCATATTTAGGTTTTGGGATATCCATGAATCAGCCTGAATATTTGATATCCAAAATTCGATTTAAGAATATCTAATAACTGAATAATGGATATCCAGTATTATATTATGATATCCAAAAATATGTATCAGATGTCCATGAATAGAATTATAGAAATCCAAAAATGAATTATGGATATCCAAAAATAGGGAATAAATAGTAAAATGACACCCCATAAACTACAGCTATTATATTCCTTTCTTATAACCTGTATGATCTACACCTAAAAAATCTGAAAAGCGGAAATAATTCATTGATACATGATAATTCAGGAATGGCTTTTACATTTAAAATACAGGACCCAGTTGTTCAAAACTTATGACGTCATTAGCTAACGTTTTTTTGTTAAAATTTCAAACATTAATATCTCAAATATTCCAATATTTTTTGTTGAAAAAATGTGAGGAGCTTTTGCACTGCAAAAGCTTCTCATATTTTATCAACAAAACATATCAATGTACTTGGTAATAACGTCATATAACATTTAATGAGTTGGCCTCTTAACAAGTTCATTTGGCTAACAATGCTTTGAACAACTCGGCCCAGATATTTCCAGTCAATACTGCAACTAGACCCTGTGTTTCAGAAATTTACTCATGTTTTAATAATTCCCATGTTCCTTAATATAAGGTAAATTCCATATGTAGAAAACCCTGTGATCTTGAGTTCTATGGATTGTGGCATCATCATATAACATGGAATTAAACAACTTGCGAATAATTATTTGTTTGAAAAAATCTGGGCCCAGTTGTTCAAAAACAAACAGTATTGTTAGTTAGCATTTCGTTGATATTTCAAATTAATGTTGATATCTCAAAATTTTATGCCAACATTTTTTGTTGAAAATATATGAGAGGCTTTTGCAATGCAAAAGCTTCTCACATATTAACGAGCTCATTAGGCTAACGATGCTTTGAACAACTGGGCCCTGAAGTTTCTGGAGAAAGAATTTCAGCCTGTAACATTGTTAAAAAATTTGCTGATACTAATGACATCATAGATCTCTTACCGAAGCAGCTAAGAGTACAATTATTGAAGTCAAAGTGACGTCATCGAGAAGTCATTTTGCCAAGGCACTAAGCACTTCAGTTGATAATTCCATAGTTGCCATGGTAACAGATCTATGATGTCATTTGCTCCTATCAGATAATAAGTGAGATGCTACCTGAAACACATACAATTGAAAAGTGTGATTTTCTCAAACCTATAATTCATTCTCAAATAATCTAATTCTCTGTTAATATATTTCAAGAAAAACGGCTTAATTCTGTCATTGCAGAACCAAGGTGCCCTCGTTACTTGATGCGTAGGTATTGTCCAGAAGAGCAGACGGGATCTGCATCCACCTGTACTCCTGACAGCTGTCAGAATGGACAAGTCTGTTGTGAATCATGCGGTAGAATGGAATGCACAAATCCGGAGCAGGGAGTTGGTAATACTGTAAACAGATTGTCTAATACAGTCAAACCTGCTTATGTGGTCACCTCCATTAAGGGGCCACCTGCCTTTAGCAGCCAACTTTTTGGATCCCTTGGAAGGGAATACAGTGCAAATGAACCTGTATTAAGGGGTCACCTGTCTTAAGCAGCCAATTTTTCTGCTTCCCTTGGGTGACCCCTTAAGACAGGTTTGACTGTATTTGCAATTGTTTTATTTTTAATAAAATTTCCAAATGGATGGGGTATATAGGTTTCGTCTTTCCGTCTGTTCATCTGCCATCCATCTATCCGTCCATTTACATTTGCATTAAAGTTTTGCATTTGGTTTATATTCTTTGCTCATAGTTTCAATATTCCAGAGCTCTAGATAAGAGTATTTGATGATAATTGAGAGATAATTTTCATATTTCTCATTGAAACCATATGTTGTGATCCCTCATCTGAACTGTCTCGTTGAGACGGTTCAGATGAGGGGTCACAGCATATTTTTTTATGCAGAATTAACAAAAATTATCCTGTATTATCACCAAATACTCCCTTTTATCTAGAGCTCATATATTCTTTGATGGAACCCTTTGATATGTGACTAGGTATACTCCTATGTACATGCAGAACAGTTGGCATTATCCGGATGCTGCTGCTGACCTAAGGTGAAGGTCACAGACTTTAACTTTTGCATTAAAGATTTGTGTAAATCCTAGCTTACATTTCCAATATCCTTTGACAGAACCTTTTGATATATGACTAGGTTTACTTCTAGGTTCTTACAGATCAGCTGACATCATCTGGATGCTGCTGCTGAGCAAGGGCATGGACAAAGACAATATATAATTTACAAAAAAGTTTTGTGTTAAGTTGGTACTCTTTTTTGATATATTTGTAGTATACTTTGATGGAACCTTCTGATTGGTTACAAGGCTTACTTCTGTGTTTATACCTTGTATTAAGATTGATTTCATTAGGCAGTGGTTTCATAAGGCGGTTGTTTCATTCTGCAGCAGAGCTGGTCGGGGGTTTACGTGAGCCCATGCTCACTTGCTCTAGTTGTCTTTATCAGTGCAAAGAAGCATTATGAGAATTTCAAATTCAAAACTGTGCGTAATTTGCTTTTATGTTCATGGACACACTTTCAGGGGAAGCAACTTTGCCATTTTCTTTTTAGCTCGCCTGAACGAAAGTTCATGAAGAGCTATTGTTGTCACCCTGGCGTCCGCGTCCGCGTCCGGATTGGATGTTTTGGTTAAAGTTTTTCAAAGACCTATATCTCCTCAACCCATGAATGGATTCATTTGATACTTGCACTGTAGTTAGATATTGGTCCAAGGTTTAACAGGGTACCACCCCCACCCCATTCGGTGACCTTGATGTCAAGGTCATGGACTTAGAAAATTGGAAGTGTTTTTGTATTGGATGTTTTGGTTAAAGTTTTATAAAGCCCAATATCTCCTTAACCCATAGATGGATTCATTTGATACTTGCATTGTAGTTAGATATTGGTCCAAAGTTTTCCAAGGTACTACCCCCACCCCCCTCAGTGACCTTGATGTCAAGGTCATGGACTTAGAAAATTTATTGCTTGGATGTTTTGGTTAAAGTTTTTTAAAGACACATATCTCCTGGACCCATAAATGAATTCTTTTTATATTTGCACTGTACCTAGATTTTAGTCCAAAGTTTTACAGAGTACTACCCCAACCCCGCTCAGTGACCTTGATGTCGAGGTCAGGGACTTAGGAAATTTGATCTTTATTAAAGTTTTCTAATTGCGTACTGATTCATAATGCTTGACAGAGATTAAGTTTACACTTGAACTGATGTTAGACAATTTTTTGAGATTTTACAAAACACTATGAACTTACCCCTTTGGATGACCTTGAAGTCAAGGTCATCGACTTTGAATTTTGTCGTAAAGATTTTGGTTAAAGTTTTATATTTATGAAGACATAATTTCACAGTGCCACGATGGACTCAGTTGATACTTATACTTTGACTGATGTTAGATTGTTAGATAATGGTTCAAAGTTTTGATACATCCTAGCCCCCCCCCCCCCTCCCCCCCCCCCCCCCCCCCCCCCCCCACAACCTCCCACCGCCACCCCTTAGTTCTTTGAGCTCAAGCTCATGGACTTTGAAATTTCATGTGGATTTTTTTTTATTTTAATTTCATTTTAAACTTATTTCTGAGATAGCTTTTGTTTATAAATTTGTTGTCATTATGGACATGCTTGCCTGAAGTTTTATGCATAGCCATCCACACCACCATAGCGACTGTGTGATGGGCAAGCACCTATTCAGGCGAGCTATGCTGTCAGGCGACAGCTCTTGTTACCTCTCTTCTCAATGGGGGTCATCTATCCTCCGGAACCAAAATTGATGAGCCGTGACATGAGAAGACCCACAAAGTGGGCATCCACTCAGTCGGATCAGACTCTTTGCGAAGCACTTAAAGGGTAGCTAAGGGTCTAAGCTACCTCCATGTGGCCAGCAAAGACTCTGATCAGACTGGGCAGATGCCCAGGCTGATCTGAGTCTGCGCTGGGCCTCAAAACCACTTTGTTTTTTCATGGTGCGGCTCAAAATCTTTTCTTTAAAAGTATAGACCCTTTTGGAAGGGCTATGTCATCCAGGGACGTAAACAGAAGGTCTTGAAAGTTGTGTTCCTTCATAAAAATGCCAAAAAATGATTTGATGTTCCTTTAGACCTTACCATAATGACCCTAAAATCGGACAATTTTTGTTAAAAAATTCTTAGAAAGTGGATTTTACACACATTAATGCATCCAAACGAGCCGGGCTGCGTAGTGCAATCAGTAGGGCACCTGACTTATAAGTCAGAGGTCCTGGGTTCGAAACCCGGTATGGCCACATACTTTCATTTCTCCTTCTGCTGATTCAAGAAGGGCAGTAACTGTTGTCGGTATGTGCACTTAGTACTGGTTAACCGCTTAGGAGGTCTAAGTCTGCCCAGGAATAGTGTGGTTAGGTTAACTGACCGTCCGGACATGACCATAGCTGTTTACCGTGGACGTTAAGCACAAATCAATCAATCAATCAAATGCATCCAAATGATGCTTAGTGAATGGCGAATGTTGTAGACCCTGATCAAACTGCTCCTCAAGGAGCAGTTTCATCTGGTCTACAGTGTTTGTTCATACCTGTTTGTCGGAATATTTAGGGTCATTACGGTAATTCTTGAAAATAAGCATTTGCAAAAAATTTCCTGTTTTACAGTTATACAAGGGATGGTCGGGAAATACCCTGGTTTTCCACTGTATGCCATGCTTCCCTGGAATTGTAAATGAGATGGCGCCATAGTTCTGTCACCATAGCAACACTGTTGCACTTAGTACCTTGGCAGAATGATGTCTTGATCACTTAGACATCAGTATGATCTTTTGGTTGTTATGGTAACTGATATATGACTTCATTGGTTTCAGAGCATGGCAAACAGTGTATGCCATGCTCCATCAATTTTTCATTGACATTACAAACTGAAATTCTTTCAACAGAAACGTCAGATTTCCTTAAACAAATACTTATTCTCAAGTCATTTAATTTTGTGTTATTATAATACATGGTTAGCTTTGAACAACCGGGACCTGGCCCAGAGGTTATAAAACTTGAGTACATTCTCAAACTCAAAATAAAGCACACTGATTGACTGCTTCCGAGCACATGCTCGGAAGCAGCCAATCAGTGTACTTTATTTTGAGTTTGAGATTATTCTCAAGTTTTATAATCTCGAACCCTGATATATTTCTAATGCAGGGCCTAGTGATATAGAAGCTAAAGGTTATGCTCTCCTGGCTTACCTTTACTTGGACGATCACCAGAATCATGTTGACAAGATTAGAGACTTTGTCGCTTGGCTGATGGCACGGCGTGATTATGGAGGAAAATTCCATTCTAGCCAGGTAATGTTGTTATGCTCCCAACTTGGAAGAAGTTGAGGGGGCATATTGGTTTAGGCCTGACCCTCCTTCTGTCGTTCTGTCTTCATTATGCCCCTGCCATTAAAAATGGGGGGGCATATAGTATCACCGCTGTCCGTATGTACGAAATGGTTTCCGTTCAATATCTTTTGAAAGCATTGGTGTATTGAAATGTTCCTTGAGAAGTCCCCAATCAGCTTTATTAGATTTATGCAAACTGCAGACTTTGGCCGGTTGCCATGGCAATCGAAAAATTGAAAAAATATTAAAAAATCATCTCCTCAAACACTACGCGACAGATACAGTTCAAACTTTACAGAAGGGATTTTAGTACTAGTCTCTATAAAAGTACTGTTTCTCATGGCAGTTGCTCCAGTAGTTTTGTTTCTGTGGGAACTTTAAGTTGCCATTGACGTATAATAGGAAAGTTGAAAATTTTCATTTATAGCTATATCGCTGCAGATATTTGGACAAAACTTTAACAGAATTGTTTCTGGAGTAGTCCTCTAGCAACCGCATGAAATTTATGCAAATGGCACAATTTGGCTGGTTGCCATGGTAACCAAATGGTTAAAAACAGAAAAATCATCTACTCAGAAACTAATTTGCAGATAAAGCTGAAACTTTACTGAAAGGATCTTAGTAATAGCTTTTATTGAATTACTATTTTTTATGATTTTTGCCCATGTGGTTTGTTGCGATGGCAACTTTAAGTTTCCATGGACTTATAATGGGAAAAATGTAAATTAGCATTTATTTCTGTGTTACAGTAGATATTTTGACAAAAGCTTTAAAGAAATGTTCTCAAGAAGCAGACTTCAAAATTCTGTCATATTGTACAATTTGCCTTAGAGTTACTTACCCCTGAGTGCTGAGGGTGAATGGACTCAGGTGAGCTATAGGACCAGTGGTCCTCTGGTTTCATGTAGAACTCTAATTTTTGGTATACTATTAGCATTTGATGTGCTGATCATTCTGATGTTGGTTGCATTATGATGCATCCACTATTAACAGTTATTTCCCTTTCTCATCTGTATAAAACATAATTATGAGTGGTCTATTTGTCAAGAACAATAACTGCTGGGGCCTTGATATTTCATAGGTGGGTAGACCATAAAAAATAAGCAGACCCATATTTTTTTCTTTTCCATCTGCTATGTACTTACAGAATTATGCCACTCTTATGAAAAAATACATTAAAGTTTGTTCCCAAAATCATGGGAATATTGTTTGAGCTAGGATGCTTAAATTTGCCCTCAAGTCTTTAAATTTTCTGTGTACCTTATCATTGTAGCTCATGGGAAGAAACTTTTTTTTTCAATTTTGCAAAAGTATATACATGTATTTGTTTGCATGTTTGATGCTCTAATTTAAGGGTTAAAAGAAATCATGGCTCAGATTGCTATTCTTGAAGGCTTTTCATGCATTCATTGGATAAAAATGTTGAAAACAAAACAAAAATAACAATACTGTTTTCTACAGAGATATTTCTTATTGTTATTTCAATTAGTTTTAATAGTTTAATAGTGAATCCAGATAGGCTCAGTGGAATGAATCCATGGCTGCACCTCCCAGCATCAGAATTCTGACCATAAGGGCAGTGTCTGAGGCACTGTCAATTGTTGTAGGGCTGAGAGTACAATATTTCTTTGGTTATAAGATGGAGGTTTCCCTTCCAAAACAATTGCAAACATCCTGGGGCCCTATTTATAAAACGACAAGTGGTTGCTATGCTGTTGCTAAGGCTTAATTTCTATAAAGGAGATTTCCTACAACTACGAAATTTGCTCTGGAGGAACAGTCTGAAAAAGACTGTTACTCCAGAGCAAATTTCATAGTTGTAGGGAATCTCCTTCAAAGAAATTTAGCCTTAGCAACAGCATAGCAACACATTTTTTTCTTTAACAAATTGGGGTGGCACACTTTGATAGCTCCCAATAAACAGTGCTTAGGGCCACAGCTTACATCAAAGGATTGTCTTATCTAGGTGATTATGAGGGGATTATGCCAGTGACAAATTCCAAAAGTGGGGCCTAATATGGGGAAACTGATATTATCCTGTAGATGCATCTACTTTAAACAATTTAACAACAAGAACAAAAACTAATGACTTAAAAAAGGTAATTCATAATCAAGAAAAAAAAATATTATAATTTTCATTTTATCTATTTTTGATTTTATTTATTTTTTTTTTTTTTGTCTGATCCGAGATAATGGTTGTACAACTGTTTTCCTTTTTTTTTTTCTTTGATTTGTTTATGATTATTTTACGTTAAAGTAAATGCAAAAAAAAGTTTCACTGTCTGCTAAAAGCTAAACATATGAAAGTTTCTGGCATTATAAAAGATATAAAAATGACTTTTTGCTAGACATATGTAAAACAGTCATATAAAACTTGCAAACCAAACAAAGAGATAATTATTTTAATTTTATTTTCTAGATCTGATTTTATGTGATATTTTGTGAAAAATTATATAAACATGGACACATATATATGCCCAAAACTTGAAAAGGCGAAAATAAAGACAGAATGTGCATGCTGATTTCGAATACTCATTGATAACGTAACTTTCGTGTGAACAATATGTCACATCTATGTAGACCGTAATCAGGTTTTTTTTGGTTTTTGTTTGCTTTTTAGCTGTGCAGTCTGATTTGGCATAACTTGAATATTAACAGTAAATATTCAAATCAGCTGTCACATTGTGTAGATTGGTCATAGTCTTCAGTTTTGCTTTTTAGGAATCGTAGACTGTTTATGCAAACATGATTGACTGATTAGACTGCACATGCTGATCTAAGTCTTCTGTATGCGCGAACGTTGTAATTTATGAGTACCTATATTTGCATGGCATATTTTAGTAGCCCTTGGCATAAAAACAGGTTTTGAGCAGATTATGGCAGCACTGTTCAACACAGCTCTATGTGGGTCTTCAAAAACAGTCTGATCCAATTATCATCTGTTTATAACTATATTCTGTCTTTTCCCTTGACAATTGATTTCCCTTTATCTGGCCTCCTACCTGTACTTCAGTGAAAAGTCTTCTGGGATATTTTATCTCTGAGCAGCATGTTTCAATAAATGGTCATTAGGGTATTATGCAATCAAAAATGTGTCTTTAAGTCATTTTATAAATACGACCCCAGATTTATCTAATAAGTTGGAATTTGTTTTTCTGGGCTGTTTTGGATGGGAAAAACCACATTGTAGAGTGGAAGTTCTTATGACTGATATTCAAATTACCATAATGACACTAAATATTTGGACAGACAGGTCTGAGCAATCATTTTAGACCCAGATCAAACTGCTCCTCAAGGAGCAGTATGATCAGGCCCCGAGGTTATAAAACCTTTTTCGTGCTCAACTCAGCTGAGCATGAAATTTTCTCTGCTGATAAATATAAAAATGCCAACTAATGTTGGCATTTTCATATTCATAAGCAGATTTTCTCTGCTGATAAATATAAAAATGCCAACTAATGTTGGCATTTTCATATTCATAAGCAGAGAAAATTTCATACTCAGCCAAACTGAGCAAGAAAACAACCGTACTTATCAGTAATTTGCTATTTATTAGCAGGTAAAATTTCATGCTCAACTCAGCTGAGCATGAAAAAAGTTTTATAACCTCGGGCCCAGGGTCTACAACGTTTGCCATTCACTAAGCATCATTTGGATGCATTAACCTGTGTAAAATATACTTTCTAAGAGTTTTCATTCAATAATTATCGGATTTTCGGGTGTCCGAAATTTTAGGGTCATTACTGTAAAGGTATTTTTGGAGAGAGAAAATTTCATCTTATAGTCCAATTAAAAATGGAAAGGTTTCATGGCGCTATGTGGGCTGTTTGGCAACATTGTATTTTAGAACATACCTGGTAATGGCAACATAAAGCGTAAAAATTGATGTTCAGTCAGAATATAAATCCCATCATTTGAACATGGATATTGCTCCATTCATCCACAGACTCAAACATTTATAATTCTTGCACTGTTAACATCTTAAGTTAATGAATACATGTTGTATCATGTATTTTCAGGATACTGTCGTTGCTTTGGAAGCATTATCTGAATATGCCCGCAAGTATAAGGATGAGGCTGTAGCTGACTTTACTGTATCTATAGATATGCCTTCAGTCAGTATTCCAGTAAACAAGGACAATTATGAGATACATCAGAAAACGGAGGTTAGTATTTATCTATGTTATTGCTTTACAGCTCCTTAAGCCTAATGAGGATAGGAATCGGAGAATACAACTTATGCTATTTCTTTGGTTTTAAGATTATTTTTTTTCCTTCCAAATCCAAAAAAAATCTATACTGAAGGACTTTAGAAACGCACCATTTTACATCCTCTGTTACTTCCACGTGGCTGATTTGATGATTTCTTTCTTAATCATGTTATATGTTCACACGCAATGAACTTATAATTGATTGCCATAAATTGGCTTTGCTCATGCTGTTTATTCTGACGTTGCCATGACGTTAGTGTTTTTCAACAATATGCATCTTGCAGATGGGAGTTTAATTCGATTTGAAAAAAAACAACTTTAGCTTGTAGCCAGATGTCTTAACTAATGGGAAAACACAAAAAGTTTTGGAAATTAACGTTTATTTACACTCCCAGTCGCAGCGTTGCTTTGCTGACGTCAGCCAAAAATTTTCAAACAGTGATTACAGGTTCATGGCGTTCCATAATGACACGATTCTTTTGTTTCCTATGCAACACGTTCAGGACTATCTAATGAGACTAAAAGATTTCGATTATTCATGTTCCTTAGGTTATAAACGGCCAATTACGTTAAAAAGTAAAGACGTGACGTAGACGAAATGAACGTTGCCAGAGGCCGAAAACTTTATGATTTGATTTTGTCTTGCCTACTGCATTTGAAAACTGATATTGGTTTGAAAACTTTTTTTTGCTCGTAATGTAAGGTATTGTTACTCTGTGATTTTTTAAATTGGGGTTGTCTCAGAATTCTCGCGATATCTCGGCAACCATAAGTCTCATCTTTTTGATTTTTTTTATTGAATGAAAGCCAACCTACAGCACTTTTAATTCTGTTTTCACAGAATGAAAATGTTTGGCCTGTAACAAGATATTGCCATTTTAGTAAGTGGTGCGTTTCTAAAGTCTCTCAGTATAGATCCATCTTAAAAGAGGGCTCTAGATTTTGGGACTGTATTAGAAGGCAAAAATCCATCTCATATCTGGGTTTCATAAGACTGATTTAGATATTTGGAGGTATTCTAAAGACAGTAAACCAGTCTTACAGCCAAATAAATGTGGTGGCAGGAGGGACATACAGTCAGGCACAAAAAAAGACTCTATTATTGATAGCGACAGACACTTAGAAATGGATCAGATATTGGATGATAATTTCTGGGTGCAGCTATGAATGGCTTTCGGTGTATCAGAATCATCTGAGCCAAAAAAAAAAAAAAAAAATCTGTGATTGGGTTATGAGACAAGGATTTTTCCCTTCCAAAACATCCCCAAAATTCTAGATCTGCCTTATAAGGTAGATCTAGATTTTTGGGATTGTTTTGAAACAGAAAACCGATATCAAATAGCAACATTACACAAAACTCTTCATATATTTTTTAGGTCATTTTGAAACCCCATATAATAAGTAAATACTGTATGTTGTATTAATTAAACACTAAATCATTATTTAATTGATGAAATGAGCCATGACACAAGAAAACCAACAGTGTGGTTGTGCGTCCAGCGCAGACTCAGATCAGCCTGGGCATCCACCCAGTCTGATCAGAGTCTTCACTGTCCGCAGTGAGGTAGCTCAATCCCTTAGCTACTTTTTAAGCACTTAGCGAAGAGTCTGACCAGACTCAGGGTGGATGCCCAGGCTGATCTGAGTCTGCACAGGGTGCACAACCACACTGTTGGTTTTCTCGTGTCGCGGCTCAAATATTTTGTTCATTTAATGTCATATCCTCTTACTGATACATATATTTTTATGAAGATATTAAAAGCACTGTATTATTTTCTTAAAACACTGTATAGAGCAATGCCGTGACATCACAGAACAGGTATTGATCAAGCGATATCTATATTTGTGTGTATCAGTGCGGGGTTGTAAGTCCGTAACTTTAATGGGGACAAATAATCAAAATCCATAATATACGCATTTAGCAGCTGAAATGATTGAAATTATGTCAAATGATGAAAAAATGTGTAATAAAAATTCTGTGCATCAGTTTGTTAGTTATTTTTCTGGATAAATGCCGAGATATTTACGATTATATTCAAGTACCTTGCAAAAACTATTGCTGAATTTCGTAAAATAACTTATTTTGGCATATCAGAAATCATATACGCGTAAAAGAAATCACAGACAGAGTATATAAATTAACAGAAAAATCAGTTTGGCAAAGATTTTACTTTAAGTCACAGCTATATTATGGGATAAAACAATTAAAGCAACAATATCTGTTTTCTATTAAAATCATCTCTCAGTATCCCCTCCCCTCCCCTCCCCCCAGGGACGTCACCAGAATATGGTCTATATGTCACCGTATCGCCTTTATATGTATTTCAGCTGGACATAAGCTGGGCGGATGTTAAGGCCTCAGGAGAATTAGGAGAATTAAATGTCAAGGTTCAAGGAAATGCTGGCACAGCCTTTGTCCAGGTGAGTATATATAAATACCAGTATCTAATAAAAATGACTGAAGTTTGTTGTGATCTTTCTAAACACATCCAGACACTGTTACAGTATAAAGGGCTAGATTCTCCGCACTTTTCGCGCAGAAGTCATGATGCCATGACAGGCTTGAGTCATTGTAAGGTCCATTAAGCTTATGCTTATATAGTGATTACTCTGAAAGGACATTTCTCTTGTTGAATGATCAGTTAGATAAGTAGGGAATGATGTGTCCCTTTAAATTCAAGTGCTTCAGATGTGCTCTATCATTCTATACATACATTTCCGTACCTTGTTTTCTCTGAAAGGACATTTGTCCTGTTGTGAATTATGGTGAGCTGAGTAGGGACTGATGTGTCTCTTTATGTCCAAGTGTCTCGAATAGATATGTACCATATCTATTCTGTTATATGAGCTGCAACATGACAAAACCAACAAAGTGGTATGTGCACCCAGTGAAGACTCAGATCAGCCTGGACATCCTCAGGTATAGAAATTCTGTGAGTTGTTTTGGTTAAAACTTCCTGAAGGTTTATTATAAGATTCAAAGTGCTTTGGTGGAAATAGTTTAAATTCTGCTTGGACTGGTGACAGATATTGCTTCAGATATTTACTTTTTACCAGCACCACCTTTCTAATTGACCTTGAAGATCAGGGTCTATTCTTAGAACTTTGTGATTGTGATGGGAAAGCACCTGTTCAGGCAAGCTATGCTGTCTGGTGACAATTCTTGTATTGTTAACACCAACCTCCTCTCTCCCCTTTTCAAAATACACCAACCAGAATGCAGTACAACACTTCTCATGCCAAGGATTGATTTGTGTCTATTTCAGCTTGTTGCTCGGTACAACAGCCTGAACAACCAATCAGCAGCAGTCAGAGTTATCCTTGACAAACCTGAAGCAAAGGAAGACAACACTTCATTAACACACATCAAGACATGCCTCCAGCTTACTCCCCCTACAGAGTAAGTGAAATTAAAATTGGCAACTTGAATGAAAATTCATTCTACAGGTAAACCTCGTCATAGTGCGTATGTCAGGATGCATAAATCCTGACTGCACTATAGATGAGGCGGGTAGTAGGGCCAGTGGACACAGTCAAACATAGTAGACCCTGATCTGATGCTGCATTTTGCAGCATCAGATCAAGGTCTACTCTGTTTCTGAAAGAAAAATGGGCAATTCTCTTTAAAAGAAGATAGACAAAAAAAAAAAAAAATAAACAAAAAATAAAAAAAACTAAACAGGACAGTACTTAACACTTTAAGCACCAGTGATGAAAATAGCAGAATTTGCAAACAGCATAAATCCTGATGAGGCCTCTCATGATGAGCCACCTCATCTAGATCTGCACTGTTTGCCCTCTAGTTTTTATACGCCCGTTTTGAAAAAACGGACGTATTATGGCATGGCGCTGTCCGTCTGTTTGTCTGTCCGTCCGTCCGTCCGTCAACATTCTTGTGCGAACCATATCTCAGAAACCGTTTGAGATATGTTCATGAAATTTTGTAGGCATACATATTAGGATGGGGCAAAGTGTCGCGTATAGTAATGGTTGCTCCCCTTTTCTTAGTTTCAAAGTTATGCCCCTTTGATTATTTTTTACCCTACTAGTCTTGTGCACGCCATAACTAGATAACCATTTGGGATATCATGATGAAACTTCATAGCAATGTGTATGAGGGTCTGATGATGTGTCGCGTATAACAATGGTTGCTCTCCCCTTCTTCGTTTTGGAGTTGCATCCCTTTGATTAGATTTTTAGTGTATTTATGTGTATACTAATCTTGTGCATTCAATAACTAAGTAACCATTTGGTATATCTTGATGAAACTTTATAGCAATGTGCATGATCACAAGACGGTGTGTCACATATAAGAATGGTTGTTCCCCCTTACTTAATTTTGGAGTAACCTCCCTTTGATTAGTTTTTAGGCTAACCCATTCCCCCATAACTCCTTAACCCTTTGGAATATTTCAATGAAACTTTGTAGGAATGTGTATAATAATGAGGTAATGTATCATGCGCATGAACCACAACTCTGGCTTACTTCCTGAATTATCTGCCCTTGCATCAATTTCCGTTTTACTCTGTATCTCCTTAACCTTTGGAAATATTTTAACAAAACTTTATGGTGATGTGTATATTGTCAAGGGAAAGTATTGCGACTAAGAGTTTATGAATTATCTCCCTTGTTTGACTTTGGCATTTCACAACTTCTGAGCTGCTTCACCCTGGAAACTGATTTTTGGTGTACAAATAGTATTTGATGTGTTGTTTTGATAACATTGCAGTCATTAATTACAGAGTTGTTTCCCCTGTTTTGTCTGCCTGTCCATCCTTCTATAAACAATCTTGTTCATTCTGTAACTCCTTCATGACACTGAAACGGGCGTATTTTGCGCCGCTTGCGAAGCTCTTGTTGAATTTTTAATATGATATGGCTTGGATGAAACATATATTGAAATTTTGCCAACACACATTTTCTCGTCTGCTTTTTTGGTGCTTAAAGGGGTAAATGACTAATGGACTTATCCAGGCTATTAGGATGGAAGAATCCACTAGCTATAAATTGGTTAAATTGAGCCACGTCTGTGACTTCCAACAATGTGGCAATTTTGCCATGTGCTACTCAGATCATCCTTCTCAGTTATACACAGTAATCAGAGACCTCACTGATGGCTCTATGGCTTGGACCCATTCCAAAGTTGGCTGATGTGACAAGCAAAGGCTCTGATCAGACTGCACATAAGTGAGTCATTCACCCCTTTAAGCACCAAAAAGCAGACCACATAAGTGCAGTCTGATCAGAGCCTTTGCTTGTCACCAATGTCACATTGTTGGAAATCACATGATGAGGCTCAATTTACAACCACAGAAGAAAAAACAATTAACAGTTTCATAAAACAATTAACAGTTTCATGGGAAGCTTGATTTCTGGAGTTTCTTTTCAGTGCCAGTCCTGAAGAAATTGGTGATATGATCCTTCTTGAAATAGGTCTTCAGTCCGGCATGAAATTTTCAGAGGCCAAAGTGGACTTAGATCTTTTAAAAATAGAAGGGGTCACAAAAGTGGAATCAGAGGAAGGAAAAGTTGTCATATACTTCCAGGTATGACCATCTACAGTCAACTCTCGATATCTCAAAGTCAAATTTCAGCCCAAACTACTGATATTTCAAAGTGAATTTTCTGGTACCAGAAAATTCACTTTGAAATATCAGTAGTTTGAGATATAACGGGAGATGAAATGTAAATAAAAATTGGAAATATATTCTTTGATATGAGAAGATATTTTGAGATATTAATGTTTGAGATATCGGGAGTTGTCTGTAGTTTCATTTTAAGGACAAACTAAAACAGCATTCAGTACAGACCTTGATATGACTGCTGTTTTGGCTCAGTTGATCTACACTCTTTGTAAACATATTTGAGCAGTCTTTACAGTGTTTTATCATATGACGTCGCATCTGAGAGCGTAATAAAGCCATGCATTAAAAACGGGAATCCACTAGTGGATTAAATATGCAAATTACGTCGTAACGTTAGGCGTTAACGGCCATGCAAACGTCTCATTTCCTAAAGGCGAAATTGTGACGTTTTAGTGCAAAATTTGCTAATAAAATGCGATTTTAGTGTCATATGATAAACAGAATCTTGCATTCGTGCTCATGTATTATTGAATTTATTAAACTCGTTGGGAAAAACGATAAGATGCTCGGCATAGCCTCGCATCTTATCTTTTCCCCAACTCGTTTAATAAATTCAATAATACATGAGCACTCATGTAAGATCCTCTATTACACTGAGTGTCACTTCATCTGCATCTTTTTGATGCATTACTGCATCACATGGTATAATCGATTCCGCTAATTTTCGCTTCCTGCAGAGACTATACATCATATCTGGCTTCCGCCGAGACTGTCCGCGAACTCTTGCTTCCTGCCGAGACTTCTGTACATGATAAATGGCTTTCTGCAGAGACTGTCCGCGTGATTCTGTTTCCTGCCGAGCCTCTCGGCAGGAAGCAGAGTCAAGCGGACAGTCTCAGCAGGAAGCCATTTTTCGAGGACAGTAGTCTCTGCAGGAAGCAAGAGTTCGTGGACAGTCTCGGCAGAAGCCAAATATGGCGGACAGTCTCTGCAGGAAGCGAAAATTGGTGGAATCGATTATTCCCTGTGCTGCATTAAAATTTCAAATTTTTCAATAAGTCAGGGTTTGGTTGTTAGTCTATCTTACATGCAGCAAAACAAAATTCTATTAAATGCTCTTATGTATGTAACTCAACGTCTGATTGGATGTTAATGTCAAAAATTTGCGACAGTATATCCTGCGATATACAGTCGGAAACCCAACGTCATGATGTAATGTGACTTTGCATTGGCTGATGTCTGATTTTACGTCGCGGAAAGGGTTTGCGTTGGGTGCAAAGTAGCAAACTTTTGAAGGTGAAAATGTGAAAAGTGCATTAGAATGGAGATAACTGTACTGAAAATTGTCATTTGGGGAGGTAAATCGTTGGTTTTATGGTCAGAAATTTCGTTTTACAGCAAATTTACAATTTTGAGTACAGTTATCCCCTTATTAGAACATTTTCATACAAATTATACAATGAAAATTCTAAAAAACTAGACACCCAAAATAATTCCCGTAATTGACTTAAAATTGGAACATTTCAGTTTTGCAATACAGTACATGTCCAAAAAATGCAGATGGAATGGCAAACAGTGAAGACCCCGATCTGACTGTTCCTCAGGAGCAGCCTGTTATGGGTCTGCACTGTTTTCTCTGACCAATCTGTCTTAATATTTACATTTGAGCCGCGACACGAGAAAACCAACAATGTGGTCGTGCGCCCAATGCAGACTCAGATCAGCCTGGGCATCCGACAATTTTGACCAGACTCTTTGTTAAGTTCTCAAAGGGTAGCTAAGGGTCTAAGCTACCTCCATGCGGACAGCGAAGACTCTGATCAGACTGGGCAGATGCCCAGGCTGATCTGAGTCTGCGCTGGCCGCACAACCACATTGTTGGTTTTGTCGTGTCGCGGCTCATTTAGATTTTATGCTGTATACTGTACTTCTTTTGTTATAAGAAAGAATTTTCTCTTCCACTCTTTGATTCAAGAATTTTGGGGTGTTTTGAAAAAGAAACCTCTATCTATTAGCTGGATTTCATACAACTGATTTTTAGCTCAGCTGAGCCGAAGGCTCTGGGGGAGCTTTAAGTATAGACAGGCTCCGTCATATGTCGTCCGTCGTCTTCCGTCCACACTTTCAAACGACTTCTCCTCTGAAACCACTGGGCCAGTTGTAACCAAATTTCATATGTAGCCTCCTGGGGTTGGGGGAACATTAAGTTGTTAAAAAGGTCCTGGTCACATGACCAACATGACCGCCATGCCCATATATGGTAAAAACCTATAAAAATCTTCTTCCCCAGAACCAATAGGCTGATGGCCTTGAAACTTGGTATGTAGCATCGTGTACGTGAGGACTACCAAGAATACAGATTATGACCTTGGGTTGACCTTGACCTTTTTACGGTAAGGTCAAATTTGCTTCCTTGTGCTTTTATATGGCAAAATGCTAGAACATAAGATATCTTGGAAACTGTTGAAGATTTTGGGCTTAAAATTGATATCTACAGTCATCTTAATGAGTACAATGAAGATTTATGAGTACAAGAGGTCAAGGTCATTCTTTGACCTTTGACCTCGAACTCTCATATTTTGACAATTTCAAACAATCTCCTCAAAAGCCAGTGGGCCAATTGAAACCAAATTTCAGATAGAGCCTCCAGGGGTTGAGGGAACAAACATTTATTCAAACGGTCTAGGTCACATGACCAACATGGCCGCCACGCCCATATATGGCAAAAACCTTTAAAAATCTTCTTCTGCAGAACCAATTGACCGATGGCCTTGAAACTTGGTATGTATAGCATTGGGTACTCAAATAATATCAAGATTGTTTAGATTATGACCTTGGTTGACCTTGACATTTTTTTACGACAAGGTCATATATGGGAAAATGCTAGAACTTTGGATTTCTTGGAAAGTTTCGAAGATTAAGGCCTAAAAATTGGTATGAGCAGTCATCTTAATGAGTACATGAAGATTTTTGACTACAAGACATCAAGATCATTCTCTGACCTTTGACCTAGAACTCTCATATTTTGACAATTTCAAACAATCTCCTCAAAAACCTTTGGGCGAATTGTAAACAAATTTCATATAGAGTCTCCAGGGGTTGAGGGAATGAAAATTTGTTCAAACAGTCCAGGTCACATGGCCACCATGCTCATATATTGTAAAAACCTTTAAAAATCTTCTTCTCCAGAACCAATTGACCAATGGCCTTGAAACTTGGTATGTAGCATTGGGTACTCCAGTACTATCAAGATTGTTCAAAATGATGACCTTGGGTTGACCTTGACCATTTTACGGCAAGGTCAAATATGAGAAACTGCTAGAACATAAGATTTCATGGAAAGTTTTGAAGATTTAGGCCTAAAAATTGGTAAATACATTCATCTTAATGAGTACATGAAGATTCATGAGTACAAGAGGTCAAGATCATTCATTACCTTTGACCCTAAATTCTCATAGTTTTACAATTTCAAACTTCTTCTTAAAAGCCACGGAGCAAATTGTAACCAAAATTTATATAGAGCCTTCAGGGGTTGAGGAACAAAAATATATTCAAATGGTCTGGATCACATGATCAACATGGCGGCTTTGCCCATATATGGTAAAAAGCTTTAAAAATCCTCTTCCCCAGAACCAATTGACTGATGGCCTTGACACTTGGTATATAGCATTGGGTACTGCAGTTCTATCAAGATTGTTCAAATTATGACCTTGGGTTGACCTTGTCCTTTTTTACGGCAAGGTGAAATATGGGGAAAAGCTAGAACATATGATTTCATGGGAAGTTTTGAAGATTTTGGCCTAGAAATCGGTATATTCAATCGTCTTACTGAGGTCATGAGGAATTATGAGTACATGAGGTCAAGGTCATTCTTTGACCTTTGACCCAGATATCTCATATTTTGACATTTTCAAACATTTCCTCAAAAGCCAAAGGGCCAACTGAAAACACATTTCATATAGATCCTCCAGGGGTTGATTGAACAAAAATATGTTCAAACGGTCCAGGTCACATGACCAACATGGCCATACACATTTATGGTATAAACCTTTAATATTTTTCTTCTCCAGAACCAATACACCAATGGCCTTGAAACTTGGTAGGTAGCATGGATTACTAGAGTACTACCATGACTGTTCAAGTGATGATCTTGGGTTAACCTTGACCTTTTTGGGGGGCATGGTCAAATATAGGAAAATGCTAGAAAATAAGATTTCATGGAAAGTTTTGAAGAGTTTGGGATAAAAAATGGTATATATGGTTGTCTTAATGATTACATGAAGATTTATGAGTACAAGAAGTCATGGTCAATCTTTGACTTTTGACCCAAGACTCATATTTTGGCTATTTCAGACATAAGAAAAAACGTATTTGCCAATTGTTCAGGTGAGTGATTCAGGGCCTCATGGCCCTCTTGTTAGCTCACCTGAGCCGAAGTCTCACAGGTGAGCTTATAGTATAGGCAGGCATCCGTTGTCCGTCCATTGTCCGTCCGTCGTCCGTCCGTCCGTTGTCCGTCTGTCAATATTTTCAAACGACATCTCCTCTGAAACTACAAGGCCCATTGTTACCAAATTTCATATATAGCATCTATAGGCAAGGGGAACCAATAATACTGGTTTTTATCCAAATCGCTTCAAAACTTTGGTTGCTATGGCAACTTAAAGTTTCCATTGACTTGTATGGGAAAAATTGAAAATTTGCATTTATTGCTATGTCACTGCAGGTATTTTAACAAAACTTTTACAGAAATGTTCCTTGAGTATTCTTCTATCAACCACATGAACTTTATGTAAATTGCACAATTTGGCTGGTTGCCATGGCAACCGAATGGTTAAAAAATAGAAAAAATATTCAAAAATCATCTCCTCAGAAACTATGCAACCAATAAAGCTCAAACTTCACAGAAAGGATCTTAGTACTAGCTTCTATAAAAGTACGTTTTTTTATGGCAATTGCTCTAGCAGTTTGGTTGCTATGGGAACTGAAAGTTGCCAATGACTTATAATGGCAAAATGGAAAATTTGCATTTATTGCTATGTCACTGCAGATATTTTGACAAAACTTTTACAGAAATGTTCCTTGAGTATTCCTCTATCAACCACATGAACTTTATGTAAATTGCACAATTTGGCTGGTTGCCATGGCAACCGAATGGTTAAAAAATAGAAAAAATATTAAAAAATCATCTTCTCAGAAACTGTGCAACCAATAAAGCTCAAACTTCACAGAAAGGATCTTAGTACTAGCTTCTATAAAAGTACTGTTTTTCTTGGCAATTGCTCTAGCAGTTTGGTTGCTATGGGAACTGAAAGTTGCCATTGACTTATAATGGCAAAATGGAAAATTTGCATTTATTGCTATGTCACTGCAGATATTTGACAAAACTTTTACAGAAATGTTCCTTGAGTATTCCTCTATCAATCTATCATGAACTTTATGTAAATTGCACAATTTGGCTGGTTGCCATTGCAACCGAATGGTTAAAAATAGAAAAATATTAAAAAATCATCTTCGCAGAAACTGTATGGCCCAATAAAGCTCAAACTTTACAGAAAGAACCTAAGTACTAGCCTCTATAGAATTATTGTTTATCATGGCAATTGCTCCAGCAGTTTGGTTGCTATGGCAACAAAGAGTTTCCATTGACTTATAATGAGGAAAATGGAAATTGGCAATTTTTGCTGTCTAACTGCAGTTATTTAAATTTTTTTCTACAGAAATGTTTCTTGAGTAGTCCTCTACGATTCATATGAATTTTCTCCAAATTGCTGAATTTGATTGGTTGCCATGGCAAAATATAGTGTAAATTTCAAAAAAAAAAAAAAATGTTCTGCTCAGAAGCCATATAGGGGATGAAGCTGATATTGTGCAAACATGTTGATGACAGTAGTTTCTACATAAATTTTATTCTTTTTCTTCCAATCCCATAAGAACTTTGGTTGCTATGGCGACTTATAGTTTCCATTGACTCATAATGGGAAAAGTGAAGCCATGAGGGGGATGAAGCTGATACTTAGCATACATATTAATAATTTTAACCTCTACCTAAAGTATGTTTTATATTATCATTGCCCATGTGAATTTGTTGCTATGGCAACTTAAAGTTTCCATAGACTTATAATGAGGAAAGTGGACATTTGCTATTTATTTCTGTGTTACTGCAGATATTTTGACAAAAATTCACAGAAATGTTCCTGGAGTAGTCCTCTACCAGCCATATGAATTTTTTCCAATTACCCGATTTTGATTGGTTGCCATTGCAGCTGAAAGGCCAAATTTTCACTTTTTTTTTTTTGCCAAAGATCTGAGAAGCCATTAATGGGGGATAAAGCTTATTTTTTTTGCATAAATGTTTGTGATATTATCCTCTACATAAATGGTGTTTTTTTATTGCCGTTGTGCATGGTGTTTTGTTGCTGTAACCTCAGTGCCTCAGTGCTCAGGTGAGCAATATAGGGCCATTGGCCCTCTGGTTATATTTGGGGTACTTGGTAGAGAGATAAACCCCTTTTCACTGCTGCATACAGGGTGATTTCAAGACGCATTTCTGCGCTGAACTCAGTAATTGAATCATGAACCATGAAAGATTATTATATTACTCTTATGTCTCCCCCACTCTGGGTGTAATTATCAGCAGCTGCATATAATTAGTCAGGACACCTGAAAGATCCTCTATAAGTACTGCACTGCCCATGCATTAGAAAACTATTTCACTCTGCATATATACTGAAAGGATTTAAAAACTTCCACTTTTTATTGCTGGCTGCTGATCTGTTCACTCATGACAGTGTTGAATATTTAACGACAAAATGCTTGAAACTTATCAAATTTAAGATTACGCAGTTTATTTGTATCATTTACTTAAATGACGTCAGTAAAAGAGCGTTACGTCACTGAAATGCATAAGGCGATGCCGGCGTTATCTTCTGCAACACTCTTTTCGACCATTTCTTACTGTCTTAATATTGTGACGTCATCCACGTTGATTTGCAGATATCACTGCGGATGATGCTTTCGTGCAAAGCCTATTACGGAGACGGCGTCGACGTTACTTAACGTCATGACCTCTGGTTTTTTATCTCAGCTACGTGCTTTTCTGACGGTCTTTTGAGCTTCCTGTAAACAGTGCACGTCGTCTGAGATTGTAAATTGCCGTAATTAACGCATACAATTGTACCGCGACGTCACTTTTTGAAATTTCATCATTTATCTGGCCCAAAACTCTGCGCCTGTTTGCGATATATAGGCGCGGTAGGCTAAATAAAGCCACAGACCGAGTTCAAACTTTTAAAATTCAATATGATATTGTAAGAGAAATGTTTTTTCAGAAAACTGTATACATGAAGCTATTCATCCTTATGTAAACGGTGCTAAAAACACGAGAAGCACGTGCTTGTTCCTGACCGATTCGGTTGAACGATTTCAGATTCGGTATACTGATATATTCAGGTATAAGAGAATATATATGCTGTAAAATTTCGGTGAACGTAGCTGCATTCTTTTTTGAGATATTCAAAATTAATGGGTGGAAGTTTTTAAATCCTTTCAGTATATTTGGATTGCAAGGAAGAACAAAAATGATAAAAGCAATAGTTAATAAAATTTGATTTCTTTGACACAAACAGCGGAAATTATAAAACGCATGACTTGACCTTTGAGCTAGCAACATGTTTCTTGCACATGACATATCATCTTGTAATGACCATTATTCAATATATGCCAAATAATTCTGAAATCCCACCTTGCAGGACAAACTTATAATAAGGCTGGACACTAAATGTTTTCATACACAAAGTTTATAAGTGCAGTATGACCTTGACCTTTAGGCTAGTTGTTTGTCACGATGATCATTTATGCCATATAATTTTTGATACCACCATGCAGGATAATGTTATGGGTAGGGCACAAACATGTTTAACTGAAATCCTGTATGCCCAAAGTTTAAGTGTAGATTGTGACCTTGACCTTTGAGCTAGCGACATTGTCCTTGCACATGACACATCGACTTGTCTTGATAATTGTTATGGCAAGTAATTTTGAAAGCTCATAATGCAGTACATACGCTCGTAGTAATGGGCTGGTGACAACCACACTTAAAAGCCTATGCACAGAGTTTACATGTCCAGTGTAACCTTGATCTTCAAGCAAACAACATGGTTCTTGCGCGCGTCTTGTCATGATGATCATTCATGCCAAGCAATTTTGGGATCCCACCATGCAGGACATAGTTACGGACCGGACACGAACATGTTACATCATGTTTATGCACAAAGTTTAAGTGTATACTGTGACCTTGACCTCTGAGCTAGCGACATGGCTCTTACACGTGACACCCCGTCTTGTTATGATGATCATTTGTGCCAAATACATGTAAGTTTAAGATTCCACTATGCAGGTCAAAGTTACGGATTGAACAAGATTCTGGTAACACAAACACACAGACACATGCACGCACCCACACATACAGGGTAACTCTAAATGCCCTTCCGCCATTTCATGGTGGGGGGCATAAAACAATGTGACATAAATTGTAGAAACTGAAATGATTATTGGACCAGTCCAACAGTTCAGAGCACACACACTCACAAAATGTTCCGTCTATATGTAGAGTCTCAGTTTTATTTCAATCTGAAATATAAAAGTATTATAATGCCTCCTTTCGAGGGTCTGAAAGTGGAAGAGTTTGGATTGCTTTTCAGCATTTATGTAAACTTGTGAAAACGTACACATGGGGGTTATTCTTAAGAGTAAATGCCTAGGGATGCACAAGTCTGAAAACAAATTATTATGAAAAGTCATTTAAGTTTAACTGTCACATTTTGTGGCAAATTGTAGGTCGATTTGCATTATGTTGTTTCATCAAATCATCTAATTATATGCAGCTGCTGATAATTATACCCAGAGTGGGGGAGAGATAAGAGTAATATAATAATCTTTCATGGTTCATAATTCAATTACTGAGTTCAGCGCAGAAATGCGTCTTGAAATCACCCTGTATGCAGCAGTGTTTTTATAATGAATATGATAATAATGTGTGTTTGTTCATGTTGCAGTTTGAAGCTGGGAACAAGTATATAAAGCACTGTGTTATCGTCCCTGTTGAACAGGAGTTTGAAGTTCGTGACCGTGCCATGGCAAAAGTTGAAGTGTACGATTACTACAAACCAGGTAAATACAAGAATATCATGTTAGTTTCTGTTGATATCAAGTTTATCATGCAACACCAGAAACAGCATAGGAAGGGCGAAAAGATGCAGGTGGAATAGCAAACAGTGTAGGCCCTGATCAGACTGCTCATTTATTCTTAAGAGCAGTCTGATCTGGGCCTGCCCTGTTTGCTAAGGCCTATCTGTCCCAAAACAAAGAACTTTTACGGTAATAGTGGGATAGCTTTTTGTCCTGCCTGCAGTAGCAGAATGCTAAACTGAGAGGCATTAATTAAAGGTATCTCGTAATATCCTCAAACTCTTTTATATCTCACAAAATAATAAATGGCAATTAAAACAAAAAAAAAAGAATAAAATGTGGTGTTTATTGAAAATTTTTAAAATTTGGTCACATTTTTCCAGTGGGCAAATATACACAGAAACATATCAGTGTCAATGCAACATTATGGCAATCCAGTAGTATGCACAATAAGTATTCTTCCCTCAATTCAAAAACTTCAAACGTAGGTTTGATTTTCAATACCAGGTTTCAACTTTGGTTGTCTTATGTGGCAACTGTTCATGAAAAAATTCAAATGACATTTACTCTGAAACTATAGGCAGCCAATTTTAATCAAATTTGATATTTAGCATTCATATGGTGAAGGTAAAAAAAAATACCAGTAGCTAAAATGGTCATGATTTGAAATTCAAGATGGCTGTCATGCCCATATATGGTAAGAAACCATTTAAACATCTTCTCCAGAACCACTGGACAGACTTGGCTGATATTTTGCAGGAAGCATATGGGGCACCTCCCTATATAAAACAGCTAAAATTATGCCAGTCAGATCGTAAACAGATCTTGAGTGGGTGGAGTAATTTGGGAAAAGTCATTGCTGTAAGACTTTTCCCTTTTCATAGTTTACATCAGTATTGCCAATCAGTTTTTAAACTGAGTTATCAACTTTGAATGACTTCAAGCTGCTTGTCCTGACCGTGATTGTGAACAACATGTTTTAACTGATTTAAAAACTGTACACAAGAACCTCCCAGCATGAATGTTTTAAGGTTCTTCACAGTGCAACTATGCCAGTATTGGCCATGCACTTAATTGGTTAAAGTAGATGTATCAGGGGAGCAATACAGGATCATCATGGTCCTCTTGCTTTACATCATGTTTTATTCTGATTCACAGAAACAAAGGTGGAGCGATTCTATTCAGCTGAGCCATGTTCGATAGATTGTGGATACCCAACGACAACAGGACCAACCATTGGGGCAAGCAGTGTATATGTCAGTGGTCTCCTCTTGGTTGTGGCACTCATGGCTGCACTTGGAGTGGTGTTGAAGAGGGAATAAAACAGTTAATGGATGGACTGGCTGCACTGTATTTTTTATATGTTTGATTTTGAAGAATAATTTCAGAAATTAAAATATTACAGGATTTTGGAAGGCAATCCTGTTTTTGAAAGAAGTTGACTTTAATGATTTACATTTAAGGAAAATGTACATTACCATTGTAGCACACTGTTCTTAACCCTAACTAAAAATTTGGCTATCAGAATTTTAAGATTCCCTCATTTTTTCCATCCAATTTAAATTTTATGTTTTTGGTGTGAAAGATCAGACTGGTTCTACTTTAATCAAGGTCTTTATATAGTGTTGAACATCTAGGCAATTTCTTGTAAAGCACCATGTCAGTCATTTGAGCCATGACACGAGAAAACCAACAAATTGGTTGCTCGCCCAGGGCAGACTCAGATCAGCCTGGGCAGTCGCCCAGTCTGATCAGAGTCTTTGCTAAGTGCTAAAAGGGTAGCTAAGGATCTAAGCTACCTCCATGCGGACAGCGAAGACTTTGATCAGATTGGGAGAATGTCCAGGCTAATCTGAGTCTGCGCTGGGCGCACAACCACTCTTTTGGCTTTTTCGTGTCATGGCTCATTTAAATGATGACAATGGACCAATCTGCTTTGGGGTGTTTCAGGTGTAGTTGGCGGCAGATTCCACAAAAGTATATAAAAATAGAAACTTCTTTACATGGTTTATCTTGATCAAGACAAGTTGTTCAAGTGGTAGAATTTGCTTTTGCTGTATAAAGTAAAGTTTTTCACCCCTTTTGTTAGTAAATGAGAAGAGCAAAAATGACAAATGTACAAACAGAGTTCCAGATAAAGTGGGGTTTTACACATAATATCTGGTGTAATTTCCCTTATTTCTCAACAAAACCATAAATTGTGACCCCTCAGCAGAACCGTCTCAGTGAGACAGTTCTAATGAAGGGTCACAACATTATGGTATGAAGAGAAAAATGGAGAATTATCCCTGTTACCCCTTCCTATCTGGAGAACTGAACATATATGTGTAGTTATTTTTTTTTCTATATTACTCACTTATTGTCATCAGATGTAGTTTGTTTATACAATGTATATAGGGGAGAGTCGGGTAACTTTGGACAGGCGGGTAAATTCGGACATATTGCAAACAGTGAAAATCCAGATGAGACGGCTCATAATGAGATGGCTCATAATGAGCTGTCTCATCAGGATTTTCTCTGTCTGGCCAGTTAATTTTTGTTTTAGTTCCAAACAACTGACATATAAAGGAAACAATGTCAGTGTCTGAAATTACCCGCTGTCCGAAGTTACCTGACTCTCCCCTACCTTGTAGAGTTTCAAATTTGTTATGTTCAGTGCTTGAATAGAGAACTCATGAAATCAGCCAGAAATCCCTTTGCCTAAGGTTGACTGAAAATTCTTTATTTGAAAAAAAAAGAAAATAATAAATAAACAAAATGACAAGCAGTCCTTTGACAATTAGACCAAATATCCCTGTCAATAAATCCATCTAGAAAATGCCAGTATACTTACTGTTTTTCGTAAAATGGGGAAATGTACTTGTAACATTGTGACAGTAAAAAGAATAAAAGAGCATATTCTTTAGTTTTAATCAATATTAATAATCATGTCTGATATTGCTAAAAAACATTTCTAGTGTTATAGGCCTACATATAATCAAAAACAAAATATATCATTGCTAGGAAATATTTCTAGCGATGTTGGCCTATGTTTATTCAAAAAAAGAGAACCAGAATCACAGTAAAAGTAAAAATACAAAAGTGGGGCAGTGTCAAAATTTATTCACAGTATTTAAGATTCTGTACAACTATTGGTTCAGAGACGTCTATTTAGTGTAAATATTTGGCAGTTGGTCTAAAACAGGTACAGGAAACATACAGTGAACTCTCAGCATCTCAGTCAAAATTCATCTAAAACTACTGATACCTCAAAATAATTTTTTTGGTCCCAGAAAATTTACTTTGAGGTACCAATAGTTTGAAACCTTTGATATCTCAAAGTAAATTTTCTTGTCCAAGTAGTTTGAGATAACAGGAGTTGAAATGTAAAGAAAAATAGGAAATGTGTTCAAACTGTATTCTTTGACATTAAGATGGCACTTTGAGATATCATTGTTGGAGTTAGTGAGATCCTGTACTTATAAAAACCGCTGCAATTTTCAGGGACATGTAAGCAACAAAAAATGCAATTCTCTAATAAACTGCAGTGTGTTTCTTTTATTGCTTTGCAGTAAACTGCGAAAGGCTGCATAATAAGGCATATATGAGATTAATTGATGAATCTGGTTCTATTTATATCATGTGTTTGTCAAAAGCATGTAGAAATGGATATACATTTGACAGAAAAACTGCACAGTAATTTGCCATGTAATACATTTGACAATAGCAATCAAATATCAAACAGAATTTTGAAAGTGAAATTCCAGAATTACTCAGTCTTAAAGAACTGAACCATTTTTTATAGACTATGCAGAAAATACAAATTATCAGTGTTTTCTTACCATCATTATGAACATTAAATTTTGTAATCGGGAAGACAAGGTCAATCTTTCATCTGAAGAGGACTATTCAGAAGCTGTGCAGTTATTCTGTAGATAAAGAATACTCATATGTCATTCTAACTTTGTAGTTGAGAAATCCTGACTTTTAATATTAAATTTTGCTTTGATTTACTATTTTGAAATCCTGCTTTGGTCTGCTTGTAAATAGTGCGCTTAATCAGAGACATTTATGTATACATGTAATTGTATTTTCTTCTATCCCATAATATTCCATATGTACAGAACCTCAGATAAGGAGAGTATAAGTCATGAATAAGAATGAAAAATATGTTTAAGATGACTTGGCATGCTTTCAGGGGAAGGAAATGTACCTTTTTGCCTCCCCTTTTCAGTAGGGGTCAACTCATAAAAGAAATGACTTGCTCCTCTAGGAACACATTCTGGCTATTTGGCTGTAAGAACAGACATTTTGCAAGGGATTCATCATGCAAGGAAGCAAACTGGAAGTCACAGAAGTTGTCTTACTTTGTAAAAGTGGTGGCAAAAACTGTGGTATATCCATTCACCCTGAGGCATGTCATTTAGACTCTACAGGCATGCTAAAAACATATGCTGTAGCACCTCATCTGAATTTTCTCAATGAGGAAATTCTGATGTAGGGCTGGGACGGGTAGAGATTTTGTACCCGGGTACCTGAATCCCTATTACCCGCGGGTACCCGTTACCATAGCATTTTAGCATGTTCACAGTTGGAAAATTTATTTTAGATTAAATAATAACTAAGGCCTTTGTCATGTGCACATGTGTGTATGGTTAGGGTGTGAAAATGTAGAAATCTTCCTGTTATAATATGCGAAAATGGTCTGGCAATATGTAATTGAATTTATACAAGACATGGAGTCATTCTAAACATTGCTCTAGTTGCTTGAAATTCTATTAAATTAGAATAATTATACATTCTATAATAGACGCAATATGCATTTGGGTAACAGGTAGTAGATATGTACCCGGGTAATTGCTCTACCCGACCCGAACATGGATACCTGGGTACTTGTCCCAGCCCAAGTTGATAAAACATGTGATATCATGGAGAAAAAAAAGAATGCTTTCCTTCCCTGAAGTTCTTGCATTATATTTTTTGTTGTATATCACACCAGCAGGTTTCTGGTAGCAGTGATTTGATGTTTGTCAAAAGGCATTTTTTTCCAGTGATCTTTTAATTGTAATGTACATTTAAATTTTGTCAAAAAAATAACACTTTTTAGGGTAACTTAAATGGTAAATGCCAAGGGTACTTACTAAGTTTAAATATATAGGGTACTTTCTTATTTCAAATACATATAATAGGGTACCTGTATGGAACGCCATGGCTGTCTCATTAGATCGCTCTTCATGATGATCTGTTGTGTATTATTATGTACTGTTCAATTCCCATCATACCTTGTAAACCCAATTCATGTAATGGCATATTACTATTATGTGCTGGTACTTGCCATCATGCTTTCTTAAACTACTCTTATTTCCTGTTTGTAAAGCATTATATTATTGCTTTCTTGTATGCTGTCTTTGTGCAGCACGGTCCTGTTATGATCATCTAAATTGCTGTTTTTTTTCTAAATAAAACATTTAAGTCATTCTTGGTTACTATTCTTTTGAGTCATATCATATTATGTGGATGTACAAAGCTGTCTTGTCGTGACATCATTTTATAATGTCAAATAACACGCTGTCTTATTCATTGAAAATATGTAATGTTCACTTTTATCATAACTTAGCAACTTCCAATATGTATTGATCTAGCAGAAGGCTGTCTTAATCGAAATGCAATAATCTTTGCTGTCTTTCGTCATGTCTTTTCTAGGCAGCATTCTGTGCTGATACAGAAGGATGCTGCCTTATTTGAATTACGCCCTCTATGATCAATTGCCTCCTATCCTTCTGACGTCGCATCATCTGCTTTGATCTAGAATTCCGCCTTGTTTAAAATATGTCTTTTATGTTAAGTTTTCATCATATGTGATTAACTCTTTATCGTATTCTTTAATAATTCATCCTGACTTTATATATAAAAAGCAGTTATTCTGGTTTCACGCTCACTTTTGTCTGTTTAGCTCATATCATTATACCTGACATCCTGTCTTTATACTTGTCGTTATGATGTTTAGTATAATTGTAAATGCCGGTCCCATATCCGGTTGTCCGGTACTACTAAATACCACGAGACACCACTATATAGGTGTGGGGTTTAGTGGTGTGAATGAGTGGGTAGGTAGGGTAGACGAATGGGCTGGGTTGTTTGGGATGGGTAGAGTGTATGTTGGGAGTTGTTTTGGGGATAAAAATGGGTATGGTAGAAAAGGGTAGGGTAAGGAAATGTATGGGTAGTGAGAGGGGTAATAATAGGTGTGAGGAAGGGGTGGTGAGTGAGTGAGTAGACTTCGGTAGGATATGTGAATGAGTTTGGATGGCGTTGTGCATAGAACAGTTAGTGGCGGGAATAGGGATCTGGATGGAGCTGGGTTCGGGCGGGTAAACATTAGGAGTAAGGGTTTGGTAGTGGTGGTTATAGACTTGGAGGGTGTGGTAAGTAGGGTAGGGAATGTGAAGAGGTTTGGATTGCATGGTGGGGAAAGAGTAGGTGGTGACATTGGGATAAGGGTGGAGCCGGGAGCATGCTCGTAAAATTGTGTAGTGTAGGATAAGATATGGTATAAGAGGGCTTGGGTTGGACGGCCGTAAACGGGGTGGGGTAGAGTAGGTAAGGTAGGGTATGTGAAGGAGTTTGGATTGCATGGTATAGCGAGGAACAAATGGTGGAGTGGAGATCTAGGTAGGGCTAGGGGCATTTGGGCATGGTAATGTAGGGTAAGATGGGTTAAAGGAAGAGGACTAGGTTGGATAGGGATGGATGAGGGTTGGTTGTGGAAGGTAATGGTAGTGTAGGGTAGCTGGAAGCATTGGGTTGAATAGGTGTGGGTGTAGGTATAGGCGTTACCATAATGGATAGTGGAATAGAGAAGGGTAGTGGTAAGGAAAGAGGTTGGGATATTGGTGCGTATAGAGGAGGTAGGCGTCAGGATGGGACTTGGTTTGGGTATTGTTGGGTGTAGGTAGGGTAGAGAAAAATGGAGTAGAGCATAGCAGATCATGGGAGGGGAGGGAATGGTATGTGGGGGTGGTTAGATGGGGCTGGGTCTTGTGAAGTGCCTCTTTATAATTTCAATCACTGTTTTACTTAACGGGTTCGAATTTAATTAGCATTTTCACTTTTGACTTTGGGTAGGTGGGTATGGTGAGAATGGTTTGGTGGAAAGTGGTGAGTTAGGGTAGGGAAAAGTAGGCTAGGGACGAGGTAGGGTAGGGTCCTGGGAGAGGGTTCGGGGCAGATATGGTGCTAGAGGTAAAGTATTCTATTCATATTTGTACTGCCAACCGCCACGCAACACCACGCCCCACCCCACAAACACAAGACTTGACAAGAGAACATGTCAAACTAACAAGACATACCAGTTTTTGACAAGGCATAATGAAAATGTACAACACATAACAATAAGCGGACAAGACAACATATCCAACTGACAAGACAGTGTGTCATTTTGACAAGAGATGGTGAAAATGAACAGCATATAGTAGCGACTGAACAAGGCAGCGTGTCAAGCTCACAAGACATAATGAAAATGAACAGTACATAATAGCGAATGAAGATGACAGCATGCAAACCTGACAGGACATAATGGTTTTCAGACATGACATAATGGTTTTCTGACAAGATAAAAGGAAAAATGAACTACATGTAATAACGAGTGAAGAAGACAGCATGTAAAGCTGACGTATAAAGATTTTCAGACAATACATAATGAAAATGAACAACATATTATAACGAGTGAAGAAGACAGCATGTCAAACTGACAAGGCATAATGATTTTCAGACAAGACATAATGAAAATGAACAACATATAATGATGAGTGAAGAAGACAGCAGGTTAAACCGAGATGATATAATGGCTTTTAGACAAGACAAAATGAAAATAAACAGCATATAATAATGAGTGACAAAGACAGCATGTCCAACTGACAAAACATAATGTAACTGAACAGCATATAATGCTTGTCCATATTACATAATGACATGCCCGAATATAAGACAGTTGTGGCGTTCCATATACCTGTATGCGAGTAAAAATCATAGGCAGGTACATATCAAAAGATGTGCCTTATAATTGTAATCTTCTTGTGGTATATTTTGAAAAAAAATCATATTGTTTTATCAATTTACTAAAAGAATAGAACTTTGTCTGCAGGAACAGAATCTGTCTGCTAGGGTATACAAGGCCAAGTACTTATTTCATGCTCAAATTAAATATGATAGTTTTTTTTCTCCTACATACTTGAAGCTATGTAAGCATATATTTTTTTTTTCAACAGGAAAATTTCCAGTTTTTAATACCAGTGGAATGGAAAACCATTTTATGATAAGCGTCTTTTGTAGTTACTTTTAAATTACTACTTAAGGTTTTGATTGTATTATAATGGCTACAGTACTTAAAACATTCCATGTATTTATTACCATAAATTACTACTAGTTTTTCCAGGTTTAATGATATTAGATCAAAGACAGCTTATTAATGTTATTTGCTTTCTCTGGTAGTGATTATCAATTTTGAGTTAGCTTTCAAAGAAAATCATTGCTTTTGCTATGTACCATATTCAGTGATAAGACAGGGGTTTTTCCCTTCCAAAACAGCACCATTTATCCAGATTCATCTTAAAACAAAGCAAAATCTAGATCCAGCTTACAAAGTTGATGTAGATTATTGCATAAGTTCGGAAGAGAAAAGCCCCTTCTCATAGCAGACATACGAAGGCTGGTTTACATATTTGAGCTGCGACAGACACACACACAAAAACAAAGTAATTGGCATGTGCACCATGCCAAGACTCAGATCAACCTGGGCATATGCCCAGTTAGATTTAAGTCTTCCCTATGCACTGAAAGGGTAGCTAAGTGTCTAAGCTTCCTCTATGGGGACAGCAACGACTCTGATCAGACTGGGCGGATGCCCAGGCTGATCTGAGTCTTTGCTGGGCGCACATGCCACTTTACCATGGCTCGATCATTTATGGTCATTCTGGATGGGGAAAAAATGTCTTAAAACAGAATTATTATGCTAGATTACTTTAGAATCTCCACCTTTTTTCATGACATAGATCATTTAATGCTCAGCACAGTTATGTTTTTTTTTTACAATTTTTGAGTACTTAACACAGCCTGACTCGTTATAGTGATTAGTATGTAGTGAATTTCAAAACTGAGCAAAATTTTGAATATATAGCCAAAATTTCTAACTGACCATTTTGTATTCGTCAGAATAACAAAATATAAGGACACCATTGCGTAGCTGTTACTGAAAACTGGCATTGCACTACACAATGGGAAAATCCATATTGCATCACCAAAATTTCTAACCATACCAAAACTTTTCATTCTTAATGAAGCTGCAGTGATTATATAAGAATGTTGTACATTTTTCTTCTAACCTATATAAAATGTAGCTGTTATGTTTAATTTTCTGTATACCTTGACTTTTACATGGAATAATGAGCTAACAAATGTTTAAAACCCAATTCTACGTTTCACATTTAGAAATAAGTGATGCCATGCATAACTTTGGATTTTAGCTGGACAATACAACTCGTATGACTATGTTTAATGTTGAACATGTTTGAAAGTAAAACCACGTCAAACATTGAAAAATGGTCAGATGGCAATTTTGTGCGGTATAGGTATGAAAAAGATTTATTGTAATACTTGAAATATTGGGACAGATGGGAGTTGCAAACAGTGTGGACCCTGACCAGACTGCTCCGATCAGGGTCTACACTGTTTGCCATGTAGCTGAGACATTTTGGCAAATTTAATAGCCAGTTCCATTTGTTCAAATTTGAAGACCATTTTTACTGTATACATTAAATTTTGTCCCAATATGTAGGGTAATTATGGTATTTCAGTCTTTAACTTTAAGGTGCATGGGTACACCTTCATGTTTTCTGCCAGTTGTAGAAAGGGACACAACTTTTGTGACTTCCTGTTTGTTTTCATGAATGACATAACCCTTCCAAAATATTGTCTACCCTTAAACGGAAGAATTTGTTCCTAGGGGAACAATTATTTTTCTTTGAGACTTGACCCCTCTTGAAGAGGAAGGCAAAACTGACAATGGAAGAGTTGATTTCCGTGAAAGTGTACCCATTCACCTTAAGATTTATCTTCTTCTATATGATTTAGTTTTGGACCAATAAAAATTCTATCATATATTGTTTTGACTTTCATTTTGCTCCCATTTAAGGACTGCACATAAAAGCTGTCCATGCTTTATCTGGTTCAGAAGATGAGCAGAAATCTACATGAGGCCCTGAAAGACCCACTTATGTGAAGGGTCAAAGGTCAGTCTAGAGTCATCAGTTGAACAAACATAAACTCCAAATGCTGTATACACTGTGCCAAGTTTTAATGTCATGAATCATTTGGGTCTAGAGAAAAGATTTTTGAAAGATTTCTTCCATATATTGCTATGGTGCTGATTTTGGTAAAGTGACCTCAATAATTAAGCCACCCGACCCGCTGTCTCCATATGAAGCTGCTTCAGTTGAACTAATTGCTTCAATCCGCTGAGTGGCTTTGAAGATCGATGTCTGAAGTTATTGAAATATGAGTGACCTTCGTGAAAGTTCAGAGAAAACGTTGACCTCTTGTACTCAAAAATCTTCATTTACTGTATAATCACTGTATACTACTTGTAAGTATTACCAGTCTTAGTCATTTCACCCATAGTCTTTATGCGCCTGCTGGATGTGTTGCCCTCTGGACGTTCCTTATCCCAGTATTGTCTTGAAGTGCATATTCTGAGGAATTGAATGGAATTTCGAGTCCTGCAAATCAGTCTAAATTTTTGATAAGACAACATGGGTCAAAAGTCTAAATAATAGTCATGCGAATAATGCCAATCCATTTCTAGACCATAGCTTTCAGTTTATTTGATACTATGGGGCATTTGAAAAAAATAATTTAAGGTTATGCAGGGATGCACAGTTATGACAAATATTTACAATATTTATGATCCAGCCTATCTCATGCTTGATTATGTTCCTACAGTCATAACAGTCCAATTTTGCCAAAAGCCGGATTCCATGGCCATAGGATCTGTTTTAGGCGATACAGAGCTGAAGCCGTACACAGTGAAGCCGTATCTCCTTATCCCAAGCTACTTTTGACATGCTGGACACAGACAAACTGTAGCATTGTAAAAGGACTGAGCTGGCTTTATATTTTTCCTTATGTTCAAGATCACACTTAAGCCTTGTTCACACGACAAAAGTTTCTTTGACAAAGAAAGTTTGCCAAACATTTTGCGTTCAGGCGATCCATGTTTTAAGAAACATAAACTTTGTTCTCCAGGGGTTTAGGAGATACAGGCTAGAACAGACAAAGTTCATGGATAGACAAACGGATGGACAGCTTGACAAACAGATGAACACCACAATATAATATTTCCTGCTGTTGATTTTTACATTTGTACAAAATTTTAAATCAAGATTTTATTTTAGCTTCAAAGTTAGAGCAGTGACCTATGTAGAGAGCAGACATGATATCACTAAGAAATATACAAATGGACATATTTCCGTCAAAACTTGAAGTAGGGGCTGTGGTTCTTTTTCTCTTCTGCTCTTTATTTGCGTGAACTTTCATGAAGAAATCTTAAACACTTTAAAAGATGTGGAGCGGAAACGAAGCTAATATGAAATAACTGTATGAAAAATACAAAGGGACAGGATCCGTCAAAACTGAAAGAAGGGTTATGATCCTTTTTTCTCTGCATATTGTCTGACAGTGCTTTATATTTGTGCAAACTTTCTTAAACACTTTAAAAGATATAGAGCGGACACGAAAATTATATCAAATTAAGATACGAAAAATACAAAGGGGCATGATTCTGTCAAAACCGAAAGTAGGGTTATGGATCTTTTTCTCTCGACATCGTCTGATAGCTATTGCTGTATGACCTTTCATGAAGAACTCTTTTAAGCTTTAAGAGATATGGAGCGGACAAGAAGCTTATATTGAATAATTTCGAGTCAAAAAATACAAAGACCATAATTTCATCAAATCTTAATGTCGGGTTATGGTTCTTTATCTTTTTCCGTAGTCTGATAGTGCTTTAGTGTTGTACAAACTTTCATAAAAAAATCTTAAACGGTTTCAAAGATATGGAGCAGACACGAAACTTATATGACATTACTTTACGAAAAATACAAAGGGACATAATTCCGACAAAACTGAATGTAGGGTTATGGTTCTTTTTTCTGCACATTGCCTGATCTGTTAAGGGATTAAGGGAATATAGAGCAGACACGAAAAGTTAATGTACGGACAGACGGACGGATGGACAAGTAACGGACGGAGAAAAATTCCACGATATTAAATGTCTCAAAGCGGGCTTATGAAAATTGGGACGGCTACAATTATCAACGTTTGTTTCCTTGAAATAGAACAGTTTGATTTTACAATCTGAAAAGCTCAGATGGAAGGGCAAACAGTGTAGGTCCTTATCAGGGCAGTCAGATCAGGGTTTGCACCGAATGGTCAGTCCTACCTGTCCCAATACTTATAAGTTTTGGAGAAATTGGAAGTAGAGAAGGTAAAACTCGCTTTACTTGCATTCTACCATTGCAGGTAAAATAGCCTCAGGTAACACTTTACTATCAATGGTAAAACGTGCTCAACTAGGAATCTACCATCGATAGTAAAACAGCCATATCTGGCATTTTACCATGCAAGGTAAACTCAGTAGTATTGGGTTTCTACCATGATAGGTACTGTGTGTTTAGGAAGCAATTTATTACACATTTGAGCGGCGACGCGACAAAACAAACAAAATGGCATGTGCGCCTAGCTAAGATTCAGATCAGCCTTGGCATCCACCTAATCTGATCAGAGTCCTCGCTATCTGCATGGAGCTAATGTAGATCCTTAGCTACCCTTTAAGCGCACAGAGAAGACTCTGATCAGACTGGGCGGATGCCCAGTCTGATCTGAGACTTGGCTGAGACTTGGCTGTGTGCACATGTCACTTTGTTGGTTTTGTCGTCTCGCGGCTCATTTCAAACTGCAAATTAAACCTGCAAATTAACATGTACCGAAAAAATGTCTAAGTATAGCGACAGGTAGGTCTGAGCAGACCGTGCTGTCTAACCAGGGCCTACCTACACGGTTTCTATTCCATCTTTTTCTTTTGGACGATTTGCAGCAATGTAAAATAAAACTGTCCCATTTTATGATAAATATAGGTCAAAACTGAATTTGGTGCTACGGTCCTTAATCTCTTTACAGCGCATGATGGTCCTTTAGGTTCCAAGGATATGACGCGGAAACGCGAAGTTTATATGACATTATTTTACGAAAAATATAGAGGGACATCATTACGGCGAAACTGATGGTAGGGTATGGTTCTTTTCATGCACATCGCCTGATAGTGCTTTATTGCTGTGCAAACTTTCATGAAGACATCTTTAATGGTTTAAAAGTTGTGGAGTGGCCACGAAGCTTTTTGAATTTTCTATACAAATATATATATATTAAAAATCAAGAAAAAAAGGGAAATATATGGGCATTGCCCGATATGCATCGCTGCTTTCAGTAGATCTTCCCGAGACGTATCTATGGAGCAAGTTTGAAGACTTTAGCCATTGCAGTTACTAAGACACGAAGCTAAACGCATCAGGTGAATAATTTTTCTATGTTCAACCAACCGTGAAATACAGGTCATGGCCCAGTATGGATGGCTGTTTTCAGTAGATCTTACCCAGACATCTATGGAGCAAGTTTGACGATTTAAGCCCTTGCTGTTACTTAGAAACTTTCTTAACGCAACAGGTGAATATTTTTTCTATGTTCAATTAACCGTGAAAAAAGGACATGACCCAGTATTTATCATTGCTTTCAGTAGCTCTTCCCCAGAGCAAGTTTGAAGACTCCAGCCCTTTCGGTTACTTAGAAACTGGGCTAAAGGCAACAGGTGAATATTTTTTCTATGTTCAGTATACCGTAAAATTTAGCTCAGGGCCAGATATGCATCGTTGCTTTCAGTAGATCTACCCTAGATGTATCTACTGAGAAAGTTTGAAGACTCTAGCCCTTGCGGTTACTTAGAAACTAGGCTAAAAATCAGCATGTGAATATTTTTACAAGGGCGCCCGCGCACGCGCACCCGGGCGCACAAAAAGGGTATTGCATAAGCCCGTCTTTGCTTTGTAAAATCGCGTTAAAAAGGGCTTAATTCCGCCAAACTTGAAACTAGGGTTGTGGTTCTTTTTTCTCTTTCTTTTATCGTCTGATAGTGCTCTTTATTTGAAGAAATCTTAAACGGCTTCAGAGAGATGAGCAGACACGAACTTATGCCTTTTGAGCTTCGCCGTCTGAGTGAAACCTTGACCTTTATCGGATGTTCTTGAAATATGATCTGCATATCGTCTCGATAAGGCGAGTATTTGATTCAAGTTTCAAGAAAATCTTTTAAGGGTTTAAGGAGATATCGAGAGGACACGAAAAGTTAAAAGACGGGCATACAGACGGACAAACAGACACACGGACGAACAACTCCACGATATAAAACGTCTCAAGACGCATGTATGAAATTTGGACACCTAATATAATTACCGTAGGTGTCCTTAAAACAGAACAGTTTGGTTTTACAATCTGAAAACTGCAGATAGAATAGCAAAAAGTGTAGACCCTGATCAGAACAGTCTGATCTGGCTTTGCGCTGGTTGGTCAGTCCTACCTGTCCCAGTATTTATAATTTTTGACGGTATACCGGTACAGCCTTCATCAGAAGACAAAATATAATAGAGAAGATGAAAACTCGCTTTACTAGCATTCTACCATAGCAGGTAAAATAGCCTCAGGTAGCACTTTACCCAATGGTAAAACGTGCTCAACTGAGAATCTACCATCGATGGTAAAACAGCCATAACTTGCATTTTACCATGCAAGGTAAACTCGGTAATATTGGGTTTCTACCATGATAGGTTAAACTGTGTTTAGGTAGCAATTTGACGGTTATGTCAGATTATTAGACATATGAGCCGCGACACGACAAAACCAACAAAGTGGCATGTGCGCCAAGCGAACACTCAGATCAGCCTGGGCATTCGCCCAGCCCAGTCTGATCAGAGTCTTCGCTGTGCGCTTAACGGATTGATAAGGGTTTAAGCTACACCTAGGCCGACAGTAAAGACCCTGATCAGACTGTACGGATGCCCAGGCTGATCTGAGTGCTCGAAGGGAGCACATGCTACTTTGTTGGTTTTGTCGTGTCGTGGCTCATTTTACAATGGAATACACACGTACCGTAAAAGGGCTAAGTTTTGGGACAGAAAGGTATGAGCAGGAAGTGCTGTCTGACCAGGGCCTACACTGTATGGTATTCCATCTCCATCTTTTGGACGAATTACTGCAATGTACAATAAAAAGGTTCCATTTTAGGAGAAATATAGGTCAAAACTGAATATAGGGCTACGGTCCTTTATCTCTTTACATCGCATGATAGTGCTTTAGGTTGCAAGGATATGATACGGACACGAAGTTTATATAACATTACTTTACGAAAAATATAAAGGGTCATAATTACGGCGAAACTGAACGTAGGGTATGGCTCTTTTTTTCTTCTGTTTTTGCACATCGCCTGATAGTGCTTTTTTGCTGTGCAAACTTACATGAAGACATCTTTAATGGTTTAAAGGTTATGGAGCGGCCACGAAGCTTACATGGAATTTCTATACAAAAAAAAAAAAAAAATAAAATGAAATATAGGTAATGGCCCAATATGCATCGCTGCTTTCAGAAGATCGTATCTATGGAGCAATTTTGAGGACTTTAGCCGTTGCAGTTACTAGGCATGCTAAAAATCTGAGCTAAACGCACCAGGTGAATATTTTTTTCTATGTTCAATCAACCCTGGAATGCAGATCATGGCCCGATATGGATGACTGTTTTCAGTAGATCTGAACCAGACGTACATGTATCTATGGACCAATTTTGAAGACTCTAGCCATTGCTGTTGTATAGAAACTATGCTTAACGCAACAGGTGAATACTTTTTCAATGCTCAATCAACCGTGAAATGCAGGTCATGGCCCAGTATGGATGACTGTTTTCAGTAGATCTTACCCAGACGTATCTATGGAGCAAGTTTGAAGACTCTAGCCCTTGTTGTTACTTAGAAACTATGCTTAACATGCTTAACGCAACAGGTGAAAGTTTTTCTATGTTCAATCAACCGTGAAAAAAGGTCATGACCCAATATACATCATTGCTTTCCGGTCCGTGGAAACACCCAAACCACCCCAAAACATCCCAAACCACCCCAAACCACTTTCATACCACCCCAAACCAGCCTCCCTGGATACAAACTACAACCCCAATCCCCCCCCCCCCCACCAAGACACAAACATTTCAGATCAATTGGCGAGTATAAATTCTTTCCTTCCCTCCACCCCCTTCATTCTTTAAATTAACGTGGCACTGCGCGAAGGGTGGGGTTCTAGTATGTATATAGGGTGGCTGGTTTGGGGTGGTATAAATGGTCGCCCCCACCCTGCTTGACATACATAAACGTACAAAATAATTTACTTTATTATACTGAGATTATTAATTTTTCGTTAATATTTAAACCCGAAGTTATTAAAAAAGGTACATACATTGTACATACATACCATGGGCAAACGTGCACTTAGTGAAATGTTCTTTTTATTTTGAAACTATATAGATACTGTTTGAGATGGATGAGAGCGGTGTTGGTTTATGTGTGGAGGGGACAAGGGGTGCTGTGAATCTGTGGAGGCTGGTTTGGGGTGGTTTGGCAGAGGTTTGGGGTGATTTGGGGTAGTTTTGGGGTGGTTTGGGGTGTTTCCACGGACCCATTGCTTTCAGAAGCTCTTCCCTAGACGTCTCTATGGAGAAAGTTTGAAGACTCTAGTCCTTGCGGTTACTTAGAAACTGAGCTAAAGGCAACAAGTGAACATTTTATAAGGGCATCCGCGCGCGCACCCGGACCCACATGAAGGGTATTGCATAGGCCCGTCTTTGCTTCGCAAAGTCGCGCTAAAAAGGGCGAAATTCTGACAAAATTGATAGTAGGAATATGTTTCTTTTTTTTCTTTTAAAATTGGGACACCTAAAATAAATACCGTAAGTGTCCCTATGATGGAACAGTTTGTTTTTACAATCTGAAAATTGAAGAGGGAATGGAAAACAGTTTAGGTCCTGATCAGAGCAGTCTGATCTGGGTTTGCATCGTCTGGTCAGTCCTACAAGTTTTGACTGTATTACCGGTCGGTACCCCACTCACTAGAGAAATTATACTACATTAGTAAGTACAGAAGGTAAAAACTCGCTTTACTAGCATTCTACCATAGCAGGTAAAATAGCCTCAGGTAGCACTTTACTATCAATGGTAAAACGTACTCAACTGGGCATTTACCATCGATGGTAAAACAGCCGTAACTGGCATTTTACCATGCAAGGTAAACTCGGTAATATTGGGTTTCTACCATGATAGTTAAAACTGTGTAGGTAGCAATTTACTGACCATTGACGGTTATATTAGATTATTAGACATATGAGCCGCGACATGACGAAACCAACAAAGTGGCATGTGCGCCAAGCGAAGACCCAGATCAGCATGGGCATTCCCCTAGACTGATCAGAGTCTTGCTGTGCGCTTGACGGGTAGCTAAGGATCTAAGCTACATCTAGCCGACAGCAAAGATTCTGATCAGACTGGACGGAAGCCCAGGCTGATCTGAGTGTTCGATGGGAGCACATGCCACTTCGTTGGTTTTGTAGTGTCGCGGCTCATTTTACAATGCAAATAAAAACTGACAATACACATGCACCGTAAAAGGTCCAAGTATTGGAACCGAAAGATATGACAAGACAGCGCTGGCTGATTTGGGCCTTCACTGTTTGCTATTCCATCTCCATCTTTTGGACGAATTACTGCAACGTAAAATCAAACTGCTCCATGTTTAAGATCACCATGGTTGTCATTTAATCTGTCCCAAATTTTAAGGCCATCGATATCCGCTTTACTTGGAACTGAACATGAAATCAACTAATATAGACGTTTAAAATATTTCCAGGGAGCATTTTTAACACAACTATGCGAAACAAAGACGGGCTTATGCAATGCCCTCCGTTTGCGTCCGCATGCGCGTGTACGTGCACGTGCACCTTTGTAAAATATTCAGCTGTTGCGTTTAGATAGTTTCTAGCTAAGTAACCACAGGGGCTAGAGTCTTTAAACTTGCTCCATACATACGTCTTTGAAAGATCTACTTAAAGGAGCCAAGGCATAACAGGCCATGACCTATATTTCACGGTTGATTGAATATTGAAAATATATTCACCTGTTGTGTTCAGCTTAGTTTCTAAGTAACGCAAGGACTAGAGTCTTCAAACTAACTCCACAAACTTACTCCTTAGATACATCCGGGGAAGATCTCTTAAAGCAGCCATGCATATCGGGCCATGACCTATATTTCACGGTTGATTTAACGTAGCAAAGAATATTCACCAATAGCGTTTAGCTCAGTTTCAAATAACCGCAAGGGCTAGATACATCTTTAGATACATCTGGAGAAGATATACTGAGAGCAGTGAAATCTTTCGGCCATTACCTATTTTTCACGGTTGATTGAACATAGAAAAATATGCACCTGTTGCGTTATTCTCAGTTTCTTAGTAACCGCAAGGTCTAGAGCTATCAAGCTCGCTCCATAATTACGTCTGGGGCAGATCTACTGAAAGCAGTGATGAGCAGCGGGCCATGACCTATATTTCACGGTTGATTGAACATAGAAACAGTATTCACCTGTTTCGTTTAGCTCAGTTTCTAAATAATCGCAAGGGATATAGTCTTCAAACTTGCTCCATAGATACGTCTTGGGAAGATCTACTGAAAGGAGCCGTGCATATTGGGCCATGTCTTGTATTTCACGGCTGATTGAAAAAATATACACTTGTTGCATTCAGCTCAGTTTCTAAGTAATCCCAAGGGCTAGAGACTTCAAACCTATATCACTAACTTACTCCATTGATACATCCGGGGAAGATCTCATGAAAGCAGCCATGCATATCGGGCCATGACCTATAGTTCTCGGTTGATTTAACGTAGCAAAGAATATTCTGATTTCACCAGCTGCGTTTAGCTCAGTTTTGTAAGTAGCCACACGGCTAGAGTCTTCGAGCTTGCTCTTCAGATACATCGGGGAAAGATATGCCGAGAGCAACGAGGCATATTGCCCCATGACCTATATTCTACGGCTGATTTAACCTAGAAAAATATTCACTGTTGCCTGTAGCTTAGTTTCAAAGTAATTGCATCAGATAGAGCCTTCAAGCTTGCTCAATAGATACGTCTAGGGCAGATCTACTGAAAGCAGTGATGCACATTGGGCCATGACCCATATTTCGAGGTTGATTGAACATAGAAAAATATTCAGTTGCTGCGTTTAGCTCAGTTTCTACGTACCCGCAAGGGCTAGAGGATTCGAACTTGCTCCACAGATACATCTGGAGAAGATAAACTGAAATCGGCGATGCATATCGGGCCATGACCTATATTTCACGGTTGATTGAACATAAAAATTATTCACCTGTTGCCTTTAGCTCAGTTTTTAAGTAACCCCAAGGGACAGAGTCCTTAAACTTGCTCCGTAGATATATCTTGGGAAGATCTACTTAGAGCAGTGAAGCATATTTGCTAATGATTTATATTTTACGGTTGAATAAACAGTAACAATACGAGGGTCATCCAATAAGTATTGCAAACGCCGTCATTACTGCTTTATTTATTGAGGTAGGGATATCAAATTACACCGTTAACAGCTTACGTATATAATACACATATGTGCTAAAAATCATACATGTGCCGTTCCTTTCTCAGATATGGGAGGGTTTTGAATGCAAAGATATAAGCGATACCGGCGGTGAAATTGCACAAACATGACGTCTTTTACAAGAGGTTAGGGGAAGAAAACTCCTGCATATATGTTTATTATTCTTTCAAATTACAAGAATGCATGTTCTAAGGCAATCGCCTTATATTTAAGAATTCAAATAAGAAATAATTATTACTTCACATTACCAAACAAATGTGGTTGCTAGGCAACAAGAGAATATTACAGAATTTTAGCATAATTCTAGTTTTTGACGTTTACCTCTGGTTTCTTAAGGCTGCAAACGATATTAAACAAGGCTCGATGCTTATATTTTCTCTAATATCTACATTTCAGCATCCAGGGACAGTTCTTTGATAATAAATTAATGGCAGTTTAGGCAACACTTCATCAGCTGTGAAAGCCTCTTCTTCATATACTCATTTCATATGATATTTTAGCTGTCCGGAAAACATGGTGATCTTCCTTTGAACAATAATTATATCTTGACTGACGGCAATATCTTAACCTTGATACCGTGCACATACTTCAGTATTATTTTTTCCATATCTCCCAGCAATTTTCAGATATTTACAAGGGTTCTGAACTAAGCTAGGGGATCTTAAACAGACAACTAGAAGCCACCGCCGCACCCATAATGGTAGTATTCTTCAGTTGCCTAGCAACGTCATTTGCAAGATCATGACGTTTCTGGAAATTGTTGACTGGAAAGAAGGAAAGATGCAATGTAGGAATGTGGATTGCTTGATTCGTTTTTTAATTATCATTTGCCTGAAACTCGGCCGTTTGCAGGACTTATTGGATGACCCTCGTAGCTTACTTAATGCGTTTAGTTCAGTTTCCTAGTAACCACAAGGGCAAGACTCTTCAAACTTGCTCCATGGATACGTTTGTGGAAGATAGACTGAAAGCGGCGAAGCGTATATCTGGCCATGACCTATATTTACGGTTGATTGGACATATATTAAAATACTTACCTGGTGCGTTAAGCTCAGTTTCCAAGTAACCACAAGGGCTAGAGCCTGCAAACTTGCTCCATAGATACGTTTGTGGAAGATATACTGATAGCAGTGACGCATATATCTGGCCATGACCCATATTCACGGTTGATTGAACATATAAAACATATATTAAAATACTTACCTGCTGCGTTAAGCTCAGTTTCCAAGTAACCACAAGGGCTAGAGCCTGCAAACTTATTTCATAGATACATCTGGGGCAGATCTACTGAAAGCAGTAATGCGCATTGGGCCATGACCTATATTTCATGGTTGACTGAACATAGAAAAAAATCACCTGTTGTGTTTAGCTCAGTTTCTTAGTGCCCGCAAGTGATAGAGTCTTCAAACTTATTCCGTATATATAGCTGGGGAAGATCTACTGATATCATCGATGCATACTGGGCCATGACCTATATTTCACGGTTGATTGAACATAGAAAAAATATTCATCTGTTGCGTTTAGCTCAGTTTCTAAGAAACCGCAAAGGCAAGAGTCTTCAAACTCGCTCCATAGATACGTCTAGGGAAGATCCACTGAAAATAGCGATGCATATCGGACAGTGTGCTGTTTTATGGTCCAGTGAGTTTGTCTTATATCTCCAAGACTATTTGATGTATGAACACGATTGCTTGAGATAATGACTCAAAGTTTAACCTCAAACTAACAGTAGGTCAAAGTGACCTGTAATTAGCAGTCCAGTGATTTTGCCTTATATCTTGGAGACTTTTTGATGTAAGAACAAGATTGCTTGGAATAAAGACTCAGTATGACCAGATGTATGACCTCAAACTAGTAGTAGTTCACAGTGACATATATTGCATGGTCTGGTCATTTCTTCCTTATATCTGAAAGACCCTTTGATGCACAACATGATTGCTTGGGATAATGACTCAGTGTGACCTAAAGGTTGGCCTCAAACTAACAGTAGGTTACATTGATGTATATTTCATTGTTCAGTGATGTTGCCTTATATCTTGAAGATATTTGATGTACGAACATGATTGCTTGGGATAATGGCTCAGTATAACCGGATGTTTGACCTCAAGCTGTATGTAACAGTAGACCTATATTCCATGGTCTAGTGATTTTTTCCTTAAAGCTTGAAGACTATTTGATAATCTCAGAATGACCGGATGTTTGACCTCAAACTAACAGTTTGTCAAAATGACCTATATTTCATGGTCCAGTGATTTGGCCTTATATCTTGAAGACTATTTGATATACAAACATGATTGCTTGGGATAATGGCTCAGTTTGACCAGATGTTTGACCTCATACAATCAATAGATCACAGTGACCTATATTTTATGATCCAGTGATTTTCCTTTCTTACTTGCAGACAAGTTGATATACAAACATGATTGCATCTGATAATGACTCAGTATGATCCAAAGTTTGACCTAGAAGCTAAGAACTAACAGTTGGTCACAGTCCAGTGGTTTGGCCTTATAAATTGAATATTTACGAACATGATTGCTTGCCCTAATGACTCAGTATGACAAGATGTTTAACCTCAAACTAATAGTAGGTCCCATTGACCGATATTTCATGGTCCAGTGATTTTGCCTCATATTTTATAACACTATTGTATGGATAAACTTATACTTCGGTTAATGGTTTGGGCTCACATTGTAAGTGACTTCTAACTGATTGTAGATCAGTGTGACCCCTATTTCATGGTCTAGTGATGATTCCTCATATTTCTATCACTATTTTATGGATTTGCATCTTACTGCGTTACATGGTATGGACTGAACTATGAATGATACGGAGGATCTTACATGAGTGCCCATGTATTATTGAATTTATTAAACGAGTTGGGGGAAAAAGATAAGATGCGAGTATATGCCGAGCATCTTATCGGTTTTCCTCAACGAGTTTAATAAATTCAATAATACAGAAGCACGAATGCAAGATTCTATTTATCATATGACACTTAAATCGAACTTACCGGCAAAGTTTGCACTAAAACATCACGATTTCGCCATTAGAAAACGTGATATTATTATGGACGTCAAGGCATAACGTTACGAAGTAATTTGCATATTTAATCCACTAGTTGATTGCCGTTTGTAATGCATGACTTTATCACACTCTCAGATGCGACGTCATGTGATAAATCAGCTTAGTTGAAGGTCAGCATGACCTATATTTCATGGGGCAGTGGTTTTGCATCATATTTCTAACACTTTGACATGGATCTGCATTATAAGTGGGTTATGGGTGTGGGCTGATACTGTGAGTGATCTCATACTAATTGTAGGTCAGTGTGGCCTTTATTTCACGGTCCAGTGATTTAAATCAACATGTCGAAAACAATTTCATTAACTTCTATTATACTTGGCAGATACAGATACAATGACTAACTTCATGTTACTTCTAGGTGACTGTGGCCTATATTTTCCTGTCATTGATATTGTCATATCTTTTGCAATAATTTAGAGCTTTGAATTATTCTTTGGAGAACTGTATATTTTGACAATGCAGCTATCTCATTTCACTTGGCCGGTTTTGCCCATATTAAACTAGTGCTTGTTAAAGTCAAGCTCCCGCAAAGTCGCGCTTTATCGTCTTCTGACAATTTTTGTTATACACCCGTCGTAAGCCGGGTTGTATATTGTTTCATAGTCCATCGGTCTGTCCATTAGTTAACTTTTCGTGTCCGCTCCATAATTATGTTTAGGACAATTAGTCATTTAAGATATCCCAAATTTTTCATTTTTTACGGAAATCCATATTCCCTTCTCCCTAGCGGGCACTTGGCGTCGTAATGACGTCGTACTGACTTCGATGCGACGTCATTATGTCGAATCGATATAAATGTGACGTCAATACGACATTATAAGCCTGCTGGTTATGGTCTCTATAGTGGCTGTCGACACTGCAATCAATGGTGCAATGGAAATGACAACAGTAAGCCGAGGTGGTTTCGGAGCCCGGGTGTAAGCATTATGGGTCAGGTCGAATTGTGTGCAACCTACGACCAGTACATCGACCGCCTGCCAAGCGCTCACGTTGTTGAACAGTCTTCTGTTTTCAGAAAGAACGGTTCACATATAGAGAAAATCTGATTTAGTCTTTTTCAGAGTAAGGACAAATTTTATTCACAGAATGAACACCGAACGCAGTATTTTCAAGGGTGGGGAAGCCACGAGTGAACTTTCTACTTTTGGTGTTTATGAGTGAAATAAAAATAGATTTTACACTGAAATAGTCAAATTTTCTGTTTCTATTATGCTTTGAAATTGCACTAATTTAGTAATTTTACGGCTTCAGCCATCACGACAGACACACACCTTTTTCCTTACCTAGTTACGTCAAATTTGATGCTACCAGCGTGATTACTGAGTATGAAATTGATTGCAACTGAAAAATAGCTTGAAATTTCATTTTGATAAACAGATCTCAAGAAATTTGCTAAGAAAGAATGCCTATAGGAGATTTATAGGCGGCCTGACGTCGCGTTCATTAATAATGTTGTAAACGTTGGCGCTTTTAGTCATTTACGTCGTAATTACGTGCAAACGTGCGTGACGTAATTTTATGTCAAGCTGGATAAGGTTTAGCCAATTTTTCAACAAATAAATGAGACTTTTTCACGAATACATTTTTGAAACAGTGAAATCTAAAGTGATAATTTCACTTTTTGAAACGAGAAATCTCTATAATTCATTGAAAAGTATAAAAGAAAAAAATGACTGTTTCTAGCTTAAGAATTTAAAACTGCTGAATACACCATTTTACCGTTTTAACGTTAATCTTACTGCGGTACACAAAAGCCAGAAAAACTTTCTTGACTTCCAGTTGGCTCATGCATCAGAGGAACCGTTGTCATTAAAGATGATGTTTAAAAATTAAACCTAAAATTTTCTTCAAAACAATGTATCATTTCATCCGAAGTAAATGAACATTCACAGTAGAAATAAAGGCGTAGCTGCCTATACACAAATGTCAAACTTAAAGAATTTCAATATGCATCTGCGTATTTGCCTGCTGAATTTTTGAGAATTTGGCAAGAGTTCAATATTAACTGGCTGAACACATAACAGGGGCTGAACTCCTAGACATGTCCTCAAGAAATATAAAACTTGATTGTGCGTACAATGTAATTGCCCTCCACCCCCCCCCCCCCCTCTCTCTCTCTCTCTCTGATTTACCGTGTATTACATATACTAGTATGAATCACTGAAAAATGTTAGAAATTTCTAGTGTGTGCGCTGATTTGAATATAATTAGAGACAAAAATGATACTTTTCCTACAATATAGATTAAGAACAGGAAGTAGCTTCAGGGCTCTTAAATAGGTGTTGAAATATACAAAATGATTAATATTCCATTGTTACTTCCGAAAAAATCTTGCTTATCTTGGCTAGACCAAGACATAACAAGTATATTTTGTACATTCGTGACGTAACTGGCATATTTTTGACATTTTATAAAAGTCAAAAGAGCTGTAGAGTTATGAATAGAATTCCACAAACCCGTACATTCTTATCTACGATTCGAGGCTCAGTCCATGACTGCAGTTTAATGCAATCAAGAGACAAGCAGGACAAGACGTAGAGGTAGGGGAGCGAATGTAGGAAATGTAGCCTTCTGAAAAAAAGTACGTATAACTAATAATCGCATATATCACTTTCGGCCGTGTGGAAAATTCCCATTGACTTTTGATGCTGCTGAACCCCATGTTAAGTATGACCATATCGTTAAGTATTTGTGATCGAATTTAAATTCCAGGCGAACTGGCGAACCGCCATTGCAATCTTCTTTCCTAGCTTAAAAAAGTTTAGCATTTTCCGAGGTAGGCGCTACTTTACATAGCTCTCGGATATTAAGGCGGAACAACTCGATCATGTTATGTCCCAAGACTTAGACTAGATCAATTTTCTTGTGACAGCAGTCAGAAAAAAATAGATCGCATGTTATATGTAAATATACTCTCGCCAAAATTAGATCTAGCTTTCAGTATGAAGGTAATAGCACTGAATTTCTTGCATAGATACCAATGCTTAAACATTGTAAAAATACCAAAAACATGATTTGAGTAAGCACTGCACAAAGCGAGCACAAAAATAAATGCCCCAAAATTTCACATCGAAAAAAAATTATGCTTTGTTTCAATGCCCTTAAAGCCATAAACTTCGCATCCGCCAAAAACAGAGCGTTACCGTCAAAACATTAAATTGGTGTAAAAGAAACGTCAGTCACAGCGCATTTCAACGATATTTCTTCTTTTTTCTTTGCAAAAGTGTTTTTTTTTTTTTTTTTACATGTACGTCTCTGCTCGCTTTGTGCAGTTGTTACTCAAATTCAAATGGAAGTTGTAAATTTGATAGCATACATTAACTTCCACAGAAGGTTAGAATTCAACTGTTATTATCTCCAATAATCTTGATATATTTGTTTTAACATTATGCTTAACTTTTGGTGAGGCTATAATCACTTTGGTTTGAAAGGGATACTTTTTAAAGTATTTGCCTTTTCAGCAAAATGTAGAGCAGAGAGGTACTTATATTCTTGGCGCAGATGTTTTATAGAGCCCCACCTCGCCAGATCCTGAAGAGCATTTAGATGAAACGGATTTGGTAGAGAGAGGCGGAAATGCAGAGGCTAGGAGCTAATACGTAAAGCTATTTAATAAGACAAAACCTGGACGGTGTGCAAAAAACCCCGGAAAAACTAGAAATGTCGGAGAGACCAAATTTATCTACTTGAACTGCTTTAGGTAACATGATATTTTTTCTTAGGTGAATCATTGTCGGAAAGTCAAATAAACGAATACAGAGATGAGTTTGAAAAGGACTAGTCGCAATCTCACATGGCAAATTAGGTTGTGAAACAATATGCATGCATTGAGAGAAAGAAAGCTTAACAAATGCCAATAGAACCAGCTCAAGCAGTGCGTTTGAGCTCACATATACCCCCTCAGTACTGTTTATCCCCACAGCTGATTGATTGATTGTGCCGCGACACGACAAAACCAAAAAATGGCATGTGCGCCCACCAAAACTCAGATCAGCCTGGGCATCCGCCCAGTCTGATCAGAGTCCTCGCTGCCCGCATGAAGCTAGCTTAGATTCTTAGCTATCCTATAAGCGCAAGCAAAGACTCTCATTAGACTGGTCTGAGTCTTCGCAGGGCGCACATTCCATTTTGTTGGTTTAAACATATTTATTTCAAACTCTTTTTCAGTTCACATAATCATTGATACATTACAAATAATGGGATTGGAACGAAAGCACACGTACTTATAAAGTTCCTCTCCCTACATATTTCTAACATGTATACATCATGGCGACAGATTGTCAAAATAGTTGAACCAAATTATCAGGTAAATATATAAATGACATCATTTTTTTTTCAAAAAAAAACAGATACAATCAGTGAGAAAAAAAAATAACACAGAAAAGTTTCCGAACATAAAACAAAAAGGGGAAAAAAAGAACAGGAGAGAGATCAAGCGAAAAAAAAAAAAACTTCAATATAAATATGCAATTTATGTAGTTGAGGATGAGAGAGAGGGCGCGGATCTGCAGTGACAGTCGCATCAAACACGGCGATTTTCATTACTGACAAGAAAAGACCAACCGCATCTTATTAATACGATTATAGATCAAGGTCATTGACTTTTTCTTCTGGTAAAGAAGATTTTAAAGATTTGTAATCTATATGGGCATGACTGCCAGCTTGATTATGTGACCAAGATCATCGAAACTAACTTTTGTTTCCCATACCAAGGGAGGCTCCATATGAAATATGGCTTCAGTCAGTAGCTTCAGAGGAGATGTTTGAAAATTTTGATGGACTATAAAATCTCCGTGACCTCGAACAAAAATCAAAGAATGAACTTTACCATTAGCAATAGAATGTCTTCATCTGCTCATTTACTTAACCATATGAACACTAAGTATTATACCTAAGACGATGCTTACTACTCGCAAGCACCTGATAACACTTCCTTTTTTTTGGGGGGGGGGGGGTCCATGTCTGTGTATCTAAATATTTCGGATTTGTCGATGTTTAAATGGATTATATGAGTTCGGGCTTATGATTTTGGTACTAAGAACGCTCTACTTAAATAGTTTCTAATAAATCCATTTTAAGCATTTTCCAATACAAGAGCATCACAAACTAATGTTGACCTTGCCATAAAATAAGTCAAGGTCTATGCAGTGTCAACATTTGATTAAAGTTTGTAGGGTACAAGTCGCCCATGCTACATACATTTATAAAGTTTCACAGCAATTGGCTTTAAAGCTCAGAAGAAAAAGATTTTAAAAGGTTTTTACCATATATGGGCACTGTGGCCAGCTTGGTCATGGTAAATAAACTTTTGCCCCTCTGATTCAAGGAGGCTCCGCATGAAATATGGCTTGAATCACCCAGTGGCTTCAAGGGAGATGTTTGAAAATATTGAAGGGAGGCAGAATCTCAGTTACCTTGATCAAAGGTCAAAGAATGACCTTGACCTTTAGCAGCATAACGTCTTCATTTGCTCATTTTGTTAACCATATACACCAAATAGTATACTTAAGATTTAAATAGTTTCTAAAAAAAATCATTATTTAAGCATTTCCCATACAAAAGCATAACGTACCAAAGTTGGCCTTGCCATAAATTAGGTCAAGGTTATTGCAAGGTCATCATTTAAGAAGACTTTGTAGCGCCCGGTTCCCAAACGCTACATTCGGTGTGTCAAAGTCATTGTCCTTAGGGTTCAGGAGATGAAGATTTGAAAGTGTTTTTCCATATATGGGCATGGCGGCAATCTTGGTGATGAAACCGAGACCACCAAAACAATTTTCGTTCACCTGACCGAGGGAGGCTCCATATGAAATACGGCTTCAATTAGCCCAGTGGCTCCATAGGAGAAGCTGTTTGAAAATGCTGACGGGTGACAGAATCTCAGTAACCTTGAACATAGGTCAAAGAATGCACTTGGCCTTTAGCGAAATACTATCTTCATCTAGTCATTTAGTTTTCCATATAAACCAAATATTATACTTAGACCTAAATATTTCTCGGAAATCCATTGTTTAAGCATTTATGCATAGAAAAGCATGACGGACCAAAGTTGACATTGCCATGAATTAAGTCAAGGTCTAGCTACGGTCACAATTAGAACAAATTATAAAGGACTTGAGTCCCTAATGTATCAAGGTCGTTGACCTTTCGGTTCTGGAGATGAAGATTTCTGAGGGGTTTTGTAAATATATATGAACATGGCGGCCATCTTGGTCCTGTGATAAAAACCTTCTGCATAAATGTCTTCCCCTGACCAAGGAAGATTCCGTATGAGCATATGAGATATAGTTTCAGTCGGCCTAGTGGCGTCAGAGGAGAAGATGTTTGAAAATACTGACGGGCGACAGAATCTCAGTGATCTTGAACAAAGGTCAAATAATGAACTTGACGTTTAGCAACGTTATATTTAGTTAACCATATTTACCAAATATCTATACCTTAGACCTAAGTAGTTACTGAGAAATCCACCGTTTAAGCATTTTCCCTATAAACGCATAATGTGCCAAAGTTGACCTTGCAACAAATTAGGTCAGGGTCATCATTTGAACAAACTATGATGGGCTTGTGTCCCAAATGCTTCCTACAAAGTTTAAATGTCATCGGCTGATCTGTTGTGGTGAAAAAGATTTTCGAAGAGTTTTACCATACATGGGCATGGTGGCCATCTTGGTCATGTGACCCAGAGTCCGCGAACAAACTTTCGTTCCCCCTTCCCATCATATGAAATTTGGCTTTGATAGGTCAAGTGGTTGTAGAGAAGAAGACATTTGAAAATGAAGGACGACGGACGGACGATGGACCATGGCTATACTAAGAGCTCACCTTTCAGCCTCCGGCTCAGGTGCGCTAAAACAATTGCTTGGGGTCACTGTTCGGTATGAATAGTGACTTTCGGAACAGATTTTTCTATCCACACCTCACACCCATGAAAGATAGTTATATTAATCTGACAAGGACTTTCGAATAAGCGGTTTGCCTCCCTAACTTTAGGCGTAAAGACGCTCTTTACGAAAAATTACCGGAACTTTACAAAAAGTACGCGATTGACACCAAATCAATACAACAACAGCTCTGTTGGAAGTGATTTAGGTGTTAGCTGTAAAACAGGTGGCAATGTGTTTATTTTGGCACCTGTTACAAGATAGGATATTGAGGGAATCTCATCAACACGGTAATTAACAGGTTCACTTGCGTCTGTATGTAAATATTACAAGATCATCAGTCTTCAACCATGATAAGAGAATTTGCTGGGATTGAAGAAGAAAAAATAACCACTTGCTATCCCACAATTTGTGATGAGATTTTCAGTACGTCAAAATAATAACGAGCACTGCGAGATGGCTGCGAAGCAGCCATCGAGCAGAGCTCGTATCTGGGTATCGCAAATACCATAAAGTATAAATCTATGGAATCGAATTTGCGACGACCACCTTACTGGGTTCTGAGTTTTGCAGTCGTGCAATTGAAATTAGTGCAAAAATGGGGAACCAGTGTCTTCTCCACAGGATTTAACGACTGGTTTACATTTAAACATTTGGGATATGCTTTTAGCTCGCAATAACTCGCGATGCAGTCTGTCATTTGCGAACGCTGATTGTCACATGAGTGATACAGCCAATCAGAGCCCTCTCAAGAAGTCGCTGGCGTGAATTGTAAACAAGGCGGCAGAAAGTTTTATTTTGAAACCAACTAACAAACCGCCTCGGAATCAAGGTATAAACCTGTATATTATATGCCTACGTTCAAAACTTGAAACGGCCACCAAATCGACCAATATCATGACACAACGAGGCCAGTTCAGTGGTTTATTGAGCGTCTGGAAACCTCAATCTTCACAACATCATGAGATTTCGCGCACAAGCGGTCCGTGTCATGGCCAATGCCATATTGCAGCTCTCCGTTCCACAATGGTCACAACCTGGCTAAAGAGCAAGGTACAGCAAAATAGACGGTGAAAAAAGAAACGCAATGCATTGGTCTCTCGAAAAGAGAGAAAAAGAATCAAAGTTCTGTTAAAATTAACAGTGGCAACCCACTGGCGCTTGAGTTTCTAAGTGTGCATCACTGTCATTACATTCATAACACGGCACTAGACTACCCCTGCTCTTTCCAAGCGAATGGTCTCTGGTAAAATTAAAATCACTATTATAAACCCGATAAACCTGGTATTTTCTGATATGCGGTGAACCTTGAAAAGAGGGTGCAACTAGTCCTGTAACGATGACAGTGCAAATAGAAACAGAAAAATGTTGACCTGAAGTTGAACACATGTTGCTGCTGAATAGTTTCTATCCGTATCAGCCTTCGATGTTGGGCCTTCCAGTGCCCAGAGCCACAAAGAAAGGTAAAATCCAGCTATTCTACATACGCGCTGTGACAAAACAACGCCAATCGTTGAAAATCAGGAAAATTTGCCATTGTCACTAGTTTTCACGACCTGCAAAGTTTGGGTTCCCCAGTCCCTTAAAATCAGTGTCGAGGTATTATTATTATGGCTGCCACATCGCCGTCTCTTCGCTAAAAGGAGCGGCTGTAGTGTAGTGGATAACACGCCAGACTACCAATATAGGGGCCGACAAATTGATCCCCTGCTTCTCTGGTCTTTCGGATGAGACTTTAAACCAGTGACCTATATATAGAGTGACTCGCATCTCCAGTTAAATGTAGGTATTTTTCCAATAGACGCTTGTCGTGCCGCTGGACAGGTGAGTGGCTGAAAAAATCGATAATTCTATCACCCGCTTATTTCGCATCTAGAAATATTTTAATATTATCATTATTTTATTTTATCTGTATAAATCATGTGTTCTTACAAACGTTTGCGTTAAATTGTGTACTCAATTTCCGAAATTTTGATACCAAACTTGCCAAGTTTTTATACGGTAGTTTTACTTGACGTAGTTATAAAAAAAAAAAAAAAACGGGCTGGAGGGCTTTTCAATATAAATACGGGAACCTTTTATTTATTATGCATTTGGATGAGGATTTTGATCTTGACTCTCTCTTACTTAGGAGAATATGCATGCATTGAAAATTGAAGTAAATCAGTGACATACGTTTTAATTAAGCTGAGTGGGTTGGAATTCCTATCAGAAGTTATCGATGTGAATCGCCCATTTCATTAATGTTTACGTAATCAAATTACTATTCAACGTTAAGGTAAGCTTTGAATTTTATGATGATGTATTAGAATAGTAAGTTTTGTGATTATTTTGCTTGGTTTTGGGGTTCATTTTTATTGATGTGACAATTCTTCAATGCACAACTAACCAACCCTCTGAACTCATTGTTGTATGGCGAAAACTGTGAAAAACAAGTTTTATTTTAAGATTATTTTGACCCATTGAATCGGCACGAAATTGCATAAAATAGCACTCAAACAATTTAAAAGGCATTTAACTTTATGAAAAATATCATTTCGAGGCTCAAAAATAGTTATTTTGGGAGCCTTATTCAAAAACGGGGGAATGGGGTTTTGAACATCCTGATTTGCCGGTTTTCGCTACTTTCCTAAATAAGCCTATTTTTATACTGTCATAAGACCATCATAATAGTAAATAATTGTCATGAAAATGATATTAAACTACATTTTGGTCCTTCCCCTTTCGTGTCCTAATGCTAAAATATTACATGAAACCTTATTAACGACGGAGTACATCGTAAAAGAAGAGATGGTTTTTACGGCGCGTCGCCATTTTCTTTCGAGTGACCAATGTTTCTCAATTTACATCGTTAAAAATGAGCTCCAAAACCAAGCAAAATTATCACAAAACTTATATTCTAATACATCATTATAAAATTCAAAGCTTACCTTATCGTTGCATAATAAATTCACTATGAAAACACCGATAAAATAGGCGATGCACGCTGTTAACTTTTGACAGAAATTCAAGCTTTTTCAGCTTGTATTAAAAATGGCGCTCCGGTAGGAGGCGCTGCAGACGCATGCACGACACGCCTCTTTGGACCGAAAGGTGAAGACGCGAGTCACTGTATTTATAGGTCACTGTTTAAACCAAGGTCCAGTCTCCATATGACCCTGTTGGTGGGACGTTAAATCCGAGTTCACTCGCTCACTTTCTGCTAAAAATTGACGTGGTAAACCAAATGCCGACCGTGAATTCAAGCGGCTTAAACTTGGTTTTCCTGTGATGACCAAGGAAATTACTAAACACTGACAGCATTTAAAAAGTCATACAAAAATGTGTTAACCACCATCATTTGACTGACAAAAAGTTCTAAAAACCTTTCTAAATCTCACTTTTTTTATATTCGTTGGCAACAGCCCGTTGCAGGTACTTAACAAGTGCTAAAGTGATCCGAATGGAATATTGGGAAACCAATTTGATGACAACACATACCAGTTGAATGTAAAATACAGATTTATTTTTGCAACTAGGCCGTATGTATTCTGGGCTAGCCGTCATACTGTTACAATGGAAAAAAAGTTTGTGTACATGTGCGTCTGTGTGTCATTTTCTTTTCTCATCTATTCTCGCCTCCTCTATCTATGCACACGACATCAAATTCTAAACAATGTCATATCGACATTGATGCACTGCCCTACTGTTGCATCAAAATCAGTCAGAAGACTTGTTTCTTCATTTTTTCTGGTCCCACCATACCCCCTCCACCCCAGCTCAATCATATAATTATTGGGCTGCGTCACATGAAAACGTGCATATTGACCAATGCAACCAGTAAAGCTTCAGTCTTGCTGCACCTGCATGCAGTCTCTTTGCCCAGGCTCCATAGATCCATATTCACGGACAACATGCCGATTAGACTTGATGGATGTGCAGGCTGATCTGAGTCTTCAGTAAATTTTATGCAGTTGTCTGACAGGGCATTTTCTTATGACTCTGTAGTTTTGAAAAATGAAAGTAAATAATTTTCTCAAGAAATTCTCTTTTTCATTTCATGAACTAAAGAAATATGTATCGTTCAGATACAGCGAAAGTCCAAAAATATCACATTTTCATTGAAAGTATCATTGAGCTGTCAAAAAAGATAGAAAAAAGAAAACAGGCAACAATAACTAAATATGTTTGACTAATCAACGGTTACAATGGGGATTGACTAATCAACGGTTACGATGGGGATTGTGTATACCTTACTCTACAATTCAACGCTCATGTGCTTTCGAGATCAACAGGATGGCAGTAATGAAACTTCTGGATGAGTGCTTTGTTTTCACTGACTATACAGATGTGAACGGAACAATATAAATAGTCTGAATGCTGGTAGTAATTGCTGAATCGCAGTGGTAAGCAGGGTACGTGTACTCACCGGATCGGACCGGATCGGACTGAATCACCGGATCGGACCGGATCGGACCCGAATTTTGGTTTAAACAATATTTTATTCAAAGATTTTATACATACATATAAATAATAGAGTGAAGCAATACAGGATCTGACAGTAAGCGTAACGCTTATATGTAAGTCATCTCCTGAACCCGAATTTTACCATTTATAACTGTTTTATTATACTTTCTATGACTGTTTATGTTTATATTTTGTAGAAGATAGTGTGCCCAACGGATATATTGCAGTAATATTTGGGTTTAAAGGGGGTCTGCATTGCATTTAGCATGATTGTATCCAGCACATTTTATCTCTGCTCAGTGACCTATATGTATTTATAGGTCACTGCTCTGCTCTAAACTGTACCCACACTCTATGTTTCGAACAAAAATTAAAAAAAAATCGGATTATTTCATCTGACCTTTTCATTTTTTAACCATTTCAATCACATTATATTGCATATGCACGTTTACGTATCTGTCTCAGTGAAATTTCCACGAAATTACAACAAACTGTAAATTCACTTAATTCAAATATTATTGTAATATATCTGTTGTATACACCATCTTATGCAAAATATACACATTAACAGTCAAAGAAAGTATTATAAAACAGCTATAGATGCTGAGATTCGGGTCCGATCCGGTCCGATCCGGTGATTAGGTCCGATCCGGTCCGATCCGGTGAATTTACGTACCGTGGTAAGCATAACAGTGTAACTCCATTGTAACCCCATGTAATTGATTTGCTATGCTTGATATTTTGGCATCGGTAGAACGCAATACAGCCAACTTAAAAGAAAAAAGATGTCCAATTACAACGAAAAATATGAATAGGGCCAATTATGTTCTTCATTGTAGAACTATGGGTTCCATTGATAGACCGATCCCTTCAGTGTATTGATGTCAGAAGTCTGCAGGAATTGGACTGTGATATTAGGTGCATTACCAGAGCAGGACATAGTGTAAATTCGTTTTGGTACAGTGATTTTTTCACTATTTTGGGAATGGTGCTGGTGCCCAAGGAATTGGGAAAAAGCGCATCGTATTTTCCTATAATTTGGAATTTTGGAAACCTTTTATTAAGTCTCAAGTGGTGGGATAGGGGACATGATACTGAATATATAGTATTTAGTTACTATTAACGTTCAATTATTGCTATATATCTGCTATTTCTCTAAGCAAGCAAGTAAATGTATGTTGTAAGATGGTCCCTAGAACAATTTTTTCTGCAATTGGGAATTTTTATCCCCTCATACCACGAAGTGGTGAGGGGATATAGGTTTTGTCCCATACGTAAGTACGTACGTAAGTACATACGTACGTACGTATGTTCACCTTTTGTCATCGCTCTAGCACTTACATTTCTCAACGGATTTTGAAATAACTTCACACAAGTGTAGGGCATGACAATATCTCGAGCAAGTTCGACTTTTAGGATGCTGCGCCCAAGGTCAAGGTCACTGGCTATTTTTAGAGAAATTTTGTCAGCGCTCTAGCACCTACATTTCTCAACGGATTTTGAAATAACTTCACACAAATGTAGGGCATGACAATATCTCAAGCAAGTTCGACTTTAAGGGTGCTGCGCCCGAGGTCAAGGTTACTGTGGCTATTTTTAGAAAAACTTTGTCATCGCTCTAGCGCCTACATTTCTCAACGGATTTTGAAATAACATTACACAAATGTAGGGCCTGACAATATCTCGAGCGAGTTCTACTTTCAGGGTGCTGCGCCCAAGGTCAGGGTCACTGTGGCTATTTTTAGAAAAACTTTGTCATCGCTCTAGCGCCTACATTTCTCAAAGGATTTTGAAATAACTTTACACAAATGTAGGGCATGACAATATCTCGAGCAAGTTTGACTTTCAGGGTGCTTCGCCCAAGGTCAAGGTCACTGTGGCTATTTTTAGAAAAACTTTGTCATCACTCTAGCACCTACATTTCTCTATGGATTTTGAAGTAACTTCACGCAAATGTAGGGCATGACATTATCTCGAGCAAGTTTAACTTTAAGTGTTCTGCCCCCAGGGTCAAGGTCACTGTGGCTATTTTTAGAAAAACTTTGTCATCGCTCTAGCGCCTACATTTCTCAACGGATTTTAAAACAACTTGACACAAATGTAGGGCATATGACAATATCTCAAGCAAGTTCGACTTTCAGGGTGCTGCGCCCAAGGTCAAGGTCACTGTGGCTATTTTTTTTTTAAAAACTTTGTCAGCGATCTAGTGTCTATATTTCTCAATGGATTTTAAAATAACTTCACACAAATGTAGGGCAAGACAATATCTCGAGCAAGTTCGACTTTCAGGATGCTGCGCTTAAAAGGTCAAGGTCACTGTAGCTATTTTTAGAAAAACTTTGTCATCGCTCTAGCACCTACATTTCTCCATGGATTTTAAAATAACTTCACACAAATGTAGGAAATGACAATATCTCGAGCAAGTAGTCTTGTGTGAGGGGATTTGTATCGCCTGCGATGCCTTGTTCAACTTGCAGTTGGGAAAAAAAAAGATACATTTTGAATTGGGACTGGTACTTTTTATGGGCACCACTTATGTAGAGAAAAAAATCAGTGTGGTACATATATATTTTCAACTTTTACAGCCTAGCTGTAGAAGCTGGCAGCATCTTTATGGAGATTCAGGTAGGGTGGTTGGCTCTTTCAAGAAATTAAGCAAAGGAGATAGCGGTTAGTACCAGAATGGGTGACCTTCTTGACTTCGAGGACAGCTGAGCAAATGCTACAATCTAAAAAATTAATTTGTCTGTATTTTCACAATTTGTAAGATGTCATTTCTGGGTCATGAAGAAGAGACATACAGAAGGGTGACGACAGGTTAGAAGCAAGGGCGTTTATTAGAGCAGGGCATTTATTAGGATTCACACGGTACAAAAAATGTCAGGAATGTCCAGAGGGTACTCAAAATTGTTTGTCAGCTGGAATGTCACATACTCAAAATTAGTTGTCAGATACCAAACCCCCCCCCCCCTCAACCCCTCAAACTAGCTAGGAAACTTAAGGATAGTGTTTTGTAACAGAGAGACCTACTGTAGTTTAATTTGAAGTTTTATGTATTATTTATCCGGACCCAGTAATCTTATATCTTATATTTGCTCGGATTTTAGTATGTTCTGCAGATGAAAAAGTGAATCACCGGCAGGAGACGGCCATGTAGTACAAGAGTTATGTAGTACAAGAGTTCTAAGGAATTACACAAAGCCATTTCAAACAGTTCTACGTACCAATATACCATATTTATCCTAGTAAATGCCCTTGCTATAATAAACTTCAAAACTGTTACAAGCATTTCTTGAATATGCATTAGATTCGGTAAAACTTTGATTCCTATTTAAAACATTGAAGGTAGGATTGTCCATGAGAGTCACTTCTGAAACAAATTTCTCTGATGTCTGGAACAAGTTCATTCTTTATGACACTCAATGACAGTTTTTATTATTATATTAGTTCTATTGTGATGCAACATGAAAGTGCCATAGATAAACCTGGAGTGGAATGGTTTAGATAATCTACATTCTATTGGTTACAATTTCATCCCAGTGCCTGAAATGGTTGTCTTACAGGAAAGAATTTGCTCCCTCAGAGGAAGCAAATTCTTTCCTGTAAGAGGTCATCACAAAGCGATGGAATGGAGTGTACATCACGCCTGCATGTTCATTCATAAAAAATGTTTTCAACTGTGCCCATGAAACTAAGTTTTCATTATTGCAAATAAGTCAGTAATATATTCATAATTCTGCAATACTTCTTTTGCAGACAAGACAACACAGCTCATGTCGATTTTCTTTGGTTTCAAATTTAAACACCGGTGCCCCTCCAGTGTTTGTTGTTCCCTGGAGTATAGCAGATAAGTTAGATTAAGGGACTGTTGCTTGACGTATGAGATTCTTTGGCTTACTACTTTGGCTGATGGGGGGTTGTGGTTGTGGAGATTCTGGATATAGATATATGAGCATCATGGAGGTGAGCTTTTATTTGCAATTTGTTTTGTCATTGATAAGACCTATTGCTTGTCTTAAGCACTTGCGAGTCTCAAATCTACAGGGGTGAGATGACAACTATCAAATCAGACTTTACATTATATAATTATATTAGCAAGGCCATAATTATACCCCCAGCAAACAAAGTATGAGGAGGGGTATATATCTTTTGTCCGATGTCCGTTTGTCTGTCCGTCTCTTCGTAAGTTAACATTTGCTTGAAAGTTTTTGAGATCTTATATTTGCAGGTGATCATGTGATTTTCTAGGGGATCACACATTTTGGCAACAAATTTGTACAACTGATTTAGTTGAAAATGACTGAAATAATCTTGACTGGCTGTACAATCCATATGAAAAACAAGCCTATCAGTTGATTGTCGAATTTCTGACAAAAGAAAGCTAAACATACAATTTCCATCTTTAAATGATATCAAGTACATTTACAACAGTACATTCATATACTTCGAGGATTTGGTGTCACTTAGAAGGCATGCTGCAATGCCTTAATTTCATATCAAGTCAGAAAAACATACATACTAATACTTTTTGTCCAGTTCATGCTCAGTAAAGTTGCAACATGATGGTTCACGATCAGTCTCAATGAAAAATGCAGTTAAAGTCTGATTAAGTGGCCCAGTGTTCATACAACATGTAGTCAAATCTGTCCCGAGGGGTCATGAAGGGGCCTCACAAAAACTGGCTGCAGAGTCATGGCAGACAGGTGTACACTTAATAGAGGTTCATTGTCCCCTGGGGCACAAAAAAGTAGCTACATGTGATAGGTGACCCTTAACAGAGTTACCCTTGAGACAGGTTAGACAACATTATTTTTTTATACAATTTCATTACAACAGCAGATATTAACAGTTACTTAAAAATTTGGAGAGGTAGGCACTGATTAAATTTGATATTCACATTTGATAATCAGGCAATCAGTCACTATCTGGGGTTTGTGTCAGTCTTATGTAACAGTCCTGCAGTTGGTGCTGTCTGTTTTTAAGATACTAGGTTCAAGTCCTAGAGGACTGCATGTTAGTTCTGGCACATATAACACTAAACAGCAATATCCATTTACAGAATGCATTCTAAGATAAGAATGAAATAGGCTTAGAATATTCCAATCTTTAGCCATATGGTAAGATGTCTCATAGGAAAGAACATGAGAAGTAAATACTTAAGGGCTGTAAGGAAAATTACTTTTGATTTTTGATTTTGTACTAACAGTGTATCCCACTTGAAGATATTACATAAATATTTTTTTCTTCAGTTTGGTGGTTTCAAAACGTCGAAAATTGCAAGACCGCTAACATTTCTGCACTACTAGTATCTGAATCGACATACCTGTAATTGCCTACATGTTAGTTATGAGAAAAAGTTGCCAGCAGTGCTCGTTTTATAGGTAGCGCCTATTTATTTCATATTAGTATATGTAGGTCAATAGCTAGCAATCTGAAGTTCAAAAGTATTGCTTACGAGCACTTTGAAGGGCGTGGACTGATATATAACCAGGAACAAAGTAAAAAAAGATAGGGCAATGATCAGGAACTAATACAATCAGATCCGGTAGCCTTCCCTCAAAACCAAAAGGTATATACCATAAACAGACAGAAGTTCACGAACGGCATGCATGGTAAACAGAATGAACAGCTCTTTGCAGCCAGGTGGTCATTCAACTACCCGAACTAAAAACAAACCAATCACACAACGGGTGAAGGAAAGCACCGATGTGGGCAACAAGAACAAGTAACATTATGCTGCCACAACAAAGTACCACCTAATTACTGCAAGGAAAAGTGGGGGTTGGGGATGGGGGGGATGGATTAAACATGTGTTTTACTGGATCCAAGCCCACGTCCTAAGCTTCCGCTATGGTTAGATACATTCAATAACTACTCATATCTGTATTTGATATGCAAACGCAACCAAAGAGGTAACAGTTTCTATGGGAATAACGACTAACGACTACATGGGTAAGCGTAAAAGTATACGGAAATTAAAATTAGGAAAATGAGCATGTGATAACACAAAAGATCTTTGAGCATATACGCGATCTCTGCGTGTGTAGATCGTAGTCCAATATAGCTTATGAATTGCAATAAACCGATCCATGCAACTGCAGTAGCCACAATAAGCTTAAAGAGGTGTGTCCAGGCCGGCATGGGTATGCGCTTTCTTTGCTATAAAACGAGACTTTTCCATGACTGCAGCTAACAATGGCATAGCTGCCTATACGCAAATATTGTCAAAATTTTAACATGCCCCTGCGTATTTGCATGCTGCAATTGTGAAAATTGGACAGGATTTCAAGAAATGTCATAGGTGTTAACCCCTTATCTTTGCCCTCAGGAGGTATTATACATAAGTGTGCATATCATGTATATTTACACCTAGCTGCGTCCCCGGGTAAGACATGTGTTCGTTTTATGGTGAGAAAGTCAATAAATTTATTATTATGCACTGGCGCTAATTTTAGTCTTGTGGTTAACCAAATAATGTTAGTGCCAGTATTCTGTTAGCAGTGCTGGAAACTCGCAAAATTTATGTGGTGGCCCAAAAGCTTAACAGGCCTAACTTTCAGTGGCCCAACTTATCCATTACCTAAAGTTCCCATTCATTTGGTATTGCCAGAAAGATAAATTTGGGCCACAAAAGATAATATTTTGGAGATTTCTGGTGGCCCGAAACAAAAATCAGGAGCATTTGGCCACCGGGCCACTGGCCGTTTCCAGCACTGTGTTAGTAGTACATTTGTTCAATAAGTTATAATTCATACACACATGTTTATATCTTTATTTCTTAATACAAGTACACCGCAAACCACACTAATTGCTATACATGATACCTTATCAAAGTATGTACTACTATAAGAGGAGTGGGATAATGCATTGGAGCCGCGACACGACAAAACGAACAATGTGGTTGTGCGCCCAGCGCAGACTCTGATCAGCCTGGGCATCCATCCAGTCTGATCAGAGTCTACGCTGTCCGCATGGAGGTAGAGTAGAACCTTAGCTACCCTTTGGGCACTTAATGAAGAGTCTGATCAAACTGGGCGGATGTCCAGGCTGATCTGAGTCTGCGCTGGGCGCTCAACCACATTGTTGGTTTTGTCGTGTCGCGGCTCATTTAGCTATTTCTTACAGTCCTTGAAGCTATTTTGTCCTTTTAAACTTGTCAGCACTATTGCACTTTGCTGAAGTGAAAGAAATACTTTTTTAACGATCCGTTGGTAGCAATACTAATGTTATGATTGTTACATGTATTTCTATGATTCCGTTAACTATATCATTATATCATGTTCCTTTAACTATTATCATAGCATCTTTCTCTTTTGTTTTCAATAAAAATAGCGCTACATGTATAAAATAAAAGGAGAAAACAAACTTAAAAAAAAGCCCTTTTTAGTGAATCCAGATAGAATATAGCCGGAGCCAGCATAAGTCATTTGTACTGTCCCACTTACGTTCAAGTCACCAATCGATGATGAACTTAACCAGGCCCGCGTCCATCCCATTTCATTGCGATCCATTCAAATAATGCAGCATTCGAATCAAAGAACACACAAGAACGAAACTCGGTGTCTTAGTTATATTGATGGCAGTAATGCAACATAGTTTAAAAAGGCATTGAGAAATTGCTCTGGCCTGATCATAGCTTATACAAGAACCCCGTTTGCTCAGTTATTTAAGCGCTGGTCTGCTGAACTAGTGGTCCCGAGATCCATTCCTGGAGGGTGAAATCTTTTCAATCGTGTACGGGGTTCATTAATGACCGTTCCAAGGCGGTAGTTAATGACCGTTCCAAGGCGGTAGTTCTGTTGTGGTTCTCTGTTGCCTGTTTTTGGTGTCAGAGTTTCTGTGATGTTTTACCTTATGTATGTTCTTATTATTTTTGGTTCGGTTTGGGTTTCTGAGTGGCCACCTTTTGGGAACAAGCTGCTCACTCGGTTGGCCATATGTTCTCTGTATCTTGATTATTTGTAATCTTAGTTGTTTCCAACTATGGTTTGAGGGCTGGATTTGGATTTTGATTGTTTCAGTTCCTGGTCTTTGCATACTTTTTACTTCCATTGCACTCAGCCTTTCATTATCACCCTCCAATCGTGCTGATATGACTGAAATACTGTTGAAAAGGACGTAAAATTGCAAGTCATCCATCCATTACCTGTAAAATACACAGAACTGACAGCGACCCCATGAGCCTGTGAGTATCAGTGAATGGTAATATGAGATTGTTCATGTGTTTAAAAATTGACAATAACTATTACTGTTACATGTAAAAAGACAACAGGTTGATTCAAGAAGACTAGTCACGTAGAAGCTGTGGGTTAGTAAGTTTCAGAGAAGGGCGAAAAACCAACAACCAATTGGCTTCATTCAGAAGATTATGGCACACGCTACGGTACGCTTACAAACCAAGATTAATTCCTAATACGTGAATATCTACAATCAACTCTCGATATTCGAAGTCCAACTTCAGTCCAAACTACTGATATCTCAAAAAAAAAATTTTTGGTACCAGAAAATTTACTTTGAGATATCAGTAGTTTGAGATAACTGGAGTTGAAGTGTAAATAAAATAGGAAATACATTTTTTGATATAAGAAGATACTTTGAAATATCAGTATTCGAGATATCGAGAGTTAACTGTGTATATTCTTGAAGCGCTGAAGTTCAAAATCAAAACTCAGGACCTGCTCTTACCAATGTTAATCAAGCCAAATGGCAAGTCATCAACGAGAATAAAGATATGGGTCATGGGCATGCAAGATGCGGGCCCAGATGGAACACATAACAGCAAAACAGTAGATCCATTGGCGCATTTTGGATATCTTAATAGGCAGAAACGACATAAACGTAGTAATAAATTTTGAGCCCAACTGTGAAGGTAATATTGATGAACAAAACAGCACAGAACAAAATTTTTAATCCTCTCAGGTCACGTACAGTACCATTTGAGGTAATGACAATTGAGCAACAGAAGGATGAAACCAGTAAAAATCGAAAACCTTCAAACTGTTATAGAAAGGATACAAAGAAGCGATAAGGGCAATCAAGTACCACATCCCGCCCTGGACACCAAACAGAAAAGGGACGTTTAGAGATAAGACGGCACTGCTGTAAACAGCACCAAGGCAACACCTCTGGCTCAATAGATGACACAAGGCTATCCTAATTAAATAGAACAGTGAAGACAAAGATAAACAGAAAGCGGACAAACAATTACAATTAGAATGAACCTGCCATGGAGCGTTCAGTAATAAATGTCTGTCAGGTTTCCGTATTGGTTTTGAGGGCAGGATGTGGGATTCCTGATCATTGCCTATCTTTTTACTTTTAATACCGGTTTTACATTCGAGTTGGTTGGTTGGTTGTCTTGGGTTTAACAGCCCTTCGAGACAGTATTTCAGTCAATATCGGGCCGTCTCTCAAAGAGAGGGAGAAAGAAGAGAGAGAAAAAATGTCAAAACAACCCCCACCCGCACCTACTGCAAGCACAGTAGGCCCATGCCCTACTATTATCCAAATCAGTAGGACGCCCCGGCACTAGAAGTTATACCTAGCACCATCGCACCACCCAACCAGCCCCTTTACATTCGAGTAACCTCACCCTAGTTTCTGCAAAGGCTCATATACGCAGAAATCGTTCGGTACGCATAAGTACCTCAGCTCATCAATGATTCAAAACAGTGAACATATAGATTAAGATTCATGTCGGAGATGAAACAGACGAGTACTCAATAGCAACCCCTCTTAAACGCTGGACCAGGTCCCGCGGACTTAAACAGAAGCTTTAAGCCGGGGCAATCATTCGGTCTAAGGCCCACTCTGCCAACATGAAATGAAAGAAGTCTGCAAAGTTGTTGACCGTGATAGGGTTAACAACTAAGCATGCCGACTGTTGCATTACGTTCATGCTGTAATCGATTCTTTTGTAACGAATAATTATTTTATCTAAATTGAAAAGAAAAACTCATTGGATGGGGAACGTTAGAAATGTGTTTGATTTATTGACAGATAAACAGTGCTGTACTAGTTTTCTCTTAGCAACGTTATAGTGGAGCAAATATAATATACTATCTTTCAAGGGGGTGGGCTACGTAATGTCACATTTGTTATTATACATCAAAATAATTGTCTTTGGTCGTTCTTTATTAATTCGGCGTTTGCCACCTTCGCAAGTCTTGCAAAACTCCGTTAAGGGCTGTCGTTTATGTTATTACCGCATTAAAGTTAAAATTAAGAGATAAAGTGGTCTGAGAACCCAAATCATATGTCCGAACTGCTAAATCATATAAACATTGACAATTCCGAAACATTCTAGATAAACAGACATGGAACCCAAAACCCCAAAACAGAGATATCTAAGAAGAGTTTACGCGGGAATGCCACCATGGTGGTCTATATCCCCCCCCCCCCCCCCGGAAAAAATGACAAGAGTGAGTCAGAGTCTTATTTGTAATGCTGAAACCTATTTGTGGGACAAGATTAGTTCTAGATATTATCGTGTGTATGTCGGAACAAAATTCGCTTTGCTCAACAACTTACGCAACGTCAATAATTCAGAAGAAATGAAACACAAACATACACACAAACAATGAATGATCATAGTTTAACAGGTGAAATTCTTAAAATGTAAGTATGTTTAGAGTCCTCTGAGGGCGCCACATTCTACATGTAACGTTGTTAAGGGGAACCCAGTGCAGCTGTGCTAATCTGCAAAATAAACCAACCTTTTTTCAACCACCTTCCCCTCACTATAAATGGACAATGTAAAATGAATTAATTTATTTTCTTTAGTACAGAACTTATCATTGCCGGTCCTTTTCATTTCGTCTTGAAGCACACCATTTCCGTAATTACCTTCATATGGTAAGTGAGGGGCTTCTCGCAAAAGCATGAGTACATTTTGGTTTACCTTGAATTTGATAATAAGATCAGTTATTTACGGTGGACTGAATATCAAAAGTAGAACTATGCAGCAAAATGGAGGGTACAAACGTTCTTAGCATATGTAAGCAAATCATCTAATCCTCATGGGAGTAATTAATATAATTATAAACCTTTTATACCGCGTATAACAATAACTGAAGCACCCAAGTACAAAGTATAATGAGATACACCTAATGATAATTGCAGGAATGTTTCTTGATAGTGCTTAAACACGTGAGAATTCACTATTTCTGGCACATGTTAACCAAAAGGATTAACAAAGAATGCTTTCCATACAGGCATTAAATTGGTTCACCTAGGTTCAGCACTGTTATTAGAAGCGTAAACTATTCCCACAGTGTTAACACGCGCAGGTTCATTTATTTTGGCGCATGTTTTATATACTTTGCAAAGTATTTGTTTGTTTCCTGCAAAATAATGGAATCATCATTTTTCAAGAAATGTAGATGAAAGAACTTGACAATCACTGTTTCGTAATATTTGTTAAAATGCAGTCCCTCGTCCCGAAGGATAATTTGATCAAACGTTACTGGATTTCACAGAGTTACGTCGTCTCCATCAGTGACAACATAATTTATTACAGAACCATGATGCAACATACAATTTCATTGGCTGAATCGACGTCAAGTGCCGGACAATATTATACAATTATTGACTACGGAGGCATTGGATATGATGTGATATTCACCAGAAAATATCCAATATTGACCGAGTCGACAGCCGAGGTCAATATTGGTATTTTCTGGTGAAAATCACATCATATACAATGACTCCATAGTCAACAATTGTTTTATTATATAACAACAACAATATTGTTATTTTTTTTCAGTTAGTTTTGTTGCTTGGCTTGCTCTCAGCATCTGTGTCATCCGCTATGTTTGTTATGTGCAACAGATACTGGTACCCATTTCACAATATAGTGTTTAAGGCATACTGCAGAAATTTGAAACAAGTCTATCCTGGTTTTCCAATACTGATTGCTTCAGCACGTGATCTAAATTTAGAAACTAATATTCAATGGGAAAAAACCCAGGCCAGTGAATATAACAAAATTATTATATACCTAAAAAGTTCCCCATTCACTTTACATTAGAGAAACCGCGCAATATGTTCTGCATATTGCACGGAGCCAAGTGCATATTGCACGGAGTTAAGGAGTCACGTTCACCAGAACTACTTTTGTTTTGAAAGAAGCAAAGTTTGGCGGCCATTTTGTCGTCGACTGCAATTCAAAAACGAATAATATAAAGACACATATGTCGGTTTCGGAGGATAAATTACATAAAATACAATTAAATATAATTTACCATTGATCTGTCACTCTTTTAATTAATATTCTGCGGTAATAACGGAGATTTTCGTCTGAGTTGTTGAGAATTAGACTCGGAAATGGCGCCCAGTTCTTGTAAACGTCAACGTTTGTTTACTGACGTCATGTCCGATAACGTAACGTCATTTCTACTTTCGCGCCATCAGGCGTGGCTTTTAGCGTGTATGAAGACACCAAATGGCATAATGTAGTTTCAAATTTAAAACAAGTTGTGGTTGATTTACTGATATTATAGTTTGATTTCGTACGCAGAGAGCACTGAAGAAACTAGCAGATTAATATCAAAGGTATATAATAAAAAGGTTATTGAATTTATATTGTGAAATATTCGGCACTCGTTCATATGGCGGAGACGCACTCGCAAGCTCGTGCGTCCTTCGCCATATGAACTCGTGCCGAATATTTCACAATATAAATTCAATAACCTATAACTGTTAATGGTGTAACGTCCAGAGATAATATCCTGTCGTTCTGTCATACGAGTCCGAATGAAACTGCATTTAGAATTATCAACTAATAAAAAATTTATTGGCCTTTGCTGAGATGAATATGCAGTTTTATTGACCTGCAAACAAAACATTTGAATTCTTAACCAAATATAACATTAAGGTACGGTTAAAGAATCTTAAACTCGCTTTCAGTTAACTTGCAATTTATGAAACTCGCGAAAGGCTCGTTTCCTAAATAGGTTAGAAAATCCTTCACATGGACCATATAACTGGTAAGTTAATGAACCACAACAGAATCCAGGGCGAGGGTTATACGCAATCGAAATCGATTTAAGTGCCCGCCCGCCCGCCCGCCATTTACCCCACCTCTCCCCAGTAATTTGTTATTGACCGTTTCAGGACGGTGCTTCTATGGCAGTTTACTATTATTTATATTGTTTTACGACTTTCTATTAGTCTGACTGTTTGTACATTATTTAGGACAACCATCTGACCATCTGCTGGGGGGGGGGGGAATGGGTAGGGGTGGCAGGGGAGGGAGGGGGACTTTTGGATTTTCACTTGCTAAGATGAGTAGGGCAAGGGCCTACTGTGGTTGCAGTAGGTGCAGGTGGGGGTTGTTTGAACATTTTATCCCTCGACTATCATCTCTTTCCTTTCTCCCTCTCTCTGAGAGATGGCACGATAAAGACTGAAATACTGTCTCAAAGGGCCGTTGAACCCAAAACAACCAACCAACCAAAATCGCATGGACATTTTTTATTCGGGTTACTTCGGCAGCACATCTTTCAAGCTTAGTCCGCCATCTTTATCCAAATCTGGGTTGGAGGTTATAAAACTTGAGAATAATCTCAAAATAAAGCACACTGATTGGCTGCTTCCACGCATGTGCTCGGAAGCAGCCAATCAGTGTGCTCTATTTTGAGTTTGAGAATGTACTCAAGTTTTATAACCTCTGGGCCTGGATAATACCCATAAGGTCAAGTGCCAAATACGAAAGATCGTAATGATAAATAATAGGGCCGCGACACGACACGACAAAACCAACAAAGTGTCATGTGCGCTCAGTGAGGACTCAGATCAGGCTGGGCAGCCCAGCTGATATGAGTCTTCGCGTGGCACACATGCTACTTTATTGGGTTGTCGCGTCGCGGCTCAATTATATTTTATCGTTTACTTCTCGCGAGAAAGGACAAACCAACATTTTTGTTAAAGACATTCCTTGGTAATACCTTAAGCTGTCGAGTGCCAAAAGTTAGAGAATCTTGGGCACGTTCTTCAGCATACAAGGAAACATTCCTGCCACAGTCTTAGCATGCCTTACTAATATATTGTACCTGATGCATTCATTGATGTAAAAGAATGAAAAAAGGCTGTGATACCATAAAGGTTCTGAAAATTGGGACACTTTAAATAATCACCGTAACTGCCCCAAAATGGAACAGCTTGTTTAATTATGCAGTCCAAAGATGTTGAAGAAAAACAGTGGGATCCTCCTGTGTCTGCACTGTTTGATGAGACCTTTCTGTCCCAATTCTTAGATTCTTTTACGTCAGCTGTCGTGTGTAGGTCATAAGGAGGCTGATTCTTCGCCATAAATCGCCAACATTTAGCAGACACTTGCACTTGTCATTTATTTTTCCTGAGTCTGCGCGGGGTGCATAACACATTGTTGGTTTTGTCGTGTCGCGGCTCATATATGTAGTCCCATCTACCATTGTATGTAGGCTCGGCTACCATCGTAAAACTGGAAACATATGATGGTGTATCCATAAACCTTAAGTCAGCTGTTCAGTCCTGTGAGTCTCCGTCCTACTTGAAGAAACACACCTTTATGCACCTTAAAGGCCCCATAGCTCTATCAGCATGAAATATTTTATCGTGAGGTATCGCTACAAACTTCTCACTACAATTTCGCCATTGATTATTATCGTAATTGGCCGGCTTTGAAAAATCAAAACGTCCTTGAGTTTACCATAAAACAGATTTGAAAAAATAACTAGGTCATTTTAGTTGCCAACCAAAATGACCTACTTTCGATTTCACAAGCTTTATTTCATGATAAAAATACAACGTACAGGCGGTAAAAATATAAGGTACAGGCGTTTAACAGATGATAAAAATACAATGTACAAAAAAATTAGACAAGGATCCCATTAATTGTGCCGCTGTTGTATTATTGCGTTGCTTAACGGGGAACCAGGGACGAAACCCTTATTTTTATGGAGAGACTTATCATTTTCAAAAAAATACGTTGTTCCTTCTTTTTTGCCAGTTATTTGCTACAAAAAAGCACATTAACCGACATATTTTCATCAATTCTGAAGGCTGTACAGGTTTCATAATAATTTGCATTTTGACGGTTTTTACCTTTGATAGGACTATGGAGACTTTAATGCACAAAGTGCGCAATGTACCTGCAAATCGAAAAAAAATGTTTGATTTTTTCCGTATTTTCTTGAGCGCCCGTTGCATAAACAGAACGGAGAACCACATATGTTGTAACAAGATATATGTAACTACATCAGTGTACTATAATTTCTGTCAGTGACATTTAAACCGTTTTCAGATCATAGAAGAGCTATGCGCAATCTGAAACCATTCAATTAATAAGTAAACCCAAATAAAGCTCATAGTTCATTTCAATTCTAATGAAGGTATTTACACCAGTCAACACAAATCAATCTTGAAAAAAAAATGTAAAAAGAAACAGGTTTCTAACTTGTCGTCTAGACTATTCTCGGCCAAGCTAAACAAAAATAACAACAAGAAGGATGTTTAGACCTTGCTAGAACAACATCAGATGAGACGATATAAAATTACAACAACATCGATATTGGAAGCAACGGGCATCAACACAATAAAGCCCATCTCCCAAAAGCTGATCAGACGCTGTGGTTTTTACTTTTATATGTATCGCTCTTCTGAGCGGGGACGTTTAGAGGATAAGCAGTGACCTGTCGTTCCTTAACAGTTTCAAATTACATGTCCATTGAAGTATTTGTACATGTACCCGTTCTAAACTAATTTGTTATATACATGTATAGCGTCTGGAGGACAGCACTGTTTTGAATCTAAATCGCCTTTTTTCTACCATGTTATCAATGCGGAAAAATTGTGAATTCCCAAGAGGAGCCAATTTGTTTTTTAAGGATAAACCCTTGTAAAAATAAAAGAGGCTGATGAATTTTGCTTTAACAGTGTACCCATGGCATTAAAAGTTTTGTCGTCTTACTCAATCAGAAAGAAAGTTTAAATTTCTTCATATAGGGAGCTAATGTTAAAGACTATTATTTACTTTATTTACTCTCCTACAGGAGCAAGGTTGTTTTTTTTCTCAGAATTGCACCCTTTGGGAGGGTTTGCGTTTATTTCGCGACCATCTAACCATTTAACTATTCATCTTCAGAAAGTAAGTACACTTATGGTTCACGCACCAACCAAACAATTCTTCTGTCAGGTGTTTATCTCTGGGATCAGATGGAAGGATTATTATGGCTTCTTGGTAAATCAACTCGATTGTTTTGCCAAGATACAACACATATTCTGATAAAAACACTACTCGGTACTTTGATCTTGAGGTCATACGTTCGTACAGTTGAGCGAATACGTCATTGTTCGGCAGTGATTTTTTTGTTTGTAAACAAACAACTGGTTAGGTTACATGCAACTCCAGCCCTAAATGATGAAACATTGCCCTGTGTGGTAAACCTAAAAGATCAAGGACATTCATTTAGGTCGTAATGTTAATAATATGGTAAAATGTAAAAGTCTTAAAAGTTACTGTGTGAAAATCCACAGGTTGTTTTGAATCTTCCTGGAGTTTCCAGATTTGAGTTTGTTTTAGTATAATTGTTGCTTTCAATATATATTGGTCCTGTTTTCGATTCCCGGTTAGAGGGCAAAACACCTTTCAACCGTAAACCATTGCACACAGCCTTTGTTATCACCCTCCCTTTGTCCTGATATTAGTGAAAGACAGCTGAAAAAGACATAACGTCGCAAGCCGTCCATCCTTCCATGCTGCTATTAGTCTAACGTACCTTTACCTGTTTTGTTCTACAAACACGCGTTTTATACTTAACTTCTTCAGTGTCGCTGAACTCCAGAAGTTTGAAAGGGAAAAGGTGATGGACAGGTCTCAGCGGGTAATGAACATCCCTTTCCGAGCAACACTTACGGACGCCTTTCGCGAGACGGAGCTGCATTCAGCATCAGGGGCCGTATTCATGAAACGACTTAAGTGGTTGCTATGCTGTTGCTAAGGCTAAATTTCTTTGAAGGAGATTCCCTACAAATATGAAATTTGGTCTGGAGGAACAGTCTTTGTAAGACTGTTCCTCAAGAGCAAATTTCATAGTTGTAGGGAATCTCCTTTATAGATATTTAGCCTTAGCAACCGCATAGCAACGACTTAAGTGGCTTTATGAATACGGCCCCTGGTAACGGCGCCTCGGCCGATAATTAAAATCTTAAAAAGTTCCTTCAAGGCAGAGAATACATACAGAAGTAGGAAGATGGGCCAGACTACGTAGTTTCGGCTAATAAAACCTCGTCAGTGACCCTGGCAAAATCTGGTGACGAAACCAGAAAAAAAGCATACTGTAATTTCTTAATTTTAATCAGGCAGTCGATTCAAAGACAGATTAGTTTCAAAAGGATCCAAATAATATAAAAGACGGTGATCTAGAATAATAGTCTACATCGATCTCAAATTTTATATTTCTCAGAATTTATCCTCTGATCTCAAAGGATGTAAATAAAATATAATCTGCACTATGGATGATGAACGGGGAGACGTTTTACGGCCGCCACACGGCACAACACCAGCTGCAGTGAGGTAAATTAAAATCTTAAAAGGTTCCTTCAAGAGCAGATAATACATACAGAAGTAGGTACATGGGCCAGACTACGTAGTTTCGGCTAATAAAGCCTCGTCAGTGACCCTGACAATATCTGGTGACGAAACCAGAAAAAAGCATACTGTAATTTCTTAATTTTAATTGGGTGGTCGATTCAAAGACTGATTAGTTTCAAAAGTATTAGGCAGAAAACTGCATGATTTTGAAATAATTTGTTCAATAAGAGGGGTCCATCCGCCTCTTCGTGCGGGCCTGTACTGAGTGGTCTGTGAGTTGTAGCGACGGCCTTTCCCGGATAACCTTATCTGTAGTTAACCACTAAGACAAAAGCCTCTTATTTGAGTCGCGACACGACAAAACCAACAAAGTGGTTGTGCGCCCAGCGCAGACACGAATCAGCCTGGGCATTCGCCCAGTCTGATCAGAGTCTTCGCTGTCCGCATGAAGGTAGCTTAGACCTTTGCTATCATCTGAGCGCTTAGCAAAGAGTCTGAGCCAACTGGGCAGATGCCCAGGCTGATCTGAGTCTGCGCCGGGCGCAAACCACATTGTTGGTTTTGTCGTGTCGCGGCTCATTTGTAGTTAACCACTAAGACAGAAACCTCTTATTTGATTGTTATTCAGCTACCTTGAGGTATAAGCGCTGACAAAAAAAAAACATGTAAGCCGCGACACGAGAAAACCAACAAAGTGGTTGTGCGCCCAACGCAGACTCAGATCAGCCTGGCCATCCACCAAATCTGATCAGACTCTTTCCTAGGCACTTAAAGGGTAGCTAAGGACCTAAGCTACCTCCATGCGGACAGCGAAGACTTTGATGAGACTGGGCGGATGCCGAGGCTGATCTGAGTCTGCGCTGGGCGCACAGCCACTTCGTTGGTTTTGTCGTGTCGCGGCTTATGTATAAGAATATTATTGTATAAAATTTCCTTTTAAAAGGAAGGCTTGCCCAGCTAAGACAGTGAATGTTATTAAATGAACCCAATTGTAAGTGCACTTTCTGTTGCTAACTTTTATTTAGCAAAGTATTTAATTTGAGTGGTGGCATTATCCATAGGTGTGAGGTAAAAACAAGTGTAGAATTTATCTGAAAAACAAATTGAGGAAATATTTACACACACACACACACACACACACACACACACACACACACACACACACACAAATAAACAAAAAAACTACAGTTTTCCTACGTCACATTTAGTTTGAATAAAATTTTTAGGAAATTTATACTGTTTCAAACGCATGTCTATGGAATCTTGGCACATCTGAACTTGGCATCAAGAGACAATAAATCTATATTTACTGAAGTTCATTTTTGGTTTTAGTGGCATCATTGGCAGTGACTAGAACAAAATTTTGACACTCTGAGAAGAAAATGCATGCTGCTCTTGTTTGAGACAATAAATTGCTTTACACCATTTGGGAACAACAAAGCACGGAACCCATAGCGTACAAATGAAATTTATCTTTTATATTTATGCTATGTTTTCACATCAATTTTGTTACTTATTCGTGTTCTGACTAATTTAATGCCAAGAAAAGGACGAAGAATAGTTATTAACCAACGTGTTTGATAATGACGTAAAACAGCGGTCACTATGACATGACGTATATCAAACGTTACGTCGACCAATCATCTATTTGAATTATCCGTGACGGCGCTTGTAAACGCGTAACATTGCATGAATGAGTGTTGTTCATGGATGTATGAACATCGTCAGCCCAGTATAGGCTCATCTAAGGAAATCGTCGACGAGTGTAAATATTGGTTTTGTACATTTGTATAGGTGAAGTAAAAAGGCAACATTAGAGAGTGTTATAAAAGCAAGAAAAATGTTCACACAACCCCCATCCGCACCTACTCCAAGCACAGTAGGCCCTTGCCCTACTATAATCCATATTAGAAGGACACTGGAAGTTATACCCAGCATCATCGCATCATCCAACCAACCACTCCATTGTCATAAAGCTGTCAATGAATCCCTAACAGTCGGCCTAAATTTTAACGATTCTGAATTTTCCCCCTTTTCTGTACCTGTGTCATTGTAAGAGGCAGTAGTAAGAGGCTTCCAGTTCATGCTATTTATGAACATGTTGATGGTCAATAGGAAATTTATCAGATGCTAAAAATGTGTACATTATATCGCTTCCTGTCATGGAAATGCCTGTTGAAATGCGTATGCGTTGATATTACTGACCGAAATTACCGGCTTTCACACACATAACACGATCAGTTGTACATATAAGCCACACACACGGATAGTTGGGATACATTTTTCAGTAAATCTGATGAGTGATAAGGGAAAAAATCGTCAAAAGCGCCTATTTCTAAATTTAAACAATGAATTTGAACTTTGCTCCTTTTCTGCTCTTTTAGGTTTTACAGATACACAGATCAGCCCACTCCGGTGTAAGCGCAGTCTGATCAGTCTATCCTCAGCATGAAAGATGTCTGCATCATGAAGAATATATATGCCGGAAAAAAACTGTTGGGACCCCACGAATGCACCGGCTCTGGACAGTGTGCCGGCTGCTCTGACTAGTCAGATTATGCGATGCTCTAAGGCCTATTGTTGCGACGCCGCTGCATGATTTTTGGAAAAGCTAATGCTTTCGAGCTAAGCTATATATAAACACGGTTTCTTCCAGATGTTTTGGTATATTTCTTAGGATGTAAAGCCAAATATTATGCATTAAATTCAGAGTTTCATGTTTATGCAATCAGTTTATAAAAAGCGAAAGATAGTGGCCAAGTTCAAGGCACATGTGAAAGAAAAACGTGCATTTTAACGGAAATATCAAAAACAAAAGTACATGCATTATCAAAACTAAAATAGATTTTCCATCTGTTATTTTTAGCAGATGAGGTAAATCGGATAAGGATAAAAATAGACAAAATCGGTTTGTTTTAAAGAAATTTTCGTGTTTAAGAAGAAAATCATGAAGAAATGAGGTCTCAAACCGGAACGAGCTTTCTGATCTATATGACTTGCGTCCCTAAAATAGTTTAGAAGGAATCGTTGCAGTACGAACTCTCTTGGTATTTTCCGACTAAACGTGACGTATCGTTTCTTCCGAAAATAACTCGGTATCACTAAACCACTTGAATACTGGCTTGTGGCCGTCACCACAAGCCAAAAAGAAGAAGATGATCTCAAGCACGCACACGACGATATTTCAGCATTGATTCAACGTCATGATAGAAAGTCGAAAGTGCGGTCGACATCGTAGTTTTATAAATATTTTACTTTTATCTTAGTTTCCCATCGTTCAGCTCCGCAATGTGTGAAGTATCAGAAGGCAAAACAAATTACAAGGTTTTAGGAAGTACATGCCTTATGGGGTTTGCTTTTAACTTCATAATTAGCTTTGATCATGTCTTTTGTGGTGTACTTTTCTTAAGGTACGAACAGGTTGTCATAAATATGTCAGATTCCGAGAGAAAAGGAAAGTGCAAATGTTTTGTGGTTTACCATGTACTGTAAAATGGCACATGTTAATATAAGAAATGTAGTTGATAAAGTCATTTATCATATAACATCAGAAAAAAAGTTTCCTTTCATGTATTTGTATTCCTTTGAAGTTAAAATGCCAGCCGTACATTCCTGAAAAAAAAATGAAATGTAAATGTATAACAGTGGTAAAAACGTGTCCAGGTATAAGGTTTATTTCCAGTTACTTTTAACGTACATACAGGTAGAACAGGAATTCTCTCCGTTGTTTTTAAACTCAGACAATACTGACATCATTAAAGGCATATATTTTCAGTAGCTAAAATGTATTGGTATTTCTATCAAAATATTGGTGAAAAATTAATATATACTTCATTTAAACAGACTTGAATGTCACTTAGCTTTTTTGACAGGCCACGGTGTCACCGAGCGATAAAAACTGTCGAATGCTACCTAACTGAACCACAGCACTATATTACCTTACCGTTATATCTGATGCCAGAAATATAGGAATAGTTTTCAGGTGTACGGTTCGACGCGCTTTGATTTCTTTGCACTTGACGTTTGTAAGTTCCGGACACAAAAAAAATTGCAATGTTGTGCTTCACATGCCTTTTGCTCTCAGCTGATTGGCATAAAGTTCTTTTACAAAGCATAGCATACACAAGATACAGAGAGAAGACGAAAAGAGAAACTTTCAACAAAGCGGAGCAACAAAACGCCCAAATAAATAAAGAAAACCCGCCTTGGAACTGTAAGTAGGAAAAAATACCGAGGATTTAAGCTAAATTGGTACACTTTTAGGAGCTGCTTCTAGTTTTACATTCATTTGATTACAATCACTTAAGATATTTACCAATTCTTAGAAGCTTTAAGTATGCAAAGAAGCAATTTTTGTGTGCGGAGGTGATCCGTGATCCTTTCACTAAATTCGGTTTTACTAGATCAAGGTACCAAAAAGTTGAGCAGAGTCTCATATTAAAATGACTTATTACTACATGTATATCATGGAAAATTTGATTTCTAAGAATGACTCGAGTATTTGTGATTATTTTACATTTTCTTTCATCTTGTCACACTTTTTCTTTACTTCTTTTTGCACTCTCCTAGAAGAACATTGAATTGTGAGGCTAGAGATCCTGTTCATTATCGTTTAGAAATATAGTTAGCTCATTAACGAATGTATAACAAATTAAAGATTTATGTTTGCAGTAAAATAGACAAAACAAGAAAACATTGACGCAAAGCTTCAATAGGCCGGTAAAGGCGTCCCGATAGCTCAGTCGGTAGCGATGTTTACATGTACCTTTAAACCGTAGACTGGCTACACACCTCTGCCGCGTAGGTTCAAACCCGGCACTGGCAAGTATGAATGGTTGGCTGTTATCTTCGGGGTCGCGGTGGTTTCACAGAGTATTTCCCAGCCCCTATACAGCTGAGATCTTCCACCACAGCACAGTCCTCTGATATAAACATGATCAGATATGACCGAATCGGAGTAAGGAAGAGGCAGTAAGTCAGTCATATTCATTTTTCCCACCTGAAACTGCGAACATACCAAGTCACACTTACAAAGAACATATAAGAGTCAATCTAGATTAAGTGGGATTGTTATCCAATTTGTGTTCACACTGAGTCAATCTAGATTGAACTACATGTAATCTATACGATTCATGTTGCGTTCACACTAAACGCATAGCAAACAGTTAATCTAGATTTATAGCCCACTTTTTTGAGTTATGATGTAAAACATGTGGGCTAACGTTTTAAAATTTGTACTCCCGAAAACTGTTTGACTCTGAGATACCTAAATAGAATTTAATCTGGAAATGACATTTACCTTCATCTTCAAACTGCACATCAGAGATTATCTCATCATGCCCGCCAGCGGTGAATCGTGTGCGAATAATCAATGCACGAAACACACCAAATGCCGAACTTTTGACATATTTAGACCCTTAACGGTTCAGCAACAGTTCAGCGATAAAGAAAATACTCGTCAGTCACTTTCGTAACGACATAAAACAGCGGGAAACGCAGGATGTGCTCTGTATAGTTGAGAATGTCATTAACTCACTAATGCTTAAGCGCCCCATAAATAAGCGATAGGCAAACATCAGACACCACCAAACGCGGCGTCTGATCAGGGTCTGCCCGATTTGCACAATGCAAATGAACATTCTCCTTAAAATGAACAAAAATCATAAAAATTAAACTAAACCAAACATTGTTTTACTGACAAATTGACTCATTCATTTTTGATAATGATAGACTAGTCCTCTGGGCATTTATGGGTAAACCCCAAAAGGTAGGACGAAAAGAAAGCCATCCAAATACATCTACACTGCATAAAGTCAGCCTAAATCAGATATATCGGGCTCCTTCAACAAATTTACACAGTTCCAGCCCTGTGTAAATAAACAAGCAGAGTTGATACGCTGTCGTGTCAAAGTCAGTGAAGATCATGCCGTTGCAGCGAGCCTTCTGCGTCTTTGTCTGGACGCTGTGTCTATTCTTATGGTATAGGGATTGCGGTTTATTTCAAGCGAAATATTTGTGATATGTTTTCTTTTTTCTAAACAAATGCTTTATTAAGCACAAGACGTGACATTTAGTATTGTTAACAGATGCACTGGTACCACATGTCACAGTACTAATTAAATGACGTCATTTACAGCTTTCGCGAAATTTTGTCGGATTGTTGGACTGCGGAAAACGCGTGGGTGTAGAAAAATATGTATGTAAGAAGCTGTAAGTGTAATCTGTCTTACTGTTATATCAGCATCAAAATGAATAAACATATTCTATTATAGTGCGATCACATGTGTAAAACATAATCCATCATATACGAAAGTTTTAGATGAACGACAGAACCATACCAAATTAATGATCGGAAATTCTGCAAGTCGCGGGTTTTTATGTTAGCTATTGACGTCTGATTCGGAGCGTCTTTTTGAACGCAAGCCATGGAGAGAGTGTTCTCAAAAAGTCAATACCTGAATTTCATATTACATGGATACTGTTTTGAGGCTCTGTAACCAAACCAATCATCTTTTATCTCAGAAACCTACGATATCATCGAGAAAAAAATGGTTTTATCAGAGAAAACAGTTTTTTCTCTCTGATAAATCAGTTGGTTGGTTGATTTGATGCTTAACGTCCACGGTAAACAACTAAGGTCATGTCGGGACGGTCAGTTAACCTAACCACACTATTCCTGGGCAGGCTTAGACCTCCTAAGCGGTTAACCAGTACTAAGTGCACATACTTTCGCCAGTAACTGACAACTGCCCTTCTTGAATCAGTGGAAGGAGAAACGAAAGTATGTGGCCAGACCGGGATTCGAACCCAGGATCTCTGACTTCCGAGTCAGGTGCCCTACCGATTGCGCTACCCGGCCCGGCCTGATAAATCAGACTTTTATAATTAGTGTGCATTTAGCTTGCCATAAACCTTGGCCATCAAAATATGTTGTACAGACTCAAAGCTATCTAAATCGACACAGTTTAAAACGGGGAATGAAATGGATTGGATAGAAGAGATAATCTACATTCCATTGGCTACAGTTTGCTCCCGGAGTATTTCATGCTTCTCTTACAGGGAAGTATTTGCTGTCCCAGAGGGAGCAAATCTATCCTTTAAGAATGCCATCCCAAATCAATGGAATGCAGCGAAGCAGCATATTCCATTTCATCTCATTCCATTTTCCATTCTTTTCCGTGTTTTAAAATTCATCGTTTACAGAAGCCTTTTATGGTCAGTAGTTGGAACAACACATTTGGGACAGAATATAATGTAATTAAAGCAAATTAGTTAAATAAGTTATAATTTCGTCGAAATATTTCAGACACACTTTCCAAGCCATGTAGTTTGAATAAAGTATATGGAACTATCCATAAACGACTGGTGAAAGTACATTCCAGTAGTACGCAGATGTTCACAGTACCTTATTGCTAACGTTAATGATCCGGTCGGTTGATGTGTACTTTTTATACCCCGCCACACGTTAGTGGCGGGGTATTATGTTTTCCCGCTGGCTGTCCGTGTGTCTGTCCGTCCGTCGTACGTACGTCCGTCCGTCCGGTCGTCCGTCCGTGAGCACTTCGTTTCCGTTCGATAACTTGAGTATTTATTAACGGATTTTATTCATACATGGCATGTGCATTGGTCTTGGGAAGATCTCGGTTGGGATTGTTAATGGGCAAATTTCGATGTCTTCTTATGGAGTTATTGCCCTTTTCATGGTCTTAAAAACAGTTTTTGGTCTGTAGTTCTTTTACACTTTGAAATATCTTGATGAAATTTCACATAAATGATCGAAGTAACATAAGCTTTCAGTTATAAGCAGAATTTTGTCCAACTGGATTATCTGCCCCTACCCTAGGGCTATATACATGTATGAAATAATGTAAAAAAATGTATAAAATTAGAGTCGAAAGGGATTTTTCTGAAACTTGTAACAAATTATCATATTGATATAAGCTTTATGTCTTGATCAAAATTTTGTCCCCCAGTGGTTATCTGCCCCTGACACATGCCGTATACATATATGAAATCATGAAAAAATCAATATAAAATCAGATTTTCGGTATATCTTAATGAAATTTCATAGAAATGATTAAAATAACATAAGCTTTCTGTTACAAGTAGTATTACGTCCACATAGGTTACCTGCCCCTGCCCCAGAGCTATATACATGTATAAAATTATGAAAAAATTCTGTTCATGAGGTTCATGTCATGATAAAAAAAAATGTATAAGAGATAGAAGACGGGGTATTGGTTAGCAGTGGCGGGGTATTACGCAGTCGTTTACGATGCTTTTATTAAAAGGGTATTTACCGTATTCATTAGGTTGTTTCCATCCCTAGGGTGACCTCAAATTTCTAAATCAATCTCATGAATTTCAAAGAGATAGGTTTTACCCTTCCAATTCAATGCCTAAAATCTAGATCCGTCTCCTAAGGCGGATATAGATTTTCGGGATTGTCACTGTTTGGGTGGAAAATCCCCGTCTTATAATAAAGAAATATGGTATACAAAATTCCAGGAAATAAAGTACGAATTGTGGGTTAATCAAAACCTTAAAATATCACACACGTAGTACTATTATAGTTTGTTGACCCATCCGGATAAAAAGTATTGAATATGTCTTTGTCGCATGAACTGATGGTTTTTCCCATAGACTTCTATAATTACCCCTACTGCCTTTGATATTGTACAAGCCTTAATGTTATGTTGCTTGACTAACTAGATTTGCCTTTATATCTTGTTACATAAAATTGTAATTAAATCAAATAGAAAAAAAAAAAAAACGAACAGAGGACCATTGGTCATGAGCATAATTATCTGAGTCTATTCATTCGTAGCACTTCTGAGCTGAATTGAATTATTTGGGCGAATTTCGAGTTTGTTCGAGAGTTTATGCTTGTCCTAGTTATTACCAAGTTTGATGACGTTTGGAACTATGAAAACATAAAGTTACTATCCCCGAGACAAGGTCAACTATGAACTATTTCAGCACTCAAGGGCAAGTAACTCAAAATCGAAATACAATACAATATAGCCAAATTTAGAACACGTCCGAGAGTTTATGCCTGTCCTTGTTATCAACAAGTTTGACAAGTTCTAATAAAAATAAAGTTGGTATGCCCGGGGAAAACATTTTCCCATTGTAAGTCTGTTAGAAAATTAGTTCGGGCTTAAAGGGCAAGTGACTACGAAATGCATTCTCATCTGGCCAAAATTCAAACTCGTCCGATATCTTATATATATCTTAAAGAGTTAAACAGATACTAAGATTGAAAGTACACTCCGTCTTTTCTTCATGTTAACCGAGTTGTGAGAGTCATATGATTACAAGTAACTCATTTAGATCTTAATATAATTGTGTCGGCATGGGTAGTACATCACAGTTCGTTCATAAATAGATTCTTTTTATCGCAGTTCGTGTTGTGAAGAAATATATTCAGCTCCATTTCTCAAAGCGCAACTGTCTGCAATCGTAATTTACAGTCGCATCCGGTGACACTGCTCATTAAGAATGTCAAATAGAGCTCAAAATCTAGGCCATCTTTATGGTATTTTCGCCAAAGATTTCTCATAAAAGTTTAGAAGCTTACCATCTGTGATTTATTTGAAGAATTAGCCTATTCAATACATGTAATATTTCCTCGGCATCGGACCTGACTTCTACGAAGACAGAATTTAAATGTAAAGTTGTTTACCTAATCAGTGTTTTGAAATAAACTGTTGCAAAGGGATACCAGTATGTGACTCTCATTGGTCTGCGCAATGTTCAAGTTCAAACTTGTCTGAATGTTTCACTAAGGTTACTTATCTTTTGCCCAGCAGCCGTGAAATAAGCTTACTCTTTGAGTATTATTTTTATTTAATATTCAAAATGTTCAGTCACAGCTTTTATTTGACGGTTAGCTTTATTCAAAACCCGGAATCACATGACTAGAGAATAATAGTTATTCATTTGAGAAAAACAGAAGTTTCCGTTGAAAGAATTTCAGTTTGTAATCCCACTGGAAAGTTTGCGGAACATGGCACGTATATACACTGTTTGCCATGCTCCTAAACCAACGATGTAATAATCTGGTACCATTGCAACTATGGAATTACAAACTGTTGTGCTCAGTACCTTAGCTGAATGACGGCTCAATGGCGTCACTTTAACATCAATATGAACTCTCACTTGCTATAATAACATATTTATGACGTCATTGGTATAGGAACATTGCAAACAGTGTATGCCATGCTCCGCCAATTCCTTAATGCCATTACAACCTAAAATTTTTGTGTAATTCTGCTATTAGATGAAGTTTACCCTTCCAAATGGTCCAACATTTTAGGGGAATATTGAGCTTTGGGATTGTTTTGGCGGGGAACCCCCATCTTATAACCGAATAGATATGGAACTGCCAGTCTGCAGTATGTACTTCTACTCTACAGAACCTTAGACATCGAGTCAATTCGTAATCTTAAGGGTTTCGGGTTAATGTTATAGACGCTGAGTACAGTTGTGTTACTTTTCAAATTGCCTTACTATCAAATATTCATGAACCACCATGGTAATTGATCTCTAGTTCGCACAAAATAGCCATTAGAAGAGATGGCATATCCCCCGACCAAAGGCCTCATGCGCCTTAATAACCACGGCCACTTGTAAAAAAAACAAAAAAAAAAAACAAAAAAAAAAACAGATAAGTAATTTAATGCCATTCTTTTATGCTTCTTATTGATATTTTCTGTTTACCAGGTGCAGAATTTTCTAACACTCAGGCCAAAACATTTGGTAAAAATTGGCCCATTGCTTTAGGAGCTGTCAGATGATAATAGGTAGATGAAGCACAACGGATGCTGGAGGGTTTGCAATACTAAGATCCTTCCATACGCACTTCTTGTTTGGGTAAACTGAACGAGAAAAAAAAGGAAAAAGGAAAACTGTGGACATGACGACTTCGATATGAGCCGCGACATGAGAAAACCAACAAAGTGGCTGTGCGCCCAGTCTGATCAAAGTTTTCGCTGTCCGCATGGAGGTAACTTAGACCCTACCCTAGATTTTAGATTCTTCCCTAAGAGCGTAAAGGGTAGCTACCCTTTACGCTCTTAGGGAAGAATCTGATCAGACTGGGCGGATGCCTAGGTCGATCTGAGTCTACGCAATGCGCACAACCACTTTGTTGGTTTTCTCGTGTCGAGGCTCAAATGACAACAGTTCTTTGACATCTATAAACTGCTGTGTACTCAGAAACAAAAGTACTGCGTCTCGACTTCAGTCGTTAATTAGTAATAATTAGTTCTTATAGTCCCAGCGGGCATGCCGCTGCTTTACTTGATAGTAAACAAAATGTGTCACTTCTCAGGCTTGTTTACTGGTAACCCGACTTTTTTCCCCCGTCTCTCCTTTTATATTGCAATGCTTCTTTTCGCTCGAAATGAGGTTATATTTGAAAAGGTAAATAGGAGATGGTCCTCATTAGCAAGGGCTTTAGATCAAATCCTGGTCCGTTTTTACCTGAACGATGTACTCAATATTTGACGATTCTAACACAGTGCGCCTATAGAAGCAATAGAAAATTTCCGTGTTTTATTCTGCAACAATTCACTGTTGCGGAGCGCGTGAGTCTAATTGCTGACGTCACTGGCAGTACTGGCGTAATTTTGTGACGTTTTGAGACGTTAGACGGTGTAACGTCTCTTTTTCTTTCTAAATTCGCTATAAAAACGTACATCTATCTTAGATACAGTTAAAAATATTGGCGGGAGCATGAACGCGCTGGCAGGAAGGTTGGGAGAATTTGACGGCAAGGAATACTTTTTCAGCGTTTTTGAGTGTTAGAATCGAAATAGTGTAGCTCTGGCATTGAATTGTTGAGTAATAATTCACTGTTTGTCGGTCAGTTGTAAGTAGATATGATCTACTTTACAACTGACCTCCAAACAGTGAATTATTACTCAACAATTCACTGCTAGAGCTGGTCTATTTCTTAAATAAAACTGTTTTATATGTGTAAAAGTTTAAACCTGTTTTATATCTTTATAAAAGTGTGCTAAAATTGCCGGGTTAGAGAATAAGCGTACGTACTAAAAATGCCTTGTTCTTTGTAATAGAAACTTACTATTATTCGTTGTTCCCCATATTCTTTCGCCAAACAGAATTATATATTCCAAATTCACAGGATAGTTCATAAAAAGTTGCTCAGCTGATGGCGTGATATATGTACGTGCTTTTCTCTGTGCACGGACTAATCCACAGAGCGCAACGCACCTATAGATTTTATGATGTATTTATCAACTTATTTGAGAGCAAATACAAACTACCACTTATAATGTGAAAGGTATAAATAAGCTCGGTAAAGCTAAGTACATACTTCCTGTACACATGCATAATGTTTGTGGATTTGTCTATCATGTAGTTTATGTTTTAGATTTAATGCTATTTGTATATGTATGTTTTGTGATTGAGATGGGAAATATTAAATAAATTATAAAAAAAAAATATTTGACGTATAAAATATTGCTTAAACCAAAAGGTACATACATTCACTATGGATTTATAGCATTTCTGAGTAATATATCTTCTAGGCAATTGGGAAGCGGTTGGTATTTTTGTTCGCAATGGTATTCATTATAATACGGCTATCGCCGCGAATCAGCGTTCAGTCTCTCCTCTTAAGTTGCTTTACTTGCATAACTGTATAGACTCTCTCTCTCTTTCTCTCTCTCTCTCTCTCTCTCTCTCTCTCTCTCTCTCTCTCTCTCTCTGTGGCAACGAAATTGTTTTACAGTCTTGATTTAACATTGCAGAACGGTGGATATGCTTGGTGGATAAGTGCACACAAAATCGCATTTGGGGAGGTTAATCGGCGGTTTTATGGTCGCGAATTTCTATTTACGGCGACTTTAGTGAAGTCACAAACGCAATTTGTGGTCAGAACACCGACCCCAAAATAGCAGATTTCATTAACAGTTACCCCAATTCTTATGCACTATTTCTTATATTTCTACCTTTCAAAGTTTACTAATTTGAAGCCAAACCAAGCGCATTCCAAACGTCAACCAACGATAAGCGACTGAACGTAACGATGTCGGTTTTCCGACAGTATGTCACAGTAAATCCTGTTGCAAATATTTGAAGCTGTCTAGTCAGACGTCGCGATTCATACGTAAGTGCATTAGAATATTAGCAATGTTTGTTTTCGTAAAGGCTTATTGCAAAGCTAAATAAATAAAAAAAAAATCAATTAATAAAATAAAAAAATGAATGAATAAAATAGAAATTAAGTAAATTCTACTTAAACATTGTCAAATCTACCCGTTGCCAATGCAATGTAAAGGTTTATGACGTCGACAGTATGTCAAATTAAATGGACCAGTTTGCTAATGAGAAACTAAAAATATTCTATTCTTGTAAAATTGGCCAGTCATGATAATTTACTATGACGAAACAACGAAATAATGAATCTGTAGTGAAAAGTTTGCAACGATCCTCAAGACAAATAAGTGTATTTTGCATTGATTTATGTAACTTTGTGAACCTTTGTACTAAAACGGCGGCGCCAATACTGAAAGGTTCAAAGGCTGAATCCTCTAGTAGCTCCTGTATTTCTTTATGGAATTCGAACAATTCTGTTTCAAAAATGCGTTTTGTAACAGTTTTAATTTTCGATGCATGTTATTAAATTTTGGAGCAGTTTCCTTGCAAAGAAACTAAAAAACAAACAAACAAACAACAACAACAACAACAAAAAAACAAAAACAAGAAATGTTACAGTGTGTAACAAATGCCCCCGAAGGCCCCTTAAACTGACCTTTGAGTCCTGGTTGTGACCTTGACCTTGGAGCCGGAGTCTTGCACATGACATACATTCTTATTTGTGAGTGTGACCTTGGCCTTGGGCAACAAAACCATAATTTGTGAATCGTCTCATTATTTTTTCCCTTTTCATGAAACTTAATGAAGTTTGATTCAGTAGCTTTTAAGTAATTGAGGATAAATGATTTGATCTTTGACCTCTGGCTATGACCTTGACCTTGGATGTGGAAACATATGTCTTTTGAATGGAAAATCTTCTCAGTAGGCTTTATCTTTCTGCAATATTTGCTTTGGTACTTTTCTGAGTAATTGCCGAGACATCATTTGACTTCTGACCCCAGATTGTGACCTTGACCTTGGATTTGGGATCATAAATATTGTGTATAACACACCTTCTCATTATGGTTTACCTTTCTGTGAAGTTTGATGAAAGTCCCTTCAGCAGGTTTCAAGTTGACTTTTGACCCCTGATTGTGACCTTGACCTTGAATGTGGTAACCTAAATCTTATGTGTGACACACCTTCTCATTATGCTTCTTCTTTCTGTAAAGTTTCATTCAATTTGCTTCAGTAGTTTATAAGTTATTGCTGAGACACGATTCTGAGACACAATTTGACCTCTGACCCAACTGTGGCCTTGACCTTGGGCGTAGGGAACTAAGTCTTGTGCGTGACACACCTTCACATTATGCTTTATCTATCTGTGAAGTTTCATCAAATTTGCTTCAGTAGGTTTAAAGTTAACGCTGAGACACGATTTTGAGACATTATTTGACCTCTGACCCAATTGTGGCCTTGACCTTGGGCGTAGGGATCTAAGTCTTGTGCGCGACACACCTTCACATTATGCTTTATCTATCTGTGAAGTTTCATCAAATTTGCTTCAGTAGTTTTAAAGTTATAGCTGAGACACGATTTGTAACGGACGGACGGACGGAAATACGGACGGACAGACGGACTGACGGACGGACGGTGCGATTTTAATATGCCACCCGAAGTTCCTTCGGGGGCATAAAAAAAAATAAATAAAGATCAGGTATTGAAACAATTAGATCTCATCGCATTGCTTTCCTCATCAATGAATCATCAGAGGAAAAAAACAAACAAACCAAAAAAAAAAAAAAGAGCATTTTAGTTGGCATGCTGCGTTGGTGGTTATTGTTTTGGTTGGGTTGAAAACTAAGTGTCTGATGAATTAAGGCAGAACCAAGGGCGAGGGCTGGTCGACCACTAGCCGCTTAAGCCTCCCAGTAATTGCAACGCTGGCCATCCCAAGTCGGCACTTCTGTTTTTGTTCTGCTTGGTTGTTTTATTTGTCATTTATGGGAAATGGCTGTTCACATGGCTGCCACTCATGATGCCTTTGGTGGTGGCTAATTTTGTGTTTTTTTTTTTTTTTTTTTTTTTTTTTTTTTTGGTACATGGAGTCTTGGTGGGATCACGGATTGAATCGTGTCCGTTCCTGAGAATTTCCTACTTATTTTCGACATTCTGACGTGTTCAAAGGAGAGACGTATTGATATAGCCTTTTGGCTTTTTACTAATCCCATTTGTATACATGTATTGATGTTAATTACTATCTCAGTATCATGAATTGTTAGAATTTCAATATATAATACGCAAATAAACAAGTTTAAACCAAAATCCGAGTTGCGACACCTGGAGATTCCTGGGGTGTCAATGAACACCATTGGCGCTACGAAGGCTTCATGTACTAGTTTAATTCCGGCGAGCCAAACAACTGACGAAAACTCTCTTAAAGGCCTATTTGAAATGTGCATGTCATCAAAGCTAAGGCGAATGCAGAACACAGCCATGACATTCGTAGTTCCTTTGATTCCCATCTGGTATTTTAAAAACTGTGCATTCTTTGATCAGAGGCTAGCTCAGTTTGCATATCCGGGAGCTTGTTTTTCAAACTACGACACCCAGTGTTTACTGGGTGAACCTGTGCACTGTTTGACGTTACCTTTAAGTTTTGTTCTGATGCCAGCAAACCTTTTCGAGAGGGTGGAATCGTTTACAGGTTTACGGTTCAATACGCTATTTATTGACATTTTGTAATTCTTCGCACCTGATGTTTGTGTAACTACATCGCTTTGAACTTATTCAATTTTCCGCTTCAAAATATACCCTATTTCCGAGAGTTAATAATAGTATGTGTTTGTGCTGCTTTTAGTTTATAAGCTGGACAATGTACGTAATTATACAATTATTGTGATTTTAACAGTAAATAGCCTGTGTTTCAAAAGTAAATAATCTCGAACCAAATAAGAGAATCAGCTACATCTCAGGTGTCCGTTTTCATGTCGTAGAGCATAGTTACCCTGCACTTAGTAAACGTCATTTGTCTATACCAAATGCTAACTTTTAGGACACAAAGCCAAATACACATGATAGATTACCCCATGGTAAGTTTTCCGAAGTGTCCTGGTAAATAGTTGCATTCCATAGTTCGAGGTAGCTGCTTTATACGGCTTGTAAGAGATTAGATATAATTGATTTTTTCTTGTTTGGTACAAGATAATTTTTTAAACCTAACATATTAATCCTTATAAACGCCCCTGATCTCATTAACGCTCCCTCCTAGAGGGGCAAAGTCTGTCCTTTACATGTAAGAGTTGACCCCTACCGAGAAGGGAGGCAAAGGCAAAAACAGTAGAGATGCTTCCCCTGAAAGTAAAATGATCACCTTTATATTGCTTAACATAGGTAATTTGGCCGTGGCTGATTGACTATACTTAAGGCTCTAAATAATGCTTCCCTTTCGCATAATGCAACGCCCCAGGGGTATTTAATAGGATAATGTGGTAAGCTATTTCTCGTTATACAAGCACGTGTTTGTGACTACTGTTGTCCACCATGGTTACATTGCACCACAGACAACGCCCATTGGGCACACAAGGTTGAATCAACATTGACTCAACATTAATTCAACGCCATGACGTTGGTTCAAGGTTGGTTCAACCTTGTTGACTCAACCTTGTGTGCCTGCTTAGCGACTTCTAAGGTACATGTAACGATTCGCAGCACTACAAAACATTTAAATGGACACTGTATTAAAACCTTACACATTTCAAATATAAAGCCTATATATGTACGTTTATCTGTTTATGTGAATATCAAAACCTCAAAGAAAACGAAAACAATACAACTCTTCCCCAAAATCATGCAAAAATGTTCTTTTCATCGTAGTCCAAGGTTAAGAACACAAGAATTAGTGACATGTTTATGAAGACATGCTTATGAAGACAGAGTTTACCAAAAGGTAATTAGTGGCACTAAATATTGAAAAATAAATAAATAAGAAAATAAGCACCATTATTAAAATGTATTTCGATCTGAAGGTACATACGTTGCACTGAAACCTGTAATATTTCAAGCTCTTTCACATGTTATCATGTTGAATAGATGAATAACAAGCTGTCAAAATGATAAACCATACATTTATTCACTACAGGTATAATATTCGAATACTTTATTAAGACCACAGAAATGGCAACTGGAATGTTTTTGCGGTATTTACAAACTGTCCTCTTTTTCAGTTTTCAGCTGAATAACTCATAAAGAAGTTGGAACAAAATAATCTATGGGTCATTTCTCTCAGTGCGTTGAACTGTCTTTAAAGCTTAAAGCATTTCCAATAATTTTAGACCTTTGTGCAGTATAACATTTGATCTTTATTAATTTGTATCAAATTTAAAGAGTAACTACACTTCAGGAACTGACTGAATCAGACAACAAACAATAAATCACAAGTGATAAGCCGAGTCAGCAGCTCTTTCCCAAATAGGTGGCAACTCAGCTATCTTTATTGAACTAAATAATTTAGACCAATAGAAGGGTTACAACAGACTAAGCAAATTATACGAAAAACATTTAACAATTATTTTTACCTATTCTTTATTTTTATATTAGAAGGATTAAAATGACAACACAATAAATTAAACAGCACCGAACATAAAACAAATGCGACCGCAACGAAAGTACCGCCTTGGGACGGTTAGTAATAACTACTGGGGAGGGGGGGGGGGGGGGGTAAACCGGTTTTACTAACCCCATTTTCATCAACACGTCACTCAGTTTTGTTTTCTGACCTGTGGACAAAATAACTTTTATCGGAGGTATATTTTATTTTCAGCACATATGCTTATTTCAGTATTCACCATACTACCAAAGAGTGTTATAATCCGCATTTCTAAATTTGTACCCATTAAAAAGACTCTGAAGGAACTGTTTACTCAAAATAAAGCACACTGATTGGCTGCTTCTGCGCACATGCTCGGAAGCAGCCAATCAGTGTGCTTTATTTTGAGTTTGAGTTTATTCTCAAGTTTTATAACCTCGAAACCAGGTTGGTGCAAAATAAACAGGAACTCGTCAACCAACTTGTCTATCAGATGTTGATAGAGCTTTTTTTGGCTCAGGTTGTCTGAATGGTCGGTTAGCTCATCGGACGTCGCGTTAAATCTTCTCCTAAAATACGTCAGTAAAGTAAAGCTTATCAGTTAACACTGTAAGGGAGGGTATGGGTGTAAATGCTTCAAGTTTCAAGTTCTTTTCTGTGAAGGGAGGAGAAAGTGAGAGAGTATGCAAGATGTCTGTTAAAGAGAGGAAGAGAGGAAAGACAGGTTAGGCGGAAAACGAAGCAAATATTCATTCTTCACCTACTGCAAACACAACAAACCTTTCCTTTACATTTAGCCGAACTTGATGCTGAAACTTTCTCGGTGTGTTCGCTCCAGCCTGCCATCGCTCTTCAAGACTTGGCCCTTGGGTCTAATCGGTCAAAGCTCTGGGCTATCACAAAATTGATTTTTAAAAAAAAAAAAAAAAAAAAGAAAATAAAAATGAAAAAAAAAATGAATAAATAAAAAGAACAGTCATTTCAGGGCCCAGATTTCGACCTGTGAAACCGACATCAGCAAAAAATCATCAAATTTTATTTTCTGTGTAAATGGAACAATGATCTAAGGCTGCTTGTTATTTTTGCAAGAAAAATCTTCTTATGTGTTCTTTATTAATTTTTATGTAACAGTACAGTGAAACTTCTTTTCAATTAAGAAATACTCCAGTCCGAAAACGGTAATAAGCCATAGATATTTATATTTTTTCCTCAAAAAAGTATAAACGAATTGCAGTCATTTTATACTTTTGTCTGATTTGATGACGTAACTGATAATTTATGACTCTAAATTTACTTTGGATATATGGGCGAAGTCGGGTAAAATCGGACAGCAGGTAAATTCGGACAGTGACATTGTTTCCTTTGTATTATGTCAGTTGTTTGGAATTAAAACAAAAAATAACTGGGCAAACAGTAAAAACCCTGATGAGACGGCTCATCATGCGCCGTCCCATCTGCTTTTCACTGTTTGCAATGGTATGTCCGAATTTACCCGCTGTCCGAAGTTCCCGACCCTACCCAACTTTGGGTATTACCTTGGTTTCTCAGTTAATTTTTTTTCTGGCCGCAACTGTGATTAAATGGTTGTTTATTGTGGTCTAAATGTCAAAGTTAGGATGCAATATTGCCTTGATATATTTTTTAAAGGATTAACAGTTTTAAAATCTAAAAGGGAAGTTAATATAACTGTGCCAGTTTTAAAGTTAAAGTTGGTAACATAAAAAAAAACATACTTTCGTGTTGACAAAACCGGACCCTACGTGAGGTCAATGTCAATGACCCTAAAATGAATATGAGCCGCGACACGAGAAAAAAATGAAGTGGTAGTGCGCCCAGCGCAGACTAAGATCAGCCCGGGCATCAGCACAGTCTGATCAGACTTCGCTAATTTGTAGGAAAAACTTCTAATACTAAACATTCAATTTCTTTCATCTCCATATCACATCGTCTCTCTACCTTTACTTCATTCTTAACATATACAATTATACCACCACCTTCTTCACATCGCTCTTTTGAAATTATTCTGTCTTTTCTAAAGAACTGATAATTATCTATAAAAAAGTAATTGTCAGGGTGATAATTTTTCAGCTTTGTTTCAATATGAATATTATTATTTGAATTATTTAACATTAAGTCTGTTTGGTCAAATTTATTTTGTATACCTTGGATATTAATAAATCAGAATCAGCTGAGACATCATTTCTTTAAACCAAGAGACAATGTTCATCTATCACGATCAGGGATAAAGAGACTACTGGGGACAATAAATCAACATTTGTGTGTTGTAGACAATTTTGAGAAGTGTGTCTACAATTTTAACCAATTGCCGACAAACTCTACTCAAAACAGAGTAGATCATACCAGTCAACATGTCAGAGATTCCAGGCACAGGGAAATAAGCCACACTCAAACCAGACGGAGACCTGTCTCCATAGATCACAACTCTCATAATTTTGGCCAACATGAGAGTCCAGCTTTTTGATTCTAAATAAAGTCTATTATTATTTTTTATTTTAAAGCTAAATGGGTAGCTAAGGGTCTAAGCTACCTCTATGCGAAGAGTGAAGACACTGATCAGACTGGGCGGGAGCCCAGGCTGATCTGAGTCTGAGCTGGGCGCTAAACCACTTTGTCGGTTTTCTCGTGTCGCGGCTGAAAATTTTTAAATCTTGTCTGGACATTCTGAAATCACTTTAAAATACAATGGGACGGTCAGCAATGCAATAACTGGGATTGAGTTGGAATGGGGATGGGGTGTGGGGGCTCGAGGATATGACGAACTCCTTACTATTGTCAAGAAAAGGGAAAATGGAAAAGGTAACTAAGATCTTAAGGTATTGTGATTTCGCAAAGCCAATTCTACCAGGCACAGATAAAGAAAACGAAGACAAGGTAGATTGAAGAAGAGTCGGAAGGATAATATTGAAGTGTGGACAGGGATGGACTTTGCCAGCACAACTAGGACAGCTGATTACAGGGCAAGGTGGGAAGGTATTGTTGCGAAGTCATCTGTGGAGCCCCAACGACTCTCCAAGGCTATGGGACTTAATATAAAGAATAGACACAATGAAATGGCTTTACCTCTATTTCCTTTGCAAGTTCATTAATTTTGCAAACACAAAATTGAATGTTTTTTTTTTTTTTTTTTTTTTTTTTTTTGCAAACGGATTCAAACTCTGCAAAAGTGTTTTCCTTTTAGTGATACATATTTTGAAAAGAAAGAAATTAAAATAAAATTAAACTAAAAATAAAGACAATTTTTGAAAGCAATTAGTGCGCTCCGTGTGTCAAACACAGGGTTTACCTGTCCGTGGGATGATGAAAATAAACGTGGACTTATTGCTACAGAAACGTTATTGTTGACAGTAAACCCATTAAAATTGCACTAGACACGGGTTGTTCATTTTTATCCAATGATTGTTTAATTCATTGCTAAGACTTCGAAAAATTATCTCTGTGAGCAGCCATGTTTTGACACTGCTGAGCGCAGGTTATTATTTCGAATCGTATGTTTTATGCTAAGACTTCGAAAAATGATCTCTGTGAGCAGCCATGTTTTGACACTGCTGAGCGCGGGTTATTATTTCGAATCGTATGTTTTATCTTTGACTTTGTCTTACATTTATAGTAGAGATAAATACAATAACGGTTTGGTACGCGGTTTTATTATGATTTCAGATTTTCAGTGTTAAGAAATGTTTGCCTAAAAATATTATTTATGGATGCATAAGCAGCTTCAAATCAGGGATGTCGGTCCAGTCGTACATGAGTGACAAAATGACGCCAAAGGTTATAGTTACACAGAATATTCTGTGCAAGTTTCAAGTTCTGTATATACTTGTAAAATAAATGACTAGCAAATGTTTTAAACGATCCTTGATCATTGCATTTTAGCGCTATCTGATGTTGGCACTAATCTGACTAGAGGGTTGCAGACCTACATTTGACCATACACCGCAAAAGAAATGTTCGTTGACACAATAATAAAAGCAAAATAAAAACATGTTCAGACATGTGGAGTAATAATTGAAAAAAAACACATAAAAAGGCTGGGGTTAAATCATTCAATCATTCTTCCTAGCCGCTGTCGCCGCATCCGTTGGGGTTCAAACGCGGCCAACTTCTTCAAAACATTTTACGATGACCTAAGGACAGGACTTCTCTGTCGGGGGGTCTGGTTCCCAGCACATAACGATGTTACCGGTAAAAGTTCAATCAACCAATCAGTGGACCACAGTTCAAAGTTATAATGATTTGATTGGCTGATTAGAGGTGTTGGCACTATGAGATCAAGAGACAGAATGACACTGTGTTCAGTTCAGTTCAATTCTCCTATCGACGTTCCCCAAGTGGCTCAACGGTACGTAACCATAGTTGCACACACTTGGCGCCGTGTGTCCGTCCAAAGAATGACACTGTGGAAGTTAATCCTCCTTATATAGTCCTATCCCTGTCTTTAAGTTATATCTCTATTGCGTTTGAAAAGACAACAGTTGTCTCCTTGGCAGAGAAAAATATCATAATTCCGTAGATAAACAGAAGGAAAGAAAAGTTTACGTTTACTAAAAGCAGTGTTTGTTTCCTGGAAGGTATCATAAATTAATATTCAGCGGCAACATTTCCTTCTTCAGTTCAGGCAGTGCAAGGGGCAAACAACAACCTTTAGAAAATATCATTTCATATCAGCATTAATTAAAAAGTTGCATAACATCGAAAGAAACATATCTGAAGCATTTGAGATCACAATAAACAATATTTATTTACTGACAGATCGGACCGCGCTTTTTCTAAGAATACTCATTTTGGTGTTGTTGCGCTCGCGCGTTGTGTTAAATTCACTAAAAGATCTCTCAATCGAAAGCAAATCTCTTATAGGTCAGTGCTGATAAGCGGGTTTATCTAAGTTTCGGCTGTTCTCGTATGGCAGAATAGCCTCTTTCCATGTCGTGGCTAATGTAAAACTTGCGACTGAATATGCTGAATAAACAATGCCAAGGTCCTTTCTGACAACGTTTTAATTGGTGTCAGCATCCGTATAGAGTACAAAAATCATTCTTTGAAAAGTTCAAAGAAATTGAAAATGTCGTGTCAAAGAAATTAATAAAACAACAAACAATAACCTACGTCTGGTCTAATACGCCATTACATATGAGCCGCGACACGACAAAACCAACAAAGTGGTTGTCCGCCCAGTGCAGACTCGGATCAGTTTGCGCATCCGCCCAGTCTGATCAGAGTCTTCGCTGTCCGTATGAAGGAAGCTTAGACCCATAGCTACACTTTAAGCGCTTATCGAAGAGTCTGATCAGACCGGGCAGATGTCCAGGCTGATCTGAGGCTGTGCTGGGCGCACAACCACATTGTTGATTTTCTCGTGTCGCGGCTCATATGTCTATATCGCGCCATGCGAAATGGAGGTAACGTTTATCTGAAAGGCAAAAACAAAGACTTTCATGTGCAGACGCGAAGTCCGTTCAGAGGCTATTCTGTTTGCACTCACCATACTTTAACCAGGGTTTGAGTTATAAAACTTGAGAATAATCTCAAACTCAAAATAAAGCTCACTGATTGGCTGCTTCCGAGCATGTGCTCGGAAGCAGCCAATCAGTGTGCTTTATTTTGAGTTTGAGAAAGTAGTCAAGTTTTAAAACCTCAAACCCTGGTTAAAGTATGGTGAGTTTTTTATAACCTCTGGGCCAGTATGGTGAAGTTTTATAACCCCTGGGTCAGACTGTATGAATTTGCAGACCGGTCTGCGTCGTCGCTGTTGGCAGATATTTTACAAAACATTTTTGTGTGACGCGGCCCACATTAGACAAAGTCTCTTACAACATGTGACAACGGCTGCGAATCAGATCGTCCTTTGTATACGTAAAGTCTGCAAAAAATCTGTTCGCTTAACCTATACAAGAGCGATATTTTGTTGAAGTGAACACCGAAGAATCTGGTAAGACTGCGCAAATGGGCATTATGATTAAATTCTTTGTTGTGCACACTAGCGGTGGGGTCCCTTTTTATGTTACAGTAGCGGGTATTTAAGAAATTTAAAGTGAGTGAGTGAGTGAACTCGGGTTTAACGTCCCACCAACAACGAGGTCATATGGACACGGGACCTCGGTTTAAAGTCTCATCCGAAAGACCGGAGAAGCGGGGGATCGATCAAGAAATTTAAAAATTGATATTCTGTCTGCAGACAAAGTCTTTGATAAAAGAAATTACTTCCAGTTTATTGTTAATAAACGTTTAGAGAACGTTGTGCGGTAAAAGTTCAATTGTATAAACGAATCGGTGTAGACGAACTTTCTCCAGAAACAAATGTAAAAATTGGCATTACAACTCGTTTCATAAAATTTTTGCCCACAATGGTACATGTATACTGAGAGGCAAATGAAAGTATACACTTTTTGAATGCATATCTTTTACTCATTTCTCTTGGCTGAGGCCTGAAATTTTGCACAGATTATTGTTACTCAAGGTACACCAGTGTGGGGTGGTAAAATTACTTATTGTAACGCTTGATTAGTGGCACTGAACGTACATGCCGGTTTTGCACTTTCTTTACGTGCAGCAAACTGGACAATAGGCCTACGAGTTTGCTGTAAATCTGTATTTGAAATTTCAGTTGTTTTTCTTAACAAACCACAGCGCTTGCGTTTCATTTACATGATGACAATGCTTTCTGTGGCAGACAGAAATCATACACGCAGAGAAAACAGTAGCCAGGGGCACCAAGAAAGTATACACTTCATCTGCAATCAGTCATGATTCTAGTGAATTTTATTAAACCTGCCACAACCGCTTTGAGCGGTCAGTCTGGTACGACTTCAGTTTGCGCCAAAAGCATTGTCGTCATGTAAACGAAACGCATAAACTGTGGTTTGTTCAGAAAAACAACCGCAAAATGCAAAATCAAATTTTGCAGCATAATTGTAATGTTTAATATCATGTACGTGCAAAAGCTACAAGAAATAAAACATGTACGTAAAGTGTCGCTAGTCACGCGAGTCATTTAGTAATCTAACGATGCCACATTTTCGTACTTTGAGAAAAGATGCATCATTTAACAGTTTAGACCTGAGCAGTGCATAATAAGAAAAATGCCGTCAATTAAAAATGTATCCTTTCTTTTGCCTCTGCGTGTAAGAATCGTGCTTGCCACAGGGAGCGTTCTGATCATGCAAACGAAACACAATCGTTGTGGTCAATTTAGAAAAAAACACCAGACATTTCAAATGCAGATTAACAGCAATATCATATTATCCATTTTGCTGCACGTGGGAAAAGTGCAAAACCAGCTTGTACGTACGGTGCCGCTAGTCAAGCGTTTCTATCAGAATTTTTACTATACCACATTAATTCACCTTGAGTAAAAATAAAACATGCAGAATTTCAGACACGAGCGGTGAAAAATAAGTAAAATAGGGGCATTCCAAAAGTGTATACTTTCTTTTGCCTTTGAGTATATATTATGTAGAGCCTAATCAAGCGTCGTAGTTTACAAAGCGCATTCCAAATATATTTGAACTAGCTGCACTGTAACGTGAAACGGGACTCATGGCACTGATATACAAATTGGAAAATGGTTTGATTTGTATTCCTGCTTCGGAATTAACGTCTTTTATCCAGAAACGCTGGATATGCACGTTGGGTATCAACTTAAACAGTAGAACGCTGTAAATGTTACATTAACTTAGTGTAAACAATATTTCATTCAACATACTGAGCAAATATGAACAATACAATCTCACAAGAACAATAACTCTGTACAGTAGCTTGAAAGGGATTCAGAAGAAAGTCTACAACTTATGTAATCTGTATCCCACTGTTACTGTATACCATTCTCTAACTAACAAGTGGTTTGAAGTATACTATATACAAAGTTAAAGTCTGTAAATGATTTATCAAACAGTAATCCAATAAGTATAAAGTTAAGAAACTCGGTAGACTAATGTCGAAATGAAAGTATTTCCGAAAGAAAAAGATAGAATAGACATAGTAATGAATTTCAACTCTTTGTACTAAAACATTCTCAACAAAAAAGCTAAGTTGTTGTTTCTGGTTTGTTGAAGCTCCACGGGGAATGGAAAATAAATTGCAACCAATTATTCTGCTTTGCCTGTAAAGATAAACAATAAATAGTCGCCAAGAAAAGTTTTTGATGTCTTTTTACCAAAATTACGGAGTCTCAATATATCATCCATATTTGTATGCAACCATATATGGCCGTGAATAAAAACGTCAGTAGATATTTATGAGAATGATTATTACATGTGATTTATTTAAGTTATTTATGTTCTCTCGCATTATGAAATTTCAAACCGTTTAGTTTTTTTATCCAAAACTCTTGAACAGCTAAGAATATGTGTCGGTTTTCAATATCAGTCAGTTGTTCATTACCAAAAAGAAGTATATTTAGAGTAGGCTGACAAATAGGAGTGATTTTACTAAGGAGTTCTTGTCTGAGATCATGAAAGCGTTCACAGTTGAACAGAAAATGATTAGTATCCTCAACTACTTGACATACACACAACGGACTGTCTATAATATTCTTAGAAAAAGATGTTGATTCAGAGAGCTACAAGTTGTTCTTAAACGTGCATGATAAATCTGGCCTAGTCTCATACCGTAAAAATAAAAGGAGGGTATTTTCATAATATTAGAATTTAACTCGTGCTTAAAGGCAGCTATGCTCGGTAAATTACGTACATCTTCTGGAAGTTTGTTCCATTCCCTTATTACAGACGGTAAAAAAAATTGTAATAAAGCTGAGAGTTTGCATGAACAGTAAGTAAATCTGGAGAGTTCCGTAACGGATAATTAATGGTGCTTCCAATAGTTGGGGAACTAGAGAAGACAAGTAATTAGGAGATAGACTATTTTGCATTTTATAAAATAATAGAAGTTTATGCTTTTTCCTGCGATTAAAAAGAGTTTCCCAACCAGTCGCATGAGTAAGAGAATTTACCGAAACCAATTTAGATGCTCCTGTTACGATACGGGCTGCCTCATATTGGATTTTTTCAAGTTCATTTACCTCATACTGGGTACAATTATTCCATACGACATCGGCATACTCAAGGGCAGGGCGAATAAAAGTAAAATATATTACTTGAAGAGATTTCCTATCGAGTTTAGATTTTAGTTTTCTCATAACGTTTATGCGAGTCCATGCTTTTGACTTAATATAATCTAAATGATCATGCCATGTACAGTCACTAGAGAATACTACACCTAAATGTTTATGCAAATTAACTTCCTGAATAGGTTGTTGGTCCATTACAACATTAGAATGGTTTTGTTTATTACGTTTCCTTGAAAAAATGACAGACTCTGATTTTGACGGATTAAATGTAACAAGCAATTGGTTTACCCATTGGTGTATTTTATTAAGATCAGAATTTAATTGATTTGCAGCTTGAATGGGGTTATTCACTATACTATAAAGAGTAGTATCATCCGCAAAGAGTCTAATTGAAGAGTTTATATTTACAACAATGTCGTTAATTTACAGAAGAAAAAGCAGGGGACCTAAAATGGAGCCTTGGGGAACACCGGCTTCAACAGAAGACCAGCTAGAACTTACACCAGGAATAACTACTCTTTGCTTCCTATAAGCCAGATAATTTGTAAACCACTGGAGAAGAGAGCCAGATATACCAACAGAATGTAACTTAAAGAGAAAACCTTTATGCCAGACCCTGTCGAAAGCTTTACTTATATCACAAAATATAGCACGAACTTCTTTGCCCTCGTCCAGGGCCTGGCAGAAAGTGATATATATATCAACTAACTGATTGACAGTAGAATCTCCTGGAACAAAGCCAGACTGTAGAGTAGTGATTACATGGTGATCATTTAAGAAATTTAAACGTATTTATGTACATTTTTTTCAAGCACTTTACCAAGAGTATTAAGTAGGGATATGGGTCTATAGTTGGATACGTCTGTGGGGTCATTCTGTTTGAAAACAGGAGTAACAGTAGCCTGTTTCCATTGATTTGATACTTTGCCTTTAGCAAGAGAAAAGTTAAAGAGGTCAGCTAGAGGAGCAGATAAAGGTCGAGCAAGCTCTTTTAATAGTCGACTATCAATGGAATCTGGGCTGGCAGCTTTTCCTATCTTCAGGGCTTTTATGATATCTTCAACTTCGTGAGAAGAAGTAGAAATAGAATCAAGTGTATAAGGAGGCACAAGATTTACTGTAGGTAAAGAGGCATTTCTATCATCCAAAATTGTTTGTTCAGTAAAAAACTAGTTTAAAATATTTGCTTTGTCGTTTTCATTGGTATAAATTATATCATCTTTGCAAAGTGGAGAAAAGGTTGATGGCTGTTCTGGTGTAATAAAATATTTCAAAGTTCGCCACCAGTCCTTTTGACTAAGATTAGTAGATTTAAGTTTTTCTGTTAGTTTTTCAAGCTGACGTTTTTTAGATTGTCGAATTTCAAAAGTTAAGTTAATTTACATAGGTTATGTGTTCAGAAATCGCTATCCACAAACTGAATCAAAGGTGACCGAATGTGACTTCGGCATCCACAGTTGCCCATGGTGTGGCTGAAATTCCGGACGGAGTCGGTGACCCTCTGTACTATTGGCATCCGAGAGACGGCTAGATATGACTAAAACACTGGATGCCCAGGCTGATTTGAGTCTTCGCTGGGCGCACATTCCATGTTGTTGGTTTTGTCGTGTCGCGCCCCAAATAGTGCCATCGGCAACCCACCAGAGCTGCCAAAGCTTTTCGGTTGCGGAAGAATCAGTGGCCGAAGACCCCCAACCTCACTGCCGATGGTTACCGAAGGATGCCAAAGGTCACAATCAGCGTTCAATCACGACTGATGAACAAAGACAGGATTCTGAGCTAACCTTTGAACGGTAGTCTCATTATAATGTTTTAAATCTGAAACATGTCCAGCTACAAAATAAAGTTATCATTGAAGATTAAAGACACGGAAACTGTGGATCTACAAAGAATATAGTTTCACGAAAAAAAAAACATAATTGTTAATATGAAATAATTTATCGCCGTTTACGTACCGATTCACACTGATCATGTGTAAATTGTATTGAATTTATTGTAGATAAACTGTAAACATCAGCTGGTTCCATAAAACTAACATTTAAGTTTACCTTAACCTGTGGTTTCTGGTTGCGGAAGAAATGCCAGAGTTATGTTATACTGTAGCGGTTTTACGGTCAATAAAAGAACACGTAAACGATAACGAGAAGCCAGGTGGTTTCTTGCACTAGATGACTGCACTGCAAGAGAGTAAAAGAAAACATACATATTACCACAATATCGAGACTCCTTTGAGGTGATGGGTGCAGTTAGAGGAAAACTAATAAATCTGTAATTTTTATTTTTCCTTCCCTCTTGACGAATGTCAGCTCATAAGCGTAAAAAGTTTGCTACCCTAAGAGCAACCTCTTTTCTTTAGGCGAGGATTCCATTTCAGAAAGACTCTATGGTCAAAGGAAGCATGTAAAGTATCAAAAAAAAAATAAAATAAAAAAAATAATAAAAAAAATAAACTTTTGCAGATAGGGTGGAAAAATATCGAGGTGGACCCATACATTATCAAAAGTGTATTTATGCTTTTGGATAAGTAACCAGTGGATGCCAAGAGCAAAACTACTCTAAGGAAACTGCTTGGAATAGTTGGTCTGGAACTACTGTGTTGGATTCTTTAAGCATGTCCTACAAGGTATGGTCATGATACAAATGGAGACAAGTTCTCAAATTTGCACGTAAAGCATACAAACAACAAACAAAAGCAACAAATAAAAGAAAAGAAAGATAAAACATGTCGTTGTTGCGGTTCCAATAAAGGTTAGAACATCATAAATCCTTCAGCGAATTATAACGACTATTTGATAAATACCAAAGGTTAACATTACGATACTTCCGTGCACGCAAAGTTCTCTGAAATTAAGTGATTAATGAGGTCTGCTGAACCCAAAGTATGTGCTAAAAATTTACGTCGATTGTATTGAATATATTGGTGAATTCAAGGTATCTGTGAATGTTCTTTAAAGGCCTGGATTTTGTGCGATATGTTGCTTACCCCATCCCCCAGTCTAATCGCCTATAATAAACTACAGATAAGAAGATCAAATGATTCTCCTCATTCCGTCATTATAAGGGTCATAAAACATTTCAAAGCTGAGAGACTGCTGTGACAAAAATTCATGAATCTAACAGGTAAATTGAAAGAGTATCTGTTGTTAGCAATAAAACACAAACACACACACACACACACACACACACACACACACACAAAGGAAAAATGACAAGGGATAAGTGTGACAAAAAAGTAGAGAGAAAAAGTCGTTGATTATTTTCTTCTATTATCGAAATAGACCTTTGTATTACCACTTTTAATTTTGTTTACTTTTCCTATTTTATTAATATTTTAGTTTTTATATGATAACGAATGGGACCTAGTTTTTACTATTATTATTTATAATACCCTTTTTTTAAACGTACATAAATACTTTTAATTTTCTAACCTTTGTATTATTCATTTACTTTTCTGTTGTTTTGGTGTGTTCTGATAATTCATAGATAGGCGAAACAGAGAAAAAAACAACACATTTTACAAACACATCTAGTTTATGTTGTTTTACATGTAGCCTCTGCTTGGTTAATTGTGTGTTTCTAACAGACGGCTTTCACAGAATATTCAGAATTTGTTTTATCGCTTGATTGAAGATGAATTGAGATTCAATAATGACGAGAAAAGTAAAAAGTATGCAAAGACCAGGAACTGAAACAATCAAAATCCAAATCCAGCCCTCAAACCATAGTTGGAAACAACTAAGATTACAAATAATCAAGATACAGAGAACATATGGCCAACCGAGTGAGCAGCTTGTTCCCAAAAGGTGGCCACTCAGCAACCCAAACCGAACCGAAAATAATAAGAACATACATAAGGTAAAACATCACAGAAACTCTGACACCAAAAACTGGCAACAGAGAACCACAACAGAACTACCGCCTTGGAACGGTCAGTAATGAATTACTGGGGGGCTTAAATCGATTTTACAGGCCCAACCTCACCCTCAGTTTCTGAAGTGGTACAAAACATTTAGTTGGTAGTTCGGTTCGCATGATAACCCTCTAACTCGTCAATGAATCATCACGGTAAACACATAAATCAAATTTCAACACCATGAAGAAGCAAAGACGAGGACTCAACAGATACAACGGGCCGTCTGACAGGTGGAGATCCCTGTCCTGCCAAACGACCCCACTGGAAATCTGAAGCAAAAGAAGGTCACCAGTTGAGCCCCGGTGGACCAAGCAACAGACAAAAAGGCTCCGGTCCCAACCAACTAAAATATATAGCTTTAGGTCGGGGCCATCATAGAGTCTGACGACCGATCCCCCGGTGTGCAATTAAAGAGTGCAGCAAAGTTATCAACCGTGATTGGGTTAATCACTAAGCATGCAGACTGTCGCATAACATTTAAATTATAGCCAATACGTTTGTGACGTATTATTATTTTTCGGAATTGATCAGAAAAATCAGTCCTACCCTTAATCTTTTTGAATTTGTATACTAAGTCACCATAAAATTCTGGTTCCGATAGGCCTTGGTGTAAAAGAAATTTTAATCCGACATCAAAGTTTGAATGTTTTATTAATGCATGTATTACTGCCAATGGTGAAACCAAGGTATCTGTGTTTTTGATTTCCCCTGTGTGCCTCTCTCTTAAATTACTATAGTAAAGACATGCTTAGCTAGAAAAGACTGCAAATAGGATTGGATAAGAAAGGCATAACATCCTAATGACAAAACTCAGGTCTTTAAAGCTATACGACTTCATATCCGAGTAATGCACGCCTTCATAAAATGCTGATCAGGAATTGTGAGGTAAGATTAAAATATACATTTTGTCCATTTTGAGAACAAAGCTAGTTAACCCCATTTTGGTTTAATTGTCAGTTTTTTTTACTGAATAACTACATTCTGAGCAGAGTCTTCGCTGTGCGCATGGAGCTAGCTTAGTCCCTTAACTACCCTTAAAGCACAAAACAAGGACTCTGGGGCCGTATTCATAAAGCGACTTAAGTGGTTGCTATGCTGTTGCTAAGGCTGAATTTCTAAAAGGGAGATTTCCTACAACTATGAAATTTGCTCTGGAGGAACAGTCTATCAACAAAATTATTGGAACATGGCCGACATGCTATGCTTTCAATTCTTAGTTCCCTACCCATTCCAGTCTTACGCAAATTGGATATAGAGGCTAATAGGTTTTACGATAGAAATCACCAAATGTACGAAGCGGCACTTCTAACTAGATGTTATACTCAACACGCTCTCCGTCCTCTAATTGATTCTGAAATCAATCATAAAAGAAATTTCATTAAAATCCCTTTCATTAACAAAGGTATTGACTTTATAGATTTACCTAGTATATTTCAGGATAAATCTGTTACATCTTCCATACCTGATTATTTCCAAAATTCTGAACCACCTATTATTTGTTATAAGTATAACAAACCGATTAGAAGTATCATATTTAATTTCAATAAACTTGTGTCTGATCTTGACATCGATGCTAATACTCCTGATTCATGAGATTGTAAAGATTCCAAATTTATTTACCCATCAGCAGGTCATGTTGTGACTGGAAATTTGAAGACCATCCCGGATTCTAGAATTCGTAACATTGTTTCTAAGGGTCCTAAGTATAGATTCCCTTCCCATATCGATTTCAACAGATGTAGGGAAGAAATTGCATCTGCATTAAATGTTTTTGGTAATCGTTGGTGTAAACGAGAGGGTGTTGAAAGTAACGCTTTAAAGAAATGGAAACTAAGTATCTTTAATATTGTGGATAAACGTATAAAGTTTTATTCACACAATACTAATCTTTTACCTCCTAAGCCTAAATCTTCCTTTAGATATTTGAAGCAGGGTATCCAGGATTTTCATAGGAAGTATGTTTTGGTTCCTGCTGACAAGGCCGCAAACAACATTGTTGTTGTTTGTCGGATGCACTATATTAACACTTTGAAGCAGGAACTTAACGGCACCACGGCTTACGAAGAGACTTTTACAGATGAGAAGACTGTCGTTAATAGCCACTCAAATAATTTGCCTTTAAAGTTTGCTGTAAACGTTAAGGAACGCCAAGACAAACTTCCTACGATGTATTGGTTACCTAAGCTTCACAAAAAAACGTATAAAGCTAGATTCATTGCCAACTCTAGCTCTTGTACTACTACAGAATTATCTAAATTATTAACTTCTTGCCTCACTGCTGTGAAATCTCGTGTCATTTTGTACTATGAGACAGTGTATGAGAGGTCAGGGAAAAATATGTTTTGGTCTATAAAAAATTCTGGTGAGGTACTTAGTAAACTGAAGTCAAGAGGGTTCCGTGCGACTAGTTTGTCCACTTATGATTTTTCTACTCTTTATACCACATTACCCCATAATTTAATAAAGGAAAAACTTGTTGATTTGATTGAGAGGGCCTTCAAAAAGTTCTCCAAAAATGAAGATACCCTTTATATTGCCTGTAACGATAAGAAAGCGTTTTTCACTTCTACTGACCGTAAAATATATAGAGGATATAGTCTTTGGTCATGTCAGAATGTATGTGACGCCTTATCATATCTCTTAGATAATATTTACATCAGATTTGGTAATAAGTTATACAGACAAATTGTTGGTATTCCGATGGGTACAAATTGTGCTCCTCTTGTGGCCGATTTGTTTTTATTTTGTTATGAAAGAGATTTCATGACTTCTCTTTCGGTTGATAATCAAGCTGATATCATTGAGGCATTTAACTCTACCTCTAGATATATAGACGATCTTCTGAATATTGATAATCCTTATTTTGAAAGCATGGTTAACCAAATTTACCTACCTGAACTTAAATTGAATAAAGCTAATACTTCAGATACCGAGGCCCCCTTTTTGGATTTACATTTATCTATTTCTAACGGTTTTGTATCTTCTAAAATTTATGATAAACGTGATGACTTTGACTTTGATATAGTTAATTTTCCATTTTTGGATGAAGACGTTCCACGTCGTCCCTCTTATGGAGTGTATATTTCTCAACTTATAAGATTTGCCAGAGTGTGTAGTCATGTAGATGACTTTAATGTTCGTAATAAATGTTTAACTGCTAAACTTCTTCAACAGGGCTATCGGTATCATAAGCTTAGAAAGGCTTTTTCTAAATTCTATCGCAGACACCATGAATTGGTTTCAAAATTTGATGTCGGATTAAAATTTCTTTTACACCAAGGCCTATCGGAACCAGAATTTTATGGTGACTTAGTATACAAATTCAAAAAGATTAAGGGTAGGACTGATTTTTCTGATCAATTCCGAAAAATAATAATACGTCACAAACGTATTGGCTATAATTTAAATGTTATGCGACAGTCTGCATGCTTAGTGATTAACCCAATCACGGTTGATAACTTTGCTGCACTCTTTAATTGCACACCGGGGGATCGGTCGTCAGACTCTATAATGGCCCCGACCTAAAGCTATATATTTTAGTTGGTTGGGACCGGAGCCTTTTTGTCTGTTGCTTGGTCCACCGGGGCTCAACTGGTGACCTTCTTTTGCTTCAGATTTCCAGTGGGGTCGTTTGGCAGGACAGGGATCTCCACCTGTCAGACGGCCCGTTGTATCTGTTGAGTCCTCGTCTTTGCTTCTTCATGGTGTTGAAATTTGATTTATGTGTTTACCGTGATGATTCATTGACGAGTTAGAGGGTTATCATGCGAACCGAACTACCAACTAAATGTTTTGTACCACTTCAGAAACTGAGGGTGAGGTTGGGCCTGTAAAATCGATTTAAGCCCCCCAGTAATTTATTACTGACCGTTCCAAGGCGGTAGTTCTGTTGTGGTTCTCTGTTGCCTGTTTTTGGTGTCAGAGTTTCTGTGATGTTTTACCTTATGTATGTTCTTATTATTTTCGGTTCGGTTTGGGTTGCTGAGTGGCCACCTTTTGGGAACAAGCTGCTCACTCGGTTGGCCATATGTTCTCTGTATCTTGATTATTTGTAATCTTAGTTGTTTCCAACTATGGTTTGAGGGCTGGATTTGGATTTTGATTGTTTCAGTTCCTGGTCTTTGCATACTTTTTACTTTTTCAGACTGTTCCTCCAGAGCAAACTTCATAGTTGCAGGGAATCTTCTTTATAGAAATTTGGCTATAACAACAGCATGACAAAGACTTAAGTCGCTTTATGAATACGGCCCCTGGTCAGACTGGGTGGATAAGATAACAGATAAGAAATCGACACACTCAAATTTCCACATCCTGCTATAAACACCAAATGAAAAAAAGGAAAACAATAAGCCCACCAGGTACACAAGGTTTAATCAACCTAGAATCAACCTTGATTCAACATCGTGACGTTGCATCAAGGTTGATTCAACCTTGTGTGCCCAACAGGAGGGTGGCACCCAAAGAAAATAGGAGAAACAAACAAAACGAGAAAAAAACATCAAGAGCCCAGATGTTTTCTGGTAAATGGTCACGAGATTATAATAAATAATAAACGAAAACTCAAAGATTAATATGACAAATAAAAAGAATGACAATTATATTACACAAAAAGAAGTTCCTTTTCGAAACCTTTTATGAGGATTTGTACTAATCTTTTGATATTTTTTCTCTGCACACCATCTGTTGAACTATAATTTATCGAATAATATTCACCTTGAACCGTTATTCCTAGATTAATTCACATTGCTTTTTGATGAAATATAAAGACTTTTTCCCGAAATATCACATAGTTTAAATAAATTGGAGACACTTTAGGAGAACGTAGGTGGTTGAATGAAGTGTTTGTTTGTTTATCATGTTTAATAGCAAGAATGCAGAAACGATCTTAGATCCTTACAAATAAGATCTGTTTCCTGGAATGCTGAAATATGTTGGGGAATATGTCGTCAAGATGTTCTATTTCTCTTGTTGTACGGAGAAGCAAAAAAAAAAAAATATTAAAAGGACAAAAGCATTATAAGCGAAAGATCACGAAAATATTTAAAAGTATCTGCAACACACTACGCATCAGCAATCACACAACAATGTGTGAAATTTACCGAAAGGGAACACTATGACTTGAAATTTACGATCGCCGCAATCACTCGAGAGTACGAGTCGGACATGTCACCATGCTTAACCTTTACCCTGCTAGAGGCGACTATAGTCGCCCAAGGTGTGTAGGTCACTTTGAGAGCCCGTCAGGCACACTAGACATCAAGGTTACCGCATCACTTGCGGTTGTCTTATGCAGGAGGGAATCTGTTTTCTCTTAGAGCAAGGTTTTACCCACCTGACTGATTTGTTGACTTTAAAACTCGGAGAAAACGTCAAAAATATATGATATTTCAACAACAGCTTTTCAGGTGGCTACTCCTACTCAGTTGATCCCGATTTTCTGAAAACTATACTTCATTCTTCCAAACTTTCTCTCTTGATAAATATTCAGCAATAACACCGGGCCTCAGACAAGCAATCACTTTTGTCATACAAAGCATATAACTGGCGCTAATATCTTGTATTCTTTTTTTGGTCGGTTCCCGGTGTATCATGTGACATCCAAATATGGCAGGTCACGTGACCTTACGAACTTCTGGAAAAATGGCAGCTTACACATCGTGGTATTGAGTGAAAATTTCAAGCAAATCGATCAGAGGTTGTGAAAGCTATGACTTCTGAGATACCTCTACCCCTAGTTTAGCGCCAGGTGAATTATGTGTCAAGCAGTATAAGGGTAAATGTGGGTTAATGTGATTTTTTTTGCATTTCGATGCATATATGTAAGCTATCTTGGGAACTAAGGATTATCCATTTTACGATTCAATTGCCAATGATACATACTCAGATCCAATTATAATTGAGCCGCGACACGAGAAAAACAACAAAGTGGTTGTGCGCCCAATGAGACTCAGATTAGCCGGCAGCTGCCCAGTGTGATCAGAGTCTTTTCTGTTAGCTTAAATAGTAGCTAAGGGTCTAAGCTACCTCCATGCGGACAGCGAAGACTTTGCTTAGACTGGGCGGATGCCCAGGCTGATCTGAGTCTGCGCTGTGCGCACAACCACTTTGATGGTTTTCTCGTGTCGCGGCTCAATTCGTTTTGTCAGTCACTAAATTGTTCGGCGCAACATAAGTTTCAATCCTAGCAACGTCAGTGGATTGATATTGATGATAATTTCCGACTTCCCACTGGGCACTAAACATCATATAACGTTGGATCAACATCCAATCAACACTGATTCAACGCAATGGCGTTGAATCAAGGTTGATTCAGTGTTGTTTCAACGTTGTGTCCCTGATGGGCTTAGGCTCGAACAAGCTACGATGCAGAGAAGGGCAAATGCGAGCAAATCTGTTGCATAGCAGAAGATAAATTCCTGACAATAATAAAACCGACTGACTGATTTGAACTCTAAACTAACCAAGGTCAACTAGAACTCATTCTAGAGTCCAACAAACTTAGTTTATACAAACAAAATTACCAGATTGCTAGAGCGTAATATAATTTGAATTAAGTGAAGAGTCCAAGGATGCTGCATTTATCGAGAACTGGCTCAAGTAAAATAGAGGATCTTACACGAGTGCCCATGTATTATTGAATTTATTAATTATTAAACGAGCTGGGGAAAAAGATCAGATGCGAGGCTGCCGAGCATCTTATCGGTTTCCCAAACGAGTTTGAAAATAATATTAATATAGGAGCAAGAATGCAAGATCCTATTTATCATAATTTGCACTAAAACGTCATGATTATACCATTAGAAAACGCAACGTACGTTTTTATGCATGTAAACGCATAACGTAACGACGTAATTTGCATAATCCACTAGTTGATTATCGTTTTTATTGCATGTCTTTAAAACACTAAGATGCGATGTTATATGATAAATAATATAAACAAACCTTTCCAAAGACTCAAAATAAATATATAAACGTACATTTTCAAATTATGTTCGAAAGGTGCATTTCTGTACTTAACACCTTCAATGTCGCTTAACCCCGAAAAGTCGAGAGAAAAATAAATATGATGGGTAGCTCTCGGCAGGCAACAAACATTCCTATTTGTGCCACATTTACTGGCGCATCCCGTGAGACACAGCAACTGTAGACATCAGGCAAGAAGCGCCCATGAATTAACTTACAACTTCAGGCGTCCCCTACCGAGCTACCTCGACTGCTGTGTCCCGAGGAGGCTACCAGGAATTGAAGGAGACGTCCGATGCAGTGAGAACCATCAATTGATAACTGTTTAAGTCAATAGACCTGCGGGTGTTGGATAATTCATTTCTGGTCATGAACAAACTCAATTAAATCGAATCTGCTATTTTCTTGCTTCCAAGGAATCTAGATTCAGAACTTACGTATTTAATTTAGCATTTCATTGCTTAATGCAGTAATGTAAGCAGTTACTCAAATGACACAACAAGAAAGTGGCAATTAAATGACATGAAGTAAAATTTATACCTATCCATCAATAAGACTATAACAATCCATCATGAGTGTCCATGTAGGATAGGGAAATCTCACCCGAGGGGTCGGAATTTCAACCAGGGACGAGGCTTGCCGAGTCCCTGGTTGAAATTCCGACCCCGAGGGTGAGATTTACCTATCCTACATGGACTGGCTCATGATGGATTATTTTTCTCCCACTGTTTTCGGATTTTAAACCTCAAGTCGAATTAGACTTCAGAACAGGAAAATTCTAACTTTTTAACCAATGATCTGAAGTGAGTTTTGAGCAGCCCAGTGTGTTTATCGGGTCCTTAAATGGGTGTAAACACAGTTTGCACCTCGAAATTAGACGGAAAACACAATATGTGGACTATTTTATCTTCCAGAGGGCGAAAACAAAATGCAACTTAGCCTCTCACGTCACGCGCTTCAAGTTAGCTAGCGACGTTTTTAATCAGTTTTAGTGACGTCATTAAAATTGAGTGACGTCACAAACCCATGATCTGCTATCAAACGTCATCCGACATGCTTGCGTGTCCATTTTGTTCATTTAAAATTAAAATATTAGTCAAAAATGAAAAAGTCTGGTTGCTAATATAAGAACATGTTGCCAGGTATAAGATAGAAATTTCTTATATGAGCTGAGAGCCTATCTTATATAGGCAAAGGTGGGAGAAAAATTTCTCTTCTTGTTGATATCATTATGTTAGGTATATAGTCCATGAACTGCATAGAAGTTCATTGTCAAGTTCAGAGATTTGCTCCGTGACACAAGTGACGAAACCTTTCGCATTATTCAAAGAGTCAGAGAAAATCTATTTGCAAACCCAAAAATATATGCACATGTTGTTCAGAGTATTCCTTGTTTGCATAACGGATCTCGAGGAAATGATATAGAGAAAAGCGAATACTTGGAACGGCCTAGACCAATACATTATCTAATCATTTAAGTCATCTTGTAATGACACGATTCATGATAATATGTCAATTTGCACTAAGAAGCCAGTCATCACTAAATGAGATTGCTCTTAATAACAGTAAGAATTTCAAATGAATGTTTCGGCGAAAATGTTCCTGGCGGACTTTCCTTGTCCGATTCAAGCTCTTTATTGCAAATTGTTGTCAGGACATCTATGGAGCTTTTGAACCTTTCGAAAGTAGTTCAATCTGCAGTTGATTTCAAGATCAGAGGTACAATGGCCCAATTGGCTCACTTTTCATTTCGATACTATTTCACAATTCCGAATTCTGAATTCCGAATACGGAATTCCGAAATTATCAGAACAAACTGGACGCTTGATTATTCTTACTTATTTCATATCGTCAAGCCTTCAAATGAAATGATTGATGTAAACAGCATTAAAAAATATGATTCAAAATGCAAAATGACTCTTTGGAACTTAAAGTCAATTTTAAGGTCATGAAACACTAGTTACCCTAAAATAAAGCTGAGATAAGTTCAATAGAGAAATATTATTCTTCATATAAAGAATCTTACATCACAGACCCTAGATCTAGATACCCTATTCCCGCCACTCCCCCCCCCGCGATTTTTAGCAAGAAATACTTACTTAAAAACAAGACCTCCACTGATGCCTGTAGTATATAGGAGACCCGGTAGCTCAGTAGGTTAAACGATGGCCTGCTGATCAAGCGGTCCCTGGTTCAAGGCCCGCGGGAATCTTTTCAACCATGAACAGGATTCCATTGCACACAGCCTTTCATTATTACCAATCCATCGTCCTGATATGTCTTAAATACTGTTAAAGAAGGACGTTACATCACAAGACATCCATCCATCCTTTGGTATATGTAAGGAATAGCATTATATATCTCCATCTGTTAAGTTGATAATGAGGAGTTCCGGGCGCTCAGTAGGTTAAGCGACTGCCTGCTGATCTAGCGGTCCTGGGTTCGAGACCCGCTGGCGGTGGGAATCTTTTCAATTGTTAACGGGGTTCCATTGCACACAACCTTTCATTTGCATCCTCCCATCCTCCTGATATGACTGAAATACTGTTAAAATGATGTAAAATCACAAGACATCCATCCATCTATAAGTTGATAATCCTCTAGATAAATCATCTTCCCGAACAAGCGGATAAACCTTGCTCTATCTTCTATGGGGACTGCCTTGAATATTAAACAAGAAAAGATATCACACATGGTGTCATATCAATAGACTCGACGAGTCTATTAAAAACCGTTTATTTTTCTGTCAATTTAAGTCATGGCGGCCTGTTGTTTTTGCTTGTGAGTTTAAAATACCCTCTAAAATAAGTTAACTATTACCACGTGACCCTATACCACATACTTCACAATTCCGAATTCTGAATTCCAAATTTCGTAGAACATACTAAACGCTTTATTATAATGACTCTTTACATTTTGTGTAACCTCTGCATGATACGGATGATTGTTTAAAATATGAGCCGCGACACGAGAAACCCAACAAAGAGGTTGTGCGCCCAGTGCAGACTCAGATCAGCTGGGCATGCGCCCATTCTGATCAGACTCTTTGCTAAACACTTAAAGGGTAGCTAAGTGTCTAAGCTACCTCCATGCGGATAGCGAAGACTCTGATCAGGCTGGGCGGATACCCAGGCTGATCTTAGTGTGCGCATGTTAATCCTTAAATGTGACATAGACTAAATGAAGAGGATATATCAGATAAAAGGCTACGTACTAGAGAGAGAGAGAGAGAGAGAGAGACAGACAGAGACAGAGACAGACTCTCTGTCCTACCACAATCCACAGTTTTGGAAGCGGTCCTTTCAGTATAAGTGACCTTGCATCTCAGCTTGCGCATTTTCACAATCTAATTAGAGTCTTCCCTTTTCGCATATATATATATATATATATATATATATATATATATATATATATATATATATATATATATATATATATATATATATATATATATATATATATATATATATATATATATATATATATATATATATATATATATATATATATATATATATATATGATCGAAGATGCGCAGGCTGATCTGAGTACTCAAGCAAGGTCACTTATATTGAAAGGACCGCTTCCCAAACTGTGAATTGTGATAGGACAGAGAGTCTCTCTCTCTCTCTCTGTCTCTGTCTGTCTGTCTGTCTGTCTGTCTCTCTCTCTCTCTCTCTCTAGTACGTAGCCTTTTATCTGATATATCTTCTTCATTTAGTCTAAGTCACATTTAAGGATTAACATTATATGAGCCGCGACACGCCAAACCAACAAAGTGACATGTGCGCCCAGTGCTAACTAAAATCAGCCTGGGCATCCGCCCTGTTTGATCAGAGTCTTCGCTATCCGCATGGAGGTAGCTTAGACCCTTAGCTACCCTTTAAGTGCTTAGCAAAGAGTCTGATCAGAATAAGCGCATGCCAAACTGATCTGAGTGTGCTGGGCGCACAACCACTATGTTGGTTTTCTCGTGTCGCGGCTCATATTTAAGCAGTTATCCATATCATGCAGAGGTTTGACAAAATGTAAAGAGTCATTATAATCAAGCGTTTAGTATGTTCTACGAATTTCGGAATTCGGAAATCAGAATTCGGAATTCGGAATTCGAAATTGTGAAGAATGTGGTATAGGATCACGTGGTAATAGTTTGTTTATTTTAGAGGGTATTGTAAACTCACAAACAAAAACAACAGGCCGCCATGACTTAAATTGACAGAAAAATAAACGTTTTTTAATAGACTCGTCGAGTCTATTGATATGACACCATGTGTCATATCTTAACTTGTTTAATATTCAAGGCAGTCCTCATAGAAGATAGAGCAAAGTTATTCGCTTGTTCGGAAAGATGATTCATCTAAAGGATTATCAACTTATAGATGGATGGATGTCTTGTGATTTTACATCCGTTCAACAGTATTGCAGTCATATCAGGACGATGAACCCAGGACCGCTAGATCAGCAGGCCATCGCTTAACCTACTGAGATATCGGAACTCCTCATTACATGTATCGCTAAACAGACAGAGATACCAAAGGATGGATCAATGTCTTGTGATTTTACGTCCTTTTTAACAGTATTTAAGGCATATCAGGACGATGGATTGGTGATAATCAAAGGCTGTGTGCAATGGAATCCCGTTCATGGTTGAAAAGATTCCAGCGGGGCTTGAACCAGGGACCGCATGATCAGCAGGCCATCGTTTAACCTACTGAGCTTCCGCGTATCCTATGTCCTACAGGCATCAGTGGAGGTCGTGTTTTTAAGTAAGTATTTCTTGCTGAAAATCGTGGGACGGGGGGTGGGGGGAGGGGGGTGGTATCTAGATCTAGGGTCTGTGATGTACGATTCTTTATATTAAGAATTATAGTTTTCTATTGAACTATCCCCCGCTTTATTTTGGGGTATCTAGAGTTTCATGACCTTTTAATTGAATTTAAGTTCCAAAGAGTCATTTTGTATTTTGAATCTTATTTCTTAAATGCTGTATATATCAATCATTTCATTTGAAGGCTTGACGATATGAAATAAGTAAGAATAATCAAGCGTCCAGTTTGCTCTACGAATTTCGGAATTCGGAATTCAGAATTCGGAATTCGGAATTGTGAAATAGTATGGAAATGAAAAGTGAGCCAACTTGGCCGTCGTACAGAAGAGACGTTTCTACATTTATGATAAGGTTGAATGTTCTAATAACATCGAAGCTCCATTTTAAAATTTGATTTATATATAAGTAGTGTCTAGATTTCATCCAAACATAATGCAAAATAAGATTTCTTTTTCTTTGAAATATTCAAACTTGAAACAAATTTTCGGGAAATAAAAACCACGTGCAACATCTCACGATGTATATATTTCTTAGCTTGTTGATTTCGCAAGAGGATCAAATCACTGATGGACGTTTATAGTAATCGAAATAAACTTTTTACATGTAAACATGTCAATAATACCAATACCAATAATATTTACCAATGTTATATAGATAGCACAGCCTAAGTGATGTTGTTTCCTTGATTGAACGACCTCATTCAGAATTCATAAAATATGTCTTTGGCTTCGAAAACGTATTGGTGTCTGGATTTTATGGACACATAGTATACAAGTTCTGAAGTAGTACTTGATAAGCTTACTTTCCTTTCGAAACAGTTCGAGAACATTATAATTTATTAGACCAATCTGTGGGCCAGATTTACCAATTATGATAATTTCATTGGCTAATTGGAGGTGTTGACACTGTGTGATCAAGAGACAGAATGACATTTGGAAGTTAATTCTCCTTATACAGTCCACTCCTTCCTTTAATAAAGAATGTTAAGTGCAACATTTTTTGCAGAAGACACCAGCGCATATGGAGACAAATAACATTGTTTATTATAAAGTTAATCTAATGTACTTTATATTAAATTGTGCTTCAATATCTCGACTTATGACATTATACGAGTAGTTATATTTCACCGATTGGTTATCATCTTTTTGCAAAATTAAATCTCAAAGTGTCAGTATGTTTTGCAAACTTTTGGCCCTAATATCCCTTGTTTACGTCTCTGCACCATCTGTTGAACGGTAATAATACTTTTCAGCGTTGTTTTTGCTCTTGTAAGTTTATATAATTATGAACATTGCTCTCAAAATATCACATTAACCTTTGATGGAATGAAACAATAAGCTGACTCGGTTACTTTATGCAACTTTTTGATTTCATCATTTCTGATCTGATATAAAGAATTTTGAACATTCTTCGCGAAATATTACACCAACCTTGAACAATGTGGTTGTGCGCCCAGCGTAGACTCAGATTAGCCTGGGCATCCGCCCAGTCTGATCAGAGTCTTCGCTGTCCGTATGAAGGTAGCTTAGACCCTTAGCTACCCTTTAAGCGCTTAGGGAAGACTCTGTGCAGACTAGGCGGATGCCGAGGCTGATTTGAGTCTGCGCTGGGCGCACAACCACTTTGTTTGTTTTCTCGTGTCACGGCTCAATATTAATATTTCTTACAACATATGACATGAACAATACAAGTGTAATGTCATAGCGCGGTCGTGATCAGAACTATATATCATCATACTAGGTTTTATATAATCAAAAAGATCAAATTTCAAATGTCATGAAATCTCAGTTTGATGGCGCATGATCTGATGAAAAGTATCAATAATGTGCTAAAGTATGAAGCGTTTTTGTTTTCATACAATAATTAATCAAGCTTGGACCCATTCATTTGAAACCGAGACATCTTCTTATGAGTCGCAACACAATTTTTCAATGATACTGACGTGATATAATAAAGGAATATACATAGTTCCGAGCCACACCCAGAATGACACTCAAAAGTCACATAATAGTGCTTAAATGGCCAATGCAACGACAAATTAAGACTCGACATAGTCCCGTTAACAGAATCTACAAGTTCAATGGTTCACATACGTCCGTTGTTTTATCTTCTAGCAAATGGGGGATGTACCATTTAAAGTAGGAGGAACTATGAATTTATAGCTAGGTCATTTATATAAAATTTTCAAAACCTTACCTTTCGTCAAAGTCTTTCAGGCAAAAGAATTTGATATGACATGTAAATCTTGAAAAGAAAACTGAAGGTGACAATTCAAAATTTTAAGTTATTCTCAACTGAGTTATATACACCTTACCGCAAAATTGTAATTTCATGCGCATTTATTCGCCATTTTAAAGGCTATGATAATAGACTGATTTGACTGAAAATGCTGCTTTTGAGATAGCAACAATAATTATATCATGCAATATCAGAAAAAGTTTGAAAAATATCTCATTGTCAATGACAGCTCTGGAAAACAATATTTTACCTTTCAGAAGCCGATACAACTCTATGTCGTCATTTCTCATTTCATCTCCTTTGTATAAGATACTTAATTTTGCATTTTTCTTGCTCCATACAGCCACACTAATAACATACATGTACATAGCCGAAAAATATAAACGGCCATATAAGTTATTCCTGACTTTACAGCCATTAGATGAAAACATCACTTTTTTGCGTGTTAGTATGTAAAATATATCGTGATGAATCTCGTAAATTCAAGACTTTGTGACTGTGTTCCTTAAAGTTACACTAGCCCTTCGCAGTTTACATAAAATAATGTCTTATAAACACAACTATCAAAGTTTGAATATAAACAATATATACCTTCCTCTCTAATATTTACAAGTTCTGAAAAAATAAATTCCTTAGAAGAGATAAATATGCGAAAGAAACGAAATTGAAAGATAATGTTAATGATCGTTGTGACACAACTGTTAAAGTTTTTTGATACATATTATTTCAAACTGACATGTTGTCATGGCCACCACTAGTAATACTTATACACCATTCCTGAAATCTGTCAAAGTAGCATTGGAGATCCAAATACTACCAAAATTGTTAAAATGATAACCTTGGTTGGCCTTAATCTTTTACGACAAGGTCAAATTTGCCTACTGGTACTTTTGTATGAGAAAATGCTTAGTCATAAACTTAAGAATTAATGGACTTATTATGCAGGATTTTGATGCAAAAATTGATAAATACAATCGACTTAATGAGTACAAGAACATATCTAAGTAATAGAGTTTAATGTTTTTGTTTCACCTTTAAACGGATACGTAAGATAAGCCAAAAAGTGTTAGCACTCTCTTTAATGGTTTTATTATCCTGTCATGCCATTAATAATGTGAGATGGGGTAATAGCAGTGTCACTTGACTATTGCATAATAGGATTATGACACCAATAAACAAGAATTACGTCTTTAAAAGTATGTCTCACTTTTTAACAGTTTCAAACTATCGGGGTTGTTAAAATAATGACCCCAGTAAAACCTTTGATCTTTTTAATCAGGTGAGCGTCTCAGGACCGTATGACCCTTTTTCTTTACTTTATTTGGTATTGTAGTCCTTGCGAACCAACCGAAATAAATCTAGCTATTCAGTACTCAATACCGGATCCCAGTGAAGATTGAAGTATGCCCAACAGGTCTCTCTCGTTAAACAAAGTTATAATTATTATTTCTATTATTTTCCAACTGATGTGTATGATTAAGTGTTTAGCGTTTCTCTTGCACATCTTTGCGCTACCTAAGAATCAGTTAAAGGTAAAATAATAAATAAACAAATAAATAAATAATGAGCATGCGTTACAACGTGCTTATTCCAATATATTTACATTCTTGGTGTATGTACTGAAAAGCCCTATAGTAAACCAATGGAACGTAATGTAGTTAACATTCCAATAATTACATTGAGACACGCGACGTCAATGACGTAAAAATAAACAATGGTTCTCTACAACCTGATTGGGCGTCAGCAACGTCCTGACGTCATGCACGCCGTTCTGCTGTTAGCAGAAAAAACTGCGTGTACATGTTTTACTGCTTCAATTTTAGCGCTTATATGAAATTTTTCATGAAAATTTGATTGAAACGAATTTAAATATAAGCAATGAACTTAATTTTTCTGAGGTTTATCGAAGTGTAAACTACATTGGGTCACTAGCAAAGTTTACATGAACCCCGAAGGGGTTCATTCACTTTGCACGTGACCCAATGTAGTTTACACTTCGATAAACATCAGAAAAATGAAATTCATTCCTTAAATATTAGAACTATTCAATATATAAATGAATCGATGTATTTTATAACATTCTCCGAATTAATTTAAATTTATTTCAATTTGAATGGACGACTAATTGGAATAAAATCACATGTTCACCAATTTACAGCCACACAAGTTTATCATTAGGTATTTTGTCAACCAAATAAAGCTCAGTAATGTTAAATATTTCATCAGACTATTGTGATTGATCAAAATATTAAAACGTTTTAATGAGCCGCGACACGAGAAAACCAACAATGTGGTTGTGCGCCCAGCGCAGACTCAGATCAGCCTAGGCATCCGCCCAGTCTGATCAGAATCTTAGCTTAGCGCTTCAATGCTAGCTTAGGGTCTAAGCTACCTCCATGCGGACAGCGAAGACTCTGATCAGACTGGCGGATAGGGTCTAAGCTACCTCCATGCGGACAGCGAAGACTCTGATCAGACTGGGCGGATGCCCAGGCTGATCTGAGTCTGCGCTGGGCGCACAACCACATTGTTGGTTTTCTCGTGTCGCGGCTCAAATAAGCCATGACAATACATTAGTATCGTGCTAAATGGCGTATCCCGGATTACGTTGAAACATATTTAAATATATTGTTGAATGACTGATTAAAGAAAGAAATAATAATACATAGAAAACAGTCACGGATGTAATTTTGGAACACCAGTTTTTGCGAACTTTACTTGTCTTGTCTTTCTTGTCTGCTTAAACTCTTAAACCACTTACAAACATAACGCTATTGCCATAATTATTTGTTTCTATATATTTTAAGCAGCAGAATATTTTTTTCTTGGTATTCGAACTACTCAGACTTAAGACTCCCAGATTTTGAAATTCCCATGCGAAAAATAAGAAAAAATAAAATGTTCAAGTCGGAAATTGATTGATTGATTGATTTGATGCTTAACAACCACGGTAAACAGCTAAGGTCATGTCGGGACGGTCAGTTAACCTAACCACACCATTCCCGGGCAGGCTTAGAACTCCTAAGCGGTTAACCAGTACTAAGTGCACATACTTTCGCCAGTAACTGACAACTGTCCTTCTTGAATCAGCGGAAGGAGAAACGAAAGTATGCGGCCAGACTGGGTTTTGAACCAAGGACCTCTGACCTATGAGTCAGGTGCCCTACCGCTTGCGCTACGCGGCCCGGCGCAAGTCGGAAATCTTCACAAAGTTAGCCATATATACTGCATAAAGATTCTACATCTCAATTCCAAAAATTTAATTATTTCCCATGAGAAATTTTTCCATTTCGCCATATGGGAAGAATACAATGACAGGTTTTGCTTGTTTAGACCTCTTATTTGTGACAACAAATCTATTAAATGAATCTAGTGGACGCATTTGTACCATAATTATGTAATAATAGCTATAATGTAATGTTTTGTTCTCTTTTGGGCTTTTTCTCTCGTGTCATTATTTTTCCATTTAGCAAATGGAAAAATGGTAAAAATCCCTCTGAATTTGTCGCTTTCTTTTCCTACAACATCATTTCCTGCAATCTGCACTGTCACTGTCAAAATTTCAAGCAGCAGGAATCATCGAATTGGAATGACAGAGGAATATGCATAGGCGGACGTCCAATAAAATGTTTGTGACAGAGGCCATAATACGAATCCTAATTGGTCAATCAGTACGCCATTAGAACCTGAAGCCTGTACTCTGGAAAGTGGTGCTCAGCACAACAAGTGTAAAATTGCTAAGAAGACTAGTATAAGCTGATATCAACAGAGATCGTCATTTCCCGTGCAATGTGTCAAAACAATTAAGAAAACTAGAATGGTTGTCCATTATGACAATTTTGTCATTTGACCTTCAGGTGTAACCTTGACCTTGGTCCAACCTGAATGAATACTCACATGACACTTCTACTTATCAAGAACATGAATTATGCTAAATTATTTAGCAATCAATGCAGAAATGGCCCAGACAACCTCTATCAATGACAATTTTATCATTGCCCTTTAAGTGTGACCTTGACCTTCAACATACGTAAACAAATATTCTACCTATGAAGGAGAACAATTTTGCCAAATTATTTTGAAATCCATACATAAAGGTACAAGTAATAGCTCGGACAAGCTCAACTTATGACCATTTATTCATTTGACCATTGAGTGTTACCTTGACTTTCATTTTACCTGAATATCTGAATATATGTTTCAAACGGCACTTCTACTGGTCAAGGAGAACAATTGTGCCAAATTATTTTGAAATTCCTGCACAAATGTACAATAAATGACTCGGACAAGCTCAATTCATGACCATTTTATCAGTTGACCTTCAAGTGTGACCTTGACCTTCAACTTAACTGAACATATGTTTCAAATGGCACTTTTACTCATCAAGGATGGCACTCAAATGGCACTTTTACTCAACAAGGAGAACAATTGTGCCAAATTATTTTGAAATCTATGCATGAATGTAGAAACAATGGCCCGGACAAGCTAAATTTATGACCATTTTATCATCTGACCTTCAAGTGTGACCTTGGCCTTCAACCTACCTGAACATATGTTTCAAATGACACTTTTACTCATCAAGGAGAGCAATTGTGCCAAATTATTTGGAAATCCATCCGTAAATGTAAAAGAAATGGCTTGGACAAGCTCGATTTATGACCATTTTATCATTTGACCTTCAAGTGTGACCTTGACTTTCAACCTACCTGAACAAATTGTCCAAATAGCACTTTTACTCATCAAGAAGAACAATTTGGCCAAATTATTTTGAAATCCATTCGTAAATATAGAAGTTATGGCCTGGACAAATTCGGCGGACGAACTAATGCACGCACACACTCACGCACGCACATACACCGAAATGAAGTTGTAACAACTATGTCTCGCTCACCGCAAGCGGGCTCGACAAAAAGAGGATCCTCCATAATGATGTTAAGGAAGTGACAAAATCGATCTCGACTTCCTGTCCCAAAGACCAACCTGGGAAAGAAAGAAGACGACGACACACAAAGTAAAACAAGACAAGCAAGCTGCTTATAGGTCAGGAGATCAGTTCTTTCCCAAAAGATGGTTTAAAATGAAGAACTTTCTGAAAGTCGACCAACAGTGGCAATACTATATATTTAACTACACAGAAATACTACACTGGAACGGGCGGCAATAAATCAATGGCAGTAGGATGGTAGTAGTGGTTTTGGTGGTGTTCGGAGGGGGATGGAGATGATATAACCAGTTTACAGGAGCATGATTTTTTCTGGGTTAATGTATGTTTTCTAACCATACAAGCTTTTCGACCGGAATATCAAGATCTTTTAACCGATCAGTAGATGAAAACAGAAGATAATTAATTAAAAAATAAGTCGGAGTTTACCTTCCTAGCATTATCAAATGATAAAATGGTCATAAATCGAGCAAACAAGAAACGTCCGCTTGACATTTGTGTATGTTTATTCAAAAGATATGCAGGCAATACATTCATGTGTTTTGTTTCAAAAACGCACTGATCAGGAACCATTACATTTTCCTCTGAAGAAGGCCGGTACATGCCGAAACTTGAGGAAATAAAGAGTGTTAACAACTAACAAACATTTATTGATTCTTCCTAAGAATTTAAAAGAGACCAGAGATTTAAAAGCTTATTTTATCTCCATATTATTTTTTAATCCTGAACTTTAATTTTCTAATCCTGAACTTCAGCATCTTATTTTATCTCTATATCTTATTTTATCACCATCTCTATTTTATCTCCATCTCTTATTTTATCTCCATATCTTATTTTCGTGTTTGTTGGGAGCATTGCAGCCAGAACCAAACAATATTTACTTACAAATAAACATTGACATCGTACATAATTTGCATCACAAGGAGTTAAAAAGTATTTATTTCTGGGCACGCAAGCAGATTCAATCTGTAGAAACTCTCACAATAGACGCTTCCAGACAATTAAATATCTGCTTTTAATTCTGAAAAGGAATTTCATGTTTGCATACATCATCACTAACAGAGATGCCATAGGACATATATATACAAAAAGATTGTTTTAAGAAATAAGTTTCTTTTTTCCGCTGTTCATGGAAGTATGAACACAATAGGTCATGTGCAAAGTATGTGATGCCCAAAGGGCGTTCACGGTAACTTTGCACGGGACCCTTTGTGCTCATTTTTCCATGAACTTCGGGAAAATAAAATTTATCTCTTATAATTACATTTTATTTTAAAATTATTTTAAGCATCAGTTTTTATTTCAATAGCAACATTTGTAAAATATACGACGTAAAGCTGTCACTTACCAATAGATAGATCAGCCGCTTACGTAAGACGGCCATCGCCATGAAATGACGTCAGACAGAACGTTACAAGGGCCAGTTGCGTCTTTTGTTTACATGTGGTGTTGCGTATCAACGACGTTGCTTGACCGACTGTTGTTCATGGAATAATACCTGAAAGTCATTGCGGCAGTAAGGCCTAGATTACAATGATGGAAGTATAAACAGTTTCTCCGAAATAAACTATAGTTTCATCTAAGGATAATCGAAGGGAATGTAATTGACTTGTCGCCACTTGTCAGTCAAAATATGCATTGACCAGTCAAATAAATTTAGAACCTAGGACAAACAAATGCACGTGTGTTTTTGTGACAAAGCTTCTTCAGTAAAGATACTTGGACAAACACGAAAGGCAGAGCGATTTGTGCATTCACGTTATGTCAGTTATAAATGTATGACTCTGCAAACGTTATGACCGTCCAAAGAGTTAATATGCACTTAATATACAGTCCACTCATGGGGCTAGCCGTAAAACGTAAAGTAAAAGTTCTTTTTTTCTGACGATGGTTTCCCTTTTGGTTTTGAGGACAGAATATGGGATCCGGGCCCAAGGTTGTAAAACTTTTCATGCTCAACTCAGCTGAGCATGAAATTTTACCTGCTAATAAATCGCAAATTACTGATTAGTACAGTTGTTTTCTTGCTCAACTTAGCTGAGTATGAAATTTTCTCTGCTTATGAATTTGACAGAGACCAATCCATGTATTCGCAGCGCGTCATGAGATGAAACGTTGCAAATACTGTAGTCTCCGATCAGCCGCCACAGAGCGCGACGTCTGTTAGGGTCAACATACGTTGCATCCAATACAGTGAGCTCTAAAATGACGTGATAAGTATGTTGTCTTCACGGTTTCCTTTTGTCTGAAATTATCTTCAAGGACACTTCATCGACGCAGTTTTGCAGCTGGAATGAGCTTACTGACGCCAAATGCCATTTACCTAGTACTCTCATATAAAGTCATTTTTTGGTCTCAGAATCAGCTGAATTTATCTCTTTCATTACAAACGAATCCTCTACCACCTGTCAATGAAAAGTATACTGTCACTTTGTGTCGAACTGCGTCATAAGCTTTCCACATCAAAGCTTCATTAAATTTTAAGTTGCTCTGAAGACATATTAATATTACAAAAAAGAGAGCTATTTTTGTTTGTGTTACCTGTTTTCTAACTCAGAACGTGGGAAGTAAAGTTTCCGCCTCAATGGATCTTTCAATCCTAAACATGTATGGGTTTTATGAGTGAAGAGCTAACCCATTTATGCCTAGTGAATTATTTTATCCTCATCAATCAAGTCCATTCTTCATTTTATTTATGTTTTTCATTTTGATAGCAATGGCTGTAAAATATATGCATCCAGGCTAGATCGTGATCAGACGCCGCGTAGTGCGGCGTCTGCTCTGGATCTACCCTGTTTGAGATTTGTCATTTAAACCACCTTTGCCTTGTGGATTCGTCTATCCTTATAAATTGGATGGTTTACGGACCAACCCTCCTCCCCCCCCCACCCGTCCCCTACCAACCCCATCCCCTTTACCTTTAACTGAAAATTCCAAGTCGGTACTTCTGTTGAATTCCTCAATGTTACATATTCTTATATCTGCTTGTCTGTGGTCTTCTTGCAATATGGTCGTCTGTATAGCTGCCCACTTTGCTCTCTGTTTTGTTTTACAATTGAAAATAGAAAATAGGTAATAAAAGATGTAATTGCTATTTTTAATTAGTGTGCTGAATGGCCACTTGTTTCGGAAAGAGCTGTTCATTCGGTTAACTGGGTATTTCATTCGTCAACCTCTGTCAATTTATGTATATATTTTCCCTTTTTGCTTTCGAGGGCGGAATGTAATGGTTCCTGATCAGTGCGTCGTAAATACATATTCTCATCACTTTTATAGAAATTGCAATAATTTGATGCAAAAGAGTCTAGACTCTAATCAGATGCCGTGCTTCTGCGTCGTCTGATCTGGGTCTGCACTGTTTTCCTTTGTCTTTTCTCGGGGACGCTTGGCAAAAATCCACCGAAAACGTTGGCTTCATCTATGAAGATATCCACTCAATGGGCATCACCATGTTAGAGTCACACCTATAAGTCCTTACTACGTATTTGGAGACCCACTGACTCAGAGCGTTATTCCAGCCATAAGATAAAACGACAGGAGGGCCAAATGGGCCTGATATCGCTCACCTGGCTATTTTGCCACGGGACCATTTTGATACAAAATTGTTACAATTCCACTGAGATTTTCTCATTTTCACATTTTGCTACTTTTAGTAACAGAGGCCAACTTACCTAACCTATATACATTTACTTTTAAAACATCTCAATGCAAGAATCATTCTGCCACAAATTTCGTCAAAATCCATTCATGGGTTACTGAAATATTGTCATTTTCATGTTTAGTGCTACTTTAGTAACGGCAGATGGCGGTCATTTTGGAATGCGAAAATGCAAAAAAAAAAAAAAAAAAAAAAAATCGAGCAGCCTTCATACAAGGACAATTCTGACACAGAACTGGTCTAATTCCATTGAGATTTTCTCATTCTCAAATTTTGTTATTTTTAGTAGCAGAGGCCAATTTGACTGGTTTATACTTATATTTACTTTTGAAACAGCTGAATGCAAGAATCACTTTGCCACAAATTTCGTCAAAATCTATTCAGTGGTTACTTAGATATTGTCATTTTCATGTTATGTGCTATTTTTTCGAAGGTCATATGGCGGCCAACTTGGAATGCCAAAATGCAAAAAATCGAAAAGCCTTCATGCAAGGACCATTCTAACGCAAAATAGGCCCAGTTGCATTGTAATTTTCTAATTTTCACATTTTGCTATTTTAAGTCACAGAGGCCAATTTGAAAGGTGTATAAATGTTAATTTTCGAAACATCTCAATGCAAGAATCATTATGCCAAAAAATTCGTTTATTTCCATTCAGCGGTTACTGAGATATTGTCATATTTTGTGCTATTTTTAGTAACAGCACATGGTGGCCATCTTGGAATGCCAAAATGCAATTAATCAAAACGGCTTTATTCAAGAAACATTCTGACACAAAATTGGTCAAATTCCATTTAAGGGTTCTTGAGTAAGATATTTGTTGGTTTTGTCAAACAGACGAATGTCTTTCAATTTAAAAAAAAATAAAGAAAAAACAAGACAATCACTAAAGGAGATGAATGCCCCCGCCATATGCCTCACTAGATGAGTAATGTCTTAAGACATATTTGTGCGAAGTTACATCAAAATTTGTCGGTAAATAAAGGTGCTAGAGGGATGACAAAGTTTTTCTAAAAATAGCACTTCTGACCTTGACCTTAGATTTACATCCCTAAAAGGTTAAGTTGTTCAAGATATAGTCATAAGTAATATTTGTGTGAAGTTATTTTAAAATCAGTTAACAAATAAAGGCGCTAGAACTATGACAAACATTTACATGTACCTATAATAACATCTGTGACCTTGACCTTGGACCTACAATGCTGAAATGTAAATTTGTGCCAGATATTGTCATGCTAAATATTTGTGTCAAGTTATATCAAAATCATTCCAAAGGGACGACAACGTATTTTCTCAAAAAGCAAATGTGGCCTTGACCTTGACCCTAAAATTCTTGATCGCGAACTTGTCCAAGATATTGTAACATTAAACATTTGGGTGAAGTTACATGAAAACTGTCAGTGAATAAAGAGGCTAGAGGGATGATAAAGTTTTTAAAAAAAATAGCAACTGTGACCTTGTCCTTAGACCTGAGGTGCTGAAACGGTAATTTATTCAAGATATTGTTATATTTAACATTTATGTGAAGTTATATCAAAATCGATCTATAAATAAAAGCGCTAGAGCGATGCCCAAGTTTTTTCTGAAAATAGCAACTGTGACCTTGACCTTGATCCTACCAACCTGAAACGCAAATTGGTTTGAGGTATTGTCATACCCAATATAGCTGTGATGTAAAACAAAAATTGGTTAATAAATGTGGGCGCTAGAGCGATGACAAAAGGTGAGCTTCTATATAAACCATGGAAATATAGTAAAAATATGTATGTCATTCAAGGGGACATAATTCTGCAATAAAGACCTGACCATAAGTTCTGTTTCCATTATGCACATGTTCAATGCATGTCTGAACTGTGTTGCAAGTTTCAAATCCCTACAGCAAATACTATTGGAGGAGTTGCAGAGACAAGAACAGTACTACAAAGTGTGAAATATGGTCAAAATACGTAATACGTCATTCAAGGGGAATTAGTTCTGCCATAATGACCAGGATCAAAGTTCCGTTTCCTTTATGCACATGTTCGATGCATGTTGAACTGTGTTACAAGTTTCAACTCTCTGCATCAAAAACTGTAGGAGGAGTTGTGGAGACACAAACAGTACAACAAATGTTAAATATGGTCAAAATATGTTTGTATTCAAGGGGACATAATTCTGTAATAAAGACCTTAATCAAAGATTTGTTTCCTTTATGCACATGTTCAATGCATGTCTGAACTATGTTGCAAGTTTCAATTTCCTGCATCAAATACTGTAGGAGAAGTTGCGGAGACAAGAACAGTACTACAAAGTGTGACGAACGGACGTACGTACGGACGGACAAGGGCAAAACCATATGCCCCTCCCCATTTCGTGGCGGGGCATAAAACATGATTACAAGAATAAAAGTCGATGACGCAACTTGACGTTTGTCTTCGCTTAACATTTCCAGACACATGTGAACTAGTGCAAGGGGTAGTAGAGATCTTAAGACACAGTTCTTGACTTAGCATTAGATCGACTGGCCTTCTGCTTGGCAGACGACAGCGACAATGAGGCAGTTGGACACCGCCGGCGAGGGAGAAGACTTAGGTCGATTTGTTTAGTAATGGATGTTTTATCGTAAAATTGTTTGGATAATGAATGGATGGCTTACAATTTGAGATCTTTTTCAACAATATTTCAGTCATATAAGAACGATCAGAGGATGAAAAAGAAATGGTGTGTGCAGTGGAATCCCGTTTATGTTTGAAAAGATCTCTATCTTAAGCGAGGCTCGAATTGGAGACCAACTGAGCGCTTAACCCACTGAACTCATTGGGTTCCTTTATGAAAGTGTACACTTTGATTAAAAAAATAAAAAAAAAATGGCAACATGATAAAATTATCGTAAAAACCAAATTATGAAACAAATTAATATTTGCAAACTTTTCTGAAAATAATCAGAGAAACAGAGAGAGAGCGGGAAAAATAATGTTTATTCTGATGCGAGATAGTTTAGTTTTAGTTTAAACATACTTAATTGCCATATTGTTATGCAATGTGGTTGGGCCACAAGTTCTACCAACATTAGTTACGGTCCTTCCCCTACAATACAAATAAAAGGTGAACAAAGGCGATACAAATACAAACAAAAAATAAGGTTAAGTATAAGAAAAAAACGCAAATAATAAAGAAAAAAGGAGAAAGGTGTCACAAAATTTAGGAGAAATAGAATACTATGAAGAAGAATAGAAGTAACAACCCAATAGGCACGCAAAATGAATCAACTTTGAATCAACGCTGATTCAACGTCCAGACACTGAATCAACGTTTTTCTAATGTCGATTTAACGTCGCTCACCCACTGGGCAGTGATCCGAGATTCGAACCTAGATCGTAGCATTTATTGCCATTCAAATGCAACGACGATGTATACCGTATATACTGTCAACCATGGCTCTGTTTTTTCCACATGATTTGGCTAAGAAAATGAAAAACATTTTTACTCATTTCAAAAAAGGTGAGCTTTAACAAAATTTTACGGATATTTTCCCGCTATAGGCGAAAATAGCAATTGCATATTTCATAATGCACTGGTCCACAAGCTCTGCCCTGCATTATTACTGCTCGATAGCTATACATTGGAAGACACAATAATGCATTAGTGCCACCAATTCATTTTACATCAAGCAGGTGGTTTAGTGGTTGGGCGTTGGTGCTGGGTATTTTTTTCTGAGCCAGAGCTTCCGACTAATTTGGATGAAGGTAAAGCAAGGGCCTACTGTGCTTGCAGCGGGTGCAGGTGGGAATTGCTTCGGCAATTTTCTCTCTATTGTATCGCTTCATTCTCACTCTCTCTGGAAGACGGCTTGATATAGACTGAAATGCTGTCTTAAAGAGCCGACCCAAACGAGCCAACCAAACAATCAGCCAAAATCAATCCTTTTTAAAAATGATCTTATAATCTTGCGATTAAGGTTATATCGTGCAAACAAAGTGCCTGTTAAGTACTCAGAGGGGGTGTATATCAATTTTTGGAGACCAGAATGACGATCCAGAGAAGACGAGCCATTGATGATCAGTAGACAGGCTGCACTCCTGAAGAATAAAATGGGGGAGAGTGTAGTGCGAACGGGTTAAGCCAACAGGTTCGGCTTACCGTGGCACCTAGAGAAACAAGTGAGCCGCGCTCGAGGAAGAAGACTGGCGCCAAGATAGCACGTGATGACTCGTGGGCTCTGGGTTGACGATTCTGGCAGGATTCAGACATACGAAGTAATGCGGGTGTAAAGGTAAGAAGAACCCACATTTACTTTAACTAATGTTGGCTTTTTCATATTCATAAGCAGAGAAAATTTCATTCTCAGCTCAACTGAGCAAGAAAAAAGCTGTACTAATCAATAATTTCCTATTGATAAGCAGGTAAAATTTCATGCTCAGCTGAGTTGAGCATGAAAAAAGTTTTATAACCTCGGGTCCAGATGTAGGCCATTGTCTCTTTTTTGTTGTCTTCCAGTCCTAGAAACCTGACCATCATATGGCGAAGGTTAACAAACGCCTAGATGAGATATCATAGTTTCTCTCTCAGTCTGGGATTTGTCACGCTGAGCCGTTACGAGAATTGAAACAGAACAGAACTGATCCCAGAATTTTCTCTAGACACCAAAGGGTTATCATCTCTAAAAGGTAAATGTAATTTTAATACTTGAACTGATTGGTTGTGGCTGGTGAAGAAGAATTTACCTGTGAAATGACTGACAGCTGGTTAAGATTATTTTTTAACGATAAGACAACTGTTTGGGACTAATTTCATCAGTTTGACAATAGCCCCGCCCACTTATAATCTCAAACTGGCGGCTAATGGGTACTGAATCTAAGCATACAGATACCATCTACCAAACAATAGGTGTCTAATTAGCACACCGCACATGTTGTCTTAAAATTAGTGCTGTCACCTGCTATTTACATTCTTTTCTAGTTTGGTTTTGTAGGTGGGCTGTGGAAAGTTTTGTATCAGTGCCTGTGTATTTGTGTAAAATGTCAAGACTTATAATAGAAAAATATAAACTGAGAGTTCTTAAACGTTTTACTAAAACATCCTTAATTTCTTCGATGCACCAGTTTGCTCTTCTGCCTTGTGCACGTTTGGGGTCATCTAAAGTGCTTATACGAATATCATTATTATGTTCACGCCTACGTAACATTATTTGTGGACAGAAAATAGAAATAAGTCTGTGAATAATTAATTGAAATATACAGACAACAGAATATCATTTCCACAACTTGACGTTGTACACCTGTGACTCTGAGTACTAAACAGGCACTTTGTGTATAGCTATCGAGCAGTAATAATGCAGGGCAGAGCTTGTGGACCAGTGCATTATGAAATATGCAATTGCTATTTTCGCCTATAGCGGGAAAAATATCCGTAAAATTTTGTTAAAGCTCACCTTTTTTGAAATGAATAAAAATGTTTTTCATTTTCTTAGCCAAATCATGTGGAAAAAACAGAGCCATGGTTGACAGTATATACGGTATACATCGTCGTTGCATTTGAATGGCAATAAATGCTACGATCTAGGTTCGAATCTCGGATCACTGCCCAGTGGGTGAGCGACGTTAAATCGACATTAGAAAAACGTTGATTCAGTGTCTGGACGTTGAATCAGCGTTGATTCAAAGTTGATTCATGTTGCGTGCCCATTGGGTTGTTACTTCTATTCTTCTTTATAGTATTCTATTTCTCCTAAATTTTGTGACACCTTTCTCCTTTTTTCTTTATTATTTGCATTTTTTTCTTATACTTAACCTGATTTTTTGTTTGTATTTGTATCGCCTTTGTTCACCTTTTATTTGTATTGTAGGGGAAGGGCCGTAACTAATGTTGGTAGAACTTGTGGCCCAGCCCCATTGCATAACAATATCGCAATTAAATATGTTTAAACTAAAACTAAACGGATCAGAATAAACATTATTTTTTCCCGCTCTCTGTTTCTCTGATTATTTTCAGGAAAGTTTGCAAATATTAACTTGTTTCATAATTTGAGCCGCGACACGAGAAAACCAACAATGTGGTTGTGCGCCCAGCGCAGACTCAGATCAGCCTGGGCATCCGCCCAGTCTGATCAGAGTCTTCGCTGTCCGCATGAAGGTAGCTTAGTCCCTTGGCTACCCTTTAAGCGCTTAGCAAAGGGTCTGACTGGATTGGGAGAAGGCCCAGGCTGATCTGAGTCTGCAGTGGGTGCACAACCACATTGTATGTTTTCTCGTGTCGCGGCTCATTTAGTTTTTACGATAGTTTTATCATGTTGCCAGTTTTTTTTTTTATTATTTTAATCAAAGTGTACACTTTCATAAAGGAACCCAATGAGCTCAGTGGGTTAAGCGCTCAGTTGGTCTCCAATTCGAGTCTCGCTTGAGATAGAGATCTTTTCAAACATAAACGGGATTCCACTGCACACACCATTTCTTTTTCATCCTCTGATCGTTCTTATATGACTGAAATATTGTTGAAAAAGATGTAAAATTGTAAGCCATCCATTCATTATCCAAACAATTTTACGATACAACATCCATTACTAAACAAATCGACCTAAGTCTTCTCCCTCGCCGGCGGTGTCCAACTGCCTCATTGTCGCTGGCGTCTGCCAAGCAGAAGGCCAGTCGATCCAATGCTAAGTCAAGAACTGTGTCTTAAGATCTCTACTGCTCCTTGCACTAATTCACATGTGTCTGGAAATGTTAAGCGAAGACAAACGTCAAGTTGCGTCATCGACTTTTATTCTTGTATCATGTTTTTATGCCCCGCCACGAAATGGGGAGGGGCATATAGTTTTGCCCTTGTCCGTCCATACGTACGCCCGTCCGTCCGTCACACTTTGTAGTACTGTTCTTGTCTCCGCAACTCCTCCTACAGTATTTGATGCAGGGAATTGAAACTTGCAACACAGTTCAGACATACATTGAACATTTGCATAAAGGAAAGAAAACTTTAATTCAGGCCTTTATTGCAGAATTATGTCCCCTTGAATAACATACATACTTTGACCATATTTCACATTTGTTGTACTGTTTGTGTCTCCACAACTCCTCCTACAGTTTTTGATGCAGGGAGTTGAAACTTATAACACAGTTCAACATGCATCGAACGTGCATAAACGAAACGGAACTTTGATCCAGATCATTATGGCAGAATTATTTCCTCTTGTATGACATACATATTTTGACCATATTTCACACTTTGTACATGTACATGTAGTACTGTTCTTGTCTCTGCAACTCCTCCAATAGTATTTGCTGTAGGAATTTGAAACTTGCAACACAGTTCAGACATGCATTGAACATGTGCATAATGGAAACAGAACTTCGAGTCAGGTCTTTATCGCAGAATTATGTCCCCTTGAATGACATACATATTTTGACCATATTTCCATGGTTTATATAGTAGCTCACCTTTTGTCGTCGCTCTAGCGCCCTCATTTATTAACCGATTTGTATTTTACATCACAGCTATATTGGGTATGACAATACCTCGAACTAATTTGCGTTTCAGGTTGGTAGGATCAAGGTCAAGGTCACAGTTGCTATTTTCAGATTGGGCATCGCTCTAGCGCTTTTATTTATAGATCGATTTTGATATAACTTCACATAAATGTTAAATATAACAATGTCTTAAATAAATTACCGTTTCAGCACCTCAGGTCTAAGGACAAGGTCACAGTTGCTATTTTTTTTTAAACTTTATCATCCCTCTAGCCTCTTTATTCACTGACAGTTTTCACGTAACTTCACCCAAATGTTTAGTGTGACAATATCTTGGACAAGTTCGCGATCAAGAATTTTAGGGTCAATGTCAAGGCCATATTTGCTAATTTTAGATAATACGTTGTCATCCCTTTGGAATGATTTTGATATAACTTGACACAAATATTTAGCATGACAATATCTGGGATAAATTCACATTTCAGCATTGTAGGTCCAAGGTCAAGATCACAGATGCTATTATAGGTACATGTAATTCTTTGTCATGGTTCTAGCGCCTTTATTTGTTAACTGATTTTGATATAACTTCACACAAATATTAAGTATGACAATATCTTGGACAAGTTAACCTTTCAGGGTTGTAAATCTAAGGTCAAGGTCAGAAGTGCTATTTTTTGAAAAACTTTGTCATCCCTCTAGCACTTTTATTTATTGACACATTTTGTTGTAACTTCGCACAAATATGTCTTAAGACATTACTCTTCTAGTGAGGCATATGGCGGGGGCATTCATCTCCTTCGTGATTGTCTAGTTTTTTTTGTTTATTTTTTTAAATTGAAAGACATTCGTCTGTTTGACAAAACCAACAAATATCTTACTCAAGGACCCTTGAATGTAATTGGACCAATTTTGTGTCAGAATGTTTCTTGCATAAAGCCGTTTTGATTAATTGCATTTTGGCATTCCAAGATGGCCGCCATGTGCCGTTACTAAAAATAGCACAAAACATGACAATATCTCAGTAACCGCTGAATGGATTTAAACGATTTTTTTGCATAATGATTCTTGCATTGAGATGTTTCGACAAGTAACATTTATACACCTGTCAAATTTGCCTCTGTGACTTAAAATAGCAAAATGTGAAAATTAGAAAATTACAATGCAACTGGGCCTATTTTGCGTCAGAATGGTCCTTGCATGAAGGCTTCTCGATATTTTGCATTTTGGCATTCCAAGACTGCCACCATATGACTTTCGAAAAAATAGCACATAACATGAAAATGACAATATCTAAGTAACCACTGAATAGATTTTGACGAAATTTGTGGCAAAGTGATTCTTGCATTCAACTGTTTCAAAAGTATATGTATATATATATAAACCAGTCAAATTGGCCTCTGCTACTGAAAATAATGAAATTTAAGAATGAGAAAATCTCAATGGAATTAGACCAGTTTTGTGTCAGAATTGTCCTTGTATGAAGGCTGCTCAAACTTTTTTTTTTGCATTTTCGCATTCCAAGCTGGCCGCCATCTGCCGTTACTAAAGTAGCACTAAACATATAAATGACAATATTTCAGTAACCCATGAATGGATTTTGACGAAAGTTGTGGCAAAATGATTCTTGCATTGAGATGTTTCAAAAGTTAATATATAAAGTTTAGGCAAGTTGGCCTATGTTACTACAAGTAGCAAAATGTGAAAATGAGAACATGTCAGTGGAATTGGACCAATTTTGTATCAAAATGGTCCCGTGGCAAAATAGCCAGGTGAGCGATATCAGGCCCATTTGGTCCTCTTGTCGTTTTATCTTATGGCTTGAATAACGCTCCGAGTCAGTGGGCCTCAAAATACGTAGTAAGGACTTATAGGTGTGAATCTAACATGGTGAGGCCCATTGAGTGGATATCTTCATAGATGAAGCCAACGTTTTGAGTAGATTTTTGCCAAGCGTCCCCAAGAAAAGACAAAGGTAAAACAGTGCAGACCCAGATCAGACGACGCAGAAACACGGCATCTGATAAGAGTCTAGACTCTTTTGCATCAAATTATTGCAATTTCTATAAAAGTGATGAAAATATGTATACACGAAGCACTGATCAGGAATCATTACAATCACACCCCACATTCCGCCCTCGAAAGCAAAAAGGGAAAATATATACATAAATTGACAGACGTTGACGAATGACATGCCCAGTTAACTGAATGAACAGCTCTTTCCGAAACAGGTGGTCATTCAGCACTCTAATTAAAAATAGCACTAACATCTTTTATTACCTATTTTCTATTTTCAATTGTAAAACAAAACAGAGAGCAAAGTGGGCAGCTATACAGACGACCATATTTCAAGAAGACCACAGACAAGCGGAAATAAGAATATGTAACATTGAGGAATACAACAGAAGTACCGACTTGGAATTGTCAGTTAAAGGTGAAGGGGATGGGGTTGGTAGGTGGGGGGGGGGATTTTTGGTCCGTAAACCATCAAATTTTTAAGAATAGACGAACCCACAAGGCATAGGTGGTTTAAAAGACAAATTAGATCCAGAGCAGACGCCGCACTACGCGGCGTCTGATCAGGATCTAGCCTGGATGCATATATTTTACAGCCATTGCTATCAAAATGGAAAACATAAAATAAAATGAAGAATGGACTTGATTGACGAGGATAAAATAATTCACTAGGCATAAATGGGTTAGCTCTACACTCATAAAACCCATACATGTTTAGGAATGAAAGATCCATGGAGGCGGAAATTTTACTTCCCACGTTCTGAGTTAGAAAACAGGTAACACAAACAAAAATAGCTCTCTTTTTTTGTAATATTAATATGTCTTCAGAGCAACTTAAAATTTAATGAAACATTGATGTGGAAAGCTTATGACGCAGTTCGACACATAAGTGACAGTATACTTTTCATTGACAGGTGGTAGATGAATGGTTTGTAATGAAACAGATGAATTCAGCTGATTCTGAGACCAAAAAATGACTTAATATGAGAATCTAGGTAAATGCCATTTGGCGCCAGTAAACTCATTCCAGCTGCAAAACTGCGTCGATGAAGTGTCCTTGAAGATAATTTCAGACCAAGGAAACCGTGAAGACAACTAACTTATCACGTCATTTTAGAGCTCACTGTATTACATGCAACGTATGTTGGCCCTAACAGACGTCGCGCTCTGTGGCGGCTGATCGGAGACTACAGTATTTGCAACTTTTCATCTCATGACGCACTGCGAATACATGTACGGGTCTCTGTCAAATTCATAAGCAGAGAAAATTTCATACTCAGCTAAGTTGAGTAAGAAAACAACTGTACTAATCAGTAACTTGCGATTAATTAGCAGGTAAAATTTCATGCTCAGCTGAGTTGAGCTTGAAAAGTTTTACAACCTTGGGCCCGGATTCCATATTCTGTCCTCAAAACCAAAAGGGAAATCATCGTCAGAAAAAAGAACTTTTACTTTACGTTTTACGGCTAGCCCCATGAGTGGACTGTATGTTAACTGCATATTAACTCTTTGGACGGTCATAACGTTTGCAGAGTCATACATTTATAACTGACATGACGTGAATGCACATATCGCTCCGCCTTTCGTGTTTGTCCGAGTATCTTTACTGAAGAAACTTTTTTACAAAAACGCACGTGCATTTGTATGTCCTAGGTTTTAAATTTATTTGACTGGTCAATGCATATTTTGACTGACTAGTGACGACAAGTCAATTACATTCCCTTCGATTTTCCTTATATGAAACTATAGTTTATTTCGGAGAAACTGTTTATACTTCCATCGTTGTAATCTAGGCCTTACTGCCGCAATGACTCTCAGGTATTATTCCATGAACAACAGTCGGTCAAGCAACATCGTTGATAGCAACACCACATGTAAACAAAAGACGCCACTGGACCTTGTAACGTTCTGTTTGACATCATTTCATGGCGATGGCCGTCTTACGTAAGCGGCTGATCTATCTATTGGTAAGTGACAGCTTTACGTCGTATATTTTACAAATGTTGCTATTGAAGTAAAAAATGATGCTTAAAATAATTTTAAAATAAAATGTAATTATAAGAGATAAATTTCATTTTTCCGAAGTTCATGGAAAAATGAGCACAAAGGGTCCCGTGCAAAGTTACCGTGAACGCCCTTTGGGCATCACTTACTTTGCACACGACCTATTGTGTTCATACTTCCATGAACAGCGGAAAAAGAAACGTATTTCTTAAAACAATGTTTTGTATTTATATGCCCTATGGTATCTCTGTAAGTGATGATGTATGCAAACGTGAAATACCTTTTCAGAATTAAAAGCAGATATTTAATTGTCTGGAAGTTGAGGGAGCCGAGGCCGTTGGACAGGTGATAGAGGGATGTGTCTGCGCTGTTCCCTACGGGATAGTCGGCCAGGTTTCTAGGGCAGCCAGGGTGGTCTTCCGCGGAGGGCGGTTGGTCACATCCACATCGCCACAACAGCCTCGGCTCAAACATATCGTGTTCAAATGAAATATTAACCGCATAACTTTAAATTAATTTCGGTACTCTAAACTAAAAGTTAAGTCTTCTGATAATTCCCTTAAGTACAAACACACACTCGCATACTTACATACATACATACATACATACATACATACAGTATTTAGGAATTGAAGGTTGTTTTTTTTTTTCGGCGTTTTTCGTGTGATGCGGCCGGTTGGAGGAGCTAGAATTCCATGAAGTGCGAAGCGCTTCTCTTGGGATTTTTTGGCTACGACCACTGGCTTCTTTATGCGATATACGCTGAAAACATCAAACTTCTTATTCCTGCAACTACACCACTTTTCAGACCCTTCCTGTACCGTGTTTTCTTTTTTGTGTGGTTATTTATTGTGAGATGTGTCAAATATACGTCGAAGGATAGTAACTACGTGTTCGGCCGTTGCAATTGACGGGCACCGCCGTGGCTAAGCGCCGGTCGAGCGTTGTGTGGACCGGTCGCGTTGCGACTGATATCGTATTAGGTTATCGGCTAGTTGCTCTAAAAGGCCTATCAATAGAGGGTCAGTGGTAAATGTGAGTATTGTTGGGGGTGAATTTCATTTTTCTGGCGTTTGTCGAGGTATGGACTACGTTGGGCCGTGTGCAAAGTAAGTGAACTCTGAAGGGGTTCACGTGAGCTTTGCAGGCGGACCAGTGTGGTTTGTACATCGATAGGCGCCGGAGAGGTTAGGTTCACTGCTAACACTTACATGTTTTATTTGACCTGAAATTGTGTTAATGGATCAGAAAACAAAACAAAAACAATAAAAACATTTATACGCAGCTTTTCAATAATGTAAATATTTATAAATAATGTATATAGAATAACACGATATGTAAAAAATATGGTGTCGGTGTAGGGGAGGAGGAGCCGACAAAAAAAAAAATGTCATTGTCTGGAAGCGTCTATTGTGAGAGTTTCTACAGACTGAATCTGCATGCGTGCCCAGAAATAAAGACTTTTTAACTCCTTGTGATGCAAATTATGTACGATGTCAATGTTTATTTGTAAGTAAAAATTGTTTGGTTTTGGCCGCAATGCTCCCAACAAACACGAAAATAAGATATGGAGATAAAATAAGAGATGGATATAAAAGATATAGAGATAAAATAAGATCCTGAAGTTCAGGATTAGAAAATTAAAGTTCAGGATTAAAAAATAATATGGAGATAAAATAAGCTTTTAAATCTCTGGTTTCTTCTTAGGAAGAATCAATAAATGTTTGTTAGTTGTTAACACTCTTAATTTCCTCACGTTTCGGCCTATACCGGCCTTCTTCAGAGGAAAATGCAAGCAGAAATTAGTGAGCCATTTAACTTATTTTTCCATATGTTGGTTGTCATGGCAACTAAGCCAATTAAGGTGGACAGGTACACCGTCTTGTATTTCTGCCATTTTTTGCAAACTAGAACATTTTTTTGTTTGCTAATATTTTTTTGCGAATCTTTTCCCCCATAGAACGTAGCTATTTCGAAAGAGGTCTACACTTACTAGGGAGCAAATCTTCCATTTAAGAGTTGACGCGTATTAAGTAAGTAGGCAAGCATAAAATGGCAGAGTTACTTCCTCTGAAATGTATGCATTCGCCTTAAGTATTGGAATAATAATCGTATATTCCATAGAAAAGATCTAAGGAACAACCACGTCTCTAGATAGACTCACTGCTTTGGCGTTGTTTCAGTTTTTCCGGCCGTAAAGTGTCTGAGGCTTACCTTCTTACTTTTTTTCCATTTTAACAACTGTTAATATAGCTGCACTGTATAGGCAGTGAGAGTCAATTTTCGTGTGTTTTTTTTTTCATTTAAAAGCATGGTACCTTTAAGTTGCTATAGCTACCAAGTACTTGAGCAGTTAGCATAACAAGAGGGCCATGAGGCCCTGAATCGCTCACCTGAACAATTGGCATGGTGGCTTTTACTTATCATGACCTCTTGTACTCATAATTCTTCATGAACTCATTAAGACAACTGTATATACCAATTTTTCAGGCCAAAATCTTCAGAACTTTCCATGAAATCTTATGTTCTACCATTTTCCCATATTTGACCCTGCTGTAAAAGGTCAAGGTCAACACAAGGTCATAATTTGAACAATCTTGATAGTACTCAAGTACCCAATGCTACATACAAAGTCTCAAGGCCATTGGTCAATTGGTTCTGTAGAAGAAGATTTTTAAAGGTATTTATCATATATGGGCATGGCAGCCATGTTGGTCATGTGTTCAGGACCGTTATATTTTTTTTTTCATTTCCTCAACCCCTCGAGGCTCTATATGAAATTTAGTTTCAATTGGCCCAGTGGTTTTAGAGCAGATTGTTTGAAATTGTCAAAATTTGAGATTTCTGGGTCGAAGGTCAAAGATTGACCTTGACCTCTTGTACTCACAAATCTTCATGTACTCATTAAGATGATTGTATATACCAATTTTTAAGCCAAAATCTTCAAAACTTACCATGAAATCTCATGTTCTAGCATTTTCCCATATTTGACCTTGCCGTAAAAAAGGTCAAGGTCAACCCAGAGTCATAATTTGAACAATTTTGACAGTACTTGAGTACCCAATGCTACATACCGAGTTTCAAGGCCATCGGTCTACTGGTTCTGGAGAAGAAGATTTTTAAAGGTTTTTACCATATATGGGCGTGGAGGCCATGTTAGTCATGTGACCTGGACCATATGAACAAATTTTCATTCCCTCAACCCCTGGAAGATCTATATGAAATTTAATTACAATTGGCCTAGTTGTTTATGAGGCGATTGTTTAATATTGTCAAAATAGGAGAGTTCTGGGTCAAATGTCAAAGAATGACCTTGACCTCTTGTACTCATAAATCTTCATGTAGTCATTAAGATGACTGTATGTTCCAATTTTTAGGCCAAAATCTTCAACAGTTTCCAAGATATCTTATGTTGCAGCATTTTGCCATATAAAAGCATAAGGAAGCAAATTTGACCTTACCGTAAAAAAGGTCAAGGTCAACCCAAGGTCATAGTTTGAACAATCTTGGTAGTACTTGTGTACCCGATGCTACATACCAAGTTTCAAGGCCATCGACCTATTGGTTCTGGAGAAGAAGATTTTTTCAGGTTTTTACCATATATGGGCATGGCGGCCATGTTGGTCATGTGACCAGGACCGTTTGAACAACTTTTCGTTCCTAAGATCCCAGGAGGCTCTATATGAAATTTGGTTACAATCGGCCCAGCGGTTTCAGAGGAGAAGTCGTTTGAAAGTGTGGACGGAAGACGGACGGACGACGGACGACGGACGACGGACAACGGAGCCTTACCATCCTATAAGCTCCCCCGGAGCCGCTGGCTCAGGTAAGCTAAAAAGTACAGTCTATTATGCTACTGTAACACTTGAATTTGACTGCAGAGGGTCTTATAGGTTCAGAGGAGCTGTCATTTGGAAATGTTTACGACGAAAGACGGACAGTGCCAGACCACTGCTTATAATATATGGCCCCTCAAAGCTAGCTAAAATTGAAACATTGAAAATGTTATCATTGCGGGACATACACGCCTCATCCATAGAAGTTCTTTCCTACAGACTCAGCACTATACAGAAGGCATTGGACATTTTCAATCACGTACTTGGATGTTTTTTTTTCTCCTCAAATGTTATTGACAAATCTTTTCAAATACCAGTATATTTAAATTCATTAAACTTTAAATATGTGAAGTCATTAAGACAAATGACTTCCGTTCTATCACCATTCAGACAGGTTTTACCATGAAAAGGGGCTTTAACAACATATGAGATCAGTGAAGACAGATCAGGCTGGACCTCTGCAGAATCTTATCTTATCTTATCTTGTCCCTGTTAGCACAAAAACCACATAGCTCTTGATGAACAATGAATGAAATTGACATTTTACAACCCGAATGGACATGCGTATTTAGATATTTACTGTTCACCCATATTTTCCTTGCACGGCTCAAATGATAAGTATTTAGATTGTTCACTGCAAATTAGCTTATTTTCAAGTTCACCGAGTTATATGACGTCAACTTCATTCCTTGTTGCTTAAATTAAGAAACAATTACATGTATTACTAATGAGATTGTCCTCATTAAAATGCAAGTTAAATGTATTTCTTATTGCAGGCTGATGATCGTTTCAGCCGTGACACTGAAATACGATTAAGTGCTTGAAACCCTTTAAGGTTTTTAGGTTTATTTCCATCATTTAATCGAACAACGTTAGCAAGAGCTTCAATCTCTGAAACGCAAGGGAGTAAAAATGTTGTTCCAGAATCAGTATTTTGCTTGGCCTCTGAAATCTTGCGCCGTGTCCTTTCAGACAATTTCTCACTGTCTTCATATTCATATGTATTCTACATAGTAATCATCAGTGCAGTCGACGCCGCCGTGGAAACTCGTTGCGGAGATGGCGTTGACGTAAGTTAACGTCCTTGCCTCTTGTCATCTCTGGTCGATCATGTCGGTTTGCAGCTTTTCTAAAGGTCTTTTGGGCTGCAGCCTGTAAACCGTGCATGTCGTCTAAGTTTGTAAACTGTTGTAATTGATCCATAAAAATGTTTCGCTACGTCTGTTTTGAAACTCCCGGTTTTAAATGATCAAACTTCTGCATTTTATTGCAATATTACGGCGCGGCATCCCAGTAAAGCAAGTAAAGCCGCAGTCCGCATTCGGGCTTTCAAATTCAGTTTGATGTTGAAAGGAAAGTTTTTTGAGAAAAATGTATATAAAATATTTCGCCTGCATTGTACTAAAAACACGAGGAACGCGTACTAAACCCAGACCGATTCGATCGACCAACTTCAAATGCATGACACGGAAAGAATTATCTGTTTTATAAAATTTTGTCGACATAGCTGCATTCAATTTTAAAAAATAAAATTTTCAAAATAAAAGAGTTGAAATTTTCAAATCCCTTTAGTATATAAAAGTATTTAGTATTTAAATCCCTTTCTTGATACTGGAGGACGCTTGATTGCCACCTAGTGTGGCGAAATAATACACTCAGAAAAAAAATAGTGCAAACGTCAACTCTGAAACTAGACAGTCAAAATTAATCAAATTTATCATTTATAATTTATATGGTGGTTGTACAAAAAGAAATAGCTAAAATGGTCATGATTCGAACGAAATTCAAAATGGCCGTCATCCCCATATATGGTAAAAAAATCTAACGACTTCTTGGCCAGAACCACTTAACCCATTTGGCTGATATCTTGCAGGAAGCATATGGGCACCTGTCTATATAAAATAGCTAAAATAATTCCGGTCGGATCGTAAAAATACCTTTGGTGGGTGGGGTTAAATTTGGGAAAGGGACGTAAACTTTCAGACACATAGACCTTTTAAGTTAGATAGCTAATTTTTCATAGGATACCTAAGGGAATATAACATATGTGAAGTTTTTATGAAAATCGCATGTATGGACTTTGGTTATCATGGCAACCGTTCATGAAAAAATTCAAATGATATCTCTTCTGAAAATAGACAGCCAATTTCATTCAAATTTTATATTTGGCATTTATATGGCGGTTGTACAAAAATAGCTAAAATGGTCACGATTTGAAATTCAGGATGGGTGCCATGCCCACATTTGGCAAAAACATTCAAACAACTTCTTCTCCAGAACCACTGGACCGATTTAGCTGATTGTTTTCAGAAAGCATATGGGGCACCCCCATGTATAAAACGGCTGAAACCAATCCGGCTGGATTATAAATAACCCTTTAGTGGGTGGGGTAAATTTGTGAAAAATGATGTAAAATTTTAAACACATGGATCCTTTGAGCTAAGTTGCTCATATTTCTTAAGAGTATTGGAGACAATATACTGAGATACATATGCTGGTTTTAGCTACCCTGAGCTGAAGGCTTCGGGGAAGCTTATAGGCTAGGCAGTCAGCACTTTCAAAAAACTTCTCTAAAGGTGCTGGGCCCATTAGAACCAGATTTAAGATGGAACATCCATGGGCGGGGGAACGAAAAAAGGTTAAAACGGCCGTGACTCAAAATTCAAGGTGGTTGGCTGACCGAGATAACCTTTTTCAGGCATATAAGACCGTGATTGTAAACAACATGTTTTAACTGATTTCACTTGTACACCAAAACCTCCCAGCACGAATGTCTTAAGGTTGTTCACAGTGCGACTATACCACAATTTGCCAGGCACTTAATTGGTAGAAGTAGATGTATCAGGGGAGCAATACAGGACTACCCTGGTTCTCTTGTTTAAGAACTGGAATTCCCATAACAATATTTCAAAACAAAAGGCTGCAGGATTTTGATGCTTGATTAAATTCTTTACGCTACTAAACGGCATCATAGGACAGACTGCATACACTCTAATAGAGAAATGCAATCTGTAGCTAGACTAATAAACAGCACGTTATGTAACCTACATTAGGTGTTTTATTGCGTCACAAAGGTTATAAATCATTTGTCATTCCTTCTGTTTTCAAAGTGTACCTTAACACTGTTTAAAATGATCAGGTGAAATCACATCATGCATTAAAAAACAAGTGTATGAATTATTACGACGCGCCGTGATGTTTGTCATGATGACAAAAATAGGGCTCTATGCGCCAAAGGTCTTGTTCATCAAAAACTTAAATACATAAGGTTGACAGTTATTTAGAAAATGAAATATATCTTTGCTTCACATAAACAGGATACTAAAAGAATTGAATTGATGACTGGCGCGTACAATACAGTACAAAACATCAACATCTATTTTCATTTATTTTATTTTTAACTTACAAATTAAAACAAAATAAAAGGCAGATTGGGTAGCAAAACTGGTGACCAAACCGCCAACCAAAAAAACGCTGAAATAACACTGAATCAACTTTGACCATAGTTAAACGTCATGACGCTGCATCAACGATGATTCAATGTTATTGTAATGTCGGATGCCCTGTTCCGATAGCTGAAATGACAATTCAAATATACTGTGACAACGTATAAAGTACTGCTTAACATATATCACGCAGCTCCAATTTAACGTATTGTCATTCAAACGCTTGTTGTTGCCAAACATGTGCCACTATCTGACTATGAGGTCTTGTTTGAAGGTTCTTCTAAATGTATTCTATTCAGTGTAATAATATAATGACATAATACAAAAAAATTGAATGAGTTTGCTATCCGAACTTAAACAAGACGATGTTATTCGGTGCAAATATTTGTCTCTTTCACCTCAGTATGAGAGTAATAAGGAAAACTTTTAGACAGGTCGCTTTATACAAATTGATGCAGAGAACTAGATAAGGCCAGATGCAAATACGCGTACGATAGAACCAAAATATAATGTTCTCCGGTCCCCTAGGAAAACTTATAAGGTGTAAGGCACACCTCCAGTCTTTTTGTAATTTTTAGTTTGTTAACGTATCAGAATAGGGTCTACACGTGATGAAAAGAGGAGCAAATCCTTTCCTTGAAGAATGGACACCGCAAATAAGAGAGCAGAACTTCTTGACCTCACTACAAATATTCAATTGTTTGCATGTCATTAATATTATAATCATAACAATGCAAGGGCAAATTTGTCGATTCATTACCCGGTTATACACTTTCAAGGGTAGCAACTATGTCATTTTGACAGAGTTGCTACCCTTGAAAGTGTATAACCGGGTAATGAATCGACAAATTTGCCTTAAAAATGACATAGTTGCTTCCCTTGAAAGTGTATAACCGGGTAATGAATCGACAAATTTGCCATTGCATTGTTATGATTATAATATTAATGACATGCAAATAATTGAATATGTGTATTGAAGTCAAGCAGTTCTCGAGGGTTAAGAAATTCTACAAATAATTAGTTTTCTACCAACGGAGTCTACAAAAGTAATTAGGTAGTACTCATTTAACATAATTGTTCAATATCACCTCAGTCTTCCTCATTATATTATGTATTAATTTAGTGCTCTAGATAAAAAGGGTTAACAGGGATTATTTTGGGATAATTTTCCTTATTTCGCCATAAAAACATATGTTGTGACGCCTTATCAGAACCGTCTCGTTGAGACGGTTCTAAAAAGGGATCACAACATACACTTTCGATGAAACATAAGAAAAATATCACTAACTTATCCGCAAAATCCAGCCTTATCTGGAGCTCTGTATTATGAAGGTCTTTGACAATACACAGCACTTACTTTCTATAATTCTTTTATTAATGAACCACAATCGTGACGACCCAATTTTCCAGTGTGTTATCTGAAACGAGTATACGAGTACTAAAAATTCACTGTACAGAGACTTTGCAGGTGTTGTCAGACTCGTCTACTAATCCTGTAACAAGTCAATGAAGCGTCTAATGTTTTCCGTCTCTGCATTATTTTACTTCTTTTTATGAATTTGTTATTTATTTTTTTATCACTAGAATACTTTTTTATGACAAATTTTGGAAATAGCAAGTCCCAACTTCGCGATATATATAATAAGCAAATTTGCTATTTTGATTTCTAGATTCTGTCAAGTTACTAATATTTGTAGTGGTGCTGCGTGTTTGAGATAACAGTTGTATTAGGGATTTCCGACATAAGCTACGGTACAATAACCAACGAACGTTAGCGACGATAGGCGAACGATAGCTGACGTTAGAAGCTGTTTATTGGGGAGTCATTACTAGGTTTACCAAATTTTCAATTTTATTTACTTTTTTACAAATTCGCCGAACTCAACAAGAACATTCGTAGATGAATAACATTTGTACAGAAATAGGCAAAGGAATATACATAAAAGCATGGAAATGTATACTGTATGAGTGTATTCTGTACAACACAATATAATAGGCCACTGACATATTATATATGTTTTACATCTCACGTAGCCGTAATAGCTTGAGTAGGTTGAACGCCTACCTGATGCTGGTGAACTAACGGTCCCAGCTTTACTCTTAAAAGGGGCGTAAAATGGCAAGTCATCCATTTGTCTATTAACGTCTAACATTACAAAGTATTTAGAAAATCAGTTTTCCGCCGTGCTAATCCCGCACGCAACTCAACTACAGATGGCAGTAAATGCCGACAATGTCTGTAAATGCTTGCTGTGCACCAAAATGTTTTAATGTCATTTACAATATGCTCCACATACACCCGTCTTGAGCGCAGAACTTTACGTGTTAAACAACCGCTGTCGCCTTTGCTCAAATCTGGCAACATTTGTAATAGCAACTGCCCTGTAGGGTGTTATCAGCGGATATTCATTAGGGTACATGTATATACTATCCCCAAGCAGTCGCAGTTCTTGACCACCAGGGTAACAACATATAGATTCGACTGGAGCCAGGCTAGTTCCTTTACAACAGTATTTCAGTCATATCAGGACGATGTGCAATGGAACCTCGTTTACTGTTGGAAATATTCCGCCTCAGCTGGTACCGTGTCCGAGATCCAATGGAGGTAGAATTGTGTGTGTGTGTGTGTGTATATTCTTGTATTGCGATGTTTTCCCCACACCTCAGTGAAACTAAGCCAATGCCGCAGTACCGGGGCACTGTGCGTCAGTCGGACTTCATGGAGATATAATTTTTTCCAACCATTACAAGTATGAGAAGCGGAATATAAAAAGTGAAGTTGAATATGGATTGGTAATCTATCTAATTATCGTTGTTGTAGTTTCGTTTGTCATAACGATGTTCCCCAGACAAAAATCGTAATTTTCCCAATGTGCATTTCATTGGATGGGAGCAACTCCCATCGATCCAATCAAATTATCCATAACGACATTTTCCGCATAACAGGCTCCCTTGTCTACAGAAAAATATCGTGTTTGCTGTGAACAATTAGACACAGTCACAGAGGTACCGGGTTCGATACCCGGTCCTGCCGCATACTTTATTTTCTTCTTCCGCAGTTTCAAGAACGGCAGTAGTCAGTTGCTGGCGAAAGTAAGTGCATTTAACCGATTAGAGTTCTAAGCCTGCCCCACGAATAGTGTGGTAAGGTTTAACTGGCCGTCCCGACATGGCCATAGCTGTGTAACGTGGGCGTAAAGCAACAAAACAACAACAAAAAACAATAGATACGGTCATCAGTGATTTTGAACAATTATGCGGAGTTGTGGGACTGTTTTGCAATTGGCCTAAAATAATGCGCCAAGGGGAGCAATTCACTGCAGTCTAAAGCAAAGGCTGCGCTGCGGAAAATCCGACTTGGGAATGGACCTTCGGCCAAAGGTAAGTAAGGGACAAAGTGGACTTAGTATCTTTGCTAGCGAAGATGAGCATAACCAGGATTTTATGCGAATAAATGATTATTGAAAATAAACAAATTCACCCTCTCACGGATCAGTCCAAAAATGCAAAATTTCCCATAAAAAACATTAAATCAAGGGCAATATCTGTGATATTTTAATAAGCCCGGCACTTGGGGTTGGTCGTTACGAATATTGAAACAGAATAGAATTGCTTGGAAGATGGTTTCCATTCAACTTTATAACGTAGTAATATAAAACTGTGACCAAATTCATATCTTATCTGCTAAATTGTGCCCCCACCACCACATAATTATGATGAAGGGAGACGTATTGATTTCATTGCGGATCCCGTCGGCGTCTGTGTCGTCGTCAGCGTGACAGTTAGCTTTGTACCCATTTCTTGAATCGATGGGTGGAAGTTTACCAAGCTTGAATCCGTGCAATTTGATCAAGCTTGCTTGGAAACACAATTGGGACAAGCCAAACAGCTGATTCGGTTTTGTTAAATTTGATCCCATTTTTGAAGATCACAGGAGGTCTTAAAGTATTAAATTTTCAGCGTCGGCGTAGGCGTGACAATTTCCTGTACCTACGATGTCTTTTAAAACAATAAACGCGATTCCACAATACTTGCATGGATATATCATTAGGACAAGCTTAAAGTGATCAAATTTTGGTGACCTAGACCTTATTTTCAAGGTCACAGAAGGACTTAATATGTGACGCAGACACAGATGCCTACGAGATCCGCACTAAAGCCAATATATTATTCCCTCACCTTTAGCGGCGAGGTCGTGGGGCATATTATAGCAGTTAAGATATTGATTTTACCAAAGTTTCGTAATTCTAGGTCAATTGAATGCAAACTATCTCCCAAGCAAGTTTATGTGTACAGTCAACCATGAAAACTCGGTCATTGTGGAATTCTGGTCACATCATCCAATTGTCCTGGTCAAGGTGCTTCCTTGACATGAGGTGAATGATTACTGGTCAGATTATTTGGCAATGACGCCAAGAAATATTGAAAATAGACAACAAAAGTATAAAAAAAATGCTACATGTCAAAGAAATTTAAAGAGTAACTACACTTCAGGAACTGACTGAATCAGATCCCAAACCCTATCGAAAGTCTTTTTTGACACCATATGTTCAAATTAAACCAAATACAATCATACGGAAATACATTTTAGATGCTCTGTTAATCATTTTATCAAACGCTGTCTGTCTGTTGTACTCTCCTACCAAATGAGAATAGTTTTACAAGACAGGCTAAAACCATGATGAATTACCCAACCCATAGCTCAGTAACTTGGGCTTTCGACCAAAATCAAATTTGGTTCAATAAACTAGATACACTGAAGTATATCATTAGTTAGAAAAAGAAAACTTTGGTAGGATGCAGAAAACCCACCTTATTGATACCCCTCCTTTCCAATTCAATAGTCCGATTTAGTTTATATCATTTTTTTAAAGTATGGACATTTCTGCAAACTTAGCAACATTAGAGAATTGAGCGTCATGAATTTGTCCCAGCTGCTGCAAATATTTCGATATATCTTTGACTTGTAACACTCTCTATGTACCCAGGGGTCAACATAGTATAATCTACGGCAAAACGGCGTTTTGCAATATGATTTTATTTTTCATAAAAGTTTAACAGCATTAACAAGATTCCGAGAAATAGCAAGTAATTTATATATATTTCGCAATTCTCAAAACTTCATATTTCAAACAATGTTATGACTTGCGCTTTTGACAACGTAAATATCAGTGTGGATGATCAAGTGGTTTTTCAGGGCATAGGAAATACTGAGAATTCCAGTACAACAATCTGCTTCTATGCCCGAATGCAATAGAAGATAGCGTAGAGAATGCGTATTTGAGAGTACTTTAAACTGGTTTCTGATATTAGGGGTTGTTTAAGGGACGGGCCATCTATTATCAGGTTGGGTGGGATTGGTAGTGGGTAGTCTCACCAGATATTTTTTCGAACCTCTCAGATAAGTGATAAAAAGTAAATGACAACCCCCCCCCCCCCCCCACCACCACCACCACCACCACACACACACACACACCACACAACCCTACATTCACATGATAATGAACATATTATTTATTTCATGTCAGACTGACCTCAATCAAACCTTCAAAAGACAATGAACATTTTGTCTTTTGAACAGGTCAATTGTCTATACAGATTAATGGTCCATTTTTTCGGCATCTTTTTCGTTGTAAATGTTTTTAATGAATACAAGTTTAAAAAAGTAAAACTAATCTGAAAATGTAGGAGTAATGCCCCCCCCCCCCCCCAGAATCTGAGACATTGTTTTAAAAAGGAGACTGATGGAAGAATTCTGACTCCACCCACGGCCTCCCCGATATGCCCCCACCCCTCTGCTCCACGGCTTAATGATTTCCGCCCCCCGCTTAAGTAGATAAAAAAATTCCGCCCCGCCCCCCCCCACTTGAGTAGATCACCAAAAAAAATCCGCTCCCCCTCCCCCCGCCTTGTACCCCCCACCTGCTGGTAATAAATGGCTTGTCCCTGATATGAAAATCAAACAACTTTAAAAACCAAGACAAAATCGGTAATATCATCTAAAAGTACTCATGATTACTCATTCTCTGGGCTTCATTTTAACAGAATGCATACAGAAACGACAAGTTATTGAGTAAAACGTGAAAAATTCTCGGGGTTTCCTCTTTCAAAATGAAGTAAGAAAAATGACACAAGAACACAGGTGACCCAGATTATGTAATCTGATAATCATCAATGCTTTCATAAAACCTTTGTATCACATAATACATGAAAAGTGCCTTTAAGTGTCACATCGGGCACGGCCTTTTGATAAAAGCTTCCAATTACTGCTTGCTTTTGGTAAAAGCTACTGCTTGTATTGGACCGCAGTATGTGCGGCATTCGGACTCTTTATAAATCTTATTTTTCCTTCGTCTTTTTCTTTCCATCCCTTTCTTTCTTGCTTTGCAAGTATGTGAAAGCGCTTGATACAGAGTGATATCTCAAAGGACATTTTAATACAAAACAAGCATTCATATACACACTGAGAATAGGTAAACAATGAAAATACATGACATTGTTAATACTTTATGTGTGTTACATGTACGCTTGATAGTGATACATTTATACAATGTATGGTATGCGCCGCGCGAATTTCAGGATACGAACCGCTGATACTAAGACTAACCTGCGCACGAGTACATCTCGCTACAGCGATAGCAGTTCGCGTAAACATTGATGAAATCTTGCAGTTATCTGATCTTGCATATGTCCTGACTAGCCTGTGCATGTGTGCAGGCTGATATGGTCATCCGCAGCTGAAGATAGTTTTCGTCCTACGGCGAGCCAATATTACAAGCTTACAGTATTCCTCAAAATTATTGAGAATTGCATTTTGGCACACAGTTGCTAGCCATACATGTTCAACAATATTTTAAACGCGTAAAACACAATCAAAGAACCTCTGTTCCAAGTTGGATATACAAAAGTAACAATATGATGCATTTTCTTTTGTCAGTGGTAGGTAAGGGTGGGCTAGGGTACACCCCTGTAAACATTTGTGCCTTGATTTCGACCATATTTTTCTATACCACCTTTGCTAGAAATAGACTATCTCAGATGAAATAATTTATTTTCTCCATTGTGCAACACCATCTACATTAGTAATGTTGCCTTTAATATTTTGCATGATTTAAAGTTACTAATTCCAGTTTCTGAGTCAGGGACTGCCTGTTATATTATAGGAAGAATATTGAAGGCATCAGAAACAGCAAAAAATCAGATCGGTTAGTGATCTGAACGGAATACTTTTAGCAAGGTATAGATAATCATGTCAAAACTCATATCCCTTAAAGCACGTTTACTAAGCCTTACAAAAAATATGGTTTTGTGCCGTTTCCGTCAAGATGTATAAAATAAGACTGAATCAGAGCAACATACCCTCTGTCAAAATTGCAATTTTCCCCAATTTCGGGCCATTTTCGAAATGAAGTCACATGTTTGAATGCCAGCAGTATCTACAGCTGACAAGCTCACACAAATTTCTGTTTTCAGTTCGCCAACACCTTATCTCTAGATGAGATCAAATGATTTGTCATTATCTTTTCCACAAATATCGATTTTATTCGGTAAGGGTACATAATTTTGCAGTCAGACAAAAAATCTCTGGGTGGCACAATTCAAGGGGAGATAACATTTGTGACTCAAACATATATGTAATACTGGTACACTAAAAAGTTCACAGAGGGATGTTGTTAACTAAGTAAACAAAGATATTAAGTATATACATGATCTGTCAACTATCCGTGCTTAATTTTCACTTTGCAAAAATTTCTCAATAATTTTGAGGAATACTATATACAGCACTTCTACAGATGGGCTAAATAAATAAAGATTGCTCCCTTAAATTAGCCTTCTAACGTATGCTATCGTCGCTAACGTTCGTTCGTTATGGTACCGTAGCTTATGTCGGAAATGCCTACTAGATCGGTGCACTAGTATGATGTTATTAGAATAGAATCAGGCATGATAAATGAATAGCAAAACGTGATATTTCATGTATATCACTACATAATTATGTTTTGTTACTGACCGAGTCACGTCGTGTGATGAGATACCTAATCCGACTGATGCAAAAACGAAACGTTATATGATAAATATAAGAAAACAAATAGTATCGCCGATTTTGAAAATTACAGGCATGTAAAAAAAAACAAGTTAGAAACGAAATTCGTAAGTCTGCAAAAGCAGAAATTGATAAACTAGCGGAGAAACAGGAAAATGATAATTGCCCAAAAGATTGGTGATAAACTCTGAACTATTTCATTAAGACTGAGCAAATATCAAGAACCCTTCCAGTGAATATGAAATTACGTTTATCAACATGACCAAGACATCGGACAAATTATCTTCAACGGGAGCTACTTCAATTTCTCGCCCTGGTAACCTAGAATCTATTCTAAATATACAAGAAGTTAAAGCAACACTCAAATTGATAAAACAGGTAAAGACCCAGGGTAGTTGTAATGTAAATTTGCCTATAAAAGTGTACAAAAATGAGCTTTCCGTATGCTTCAAAATTTCCACTGAAATCTGTCCCTCTGAACCTCCTATAATTGGCACAAAAACAATTTTTCGGTTACAAAGCACACAGACTGATATTTTTTGGGGTTAAACAGCACGTTTTATTATTGAATGTATGGAAAACAGGAAAAGTTTTATAAAGATACTTTCCCCCCCGTGCCTCAGCTAGCCACTTTGAATGCATGTGTGTATTGTCAATATACACATTATATGTGAGTGGGAAGCTGAGGCACGGGGGTAATGATAGTCTACAGCTGAAAAACTGAAAAGTGGGTTGGGTAATTAGACCCTCTGCATCTGAAAATAAGGCTAGCATACTTTTTCTTAACATATTATTGTATGCTATATTGCAGTTTTAATGTTTCCTTTATTTTAAGCAAGTTCAACAAAACAGAATTCATTAATATGAAAAATTGATGTATTTTGGATGACTGAAAATTGCTTTAACCCTTCTTGAGAAAGTCAGTGAGATTTAGTCTGCAGACGTAATATTTATTCAAAATCAATATCAGAACTTCATTAAAATGCTTAAGTCTACATGTTAATGCTAAAATCATCAACATTCGCTTCTCATGAAAGCTGCAGTAATTTGTTGAAAAATAGGCAAATTTGTATTGAAACTGTCAGAGGTCCTTTGTTAGTCAAAACTTGCTTAAATGATATAAAGTCTATAGGAAAGTTTTTTTCATAATTAAATTAAATCTGTATGAACTCGTTAGCTAAAGGCATGCCAAAGCATGATCGACTAAGTGGCCGTAAGGAGCAAAAGGAAAAGTAAAACTCGGGTCATGATATGTATATGGATTTTATTTTATCACGATGAAGAAAGATTGGCGTTTGTAAATTCATTAGAGAAATCCTTTCTAATTTTTTTTTGATCAAATGACACAAACTGACTAGGATGCAATACCGCTGTCAGATCGAGCACGTTAGCTGGGTCGTCCGGTGAATTCTGAGTTATCCGAGTAGCGTTGCTCAGGCCCCGAGGTCATAAAACTTTTTTCATGCTCAACTCAGCTGAGCATGAAATTTTCTCTGCTGATAAATATGAAAATGCCAACGAATGTAATCATAGAAAATAGAATACAGGAGCTGACGAAACCGAGTAACAGCCCAACCCACACATTGTTTACATGCAACGAATGCAAGCGTACCGACAAAATGCTGTGTTTCTGAGTGGGCGATATTTTTTTAGTAGGAGCTTAAGTTGGAACAGTTTTAACTTCTGTTGAATAGTGTTTGGTAGTTTAGCACATCTATGTGCACGACGTTTGTCTGGCAAAAAAAGGATCGTTGCGTGCTTATAAATTCGATATCTTAATTTACTTTTTTAAACTTAACCGATAGCAATACTTGCACTGATCTAAATTTAAATCGGGTTCGAGCCCCGACTGAGGCAAGAATCTTTCCTACCTATCTTAATTTACTTCGTTAGATGAAGTTTTTTAAAGTTAACCGATAGCAGTATTTGCACTGATCTAAATTTATATCGGGTTCGAGCCCCGCCTTAGGCGAGAATCTTTCCTACCGTAAACGGGGTTCCATTGCACGCAGCCTTTTTATTATCACCCTACCATCGTCCTGATATGACTGAAATACTGTTGAAAAGGACGTAAAATCGCAAATCATTCATTCATCCATTCATGCACCCATTTAAATTTAAATGTATCTTTACTATTTAGTAATACTGATTTAATTTAAAAATGGTCTTAGCTCGACACCAACCCCATGCCTATCAGTGACATTGAAGTAGAGGTCATATACTTAGAAATGTTACTTGGGACTTTCGGGGTTAAATTTTTAAGATTTATCTCCTTCATCCATAGACAGATTTGGTTTATCCCTGTCCTGATGTTAAAATGGACTTCAGTTTTACATCCACACCCCAACTGGTGAAATTGATGTCAAGGTCATGTTTTGCTTATAGTTTGGTTAAAGTGTTATAAAGGCATAGTGATTTCACAGTGCACTGGTAGATTGAGTTGATACTTAGAATTCGTCTGGATGTTGGTTTTGAGTTTTACACATTACCAGCCTACCCCCTCACTGACCTTTAAGTCAATGTTACTGACTTAAAATGACTTTTAGAATTTGTGAAGACTTATTGTTTCACAGTGCCATAGTGGAACTTGTTAATACATTGAATGACGAAAGATAATGGCATAAAGAGTTTCACTCAGTGGAAGCATCATCCCTATCTAACATTGAAGGACAAGGTTAAATACTTTGAACTAAGTCTTCATGTGGGCAAGAGCTTTGCTATCCGGCGACATCTCTTGTTTTAATATCAATATATGAATGAAATCGATGATGGCTGCAACAATTATGACTAGGTTTTTTCTTCTCAGGTACAATAAGACCTTACGTATAGTAATGTAAGGTTTTTAGCTCACCTGGGCCAAAGCTTCGGGGGAGTTTATAGGATAGGCAGGCTCCGTCGTCGGTCGTCGTCCGTCCGTCCACAATTTCAAACGACTTCTCCTCTGAAACCAGTGGGCCAGTTGTAACCAACTTTCATTTTTAGCCTCCAGAGGAAGGGGAAATGGAAAGTTGTTCAAATGGTCCTGGTCACATGACCAACATGGCCGCCATGCCCATGTATAGTAAAAAATACCTTTCAAACTCTTCTTCTCCTGAACCAATAGGCCGAAGTAGCATCGGGTAGGCAAGTACTACCAAGATATGACATTGGTATTCAAATTATGACATTGGGTTGACCATGACCTTTTTTACGGCAAGTTCACATTTGCTTCCTGGTGCTTTAATATGGGAAATTACTAGATTATAAGATTTCATGGAACGAATTGAAGATTTTGGCCTAAAGACAGTGTATACATTCATCTTAATGAGTAAATGAAGATTTATGAGTACAAGAGGTCAAGGTCATTCTTTGACCTTTGACCCAGAACTCTATTTTTTTGACAATTTCAGACTTCTTTTCAAAAGTCACGAGGCCAATTGAAACCAAATTTCATATAGAGCCTCCGGGGGTTGAGGGAACAAAAATTTGTCCAACCGGTCCAGGTCACATGACCAATAGGACCCCCACACCCATTGTAAAAAACTTTTAAAATTTTCCTCTCCAGAACCAATTGACCGATAGCCTTAAAACTGGGTATGTAGCATTGGGAACATGAGTACTACCAAAAATATTCAAATGAGGACCTTGGGTTGACCTTGACCATTTTACGGCAATGTCAAATATGTGAAAATGCTAGAACATAATATTTAATGGAAAGTTTTGAACATTAAGGCCCTACAAAATTGGTGTATACAGTCATCTTAATAAGTACATGAAGATTTTTTAGTACAAAAGACGAAGGTCGTTCTTTGACGTTTGACCCTGAACTCTCATATAACAATTTTTTCAGCTGGTCCAGGTCACATGACCAACATGGCCGCTTTCCCCAAATTATGATAAAAACCTTTAAAAATCTTCTTCTCTAGAACCAATCGACTGGTGTGTGTAGCATTGGGTACCCCAGTAATACCAAGATAGGTCAAATGAATGAACTTGGACTGACCTTGACCTTTTTACGGCATGGGCAAATATGAAAAAAACGCTAGCACACAAGAACTCATGGAAGGTTTGGAAGATTTTGGCCAAAGAAAGCTCAAATATGACATTGAGTTGACTTTGGCAATTTTTAGCAAGGTCAAATTTGCTTTCTGGTGCTTTTTTATGGGAAAATGGTAAATACGAGAGTTGATGGAACTTGTAGAAAATTTTGGTACAGAAGTTGATAAATACAGTCTAATAAATGAGTATTTGAATTTTTTTTACCAATAGAGGTCAAGGTCAGTTTTTGAGCTTGAACCAATGGCTGTCAGATTTTGACAGTTTAAACTATCAGGTTTGCTCAAATGGTGTTCCTAGTTTGACCTTTGACATTTTTTACTCATGTGGGCGATTCAGGGCCTCTTGTTTTTGAATGCAACCAGGTTACAAAAATAGCTATTAAAAATGCCATTTCAAAGGTAAATCTGAACTAACATGTTCTTAAAAATATCGCTATATTCTATAGATATTATACTAATCGTTATGCACAGCATTGTGATGGGAAATATATAAATATACTCGAAAACTGTGTATAAGACGTGCCATTTACGGCGTTGTTTACGTACATGTAATTAAATTCATTGGGCCTGTCTCGTTTCAAAACTAATAGTAAACGTTGAAATCAAATAGGAATTAACTGTTGCGGGAGTTAATTGCGTTCGCGTCGTTTCGCGATTGATGGCAATATAGACGGCATACAAATATGGATGTCTTATGCACACAACGTTTTTTTGCACAATTCAGCGGCCTAAAGTCTTTAGAAATAATGCAATAGGTTTGTGAAAGCCAGGGCCCAGCAGGCACATGACGTTGAAATGACGTTGCATTGACGTCGATTTGACGTAATGACGTCGCATCGACGTCAGTGCGACGTGATTTTGACGTCATGTGCCCGCTGGGGGGGGGTGATTGAAAACGATATGCTGCACTTTTTAATGATACATGCCTACATGTATAACCTGGGTGGGATATTGTTTGCTTGAATAACTATCCCTACTTTGTACAGTACTATATATATGTTTGTTGCACTGATGTTCAGGTCCTCTGTGTCGGCTTTTGTGTGTTTGTTATAGAGAACGAACTGCTCCGTTTTGTCGTTTGCAATTCTTCGATCCTCTTTCGGTGATGTTGGTGGGTTTCTTTGTGACTGTTGGTATCCCTGGGTATCATCGTGTTTCTTATACAGTGAACTATTGATATCTTGAATACTGATATCTCAAAGTACCCTCTTATATCAAAGAATATAGTTTGCACCAATTTCATATTTTAATCTACATATCAATTCTTACTGACATCTCAAAGTAAAATTTTCTGGAACCAGAAAAGTTACTTTGAGATATCAGTAGTTTGAGTTGAACTTTGACTTTAAGCTATCGAGAGTTGACTGTATATATTATAAACTACTCTGAAACCTTATGTAGAGATTATCATACATGTGTGTTAATTTTCATAACATCGACTCTCCCATAATTATCAGCTCGAGGGCTGATATGGGTCGATAGTTGATATGGAATATAATATGAAAATATCATTTGTTAATTTTATTTTTGTTAAAAAGAAGCAAAAATTAGCACTGATTTGGGAGATCTACATATAGCTAAAATATTTCCCAATACTAATGACAGGTTTAAACATCCGCTATCCTCATGTATATATAATCATTATGACAAGTTGATGCGCAAACGGTGCCGCTAGTCAACTTCATAGCTACAAAGCCTACTTCCATGAAAATCCGTTATTCCTGAATAAGTGGTGGTATTCTTTTTCTCAGTTGCGCTTATCACGTGTACGGTCACCACTGTGTATATATACTCAGCATCAATGAAAACGCACCAGTCTTATAATGCCATATATATTGTTCAAATTCATGACAATACTGTAGCTACATCATATATTTGCTATTTTGAGCTATGTTATTACATCAATGATAAAATTCAGCCAAAGCATACGCTCTGAGCCTGTGACGTTACGTAAGCTCTGAAATCAAGAAACCTGGCAAACCAGTATGAATTCCATATTGTAGAAGTTCTTTGTTGGCAGCATTTGCTAGCGAATAAATAGCCTTACAAATCGCCATAGAAAAGAAATCCAGAAAGCCGCATGCAATAAGCTGAATTAGAGTCGAACGTCACTTGATTGTCACGTTCATTAAACAACGGACATACGAAAGGAACTGAAGCTAAAAACGTTACCTTTTTCAAGCCAAAAGGTTGAGATTGGTTGTGGAAAATAAATTTCAGACATTTTGCGAAACAAACACCAACTAATAATCGAGATTGAGTATGACGTTACATGTATAACGTCACCCTTATTTGCCTAATTACGTCATTATTAGATAGCATATAACTATTAGTATGTCAACAGACATTTTCAAAGAACGCTATACTGGCAATTAAGTTTCTGGCAGATCACGGAATGTGGATATATTACGCTTTAACTGTGTGGTTTGATGTCGACAGTTTTCAAGAACGTCACTTTTGACGTTGCGCTTGAGAGCGCCTACTGGTGAAAAAAAGTTCAGTTTGTACACATCTTATCTCAATGACAGACTATAAAGTTTTCTTGAATTGTCTGTTACATACGCCATGTGTCAAATAAACAGAATATGCCATATTTCGAAACTGGTGCGTTTTCATTGACGCTGAGTATACATAGTTATACACACCTTTACTGCGAAAAAAGTAGGTCAGATCAGTTTTTTGGACCTCAGTTATGAACCAAATAAACCAGTCTGACCTAAAATATTTTGCTTAATCACAAAATCTAAACAAATAGCTGGCAAAGAATCATAACGTACTTAAAACTACTGTTAACATTATACCGACAAACTTCATGTTCATTCAGTAAATTGTTTAACCTATCAAGTACACGTATCAGTTTCAACAAAAGGTCATCAGGTAATACCATAAGACAAAAATGTTGCCATTGAATATGTATTCTGCTAAACAATATGCTTCTACCATGCTTTTGCAGTTTTACGTAGTCATTTACTTATGATATGTTCACATTAAATTATTGAAAACTTATACGGAAGAAGTTGAATATATCTAGTGCAGCAAATCCAGAATACAATATACACGTAACTTACAGAATTTAGTGCTTTTGTGCAACAGACGCGCTGCTTCTGTAGTTAACTTCTTCAGTGTCGCCAGACACAAAAAGTTTGAAAGTACAGGTGATGAGCAAGTATCGGCAGGCAACGAAAATCTCTCTCCGAGTCGCACTTACTGACGCATTCCGCGAGACACAGTAACCGAAGACATCAGGTAAGAGACGCCTACTATTATCTCGCGAGCGTAGGCGTTCCCCACGGAGCCCCCTAAACCCCTGTCTATCGAGAAAGGAGACAGACAGAGGCATCAGGAAGGAGATGTCCGGAGCAGCAAGAAACTGCAAAAAGATAAAATAACCGTTTAAGTTAAAATAAAAGAGTGAAGCCAAACTACGCAAAGATTCGTGGCACTATTACAAGTCAGTCTTAGTATTACTATTAGAAAAATTTAGAATTTTGACCTGAAATAAGCATCCAGCAGTGATATCGGCCCAGTGGTTTCAATTTAAACGTAAATTACCGAATTTAGTGCGACAGACGTGAATATATGCATTTAAGTGCTTCAGTGTCGCTCAACCCCGAAAGTTTGAAAGTAATTGTGATGAGCAAGTGTTTAAAAGTTTTGCTCAGTCTTCATTTTTACGTATACACCAAAGGACCATTAATGCTTAAGCATTTTTATTCATAAATATTTGTGCATGTACAGTGACTTAGTGAACTCGAGTGTAACGTCCCACCAACAACTAGGTCATAGGGAGACTCATCCAAAATACCGCCGGGCCGCGTAGCGCAGTCAGTAGGGCACCTGACTTGTAAGTCAGCGGTCTTGGGTTCGATACCCGGTCTGGCCACATACTTTCGTTTCTCCTTCCACTGATTTAAGAAGGGCAGTTGTCAGTTACTGGGGAGAATATGTGCACTTAGTACTGATTAACCGCATAGGAGGTCTAAACTTGCCCAGGAATAGTGTGGTTAGGTTAACTGACCGTCCCGACATGACCATAGCTGTTTACCGTGGACGTAAAGCAACAAATCAATCATCCGAAAGACCGAAAAAGCGGGGGATCGATCTTGCAATCCCTGGATTGGTAGTCTAGCGTCATCCACTACACTACCGCGTCATCCACTACACTACCGCCGCTCCTGTGCGCTAGTACATGTTTATCTGCAAAAAACATTGACATACTACTGGTACAAAATGAAACTAAGGCTCCGGTAACATTTGCAACACAAGAAATCGCGACAATGCCGGGTCATTGTGACTCACTTTTCGAATAGCCACACAAACCTTTGCTAGTACCTGTCGGCTGTATTAGAAACGACTCCTGCGTTCACTTTGTTCGTGAGAAGTTCATAACATACAGCGAAATGGCTCAGGCAGAGCTAAGTTTCTTTACCGTATTCATAAACGCGAACCCTGCCTTTTGCGAGCACTTATGAACTACACAACGTTGCATGTTGACAGTAATAGTGTGCGCAAATTTAAAGAGTAACTACACCCGAGGAACTGATCGAATCAGATCCCAAACCCTATTCCCAACATCAAAGGGAAAGATTGACAAAGACATCTCAACAAACAATAAATTACAAGTGATAAGCCGAGTCAGCAGCTCTTTCCCAAATAGGTGGCAACTCAGCTATCTTTACTGAACTAAATAATTTAGACCAACAGAACGGTTACAACAGACTAAGCAAATTATACGAAAAACAGTTAACAACTATTTTTGCCTATTTTCTATTCTTATTATACAAGGGTTAAAATGAGAACACAATAAATTAAACAAACTTTGTTTCAGGGTTTTGTGAAGGCCGCATATTCGAGAGTTATACATGTATGACATATTCAGCCGAAAGTAAGACAGTCTCACGTAACATCACAAGTGGCCCGGGTCACAGTCTCACGTGACATCACAAGTGGCCCGGGTCACATAAGTGAAAGTCGAAGTAATTGCCCACGGCTACTCCAGTTTTTTTTTGGTCCTGTTTTTGTAGCTTTGAACATTATGTCACTTATATTTGTGGCTGCTGTTTTTTTCCTTAATAAAGTAATTTACATCTATACTTTTGCTTTTCGAGAAAGGCCACGAGGCCGAAAATTTAAATAAACTAGTGATCATTAAGGATGGATAATTGTATTAACTTCCATTGAGAAGACTCTAAATAGACATGCAATTTCAACATCAGGTAAGAGACGCCTACGTATTAACTCGCGAGCACAAGCGCCCCCACCCCCCAGATACATGTACATCTACAGATATACCATGGGTGTTATATGATATCTCGTATTAGGCAATGAACCAAAATCTAACTAGGTGAACACAATACATGCATTATGTTTGAGACCGCACTTAACGCCAGCTAAATATTACATGCATCTGCAATTTTATGGAAGGAATTTAATATATAACCTTAAACAGTATAGTAACCCCATCGAAAAACTGAATGAACCAAATGTCGATGAATCTGTTGAATTGACATCATATGCCAATGTCCCCGTGATAGTCTGGAATCTAGTATGGCAAACGAGTAGTTTAGAATATATTCCCTTACTAAATGATAATGCAAAAATCTAATCACTGCCGTAAAAACAATTAATTGTGTCAAAATGCGTTCTAAGATTTCGACAGTCCATTGTTGTTTTGATTGTGATTTGACCTTCAGATCATATAAACAGCAATAGGAGAAGGTTTATCAGAAATCCTGGCTGAAATATACCCCTATCGTATTGAAGTGTAAGAATATCTTGAAGTGCGCTTAGCCTTTTCACTGGAAAAAAATCAGGATTCATAACAAAACATTTAACACCAACTTTATTTGAGACATTACTGCTCTTGTTTCCCATGATTCATCAGTCTTTTTGTTTTCGTGGTAAAATTTATGACAATCAGTAAGTTTTGTGTATTTTAATATAATAATGATAATTCGATAACATTTAAATGCCACTTTCTGCTTTTTACGAAGTTTACTGCATGCTGCCATATATAATGTATTCGAGCATTTCAGTTTGCTAGTAGTTTCTTTTTTGTAGACCTGTTGCTTTAGGATAATTTTGTCCTCCCATACTGAACAGGAAAAAGAAAATTAACAAAAGCTTATACGTAGAATATGGGTTACACAGTTTCAACATTTGGCAGATTTCTTTCGGAAGAAAAACTGCACAGCATCTGACCGTAAATCAGACTGAGAAAACTTTATGAATTGTTAAATCTAAAAATTTATCATGACTGCACAATAACCCAAGGCATTCTAATTTGGGCTCATAATTGAAATCATAAATATTAGTTTTTCGGTCTTTTTTGCACAAACTTATGGCTCAAGACAGCGCCTGAGATTTTTCTCTGATTGACGACAGCACGATTTTCATATCAAGTGGCATCCAAATTTTGCTGAACGTCATATTCTTCATGAAATAAGTTTTTACCAACTCCAAAAATGTTTGATATATCGGACGTATATGTAGAATACGAAGGGGTGCGTCGAAAAGTTCTTAGGACAGGGTATTCAGCCACGTGTTACACAACATTCTGTTTACAACAACCTCTCATTTGTTAGAATGTATCAAGTTTAGTTGTCACAAAATATTTTTGTGATCCTCAGAATCAGTTTAAATTGATAGCTACCAAGCAATGATGGAAAACCAAATTTTAGAGTTTAGCACAGCAATAAAATGTTACTCACATGCTGTTATTAGCGAATATTTTGACATTTTTGCAAAAAGTCACCATTATCAATATATTCCTTATATTTCTTTGAAGTATGCAACATAAGCTGTTGAAGCAAAACTACATCAGAACTACGTCATAGTGAAGTCAAAAACAATAAACGTGTCATTAATATATATGTCAAAGAAAATATCATTGATTGAGCGATGCCCCTTTTTCGACTTAGTGCATTGTAAGCCTATGGAACCTTGTGAAAAACCTATCTCGAGAACCCCTGATGCTAGAATCATAATTTTGTTTTTGCAAGAAGACATTGCGCAATGTGTAGATGACCTGATTAAGTTTTGAAAAAAAAACATTGGGGTATTTTAGACTGAGATATGCCTTTTTTTCGACTTAGTGCATTGACGCCTATGGACACTATTACATAAGGCCAAGAAACGTAAGAGTTTTTATATGCTGCATGAACATGTAAAATAAGCGAGCCTGTATTTTTTTCCTTCGCCGGTCTCGTCATTAAGAAGTTATGCCTCTTGTTCGACTATGTAATTTCATGTACGAACAACCTTGTGAACAAAATACCGTATACGCGGTAATTTTCGCGGGGTTCCATTTTTCGCGGTAGTTTGCGGTCACTTCGAAACTGCGAATATTAAAATCGCTAAATAATATCCTGTTTCTGACAAGGTACCTTCAATAGACACAGTGTCCATATATTTTGCTTCGGTAAATTCTGGTACTCTTCACTTGAGCCAGTTCTTTCAAGAACGAACTGGTTCAAGTGAGAAACAAACTGTTTTTGCTTTTTGCGCATGTTCCTCTCCGCAAAAGATAAAAATCGCAAAAATTAAGGTTTATGTTTTAGACCCTATACACCGAAAATTTGAACCCACAAAAATAAGCGCATATACAGTATCTGAAGAACCGCATAAGCTAGGGTCCTGATACTTGGCTTGTAGTTACAGAGCAAGGTGTAGATGGCCTGATTAACTTTTGAAAAATATTTCGTAAATTTTCATTTTGTTATTACCCTTTCTCGGACGTAGGAATATACTATGGGAACAAGCTTGGGAACAAAATATCTGCAGAACCGCATAAGCTAGGATCCTTATATATGGCATACAAATTTGGATTAAGGTGTAGATGAGCTGATTACCTTTTGAGCCTATAGCTTAGACATTTGGTTGTGTTATTTTCCTTTTTCGGACATAGGCATATTGTATAGGATCAAGCTTGTGAACAAAATATCTGAAGAACCGCATTGGCTAGGCTACATATATTTGGCATGCAGATATGGACCAAGTTGTAGGTGACCTGATTAACTTTTGGGCCAATTTATAGATTTTTGATAGATTTTTTTCCCATTTTCGGACAAAAGTATTTTGTATACGAAGAAGCTATATGAATAACTTTGTAAACAAAATATCTGAAGAACCGCTAAGCTATGTTCCTTATATTTGGTATACAGTTACAGGCTTAGATGTAGATGAACTGAATGAAATCCCTTTCTGACGTAAACATTATGAGATGAACCTTCTTTAGAAGCAAGCAAACTGTTGGGGGCGTAGTGTTTCGTAAACATATTTTCTATTTTTTTTCATTCAGTGTCTTTGCTTTATCAGTCATATTGCGTAGAAAGGTACGATATTGTCCTATAGTACAATATAATGTATCTAACGAAAGCAAATATAATGTATCTAACGAAAGCACTGTTAGTCAATACAGGTATTCGTTTGCAAACTTCATAGTTGTGATTATTTCACCCTTACACTTTTATTATGTAATGCAAAATTTACAATTAAGTTGTAAAATATCGTGCAAATGACTACAGTATTTCATGCTGCGTAGTAACAGCCTCTAATGACTGAAAATGCTTGAGAATGTAGGTGTATACAAGAACTACTGAATATTAATATAACATTTTTGTATAATAGGTGTACGTCTATTTATTACGGCATTCATTACTTCGAACAGAAAATATAAAAAGAGTTAAGTAAGATCGGCCAAGGACTTGAACGCCCCATTCTTCCGCTGTGGCTATTATTTGCATTTTAAGGGGATGTACCAGGTGTTACGCACACTAAAGTATACCGTAAAACTTTCAAGTAACTCGACAGACACGATTAAGAAAGAAAGTTCAAGCCCAGTCTGATCAATGTCTACAATACAAGCACTTCAGCCAATAGACATAATAAATTACAGGTAGACCAAAGAAAACTTGTCCAAGTCAAAAGCTAGACACGTTCATTACAGATTGAAATAAGTAACGAAAAGGTTATTGTTTTTCAGCATATAACATTATTGGAGTACCCGTTCTCACTATACAAGAGAGCTCTGTGTCTACGCAACAAATAAAAATAATTTATAATTTTGCACTGCGACAGGCCATCATTCAATAATGACAATACCTTTGTAGATAAGTAAACTTTATGCATAATAAGGTTTACTTCATGTAACACCAAAGGGTCTCTTTTGAGCTGTCAATTTCATGTTTGAAATTGAAATTATAACGTGTTACCATAGAAAGGTATGACATCACGTTTATGTTTGGTACGGCATGTGATTTTTTACGTCATTTTGGTAAAGAGATGTTTGCATTATACTTATTACGTATGATTTATAAACAGAAATTCTAAATTTAGAGACAGCTTCCCTTTAAGGTAGGACTTGGCTAAACAAACAAAAAAAAAAAAAAGCCAAATTCTGAAATTTTCTGAAATCTTTACTTTTATAAAAGCACGAACAGTGGTTAAATTATGTTTTGGCCTTTTCACATTTTTTGTAATGCTCAGTATTATGCTGAAATGAAATGAAATGATCGGTTGTCAAGTACAAGTATACAAGTATTTCGAATCTTTCTGCTAAGACTCTTATTGTTAAAGGCCAGGCCTAGATGTGCTCTATCAATCTGACCGCCTTCCCCCTCCCCCCACCAATCTAATTCCCTCCACGAAACAAGTGTTCAGAAAATCAAAGTCACCGCCTAATTATCTCATTATTAGGGTTATAAAACAATGCAGAGCTGAAACTCCTGCCTGCCTCTGGTACCCAAGTGGGATATATTCATTAATAATTAAACCTTGAAAATGTAAGAGATCATAACGACGCTTCAATAGACTAGTACAAGCAATATAGTTCCATTAACGTGAATGGGATATATAGCTGCATAAAGGTTACAGGTCGGCACAATTACATAGTTTTACTTGATGATTACAGGTAGTATTTTTATCCAATACCTAGAAAAAATGTGATTACACTGCGTACAAAGTGAAAAGAGAAGAGGGCATGTTTTGAAAAGGCTATTTCCATCTTATACAGGTTATTAGTTGGTTGGGGCGGGATGTTTGTCTGATTCTTGGCCCACCGGGGTTCAACTGGTGATCTTCTTTTGCTCCAGTGCTCCAGTGGTGTTGCTGACACCCCAGGGATCTCCAGGTGTCTCAACACGTTTCGGCTGTCGAGTCCTCATCCTTGCTTCATCATGGCCTTTTCTTGATTTTAATTGTTGACCGTGATGACTCTCTTCTACTTCTTCTACTTCTATGTTGTACGACACTCTGTCAGCCTTGACCATTATGTGTCGAGTGACCAAGAAAAGAATCTGATGAGTGAGAGGACCTCCATGCGAACCGAACTACCAACTAATTGTGTGCACCGCGGCGGAGGGTGAGGGTGAAGGTTTGGGCCCAGTAAAACCTGTTTAACCCCCCCCCCCCCTCAGTAGTTATTACTGACCGTCCCAAGGCGGTACTTTCGTTGCGGTTGCATTTGTTTTATGTTCGGTGCTGTTTAATTTATTGTGTTCTCATTTTAACCCTTCTATAATAAAAATAGGTAAAAATAATTGTTAAACGTTTTTCTTATAATTTGCTAAGTCTGTTGTAACCCTTCTGTTGGTCTAAATTATTTAGTTCAATAAAGATAGCTGAGTTGCCACCTATTTGGGAAAGAGCTGCTGACTCGGCTTATCACTTGTGATTTATTGTTTGTTGGGATGTCTTTGTCAATCTTTCCCTTTGATGTTGGGGATAGGGTTTGGGATCTGATTCAGTCAGTTCCTGAAGTGTAGTTTCTCTTTAAAAAATTATCAACGTAAGGGTACAAATTGACACACGCCTTACTATATGTCTTCTGTTAATATTTTATATTGTGCATCTCAGAAAACGTGGACACTTACAAGTGAAAATAGAAAAGTCCTCATTTTTTAAAGTCTAGTATGTACATTGTACACAACCTATCTACATCTTATACAGCCTATCTTCATAAGAGCATAGAAGCCTTTTCTACTTCCACTTGCAAGCTATGTAAACAATGAGCCTACGTATTCTGGGATGCATAAAAATATGTTAGCAGAAGACCTAAACTCAGCCGTGTGCCAAACTTTGTACCCTGTATCAAATGTATATAGCCTTTACAACACAGATCTTCTTTTATTTGCACTTTGTACGCAGTGTAATCACATACATGTATTTCTAGGTATTGGATAAGTCCAGAAATATAACAAAATACAGGTTTTAACCTTCCAATTTTCGTCTTCTTCAGAAACTAGACTTGTTTTCACTTTATATGCAGTATATGTAATCACATATTTCGAGGTATTGGATAGGCATAATATCTGTAATCATCAAGTATGTGATTGTGCAGACCTGTAACCTTTTTGTAGCTAGGTTGTAGACAATGTACATAGATTTAACAAAGGTGGCTCTATCGATTTTCACTTATAAGCAATGTAAGCAGTGTACCCAAGTATTCTGAGATGCACACTATAACATATTAGCATAAGACATAAACTAAGGCATGTGCCAATTTGTACGCTTATGTAGAAAGGCTGTATAAGATGTGCATACCTATTCAAAACATGTACTTTTCAATTTTCATTTTGTACGAAGTGTAGGCAGTGTAAAAAAATATTTCGAGGTATTGGATAGGAATATTATCTGTAATCATCAAGCATGTGGTTGTGCAACCTGTATGTAACATTTATGTAGACAAGTTCTTGACAATGTACATAGACTTTACAAAAGGTGACCTTTTCTATTTTCACTTGTAAGCAATGTAAACAGTGTACCCAAATGTTCTGAGATGCACAATATAAAATATTAGCAGAAATCTAACTAGGGCATGTGCCAATTTGTACCCCTATGTAGATAGGCTGTATAAGATACGTACAGCCTTAACAACACATGCCCTCTTCTATTTTCACTTTGTACTCTGTGCACGCAGTGTATCCCAATATTTTGGAAAGGAATATTATCTGTAATCATCCAAATTGTGAATGTGCCGACCTGTTAACTTTATGAAGACATGTTGTGTACAATGTACATAGACTTTAAAAAAGTGGCCCTTTTCTAATATCGCTTGTAAGCAATGTAAGCAGTGTGTCCACGTTTTCTGAGATGCACAATATAAAATATAAAGAGAGGACATAAAGTAAGGCGTGTTCCAATTTGTACCTGTATGTTGATAGCAGTAAAACATGTATATAGCCTTTTCAAAACATGCCCTCTAGATCTTCATTCTGTATGTAGTGTACGCAGTGTAATCATATTTTTCGAGGTATTGGATAGGAATATTATTTGTAATCATCAAGTATGTAATAGTGCCGACCTGTGATATTTTTGTAGCTATAAATCCCATTTACGTTTATAAGTCAACTGAAGGTACTATATTGCTTGCAGTAGTCTACTGTGCGGTCTATTGATTGGCACGTGTATTATTTTGTACACATGTAATCATGAGTTTATAGCTTACCAAAAAATAGTCTTGCTAATTTTTTGCGCCAGATGTTTGTAGTATCTTATGATACGGATCGACTGTTGCTACAGATTATAAGGTATATCGTTCTGTACATTTTAATTTTCTTAAAAAAAAGAAGCAAAATCAGCACTGGTTTTAGGAGATACTACTTTCAACTTAAATACTTACTACAGAACTACTACTTTCAGCTTAAATACTTTTTCAAGTACTGTTACCATGTTTAAACTTCCGCTATTCTTTTTCGTATATAGTCGTTACAAGTATGACAAGCTGGTGCACACACGTTACCGCTATTCATGAAAATCCGTCATTCCTGAATAAAGACATCAAGTGGTGGTATTCTTTTCATTTGGTAAATGGACTAATCAAGCTAAGATGCGTTTATCAAATGGTTGGAACGCGTATTGATCAACGGCCACCACTGTGCATATACACACACACACACACACACACACACACACACACACACACACACACCTATATTGCAAATAAACAATGTAGGTCAAATCGGTCTACTGGGCCTCAGTTATGAACCAAATTAACTATTTTGATCTAAATTATTTTGCTAAATCACAATATCTAAACAAGTAGTTGGCAAAGAACCATAACGTACTAAAACGACTGTTAACATTATACCGAGAAACTATGTTCATTCTGTAAATTGTTTAACCTATTAGGTATCAGTTACTGTAAAAGGTCATCAAGTACTAAAATAACGCAAAACTTCTGCAATATGAGTATGTATTCTGCTGAACAATATGGTTCTATCGTGCTTAAGCAGTTTTGCTTAATCTGTTACTTGGAAGATATGTTCTCATTAACTGAGAAAATGTAAGAAGTAGAAATCCAGAACAAACAAGTGTTTCATGTTTGTTTGGTTCCCAATTTATTATTCACCAAAGACAATCAAACTTTCTGCATATTTCTTATAGATATTTGTACATGTACATTGTGTAGATGTTTACCGGCAAAACACGTTGACATTCTACTGGTACAAAATACAACGGCTCCTCCAACACTTGCAACATTTTCGTCGTTACCACAGAAAGTCTAGATGTTACTTACTTTTCGAGCATTCGTACAAATAGATTTTTGTCACAAAAATGCCTTTTTTCCGTCCTGACAGCTGTATTAGAAACGACTTCCATGCTCACTTTGTTAGTGTGAGGTTCTGAAAGTACAGCAAAATGGCTCAGACAGAGCCTATTTCATTTATCATACTCATAAGCGCAAACCTGCCCGCTGCAAGCACTCATCAGCACAGACGTTGCTTATTGCGAGCTTCTATATGCGCAAACCTTGCTTCTCTAAGAGTTTTCATGGTTTTGACTGCATGTGTCATATGACATATTCAGCCGAAAGTATGACATTCTCACGTGACGAGATCGAGTCACATCAGTGAAAGTAAAAGTGATTTAGAGTCAGTGCCAAAGGGTACCCAGTTTTTTTGTCGCTACGATAAAGCTATGTCATTCGTATTTGTGGCCGCTCTGTTTTTGCCTAATAATGTAATTTGCAGCTACAATTTTGCTTTTTAGAAAGGCCATGTGGCTGAAAATTGGAATAAAGTATGTGATCATGTGTGTACTAACTTCCCTTGAGAAGATTCTAAAGAAACAAACAGTTTCGATAACCAGATGCAACTACCAATATACCATGGGTGCTATATGACCTCTCGTATTAGGCAATGAACCAAGAACTAACTTGGTGAACACAGTATTATGCTTGAGATTTTTTACCGCACGTACATGTAACGCCAGCTAGGTAGTATCTGCCTATTTATGGAAGGGATTCAACCTATAAACTAAACTAGTATCCCTATCCACAACGTGAATTAGCCAAATGTCGATGAATATGTATATTTGGCATCTTACATGTATGTCATTGTAGCCACGATAATATGGAACCCAATATGCCACAGCGAGTAGTTTAGAACATATTACGTTACCAAATGATAATGCAAATATCTGAACACTGTCGTAAGAACAATCGATGTGCCAAAATGCCTCCTTGATTGTTATTGTTATGTTATTTGGACTTAAGATCAAATTAACAGCACGATAGGCAATAGGAGAAGGGTTATCAGAAATCCTGGCTCAAATATGCCTCTGTCGTATTAAAGTTCAAGAATATCTTGAAGTGCATTTAACATTTCGCTGGAAATATATCGGGATTTTATAACAAAATATTAAACACCATCTTTATTTGAGACATTTCTGATTTGGTCTATTATGTTTCACCAGTTTTTTTTTCGTTTTTTTTTTCGTGGTAAAGTTTATAACAATCAGTAAAGTTTGTGAATTTAATGAAATAATTATTCACAAACATTTAAATGATACTTACTGTTTTTTTAATGAAGTATACCGCACATTGCCATATATGTTGTATTCGGGCATTTCAGTTAGCGAGTTTTTTTTCTTTTTTGAAGACCTGTTGTTTTAGGACAATCTTGTCCTCCCATACTGAACAGGAAAAAAATTAGTAAAAATAAAAAAGGTAGAATAATGGGTTACACAGTTTCAACATTTGGCCAGATTTCTTACGGAAGAAAAGCTGCACAGCATTTGACCGTAAATCAGATTGAGATTATTTTATGAATTGCTAAATCTGAGAAATTATCATGACTGCACAATAACCAAATGCATGCTAAACTGGGCTCATAAATGAAATCCTAAATATGAGCTTCTCGTACATTTCTTTTTTTTCGAATGTACAGGCATAATCTTATGCCTCACATTATTTTCTGAGATTTGTATTGATTGACGAAGCACGATTTTAAAATTAAATGGTACATGTATCAGGTATCTTGCTGAACATCCTCAGGAGATAAGTTTTTACCGTCTCCAAGAATGTTTTAAAATGATTTATCGGACGTATATGTAGAGTACGAAGGGAAGTCAAACTTTTTGTAGAACAGGGTGTTCATCCAAGTGTTACAAAACATTTCTCTACATAATTGGACAAGGCAACATCTCACTAGTTAAAAACGTATCAAGTTTGATTGTCGCAAAATAATTCTGCGATCCTCAGTAACATTCTAAATTGATAGCTACCAAGCAATGATGGTAAACCAAATTTTCGAGTTTATCACAGCAATGAAATAAGTTCCTTGCATGCTGTTATTCGCGAATGTAAGTTGGAACATTTGGGGATTTTGCAAAAATTTAGCAATACCAATTTATTCCTTATAATTTCCTTGAAGATAATTTCCTAAGCTGCTGACGCAAATATACATCAGAACCACGTCATCGTTAAGTCAACAACAATAAAGAAGATGTTTGAATAGCATATGTCTTTAAATTTGCCAGTTATCCTTTTACACCGGTCACCAAAATGCATTTGTATCAATAACATCTTGTAGGTTATTTATTATTCAAGCATTTACACGTAAGTGGTGAAGGATTTACAGAGGAACTTGTCATGCAAATAGTAGCATCTAGTTCCACAGTTGTATATCCTACAAGTCAAGCGCGTTTGAAGAACTCAACCTGCAGCATTTCAGAGGTTCATTTTTCATTTTTTATGCTTACAGAGATTGCACTTTTTTTTTCTGACATATGTAAAGGAAAAAGTTTGGATATTAGTAGATTTAGCAGGTGCTGCTAGATCCAGATCACCAAACGTTTGTTGTTCTTTATAATAATTACATCAAATAGTACCAAATTGTATCCCTTATAGGAATCCCAATTGCTAACATATCCCACTGGACACACAAGGTTGAATCAATATTATGACGTTAAATCAAGGTTGAGTCAAAAAGCATTCAACCTTGTGTGCCTGCTTTAATAGATACCAGCTTCACGAGACGATGAATTAAACATAATCGTCTTTCGATATTCGAAATAAGTCCTCACATAATCATAACCTCAGCACTCAGGTGACTGCCATACGAACATTGAGTCCCTGGTATTGTTGTTTTAAATTTCGATACAACATTTTTTGAATTTCATGATTTAGCGCAGTATCATAATTCTCAGAATTTATCACTAGAGCAGATAAGTCTCCTATTCTGGAATGAACAGATTTATACGGTTGATATATTTCAGTATCTGCTACATGTGCGTACACCGATAACTCGTAAAATCAGATGTTAACACATAGTGCAAATGACTTTAAATCTATTATCAGTTCTGTAAAAAATAAAACTTAGCTGTTTATTACGCATAAATTCGAAATCAACATATTTGAAAAAGAAAGATATGAAGAATGTTTCTGCTATTTGGATTGTTAGATATTGAGTTCAGCATTCTCAATCTTTAACAGATTTCAAACATATAGCTTTGCACTTTGTCATTGTACAGCATCATCTTGGAATTCACCTTTTTTCCCAGGATACGGCGTTGCTTTGTCTAGAAGACATACATTCGTTACATGGTATTAATTTAGGGTAAGAATATTTAAACAGTATAATGACGTCCAAAAACGGGGGGAGGGGGAGGGGTGGTGATGATGTGCGAAACGGAGCGATTAGTAAGGTAAAGGAAGCTTATAAAAAGAAGCAAATGGAGACGATATTGGTTACCAAATAAGTCTTCAATATTTTACAGATGCAGCTTTATATCCTCTGTAATGTTTCTGCATTCAAACCCTTTATGTCAGTTTTACGAATTTCAGGGAATCGGGCCAAATCTGTTTAGGCCGAGTGACCTCGTTGCTGCAGATCATCAAAATTCTGTTTCTTTTCTTAAGGTAAAAGAATAAAAAAATAAACGTAACATTTCTATCATAATAAAATCTATCAGTATGTTACATGTACTAGTGGAGCCCAAACGATGCAACGTTATATCCTAAACGTTTACAAACAGCATTTATAGACGTTGATATAACGTTTGCGTCAACTTTAAATCAACATTCTACTGCATTTACGATTGTCAAGCGACGTCTGATTAGATAACGTAAAATAATTGCGACAATATATCCTGTAATATACTGTCGCAAACCCGACCCCATTACGTAGCGTCGCTTATCATTGGCTGAAGTTTGATTTTATATGGCTTAAAACGTTTGCTTTGGGTGCAAATTAGTAAAATTGGAAAGGTGAAAATTAGAAAAGTGTATTAAGATGGGGATAACTGTATTTAAAATTGTCATTTGGGGAGGTAAATCGTCGGTTTTATGGTCACAAATTGCGTTTTACGGCTTCGGTGACGCGTCGCCGTAAAACCAAATTTCTCACCAAAAAACGGACAATTTACCAACCCAAATGACAATTTTGAATACAGCTATCCCCTAATAATGTGTATCCCCTAATTATGTGCATAATGGGAAAATTCGTAAAAATTTTAAAGTGTATAGGAATGCTTTAAATGGTATTTCTGCCATTTTTTTTTTTGTAAAGGAAACATTTGGCTCCTCTTCCAGCAAATTTCTTTAAGAGTATATCCCTTTTTGAAGGATTTGTCAGCGGAAAGCAAACAGCAAGTCACAAACGTTCTCTCATTTTGGCAAAAGCCGGAGAAATAGAGCGTTTTATCCACATACCTTAAACGTGTCGTGTGTCTCTGTTAACTTATTTAAATATGTAATGAGATTTAAGTAGGTACATGTATATATACTGTTTATATACTAGGTCAAAAAAGTTCCTATACATGAAATTTCTTCTGTTGCTATGGCTATTGCAGAAATTAAGAGTTTAAGAGAAATTATAGTTTACTAATTTCAAAAGAGTATCCATTTGCTTATTGAACAAACTCATTTGGTTTGGTTTCCTACGACTACACATGCTACAATGGTCGTTTGAATATGCAAGGGGTAAATTTTCATTTTCACAGAGTAACATCATTAAACTGCTCAAGTTCACAGTTTTTAAAATTGGTTTGTGAATAATGATTTCCAAGATTCTGCGCTCCATACACAAGAGAAAGGCCTTAGGTAAGGCTGCTTGCCAAAGAAATCAATATCTGACCGCTTCTGATAGGAGACTTTGAACCACAAGTCAGGGTACTGTGGTTCCTTTAAAGACTGTTTAAATGCCACTTTCAGTCTCAAAACCAATAGGGAAAGAAGCACATACACACAGAAAGAGACAAAAGTTTACGAAAGATTCGCACAGTGAACCGAATGAGCAGCTCTTTCCCAAACAGATGGTCATTCAGCTACCCAATAACAGCATCAACATCTATTTATACTTATTTTTCATTTTAATTACACTGAAAACAAACAAAAGAGAAGGCAGATTGGGCAGCAATACGGGTGATTAAACCGCCAGAGACCATAGGCAAGCGGACACAGCACAATATAACGTCAAGGAACGGCAACAGAAGTACCGCCTTGGAACGGTCAGCAACAGATTATTGGGGGGCTTAAACTAGTTTTACTGGGCCCAAACCTCAACCTTTGCTTCTGCAGTGGTTTGAAATATGAAGTTAGCTGTTTGGTCCGTATGAAGGTTTCCTAACTCATAAATGAATCATCACCGGAAACAAACAAATCACGGATAAAGCCTAAGATAAATCAGAGATGAGAACTCAACGGAAAGAACTTATTGCGACACCAGGAGACTCATGGGAAGTCAGACAACACCACTGAAATACCGGAGCTAAAGAAAACTATAAGTTGAATCCCAAAAAACCAAGCAACAGACAAGACAAACTCGGTTCTTGAAAACCGCATGTGCCCCTTTTGGGTGAGTTTTGTGGTATATACAAAAATCTGAATAAAATGCTGAAAATATAATATATCTTCCAAAAACCTAGCCGTCTTCTTCCGAGTGTAGAAATACAAATAATGAGTAACATGTTGATAAAAAAAGGAGTTGTAAGTTTAAAAGAGTATTTTACAGATTACCTTCTAAACCTTACTGCAATAAAAATGTATACATGTAGCAATATCGGTTCCCGCTTAAAACACACTAAAAGACCCATATAGGTTTATAGAGTTATCAGTTTGATTATAATATGCAATCTTACTGAAGTGCATACCCTTTTGAAAGCTTTAAAATAGCTACTTATGGATTATTTATAGACCATTTATCTAGATTTGTAATATATTCAGATTTTCATGCTGCGTTAAAATGATATTGTACGTAGATAAACTGGGGTAGAAATGTATACCGTGGGTTATAATCTTACATGCGGCAAGCAAACGGTCTGTTGAGCATGTGCGAACAGCAACGGCTCAGACCAGTCTGTGCGATCGCATAGTCGTGCAAGAGCATTTGCTGCTCGCAAGCGCCTTATAAAAGACTCTGTGAGTTTACCCTACCAAATAAAAGGCTCTAGTTTGATCATGACGCTGCCAAAGCTAGTTTGAGTATTGTGCTGAGCTCCGGTCTAGCGCGTCGCAGCGACTCTTTTTACGGTATTCACAATTTAAAGGTTGCTCGGTGCCAAAGCAGACCTTAAGCGGAGTAGAGTAGAGTGGATTGCTTCATACAGGCCTTGTATGTTTTGACGTTTTAGTGCTCCACAGTTAAATCATGTCTAAGTGAACCAACTAAATGTTGATATTTAGAAAAAAAAAATTCGCATAAGTTTGTATTCAAATCACATCCGCTATATTTTTTGTATATGATATCTGTTGTGCGAAGTCTATGCAAAAATGATTATCTGATCATACATCGCTACTGGGAAAATTGACACTGTGTCCGCGACTTTATTCAGTGATGCCAAGCGCATACCGACTATTTTTTTGGTTTGAATACTATTTTATTCCAGAGTTCTTGGAACAATATTTATACATATAACAAATAGATCAAGATCTGATAGAAAGCGTGTGTCTTATAATTAACAAAATAAAGAAAGAAAAAAACTTGACGTTTTTTATTTTCCTTTCAGTTCTTATGTTTTTGGTAATAAGACATGATGTTTAGGGAATATTGTGTTGCAATTTTCATATCATACCCCTCATCAACCCGAGACTCCGATATCAGCCCGAGGACCGAAGAATTCGAATCTTATAGGTATCCTTTCGCAAGAGAAACACCGAGTCTATCTATTTTACTTTCTTCATTATTTATTTATTCTTAATTATTTTATCTTATTTACTTGTTATTTTTTCCTTATGCACGTTGGATGCAGTGCAATCTTGGAACTCAAGTCGACATGCAGTAATACATTGAGAAAAATAGATAGCATTACTTATAGGGTCATTGAAATGGCAAACACTCGTTCTTCTGGCTGATCCTTGCTTTCAGAGGATTATCTTTCAGAGTTTATTTCGTCTTCATTGCAGCTGATGAAAAGTGCCGTATGGCGGCAGTAAAAGTCTTCCCCGTACAGTACTTCAATATATAACGCAGATTTTATATATTCCTGACCCTTTGCATTTGCTTGGCTCCTTCCAAGACAGTTTGAAAGTGGAGTTCCGCTCAAGCCGTTGCTTGGGTGGGAGAGGGGGCGGGCGGGGGTTGCGTTGACAGTGTTGCATAATTACATAACTACTCATAAACAGACTCCGTTAAACCGAGTTTGCTGTTTTCGTTTCTCTGGTGTACTCCTTGCTTCCACAGGATTTACCTTCAGAACATATTTGATGTTCACTGCAGCTGATGTGAAGTGCCCTGTGGCGACTACAAGCAATATCCCTGTAGTTCATCACAGTCCATATCATATATTCTTTATTTAGTTCTTTGATTGCACTGTGCTCGTTCAGGATCCATTAAGGATGGAGTTCCGTAGAGGCCGCTGCCGGGAAGAAAGTGGACGCGGGCAGTGTTGCAATTTATTTTTCATTTTTGTTCATAAACAGCCTCAGTTAAAATGAGTCTGCTGTTTTCATTTCTGTAGTGCTTCACTGCCGCTGGCGTTGAGCGCCTCCTTGATAAAAGTGCAAATATAGTTGGTGAAATCAATAAAAATTGTAATAAAAATCATCATTACAAGGAAATTAGCTAAACAAGTAAAGTTAATTAAGTTCACATTATCATCTAGTTCAGAGAACAAAGAATTGAAAAAAGGTGACACTGTTTATTGATTATCATTTCAGCTAAGTCAAAATATTTTTTATTTATTTATTTGTTTTACAAAAAACAAGCCTAAATAAGGGGGAAAGGAACATGGTATTCGAAGGCATTCCAAAGATTAAAGGTAACGCCAAGGCAGAAGTTTCTGAGTAAAGTATTTAGGGAAAGGTTGAATGCTATAGGAAAAGTCTGACCAGGGTTTGCAATATTTGCAATTCAATCAGCAGTTGCTCGTTTTGCACAAATCATTGTTCTTCAGATATCATTACCGATATTACTTAAGATGGCCCATATTTACCGTACCCGTAGGAAACGCGTGTTGTAGAATTATAAGAACAAGAAATGTCACCTCTGAATTGTTCTTGTTCAAATAAAGACCCTATATCATGCTTTACAGAAACTTCAAAATTAGTGCATGTTAAGTTTCAGTAGGCTTCAGAAACTCAAATATATGTCATGATGTCAAACCCTTGCTAGGACAATGATAAAGTGGTAAATTAATAGAATGAGTGACAGAGTAACACATTAAGAAAACTCATCGTAGTGCATAAGCCAACTACCTTGCTACCTTTGATCATAAACTTTTAGGCAAAAGACTAGACCATCAGAAGACGATAGTGGGACTTACAATGACTTTTAATATATTGCTGAAAACTCATGAGACCATGTGTCTATTGTGTGTCTCCAATTTTCTTTAAAAATATAACACCTTTTTTTGAAATATGACAAAAAAATATTAACCCAGTGTATATTTTATACCTGTACTAACAACTAAACCACACACGACTTCCGATAGACGTATAATTATTACACGTACTTTAAAAGAAAACAAACATAGCAAAATTGCTTTAAATAAAACGAACATAGCAAAATTACCATGCTTTATATAATTTAAGATGCCCAAGAAAGTCAACAGATATTAAGCAGTGGTTTGTCAATTAATCGACTTTCTCGCTCATTAATCGTTTGCCGCAAAAGGGTATTTAATCGATCACAGTCTGACATAATCGATGTCTCATTGTGGATTGTATATCCAGTTTATGCATTATATAGTATATTTAATATTTCTTAGTGAAGTTTTGAAAGCATTATAAGCTGTTGATGCATCTCGACTAAGAAGTCCATAGAAAATGCTTTAAGCATTTTCCATGATTTCTTAGTCAAGATGCAACAGAACCTAGCAATGGAATAAATCTTGGACAAAACTTAGTGTTTATTCTAACTAGGCGTCTAACAATTCATTAATTGATGTTTACACGATCATCGATCATTTTCATCAGCGATCATTTTCATAAACCGATGCTCGATCTCAATATTTCAGCTGAGTCCAATCCCTTATAATTAGAAAAGATAACAGATACCCAAGAAAGACAATAGACATCCAGGAAAGTCAACATATAGCCAGGAAAGACAACAAATTCCCGAGAAAGGCAATCTATTCCCAGAAAAGGCACACAGACCCAGGGAAGGTAGCAGATACCCAGGAAAGGCAACATATACCCAGAAAAGACAACGCATAACCAGTCATGCCAAATAAATCAGGAATGACCCCATATTCCAGCGAAAGCAACAGACAAAAACAAGCAAAGGTAACATATACAGTGGAAAGGCAACAGATACACGAGAAAGACAACAAATACATTAGAAAGGCAACAAATAGCCAGGACCAAAGAATGGGAGCACTCACAAAGCGCTGCCTACTCAAGAAAAAGAGAACAAATTATGAAACACAAACGACAAACGGAAAGCATGTTTGCGATAATAGGATACTCAGTTAAAAAAAAAAAACTTTAATAAAAGAATCACTATGAAACAAAGTTGAAGACTGAAGTCATTGTGAAAGAAACCCACTAGTTGTTGCACAGAGTCTACGTCAGTTTCTTCTGCACCCATCATACATGTATTAAGACGTATTCGTACATCCCTCATGTATTGTTGCTATATTTGTCAAAGGGAGACAATCTGATGACTTCTTGGTTTTGCTTTCCTGAATAAATTAACCCATGTAGCCTTTTAAACGGTGGCCTACCGTTAAAGGGTCAGACCTAAGTCTAAATAAGCCTCCAACTTTAAGCAATTATATATTGTTGGTCGGCCTGTCTTTGATTGGGCTAGTCAGGGTTCAACTAATCTGTTGATTTTCTTATGCTCCACGGTTTTTATGTCTATGTTTATGTTGAAATAAATAATGAACAGTATTACTAAAAGTGGTAATATTTTCATTAATGGTAAATAAACTATTAATTCGGACATTTAGGTCTGAGCCAGGTCAGGGAGTTCTGTTACTTAAATACCGATGATCTTTCATCTGACAATTCAGGCACGCCCGTTTCCAGCTGAAAGGTTTTCTCCAGGAATACTATTTTAAAGCAAACAGTATAAGCCCTGATCAGATGCCGCGTTCTGCGGCATCTGATTCGGGTTTTAACTGTTTCTTAGACTCTTTTTATGGGACGCTAACATGCATGGGTTAAGATGCAACACCATTGACAAACACACTGTAGGCATTCAGTTTTGCCTATTTTTCAAAACAACAAATTGACAATACATGTAATTATACTCATTTTAAACTGATTTGTCGTGAAATAATGAAAACGAATATACCCCATGGTGATTCTGACATTGTTTGTGCCTCTCAGTTTGAGCGGTAATTATTTTGCTTGATATTTCAAAATATGCGCTATTTGTCTTTTTAAAACCATAATGACAAATAACTATTCTCAAAGAACGTCACTTTAAATGCTGAAGACCAATGCATGGTCTAGGATCCGTTTCTTAATCTGCAACACTCCTTATGCCTTAACATACTACGCTTGAAAACAGAGATGCACTTCTCAAAAGTCATTCAGTACAATCGTCAGGGGCCGTATTCATAAAGCCACTTAAGTCGTTGCTATGCTGTTGCTAAGGCTAAATATCTTTACAGGAGATTCCCTATAACTATGAAATTTGCTCTGGAGGAACAGTCTAAAAAGAGCAAATTTCATAGTTGTAGGGAATCTCCTTCAAAGAAATTTAGCCTTAGCAACAGCATAGCAACGACTTAAGTCGTTTTATGAATACGGCCCCTGCTATCGTGGATACGTGTGGATACGTATGAAAATAATAGTCAAGAACCAAGACAATCAATTTCTACGGCCTATCACAAACATCAAGCGGGGAAGAAAAATAATAAAGACGGACCACAAAGCAATACAAGATAAGTGGCGCACAGCCAAGCGGTCACCGACGGGCGATCACATACAAAAGGTCGAAGACTACTGAATAAAAAGCCTACTTGTAAGCAATGCCAAGGAAGTTCACCGCAACAGGAGCACTGCTATTTCCGTGAAAGAAACAATTGTTATCTTTTTATATCAAATTGAATTTTTCACGTGGTATTGCAGTATAAAGAATGTAGAAATCGTACGTTTTGATGTTGTCTACTTATAAAAGTGTTTGTGCTTTTAAACTATCCAAAAGTTCTTTAGAATATTTTGGAATCCACCTCTGATTTACACCACCTCTGACGTATATTAAATCACAATATGTCTGAGGCCCATCCTTAGCTGCCGTAAGTAATCTTTTAAGAATTGGAGAGAGACTCTGATGAGTTAGGGGACCTCTGTGCGGGCCGAGCTGCCAATTGGTTGTGTGCATCGCGGCGGAGGGTGAGGGTTACGGTTTGGCCCCCCCCCCAGTGGTTATTACTGACCGTCCCAAGGCGGTGCTTTCGTTGCGGTTGCATTTGTTTTATGTTCAAAGCTGTATAGTTTATTGCCTTCTCATTTAACCCTTCTGTGGTGGGGGTAGAAAATAGGTGGAAATAGTTGTTGAGTGTTTTTCGTGTGGTTTGCTTAGTCTTTTGTGACCCTTCTGTTGGTCTAGATAGTTTGGTTCAGTATGGATAGCTGGGTTGCCGCCTGTTTGAGAGGGGGCTGCTGGCCCGGCTTATCGCTTGTGGTTTGTTGTTTGTTGGGATGTCTTTGTCGGTCTTTCCCTTTGATGTTGGGGATAGGGTTTGGGATCTGATTCAGTCAGTTCCTGAAGTGTAGTTACTCTTTAAATTTGTAGGAGCACTTAGCCGAACCCTAAACATATCATAGCTTATAGGATCTTTATGTACATGTAATTTTGGGATCCAGTAAAGTTTTGGAAGGACTACATGTTTCTCTGGGACCGTATTTGAAAAACGACTTAAGTGGTTGCTATGCTGTTGCTAAGGTTTAATTTCTATAAAGGAGATTCCCTACAACTATGAAATTTGCTCTGGAGGAACAGTCTGAAAAAGAATGTTCCTCCAGAGCAAATTTCATAGTTGTCTTTCCGTCCTTCATAGAAATTTAGCTTTAGCAACAGCATAGCAACGACTTATTATATATAATAAGTGGATTTATAAATACGACCCCTTGTGTGGGGATTTCAAGAAAAGCAGAACCGCCTTATGGTTTTTAATAATTTTCTCCATAGGCAATAAAGTGCATGTATATGTAGGACTTTCCCACGAAGTTTTTAAACCAAGTTCCTCTCTGAAGCAATTTATGTAGTGTGGTTTGTAAAAGAATTTGGCTCCTGGAGGAGCAGATTATTTTCTTTTAGCGTTGACCCCAATTTAAAAAGGAGATACTAACAAAATAGGAGACAAACATGACGTCATTGTTGCTCCCCAAACAAGTGTAACTATTTCCGTGAAGAAATTGATCATCCTATTAGATAAAAACGATCTGAAAGCCTATAGACATTGTTGTGTTTTACAGCAACTTTGAGATGAATTTACCTGTATGATAACAATGCTTTTAAAGAAAATATACACCTTAATAGAAGCGCAGTCATTATTTTTTTATGTACAGGAGTGAACCATTGTCATAAAGTACATCGCCTTAAGTTGGTAATTAACATTTACTTTTAATTTGTTTGTTCCTCTAAATTTGTCAAATGATAATGAAGAAATGATAATAAAGACTAAAGAAATGATAATAAAGAAATGATAAAGCTAAACTGTGGTTACAATGGCCGTTACGTGGGGTAAAATTTTTAACCACAATAATTGAAATACCGCCCATTTACAAAACAACTGACAATAAACCGTATTTATCTATTATTTGCGGTTTGTCAAAATAACACCGAAGATAATTTTTGCACCTAACCATACTTAGTAAGTAATTTTTAAATCATTCACTCAATTATATTATTTGTTGAAAGAATACTTAACCTTAAGTGTGGTTTACTGAAGATACTGACACTAGATACGAGATACTTAGATCAGAGCTCTAGATAAGAGGGAGTATTTGGTGATAATTAGGGATAATTTCAGTTATTTCTGCATAAAACATATATTGTGACCCCTCATCGGTTCAGATGAGGGGTCACAATATATGGTTTCGATGAGAAATAAGAAAAATTATCCTTAATTATCATCAAAAACTCCTTCTTATCTAGAGCTCTGTTAGATGATAATAGTTAAACCCAGTGCATGAGTGAAGTTGCATTAAGCTTTTTTGAACAAGTATGCACAGTCCGGCAAGAGAAGAGCATGTGCTCTATTTAGTTTTAAGGAGGCTGATTTCTGGTTACACATCGGCGAACTGAGCATAGTCAGACCAAACTGAACATGCGAGCAGGCTGATTGGGGCACAAGCAAATCGCATATGCTTCAACCGATTGGCACCAATATTTATCTCATTTTATTTAAATCCCACTTCACAATAGAAAAGATGTTAAGATATGGGTATCATGTTATGCTAATATTTGTGTCTTTAAATATGAAATACTGTGAGACATTAAAATACGAGTATGTACTATTCACGAGTACCGCTAAGCCACTTGGGGAACGTCGTTACGAGAACTGAAACAGAACATAATTCATGAGAAGCTATTAACTTGTCAGCATTGGTCTACCTGTTTATTCCAAAATATTCAGCATTGGCTTCCCAGACTGGTGATTCACGCTGCTATGGTACTTTCCGAAAACCTCTCTCAGTATCTGGGAAACAGGAGACCGAAGAAAGTAAAATAATCATTTATGTTCGTGGTCACAATTCTCTTGAAAGGAACTTGATTTTGAGTAAAACACCTAAACCTCAAGCATATACATGTTGCTTGCCTTGCATGTCAAAGGAAGAATTCTTGGCTGGATGCATTGTGACTGACATCTCCTGGGAGTAAATATTTGAACAGATGCAAGAAGCAACGGCTATCCCAATTAACCCACTATATTCTGAACCTTCGGGTATAATTGCTACGTTTCCTTATTTTGTAACCCCAGAGTATAACATCTGAATGAGAGTCTCTTCATCTGGAATATATGACAACATTTTGGTGTAAACCAACGTATTCAGAAGGTAAACGGGCTTGCTGTATTGTTTTCGAACTATGCGCTGTTGGTACATGATGTAAACGATCGAAAGAAAGAAAATGACAGCCTCAGAAGACGACAATTCTGTAACCCATATCAATTGTTAGGGACATTTTGAGATCTCAGAACTGACACCAATACAGTAAAATTCTAACATTGAAATCCACTACCCCTGCAAATAAAAGTTTGTCCTATTGCAACTTAACGCTTACTTTGACGTAAAATAAGAAACGCCCCTTGCTGAATTTTACGTACATGTACACTCCTTATCGACCCCACAATAGCTCCGCGCACCCAGGGCTATAGCGATAATTTTAAGCGTTTCGTCTAAAGAGACATTTATTGATTATGTAAATATTTTGATATCGATTCTGCACGAAGGTAAAGATATACATGACAATATTAGGGATGTTTAACCTATTTATGCCTGATAGAGTTTTCTGACCTTATAAATTGGATGGGTACATTTGTCAATTACGGGGTGTCTAGTTTAGTTTTATAACTTTTATTTTTAAGGGAAAATACCCTTTTGTCTTATGCAACTAGTGTAGACACTGATTAGACGCCGCGTATTGCGGCGTCTGATCTGGATCTGCACTGTTTGCAAATGTCCCTTTTATGGGATACTGTGCAAAAATAGGTTAATAGGATGCTGAAGCCGCTCATCAGTGTGACTCGATGCTCTTGCATAACGAATATACACCATATGACATATGATATATCGCGTGGAACATTCATCAAATAGCATTGTCTGTCGTGAAAACAATTTCGTCTTGGGCGTATATACTGAGTCTATAGGTAAGTGTCATGTTCCACCAATACTTTCAATATCCATAGTTTAGTACGTCTTCAAGAAGCATTACGTCTACTTCCATGTTTCGTTCTTTGTTTGAATGCAGACTAGTTTTTTAACAGTTAGGAAAAAGCCCTAATCTCCCCAATTTTCAAAACGCATCCGAATTTGGTAGGACCTGACCATTGTAGATCCGACCGTGCCAGATACCATGTATACCCCTACATCACAAATTCCTTATTACACAATGTAGTGTAGAATTATCTGCATTCAAATACGTTTTATTTGGTTTTTCGCTGCTTTGACAGTCTTATAGACAGCAGAATGGGTAGAATAGTTCAGAGGTCAGCCGTATTACTTTAAACTTTACACGCATCATCATCAATAGAAAATTCGGAACATCTGTAAACGGTGTGGATGCAGTTACACACTGCAGAGTTTGCTTCGCCAAAACAGGTTGCCGAGACCGATCAGATTTTGTCAGTGTGAACATCCAACCACTCAGTGTCTTGTACATGTACCATTTAATAGCTCATAGGTTTCTTGACATCATGCAAAAATTCTATTTTCACATTTGATGTATCTTGGTTTCCATTGGACATAGAATTACCATGTCTTTAGTGCACACTATTATCATTTTAAAGGATTTAGGCGCCCCACTCCCACCAGACATATGAAGTCGAAATGACGTCGTTCTGATTTTAATGTGACGGAATCACGCCACATCGACATCAATGCGACGTCATGTGCCCACTGGGATACTGTCTTGACATTCAGAACCATCTGCAGACCTTATCATTTATTGTTTAGACCTGTAGTGGACTAGGGGAGAGTCGGGTAACTTCGGACAGCGGGTAATTTCGGACAGTGACATTGTTTCCTTTATATGTCAGTTGTTTGGAACTAATTAAAAAAACTAGAAATTGTGTTTGTGAAACACTATGCCCCCAACCATATGCTTGCTTCTAAAGGTGTCAAACTTTAGAATGTCTAAGTCTGAAAAGGAGTTACCTATTCAGGCTATTCTTTATTAAAATATTAAACACATCAAGAACTACTGTTAAACAAAAAGTCAGCTTCCTAGATCAAGTAATTCAGAAGTTGGAAAAATGACAAATTCAAACAAGGGCCAAAACTCCATAAATATTTACAGAATTGTCCAAAAAGTTAATCACGTAATCTACTCCTCATACCCAATCAGCATACCAAATATCACGGCCATAGCTCAAATACTTTTAATACCTCCGTAATTAATAAATGCAGAGTTACCTAACCTGTACTAAAGTATTAAACTCATAAAGGACTACGACTATTCCACAAATCAGCTTCCTAGCTCAAGCCATTCAAAAGTTGGAAAAATGCCAAATTCAACCAAGGGCCATAACTCCATCAAAACTTTGCGGAATTCTCCCCAAAATTGATCAGGTAATCTACTTCTCATACCCAATCAGTATACCAAATATCAAGGCCATAGCTAAAATACTTTTTGAGATATCTTGCTAACAAGATAGTTATCTCATTTTTTTAAAAAGGGCATAACTCCAAAAAGGGGGCATAACTGGGAAACAAAAAAATAAGTGTCAGCTAATTTTCCGCAAGAAATCCATATATGAAATTTCAAAACCCTATGCCTAGTGGTTCTTGAACTCAGTAGCTGCATAAGTTCTGAACTTCAGGGGAAGTAACTCAGTAAATAATGAATGCAGAGCTACCTAACTTGTACTAATGTATTTAGCACATCAAGAACTACTACTATACCAAAAATCAGCTTCCTAGCTCAAGCGGTTCAAAAGTTGGAAAAATGCCAAATTCAAATAAGGGCCATAACTCCATCAATATTTTACGGAATTGTCTCAGAAGTTAATCAGGTAATCTACTCCTCATACCCAATTAGTATACCAAATATCAAGGCTAAAGCGCAAATACCTTTTGAGATATCTTGCTAAAAAGATAGTCATCTCATTTTTCTAAAAGGGGCATAACTCCAAAAAGGGGGCATAACTGGGAAAAGAAAAAAAATACGGGTCAGCTAATTTTCCACAAGGAATCCAATTATGAAATTTCAAAACCCTATTCCTAGTGGTTCATGAACTCAGTAGCTGCATAAGTACTGAACATCAGGGGAAGTAACTCAGTAAATAATGAATGCAGAGTTACCTAACTTGTACTAAAGTATTCAACACATCAAGAGCTACTACTATACCAAAAATCAGCTTCCTAGCTCAAGCGGTTCAAAAGTTGGAAAAATGCCAAATTCAAACAAGGGCCATAACTCCATCAATATTTTACGGAATTGTCTCAAAATTTAATCAGGTAATCTACTCCTCATACCCAATCAGTATACCAAATATCAAGGCCATAGCTTAAAAACTTTTAGAGATATCTTGCTAACAAGATATTTATCTCATTTTTCTAAAAGGGGCATAACTCCAAAAAGGGGCATAACTGCGAATAGAAAAAAAATATGTGTGAGCTAATTTTCCATGAGGAATCCATGTATGAAATTTCAAGACCCTAGCTTGCAGGGTTCTTAAGTTACAGCAATCATGAAAAGTGTGACGCACACACACACACACACACACACGCACGGACGGACAAGCCAAAAGCAATATGCCCCACCAACTTTTTCAAAGTTGGGGGCATAATAACTGGCCAAACAGTGTAAATCCTGATGAGACGGCTGGATTTTCAATGTTTGCAACGGTATGTCCGAGTTTACCCCCATGTCCGAAGTTACCCGACTCTCCCCTAAGGCTAATGAATTTTAGGTGTACAAACGAGTGTTCTGGTCCTGAAGCATCCAACCACGGACACATTTATGTGTCAAACTGACGGCAGAGGGGCATAGGTTTGGTACTTTACACGATGTCTTGTATGGTGCAATGAAGGCCCATATGCTACATGTATAATAGTGTACGTGTAATATGTATTTTGCAGATATTCATTAAAACCTGGGACAGCTTCTTTAACATTAAATGAGGAAGAACATTTTATTCGAACGCATGCAGCAAATGATTTTTAAGATATTCGGAAGTTAATTACCAAATGAAAGTTTTACTAGCTACTCCTACAATTCCCTTGATAGTTCCTGTCTTCATGATGAGACAAGAAAATGCTAAGGACTGTGGCCTGTAAATGATTCGTTGGGTCGGATTAGTTTGATTTAAAAACCTCGATCACCATAATACCCCCATTCCACTGGATGACGCTTTGACTGCGCTCTTGGCGATCATGGCGCTTCTCCAAAATTTTCGAAATCGCCGCAGAAAGGTAGGCATTTGCCAAACCTTGGAACTTGTGCGCTTCCAGTACGCTGCCAGTACGCTTCTAATACGATCTCGCCACGCTAGTCACGATGCTGCCGCGATTTAGCTGCGCTTCCGCCACGCTTAACGGACTTCGAGGGCGCTTCTAATACGCTGCCACTACGACAAAGGATTTCAAGCTACGCTTGATCTACGCTTATTACGATGCATTTGCGATCATGCTACGACCTAAGTGCCGGAGCTGCGCTCATGCTGCGCTTTTGTTGCGCTTTGTAACCGCTTCTATGTAAATCGGCGGAGAATCGGGTTCAGCAGAAGTTAGCCACCAGCCTTCAAACAATATTGATAATATAACAATTCAAGTGGCTATGGCCCAGCTGGCAATCATAAACTAGTGACTTCGAACAGCTCGTCTTGTTCTTCTTGCTGTTCAGGCTCAACTGGGGCCTCTGCTCGGTGTTCTGAAGGGCGCCTGTCTGGCTCAATTTAGAGAGCAAAAGCCTGGCCCCCTGTCAAATGCAGAAGGCGAAATCCACACCCAGGCCTGGTCAAGAGACTATTTTCACGCAGCCTGTACCGCAGGAGCGGGTGTCAGAGAGTAGCTTTTCCCCCCTAGTAGATTTTCCCCCCGGAAAAATGACTATGATTTTTCCATAGTAGAATTTACCACCGGAAAAATGGCTATATAGTAGAATTTTCCCCCGGAAACATGACTATATAGCCAATTTTCCCCGGGGAAAATCTACTATACGTGTTTTTGCATAGCCGTTTTTCCCCTCTATAGTGGATTTTCCCCCTGGTAACATGATTGCAGGAAAACACGCTACATAGTGGAATTTGCTCCTTCTCCAACTATAATAGTCAGGTTCATAACTGAAACAGAAAGGGTATCTGTCCGTAAAATATCGATGGATAATAGATGCTAGAACCGCATGCATGTGTCTTATTATCATTTTGGGGAAAACGGGTAGGCATTTTGCTTTTCCATGTTAGCCAAAAACGGATACGAGTGTACGTGGTTCTGTGCATAAATTTGTATAATTTTGTGTTGATACAAGCGTTCATCTGTGTGTGCGCGCAGCGGAGTGCCTGGGCTATTGTTCGTCTTTCATGCAGGTGTCGCGGGCTCGACTCCCATTGGGAAACATGTCCGATTATGATTTTCAATGTAATCATGAAGTCCCTACTAAATCAAACATGACTAGACAAAGCATCCGTTCGTACATCTTCCTGTAAGCTTGCATGCGTATGTGTCTGCGATGGGAAGAAATCGCAGCTTGTTCGTTCCTTAAATTAGTAATTATTGATTATTTTAAAAATATGGTTTCTAACTTTGCATATTGATTTTTTTAAATAATCACGTTAATTACCTCCCTTGAAGTACTGATACATTTCTTATGCGATTAATTCCGTAAAATGTCTCTGTTCCATTCCGTTCCGTTTCGTTCCGTTCCGCAAAATACCAATAGCCATACCAAATTCAGTAATAGCCAATTTCCCGGTGGGGGAAAAAGGACTATGGGGGAAAAGTGGCTCTATGAGGTCCGGACAATTCACTATATAGCCGTCCTTCCTATAGCCATTTTTCCGGGGGGAAAGGGGGAAAAACCACTCTCTGACAGCGGGCATTCCAATTCCTGCTCCGGACAGCCTGCATCTTGAATGAAACGTGAGAATCGTGTTATGAAACGTTGTGGAAACGCGGCATTTTCATGCGCAGATCGCGATAAGAGCAGAAGAAACGCAGACAAAGCACCAAGAGCGCAGCGGAAGCGTCGCGGTTGCGCTATTCATAAATAATAGAGTCGCAGCGGAAGCGACAAGAGCGCAACGGGAGCGCAAAGAGCGTAGCAGAAGCGTAGCTGGGTCGCAGACGAATCTCACGGCGCTGTCGGCACGATCCCGCTGCGCTGGTGCTGCGTTGCTCCCGCTGCTGCTGCGTTCATGAATTTCGAGCTACGTTCTTACTACGCTTTCGTTGCGCTTTGAGTCCACGGCGCTTCCGCTACGTACATTTTGAGCAGAGTCAAAACAAGCGCCGTGACTTGGGGATCATGCCGCTTCTGATACGCTTTCACTGCGACCTAGAAGCTTCTCCTGCGCTGCTGTCGCTTCTGCTACGATTCAAATTTGTTCAAATTTCGGAGCGCTGTGGAAGCGCCGTCCAGTGCAATGGGAGTATAATAAGGGTTTTACAGGATCCACTCATGCGTGATGTACACAGGATTTTGGTCGGTTGGTTGTTTTGGGTTGAGTGGCTCTCTAAGTATTTTAGGCCGCATTCAGCCGTCTCCAAGAGAGCGGGAGAAAGAAAAGAGAAATACGGGCGAGAGAGAAAAAACTGTTCAATCAACCCCACCTGCACCTACCCCAAGCACAGGTGGCTCTTGTCTTACATCGGGTGTGCTCGGGTCGGGCTATGATGCTGGGTAACTTAGTAGGGCGCTCCGGCACTGTAATTTACCCAGCACAATAGCCCGACAAGACCGCCCCCGATCTACACAGGATAGTTTTATCCCGACTAAAGTGATGTGGTTGCAAACTTTGTTTCTTGTGTCATGATACTTAAAACTTATGAATGAGTCTTCAAAGGAGATCTTTCTGGGCCCGGTTATTCAAATCTAACACCGTCGTTAGTTAACGAGACGTTGATTTTTCTAACGTATTACATGAAGAAACACTGCCATTTTATGCCGAAAAAATGTAAGGAGCCTTTGCAGTGCAAAAGCTCCTCACAATTTTTCAGCAAAAATATTACCGCAGTTGATTTTGTTAGTATTGTAAGACTTAATGATTTTTTGACTAATACGATCCTTTGAAAAACAGGGCACATATCTTCACTTTTCATACGGCAATACTCTTTCAGCAAACTTTAATCAAACGTGTAGTCCCTTTGAACAAAAGCACTACCTCGCAATTTTGAAATGTGTTTCACCTACACGTGTTTAGCTATAGGAAGCAAAAACTTCTTTACCTCTCTTTTTATCAGTTTGACTTCTTAATGCTAATTTCTTTCAGTATTTCCTTGTAAACAACAAAACACTTTTTTTTTCAAACTAAGTGACCTGGCATAATACGCTGCAAATGAAAGATACACGCGGACAAGAAACCGTGGGCACCTCCAACCAGCGTACTCACCCAAACTAGCTTATCCCCAGCGATGGTATTTCTAACAAATTTATGCCCAAAATGACTGATTTGTTGCCTTTGATGATTTTTGTTGTACGCCAAATATTGGATTACTTTCCCCGAATAGCAATTCAATTGTTTTAATGTTTATATGTAGTCGGGTGGTGCGATGGTGCTGCGTACACGTATAACTTCTAGTGCCGTAGCGTCCTACTGATTTGGAACATTGTAAAGCAAGGGCCTACTGTGCTTGCGGTAGGTTCGGGTTGTTTGGACATTTTTTCTCTCGTCTATCATTTCTCCTCTGAGAGACGGCCCGATATAGACTGAAATAATGTCTCAAAGGTCCGTTAAACCCAAAATCACTCAAACAATCAATCAATCATGTTTATGTATAGAGCCAAGTCAGTAAAGTTTCATGAAGTTTAACTTTACTGTATAAATATTATTTAATATTTAGTTTAGTTGCAAGGACTTTCCGGCAGGTTAAAAGTTTACACTCTCACAAATTACTAGGACGTTCACAATGACTGTTCGACTAGCGACCAAGTTGATATATAATAACTGCTTTATTTTGCTTTTGCATGTAAAAACAGGAAGTTTTATTAAATAATAAGCTTCTTTTATTGCTTTATTGAGTAAATATCAGCTTGGTAGTAGTTTAAAATGACAATGATTAGAAACTGAGCTGATCGAATTCCACAGTCTACACAGGAAAGTGTAACAAAAAGCAACTACACTAGTACATGTATTAAGACGACAAGAGTTGATAGCAAAATGACTGCTCTTTCCTGGGCTAGTGATCTCACAGTCAATCACATGTTCCGGAACAAATACAATCAGATCCCATGTCCAGCCCTCAAAACCAAAAGGGAGAGAAGTATAAACATACATTTGCAACAGTTTACAAAAGTCACACATGTTAATCCGAATAAATAGCTCCTTCCCAGACAGGTGTTCATTCAGCTACTCCAGTTAGAAATACAACTCACATAATAGGTTAACGAAACAATAGACATGAGCAATCAGAACAAGTAACAGTACCATCTATACTGAACAAAAAAAGAAACGTTACAAAGTTTATAAATAGATTTAAAGCTAAAGAACAATATTTCCGAAAATTGCTACGTTATTATCTCACATGGGAGACCTCATACAAACTTATGAACTAATCGGTTTTCGATTTGCACCAGTCGTTACAGAATTACTCCAATTTGACTGAAAACACCTCAGACAGTGTGAAACGCTTAATGCGCATGCGCAAGCGCTTAATTTTTTACACTTTCGGATTTGCCTAGTAACTGCCAAAAAGAAACCCTATTAACCTTATGACGCCTAACCAGCAGCTCAAGGAAATAAGATGTTAAAGATTTTGTGTCTTTGAAATTGCCTCCCTTGCAATTAAACGTATAGCAAATCATTTACTCCAATTAACCAGCACGTTCCAAGAAAGTTTTCAAGTTTAATCCATGGATCTTATTCCAGCTTCTCCAGACAATGGTTCACGATGAAAAAGTTTGATCAAATTGGTTAATTGTTCATGGAATACCACCTTGCACTGTCTATGGGATTTGCACTGCATAGCAGAAAGTCAGACTCAAGAGGCATGAAAAGCGGTATTCAAAGCCTTGTGTTTCACTAATCAAGCCTTTGCAAGCGGCGACTGGTCCATTTTTGTAATAACTGGTGCCTTATAAACATCTCACAAGCGACTGGCTTTCATAGGCTGACAACTTGAGTGAAATACGGGTCTTCAAAAAGCACCTTAAATTAGCACTTTCAAATTCTGACCCCTCACTGACTCAAATTGAGCTGGGGACATTAATTTTGCAGTTTTCGTTGTGATATTCATTTTTCCAAACTCCGAATACTTTTTGTCAGTTAATCACAAAACAAAATTGGCAAAAATCCTAATTCGGTTCAAGCAAATCGTGCATTGAAAATACATGTAACGTTTCTTTTTTTGTTCAGTATATATGCTTACCTATTTTCTATTTTAAATTACAAAACAAAGCAGAAAGCGGAGTGGTCAACTTTCCAATTTTGACCATAGACTGACAAGTGCCTGCTGTACTTGCAGTAGGTACGGGACGTCTCTTTTGTCCCCTTTCTGTCTTTGTCCTTTGGACGTAGGTACCGTGTACATATAAAGAAGAGATAATCATTAACAGTGCAATTCACAATATCTTACCTAAGCGCTTACGCCTTTCGGCTTCTTCAGAGGTTTCAAACAATAAAAAATAGAAACAATAAGCAAAACTATTAACATTTTGAGAAAAATATCTGAACATAAAAAAGAAAAAAAAAGATAAGCTCCTAAAAATGAACAAAATATTCCCCTTATCGGGGACCATGCAGTTCAAATTATGAAAGGTGAAGAACTAAATAAGCAACATGCTTTCGTTCTTATCCTTTAACTTATATGCTGTATTTCCTATGTATGTTGTGAAAAGTTGAAATAAATATGTTTAAATCAAATTATGACAACAAATCGATGTATTGTAATTGTCTTGCACATACACATTGTTTTGGGTTTAACGGTCCTTTCAGACTTTATTTCAGTCTGTACCGGGCCGTCTTCCAGACAGAGTAAGAAAGAAAAGAGATGATAGACGAGAAAAAAATCCAAACAACCCCCGCCCGCACCTACTGTAGGCATCAGTAGGCCATTGCCCTACTTTTATCCAAAGAAGTAGGACGGCCCGGAACTGGCAGTTATAACCAGTACCATCGCCCGACCACCATCCCTTACAATCAAAGTACAAAACACGGATATGTATAAGAGTCAAGTTTCGCTGTGTTGCAGCTTGTGAAACCGTGAAACTGCATTTCTACTGAAGTAATGTTTGGTGGGTTATTGGTTGTATTGAATTCGATGGTCCCCAGAGATGGCACATTCGTCCCTACCAGGGAGAAGGGAAATAAAGTTTAACATTGTATGGGAACAGAAACAAAAAAAGTAATACCGCACCTACTGCAAGCGCAGCAGTCTCTCCACTATCTTATCGGTTGGGCAATGTTCACGGCACCTACGTCAAAAGAACAAAGACAAGAAGGAGACTTAAGAGACGTCCCGTACCTACTGCAAGCACGACAGGCACTTGTCACTTGAACTGCATGGTCCCCGATAAGGGGGTTATTTTGTGCATTTTTTTTTATGTTCAGATATTTCTCTCGAAATTTTGAGAATAGCACTGTTAATGATTATCTCTTGATTTATAACCAATTTTAAATCATTTTAGCACCCGAGTGGACCCGGTGCTACCGAAATATATTGTGTTTGTAAGATGCATTTCCCTGAATCTTACCATAAACGTATGTAAAAAATTTAAAAAACTTACACACTTGTTATTAAAGGATTGCGCCTTCAAAAAGCGGGCAAATTTATTATTGAAGGATTGTGCCTGTAAAACACATTCCTTCAAGGTAACAGGTTTATCGGCAAACAATGACAGAACGTTTTCCAAATATGGAGCATGGCCAACAAAGTGAGAAAAACTATGAATGATAGTTATCTTCTTTTAATTGATTACTTCATCTCCCACTTTACGTGTTACAAAAATGAACAGAATGATTACAATAGCGAAATAGTTAAGACATTTGAGCCGCGAAAACCAACAAAGTGGTCGCGCGCCCAGCGCAGACTCAGATCAGCCTGGGCATCCGCCCAGTCTGATCAGAGCCTTCGCTGTCCGCATGGCTTAGACCCTTAGCTACCCTTTAAGCGCAGAGCGAGGAGTCTGATCAGACTGGGTGGATGCCCAGGCTGATCTGAGTCTTCGCTGGGCGCACAACCACATTGTTGAATTTCTCGTGTCGCGGCTCGTTTAGTATAGATTCTACATTTACAAAAAATTGGGTTGTTTGAAGTGAATTGGTACACATTCAAATGAAGAAACTCTTCATTTTGTGTTCATTTTGCTTCATTTGTCAAAAAGAGTCAACTCTTAAACTAAATTCTTGGAAATTCTTTTCTTTTCCTCTTTAGTAAGGTTTTATCTACCAGGGGAGCCAGCCTGAGGCCATGCAAGTTGTTTTCCATTGTAAAACTGGCGGAGAAACATGAATATGTACTCATGAACTTTAATAATGAATAAATAAAAATATAAATCTATATTATACCGCTAGGAATTGCTGCCAACATTAAATGTTGGCAGCAATTCCTAACGGTATAATATAGAAACCAAATGCAGTCCTATAGATTTCACGGCGAAGGACATTTGAGCTGAAAATTCAGAACCCCACTTTGGACATTTGAGCGAATTTAAGGTAGACATATTAGCGAAGCCGATTTAACCCTTTTTAGCGGATTTTCAGGTAAGTTGTAAAGGCGAACAGTATATACATGCAAACTTTTCCCGTATAAGATGATTAATTAGTATGATTTTCAATTGAATATTATAATAAGTTTTGTAGAAATATGATGTATATAACTATTTTGGACACATACCGTGGCCAATAAAGTATAGTCTGTGATGGATTTAGGTCCAGACTAGATAGTTCCTTAAAACGCTGTGATCTGTCATGGCGTTGCACAAAGGCGAAATCCAATGCTCGCGAGAGAACAGATAATATATGTACAGAGGTCATTTCATCGAAAAAGAAAATGAGCATTCTCAAGGCGTCTGAAATGATAGAAAGAGTCTAGGTAATTCAGGTAATCCGCTCAAAAGGGTTATTTTCTTCGCTGAAATGTCCACTTTTTTGCCGCTCAAACGTCCAATTATTTCGCTCAAATGTCCTGTCAATCCGCTCAGATGTCCCGCGCCGGTCCTATAGAGACAGACAGTCGTTGGAACTTTTCATTCAGTTTTGATCCTCCCAGTATTGCAAAACCGCCAAACAGGCCTCAAGTTGACTACAGAAGCTAAACAAATTATCATGAAGATAAAAGAAAAGAAAAGCAAGTTTAGACTGTCAGAACAAGGTGCACAATATAGGTCACGATCACATGATTGTAACGAAAAAATAACTTGTGTTTGAAAAGAAAATGGTTTTGAACCAAATAAGAAAGCCGGCTTTATCTCGGGTCTTGAAAGCGCGATTTTCATGTCGTAAAACGCAGGTACCCCGCACTAACGTATTTTGTCTGTACCAAATGTTATCATTTTATGAAATGAAGCCAATATACAAGAACACTTCGGAAAACTGGCCTCATGGTCAGTTTTCGGAAGTGTTCTGGTAAATGGCTTGATTTCACATTAAACCAATGATGATTGCTTCAGACAAATGACATTAGTTCGGGGTAACTGCCGTTTGCATATATGACGTTGAAGACCTGAGCTATTACTTATTTAAGAAATAGATCAGCCCTAGCAGTGAATTGTTGAGTAATAATTCACTGTTTGGAGGTCAGTTGTAAAGTAGATCATGTCACGAGCGCGGAGCGCCAGTGATATATCTATTTACAACTGACCTCCAAACAGTGAATTATTGCTCAACAATTCAATGCTAGGGCTGAAATATTTCGATTCTAACCCTCAAAAACGCCCGAAAACCTATTCTTTTCATTCAAACTCTCCTAACCTTCATTCCAGTGCGTTCATGCTCCCGCCAATATTATTAACTGTATCTAAGACCAATATACGTTTTTAAAAAGGCGATTTTAGAAAGTAAAAGAGATGTTACACCGTCAGACGTCTCAAAACGTCAGAAAATTACGTCAGTCGTTGCAGTGACGTCAGCAATTAGACTCACGCGCTCCGAAACTGTGAATTGTTGCAGAATAAAACACGGTACATTTCCATTGCTTCTATAGGCGCACTGTGTTAGAATTTCTTATATCATATGACGTCGCTGTTATTCATACGATAACGCCGTATCATAAAAATCGTATGATCACACGTGTAATAACACTTTGGAGCGTGCACGTAACGTCATTGACAACGTCTGTGTCCACTATGCGTTTTGGTTCAGTTTGAAGGCATTAAAATCCCATTTTAAAGGATCGCATAATAATCAGAATCTTACACTCGTAGTCATTTCATATGAAATGTATGAAACTCGCCGAAGGCTCGTTTAAAAAATTTCATATGAAATGATAACTCGCGTAATATCCTCTATACTCGCTTCAAGAATATTTCCTTTGAAACATTAGCTAATTAGTGTTATCACGTGGTCGTGACGTATGTTGTCCACCTTGAGAAAAAAATTCTTTAATAAGGAAAGTAATAACATGTTTGGTTACTGCGCCCTTTAACATGTTAACATTTAAAATCAGTGAGGGCCCAGTTGTTCAAAGCATTATTAGCTGAAGTATTCTCGAAGTGCGCTACATATTCGTGATCTGCCTTCCAACAACATGTGTTAAGCAGCAATATCTCACGGGTAAGGAAAAATTATTTGAGCCGCGACACAAGAAAACCAACGAATTGGCTGTGCGTCCAGCACAGACTCAAATGCCCGGGCTGATCTGAGTCTGGACTGGGCGCACAACCACTTTGTTGGTTTTCTCGTGTCGTGGCTCATTTCTGAATTGAGAAGGGAGGTAGAAAAATAGCAGAGTTGTTCCCCTGCCTGTGTACCTATAAAACCCTTACGCAGGTCGTCGGGAACATTTGCGAGACCGAAGTATTGGGTAAGGCCACGTGGACGTAAAGGCTCGTCTGGACCTTCGCTTGAAACATTATTGCTGCCTATTGGATCATTGGTTACATGTATGTTATGACTGTTTTACACAGTATATAGAACATCATGGCAGAGATGAAAGTGTTTCATAATAAATAATTATAATTGTAAAATACAGTAATTTTATTCGTTTGTCTGGTTATTACGATAATCAGGAGAAATATGAATAATATGATAATTAGAAAAATAAGGAAATAATTTACAGCTGAAATATCAGGCATAAATTACAGAAACAAATTACATGTTCCCGCCCACTACTTCAACTTAAATTTAAGTTACATTCAGGTACTTTTATTTCAATTAATAATAAAACTGAAATAATTATGCCACAGACTGACGGTTGGAATTTCATCGTATGGCTAAAGCGTGTTAAAAGATGGCTCATTGCTTCTAGCATATTCGCATATGCCTTACTAAGGCATGTGCGCACATGCTAGAAGTAATGTGCGCACATGCCATCCCCAAGCTTGATCTCGCCTTAAGGATACTTGAACATCACACTAAAACAATCGAACTATATGTAACATATGTCCTGACCAGACTGATTTTAGCACGCGCATTGCGCTAAGCTCAATTTCGGTTCGCATATATTACACCTGGATGTATAAATAATTCATATTTATGTAAAATCAGTCAAGTTACGACCAAAACAAAGTTGTTATGGTCTTAAAATGATAACTAGAATTACATGTGGTGCGTTGTGAGAAAACCTATCCTAAGCTGTATGGACATACCTCACTGTTTGTTTATTTCTTTCCGTTTTTAGCCAGTTTTACAGACAGACAACTTTAATTGTAACTGCCTGTTTGCTTCCCTCGACTACAAAACCATTTAAAATAGATGCTGCTCCTCTTAGAGTTTAGAATTTCTTCTCAAAGAAGCAAAATTCTTTCCTTCAACGGACACCAGCCCACTCCATCCCAGTGAAATGCGAGAGAAATTCTGTGTGGCAAGATATTTTCCCCCATTTGCATTAAAGTGTGTTCAAAATTGAATGGCCTAACCGTTTTGCTGATTCTGTGCACTTTGTCCAGCACTCGAGGGAACAACTAGACCTTATTCAGTTAGACTTGGCATATGAGCGAACTGGACCAAGCAATTTTCTCATAACGAGACTCTGAAATCTACTGTTTAATATGGCAGTTTGCCTTACTTTAAACTTTCTTAGTGCGTTTGTGACGTCACTGCAGCAATACTGAGAAACGTCTCTTCATGCCACTTTCAAAAACCAAGACCCGACTGATAAGCCGTTACGGTCCACAGACTATGACTGATAAGCTTACGGTCCACAGACTATGAAATTATTAACATCACACTGAATGGTACATGTAGTTGTGCAAAAGTCTGCTTTTTAAAACCTTTGATTTGTTTATTGATTAATGTTGCACTTTAACGTTTGCGTTCTTATGTGCTTTCTTTCTTTGATTTAGAGAAACCAGGCTAAAACATAGCCGCGTTGCTTAAAAACAAACAAGTTCGTAATTGTGTATTAAACCGCCAGCTAAAATACCTTTCCGTGCACTTTTCAAAAGTTAACAGTAAGTTGATAAATAGATGACCCCGCTTTTCATCCGCCGTGACACTGAATTAATATTGTAAGAGTTTGTTTTCAACAAAGTCGTGAAGGTCTGTTGTCATCTTTCAAGTACGAAAAAGTGAGCACGCACCGGCCGCATACCTTTCGTAAATAATTTCTGAATGGAACTTGAATGTTGTAGTTCAGAAATTTTAACTCCCATTTTACTTTAGAAGAGGACTGCCAGAATAGAAAGCAAAGATACCTATCTTGGCTACATATAGTGACCTTTTGTCAATGTCCTCTAAAATAATGAGTTAATTTCATAACGAAAGTGGTCTACATTTTATAAATAATACAGTCAGCATAATCTGAGTGACCTCACGGCTTTGAATATAACGTGCACTGTTTTCAGCATCGGAACTGGATAACAAACAATGGCTATAAGGGTCCCACTAATTTGCCAAAATAAATGTACCAATCAGTTTGAAGTACAATTAGACAAAGGGGACGCATGTTAAATATAGATCTATATGACACATGTACGTTATGCAGTTTGGAATGAAACATAAAATGGATAAAGTTTCGAAAAACTGGATTCGAACTCTCAACCTTTCGGTTGCAAAGTGGCCACGGTACATGTATCACTTCACTAGACCACATTGTTTGATAAAAGTCCGTCCTATTACCTACTTAATTTTACCCGGGCTGAATACTTTTTTAATAAGTTAGTGTCTTACTTATAGCAAAATGATCGTTTAAGTCTGTTTACGTACCAAGTATCCTAGCTGGACAGTATCAGAAATTCTTAAACAAGAGGGCCTTAAGGCCTTGAATGGCCCTGAATCGCTCACCTATGTAAAACGGTCAAACTAGGTCATCATTTGAACAAACCTAATAGTTTGAAACTGCCAAAATATGAGAGACATTTGTTAATAATGACTTTGACCTCTATTGTTAGAAATGTTAATGTACTTACTTTTTTTAACTGTATATATTGACTTTTGCCATGAATCTTCCACAAGTTCCGTCATCAGAATGTCAAGGCCAACCAAAGGTCATCATTTGAACAATCTTGGGCCAAAATCTTCAAAACTTTCCATGAAATTTTATGTTCTAGCACTTTAGCATATTTGACCTTGCCGTAAAGAGGTCAAGGTCAACCAAAGGTCATCATTTGAACAATTTTGGTAGCACTTTTGTACTCGATGTTACATACAAAGTTTCAAGACCATTGGTCATTTGCTTTTTGAATTTTTTTTCTTTACCGTATATGGGCCAAATGGTTAATCGAGTTATTGTTCATTTAAAGCCAATTACATGTAAATAACCCTTTGAGCTCCTAGTATGATTTCGAATTAGGAAATGTACAAGTACGTTGAAGATAAAAAACGACTTTGACCATTATCAATATTTTTGTTTTGACAGCCTCGGAAGTATCTATGCTTGGCGCAAAAATGAAATGTTGCATTAGTTGATGACCGTGTAGTAGTGCTTGGCTATGTTTAGTGTAACTACCACACATGTTAAGCCGCGTGCATCCTATTCAATGGTTTCACATTTTTGAATCGATGTAAATCTTGCAAACCTGATGAACCGAACCCTTTAACTGGTGAGACTTTTTTCCCGACAGATCTGAACCAAATAACCCATCATTTCAATTACGATCATTTTCTAAAAAGTCAATTAAAATTGTTCGCCCCCTGTATGACAAGGCTTATTATTATTGTCATTTTCAAGGGAAAGACACTCAAATGACAACCATAATTTCTTAAAAAATTGGGGCACCTTAGCAAATAACTGTGATTGTTTTCCGAGGTGTATGAGTACAGCGCCATGTTATATTTTGTCGTCATTTCTGTAAAGGGGAATAATTTTTTAGACTTTCTATTTGCGTCCTTGGCTGACAGAGCCCTTCCGTATAGGGTCTGTTCTGAGACGAAAATTATTCGTGGGAAGCAATCTCATTTCTTTGTGAGGAAACCACAATAATAACAATAAGAAGAGGGGTAGGGTGGGGCTGGGTGGGGTTGGGAGACAAAAATTAAAATGGGAGAATTCCGCCAGAAAAGATTTGACTATCCGGCTATGTATGAAATTACCTGCAAAACAGCGCAGATCCTGATCAGACTGCTCCTCAAAGGAGCAGTCTGATCTGGGTCAACGCTGGTTGCTCTAACCATTCTGTCCTAATATTTAAAACCATTAGGTTGAGAGAAGGACATTTTATGTACTGCAAAAATCTTGTACTTGTTTACCTGACAGAGGTTATAAAGTGCAACTTTAGCAGTTTGACGTGACCGAGTGGTTTGCGCTGCCGATTTCGAACAGTACGGGGTCGCAAATTCGGGTCCTGCTGTAGGCGAGAGTGTGCCCGAATCTTACAGCCGCATCATTGCAGAGAGCCCTTCATAACCACTATTCCATCGTCCTGATATGACTGAAATACTGTTGAAAAGGACGTAAAACCACCAAGTCATCCATTTATCCATCCACAAGTTTGGTAACTCTGCGAACTGCGTAAAACCTAATCAGATCCCGCCGTCTGAAAATTGCGGTTATGCGAAGCCTCGGTCCCAGAGAACTCGCGACTGCGATGCAACCGCGTTGCGACTGATTTTATTTGTAACTGACTCGCGAATTCCGCGACCATTGCAACTTTTTTCCCCTTCCAATATGATCGCCGATAAGACGCCGTTTAATCTGCGATTGTTTTCACAAGTAGTCGGCGATCGATCGGCAACTTTTTTTTGCAACTGCTCGCCTAGGCAAGGGTGACAACCTACGTCATAGCGCTGACGTCAAAATCGTTCTATCAGCGACCATCTTGACCTAATTGAGGTAAATATTTTGCAAATTTTTAGTTTGGCAAAAACTGAAGCAACCAAATAAGTACTCAATGAGGTACTGATAAATGTTCTGGACCCAATATTACCAGAATTAGCTATAAAATACTTGCTAAATCTGAAAACACTTCACTACAGTGATTTGTATCGACTCTGCTTATCTGAAGTGATGTGTTTTGTAATTTCTCACCTTTTGAAGAGTAATGTCCTATATACATGTATCTGGACCATATGAGCCGCGACACGACAAAACCAACGATGTGGTTGTGTGCCCAGCGCAGACTCCGATCAGCCTGGGCATCCGCCCAGTCTGGTCAGAGCCTTCGCTGTCCGCATGAAAGTAGCTTAGACCCTTAGCTACCCTTTATGCGCTTAGTGAAGAGTCTGATCAGACTGAACGGATGCCCAGGCTGATCTGAGCGCAGACTCCGATCAGCCTGGGCATCCGCCCAGTCTGATCAGAGCCTTCGCTGTCCGCATGAAAGTAGCTTAGACCCTTAGCCACCCTTTAAGCGCTTAGTGAAGAGTCTGATCAGACTGAACGGATACCTAGGATGATCTGAGTCTGCGCTGGGCGCACAACCACATTGTTGGTTTTGTCGTGTCGCGGCTCACATGTACTTGTAGGCATCTCATCGCTGTATCATGTTGTTACAATCCTGTCTCTTATATGTAAAAAAAAAAAAAAAAAACACGGAAAGTTTGTCACAGTTTCTTCGATTGGCCGCCAATGGTTAGTTCCGGCACGCGCGCTATGCCGTAGGTTGTTACCACTGCAGGATCGGCGATAGGCTTGCAACTAGTTTAGAGTTATCAGCAAGCTGCAAGCGACCAATCGGTGACTCTTCGGCGACTGCTTGCAACTGAACAGGGCTGATCGGAGATTTGTTGCGACCGTTCTGTGATCAAAGTAGGCCTATATTTTTTATAAAATGTATTGACTGAGCTTGCGACCGCTGCGCGACGATCCCATGACTTAGAAAAATGACAGTCGCAAAGACATTTCAGAAGTTGCGGTGTGGTTTTGTTAAAGTGCCACAGTGTCTTCGAGCGGTGGCCGATAAAAATTAGACTGATTTTTATCGTAGACTCGCTGCAATGGTTACTTGGAAGTCGCAGATAATATTATTTTACTCGCCGATTGGTTTCTATTGTGCAGTGTTCGGTTTCATCAAAGTTGGCTCTGAAATTTGTGATCTTGCTGAGACTAATCGGCGACAGGTTGACAATTGATCGACGATTGATCGGCGACTGTTCACTGATAAGACGGCGACTAAGCGGCAGTTCGTAGGCGATTGATCGGCGACTGATAGGTGATTTATCGCTGACGGGCAGTCGCCGACAGGTTGCAATGAGGTTACATGTACAAGCATGTGCCGACCGATCGCCTAAGGTTCGCAGTGCCAACTTCAATGAAAAGCTGTCTTTGCGTCATGGCATTATTTTATCACCAGTATACATGAGCCCCGACGCGAGAAAACCAACAAAGTGGTTGTGCGCCCAGCGCAGACTCAGATCAGCCTGGCATCCGCCCAGTCTGATCAGAGTCTTCGCTGTCCGCATGAAGGTAGCATAGACCCTTAGCTAGCATTTAAGCGCTTAGCGAAGAGTCCCATCAGACTGAGTGGATGCCCAGGCTGATCTGAGTCTGCGCTGGGCGCACAACCACATTGTTGATTTTCTCGTCTCGCGGCTCACATGTACAAAGCTTCCACATCATGGTGTATAGAGAGAGTCATACACTGCAGCATTCTGATTGTCTCACTGCAAGTGCAGCTACTGTAATCTGTTGTGGTGTTATCCGCATAAATGAGTTCATTCTAGTCAACACATTAATGAGCCGCGACGTGACAAAACCAACAATGTGGTCGTGCGTCCAGCGCAGACGCAGATCAGCCTGGGCATCCGCCCAGTCTGATCAGAGTCTTCGCTGTCCGCATGAAGGTAGCTTAGTCCCTTAGCTACCCTTTAAGCGCTAAGCGAAGAGTCTGATCAGACTTGGTGGATGTCCAGGCTGATCTGAGTCAGCGCTAGGCGCACAACCACATTGTTGGTTTTGTCTCGTCGCGGCTCATTTATGAAAAATTCAAACGATGTTTGCGATGTATCGTGGATTTTATGGTTTATGTGTTTAATCGACACTGAAAGTAGGCCGTGGTGCCTGAATGTAGTTGTTGCTCCGTTTGGGGAGGTTTAAATTTGAAAACTTGCAAACTCTCAGTAAAAGCAAACAAGAATACCATTTTAAAGTACTTACGAGCACGCGTTCACGGCGCTATTTTCTGTAAAAGACTGCATTCGGCAATAAAGAAAACTGACCAAGATGCAGATCGTTGAACTGGAATTCCCTGTATTTCCTGTGGTGTGAAAACCAGTAATCATCCACCCTGTGCTTGCTTTATCTCTCTAAACTAGTTACAAACCTCTAGCCGATCCTAAGGCGTGCAGTTGTAGGAAGGTTGCCGATCGATCACCGACTACTTGCGAAAACTATCGCCGAGTCGATTGCATGGCGACGTTATCGGCTATCATACTTGAAGGGGGAAAGTAGTTGCAATAGCCGTGGAGGTCGCCAGTCAGTTGCGAATGAAATCAGTCGCAAAACGGTTGCATCACAGTCACAAGCTCTATAGAACCGAGGTTTAATGTCTTCAGTTTTTAGTTTTTTTGTTCCAGAAATGTGCATTTTATCTGGCTCGCTTTAGCACCTTCGGTCTTATTCGGTATTAAAGCTGTCAGTTGACTTCAGAATTAAATTTTATGACTTCTAATAATCTTGGTACATTTAGCTTTAGATCATGCGAACTTTGCAATGCGTGTTAGGCGAAATGCTCCAAATAATGCAGTGTTTGTAGTTACATGTATAAGTCCGTTCGCCGGTGTTGACGGTGTAAAGGACAACCCCAGGTGTTCAACCCATTGCACCCGCTACCCACTGACCCATGAACAATTTGTTCATCTTAATACAAAAACGCATTGATAGGTCGTATAATAATCTATTCACATGTCAAAATGTCAACTAATTATCGGGATAAGATTTTACGTGTCATCCACCTCAAAAAGAAATAAAATGGTTCATGCAAATAAAATACACTTAAGTGCAACGAACGCACTCATTTCAACGGCAACCAACTTTACTACCGTAATGACACAAGTGGCCAGGCGAGTGGTGCAGGTGGCCTGCACCACTCGCCCGGCCACTTTTGTCATTAAAATGGGCTGTCTGAGCAACGTCAGTTTCATTTTGCATCTCCAAACGCAATTTTCGTACCCCTCGCCGAAAAGGAAAATTAGTAAAATCCACATTTTTTTTTTTTTAAAAAATGTACGCTGGTTACAGTAATTTATTGGGGTGTCCTAGCATTTAGGCTAGATGAAGATCATATTTTTGGCGACGAACGATTTTATAGCAATACAATAAACCGTATCAAATAAATAGGAGCCAAAAGAGACCGTAAACTTCCGACAAACACAGTCATGACAGCTGACTTTATGATAACATTAATTACCCTCATTAAGGTTATTTTAATGACTATTTGTTGATATTTATCAGTGCAATCAAACAAAAATCTTTGAGATACACAATAAATGAATTCGGTTGAAAACAGTAAAATCTTAAAATATGCCTGCATACATTCAGTGCAAAGGCAAATTGTACACAGTGTGGAAGGCAAATAAGCCAAATAAGCAAAAGAATTAACATAGTATCCCGAAAATATAGCCAATACAGGTATAAACCTCGATGTGTATTCTCCATCATTTTTTTTATTTATTTTTTTTGTTACAAAGGAAATAACTTTTCCGACTTTCTGCAGCTGTCGTATGTAGCTCTACAAAAAGCGTTTGTTTGGGCAATGAGGAAAATGTAGACAAACATCCGCTTCCATAGCGCACGTAAATGCCACAATGTATATATACTGACACAAAAAAGAAATGTCCGTTTTGTAAGGTTCTGTATCTTTTAAACCAGTAAAGTTGTAGCCATACAAAATAAAACAAAATGTGTTCTGAGCATCTGGCACACATGAAATTGTACCCGTTTTAATTTTTCTCCATAGCCACAAGATTTAACGAACTTTATGTCAAAAACACCATTTTATTCCTCAGCAGCAATTTATTCATCAAAACCTGAAATGTTTTGCGTTAAACGAGGGTCAAAAACGTCGAAAAACGAAAACTCAACTTTTAAAAGCAAAAACTGTTTATTAAATGAACCAGAAAGCAGCCCTAAGTATTCGGATTATGAAATTATCTCCCTTTTAATTAAATTAATAACGATATGTGAACTTGCATATCTCCATAACCGTTCATCATTTTGGCACCGTTTTTGTTTTATTTGACTATACTTGTATAGGCTAATAATAAAATGCATCAGAAAATAAAAATTCAACCTGAAATCTGAAATCCCAGTTCACTAAAGCCCGGTTTTATTACCCCACCCCTTACAGAAAAATAATCAGGTTATATTGTAACCAACTTTTTGCGATGCTGAATGATGCTGATTTCAATGCTTTTGATTGCTAGAAATGAATTTTGAAGTAGTCCTATGCCACTGGTTTCCAAACTGATGGACCAACAAGGTTATGTCTGCGAGTATTTACGCACGGTCGTGATCGACGTTTTGTGACGTCACTTTAAGTGACAGATGTATGCCATTGGTTGCGACAGTTAGGAATGCATCTATCACTCATAAAATCCCAGCAGCATGTCTGGTCAGTGATGCTGGGATGTGCTGCTATGGTTAAAACACGAGATACTGATTTTGTGACTTTCGAAATTTGGGTACTGGCGGTTGCGGCATTGTCATTGGCGTCGATGTTCATGGAATGGATTTCCGTTCAGCGCACACGACTGCTGAATAAATGACGTTATTGAAACAATACATTTAAATGAAATGTCTGTGTTCATTTGAAATTCTCAGACACAGTTGAAAAGCGGACGTTTTTTCTTTGTGTCAGTATATATATGTACAGTATATTTTGTGTTTCGCTGTTGTTACTGTTTTCATAGGTATCGTATGAATTTTGTTAAAGTATAAAGCTTCCCTTTTATTTTCTTGAAAATAAGTGCATCTTGACTCACCATAGTTTCATAAAGTCGACAAAAAATCCTCAAACAATAAACAAAAAAAATATATAAATGTACGAAATGTGCATTCTGGGTCTGCTTTATCATAGTTTTATGCAAACAGGTATCTGGCAATAATGTTCACTTCCTGCGCTGCAAGTGTAATTTTCGCTAGCTAAGGGCATTAAGTCCACTATGGACTTAGTGCCCTTGGTTTGCGAAAATGTGCAAGCGTTGATAAAACTTTCGTGTATGTTTGATTTAAGAATTAGCTCAGCTCTAGCAGTGAATTGTTGAGTAATAATTCACTGTTTGGAGGTCAGTTGTAAAGTACATCATATCACGAGCGCGGAGCGCGAGTGATATATCTACTTACAACTGACCGACAAACACGATAATGCCCCATTTTTCTTTCGAGAAAACTTAACGTCCTGGGACGATCAAAAGGAAACATACGTTAAGATTGCCTGGTTTAATCACGTATTGTAACATATTTTCAAATACAAGAACTCGATGAACCCACTTTGAAGGGCAGTGCACTTTTATATTTTTGTACGGGCTTGTTTGTGTTTTCGGAACACGGGATATAAATTTTTAATATTTTATAAATTATTTTCCTGATGAAAGATAAACAGTTATAGATAAGAGATGACGTTTTAATTGCTGATGTAATGTCATATGTTATTGTCCTCGCCTCAACACTAACTGCATGCGGACAAAGCTAATTTACCTGGAATGTTTGATGAACCACGTCAGTTAGTAATTTGCTTATCATTCCATCAAGTATTACAGCAAAAATGTTTGCCATATTCGGTGATTGTTATGTATAGACTGCTTAAGAGGTTCAAGCGTTGGTTTATCAACCTCAGCCTCCGTCTTTTACAGTGTAAGCAATTTTTATGCAACATTTCAGTTCATGAGGTACTGCCAGTCGACAGCGAAGACTGTGATCAGACTGGGCGGATGCCCAGGCTGATCCGAGTCCTCGCGGGGCGTACATGCCACTTTGCTGGTGTTGTCATGCCGAGGCTCATTTGACATTAGAGTGCTTACGTGTGTGTTCGAGCGATGAAGTACTGTGCAAACAGCTGTCGACCGAGAATTCGGTCGAAGAAATACAAATAATCGTAAATGATACTAATGTTTAATGGCTGTCAACCGAGCTGATTTTTTTGTCTTTTGTATCGGTCGACAGCCATTTCCTGCATGTCTGGCGACTGATTTTCTCGGTCGAAAGCACAGGTAGGGAATCTGATACTACTATGATCAGACCGTGACTGTCTCGACAGCGCAGAGGTTTATAACTCGGATAGTCGGTAAATAGCTATTCATAGCTAGTATTACTTGTTACTGTCTCCGACGTTAAATAAATTTTGACTTTGACTTTGACTTTGGATACAGGTTGAGTCTGTATTTGTAAATCTCGATAACTGCAGTAGCAGGCCCAATATCAGGGGTGTCGTGTTTGATTTCGGTCGTATATTATGTATATTCAAGAAATTCTTTTATCTATAATGCCAGTAGTGAGCGGCTCAGGTACCGCGTGTGGCTTCTAATTTTGGTCTGTTTCCAAAGATCCTTTCTACGGGACGTTCTACCTACCTACCTACACCTACCTACCTATCGGCTCTCTGCACTCCAAGTCTCGATATTACCAGCGTTTTTTTTTTTTCGATACTGGTTTGTTAAAATATCGCCGTCATTCATGATTTTTTATGTTAGCTTAACTAAGTTTTATATATTTTCTCATTTCTGGACAAATATGCGGTTGTTAACACCAAATTCTTCCAACTTTCGACAGTGACAAGCCTTGTTTTGTCAACCATCGACAATGAGCAGATGAGCGCAATTCGAAAACAGGCGTGCACATGTCATATTCTATTGGAGTTTTAATATTGGCAGCGACGTGTGATTTGTGATCATTAGTCGTGTGCACGACCACTGCGGTTGGCGTTTATGACAACGGGAGAATGTTACGAACAGCCAATGTATGTTTATTAATATACTGACATAAACAAGAAACGTCCGCTTTACAACTGTGTCTGTAAATTCCAAATGCACACAGACATTTTATTCAAATGTTTTATTTCAATAACGTGGATTATTGAGCAACAGTGTGCACTGAACGGAAATCCATTAAATGAACATCGGCGCCAATGGCAATGCCGAGAGCACCAGTACCCAATTTTCGAAAGTCACAAAATCAGTATCTCTTGTTTTCTTCATGTTGTAACCATCGCAGCACATACCAGCCTCACTGAGCAGACACGCTGTTGAGATTTTATGAGTGCTAGATGCATTCCTAATTGGCACGACCACTTGCATACATCTGTCTCGTACATTGACGTCACTAAACGTCGATCACGACCGTGCGAAGATACAGCAGACATTACCTTGACGGTCCATTAGTTTTGAAAGTCAATGGCATAGTAGTACTTAAAAATTCATTTCTAGCCATCAATAACATTGAAATCAGCATCATTCAGCATCGCAATAAGTTGTTTACAAAATTACCTGATTTCTTTTCCGTAAGGGCAGGGGTAATAAAATCGGGTTTGAGTGAACCGAGATTCAGATTTCAGCCTGAATTTTTATTTTCTGATGCATGTTTTCATTATCGTACACACACATAGACAAATAAAACAAAAGCGGTGTCAAAATGATGACTGGTTATGGAGATATGAAAGTTAATTTACGAGGGATGATCAAAAAGTTCCCGGAAAAATGCTGTATTCTCTTTACTTTTTTACTTTCTTTAATGAAATTTTACACTGGCCGACTTTAATGCATTTGCGATTCATATCATACCAAACAACTGACTTATGTCTAACAAGTTTCACGCATGCGCCACCAACGTTACGACCGGTAGCGTGACCCGGCCCAGCTAAATTCACGTTGCATTTTTATCGTTTTTAATAGTAATTTCTGAACGTTGTTAAGCTATGAATTGTGTATAGAAACGTATTTAATTCACTTGAACTCAGAAATATATATCTTATCTTAATGTTCATATCAAATTTTGTAAGCTGATTTGATATTTTCTATGAAATGATTTCTAAGTTTAACGTGCCCTTTAATAATTAAATGTGTGGGGGTGGGGTAATTCAAGGGCAGATAATTTGCTTTACGTTATAAAATGGAATTGTGAGGATCAAGTTTCATAAACGTTAGATAATGGCGATTCGTTTAATATGTGGTGTACGCTTTCAGTCGAACTATTCCAGCAATACGACAACACAACCTGATATCTGCAGCAGCATTAGCTGTCTAACAAAAGTCCTAAATCAACTAGCAGCAAGGCCACATCGGCAAACTTTGTCAAATTCAGCCATAGTCTATGATGTATGTTTTTGTACAAGTAGTTCCATGTACATGTATACTCACTCTCTTTTAAATGCTGCCTACAGTAATAAATTAATATGACCTTAATTATAACAAAGATGGCCGATACATTATCGCTGCTGGGTGAGTTGGACATTTGTTGGAAGCTTATCACGCTGCCGATATCAGGTTGTATTGTCGTATTGCTGGAATGGTTGGACTGAAAGGCATAAATTATATATCTAACGAATAGCTATTATTTCTAGCTCATGAAACTTTATCATAATACTTCCGTTTTGTAAGGTAAAGTAAGTTATCTGCTCTTGAAGTATTCCACCCCCACATATTTACTGAATAAAGGCCACGTTAGACTTAGCCATCATTTTGTAGAAGGGTAGAAGGAATCAAAGCAACTAATAAAGTTTGTAATGAACATCAAGGTAAGATACTTATTTTCAGGTTTATGTAAAGTAATTCATGGTTATATAATAATTTGTGACTAGGCAACGTTCAAATTTTGCTATAAGAACCGATAAAAATGCAACGTAACGTTAGCTGGGCCGGGTCACGTAACCGTCCGTTACGTTGGTGGCGCGTGCATTAAACTGGTCGAACATAAGTTAATAGTTTTGTATTATATGAATCACAATTACTTTAAGGTTGCCTAGGATGTAATCTTATTGCAGAAAGTAAAGTAGTAAAGAGAATACATGTACAACACTTTTCCGGGAACTTTTTTTATCATCCCTCGTAATTAAAATGGAGATAATTTCATTAATCGGAGACTTTGGGCTGCTTTCTCGTTCATTTAATAAACGGCTTTTGTTTTTAAAAGTTGATTTTTCGTTTTTCGACCTTTCGGGCTCTTACTTAACGCAGAACGTTTCAGGTTTAGATGAATAAAATGCTGCTGACGAAGAAAAATGGTGTTTTGACATCAGGTTCAATAAATCTTGTGGCTATGGAGAAAAATTAAAACGGTTGCAACTTTATATGTGCCTAACGCAAGGAACATATTTTGTTTTATTTTTATGGTTACAACTTTACTAGTTCAAAAGATACAGAACCATATAAAACGGACGTTTCTTTTTTGTGTCAGTATATTTCCACCGACACATTAGTTCAGCTCGGTAGCGCGATCGGTTATATGGTTGGCGAACGGTGGCATGAGGGGTTCAAACTGATTTTCCTTTTTTTTGTCGCTTTTTCTTTCCTATCTTTTATTAATTCATGTTTATTTAATTCGCTTTGTTGCCCTTTTTTCCTTTTGATTTTCCGTGGCGTTTATAATGTGAACTATCATTAACGCGGCATTGCGGGGGAGCTCAGAAGGTCACTGCCCCGGGAATTCCCCTTCCCAAGGCTGTCCCCCGAAGGAAGGAAGGTGCACCAATTTCTCTCCTTAAGCCATCCAGGAAAATGTCCGTACTTCTGCCTGCTTTTGCGCAGGCTCTTTTTTAGAAAAGGAATGTACAGACAAAATAAGTTAATGATGGATTGCGCAAGTATACATACGGTCGTCACTACAGGTTTCCTCTCTTTTTAAGCCATCTTAAAAAGTTCCGTGCTCTACCACGCTTGCGCTGGCCCTTTTCTAGCTGGGTTAAACAGTTTAAAAAACGCACCAAATAGCCTTTTACGTACCCGATAACTGTCTTATTTCGACCCTACTATGTATTTACCCTGTATCTTCATTTATTTACAGTAGAAGAAAAATACTGTGATATATTTTGTTAACCTTATATATTAAAGTAGTAAGTGTTATAAAAGAAGACAGGACGTATGTACTATCTTTCTTTTGCATTCTAGATCACGTACAATTTCTGTTTGACCGAGATACCGTAATTATTTTACGACCAATGGAAACGCTTTCAGGGGAAGCAACTAAGCTATTTTCATTGCCTGTCTTCTCTATAGGGAGCACATTCTTTCCTTTAAGAGTTGACCCCATATATAATGTGCTGTGTTTCCAGGGAAGCAAACAGGACGTGACTTATTTTGTTCCTATCGTAAAAAATGCGGAAAACATCGAGATATAATCATCTACTTTGAGTATTTGACTGGAAGATCCTTTGCAGTCTAATCAGTTTTTACAGTTTGCCGTTCCGCTACATATAGCCATTTAGATAGTTAAAGCATTTTCACAAGTAAGCCCAAGTCAGAATTTGACTTAGGCAGGCTTCATGCATGGCTACTAGTGAGCTAAAAAAACTAATCCGGTTTCACCAGCGTTGCCTCAACGTGCCTTTGGTGCCTGGTAACGTTAAAAACCGATGGATGGACAAGTAAAAATATCAATTAACAATGAGAAGGAGCCATGATACGTCACGGAAGAGGGTGTTCACGCCAAAGCGTCAAGTCTCCTTCTGATTTTAAAATTAACACTTAACATACACTTTGTCAGTGTCTGAAATCAGGATGAAAACTTTTTGTGTAAATTTGAGGAAGACTGGGCCTAGTACATGGATACACCAGGCTTAGGTGAAAATCCGTTTCCCCGAAGATGTCGCTGCTTAGCAACTGTCACTGGGCCTAGTACATGTATACACCAGGCTTAGGTGAAAATCCGTTTCCCTGAAGATGTCGCTCCTTAGCAACTGTGACTTACAATCGTATAAGAGGAAATCATTTATAAAACCAAAATAGGAAAAGCCTGGCCGTATTCATAAAGCCACTTAAGTCGTTGCTATGCAGTTGCTAAGGCTAAATATATATAAAGGAGATTCCCTATAACTATGAAATTTGGTCTGGAGGAACAGTCTTACAAAGACTGTTCCTCCAGACCAAATTTCATAGTTGTAGGGAATCTCCTTCAAAGAAATTTAGCCTTAGCAATAGCTTAGCAACCACTTAAGTCGTTTTATGAATACGGCCCCTGGTGTCAGATTAATGCTTTCAATGATTTAGATCATTCATGTAGTCCATCAAGAGGTAAAGAAAGTCTAAAAGGATTCGCCTTTGACAGCCATGAGCATATTGAAGAGTGAAACAGCAGCTTTGATTAAAAGTCGAACAAAAAAGTATCATGAGAGCTTTTAAAGCGGCCGACTTTTGTATGGAAGCAAAAGCATTATACACAGTTTATAAACTTTAATTCTACGATACATTATACAGGTGTACATCGGACCATTTTTGTTCAAAATTCGTTCAGCAAGTCTTAAATAACTGTTGAACAATTTGTGTTTCAGATGTCTTGACCTTGACAGTGTATATAATATTAAGAATTTACGTTCCAATACTAGACTTGCGCTTTTCCCGCTAGAGCTGTAATGATCAGCCCAAATAAAACCACAAGTTCAGGGGATGTCAGGGCACACTGATCTGAGCTTTTTTTTCTCGGGGAAGGATAACAGGTCAGCTGATCTGAGCCTTGGAAGTTAGAATACTCCACAAAGAAATAGAGACCAACAAAATACCACACTGCGTGACACTGTCACACGGCGGACCAGATTAAATTGCAAGATAACATCTCCAAACCACAGATAGATAACGCGCTTGATTGCCTGGGTTGGCTCTTTAGTGCGCCCGATTAACACTGGTAGTTACTTATTACGAACGAGCGAGCTGATTTGAATCAGCTAACTGTTTCATTAAAATAGTTTTATGTTTGTTACATGTAACTAACCTATATGCATATTGAAGCACCCATTTAAATGAGGACCTCGACTAGGGAGGTGATGCATCTGCGCAATCTAAACCGTGTCGTCGCTGTTAATTCTAGACGGTTCAGATACCCACTAGCAGTTCTAAGCAAATGCGCAGCCTGGTATTGTATGGCTTTTTCTATGCTCATTGGCAATTGTAAAGTATGAACAGTTTTGCAATTATTATAGCGCTTGAGTGATATATTGTTGATCTAATCAGTTTAATGATAGACAACGTTTTTAAGGTGTAAATACCACGCGGGAGCAATAGTTAGCGTAATCTGACAATTCATTTGTTTTTAAGGTAACATAGAGGCGTAAATGTCATCTTGAGAAAGATACAAGATTTCTTATTTCTAACCGCATTTTTTGTTTTATCAATATCCTGCACTTCAAACAAACATTAGACATTAGTTTGCCAATAGACTGGTCTAGTTCCTTCCCACAGACAGAGGGCTACACATTGAGCTTGTAGCCCTTTAGTGGCGAAGAGTGTCTAAGAAAGGACGTAGTCTATCGAGAACTGGAAGAGACACCAGCAAAGTAAATGAGAATGCAAATGACCAGCAACCAACACAATCGATCGCCACTTTCTACCATTAACAACACGAAATTAAATAACTTGAGAATGATTTGCTGTTTGAGAAAGTCTGAAGTTTCTGTTTAAAGGATATTAGTTTGTATTGTCACTGAAAAATTTGCAAAGCATGGCATATAATTTTTGCCATGCTCCGGGACCAATGACGTCATAAAATGTTACCAGAGCAAATAAGACTTCATTGATGTCTAAGTGACGTCATCTAGACGTCATTATGCCAAGGTGGTAAGCACAACAGTTTGTAATTCCATAGTTGCTATGGTAACATATCTATGACGTCATCTCACTTATAATTCGAGAGGAGCATGGCATACATTGTGCCATGCTCCTCTCGGATTATAAGGGAGATGCTATCTGAAAATTAAGAGATAGAAAATGAGATTTGATTTTCTCAATCCTTTAATTCATTCTCAAATAATTCAATTTTCTGGTTAATACATAATTGGAAAGGAAAGAACACGAAGCAAAATCAAGACAAGTGAAAAACCAAGAGGCCGGGGCCGTATTTATAAAACCACTTAAGTCGTTGCTATGCTGTTGCTAAGGCTGAATTTTTATGAAGGAGATTCCCCACAACTATGAAATTTGCTCTGGAGGAAAAGTCTTTTTCAATGAAAAACTCATGGCCGACACAGAAATTTTATTCCGAACAGCTTAATTTAACACGAGTTTGTGTCGTGCAAAACCTAGCTATCATCCTATCATCAAAACTAACAAAATGTAGATTGATAACGCCTTCCGTTTATTTCAAAGATTTTTATAAAACAAGTAAGAAAAGGCGCAAAATGGTTTTAGAATCATGCCAAAGGCGATGTGAATACTGTTCACATTACTATCCACCAATACACGACATTTTACAGGGCAATAAAGTAAAAGACTGAAGAGCAAATTACATTAAACTTACCTCTTCACAGTTTCGAAGCTGAATAACTATAAATGACGCAGCAGTTTCCGGATAAAATCTCACAACATAATGATTTCCGACTACTGGTTATAAGCGAATGTCTGCACTCTCGATTCGACGCTATGTAAACCGGAAGAGCTGGTACAGTGAGTTCGGATACTGTAGAGATGAAGAGATGAAACAATATAAGCACTCAACAGCAAGAACAACACTGAAACATCGGAGTTTAAACTAACTGAATCTACAGTGTAACAAGTTTTTTTTTTATATCGAATTATGATAACTTAGCTATAGTATGTAGCATCATCCATTAATGATTACTATACCTGTAAACAGAGTTCGGCTGACCAAGGTGACCATAACCATTCTAGACCGAGCACTCCATGCGACACATGCATCCAGTCATGCGGTAATTATACCCATGTACTTATTGAGACTTTTGAAAAATCGGATGTCTCACAATCATGACCCGCTTCTTAAATGGAACTTAATTTCGGGGACAGTCATCACTTTTTCCCGAGACACTAAGAATTTTAAACTGAAATTAATTTGTATAAAATGTCGTATGAAACTTTGGATGTTTTAAGTGTTGCGTTTTTGATCCGAGTGAGTACATGTATATGAACGCGCCATACAGGGTAAGCAAACGAATAAAATTTTGAGCCGCAACACGACAAAACCAGCAAAGTGGTTGTGTGCCCGGCGCAGACTCAGATCAGCCTGGGAATTCGCCCAGTCTGATCATGTCTTCGCTGTCCGCATGGAGGTAGCTGAGACCCTTAGCTACCCGTTCAGTGCTTAGCGAAGCGTCTGGTCAGACTGGGCAGATGCCCAGGCTGATCTGAGTCTGCGCTGGGCGCACAATCACTTTGTTGGTTTTCTCGTGTCGCGGCTCAATATTATATAAAATACCGAACACTTACATTTTCTTGCACTATGGCATTAGCAGATGACTCCTGGACATACTTGACTTACTTTCTGTGTGAGGACATCCTATCGTGCTGTCATGTGAATGGAAAAAAACTGAATGGCTGTCAGAAAAAAAAGAATGTTGCTTCAAACATGGTTGTAAACTGGTGGCCTGGGCTGAGGGCAGAAGTTTAGTCTCCTTTGTTTATACATGTACCACTAGGATTCAGAGTGTTCAGACGACAGATCCAGTAGCTCTTCGAGTTTTTCTGGCTTTGTCTTTCACTCGAAACTGGTTAAAAGGGCCTTTACACTATAACGAATTGGCCCAGCGTATGCCAGCGTACGAAGATATGTTGGCATTCGCTGACATACGTTGCCATACGCTGAAGTTTGTTAGCTCATCGCTTTAAGTTCGTTTTAAGATCGTTGAAGTACGTTCGCGTACGTTGTTATTCGCTCAGTACGTCGAAAATTTTTGTGCATGCACAAAATTTCTCGACGTATGCCAACGAACAACCCATACGCAGCGGGTTCGTTCGATAAACGCAGTTCGAACGGTTTGTTCGTCCGCAGTTAGACAACGGTTCGTTACCTCTACGGTAGCATTCGTCCATCCAAATTGTGGTCACTTCTTAACGAACTTCTCACGTATTAGCAACGTATGATTACGATGCGTCAACCTATCATTACCGTTGCTGCTGCGACTTCCAAACGTTTAAGTTCCGTGCTTGGCGTGCTTTAACTTACGAGTACCGTATAGATAGCGTTCGACTTGCGTTTTTAATGACTGATTCTATCAGTCATTCAATATTGTCACAAGCGTATTTTGGAAAGTGGCTTTCACAGCTGTGTTCTTCCGCTCAGAAATGAAGTGATCGTAAGGTCATTTAAAAAACGTCTGGAATTGAAAAAAAGTTTTGTACGAAGTTAAATGAGAACTTATATAACTTATTCTTGTGCAGGTATAATTATTTAAGTAGTTTTGTAAAATAAGAAGTATCCAACTAATGACATCAGTGGTCAAAATATATAACGAATACAAACTGAATATTAAAAATCAATCCGCCAATTACCGTATTAGCCCCCTCTTCAAGCGCCCCTCATACTTTATCAAGTAAATAAATCAGCTGCCGCTGAAAAAATCTGTCTTACAGTTGTAAACTTGCTTTCAACAGTATTCCGAGCACGTCTATTATTGTAGAGAATGTAATGTAGAAGAAATTCTGTAGGTTTATCCGCTTTTCTCGCAAGTGTTATACTGGACATCATACGGTAATTGTGTGTTTATCGGTGGCTATTTATAGAATTACCATATTGTAAACAATGGAGTGGACTTCCTCGTTGTCCAGCCGGGCCGGGTAGCGCAATCGGTAGGGCACCTGACTCGTAAGTCAGAGGTCCTGGGTTCGAATCCCGGACTGGCCACATACTTTCGTTTCTCCTTCCGCTGATTCAAGAAGGGCAGTTGTCAGTTACTGGCGAAAGTATGTGCACTTAGTACTGGTTAACCGCTTAGGAGGTCTAAGCCTGCCCAGGAATAGTGTGGTTAGGTTAACTGACCGTCCCGACATGACCTTAGTTGTTTACCGTGGACGTTAAGCATCAAATCAACCAACCAACCAACCTCGTTGTCCATAGGTAATGCGAAATACTGCAAACACTGAGTGCTTTAAAGTCAGTGAAAAGCAGTAACCGTTGTCAGAATTCAAATATTACTTGTGTACAAGAGATAGAATTTTTGCAGGTGCAGGAAGTGATTTGCGCTAAATGGCTTATTTACATTAATGGAGCTGGACCATTAACACCAGGACTGAAATTTGAAATTATTTTAAGCCGATGTAGCATGACTTTATTCTGATAGAATCTGTCATTTCAGGGCCATTGGCCCTTTGATTGTACATAGGCTTGTTGACCTACCTATTTGAGTACATAAAAACATACTTCAGTGCCACTTCGACAGTTCTGGTTAGTAGCTCGAACAGTAACGATATATATAGAGTGTGCAGCAGGACTACAGCGCCATTTTTTTCTGGCAGTGCTACAGCACGATAGCATCCAAACAGAAATTGCATTGCATACCTATATTGGAGGCAATTTAGGCATGGGATGAAGCAGGTAATTGAGACTTGGGATGAAGCATCAACATCTATGCTGGTGGTGGCTGGTGGTGAAGGAGACCTTGATCGAGATTTTGAGGTGTGTTTATTTCATCATGTGGTGGAGCTACGGGTGGAGGCGATGGGAATTCTGCCTTTTTCCCCCTGCCTCTGCCCCTTGAGAATTTCTTTCGCGTCCGTCTCATGGCCATCTTCTAGTACACATACCTGTATACCTGTAAGTTACGTGATGGTTCGAATACGCACACTAAACGCAGAGCGCACGCAGAGAGCACGTAAAACACGTTTGACGTTCGTTGAGAGATCGTTGACATTCGTTGATATTCGTTTTGCATTCGCTCTAGTTCGTTAACAGGCAGTTATTCATACGTTATGAACTCGTTTTGGTGTCGTTTCAAATTCGTTTTCAGTTCGTTATGTTTAGCTCCGATGAACACATTCGTCAGGTTTTTGTGCGTATTTGTGCGTATTTGAGCTTTGTCAATTTTTTGCAATTCGTTCACGGTACGTTCCCTCAATTCGTTATGGTGTAAATGGGCCTTAAGGCATAGCTTATGGATTCATGCTCTGGCAAGAGAAGTGCTCTACAATAAGAGATCTTTCAAATCTCTGATGCCTCCTGTCATTATGATGCCCGTTCAGTCCTATGATAAAACAACCCTTAATTTCCCCGACATACTGCTTCCCACATTTACTGCACGGTATCAGGTTGATTACATTTTATGTTCTACAATTTGTATCGTCCTTTTAGCTTGACTATTGCACCACTGGCCGATTGTACAGTGTGTACAATCGGACAGTGGTACAGACATAAATATGATCGGCAATTGAGATGACTGGAGGCATCAGATATTTGAAAGATCTCCTGTTGCAGAGTACTTTTGCTTGCCAGAGCATGACATCATAAGCCATGATTTGTTTGTTTCTTGACCATAATCCCGAATGGACACACAAAGCCTGAAAAACTCGAGGGAGCTACTGGATCCGTCGTCTTAACACTCTGAATCCCAGTGGTAAACAAAGCAGACTAAAGTGTCTGCCCATAGGTAAGGCGGCCAGTAAAAGACCAGGCCCCGAGGTTATAAAACTTTTTTCATGCTCAACTCAGCTGAGCATGAAATTTTACCTGCTAATAAATAGCGAATTATTGAAAAGTACAGTTGTTTTCTTGCTCAGTTTAGCAGAGTATGAAATTTTCTCTGCTTATGAATATGAAAATGCCAACATTAGTTGGCATTTTCATATTTATCAGCAGAGAAAGTTTCATGCTCAGCTGAGTTGAGCATGAAAAAGGTTTTATAACCTCGGGGCCTGATTTGAAGCAACATTCTTCTTGTCTGACAACCATTCAGATTTTCCATTCAGTTTACAGCACTCAACTTTGAATTGTAGCGGTGTGTTTATTTTAGTTTCTTAAGAGCTATATTTTTTATCGCAAACTTTTATACCCATGCGCACTTGAATTCAATTATAGCGTTGTGTTTATCATTTTGCTACATGCGTATAAGAACTGAATACAGCGGCACCACTCTCTGGTTCGCAAACTTTTGAGCCCATGCACCCAACAAGGGCATCCCAAACGCTTTTTATGTAAATTTGTAATTACAGCATATGTGTTTTGTGTTTTTCAAGCACGTTTTGTATGTTTTTGTGATATTTTTGTCCATTTGTTTATACGCTTTTCCTGTACAGTTGTTACTTCTTCTCTGACACCCATTCAGTTTTTTACATTTACGCTACTGCACGATACAATTTTCTCACTTGACTTCGAAATGTGGGGTCGGCGGTTCGGGCAATGGTGTTGGGTAACTTTCAGTGCCGCGGCCTCCTACTAATTTGAAAAATAGTAAAGCAAGAGCCTACTGTGTTTGCAGAAGCTGCGAGTAGGGACTGTTTGAACATGTTTTTTCTTGCTTTCGACTAGCATTGCCCTTCTGTTCTCTTGGAGACGGCTCGATATAGACTGGACTACTGTCTCTAAGGGTCGTTAAACCCTAAACAACCAACCAATCAGCCCTTGAATTATAGTGGTGTATTTGTCAAAGTTGCAATAAGGCCATATTCTCGTTCGCAAAACTTTATGTCCCATGCACTCTTGAATTTGATTTGAAGCGGGTTTTTTTGCATTTTGTTTCATAAGGACTGAATATACAATGTAGAGGCGCCATCCTCGCGTTAGATTATGTAGTTTTTGATTCGCAAACAGTTCAAATATTTGTCCATTGTGTGCTTTATGTGCTTTTTGTCGCACCTGCTTAAGCAAGGTGCGATATAGGCGTCCGGATTTCCGTCCGTTCGTCCGTCCGTCCGTCCGTTCACAATTTACGTCGACCCTAGCGTTTAAGTCCATTCAAAAGACTTATTCTCTGAAACCACTGCATCCATGGTTCTCAAATTTCACATGCAGCAAATTTAGACTGCAGGGCTTTAGAATTATAAATTTCAGCCGGGTCGAGAATCCTAGATGGCCGCTGTTACTAAAAATAGCAAAACCAACAAAATCAATTTTTGCCCAGAACCGCTTGGTATATTTGGCTGAAATTTTGTATGAAGCATAAGTGGAACCTCAGTATTCAGAATTATCAAAATGAAAAAAAAACTTGCAGCGGAATAAGGTCGCAGTGACCATACGTCGACCCTAGCATAATTTACGTCGACCCTAGCATTTAAGTCCATTCAAACGGCTTATTCTCCGAAATCACTGCACCATTGGTTCTCAAATTTCACATGCAGCATGACAGACTGCAGGGCTTAAGAATGGTAAAATTCAGCCGGGTCGAGAATCCAAGATGGCCGCCCTTCCTAAAAATAGCTAACCAATAAAATCAACATTTTCTCCAGAACCACTTGGTATATTTGGCTGAAATTTTGTGTGAAGCATTAATGGGACCTTGGTATTTAGAATTATCAAAATGAAAAAAATACGTAGCGGAATAGGGTCACAGTGACCTTACGTCGACCCTAGCATAATTAACATCTACCCTAGCATTTAGTTTTTCATGTAAAGGCATATAGCAGGTGCGACATAGCATTCCGCGGAATTCTTGTTTTGTTTATTTGTTTGTATGTTTTACCTGTATGTATGTGTGAGTGAGTTTTAACTCTGATGAAGGCGTAAAGCCAAAAGCGCTAAGTTACAATTAAGAAACTGGCACTCAGTCTGTTTAATGATTAAATCTCTCAATAAATATGCAGGACTGTAATCTCTCTCTCTCTCTCTCTCTCTCTCTCTCTCTCTCTCTCTCTCTCTCTCTCTCTCACACACACACACACACACACACACACACACGGAACGTTTTAGGAATCAGATTTTTCAACTTAGGCTGTTACATGTAGTATGCAAACTTAAGAAAAAGGCTTTGCCCTGACATATTTAGTGCCAATACAGAAATAAAAAGACCCTAAGCACATCTGCTTACAGTGGAAACTCAAACAACAGATTCTAAATCTTTACATTTAAGGCAATCGGATACACTTCCAGGGGAAGCGACTCTGCCATTTTCACGTTTGTCTCCTTCTTCATTGGTATCAGCTCTTAAAGGAAAGAAAATTGCTATAGAGTTTGCACCATAGCGGAAGAGTCTTTCTTTTAACAGTAGACCCTGTTTTAAGAGGACCTCTTTGTCCCGAGAAGCAACAAGAAGCCATAAAAAGTTGTTTCCCTTTAAACAAAATAGCGGAAAGTCACAGTGGTTTCTCCATTCACCCTCAGCCAATATCTCAAAACCTCCTGATCGTTTTTCAAGACCCATAAATGGTCACGGTATTTGAAAAGAATTGTCGCTGATCTCACTACCGATGCCGGTCTGAGGCTTGTTCTTGGCATATGCCATAAGGACCCTCTACGCGCGTGGCGGCTTAATGACACGAATTCGCAGATATACTTTGAGGAAATGCCACGTCTATCAAAGAGGGTCTGTTTCAGTGTATTAGTCAAAAAAGCTAGACATTGGGTCCTCACAACTGACAACATACCTTTCCCAGGGTTGTTCGCTTTTCCAATTCTCCCAAGGAACTGATAGTGGAGCATAGTATGAAACTGGGCCAGGTATGTTGTTGTCAGTAGTGAGGACCCATTGTATACATACTATTCCGTCTACCGTAAAAATTCTAAATATTGGGACAGATAGGAAGCAGCCTCAGATTACACTGCTAAACTGCTCGAGGAGCAATCTGATCAGGGCCCACAAAGTTTTCCATTCCATCAGCATTTTTGGGAAGTATCTACTGGGTCGTAAAACCGCATAGCTCGATTTTAAGGCAATTACGAATATTATTAAGGCGCCCCATTTTTCCCCTAGAATTTTCACGGTATTTGGAATACTTGTTGCCGGATTGATAAATGCAGCTTGAAACTCTGTTTCATGCTTGCAGACATCCAGCCTCAGTTCGTTTAAATTTTCAGAAATCACCGGACAATCATTATATAGTTGTGCTTATTATAGCCAATTTCCTGAGAGAGGAGGGGGGAGGGAAGAAGATAAAGGGGAAAACTACTCTCCGAAAGCCGCATCGTGCAGAGATACTGTGGCGTCTTTAATGAGCCTCTGACGTGAAGACCTTGACAAATGTCGGTCAAAAAGTGCCAGGAAGTCTGTGCCATTTTGCTGCCTTTAAAGTACGAGAGAGACTGCGTCTAGTGTCATTTACCTTGTACTTATAACATTTGAGCTTGTTGATAGAAAACCAGTCGGTTGGCAAATTCAAACTGCGCATGCTCAGCCAGACTGAGCACGTGCAGTCTGACGGAGCATGCGCAGTTTGCCCAGATTGTAAATTTCAAAAGGACAGCTCCGCAAATTTCTGATTAGACTGAAAATATGTACAGAATGTTCTGAGCATGCGCAGTTGTTCGTATATGGCTTGAAACAGGTTTGCTCACGATTGTGACAGAGACAATTACAACCCAATAAGCAAAACGCGGGGGAACAATTTTGTCGCCGTAATTCTAATTTGTGTTAATTTGGTGCAGAGGAAATTAGACTCTTCGTTTTAAAAGACACTTTTTAGCTGTGTCAAGAGAAAAAGGTTTGATAGCTTACGCGCATTTTGAAAACTCATATAAGCATTCCCATATGCGCAGTCTGATTGGCGCATTCCTTCTTTACTCTAGAGGTTTCTCGATGTTTAATTGTTGGACAATTGAGCAGGATGGTATACAGTTGTTGGTAGAACATACAATTAGCCACTTTCTCCACGGGAAGTGTATCATTCCTTATATTTTGTTCAGTTTCCTGCAGGCAAGAAAATTGAGCTTGCTGATCATTTAACCAGCGCGAATTCAAACGTGAAATGAGTACACAACATATATATTATTGGTCAGGGTTATTCCCAGAGAAGAAAGACTATACTCGTTATTGAACAAATCTCTAAATAAAACATTGCAAAAATGATAAATAGTCTTATAATTTGATTATCTAATTTGAACGGGCACTACAAGAAGAAGCAGCTACAGCTCGAAGGAGTAGGGATCTCCTTCCAGTTGCTTCCCTATTACCTACCATACTTTTAACGGCCCTTCAAACCATACAACTGATACTCTTTGGTACATTGTTTTCGCAGATCATGGCCCTTCACTTCCATGCCTTTCATACTGTATTCTGGTCTAAGCGCCGGCAATAGCATACATTTTGTAGAGCAAAGGTTATTTTTGATGCATCTAATCTTCAAAAAGGAAAACAATAAATAATCGAAAACAGCTCATTTAAGTGACAGGGTCACCTCTATCTACATGTATTCCAGCCCTCCATCCAAACTGAATTACTATGATCTCAATGTGCAGTTAAACCTAGTCAGGAACCAACCATTTGTAAATCTTGCAAGATTGTGACATGTATAACTATTTGAGCCGCGACAAGACAAAACAATTAAAACAAAACAACAACAACAACAACAACAACAAAAAAGTGGCATGTGCGCCTCGCGAAGACTCAGATCAGCTTGGGCATCCAGGTTGGACCAGGATTATGTTTTGACCCGGAGTTCGGCATAAAGACTCGGAGTTCAGACTACGGGCCGAGTCAAACCTAGGTTCGGCAGACTCGGATTTCGGACTTAAGATTTGGTCCAACAGGAGTTCGGCAGACACGGAGTTCGGAATAAGGACTGAGTCCAACCTAGGTTCGGCAGACTCGGAGTTCGGACTTAAGACTGGGACCAACAGGAGTTCGGCAGATTCGTAGTACGGACTAAGGATCCAGTCCAAACTAGGTTCGGCAGACTCGGAGTTCGGACTTAAGATTGGGTCCAACATGAGTTCGGCATTCACGGAGTTCGGACTAAGGACCGAGTCCAACCTAGGTTCGGCAGACTCGGAGTTCGGACTTAAGATTGGGTCCAACATGAGTTCGGCATTCACGGAGATCGGAATAAGGACCGAGTCCAACCTAGGTTCGGCAGACCCGGAGTTCAGACTAAAGACTGGGAACAATATTTATCATATACTTATACTAGTATTGCCCTTGGTACATCTAATTTTGCCCCACTGTATTTTCCACACTGTGAGGTATGATCCGGCCCTGCGCTCCAAAATGCTATATCGAGAGCCGAGATAGATATCCGTCTCGCCCTTGATAGAGGGCCGAGACGGATATCCGTCTCGTCCTTGATACAACCTGTCAGCCCTCTTGAATCTGCATTTGAAAATTGGCAAAATAAAGGTGTAAATTGCATCTCTCACTTCTTTATCACAACAAATGCGTATTGACAGCATTGTTACCCTAAAATCATATATGGAAAGCTTTAAAAACCCTCATTCTTGACCCTAAATGCAGTCGATAAAAGCTTGTGTAGTTGAATAACAAGCCCTGTCAGCAGGACAGGTATAGCTCGCCTGACAGTGCCTTGCCCATTACACAAAAAACTTCCTTGTAGAACTGTAACATTTTACTAATGCCGACGCCGTCGCCTGAGATTGTGCAATCACTCTTCCTGAACTTTCGTTCAGGCGAGCTAAAAAGAACCAAAACGCGCACATTTTCCCGGTTCTGTCCATACCTTGTAATTCTTCTCCATCCAGAAAAGATTTCTGTGGTGTTTTGTCACAGTCACTCGTGTCGAAACAGTTTTCTGTAAACATCTTCCATGAAAACAGTCTCGTTTCTCTAATTTCTATCAGTTTCTTGTGAATATAATCTTCCCCATTAGCCTAATGTAATGTAATGTATGTGATGAATGTTGTGAAATAAAGACGCTGGGAAATCAACGACGACTCGCGCTGTATTAGACTCCTATAACTGCAACTGCAACTCTCACATCACAAGTCCAGCGGAATACCGGAGAGTTTCCCCAGGTGCTAGAACTGAGCATTCATTTTTATACACGTAAGTATATGATAAAAAGATTATAACCACAGTTGTTTTGATCCCAGCCCTGATCTCAGCCCTCGGACCGTATCAACAGCCCTCGCCCTTCGGGCACGGGCCGATATGGTCAACTCGGGTTGCGATCAGGGCTGGGATCAAAACACCCGTGTAGTAATCTCTATAGGTTCGGCAGACTCGGAGTTCGGACTAAAGACCGAGTCAAACCTGGGTTTGGCAAACCTGGAGTTTGGACTTAAGGTTGGTTCCAACTTGAGTTCGGCACACCGGGAGTTTGGACTTAAGACTGGGTCTAACATGCGTTCGGCAGACTCAGAGTTCGGACTAAGGACCAAGTCTAACCTGGGATCGGCAAACCCGGAGTTCGGACTAAAGACTGGGAACAATATAGGTCAACTCCGGACTGCGACCCATCGTAAGTATGAAAAGTGCCCTATGCCGAAATCATTGTAAGTCCGCGCTCTGAACCTGGCGAACCCAACAAGGACCCATTGTTAGTCCGAACTCCGAACCTACCAAACCCATAAAGGGCTAATTTTTAGTCCGAAATCCGAACCTGCCGAACCCAACATGCACCCACAGTTAGTCCGAACTCCGAACCTGCCGAACCCAACATGCACCCACAGTTATTCCGAACTCCGAACCGACCGAAACAGCCCATTCTTAGTCCGAACTCCGAACATGCTGAACACATAATGGACCCACTTTTTTGTCTGAACTCCGAACCCATCATAGACCCACAGTTAGTCCGAACTCCGAACCTACCGAACCGACAAACAACTCATTCTTAGTCCGAACTCCAAACCTACCCAACTCATGAAAGACCCGTTTCTTTATTCCGAACTCCGAATCTTTACGCCGAATTCTGGGTCAAAACACAATCCTGGACCATCTTGTAGTTTTCAGGAAACCTCCAGTGGCTAGGATCCGTAGTCGAGTGGTTGGAGTGACTCGGTTATGGTGCAGAAAGTCGCGGGTGCGAATACCGGCTTGTGTCAACTCAGGACTGGAAAACTCTTTCTGTCAATCTAGAAGTAAATGAGTACCTTAGTTTAATCAGAGAGGGATAAAGCAGCGGAAGACGAGGAATAGGCTACGTCTTTCATATGCTGTGCCCAAGATACAGTAACTGCTCATTGCCACTACGGCCACTAGGCTATGGAAAACTTTACCCTTACATTTTACAATAGTTGAAATACAGACTAATTCTATATGCTACTCTTGATCACATAGCATATATCGATAAAAAATATTATTTTTTATCGATATATGCTATGTGATCAAGAGTAGCATATAGAATTTCTTTCTGTTTTCATTCCCATAGCGATATTCTCTGAAAACCTCTTTTCCCCCTTTTTTCAGAACAGTTATCTAGTCTATTTCTGTCAAAGAGTGCAATACAACATCAATATTCATGTCAGGCACACACTGAGATTTACATTCAGATGTCGCCTACTCAGTGTTTATGCACTATCACATGCTTATGGAAGTGATAAAACAACTTTTGATATCAGTATGATTCTATTTCTTGTTTTATTTAAGAAAAAATAAAAATAAAAACATGTTTAATTTCCAGCATTTATGAACCAGATCGACCCATATAGAATTGTCGATTATAAAAATTTAACGATCTGCAAGGTTGTCATTTTAAACCCAATATTTAGCTTTAGTAGGGAAATTTCTTTACCTTTTATTCGGTTTATAGTACACCCACATTTCATGGGAATAAACTGCAAAATCAATCATGACAAATCAATGGCGATGATGCATCCATACCACCGTAACGCCCTTGAATGCATCATATACTCTAGATACAGAAAGTGCACCAAGAAATCGCAAAATAACCATAACGGTAAACCAATGGCGCCGCCTTGGTTGAGGATTTAGAAATGTCCCACCACTGAGTGTAGGCGGATTATTACTTAACGGAAGATTATTCATAGTGTCTGTCTATTTAATTCATCTGCTGCTGAAAGATAATTCACCTGTAAATCTGCAGTATATCCGGTTCTGTTAATCCTATCAACAAATGAGTAAAGCAACGGGATATGATGAGTTCTTTTATCATATCCATATAATTATTCCTTAGATGAACCTATTTCGGAGAAACAGTGTTCTTACTTCCAGGAACAACAGTCGGTCACGCGACGTCGTTGGTATGCAACGTCACATTTAAACACAAGACGTCATTGGCGCAAAATGTGCTCAAAATAATTTTTAAGAAGTAAATGTAATTACATGAGACAAATTTCATTTTTCCGAAGCTCATGGGAGTATGAACACAAAGGGTCCCGCGCAAAGTTAACGGGAAAGCCCTTCGGGAGTCACTTACTTTGCACGTGATCCATTGTATTCATACTTCCATGAACATAGGAAAAATGAAATTCATTTCTTAAATGTATCATTTCTTGGTTTCTCTAGTGATACTTTAGAAATACATTCTTGCCCAGCACTGGGAAATCCTGGTTTGTTAATGAATCTTCATTTCCGAATCTGCATTTCGCCTACTGTTGTACTGGATCGCCGGTAGGATTGATGAATGTATGGATAACTTGCGATTTTATGTCCTTATCAACAATATTACCGTCACATCAGGACGTTGGGAGGATGAAAATGAAAGACTGTGTTTAATGGAACCCAGTTTGAAAAGATTAGCACCTCCAGCGGGGATCAAACCCGGGCCCGCTAGATCAGCAGGCCAGCGCTAAATATACTGAGCTACTGAGGCTCCTCAACGGTAGGACAATCGTGACAGGAACACAGGAGCCTCATACAAGAGTGCGCTAAACCGTAACAGATCGTTGTGAATCGTAGCATTCGGTGATGCTGGCGGATCAGCTTCAAAATCGCACAGGCATCATGGAGGATCGTAGCGCAGTGGAACCATTCGTGGGACAGATGCAATCGTGGCCTTGTTCGCCTGACTCAGTTTTCCCAATTTACATGCCTCCAATCAGTCAGGGACAGTCGTGGCCGAAATAAGGGTTCGAGGCAATAAAACTTGAGAATACTCTCAGACTCAAAATAAAGCACACTGGTTGGCTGCTTCCGAGCACGAGCATGTGCTCGGAAGCAATCAATCAGTGTGTTTTCTTTTGAGTTTGAGAAAGTACGGAAGTTTAAAAACCTCTGGACCAGGGCTATAATTACTATATTGCAAATATTGATTTCTTGCGCACACCTTAATTTCAAATCCGTTTATATTCCTTCAAATATTAATCGTATCATAGCATATACCCATTTTCACTTCGTACATTTTTGTACATGTAATCATTTGCTTTTATTACTGACGAAGTCTTGATCAGTTACAGCTTCCCTTCCTGGAATAAACTCACAGTGAGCGTAGGGGGTAGTCGGGTCGGGCGATGGTGCTGCAGGTTAACTTTCAGTGCCAGGGTGGCCTACTCATTTCAATATTAATAGGGCAAGGGCCTACTGTACTTGCAGTATGTGCGGGTTGGGATTGTTTTGATATTTGTTTTTTCTCGCTTATCATACCATTTGAATTTCTCCCTCTGTGTGGGAGGCAGGAATTCTGTCTCAAAGAGCCCTTAAACCCAAAACAAGCTAGCATTCCTGAGATGAGCGGAACTCTAAATGTAGCGGTGTATGTAAATTTAGCTGAAACGTTGAGAAAAGCCTGGCTTGCATACTTGTGAATAGATGGTTATACGGCATCTTTGTATGGATGGATCTTTCTCTCTCTCCCTCTGCCCCCGTCCCCGCCCCCCCCCCCTCCGCACACACACAACTCTCCTCCTCTCCCCAGTTCTGTCTTCCTCTCTCGTTCACGCACTAAGCTAAATGTTTATTTTGCTGAAACTGTGTCACACCAAAATAACAACAAGCACTTGCGAAGGACAAGTATATTATCGTAAGTTATCAAATAGTTACGTGAATATTATACAAAGAAATGCACCGGAGGGTAATTTTAGCGCAGTTGTCACCCCAAGGGTGCAAAACTAATTCTCTTTATTATTGTTCAAGCCGTAATAGGTTACCTGTGCTATTCCTTACGGGGCATTAACACAGTAGGTCAGTAGGATTTTTAAGGTCAGTACATTTATCTATTTAGTATGCAACACCAGGAGCTATATTCAGGTACAGTTTTCTCAGTGCAAACTTATTGAAGCTGGTAGACTAATATTTATTACAAGTAACCAAAACATTCAGTCGAATATAAGCAAGCCCGATCTTCGCCAGTCTTGATAGGTTCAATACCTGTCCATTTCAACCCATTTATGTCCAGTGGAACCTTCTATCCTGAATGAAATACTGGAGGAGTCCAATGGTCATTAAGGAGGTGTCTGCTTGAGTTTATTTCCATTATTGTTATAATCCAATAAAGAGTTTTTTGGGAGTTAATAAATTCTGAAACTGAGCTGGACCATTTTTATCAATAAACATGTACAGTGTACACTTATCAAAATATTTAAAGGATCACAAAATATGATTTTCTTTAGTATTTATATAAACTTCTTCATCATCAATAGTCATTAGTTTTGATAGACATCGATGCCTTACCTATTTATTAGTTTTGATGGACATCGATGCCTTACCTATTTATTAGTTTTGATAGAAATCGATGCCTTACCCTATTTATTAGTTTTGATAGAAATCGATGCCTTACCTATTTGTTAGTTTTGATAGGCATCGATGCTTTACCCTATTTATTAGTTTTGAAAGACATCGATGCCTTACCTATTTATTAGTTTTGATAGAAATCGATGTCTTACCCGTTTATTAGTTTTGATAGACATCGATGCCTTATCTATTTATTAGTTTTGATTGATATCGACGCCTTACCGATTTATTAGTTTTAGAGGCATCGACGCCTTACCTATTTATTAGTTTGGTAGACATCGATGCCTTACCTGTTTATTAGTTTGATAGACATCGATGCCTTACCATATTTATTAGTTTTGAAAGACATCGATGCCTTACCAATTTATTAGTTTAGATAGAATTCGATGTCTTACCCGTTTATTATTTTTATAGACATCGATGCCTTACCTATTTAATAGTTTTGATAGATATCGACGCCTTGCCGATTTATTAGTTTTAGAGGCATCGACGCCTTACCCGTTTATTAGTTTTGATAGACATCGATGCCTTAACTATTTAAAGTTTTGATAGACATCGATGTCTTACTCGTTTATTAGATTTGGTAAACATCGATTCATTACTTTTTTATTAGCTTTGATAGACATCGATGCCTTACCCTATTTATTAGTTTTGATAGACAACAATGTCTTACCTATGTATTAGTTTTGATAGACATCGACGCCTTTCCTATTTATTAGTTTTGATAGACATCGATGCCTTACCTATTTATTAATTTTGATAGAAATGAATGCTTTACCTTGTTATTAAATTTAGATAGGCATCAATGCCTTACCTATTTATTACTTTTGATAGGCTTCGATGCCTTACCTATTTATTAGTTTTGATAGAAAATGATTGCCTTACCTATTTATTATCTAAATCTATTAAATTAAGATAGACATCAATGTCTTACCTATTTATTACTTTTGATAGATACGATGCCTTACCTATTTATTAGTTTTGATAGACGTCGGTGCCATACCTATTTATCAGTTTTGATAGAAATTGATGCCTTACCTATTTATCAGTTCGGATAGAAATTGACGCCATATCTATAGATTAATTATAATGATATCGATGCATTTACTATTTATTGATTTTAATAGATATCGTTGCATTACCCTATTTATTAGATTCGATAGACGTCGATGCCTTACCTATTTATTAGTTTTGATAGACATCGATTCATTAGCTATTTGATAGATATCGATGCATTGCCTATTTATTAGTTTTGATAGAAATTGATGCCGTACATATTTATTAGTTTTGATAGACGTCGGTGCCATACCTATTTATCAGTTTTGATAGAAATTGATGCCTTACCTATTTATCAGTTCGGATAGAAATTGACGCCATATCTATAGATTAATTATAATGATATCGATGCATTACCTATTTAGTGATTTTAATAGATATCGTTGCATTACCCTATTTATTAGATTCGATAGACGTCGATGCCTTACCTATTTATTAGTTTTGATAGACATCGATTCATTAACTATTTATTATGTTTGATAGATATCGATGCATTGCCTATTTATTAGTTTTGATTGAAATTGATGCCGTACATATTTATTAGTTTTGATAGACATCGATGCATAACCTATTTATTAGTTTTGATAGACATCCGTGCATTACCTATTTATTAGTTTTGATAGACATTGATGCATTACCTATTTATTAGTTTTGATAGACATCGATACATTACGCATTTATTAGTTTTGATAGACATTGATGCCTTACCTATGTATTAGTTTTGGTAGAAATTGATACCTGACCTATTTATTAGTTTTGATAGACATCGATTCCTTACCTATTTATTAGTTTTGATAGAAATTGATGTCTTACCTATTTAATAGTTTTGATAGAAATCGGTGACATCCTTATTTATTAGTATTGATAGAAATTGATGCCTTACCTATTCCTTAGATTTGATAGAAATTTATGCCTTACCTGATTTTTAATTTTGATAGACATCGATGCCTTACCTATTTATTAGTTTTGATAGACATCGATACCTTACCTATTTATTAGTTTTAATAGACATCGATGCATTACCTGTTTATTAGTTTTGATAGAAATAGGTGCCATACCTATTTATTAGCTTTGATGGAAATTGATGCGTAACCTAATCATTAGTTTTGATAGAAATTGGTGCCTTACTTACTTATTAATTTTGATAGACATCGATGCATTACTTATTTATTAATTCTGATAGACATGATGCATTACCCTATTCATTAGTTTTGATAGACATCGATGCATTACCTGTTTATTAATTTTGATAGACGTCGATGCCTTACCTATTTATTAGTTTTGAAAGAAAATGATGCCATACCTATCTATTAGTTTTGATAGACATCGATGCCTTACCTATCTATTAGTTTTGATAGAGATCGAAGCATTACCTACTACTAATTTTGATAGACATCGATGCATTTCCTATTTATTAGTTTTGATAGACATCGATACATTACCCATTTATTAGTTTTGATAGAAATTGATGCCTTACCTATTTATTAGTTTTGATAGACATGGATGCCTTACCGTATTTATCAATTTTGATAGACATCGATGCCTTACCTTGTTTATTAGTTTTGATTGACATCGATGCAGTACCTATTTATTAGTATTGATAGATGGAGTTGGAGCCTTTACTATTTATTAGTTTTGATAGACACCGATGCCTTACCTATTTATTAGTTTTGATAGACATTGATGCGCATTACCCGTTTATTAGTTTTGATAAGCATCGATGCCTTACCTATTTTTAGACTGATAGACATCGACATCTTACCCTATTGATTAGTTTTGATAGAAATTGATGCCTTACCTATTTATAAGTTTTGATAGACATCGATGCCTTACGTATTTTTATTCTTGATAGACATCGATGCCTTACCTATTCATTTATTTTGATAGACATCGATGCCTTGCCTATTTATTAATTTTGATAGACATCGATGCCTTACCCTATTTATTAGTTTGGATACAAATTGATGCCTTACTTATTTATTAGTTTTGATAGACAGCGATGCCTTACCTATGTATTAGTTTTGATAGAAATTGATGCTTTTCCCTATTTATTAGTTTTTGATAGACATCGATGCCTTACCTATTTATTAGTTTTGATAGACATCGATGCCTTACCTATTTATTAATTCTGATACTAATTAAACAGACAAAAGTCGCATTCCCATATAAAGATCCTCACCTTTCAAGTAAATTGGCGAATACCACACCATTATGTTTTGTAGCTCTTTACGATGATAAACAACTTAAATGACTGCATATTTCCTACCTGGACGACAAAGTTTCTGGCGAAAATATGTGCACTTTGTACTGGTTAACCGCTTAGGAGATCTAAGCCTGTCCAGAAATAGTGTGGTTAGGTTAACTGACCGTCCCGACATGACCATAGCTGTTTACCGCGGACGTTAAGCAACAAATCAATCAATCAAAAATCCTTCATCATTTTCAAATGTGGGTCTATTGTTAAAAGGAAAGCCATTGCTCCATGAGCAAATTCTTTTCTTTCAGAGATGACCCCTATTGAAAAAGAAGGCAAAAGTGAGAGTGACACAGACTTGCTTCCCCTGAAAGTGTACCGGGCCCGGATCCAGGGGGTGGGCTAGGGGTTGCAGCCCCACCACTTGGACCACTGTTTCTCTATTTCACCAATGTATTTTAACTCTTTCATTCCAAGAAGGACCAATAGACATATACTTTTGCAAACAGTGCAGGTCCAGATGAGACCGTCTCATCTGGATCCACACTGTTTGCCATCCTGGACATTCTGGTTCAGATTTTGCATGATCCAAGTTTTTGCAATAATGGAACTATCCATTTTTACAATGGAAATGGCCATTTTGAGAACTTTGGGACTCAACCCTGGCAGCATTCTACAGCCCCACTACAGCGGTTATACGGGTTCTGGATCCGGGCCTGGTGTACCCATCTTGAGTGTATAAAGCGAAAATTAATAATCACTGAGCCGCGACACAACAAAGTGGCATGTGTGCTACGCGAAAACTTAGATCAGCCTTGGCATCTGCCATGTCTGAGAAGAGTCTTTGCTGTCGGCATGGAGGTATCTTTGACGCTTAGCTACCCTTTAAGCGCACAGCGAAGACTCTGATCAGACTGGTAAGATGTAAACTCTGATCTGTGTATTGGCGCACATACCATTTGTTTGGTTTTGTTGGGTAGCGGCTTGAATTAATATACATTTTCAGTATGTCAAAATGCCTAAGACAGTCATTTCACACTTTTCTAATTAAGCTTTATAATTTTCACGACACAGTGATGAGTTTTGATCTATGACGTGTCACTTGTGAAACGCAGCTTGTCGAGTGCACTTTTGTACCGTGCATAAGAAAACAAGTGTTTACAAATAGTTGAGAATTTGTAGAAGGGGAATGGGTGTATGTCTTAAAGCAGATGTCTACATAAGGTGGGCCTTTGAGGACAAATTCTGTACGAGGGGTGATCTGTGGAAAGTCACTAAATCTAGTTTATGCTGATACAAGTGAAGTTATCCTGAATTATCTAATTATTACTAAATGTCTGTGCCACAAACTAGTACATGTAACAGCCCTGTTTTAACTGGCACAAATCCATGATGCATTAACATTGCAATTCACAGGCTATAAAAACTGGATTTGCCGTTTTTCGTATTCAAGTTTCAGGGCAATTCTCCTCAATATAGAAGAAGCTAACAATTTGCAGTTGCAGCTATCGATAAAAGGCTTGCATACGATGTTAAGACGGATTCGAATATTGTAATAATTGAAGAGTAGGCGTCATCAAAGTTAAAATGAGCCGCGACACGACAAAACTAACAAAGTGGTTGTGCGGCCAGCGCAGACTCAGATCAGCCTGGGCATCCGCCCAGGCTGATCAGAGTCTTTGCAGTCCGCATGGAGGTAGCTTAGACCCTTAGTTACGCTTTAAGTGTACAACGAAGACTCTGACTAGACGGGACGGATGCCTAGGTTGATCTGAGTCTGGGCTGGGCACACAACCACTTTGTTTGTTTTCACGTGTCGCGGCTCAAATGTTGACTTATCAACTGCGGCTGAAGGTCGGACAAAAGTTAACAATAGCTGTACATGGCCTGAAACGATTTGTTTTTCCCATAAAAATGCATATGCATGTAGGTAATGGCAATGAAGCCGAAAAATATTGCTTAAACATATTTTCTTAATTTTGCAGCACTGTGAGAACTCAAGCAGGCGTTTACACATTGATAAAATCGCAAGAAAAGAAAATGCATTCCTTATACCGGTAATTTCAACTTTGTCCATTCTATTTTTTTCTTTCTGCAGCACTTTCAATCGGTAGGCTATACTGTGGGAGAGCTGTCACATTTGACAAAATCAGTTACTCAAAAGCGTGCCGACATATTTCATCTGAAGTTATAACGGCTTTGTCGTCTTATGTTTCCACGTTTGATATATATCCCTTTTCCTGAAAAGTCAGAAAACTCCAAAGACACGAGAAACCCAACAAAGTGGTTGTGCATCCTGTGCAGACTCAGATCAGCCTGGGCATCCGCCTAGTCTGGCCAGGTTCTTCGGTAAGCGCTTAAAGGGTCACGGTAGCTGAGGGTCTAAGCTACCTCCATGCGGACAGCGATGACTCTGACCAGACCACTTTGTTGGTTTTCTCGTGTTGCGGCTCAAATGTATCAAACAAAAGCGCTGGCGCCGCAATTTTGAATTTTGAAGATGTTACCAACTGACATTTGATATGACAACGACGTTATGCCATAACGCGTCTGGTGAAAGTCTCTGGGTTTCAATCCGAATTTCAAATCAAAATTTTTAAACGCCAGAAGAAAAATGAAGAAAAAATAAGTGAAAACAGAGAACGCACTTATAATTACATGTAGGTGAATCATTGTCTTTCTCGAAGATTCTCATCCTTTCCGTTCTCTGACTATTAACAAGTAAGTGTACATGTATAGGACAAAAGGGTACTTAAAGATTCTTAACGTATTGAAGCTTCCAACAGTGCTGTGCAGTCAAGTTAGAGCCTTCTTACTGAGCCTGTTTATTTATCAGAGTTCAGCCATGGTGTATACGAACATACATGTAAAAGTTCACAGATGGAAGCTGATCAGAATCTTTGCAGTTCTAGCTTTCACCAATCATTCTTTTTTACAGGCCACAGCTTATGAAATGTACTAAAAGGCACAGCAAAACTGCTTGTTCAGCACAATCCTTCAATGTATTTATTGTAAACATATTTTTCTACTAATTAACACATTATTTTCAAACCTTTTTTTCTCTTTCTTTCTTTCTCAGAATTTCCTGTTAAAGGTAGGGTCGTCGAATAACGACCTAATGCTTGATTTCTTGCATGGAGCATCATCTTATCGTGTACATGTACTACTGGTACTAGATTCCTTCAAGTTCTAGAAACTGGTCCTAGGATAAGGTTTGCGCACCTTCAAATAGTTTGTAAGCGAAATCAAACAGTGTATTTTCTTTTTAGAATTCATTGATCACAGCATTAACATGGTGCTACTGGAAAGTAAAGATCCTATAGAGTTGAGTCATTCTAGTGTTACACATCAAATATTCAATCAAACCAAGTCTGTTAATCTTGTATCGTTTGGTGTTCCCATTGTTTTCAAAGGGTCTAGCTGTTCAGAAAGTATTCAACTTTTATCTTTGGTGTCGTGGACAAATGTGGGCAAACCGTATGGCTCGTCGGCAAATTTTAGAACAGTTTTAATTAAACTCTCAGAATATACCTTATTTATTCGGCTATAAGACGAATATTCGCCTTTTCAAAGCAACCACCAAATTTTGTGATTGGTTTGGGAGCCTTTTATCCTACCTAAGAACCAAATTACACATTTGATTTCCATTTTGGCGTACATTTAAACTCATCTAATAGTCGAATAAATATAATGGTCTTAGGCTTGATATTTTGGAACCGACCACCATCTCATGATGCGACTTTCTACTTATTCAATATATCAGTGGTCTTGTCTCTGATTTAGCCATGCAGGCTGTAGTAGCGTTGCAAGCCATCCTGTGCCTCTTGTTTCTGTGAGTTTTCTGACACTAGTACACAAAAGTAGAGGCATAAAGTCTCAGACAGAATAAAAATCTGACAAAAGACCCGGCTAGTTACTTCAAAAGAAAAAAAAAGCTGTCACACACACTCAAAAAAAAAATTTAAAAAAAAAAAAAAAAAAATAGAGAAACCAAACGCCAGAATGTAACACATTTTCGATAAAAAGACATACTCAGTCCAAAAACAAACAAAAAAAAAGCCATACAAAACGAATAAGGCAAACATCTACGTTAGTGTGATGTAAATTTCGTAGTCCTGATTCCTGTATATTTGCCTTACATCTCTAATACGTTTGCACAGATTTGCATCAAACTTTGGCTATCCGTACATTCCGACAGAACGAATGACTTCATTATACTACTTTCAGGTCATCGTCACCTATATTTCATGGTCGAGTGATCCTCTCTTAATCGTGTATCTCTAGCACTATCTCACGGATATACAAAATACCCCGGATACACAGTTCTTGAACTTATACTATATGAGCCGCGACACGAGAAAACCAACAATGTGGTCGTGCGCCCTGCGCAGACTCAGATCAGCCTGGGCATCCGCCCAGTCTGCTCAGCCTCTTCGCTATGCGCTTTAATGGTAGCTAAGGGTCTAAGCTACCTTCATCCAGACAGCGATGACTCTGATCAGACTGGGCGGATGCCCAGGCTGATCTGAGTCTGCGCTGGGCGCACAACCACATTGTTGGTTTTCTCGTGTCGCGGCTCATATATGATCATAAGCATCCTAGGGGAGAGTTGTTTACTCTGAAAGTGTACCCATTTACATTTGGTTAACCGCTTAGGAGGTCTAAGCCTGCCCTGGAATAGCGTGGTTAGGTTAACTGACCGTCCCGACATGACCATAACTGTTTACCGTGGACCTTTAAGCATCAAATCAATCAATCAATCAATCAATCAATCCTTGCGTGTTTTATATCAAACGTCTTTCATCAGTGTTCAGCATAACATCAAAATGATGCCTGTATGTGACAACTAGTCGAATAACCTTTCTTTAAAGTGCCACTGCACTGCAATGCCAACATGTCACAGACACACTGACGTCATAATATTTGAGATACGACACGACAAAACCAACAAAATGACATATGCGCCCTGCGAAGACTCAGATCAGCCTGGGCATCCGCCCAGTCTGATCAGAGCCTTCCCTGTCCGCATGGAGCTAGCTTAGACCTTAGCTACATTTAAGACCGCACAGCGAAGACTCTGACAGGGCGGGACCCAGGCTTAGCTGAGTCTTGGCTGGGCGCACATGCTTCTTTGTTGGTTTTGTCGTGTCGCGGCTCAATATTTATGGAGAGACGGCATCGACCAGTTGTTCTACAACTCTACTTCCTTATGATGAAGGCCGTAGCACTAGTTTAAAGTTGGTCAAAAGGGCACTGATCTGATGACAAGAAATCAACACGATCGATTTCAACACCCTACCCCAAACACCTAATGGAAAAGGAAAAATGATGAACGAACATCCAAAAGGTCACTACTTTCCCAGCAGATGCCTGCAAGGCTATCCTTAATAGTTTACAAAAAGTAAAAGATCAGTCCGGCGTATCCTAGAGAGAGAGAGAGAGAGAGAGGGGGGGGGGGGGGGGGGGAAGAAAAGAGGTATGATGGGCGAGATACAACTGACAATTGTCTTCTCATAAACAAATTTCTTAAAGCGGCTAAGCCGCCACCCCCCTCCCCCCAACAAAACCGCCACACACAGCCACCCGACCTCATTGCTCTCTTCTAGTTGTATAAGTGCATCACTACACATTCGTAATTGCAAATGATTTGCGACCATAATTATTTGGTTATATGACGGGAGTTTATCCTCCATAAGCTACCACTGCAATATGTAATTGAGCCGCGACACGACAAAACCAACAATGTGGTTGTGCGCCCAGTGCAGACTCAGATCAGCCTGGGCATTCGCCCAGTTTGATCAGAGTCTTCGCTGTCCGCATGGAGGTAGCTTAGATCCTTAGCTACGCTTTGAGCACTTAAAGTCTCCATAGTCCTATCAGTGGTAAAAATCGTCGAAGCACATATCCTTATAAAATTAGTACAGCCTTCAGAATTGATGATAATATGTAGATTGCTGTGCTTTTTGTGTCATATAACTGGCATAAAAAGAAGGAATAAGGTATTTTGAAAACAATGACAAGTCTCTCCGTAAAATTACGGTTTTCGTTTCTGGTTCCCCATTGGGCAATTAACTCACACAACAGCGAGACAAGGAATGGGATTCTTGCCTTACATTGTATTTTTATCAACTATTAAAAGACTGTACCTTGTATTTTTACCTCCTGTACCTTGTATTGTTACCTCTTGTACCTTGTATTTTTATCACGTAATGAAACTTGTGAAATCGAAAGTAGGTCATTTTAGTTGCCAACCAAAATGACCTAGATACTTTTTCAACTTGTTTTTATGAGAAACTCAAGGACGTTTTAATTTTTTTAAGCCGGCCAATCACGATCATATACAAGGAAGAACTGTAATGAGAAGCTTGCAGCGATGCTTGACGATAAAATATTTCATGCTGATAGAGCAATGGGGCCTTTAATGAAGAGTCTGATCAAACTGGGCGGATGTCCAGGCTGATCTGAGTCTGCGCTTGGCGAACAACCACATTGTTGGTTTTGTCGTGTCACGGCTCAATTGTAGTCCAACGTAATTCAGCTATAAATTGGGATTGTTTTAAAGGGAAATCATCCGTCTTACAATCGAAGAAATATGGAATTTATATTAAAATCAGTGCTAAAACACAATGTTGACGATCACTCAAGGCTGAACCGGAAAAGTTGCTTTTTAAGGCTCTCCATAAGGCAGCGATTTGTTTTGGTCCTCCACTGATCGATGACAAATTGCAAAGGTTATCCAACGTCCTGTTCTTTCTTTCTTGCTTTTGTAAAGTTTTTGGTATCAACAGTAGGCCACTGTTGCAAAATGATCCAGTAAATACTCACACGTTTTATAAGAAACTCATTTGCATTTGCTGACCAATCGCACCCATGTACATGTACAACGGCGAAAATAAAGTGGAAAGCCTCACTGGGAAATAGCAACCCGGCAGGCACATGACGTCGAAATAAAGTCAGACTGACGTCGATGCGACGTGCATCGCCGTCAGTTCGACATCATTTCGACGTCATGTGCATCGACGTCAGTATGACGTCGTTTCGTCATGTGCCCGCAGGGAAGGAGAGTTCCAAGTCATGGGTGGAGAGTAGGTTCACAAAAAAATGATCCTGGTTGGCATAATCTCGATCAGAAACATACAGTTCGTTTTACGTCCAGTTTTGGTGCAAACTGCAGTTTTTCTGCAAGTATTTGAGTGCTCAATTAAATTCGCTCAGCTACACAGTTCAAAACTGATCCACTTTTATACTTAAGTACAAAATTTGAAGTTATCCGTGACAGTATATCGAACTCATTCGCCTTTCGAGAAATCTTATTTAGTAGGCGATTGAATTAAGGCAAGCGTTTCATGAATGTTTACACTACGGTACTTCAGTACTCGTATGACCCCAATGTAAGGCAGTGAGCATTGACGATTTTCCACATTCTGTGCCTGTCAGCCAAGTTGTATAGAATATACTGTGACGTCACGTTAAAAGGTACTGTACGACAAGTGCGATCAGGTAAGACTCAGATCAGCCTGCGCGTCCGCGCAGTCTGATCAGAGTCTTGCCTTTTCGCATATATAGTCTACGACTCTAAAAATCTAAGAATCTAAAAACTGAGGAATTAAGATTCCGCTTAGCTTCCGTACATACGCAGGCTGACTTAAGTATTTTCGGTGAGCGTTTGGCGTAAGGTCGCCCTTCACGCGACGCCGGTAAATATATACACCTAAGTATTCGGTTGTAAATTATACCTAGTTAGTTGAATGAATGTATTCGTACTGTCAGGAGTAAAAATCGTTATCTGGTTGCAAAGTTGAAATAACAAAATAGTATTGTCGTTTGAGGACGACATTTATTCATTCATTCGAAAGAGGTGAGGGAATCAAACAGTTTAATAGTATGAAAATTGAAAAAAAAAAAGTATAAAATAAATTGCGCGAAAATCATGATAATAAATTCGGAAAACTTTTGAATTTTACTTATATATTTATCTATTTATTTTTTTCGAACAATATAAAATAAACCTAGAGATAAAATCTAAATTTTGCACATTAGATTATTTGCTTTCTTTCTTCACTGCATTGCTAGTCTAAGAAATTAATTAAATAATAATAAATAAAACCTATGCATTTCATTCAATAAAATTATCCAAAACAATTATTTGAACCTGAAATTAGATTAAAGAAAATGAGAAGTAACGAAAAATAGTATGCATCTTCAAATAATTCCATCTTTTCCAAATATTTTAAATAGTTGCTCATTTGTTATTGCCTGTTTCACACGCATGTATTTATATTTATTTCGTCAAAATATTCAAAATGCTTTATTTTACATTTTTTTTCAGCATAAATAATCAAACTTGGACAGAAACATTCTAAAAACATTCATATCTGGATAGTTAACATTCAGTATGAAGTCAGTTACGGACACCTTAATTCGACGTGCTGCCTCCCAGGCTGTGTCACTTGCGAGGCAAAATTGCAGAGCCCTATATACTGACCCTCCAAATAGGGCTCCAGAAACAAATGTTATGACAGAAGTTCCCAGAAGGGTTCACGAGGAAATGGAAACACAGAAGACGATTCACGACCTGCCTGGGCCAGGCATACCTATTTTTGGAACTACTTTTGAAATAACTCGGAACTATTTACAATACCATGAACTCCAGGTAAGGGATATTACATGTATATTCTATATTCTATACCATAATCTTTCATGATGCGGGTCGTTGGAGTGCCACAGATAACTTTGCAATGCAACTTAGCCAAGCTTTCGCTGCCCGTTGGCAAAGACCATACCTGGCACACTATTTGATATTGACGTTTCATATGAGGGCTCACGACATATATTTTTATCCCTGTTGCCCATTCTTATCATTCACCAAACTTTTGGGATATTCCAACCAATTATTGTAACAAGCCTAAAATTTGCATCAGCTAAATTTACAATGTATATTCTATAATATGTTAAATATACGGACGAAATGGCAAAATATAGACCTTAATCAGTAGGCACTTCATATGAACTAGGACAAGGCGATTTCGTACCATCTACTGTCATAGCGGTACCTGTTGATACTATTGATTATAATGAAAAATTCACAATGCAACTGTCTTGTGTGCATATTGTAAATAACATAACGGAGCGCATCTCAGTAAAAAAAAAACATAAAAAAAGCTTCACTTAAATTACAGTAAGGTGTTACAAAATGTAACATAAAACGATGGCTATAAAGTTACAATACCGTAAAATTTCAAAATATTGCATTAGATGCACAGGCAATAATGACCAATATCATACTCTTATTCAAGGAACCGCCTTTTCAGGGTTTTACTGCTACACATATACATGTATCATTCAGCACATTTGAGCCGCGACACGAGAAAACCAACAATGTGGTTGTGCGCCCAGCGCAGACTCGGATAAGCCTGGACACCAGTCCAGTCTCATCAGACTCTTCCCTAAGCGCTTAAAGGATAGCTAAGGGTCTAAGCTACCTTTATGCACGGGCGGATGCCCAGGCTGATCTGAGTCTGCGCTGGGCGCACAACCACTTTGTTGGTTTTGTCGTGTCACGGCTCATTTATAAAACTAATTATCAAAAAGGAAGGGCCTGGTTATTTTGAGGGACAGACAAGAAGAGCTAGTAACTGGCTATGTTCATGACGTTGTCCAAAGATCTTGGCGAATAGCGGTTGTATGTGCTTGTTTCTTCAAGGTCGTGTTGTGAACAGAATACTTGGTATGAAATTGCACCGCTAGCGTCTTTAAGAAAATATTTATTACGTAAAGTACAAGTGTTAATGCCTTTTATACCTTAAAGTATATAGCAGCTGTCAAAATGACCCATAAATGTATCGAAAATCATTAAGGTTACGTAAATTCAGGTAAATAGCTGTCAATTTGATCAGTATGACAGGTTTTAACAGAAATGGTAATACTGTACATTGTATATTACAATGCAAATTTGCCATTGGAATAAATAAAAAATGAATATACAAAACAAAACAAAACAAAAAAAACGTCACTTATGATTTGAGGCGCGACACGACAAAACTAACAAAGTGGCATGTTCGACCAGAGAAGACTCAGGTCAGCCTGGGCATCCGCCCAGTCTGATCAGAGTCTTTGCTGTGCACATAAAGGGCGCTGAAGAATCTAAACAAGCTCCATGCGGACATCGAAGACTCTGATCAGACTGCACCTAGGGGATCGAGACTATTTTCCAGTTCATATGCATCTTTTGGACGCGTGACTGTATTGTTATAACCCATTAATGCCTAGTGGACTCTTCTATCTGTAGATATTGGACGGGTCCATTTGTCTTTTAGGGGCGTTTGGTTTAGTTATTTTTTCGATTTTTTTTTAGGAAAAATACTCATTTGACATATGCAAAAAGTGTAGACCCTGATATGACGACGCGTTTGCGGCGTCTGATCTGGGTCTGCGCTGTTTGCCTAGATCCCATTTTTGGGGCGCCAGGCATTAATGGGTTAATTTGGGTTTCTAGATTTTTTAGGGTAATTCGAAATTGAATTCTCTCCGCCCCCCCCCCCCCCCCCCCCCCCCCCCCCCAACCCCCACCCTCACCCTTTTTGCTTTGTATGCAAAATTCTGTCTTGTAGCACAACAGAACAGCGGCTCTTTTTGCACTACCTTTAACATGTGCTTGACTTAGTAATATGATAAAAAAAAGCGTAAACAGTTTTCTTTTCTTTTTTGCATAATTCCACACATAACAGCCCTAGATGTCAACCCTATATTCTGTAACGATTAGGTAACAAAATGCATCACTGAATTGGCAAAAATGTGTTTACATACAAAATCGATTCGTTTCAATATTATAATGACAGAGGCAAATAATTTTATGCATAATATTATGTTAATATTATTGGACTTAACAACTTTTAATGCTACTATTAAAGAATTTTACGCAACGTTAGACGAGTGCTATTGGTATTGAGGTGACACTACTTGCCTTTATGTAAGATTTATATAAGATCCAGGACATGCTGAGGTGGCTAGCTACATGTAGAAAAAGCATGCCCTAATTGACATTGAGGTGAGTGGGGACACTTGCAGGGCTGTAACTCTTACCAAGAGAAAAGAGAAAAATTCTTTTCACAATTCAAAGGCTGTCCCCAGAAGCAAATGAGCCGCGACACGTGAAAACCAACAAAGTGGTTGTGCGCCCAGCGCAGACTCAGATCAGCCTGGGCATACGCCCAGTCTGAGCAGACTCTTCGCTAAACGCTTAAAGGGTAGGTAAGGGTCTAAGCTACCTCCATGGAGACAGAGAAGACTCTGATCAGACTGGGCGGATGCCCAGGCTGCCCTGAGTCTGCGCTGGGCGCACAACCACTTTGTTGGTTTTCTCGTGTCGCGGCTCAAATTCTTTCCTTTCAGAGTAGCCCCCATTTGGAATTGCTTTGTTGTCCAAGAAAGCAAACAGGAACCAGTACTCCAGATAAGAAGGGGTAACAGGGATAATTCAAAGATAAATTTTCTTATTTCTCAACGAAAACATACGTTGTGACCCCTCATTAGAACCATCTAAGAAAGACGGTTCTAATGAGGAGTCACACTGTATGTTTTAAAGGAAAAATAAGAAAACTTATCCCTTAATTATCCCTGTTACCCCTTCTTATCTGGAGCACTGAGAAACTCATTAAAGTTGATTCCCTTTGCAAAACAAGAAGGTGTATCCATTCACAATGCATTTCTATCATAATAAAAAAGAACAACAACAACAACAAAATCAAAGGCCACCCTTTTTCGCTAGAAAAGAGTGGAATTCGATGTTTTTTTATGTCTCTTTTTTTATTATTATATTAGTGGGATTTTGTTCTAGTATTCGGCAAACCCCATTAATTAAAAGCAAAGCAGGAATATGTACAATGTAGGATTGGAAGATGAAAGCTGAGGAAGCTGATTAATTTTCCATGTAAATGATAACTTTTACAGATCGAAGAAAAATTTAGGCATATTTTGTTTGTTTCTTATTTGACTATATCGGTGCACATGTAACCTAAGTTGTATAATTGTGGTGACCCTATGCAACAAAAAAATCTGCCACTATGCAGAGCTGCCACACGAATTACCCTTAATACTGGACCAGCGCTGTTTCTTTCTTCCCTTCTCTGGGAGACGGCTCGATATAGACTGAAATACTGTCTCAAAGAGCTTGAAACCCGAAACAACCAACCAGCCAACCAACTGTTTGCTAAAGCGCTGTAGACTTACTAATCATTAAGATCAGGATCTGTACTGTTGGTAGTTTCTCCTTTACATTTTTGTCAGATGCAATTGAAAATAAATTTGATAATTTAAGTTGGTTCAGGTAGTAACAAAGTTAATGAGCGACTGTCACGCCGGGTACACGCTTGGTAAATTCCATCCTTCCTTCCTGGAAGTTAAAAATTCAAGCTTCTACGAAAAGTTAGCCAAAACATAACAACTCGACTTGTTTGTATGTAAAGCATATTTGTGCGCTATATTTCCATGGAAGTAAAGGCATTAATGGAATTATCACAAAGTTTCTGCGAGTGGCAAAACCGAAATTTCGGTTCGGCTTCTTTCAGGAATTTTGTGATAACGCCAAAGTTTCGGTTTGGCAACTTTCAGGACTTTTTTTGATAACGCCAAAATTTCGGTTTGGCAACTTTCAAGACTTTTGTGATAATGCCAAAATTTCGGTTTGGCAACTTTCAGGACTTATGTGATAACGCCAAAATTTCGGTTTGGCAACTTTCAGGAAGTATGTGATAACGCCAAAATTTCGGTTTTGCCGCTTCCAGGGGGTTTGTGATAACTCCACCAGTTTATTTTTTACAAAGCTGAAATTTTGCACTCATATGGTTTACTTAAGGAATGAATTTCATTTTTCTGAGGTTTATCGAAGTGTAAACTACATTGGGTCACGTGCAAAGTGAATGAACCCCGAAGGGGTTCATGTAAACTTTGCTAGTGACCCAATGTAGTTTACACTTCAATAAACAACAGAAAAATTAAGTTCATTGCTTATATTTACATTCGTTTCAATCAGAATTTTCATGAAAAATCTTATTTAAGCTCTAGAATTGAAGCAGTAAAACATGCACACGCAGTTTTTTTTGCTAACAGCAGAACAGCATGCATGACGTCATGACGTTGCTGACGCCCAATCAGATTGACGAGAGACATTGTTCATTTTGACGTCATAGACGTCGCGTGTCTCAATGTAATTATTGGAATGTAAACTACATTAGGTTCCAATGGTTTACTATAGGGCTTTCCAGTAAATACACCAAGAATGTAAATTTACACATTTGCATCGAACAGCATTGTTTTATTTCGGCTTACTATTTGCATAAGCTTAAATTTGCAAGTTTCAGGCGGGAATGGAATTGCGCGCGTTTATAGAGCATGACTTAGTTTACAGTGTATTGGTTTTGCAATTTTGCAATGCTTGCCGTTTTCCACTCCTCACGTAAAAAGGTTTTCAACAAGCTAAACTGATGTTAAAAGTAGGTTGACAGTTTAATTGTATTAGTTTAAGTGGTTTAGTTAAAAGGTTATTCGGTTCATTAAGTACAGTGCATCGATGTAAGGCCAAACTCCTGACTCTTGGTTGAAAGCGAGAAATACTGAAATACTGGTTCAGAGCGAGAAAGACTGATATATTGGTTCAGAGCGAGTAATACTGAAATATTGGTTCAAAGCGAGAAAACTACTTCTAGCTCAATCTCTAGATTTTTCCAGAATATTTAAATTGAGTTATTATTGTGGTTTGATATGAAGCATGGTTCGTCCACCTGTACGGTCGATAATCCACGAGCTTTAAGCTAAAGCTCGTGGATTACCTCTCCGTACAGGCGGACAAACCATGCTCTAAGCGTCTTCCACATGTTTACCAATACGCTTCTTAGATACATCTGCCATTTATGCAATTGAGACGAAGTCAGTCAAACAGTTTTACCGTTTCTGCTAAATGTGAATAAGAAAAAAAACAAACAAAAAAACATGGGCATGTATCCCTGTATTTATTTCATAGGTTGCACCGTCAGATCGACCGATCTGCAATGAAAGGCAGCATTTGTAGCACACAACCAGAACAAGGCTGTTTTAGTATTCAAAGTCACGTAAATAAGAAAAGTATTACCGTTGCGTAAATAATAAAAGTAAGATCATTACCAAGTATATTACACTATGATAGCTTTACATATTACACGGTTCAGTCAATTTGTCAACATCATTTTCTTTTATATATATTTTGAACGGAGGGTGTACGATGCTAAACTGGTTTTCATTCCGAAATGTGCACGTTCAAAAAATGAAAATAGTTGAACTTGCAAACCGTGAAATCCATGTGAGGCGGCCCATAAAAGATTATTACTTTGGGTACGTTAAAAACATCGAAACATTCTCTAAAGAAAACCGCCAGTTTGTACTTATTTTTTGCACAACCAACTCTTTGGAATGCATGTACGTCACATATCCATTAGTGCCACTAGCGTTATTTTCCATGGGTCGGTTTCTCTCTAGTCATGAGCTTTGTGGCGGTCTGGGCATGGCGGATGAGTAAACTCTTTTCCAATGCAGACGCTGGTGCGTATCTTGAAATGGGGTCAAACTGACAGATTTACAACACGCACCTGCGTGTTTGCATACCTACGTTTTGTGGAAAGGTGGACAAGACTTCAATACCATATGTAGTGAAATATTGGCTCTAGGTAGGGGTTACCATCTAGACTCGACCACCCGATGTGACATATAACGTTGCGGATCATTAAACTGTCCTTTTTTTACCCCTGCTCTTGGTGTGCTTTTCCCGTTTCTTGTACTCAAGGGGCTGATTCTTGTAGCAATTAACAGCCCATTTGCACATGCAGTTCTGAGAAACATTTTTGTTTCTCGTTTTCTGACCCGGTATTCGGAGAAGCGATAGTGCGTTATCAAGAAACACATTATTCTACCGAATGTCTATGGCTCAGCACAGAAGATGCCATTCCGATCTATTTTCGGACCTATGCCAAGATTTTTATGCACTCGGTAGCACTAATTTCTTAGAGTGTTTTATGATTGCAACCTGCTTTTACTGCTTTACCTGTTGATCTTGCTGACAAGACTTTGAGCCGCGGCACGAGAGAAACAACAAAGTGGCATGTGCGCCCAACGAAGACTCAGATCAGCCTGGGCGGCCGCCCAGTCTGAACAGAGTCTTTGCTGTGCGCTGTAACGGTAGCTCAGGGACTTAGATACCACCATGCGGATAGTGAAGACTCTGATCGGACTGGACGGAGTCTTCACTGTGCGCACATGCCACTTTGTTGGTTTTCTCGTGTCGCGGCTCATAAGTGTTGATTTGCCTTGCGTATTATTTATCTACAGATTGCAGTTGTAGGGTTAAGATAAATTGATCCGCGGCGCAGAAAAAGGATGCTCGGCGTGTCAGCGCACCGCCGTCTGTCAAAGTACATCAAGCGCCTTGATTTGGTACAAACAGATGCCGAGGGTCTATATATGGCGAGTGCGAATAACAAAGACCAGACCAAAATGTGCGGATGAGCAAGCTTGTCTGAGCAATGCATGTATTATTATTATTATTATTATTATTATCATTTATACGCTTAAAACACCCTGTTGAATGTACATGTAGCACCTGATTTAACGTTTATTTAACTTTACTTCCAAGATTTCTCTTATAGAACCCTCTTGTTTTCGGCTTCGAAAGAACTTACCGATTTTATAAGATTTGTGAAGTTCACAACATTTTGCTATTAAAATAACTCATGCCCATATATCACGACAAGAGATCAATCCGTTCTTATGGATAGTAAAATTTTATAATGTGATAAATATCACCTTAAATTCTGATGTGTCATGCAAGTAATTTACTTTTCGTTGCTTATTCCTACCCATATTTGCAGCCACTCAATCCAAAAAGCATCAGAAACGGAGACATGGAAATTTTCAGATGACACTTGTTGAAGTGTTTTTTTTTAATTATTATTTATCTCTCGATAAAACATATTTTTTGAACACCTCATTAGAACCGCCTCGATGAGACGGTTCTAATCAGGTGTCACTACCTATGGCGTGACAGTTCTAATCAGGGGTCACCACATGTACTTTTGAGGAGAATAACAATTTTGTCCCGGAATTATCATCAGTTGATCCCCTGGTTTATAGCTCTGAAGCATCCATTCGCCTAACCCCTAATATCAACACTTTAAGCTGGCATAATTTGCAAACAGCGTAGATCCTGATGAGGCGGCTCATCATGAGCCGCCTCATGTGGATCTACACTGTTTGTCCTCTAGTCTTTGATTTCTCAATATGAAATGTCTTGGACAAGGCTTTTTTTTGAATTTTTGCAGAAGTAAATGTTTTCGTCTGCTTTTTGGTGCTTAAAGAGTTAAAGCACAAATAAAAGTATTAATACTACGCCGTTGATTGATAACAGGAGGCATGAAAGTATTGGTGCGGAAAGTCTGTGCGGATAGAAAGATCTGTCACGAAGATCTACTATACGGTATCACGTAGTTGTTTCCTTTAGTAAAAACTGGCGGGAAAACGCGGAATATCTCTGGTCTAAACATTTTGACCTTGTCACCATAGACGATTCCATTGTTTCTTTGCACAGGTATTTGTTTGATTTCTTGAAGTGAACATAATAAGGCAGGTGGCTTTTCTGCTTTTCCTACATTTGCATATGGGTACCATTATATAAATGCTTTATTTATGAACAAGGACTAATCATTTGAGCCGTGACACAAGAAAACCAACAAAGTGGTTGTGCGCTCAGCGTAGACTCAGATCAGCCTTGGCATTTGCCCAGTCTGATCAGACTCTTCGCTAAGCGCTTAATGGGTAGCTTCCATGCGGACAGCAAAGACTCAGATCAGACTGGGCGGATTCCCAGGGTGATCTGAGTCTGTGCTGGGCGCACAACCACTTTGTTGGTTTTCTCGTGTCGCAGCTATTTTTTTCTGTCTAGTTTCCGTAACGATGTTTCTCGGGCGGCTCACGGCATACTCTTCCTGGCATCAAATATGTCAGCGTCCTCTCCAATCGAAGAACAGAGATTTTTTTGTTTTGCAACAAAACATTTCAGATGATATAGATTGACTGCAAAACCGCAAATCACCTGACTCGGGCGTCGTAAATTACCTATGGTTTGCGGTTTTGGCTCTTGGAACGTGTTCAATACCTTAGTAATATGGAACTGAAACATTGTGGTTGGAACATTAATTTACACAAACGACATTGCATCAACATCACCACGACGTTGTTTCGACGTTAGTAGCTTGTATGTTTTCCGCCATTCTAATAACGGACATCGTTTTTGCGACATTTAATTGTTTCTATAGATGACAAAGGCCATCCAAATAAAGCTCCTAAGGGTGCATTTTTTTCTTTTACTGTTAACGTACGTCAGTTCACAGAGGAAGGCAAGAGCGAAAAAAAAGAAGAACTGCTTCACCTGAGAGTCGCCTTAAAACAGAGAAGTTCAAACCATTTTTATTTATTTGTTTATTATTTTTTGTAAACCTTTTTTCTGAAAGCAAGAAAAAAAAAAGAATGCAGAATAATCATGATGACTTGCATGAAATTATCATTATTTTTTTGATCGGCTTATGATAACACTATTTACTTGTCTATAGGATTACTGCTTATAAACTGCGGTAAAATGGAAATTGAACTTATTAGCAGAGATATTTAGGTTTCGTTCCCAGTTAGACTTAACCGGATTTTGTAAAAGTTTACTAAGTGCTGCAATGTCATTAACAAAGATCATCGAATGTGTTTCAGTTGCACTAATTCATTTGTAGCGCTGTATTTTGAACTAAAATGGGCCTTATAGCAATCATGTCCCGGATATTTCTCAGAAAAGCATGCATAGGGCCGTATAGTTCAGTGCAATTTAATGGTTTTCAAATTCAGCTTTTGGAGAGGACGAATATAAGCAAAATGGTCATACATGTAAGCACCAACCAATCACACATATAGCTCTTGCAATATGTCTTAACACTATAAACTTTTAGGAAATCCGAAAATCTCCTTGTTGCTTGGCACTCTTCAGTAACAGAGCTCCAGATAAGAGGGGGTATTGAGGATAATTCAAAGATATTTTTTCTTATTTCTCAACGAAAACATATGTTGTGACCCCTCATTAGAACCGTCTCGACGAGACGGTTCTAATGATGGGTCACAAAATATGTTTTTGTGGAGAAATATGGCTAAATATCCCAAAATTATCTCTGTTACCCCTTCTTATCTGGAGCACTGAGTAATACGGTATCACCTTCTTTCGCGCATGTTTTATGCATTTCGAAGGCATATGAAGAAATGCTATACGTCATTCTCGATAAAGCTTATGATTTTAACAGATGAGGGCAGCATAGATAGCATCAGCTGAATATTTAACCGTATCTTCTTTTTTGAGTGCAAAAATCTTGGAGAAGAAATAATCATTTGATGGTTTTGCCTACTCATTTTATATAATTTCCTTACGTATTTTATATATACTTAGTCATTCAACAATGGGTTTGAAATTAAAATTAAGTAAAATAGCGAAGTCTGGTAAAACCCGAATACAAAGCATGACACAAAAAGCACCGCTATTGTGACAACTTTCAACGAAATGTTGGTCTTTACAGAACACCCTTTGAGACAGGGAGCTGACTACTTTTGTCTAAAAACGTTACGTCAAAACGTCCTCTAAAAGACGGGATTATTACTCTTATTAGAGGCAAAGACGATTATGCAGTCCCAGGAGCATATAATTTCTCTACTGAGAAATTATATGCTCCTGGCAGTCCTTTGTCAAAGTTTCGTGCTACCAGTCTTTAGGCTAAAGCAATGCAACGGATTCATACTTGTAGGCGAAAAGCGTTTTGAACAGATTCCTTAGATCACGATAGATTTTATATGTCTGTAGATTTAATGACTGTTATCTGGTAAAAAGTACTTTCGACAAACATGTAAGAGAATCTGCATTCAGACTCGACAAACATGTAAGAGAATCTGCATTCAGATCACAAGACACAATGGTTGATGGTTGACAAATAGTGATGATTTCGTTCGCCTTAAAATGCGCTCTACGTTGGTCATATATATTAGGTTGTCCCGGGCGCTCTTTACGGTACAACCTCAGTCATGCCTAGGTCGGACATAAAGGCTGTTAAATAGTTGGGGAATACCTATCTCATGTTATTTCTTACTATTTTATGGGATTTACATCTAGTTTAACATGTCAACGTTTATACGGAATGATGTGGCCTAACACTTGAGCCGCGAAAAATGGTATTTATGGCAAATGCGAACAACAAAGGTACAGATCAGACTGCACAGATGTGCAGTCTGATCAGGACCTTTGCTGTTCCCTCACACACTATATGGACACTGAGAAATCTACAGAAAAAAGACGAATGCTGTAGCTAGCCTGTATGGATTCACAGACTTGACCGAGTCTTCGAAGTTCGCGGAATCTTTAAGCCAACTTTTTGCGTAAAGCGGCTCATTTAATTTATTTTGTAGGTACAAGGCTTTTATGACGAAGTCGCCGAACTAGAAAAAGTCTGTATAATGCATCTGCGTGTCAACTTTACATACCGTGTTGATATGGAATGTTAAAACAGCAATGCCTGAACAAACCATGTAGACCCAGATCAGCCTGCTTCCAATGATCAGACTGAGATCTGGGGCAGCAATTTTAGCAGCGTTTTTCAGACATAACAGTACATCAATATACTTTTTTTTCAATTTATGGATACTTACAGTATGTAGCTTGAATGTCACAACATTAATAGTAGCATTATGGTTTTCTGACCTTGGTACGAAACGAACCCGAAATGAATTGTAGTTTTTAACTGAAATACTTTTTTATGTATCCTAACAAAAGATAGTGACTGAACATAAATTAAAAGTGTACTTGACCTATGCTATTTTAGAGGCAAAAAACACACTATACGACAAAAATCCGAGACATTGTATTTGTTTTATTTTTATTATAAATGCTTTTGCAAGGCAATTGCTCATCTTGATTCTTACGCTTTGAAGCATTGGTTCGCTATAGCATAATCCCCCCCCCCCCACACACACACACACAAAAAGAAGAAAGGTCAAGAGGTGAAAATTCATAATCAATACTTTAATTGACTGTTAATTGCAAATTGCACCCAAGAATATGTTCTTAAAAACTAGTAGGAGAACATGCGTAAGATCGCACGTGCACAAAGAGTCTGATTTGAAATTGCTGAATTTTATTAGGTGAATAACACATATGTTTGTTGGCTACCTTTTTTCTTTTTAAAAAAAAAACATCTTCACCAAAGAAAGGCACAGTTCATCAGAACTTAGTCCCAGTTTAACACTGTGAAAGCCAGCTTAAAATCGTATCGTATCAATTCCTCAAAATCTTTGAATACCCACTTGAAGCCCGTGTCCTCAATTCAATTCCAAATGTAAATGTTTGCATAGAGTTAGAGGATATTTATGAATGGTTTTTGTGGGTAACCTCAATGCTCTTCTTCGAAATTAAGCGAGACGTTCTCTAAGGAAAAGACTCTCTAGCCTATGCCACCTGTGAATACGCAAACTAGTCTGCGCATTAGTGCAGACTGGTCGCCGTTTTTCACAGTTCGCTATATATACTAGGCATACATGTATATCAACCATTTTTCTAAAAACGTTGATTCGAACAGGGAAGACAGACCAGACTGCGCAGGTGCATGTTGTAAGGTTTGTTTGTTTCACAGCAAGGCCCAAATCGCATAAGACCTTATTATCTAAGTACTCTGAGGCCTGTCACAGACAAACGCATGCAAAGCGCGACCCATGTTGCTCAAATACAAGTATTCGAATTCCGAAAAACATATTGCATTGTTGTATGTCCTATTTGCTGCAGACTCTTGCCGGTCCGAGGATTTTACCTCCTAGCCAATAGCATCAAACTACCTCCTGGCATACAGCTTGAATACTTTTCTTCATTTTCACAAACCCCAGCTTGGTTCTACTATAATAAATTAGCTGCGACACGAGAAAACCAACAAAGTGGTTGTGCGCCCAGCGCAGTCTCAGATCAGCCTGGGCATCCGCCCAGTCTGATCAGAGTCTTCGCTGTCCGCATGGAGGTAGCTTAGTCCCTTAGCTACCATTTAAATGCTTAGCGAAGAGTCTGATCAGGCTGGGAAGATGCCCAGGCAGATCTGAGTCTGCGCTGGGCGCACAACCACTTTATTGGTTTTCTCGTGTCGCGGCTCAATTATGATCTTATGGAGAACTGCCAATATTTATGGATATATAAAGAAACTTCTTGGGTCAACGGATGGATCTCGTCAATTGTTTATATCCCATTCATATGTTTGGCCAGGTACGATATTTTCAAGCGTAAGGTAAACATTTGCTCTATATTGCTATACCTGAACTTTCAACAGCAAAGTTCACTCAGTTCACATTTTGCCTCTTAAATAGCGTAAAGGTGTACTTTTATCCTGGGTTTACACCTGTACGTGTACCAGCGCTGTGCACATGTGCGTATGTTGGTTGGTTTTGGGGACAGGTGCATCAAAATATGTATGTCAAAGGGGAGGGGTTGCTGCGTGGGCGTTGGGACTGGGAACACATTTAGAGGTACACATGTATCCGTAGACCAGTTATAATAAATATTCAAAAAATATTATGGCCGCTTTGTTAGAAAACCCGCCGCCAAACTTCCCTACAAATGTGTGTCATATTTTAGAGCCGTCTCGCCGCTTCCATAAATCTTAGATTGTCGTTCATAATTACAATTGCTCAGTCGAAGCAACAGTATACGTTTCGATATCTCGAAGTCGAAGTTCGTCCTAAACTACTGATATATCGAAGTAAATTTTCTGGTACCAGAAAATTTACTTGGATATATCTGTAGTTTGGGATAAAGGAAGTTGAAATTAAAGAAAAATGGGAAATAAGTCCAAATTATGCTCTTTGATATAAGAGGTTGTTCGAGTTTTCGAGAGTTGACTGTAGTACATGTACGTAGGAAAAAAAATCCCAAACCTAACATTTTCATTATTAATAACGAAGAAAACAAAATGTCTGTAGCTGATGAACCTTAGCACTCACAGCGAATCTTTAGTATTCTCTCTGTTAAATAAATTATATTTAAATTCCTAACACGACCTTAGTATCTAATATGATTAAAATAGATCTAACCAGCTCCAATAAAAAAATTTTAAGTACCTAATTAGTATCATTTTTACAGATCCTGCCACTCAATGCCCGCAAGAACATGGATACCTTTGTCGCGTCTATCTATTTTTTCTTCTAATTTTTTTTGGTGTTGTTTCAGTTTTTATAGATGATCTTTAAACCATTTGTTGGCATATACAATGAACTCTCGATATGGCGAACACTGATATCGCGATGTACCTGTTACATCAAAGAATATGATTTCGACACTTTTCCTAATTTTATTTACATTTCATGGACCAGAAAATTTACGTTGAGATACCAGTAGTTTGGGATTAACTTCGACTTTGAAATATCGAGAGTGGAGTGTAGTTCGATTTCGAACTTTTCGAATACCTGGAATAAAACAGAGTGCACCTATTGTCTGAAAAAAGCAAGCATAAAGCATAATTCAAATATCAAACTGATTAATGTTGATTATAAAAAATACGCTTTTAAAGAATTTTCAGAAACAGAGCATTCTTGTATCTGATTTATAAATATTTTCCAGAACTTCTCAGCAGGTATTTCTTACTTTTTTTTAATCAAGATAAATAACTGTTCTATATTTGTTTGAATTATTCGAATAAAAGCACATTTAAAATATCATCGAATCACAAATCAATTAAGACAAATGAGCTGCGACACGACAAAACCAACAAAGCTGCATGTGCACACAGCGAAGACTCAGATCAGCCTGGGCGGCCGCCAAGTCTGAACAAAGTCTTCATTTGCGCTTAAAGGGTAGCTAAGGGCCTAAGCTAGCTCTATGCAGACAGTGACAACTCTGATCAGACCTGGCGTATGTCCAGGCTGATCTGAGTCGTCGCTTAGCGCACATGCCACTTTGTTGGTTTTGTCGCGTCGCGGCTCAAATAAGTCTGAGCAAACAGTGCAGACCACGATCAGAGGCTGATCAGGGTCTACACTGTTTACCAGTCCATCTGCATCTTGCATTAAAAAAACCAGACTCAAGGTGTCCCAGTTTCTAATTGCACCCTTCAAAATTCTAAGACCATAGTGAAAATAAAAGGATGTTAACGCAAGTGCAAAAAAGACTTGTTGATTGGTGATTGATCGATTGCGTTGTGTTTAGGGTTCGAAGAAAGTTGTTGGGTTATTCAGGCCCGGACCCAGACAACCACGTACTGGGCTTTGGGAAACTGGTGGGGCTGGGAGGTGCCGAGATGCATGTGTGTGTGTGTGTAGAGGGGGTGGGGGATGCTTGAAAATATATGGCATGATTAAGGATCAATTTGATCGAAATATAAAAGTTATGATAATACTGTATGTCTTTTGCCTTGAAATATATGTTGCGAGAACTCATTAGAATCGTCACGGCGAGGCAATTCTAATGAGTTGTCCCAACATGCATGTACATTTCAATCTAACCATATGTATAAATTATCTCAAACCGTCATCAGATACTCATTATCTGGAGGCCTGCATATTACACCTAACACAGAGCAGATGGCGGGACTGAAGCCCCAAAGCCCTTCCTCTGGAGCCGGGGCTGTTATCGGTATTATTTGGAAAGGTTGATTTGGTGAGTCCATACCCACTTTCCTTGACAAACTTTATTTTATCTGAGTTTTCGCTGATCACATTTACTTTTCATGTACGTATCCAAAAATTTAAGTACACTTTAATGGATTTTGTGGTGAGCCTGGTTTAATGTTAATTTAAACTGCGCATGCTCAAACCAATATGCACCCAAATGCAGTCAGGTCTGATTTTATGCAGTTTGCCAATTTTAAAAGCAATAATCATGATAACTGGACTTTTTGTCTCAAAAGCATGTACATTTACATGTACCCTGACCAAAGTACGCTATGCCGGCGTCAAATGACCGTTTTCCTGATCGTGTGACAACAATTTGGTGAGAACCTGTCGTAAAAATGTAGTAAAATTTATTTTTGTTGTTACCACAAAAAGTCGATGACATCGTAAATACGAACAACCTTTCAAGCAGAAAATAGTAAATGAGTATTATTCCAAATCAGTACTAAGTAATTCCTTTAAGTATTTGGACACATGTTCCGCGGAGAGAAAAAAAGAACATGTGCAAACCAAGATCAGACTGCTCCTTAGGAGCAGTCTGACCTTGGTCTGCAATGTTTATTATTCCGCCATTGCATTTTCTGACAAATTTAACTGAAAATAAAACAAAGTAGATCTAGTTCAAATCTTTGTTTAATGGGTACAAAAATTTGCAGTTATTAAAGTACACAGATTTTTTAAAGACCAAACACCTTACAAAATATCTCAAATTACTCGGGAAATTGAAACCGGTAATTATTTTCGTCCCGTCGTCTACGTGACGAAAACTATACGTTACTGTAACAGACAATTAACAGATAATAGTGTCAGTTAGAACATCTGCCGTTAAGGTCCAAATACAGTAATTTTGCGAATTGCTTCTTTGCAGTCATATTCTTGCTTCCTGGTGACATTTAATACGTTTATAAATCAGGTTGAAGTTGGTAGACGGTCCAGTTATTTCCTGAAAGTCGTGGGCGTTATTCTTGTAAGTGCTAGCACATGTAAAAAGGTGATTACCGTGCTTCTTCCAGACGTTCGAAAATATACTTAAGGACAAAAGTTCTGCACGGATGTTAAATTAACATCCTTGCAGAACTTTTGTCCTTAAGTATACATACTTACGCTTACAATATCGACACTTATCAAATGCTCCGATTCTGGAACTTATGGTCTGGGCTTTCATTGTGTTCAGACAGTATAAATATACCTCTTTTTCTGTTTCAGAGGAAATTTCATGCTAAATACGGTCGTATATTCAAAGAACGGGTTTGTGGGCAGCTGAACGCCTCTATAGCAGACCCGAACCTGGTGGAAGAGGTTCTGAGACACGAGGGTAAATACCCAAACCGACCACCCTATGATGGCTGGATACTGTACAAGAAACTGAGAAAACGTAGCGGTGGAATAATGTCCGCGTATGTATCTCTTGATCATAATTCTAGCAGTTTATAAAAGCGGGTGGCAGTGTCATGTGCTAACAGTGAAGACTTAGATCACCCTGTTTATTCGTGCAGCTCTTCAGCGTCCTTGGGTGTGTTATAGATGGATGGATGGATGACTTGCGATTTTGCGTCTTTTTCAACAGTATTTCAGTCATGTCAGGACGATGGCACGGTGATAATGAAATGCTGTGTGCAGTGGAACCCCGTTTAAGGAAGGAAAGGTTCTCGCCTCAAGCGGGACTCGAACCCGGGTCCGCTAGATCAGTAGGCCAGCGCTTAACCCACTGAGCTGCCGGGGCATAGGGCATAGGGCCTGCAGATTGTTCATGCAAAAATGCAAGAATATGCTACTTAGCTCTTTGTTACCTTGGCTGTACTGAGGTTTGCATTCGCTGTAATTTGCTATGCTTTGCCTGAATCTGTGAACGGCTTGTATACAACCATGAAAACGAATTGAGTGTTTGGGCATATTTTGAGAATAAGTCATTGCTTAAAATATATAATGGGCGTAAATTATTTGCAATTTCTAGCTCCCGCAGTGTGCTCTCCATTGATAATTTTCTTGTTAACCATGAATGACAAGCATACCCATCAAACAAGCAGATTTTCAATCGAAAACAACGCCATGTGATGTCCCATGTTTGTGCCGAAACTTGAAATAAATGCCATCTACAGTGACCGAACTGCGAAGACTCAGACCAGACTGCACAAACGCGCAGTCTGATAAAGTCTCGCTGTTCGCATGAACTGGCTTTGAATCCTGTCAATTTCATAAAATGAAACGCATGGTTTCTGATCAGTAAGCGCACACGGACATTCCTGGCCAGAAGGCACTCTCTCTTATGTTGTTTCCCATTCTCACCGTAATGGCCCTTAATATGGGGACGGAAGGGCCAAAGCAAACAGTGCTGAGGCCAGTTCTTGGAGCGGACTGATCAAGGTCTGCAGTGTTTGCCACCCCAGCATTAGTTGTTTTACAAATCGAAAAACAGATGTTACACTTTCTAATATTTTTTTTGATAATTGTAGTCCTTGATTATGGTGGCCCGTAAGTTAGGCCAAAATCGGTTATTACATGGGTGAATTGGAAAAGATTAAATCGGCATGGTTTAAAACACGGAATGGTTAGTTGGTTGTTTTGGGTTAAACGGCTCTTTGAGACAGTATTCCAGTCTGTACTGGGCCGTCTGCCAAAGACGGGGAGAAAAAAATGATAGACGAAAAAAAAATATGCAAACAACCCCCACCTACTGCCAGCAGAGTAATCCCTTGTCTTACTTTTATCCAAATAAGTAGGACGCCCCGGCACTGGAAGTTATAACCAGCACCATCGCCTGACCACCAACCCCAACTCGGAAATGGAATAAATTGGCAGGGTTAATCTCCTGAATTTCTATCAATAGATTTGCGATGGCACTCTTACAGAAAAGAATTTGGTCCCTCCGAGGGAGCAGATTTTGTCCTGTAAGAATACCATTCCAGGTTCTGTGACCAAATTGTAGCCAGTGTAATTCCCTTCCATTCCACATTTCAAACTATGCCGATTTAATCTAAAAGGAATGTATCAGAAAATCTGACTCTTCATGGGAGATCGCTTTTTTAAATAATTCGAATTATTAAATTTTGACAAAATGATGGGTTTTTTTTCAATGAAAATATTGCTGAAATATTTTTGTTTACATTTCTTCTGCGTTTCATATTTTAAAAATAGGTAAATAATAGTAATTGGTAGATCATATATTATGTTTCGACATTTAAATCATTTCTTTTTGGATAAGAGAAACCGCGATATCTCTCATAATACCCCTTATGGTTCCAATGGACTATTGGTAATTAAGCATATGATGCATTTTTGCCATAACCCTATTATTACGAAGTGCATTATTTTTTCACGCATTTGATATATTATAACGACAATAAAAACGCAGAAAACCATACTTAGAAAGTGACTTTTGGTACTGGAGTTTACGATTCGAGATGGACCGTTGTTGTTGTTGGTGTTTGTCTGCCTCTGTTTTCAATATATGACCACAATGCCGTAACAGTTGAGTCTCTGAATGTGGCCTTGCCCTTTCTTTTTTACCGAGTGCAGTTCTATGGGGACAACAAGCAGTCGCCAAGCTAGCCCATAATAGCTTATTTTTGATGTTTATTTGTTCATCTGTCTAACATTGTCAAACCCAAGACACAATCTTCGAAATGTCATTCAATGCAATGTCACATTTTTGTCAGTTATCAGAGCCAGCCGAGCTGGTAGCTCAGTACATGATCTAAATATTGTAGTCTCGAAGTCTGAATCAGGATAATATTGTTATTGTCATTATCAACGAGGTATAAATAAATGAAAATGGATATACAATCAACTCTTGATAACTCGAACACTGATATCCCAAAGTACCCTCACATGTCAAAGAATATTATCAGAATACATCTTATAATATCTTTACATTTCAGCTCCTGTTATGTCAAACTACTGCTATCTCAAAGTAAATTTTCTGGGACCAGAAAATTTAATCAGTAGCTTGGCATTAATTTCGACTTCGAGATATCAAGAGTTGACTGTACTCCCCTTTTATGTGCCATTTTACAAAGGGAAACAACTTTAAGACCGCCAGTTTTCTTACCTAGACGACAAAGCCTTTATGTAGGGGCTAGAATATGCTCCATGAGGGAGCAATGTTTTAATTATGAGGAGATCCCAATAACAATAGACTGAGCAAAATTAAATACGCAAGAATTACCTCCCTCTTTTCCACCCCACCCCCTTGAAGTAGTCCCACTCAGCTTAATATACCCCGACTCACTACGGTGAGGAGAAGTCTGCTCTGCGCCAGAACTGTTTGTCTCAACACTCTTACATTGATTACCGTGTTTATTCTGTAATAAGTCGGGGTTTTTACCTTTTCAAAATTACTTCACATATGTAAATTAGTCTTATGTAATTTAGCTATAAAATGGATTTGTGCTTCCAAAAACAATCTCAAAGATCTAGATCCGTCTTTCAAGACGGATCTAGAACTTTGAGATAGTTTTGGAAAGGAAAATCCTGTCTAATAACTAAACAAATGTGGTAAAGATCAAATTCTCTTCTTTACAGGCAGGGGGAGGAGTGGCGTAAAATACGAAGCATGTTGAACGCGAATCTGATGAAGCCGAAACATGCACACAAGTACTTCAGTCAGCTGAGCACGATTTCAGAGAACCTCCCGGACAAAATTAATGTCAAAAGGGACGACGGAGACAAAACAGTTCCGAATATACTGAACCTGCTTTATGCTTGGTCAATTGATTGTAAGTCAGATTTCGTACTTTACCTAAAATGTTTGTACGCCGTGCGTCACAAGGACTTGTAGCAATACAGTCAAACGTGCTTATGTGGTCACCTCTATTAAGAGACCACCTGTCTTAAGCAGCCAGCTTTTCTGGGTCCCTTGAACCATAATACAGTGCAAATGAACCTGTAGTAAGGGGTCACCTGTCTTAGGCAGCCAATTTTTGTCCTTCCCTTGGCTGACGCCTTAAGACAGGTTTGACTGTATTTCATTTTACATCATTTTTTTTTTCATGAAAAAATAATGTGTGCAAAAATTGATAGGTATACTGTTACTATCCTGCTCATTTTTTGAAGGTGAAATGGTATACCTCAATGTTTGCAACCATATTTTCCAAAGTAAATAACTTTTTGAGCTGCGACACAAGAAAACCAACAAAGTGGTTGTGCGCCCAGCGCAGACTCAGATCCGCCTGGGCATTTGCCCAGTCTGATCTGAGACCCTTAGCTACCCTTTAAGCACTTAAGAAAGAGTCTGATCAGACTGGGCGGATGCCCAGGCTGATCTGAGCCTGCTCTGGGCGCACAACCACTTTGTTGGTTTTCTCGTGTCGCGGCTCTAAAATTTGTGAATTCTTGTTTGCTTGTATTCTGGTTCCATATCGTGCTGCTGTTTTATTTGTAGCTCCTGGTTCTCCCCTTTCAAGTTACTTTTGCTTGGTTTGTTCTTATTAGTTCTTATTAGTTCTTATTTCTTAGTTTTTGGTTCTTTAGTCAGTCGTAAAATGAACCGATGTGATTCACCGTCATAACGTGGTATCAATGTTGTTTCAATGTTGATTCAACGTTGTATGCCAAGGGGAAATGCTTTCTGGTCTGTGATTTCCCCTGAGGATGCATAAATGCACCTAAGTATTACTTAACATATGAGCCGCGACACGAGAAAACCAACAATGTGGTAGTGCGCCCAGCGCAGACTCAGAACAGCCTGGGCATCCGTGCAGTTTGACCAGACTCTTCGTTGAGTGCTCAAAGGGTAGCTTTGGGTCTAATCTACCTCCATGCGGACAGTGAAGACTCTGATCAGACTGGGCGGATGCCCGGGCTGATCTGAGTCTGTGCTGGGCGCGCACAACCACATTGTTGGTTTTGTCGTGTCGCGGCTCATATTTGTAATTCTATTTTCAGGCATAACCCAAGTTTTGATTGACAAGCCTTTCGGGTGTTTATCGCATTCGTCCATGCCTCAACAAATGAATGAGTTCGTGAAAGCTATAGAAGACATGATGACGACGAGCCACGTGTTAATTTCCTTCGCAAGTGTTCATAAATTCCTGAACACAAAAGTTTGGCAAAGGCATGTGTCGGCATGGGACAAAATTATAGAAGTAGGTAAGTTACGTTGAATGCTAGATGGCGTGCTTTACCTAAGGCTGAGTACCCGGCAGGCAAACGACGGTGATACATGTATAACATTAAATCGATGTTGAGTTAAGGTCATGCCATAGAAAAAAAAAACGTTTATTCCGAGTCGACTCAATGTTGTGTGCCCAGTGGACAAACTATCATTCGCTTTTAAAATCGTATGTTGAGAATGGTGTTAAAAGAGTCGCTCCTTTAGGTAAAACAACAGGTTGTAGAATTTATTAACATACACGTTTTCTCTAAAACTAGGACTCCCCAATTTAGACAATTCTCAGAAACTATTATTATACGTTCAGAAGCCGCGGTCCACATTCTTAATTGCCTCACTGGTAATTTCTTCCAGATTTCATAATTGAGCCGCGACACAAGAAAACCAACAATGTGGCTGTGTGTCAAGCGCAGACTCAGATCAACCCGGGCATCCGCTCAGTCTGATCAGAGTCTTCGCTGTCTCCTCTGGGGTGGCTTAGACCCTAAGCTACCCTTTGGGCACTTACCGAAGAGTCTGGTCATACCGGGCGGATGCGCAGACTGATCTGAGTCTGCGCTGGGCGCACATCCGCATCGATGGTTTTGTCGTGTCGCAGCTCAATTATACCAAATACCAATATGCGATTACATATTAACTAAAAGATAATAAAAAGTAACATTGACTTCTGATTGGTACATTCATTTTTGGGAACTATAGAAGACCGGTCTACCTTATATACATAGACCTGCTATGTCTATATTAATTTTTAGTAAATTATTTTTTTACTTTTTCTAGGCGCAAAAATAATAGACGACAAAATGGCCGAAATAGGGAAGCGGCTGGAACGCAACCCTGGAGAAATGGTGGATGGAAGCTTTTTAGAATATTTACTGGCCAAAGAAAACCTCACGGAAGAGGAGATATATACGAATATGACTGAGCTGCTCATTACAGGCACGGATACGGTAAGTTTTTGTCTACAAACGGGCATTGGGTACGAGGGATGATCAAACGATTTTGGACTCTTGATATAGTGGTAACATACCGGTACTTGTTATGATCGATAAACTATGACTGAGCCGTGACAAGACAAAACCAACAATGTGGTTGTGCGCCCATCGCAGAATCAGATCAGCCTCGGCGTCCGCGCGGTCTTTTCAGACTCTTCGTTAAGCCCTAAAAGGGTAGCTAAGGGTCTAAGCTACCTCTATGCGGACAGCGAAGACTCTGTTCAGGCTGGGCGGATGCCCAGGCTGATCTGAGTCTGCGCTGGGCGCACAACCACATTGCTGGTTTTGTCGTGTCGCGGCTCAATTGTAAGATTTGAGGAGCTCTGAGCATGCCGGGTAAACGCGCAATTCCATTCAGGCTGTTGCAAATAATCATTAGCAAAATATTGCATTGCTAGACCACTCAGATATAGTTTTGAAGAACATTTTTGCACAGTTTTTGCTTCGAACTGAAACTCTCTGTTGGACAGTTTAGTTTGTACTGAACATCGAGTTGTCCATCAGTTGTAAGAAGACATATCACTCGCGCTCCTCGCTCGTCATAAGATGTACTTTACAATTGACCTCCAAACGGTGTATTATTCAACAATTAAGTCCTAGAGTTGATGTATTTTCGAAGTAAAAGTTATCATGTTAAATCGTCTTAAATGATGATAATGAACAATTACTGAACAAGAGTGTGGAAATGTTGTGACAATCTTGCTTTGTAACGCTGTATTTACTAATGACGTGAGTTTTCACTTGTGTGTCAATCCAATACCTAACCATTATGACAGTGATGCCATGCATATGTTAATTAATTTTAAGCTAGTTTGAAAAATATAGCAGCTGCATTTGTATGACCCTTGATATGAATTACCTAAATCTCAAGAAAGGAATAAAAATCTATGCGTTTTGGCAAAATAGCTTCCTTCAAAAACACCAAGTCTGAGTTAAGTATTCTTCACGTAATCTAATTAACATTTCCGATATGAAGTACACGTTTATATACAAATCAGAAGAAAAGTTTGTCATTGTAAATACGACTTTTAGAAAAAAAAATTGGCCTTGATGGTATGATAGTACTCTGGTTTGGTTTTTGTACTTGACACGATGCGTTCTAGTAGACTCTTAAAAACATGTGAGCCGCGACACGAGAAAACAAACAATGTGGTTGTGCGACCAGCGCAGACTCAGATCAGCCTGGGCATCCGCCCAGTTTGATCAGACTCTTCGTTGAGTGCTCAGTGGCTAGCTAAGAGTCTAAGCTACCTCCATGCGGACAGTGAAGGCTCTGATCAGACTGAGCGGATGCCCAGGCTGATCCGAGTCTGCGCTGGGCGCACAACCACATTGTTGGTTTTGTCGTGTCGCGGCTCATGTGTTAAATTGAAATATGTTCTAATTAAATCGTCAGTATGGGCTTGCCATAAATGAATTAAGTATTGATACAATTTGACCAATGAGTGTATTTATCCTTAGGTTTAAATTCAAAGATCCTCTAATTTGTCAGAAATTTATAGCTGCAAGGAAAACATTGAACCACTTGTATCTGTTTGCTGAGGCACAATTGGGCGGATGTTTTTTTAAACGGCCCTTTCAGACAATATTTCTGCCTTCAACAGTCCCAGAACGAAAGCGAAAGAGAAACAGTTATTGTGACGTTTTGCTTGCTTCCATAAATGACGACGCCCATTCAATTTGGGGTCTACTCGTAAAGAAAAAAGTCCTATGGGAGCTTACTTATTCCTTTATGTCTTTATGTTTTGACCCCGTTGCGAAGGCATTCAAAACGTCTATGACAAAGTTGGTTCCTCTGAAAGTGACCCATTCACCTAAAAAAAAGGGACAAGTTGCAATGCTCTCTTTTTGAAACATCTGTCACGAACTCTTAAAAAAAGAAAAGAGTCTGAAACGCTCCGCTGTGATTCAAACTCGGATCCCATGCTTGAAAGGCGAACACTACCACGTCGCTATACACCCTCTTACACATAATGAGTAGACTTACGGAATGCATGGAGTGATCTGAGTTTTCAATGTACGAACTTGGTGAAGGAGTCTCTTCAACGAATTACATATATAGTCTTATTCGCATTCATTATTTACAGACTGCTAACGCGGTTGCTGTGGGACTGAATCTGTTGGCTCAAAATCCCTTGGTGCAGGACAAAGTTCGAAAAGAGGTTGATTCTATTGACACAAACGGGGCGTTTACACTTGAAGACGTGAAATCCATGTCATATATAAAAGCATTTACAAAAGAAGTTTTGAGGTAAGTTAATGATCATTACTTTAAGGTGGATATATAAAAATTCCATGTTTTCCATCATTTAGACACGGTAAACGTCCTTTTGTGACATCCTGGCCCAGAGGTTATAAAACTTGAGTACATTCTCAAACTCCAGAAAAAAAAACACACTGATTGGCTGCTTCCGAGCAAGTGCTCGGAAGCAGCCAATCAGTGTGCTTTATTTGGAGTTTGAGATTATACTCAAGTTTTATAACCTCGGACCCTGTTTGCTTCCCTTGATGCCAAACCCTTTCAAAATAAGGACTACTCATAAAGGGAGGGAATTGTTCCTCGAAGGAGCAAATTCTGTCCTTAATTATTTTTTAGACTGCAAACCTGTTTTAGGGACATCTGCAAACAGGCCAGACCCAGAGCGAGGCGTCTGATCAGGGTCAACACTGTTTGCTAACTGAAATTTCAATACAAAATACAATAACTAAAATGAAAACATTCAACAAAACCCTTAAAACTAGAAACAGACTCTTCCAACTGATAATAAAGGTCAGGCTCACTGGTCAAAATAGGTTTAAGAGACGCTGCCGATGAAATGGGAGAAATTGATAGTAGGGCACATTGCTGCTGGTAGCAAATGGTACATGCATCGATGTGGGGGCGGCAAGCTTTAACCCATTCCATTCGGGATTCCCCTTTAGGGGTATCTGGACAAACATTTGGATCCAGGTCAGGCCCATGCACAAAGGTAGGGCCTGATCTGAGATCTAAACTGTTTGTTGCTTAGACATCATTTCTGCAAGAGTTAGTTAGACCAATATTGTCAGAATTTTCTTGATATTTGATGCAGACGACAATTTCAGCAGACGGCAAAAATACCCAGAATGCAATGAGTTAATAATCTTCTGACCCTTGAGTACTTGGCATGCAACTGTATATACTTGTATATTAATATAAGACTTAGATGCTGATCAAATGTTTCGTCATTCTTTTTCAGGTATTATCCAACTATTCCGATAAACGCAAGAGTGTTAACAGAAGATACAAAAATAGCCGGCTATGTCCTCCCTAAAAATGTAAATACTCAATATTTCATAACTATCAAACATTACAATTTACTATGTAAATATTAACATATTGGAAGATGCCTCTGCAAAAAGCTAAATACCCTATAAGATGAAGGCAGAAATCCTGTTTAAGGGCGACATAGGCGATGCATTCACCTCTTATTAACCACCGTCGCCATAGAAATGCCAAGAGGTGACCTGCATCATATTTCCGAAAAAGATAATTGAGCCGCGTCACGAGAAAACCAACAAAAAGTGGTTGTGCGCCCAGCGCAGACTCAGGTCAGCCTGGGCATCCGCCCAGTTTGCTCAGACCCTTTGTTAAGGGCCCGAAGGGTAGCTAAGGGTCTGCTACCTCCATGCGGACAGCGAAGACTCTGATCTGAGTCTGCGCTGGGCGCACAACCACATTGTTGGTTTTCTCGTGTCGCGGCTCATTAATATTTAAATAAAAAAAAAAAAAAAAAAAAAACAATAAAAAAACGGGTTAACGTTTCCAAAAAGACACGACTTTTTATACATAAATTTATTTACAAAGTTGCTGTCTTTGATACACCCGATGTCACAAATCGGAAATATTAAAAATAGATTAAGAAACACCTCTGAAGCATTTAAATAAAGCAAGTCTGTGAAACGTCCTTAATGTGAGGGTCCGTTATGAGGATAGCCTATGCGTGTTCAATATGACAATGCATTGCTCAAACGTAAAATAATTTATTTGTATTTTGTATTTCAGACAATACTTCTTCTGAACACGTTTACGATGTGCAGAGACCCCAAAAATTTCACAAATCCAGACGAATTCATACCCGAACGCTGGCTCCGAAACGAGGTCAGAGATTTCAGCCCATTTACATCACTTCCGTTTGGTTATGGCACGAGAAGTTGTGTTGGTAGACGGATAGCAGAAAATATGATTTACCTCAGCGTTGCAAATGTGAGTACCACATGCTTTAAAATTTTGTACATGATTTTGAAAATAAATTTGACATAAGCTGACTTATTACACAATAAAATGACTTACAGTAATCAACACGTACATGTATTTATGTTGTACATGTATGATCTTTTCAAAGAAAGCGCTTTGTCTCGCTCCTGAAAATATAAATAAACTAGCTGGGCAACTTTATGAAATTTAATAATACTTACCAAATTTCTTATCCACTCTTCCTGATGTATGCCATGCACTTATTATATAAAGCCAAATTTAATATATTCATTTTACATTTACTTGTTGTTTTAAAACGTATATATAAAGAAGCTTCCAAAATATTGCGCAAACTACCATTTGCTAGCGTAAACGGTTTAAACCATCAATATGCATTTGGGCAAACTACATATAGTAGAGGGATAAAAAAATTAAGTTAACGGGTACACTTTTACGGGAAAGTATAACCATTTCCTTAAAGAAATGATGTAAGTGTTTAACTGTAAAATCTAGATAATTACATGTATGGTACTTATAATTTCCATGACCATTGTATTGCAGATCATAAAAAGATACAGACTTGTGCCCGTGGAAGGAGCGGTCGCCTTGAAACCTGAAGTAAGAACTATTTTGACATTCGGTGAAAACTTGCCAGTTCAGTTCATCGACCGATGATTGGGCTCGGACTTAGACTAAGGACAAACACATACACGTGAATGAAGTGTGAACACACGTGACTAAAATGTGAATTGAAAGACAGCTGCGCCTATGGAAGTATATGTTGGCAGCTTGGAACCGTCCTACTGAACACACAACATTGAATCAATAATGAATCAATGATGATTCAACGTCATGACTTTGAATCAACATTGATTCAATGTGGTTTCAATGTTGCGTGCCGGACTGGGTAATGCAGGAGAATGTGTAAGCCTCAAAAAGAGAGAGATAGAGATCTACAACATCAGTGTAGGAGGAACTGTTTTCGATTCAGAATTTCGGAAACATTTTGAATCAGAACGACGTGAACTGTTTTCGAATCAGAATCTCGGAAACTGTTTTCTAATCAAAATTACGTGAACCGTTTTCGAATTAGAATTCGTGAACTGTTTCCGAATCAGAACTATGTGAACTGTTTTCAAATCAGAATTACATAAACTCTCTTGGAACCAGACATTTGCAAACTGCTTTCGAGTCAGAATTACGTGGACTGTTTTCGAATCAGGATTTCGTGATATTTATGGGAAATCATACTTTTGTCTACAAATACAGTGAGTGATTCGTCACTGAACATTAAAGATAAACACTCACAACTATGGGGCTTACTCTGAAGAACTTGTAACCCACTGGGCACACAACGTTGAATCAACATTGACTCAACCTTGATTCAACGTTATGACGTTGAATCAAGGTTGAATCAATGTTGATTCAATGTTATGTGCCCAATGGGTTGTTTTAAGTCTGCTTAAATGTTTCTTCAAATTTTTCATACGGGTTATTTATTCTTAAACGAGAGGAAACATTCAACAGACATTTTTAGATACTGTTAAGCTTTAACAAACAGTGTACACAATGATGAAATGATCACTCTGCCTACAAGAACAGTCTGATCAGAGTCAACACTCTTTGCTCAGGTAATTCTGTCCCAATATATAGAGTTAGAGGAAGTCAATGAAACGCCTTCAGACAAAAAAACTATGCTACATGTGTATGTCATAGCACAGTATGTAGACAGTGAGTCAGCACGGCCAATTTTTGGGTAAATGGGTACATCTTCGAAACAACTTATTGACCTACTATTTGCTTCTTGGAATAAAATTCCTTCTAAAATAAGAGACAAGTACATTGTATTTGCTCGTAGTGAAGCAAGTTGTTTTCTTTGAGAATTAACCCCGAATAAATAGGGAGGCAAAAAATGAAAATAAAAGAACTAGTTTTTCTGAAAACGCCTTCATAGACGTAAAAACTCATGTAATCTCCTGTCCTGGGTGAATTGTATGTGGCATAGGCAAACTGTTAACGCTGACAGTGGCTTGTACATTTCACAAATGTCATAAAACATTTTATAACAAAGCGCCACAGAAGCGCTCCAACCTTAAAATTCACAAGATATATCTTAAGTACGTGGTGAAATCCTACTTTGACATTATAATGAAAACAAGCAACATTTCGTCTATTAATAATGGAACTTTGTACGAGAAAATGTGTGGCCAACAAAGAATGAGACTCTTCGCCGTTTTCTTTTGCATATGCCTGCAGGCTGCGTGAGGAGTCATCGCTGTTAAGGCACTTTTTCTCACGTGAGGGTTCCTCTACTAATACATGTACATCGTTGTTACTACCTCGCATTTATATATTTCATTATTTTCAGTGTTTAATATGTCCATCATTTATGTTGTTATTTTGTTGAGCGTTGTACCTTTCTTTATTTTTGGAGTATATATTCTCTTTCACACTGACGACGTTTAGTAGCTGATCTTAAGAGATAAAGGGTCAAGTCAGGTAACTTCGGACAGCGGGTATATTCGGACAGTGACATTGTTTCCTTAAGATGTCAGTTGTTTGGAATTTAAACAAAATTAACTGGACAAACACTGAAAATCCTGAAGAGACGGCTCATTTTGAGCCGTCTCATCTGGATTTTAACTGTTTGCAATGGGAAGTCTGAGTTTAAACGCTGTCCGAAGTTACCAGACTCGACCCTATAAGATATAGGGTAAAGTCGGGTATATTCGGACAACGGATGAAATCGGACTGACTTTGTTTCCTTTAGATGTCAGTTGTTTAAAAATTTAAACAAAATTAACTGGACAAGCACTGAAAATCCTTATGAGACGGCTCATGATGAGCCGTCTCATCTGGATTTTCAGTGTTTGTAATGGTATGTCCAAATTTACCCGCTGTCCGAAGTTACCAGACACGACCCTATAAGATATAACGTTTTTCTGTATTCAAACTGACACTTTCTTCTTTCATGTCTTATGTATAAGAAGAAAAGAAGGGAAAAAATGATATGCTTTTGCAATGTACATGTTTCATAAAAAGTTGCATTTTCTCCATTTTCACATGGTTTTGGTACCTACAGGAATATCAGTTACGGAACATTTTTGACCTATATATGCCTAGTGGGCTCTTCTATCCTCATAAACTGGATGGTTCCATTCCTGTTTTAGGAGTCGTCTAGTATACATGTATTTGTTGTTTTTTTCCTATCAATTTTATTGAAATTGCTTCAAACAGTGTAAACTCTAATTTTACACCGCTTTCTGATCTGAGTCTGCTTTGTTTGCCCATGTCTTTTTGAGGATGCTGGACATAAATGTGTTAACAGCCATGTCAAGGGTCATGTTCTACTGGGCTGTACACACAGTTGCACTTTTTAGCAATCTAGTATTTCAGAACATTGTTCAGGAACGATGCGCACAGTTACATGCGTAGAGCCAGTGTGAGAAAAAAAGAAAGAAAGGGAAAAAAAAAAAAAAAAAACGAACTGAAGCCAAACAAAAATAATAATAAAACTGAGAAAATATGTACAAAAATATTTCTGTTGTTCTAAACAGAAAAATAAAAGTTCATAATACATTGTCGAACAAAGAATAGTTTTATGTGTTTGGAGGCCATCATGCAATGAATGTCCTCACCGCCACTTTCTTGTTCGATTTATGTAAAAAATGGAGTTTTTATAGCGATTCCGGTACTAAACAAACCCGGCCCAGTCGAGCATGACCAAGTGAAAAGCAAACAGAATACGAGTGCTCTGTAAGAAGATGAATTCCAGTACCTTTCATAGGAAATAAATTTAACTTGTACAGTAAGTTTAGCCTTTAGCTAATCAAGGTTTGAAAAAAATGGAATCTGAATTTCAATAAGAAATATGTAAAAGAACACTGATCTTACAACACGCTTTGCATATTTTTACTCTGTATATAAATGTATGAGAAAATATGATCATGTGACGAGGGGAAACGTTCTATGTTTTCCTAGTGCCTTATTTGTGCTGTAAAATCAATGCAATATTTATTATTATCCTTCTTATTTCAGTTTTAATAATTATTAAGGTGAATGGGTACACTTTTAGAAGACGAAACTCGTCATTTTCAAAATGACTACCTTTTCAGTGGCAGTCAACTCTTTAAGAGGAGACCCCTTTTTTGAAGGGTTCCAAGGTCTAGGGAAGCAAACAGGATTTCATGAAAGTGGTCCACCTTCGTGGAAATGGTGGACAAATATGGATATTTACCCAAACACCTAGATAGACCGATAATGAAAACACAGAGAAATCGATAAAAATCGCAAATCATCGATACATCGATTCTGCCGTTGAAAACTTCAATCGACTCTGGCGAGATATCAACAAACATCGATATCGTATTCTGCCTTACCGATATTTGATGATTTTTACCGATTTCCTTATTTGTCTATAAAAGGCGTTAACCTTAATGTGGCAAAAAGGCAGACCACAAATTTAAGGTTTGCAAAATTTTAAAATCTGTTCTGTCCAAGCTATATCGTATTGAGAATTCAAAGTCTGGAGGGCAACAGTATATATTCTAAAGAGACTTATCTGAATCTACGCCCAGCGGGCACATGACGTTGAAATGACGTCGTACTGACGTCGATGCGACGCAACGACGTCCCATCGGCGTCAGTTTGACGTCATTTTAGCGTCATGTGCCTGCTGGGCGCTGTATGCAAATTCAGCTACACGTATTTTCATTTTTGACGCTTTAATGGTTAATTTTGCCATCAAGGGATTGCGGATACGGGGGAAGAAAATTCTCAGGTGAATACTCAGTGAAGAAATTGCACATTTTGCATTTTTTAACAGGCATAGAAATTGCATGGTTAATTAATAATCACACATGTGTGTAATTTGTTTTTAACCCACTAAACCTCTTTACTATGAAGCGCAACAAGTCTGTTCATTATTTTATGGAAATGTTGAACAAAACGAAAAGAAATGCAAACTTTGTACAACACGCGCAGAACAATCTGTGGGTGCTTATCCATTGAGCCGCTTAGGGATAACACTTAACATGGATTTACATTTACCCGTGCTTGGCTGCCATATTTTCTGCAGCGTACACATCTCAGTCAGTTGTCTGGGTGAATCTCTATGTTCAGTGTTTCTTTTCGTAATTTTTACAAAGGGACAGTAACTTTAGCAATTTCCTGTTTGCTTCTCTGGATGATACAGCCCTCCCAAAATGGGTTCTACTCTTGAAGGAAGAATTTATTCCTATGGGAGCAAATTATTTCATTTAAGATTAGACCACAGTCGAAATAGGCAAAAAGGGGTGGGAGGGGGGGGGGGGGGGTGGAAATGACAGAGATGCTGTCCCTGAAATACATACATGCAACTTATCTTGCATATAGTTATAAAGATTTCCTTTTGTCTTTCTGAAATGGTTTCATTTGGAACTTAATAAAATCTTTTTCATAAGTAAAGAAAGAATTATTACAATAAAACATTTTATACTTTTAAAACCTCATAGTGTTAGAACAACGTGGTATCAACGTTCGATGTGAGGTCATGACTTTTCATAGACATTGCTACGTCGTTGTCTTGCGCTTTCGTGCTGAGTGGGTATCCTGCTTATTTCTTCTTTACATGTGAGCATATTTCTTTTTGTCGTCGTTTCAGTATGTTATCAAAATTGTGAACTTATTTCTTTTTGTCGTCGTTTCAGTATGTTATCAAAATTGTGAACTTATTTCTTCTTGTCGTCATTTCAGTGTTATTAAAATTGTCCTATTTTATTGTTACCAAAAGTGCAATTTAATCGTCGTTTAGATATATGTATTGTCTTGTATAAATATTGTATTGATCAAATAAAACACAATGAAATCAATGTTATTGTTGTGTTCTTTTTGAAACATTATTGCGCTTCATCGAAATAACAATTTTTTAAGAAATAGATCAGCTCTAGCAGTGAATTGTTGAGTAATAATTCACTGTTTGGAGGTCAGTTGTAAAGTAGATCATATCACGAGCGCGGAGTGCGAGTGATATATCTACGTACAACTGACAGACAAACAGTGTATTATTACTCAACAATTCAATGCTAAAGCTGAACTATTTCGATTCTAACACTCAAAAAGGCTGAAAAAGTATTCTTTTCATTCAAACTCTCCCAACCTTCCTGCCAGCGCGTTCATGCTCTCGCCAATATTCTTAACTGTATCTAAGGTAAATGTACGTTTTTAGGGCGATTTTTGAATAAAAAAAAAAAGACGTTACACCGTCTAACGTCTCAAAACGTCACAAAATTACGTCAGTAATGCAAGTGACCTCAGCAATAAGACTCACGCGCTCCGAAACAGTGAATTGTTGCAGAATAAAACACGGAAACTTTCCATTGCTTCTAAAGGCTCACTGTGTTAGAATGCTGGATAACAATTTTCCGTTTTCCCCAACTGCAACGAATTGAGAATTTAAAAGCCTGCCTGTTGAGAAATTCTGGCTGCCCAGAGATATAATAAACCTCCCACACCAGCCCTCTGTCTCTCTCTTTCTCTTTCTCTCTCTGCCACGAATATTGTTAGCATCAAAGGGGAGGTACAAGCGCTGTTTGATATGATGATGTTACAATTACATCGGTTAATGAAGTGGGCTGATGCTGGACGCATAGAACATTGCTTTCTTTAATCTAAATTGAGCCGCGACACGACAAAACCAACAAAGTGGTTGTGCGCCCAGCGCAGGCTCAGATCAGCCTGGACAGCCTTCCAGTCTGATCAGAGTCTTCGCTGTCCGCATGGGGGTAGCTTAGACCCTTAGCTACCATTTAAGGGCTTAGCGAGGAGTCTGAGCGGACTAGGCGGATGCCCAGGCTGATCTGAGTCTGCGATGGGCGCACAATCACTTTGTTAATTTTCTCGTGTCGCGGCTCATATACTTTGTGTCTCTGCTATTAGATTATACTAATTTTATGGTACATAAACAATGGGATCAGACACAAGTTATTAATAACATTAGGTAGTCTTCTCCCTACAAGATAAACGAATCTGAATGATGGTCTCTGTTGTTGTTAAAGCCGGGACATGTATATCTGTAATAAGCACTCATCGTCATTAGGTTTATTTTATTTTTTTATTTATTTTTTCTTTTTTTGAGGCAGTGTGTCGTAAAACATTATAAATAGGGGAATTTCTGACGTATGTCATTTTTATGCTGTTATGCGGTTTCCGTTAAACAATGAAATAGGAGAAAACGCGGTGACGTCATCGATAAGGATTTCCAAGGTATTCCTCACACCGGTTGGCAAAAAGTCGATAATCAATCACGCTATATTGAACGTTTATTGGGTGATATTAAACTATGTAATTAATCATGCCGTGAATTTTGCGCATTATGATGCATATTTTTATATAAATGATAACGCTGAGAAATGTAGGTATTTTAGTGTGAAATATTGTTCTATTCTCTTTCCTAATTCATTTAAATTGGTTCCACATGAAGTACTTTTAGATGTACGTTTTAGCATGGACACTCTAAAATAATGTGTCTGTATCTGGTGTACATTTTGAAATTAAACCGGTTGTTTATTGTTTATAATGAATGTATCCGGTATTCAGCGGGTCTTTTGATAAGGAATGTCTTTAATTATCATATTTCAAAGAACGCCGCGGGTTTCCTACAGTGACAATGTCATATTAACTTGTATAATATAACCAACTGTTTCTGGCGGTGTGGCTAATTTAAATATCAAATAAAACGCGATTATTATAATCTATGATATTTTAATATTAATATATCCGCTAATAAAATAAAAAGAGCAAACAATGAGAGAGAGAGAGAGAGAGAGAGCGATAATGAGAGAGAGAGAGAGAGAGAGAGAGAGAGAGAGAGAGAGAGAGAGAGAGAGAGAATTTATTGTTTAGATGTCATGAGCTCGGACTAAATACTATGGTAGTTACTGCATTTTAAAACAGAGAAAATTCTCTGTTTATATATTATCCTTTACCGTTTTATCAAACCATTAGAGAGAGAGAGAGAGAGAGAGAGGGAGACAGAGAGAGAAACAGACAGAGTGAATTTGTTGTTCAGATGTCATGAGCTCGGACTAAATAATGTGCTAATTACTGATAGTAATTTCAAAACAGAAGTTCTCTGCTTATACGTGTATATTATCCTTTACCGTTTTATAACATTCTCTTTTGAAGCGCAGTCATGAATATAAATTCATTTACTTATTTATTTTTTTACATTTTTTATCCCTAAATCAGATCAATATGTTTTATTAATTTTGCATTACTTCTCGTTTGATACAAGTTTCTATCTTTTGTTGTCTTTCATTTTCTATTACCCGTGTTCTATTTAATAATCACTTTGATTGTCGAAAAGATTTAAAGGTTAAAATACTGATCTTTAGTACCTCCGATTTATTGTATTTTTATTTCATTTATTTATTTTTCTTTTCAAGTCAAAGTTATTAAGAGAAAAAGTCCTGTTCCGAAGCGAGTCAATGTATGTCGAGTAATTAAATAACTTTAAATAATATTAAATAACTCTCTTTTTTCGCGCGACAAGCGATTAAAACAATATTTGCACTGGTTTTATCGGTTTCTATTTATTGGCAGCTTTCTAAACTATATTTTACGCATTTCAGAGGTTAATTTTCGGCAAAATCCCATAGAAGACCACTGTCTGTCGCTATGTTTTTGCCAACCAATCTACCCACGTGATCATCCGATGACGTCACTCCGGGGATTCCCGTTATCTCCTATAGGCTATGTCTTCCCAGTTCATTGGCTTTCACACTATATTTGAATGATACAGTAACGAAAGCAGGTCATTCAAGTTTTTCAACCCAAATTAATCAACAGACTTTCAAACAAGTATTTTTCTTAAATATCTAAATGTTTCGAGCCACTGCAGAAGCAGAAGGCGAGGGTTTTGATCCAGTAAAGCTAGTGTATTAACAGTAATTAATCTGTTACCGACCGTTCCCAGGTGGTACTTCTGAAGTGGTTTCTCAATGTTACGTGGCCTTATGTAGCTGGGGTAACTAATTGATTACCTTTTTTGGAAAGAGCTGTCAATTTACATATATCTTTCTTTGTCTATTGGGTTTGAGGACGGGTTATGGGATATAGACTTGAGCCGCGACACTAAATAACCAACAAAGTGGTTGTGCGCCAAGCGCAGACTCAGATCAGCCTGGGCATCCGCCCAGTCTGATCAAAGTCTGTGCTGTCCGCATGGAGGTAGCTTAGACCCTTAGCTACCCTTTCAGCGCTAAGCGAAGGGTCTGATCAGCCTGAGCGGATGCCCAGGCTGATCTGAGTCTGCGCTGGGCACAGAACCACTTTGTTGGTTTTGTCATGTCGCGGTTCATATATTATTAGTTCCTGATCATTGCCTATCTTTAATATTTGAATTACGGATGCCTTGCAAACAGACAAACCATTTTTCTTATAAGACAGAACAGAGCATGAAGAAATGAAATACATTAAACAGATGAAAAGCTGTAAATACCCATGTATAAATACATGTACCAAACTAAGAAAACAATGTGTATCTAGACACTAGACTTGATGGAATACATGTAATTTACGAAATATGAGCCGCGACACGAGAAAACCAACAATGTGGTTGTGCGCCCAGCGCAGACTCAGATCAGTCTGGGCATCCGCCCAGTCTGATCAGAGTCTTTGCTGTCCGCATGGAGGTAGCTTAGACCCTTAGCTACCCATTAAGCGCTTAGCGAAGAGTCTGATCAGACTGGGTGGATGCCCAGGTTGATCTGAGTCTGCGCTGGGCGCACAACCACATTGTTGGTTTTCTCACGTCGCGGCTCATATGGGTTTGCACTGCCTTGATACTTACAATGTATTTCGATCAGCAATTTTGCTTGATCATCATGAGTGTGAAATAATGAGGACATTAACTTCTTGACAGGATAGCAAAATTTTCATTCATCTTAACAATTTTCCTAAAGGCAAGGCCGTAGCATAATTAAGGATGATTTATTAACTTCGATATAGCTTATACGAGCAAATTTGTACTCATTCGCATTTGATGTCAATAGGAAAGTAAATATGCATTGTAATCCACGGCCAATAGCGGAAAGGTCATTCAGTTTCAATGTCACGCAGTGCTGGAAGAGAGAGAGAGAGAGAGAGAGAGAGAGAAGAGAGAGAGAGAGAGGGGGGGGGGGGGGGGGGGGGGGGGCAAACTACTCTGACTAGCAGGTTGTGACAGGTCAATGCTCAAAACGATGTACACCAGGGGGGCTCAAGGACACGAATCCGTAATGTGCACTTCCTGGCATCGAGTCTGCCCGTACTCTCTCCGATTAGAAAAGGCTGAGATAATTGCCCATGTGACAAAAAGCATCGCTACTTTAAAAAAAGTGTTTATAACTCTTCCTAAAGAGGCAAACCTAGAGATTTGCTGGAAGTTTTAGCCTCATTAGTCGTTCTGACCTGCATCTATGGCAATATGCTCCCAATTAGTCTGCATTAAATTCCGCCTAGCGTCCCTTAAAAGAAAAAAGACCATCAGTTTAGACCCAGATCAGACGCCACTGAACGCGAAACGCGGCGTCTTAGCATTGTTTACATTGTTTGCATAAGGTTTGCATAAGGCTTACAGCATTTTTTTAATAAAAATGATACAGATACTAACATACATGCCTAAAATGATGAATGGAACCATTCAATGTTAAACAATCAATGTTAAAGAACTAAAGAGGCCAATGGGCATAATTGGATTTCCCATTTGTGGCTATGTTTGTCTCAAGTATTGAGAGAATATACACCTCTTGAAAAATAACTGAAATGCAGTTTGCAAAGATTTTCATGTGTGTGCGTTTCAAATTTGAACCCTCTAATGTCTTGATCTGCAAATTGAATTGTTTTCAATATTAGAATTTGAGCACAATTTTAGCGGAGCAAGAAATAGTTTAAAGACATCGGTGCTGGATTCAAGTGCTCAAATACACTGCAGTGACTGTGTAATTCTGCCTAGAATTTGGGTCCGGTGGTTCTCTAGGATTCAATTTCAAGATCATAAACGTTGATAGGTACTTGATTTAACTCTTTCGGCGCCAAAGTCGCAAAAATGCGACTTTGCAAACAGCGTATATCCATATCAGCCGGCTCTTAAAAGAGCCGTCTGATCAGGATCTACACTGTTTGCCATTCAAATATGAACTTAAAAAGCCTGATTTTATGAAAAATGTCTTTAGATTGTTAAAATTTCCAATTACAAATATGTCGTCTGATGATTTGAGCAGACGAAAATTTGTCGTCTGAAAAATTTGGCGCCGAAAGAGTTAAGTGCCAGATCTGGTTTGATGACAATGCAGATATGAAAATCTTAAAATGCTATTTTCAACTACTACGCGCGGGAGGCCGTCCTTCTCAACTTCCATAGCATTTATAACATTCCTTGGGATTCAGGTGTACTTACCTCATTTTTGTTGGAAACCTAAATATTTGAGCAGATATTCTCTGGGGAAACTGTACTGACCCAGATTAGATTGCTCCTGAGGAGCAGCCTGATCGAGATATGCACTGTTTTCGATCAAATTTGAATTTGCTTCAAATATGAGAGAAAATACATCATAATTTTATGAATTGAAGATAGGGATTTATTTGAGGGGCCCGATTATTTAGAGAAAACACGGTAAGTAGCTATGTATTTGATATAAAAGATAGGCACCTCCGAAGAGAATTCCTCACTTGCTGACCTCTTGTTTCTCAGAACTGCCAAAAACAATATTAATTATGGTCTCTTCTTCGTTGAGGTAGGCAACCTAACGCACTTATAGATGTTACCCTTCTAAACTCATGTTATGTATCAGACGCCATAAGAAAGCCTGCGAATAACGCAAGCTCAGGTCACCAACTAGTTCTGAGCAAGGCTTACGATTGACAGCACCTGTGCCGATTGATCAATTTTGCAGTACGTCTGACAATGACTGGACCTTCGAAATACGCGGTAATTTTTTCCGGGCTCAAATTTTCGCGGTCTAGAGTCAAAAACATAAACCTTAATTTTCGCGTAAAAGAACATGAGCAAAACTTAAAACTGTTTGTTTCTCACCTGAGCCAGTTCGTTCATTAACCTGCGGCACGGCCGCAGGTTAATGAAAGAACTGGCTCAAGTGAAAAGTACCAGAATTTACCGAAGCAAACGGAAACAAAATATATGGAGACTGTGTCTATTGAAGAGACTTTGTCAGAAACAGGATAATATTTTGCGTTTTAATATTCGAGGTTTCGAAGTAGCTGCGAAAAACCACGAAAAATGGAACCCCGCAAAAATTACCGCATATACGGTATGTCCAGACCGCTTGATAACAACTGCCTTCAAGTTGGAGAAGGCATAAAGCTGTCTGTTTTATCGAGGTGAAAGCTATGTAGAGATTACACATACAGCAATAATCAGTGCGCCTTGTGCTTGCTGTTCAGAGGCGACCGTTCATAGAGATTTCACCGTAGATATTAAAGCGCCAAACAGCAGGCTTTTTCCTCGCCTACATTCTGTGAAGCTTTCTTCGCCATCTTGATCTAAACTGAGGCGCGACACGACAAAACCAACAAAGTGGCATGAGTGCCGAGTGCAGACAACCTTTTGGCATCCACCCAGTCTGATCAGAGTCTTCACTGTCCGCATGGAGCTAGCTTACACTATTACCCTTAGTTAACCTTTAAGCTCACAGTGAAAACTCTGATTAGACTGGGCGGATACCGAAGCTGATCTGAGTCTTCGCTGTGCGCCCATGCCACTTTGTTGGTTTTGTCGCGTCGCAGCCCAATTTTTTATTCTGAATTAGATAATACCCATAGACCGATGCGCCAAGCGCGACGTATCGTTTACCGCTTGCCAGAATGTTAAAACTACGCATACACAGTTCTCTGTCGGAAAATGATCAAATGGTCCACCCTACTGGATTTGGTTGACAAGTTGTTTTCGGTTTAACGGCCATTTGAGACAGTATTTCAGTCTTTATCAAGCCGTCTATCAGAGATGGGGAGAAAGAAGAGAGAAATAAAACACTAGAGACAAAAGTAACTATAACCACCTCTCGCACCTGTTGCAAGCACAGTAGGCCCTTGTCCTACTATTAGTCAAATCATCCCGCTGGAAGCAATCTGGCCCCGAGATTATAAAACCTTTTTCATGCTCAACTCAGCTGAGCATGAAATTTTCTCTGCTTATAAAATATGAATGTTGGCATTTTTATATTCATAAGCGGAGAAAATTCCTCCTCAGCTAAACTGAGCAGAAACACAATTAAACTTATCAGTAATTTGCTATTTATCAGCAGGTAAAATTTTATGCTCAGATGAGTCGAGCATGAAAAAAAGTTTTATAACCTTGGAGGCCAAGAAGTCACGACTGTATGAATACATCTCAATGTTGTCCCACCAGTTGCTACAAAGATGCAATTTTTGTGAGTTCCTGTTTACTTTCTTGGCTGCAGGTGCCCTTCCGAGTTGAGACGAATTCTTGAAGGGGAAAATAAAATACTTAAAGGCCCCATTGCTCTTTCAGCATGAAATATTTTATCGTCAAGTATCGCTGTAAGCTTCTTATTACAGTTTCTTCATTGTATATGATCGTGATTGGCCGGCTTAGAAAAATTAAAACGTCCTTGAGTTTCTCATAAAAACGAGTTAAAAAAGTGAACTCCTATATCGCACCTTGCTAAAGCAGGTGCGACAAAAAGTATCTAGGTCATTTTGGTTGGCAACTAAAATGACCTGCTTTCGATTTCACAAGTTTCATTACGTGATAAAAATACAAGGTACAAGAGGTAACAATACAAGGTACAGGAGGTAAAAAAACAAGGTACAGTCGTTTAATAGTTGATAAAAATACAATGTAAGGCAAGAATCCCATTCCTTGTCTCGCTGTTGTGTGAGTTAATTGCCCAACGGGGAACCAGAAACGAAAACCGTATTTTTACGGAGAGACTTGTCAGTTTTTTCAAAATACCTTATTCCTTCTTTTTATGCCAGTTATATGACACAAAAAGCACAGCAACCGACATATTATCATCAATTCTGAAGGCTGTACTAATTTTATAAGGATATGTGCTTCGACGATTTTACCACTGATAGGACTATGGAGACTTTAAGGAGGAAAAAATTCGTTCCTTAAGAGCCCCCCCCCCCGCCCCCCTCCCGCCCCCCAATTAAAAAGGGAGGCAAAATGAAAATTTCAGGGTTGGTAACCCTGAACATACCCCTATTCATATTAAAGTTTGTTGCAGTGTTCCGAGTTCCAAAATTTAACTAAGGTACATGTAAGCTAAACTGCGATCATAGTTTGTAGCTCAGAGTTCACATTAGAATACAAATGTATGAGATATGAATAAACTCTGTAATTGCGGAAAAATCATAATATTAACTTTTAGTTGCTTGAATAAAGACTTGAATAAATTATGGTGCACTAATCGTCAATATATACTTGATATACTTTCTGCACTCTACTTGAAATCCGGGTTTGCACCGAGTTACCTTTATCGTGAAATACCGTAAAATATCAGCCGAGGTGCGCTAAAAGGGAACGTAGCGCATCTCTTCTCAGAAAAATGCTGAATGAGTCTAGCTACAGCCTTCGTATTATTGCCTGTAGATTTATCCAGCCTCCAGGATTATGCGAGCAGCAAAGACTCTAAACAGTCTACGCGAATGCACAGGCTGGTCTTAACCTATACCCAATGCACCCGTTTCGCTCGTCGCTCTTCAGTTTATAATCCATGGTATATAATTCTACCCCAGTTTATCTACGTACAATATCATTTTAACGCAGTATGAAAACCTGAATATATTACAAATCTTGATAAATGGTCTATAAATAATCTATAAGCAGCTATTTTAAAGCTTTCAAAAGTATGCACTTCACTTGGCTTGCATATTATAATCAAATTGATAACGCTGAAAAATCAGATAGGTCTTTTAGTATATTTTAAGCGGAAAGAATTTGTTTAATTAAACTTATAAAATCAGCTCTCAACATCTCGAATACTGATATCTCAAAGTAACCACTTTATCTTAAGAACATATTCTGGACACATTTCCTATTTTTATTTATTTTTCCAGCTCGTGTTATCTCGCACTACGGATACCTTAAAGTTAATCTTTTGGGACCAGAAAATTTACAATGATATACCAGTAGTTTGGGATAAACTTCGACTGTAAGAAATGGAGAGTTGACTGCATCTTTTTTTTTTATGGTATGAAGAATAGTTTCGCTGCTTTTATTCGATCGCGAGCCAGTTTGCATACTGTAGTTTTCAACAAATTCTAATACGTCATCCGCAATGGTAGCGAGTTGCTTTACAAATTAAAATCAAACAGCAAACATGGCAAATATGAGCCGCGACACGAGAAAACCAACAATGTGGTTGTGCGCCCAGCGAAGACTCTGATCAGACTGGGCGGATGCGAAGACTCAGATCAGCCTGGGCATCCGCCCAGTCTGATCAGAGTCTTCGCTGTGCGCATGGAGGTAGCTCAGACCCTAAGCTACCCTTTAAGCCCTAAGCTAAGACTCTGGTCAGACTGGGCGCATGCCCAGGCTGATCTGAGTCTGCGCTGGGTGCAAAACTACTTTGTTGGTTTTCACGTGTCGCGGCTCATATGAATATGCAGTAGTTGATGGCAAAATTGGATTTCAAATAAACTATTTTTCTTTATTCAGACTATAATCTTTTTATGCAACAATGTCCCTTAAAAACTATTATTTTCAAGTCTTTTCAATATAACCATGACTAAACTTTAAGGGCAAGGGCGAGGGTCACACAGAAAACATTCTTTTTTTATTTTCATTTGAAGATTTTATTCATTTATCAGTTTATTTATTTATTTGACAGAAGCAAGTTGTTCAGAGTTTAGGGGAGAAAAAACAACAACAACAACAATTATTATACTTCTTTGCGATCTCTCTCCGCCTCTCTCTCTCTCTCTCTCTCTCTCTCTCTCTCTCTCCCACCTACCTCATTTTAACTTGCGGTATACTGATTTTGTTTTGCCACAGTGCATAATGAATAATTACAGAATAATTAAATCTCTTTAATACTGTACATGTACTTGCATTAACGAATTTACAGCCCAGAAATACCTGTGAAAACTATTTTTCCATGTAAAAACATTTTGATTTTTTTCTAAATAAAAAAAAAAAAAAAACACTTATGTACATGTATATCTGTGTGGATCGCGGATTGATCTAAGTTTGTTGTTAAACCAACGAATATGCCATATGCATCTGTGTGGATGTGCAGACTGATCTGAATTTGTGCGATTTGTGTGTTCCTAAGGCACTCAATATGTCATCACTAGCCTACGCATTAGCGCAGCATGCAGTGATTAGTTTAAGGTGCGCAGGCTTGTCTGACATGTTAAGTTTACCCACGCCTTAAGTCTCAATATGAGCCGCGACACGAGAAGAAAACCAACAAAGTGGTTGCGCGCCCAGCGCAGCGCAGACTCAGATCAGCCTGGGCATCTGCCTAGTTTTACCAGACTCTTCGCTAAGCGCTTAAAGGGTAGCTAAGCGTCTAAGCTACCTCCATGTGGACAGCGAAGACTCTGATCAGACTGGGCGGATGCCCAGGCTGATCTGAGTCTGCGCTGAACGCACAGCCACTTTGTTGGTTTTCTCACGTCGCGGCTCATATTTAGAATTATAACGGTAGATAGAAATTACTCGAATTAAGGCACATGACATTCGTTCAATTTAAATCGCGCGAGCCTTGCTGTCAGCAAAGCTAGGAGCATTTGATGTAAACAAATGCATTCTTATCAAAAAGCAGAAAAAAACGAAATAAGAATAAAATCTAATTACATTCTATTCTATCCCATAACCTTACTAGGTCGTTGGGGCACCACAGAAGACTTCGAAACAATCCCTTTCCACCTTGCCCTGTCTTCAGCTGCCCTAGTTGAGCTGGCAAAGTCCGTTCCTGTCCACTCCTTAATATTGTCTTCCCACCTCTTCATCTGTCTGCCTCTTCTTCTTCTTTTTCCTTTCACTATGCCTTGAAGAATTATCTTTGCTAAACCAGAAGACCTTGAGACGTGGCCAAACCACCTTAGTTTCCATTTCTTGACCAGCGTCAGGTGTTCATCATATTCTCCAATGGCTGCTTGGATCTTCCTGCGAACCTCCTCATTGTTTATATGGTCCTTTTACGAAATGTTCAATAACCTTCGGTAGCATCTCATCTCAAAGGCCTGCGTTCTTTTCTCTAACTCTGCTGTCAAGGTCCACGATTCACAGGCATACAGAAATATGGAAATGACAAGGGAGAACATAAGTTTCACCTTTGATCCAAGAGATATGTTGTTATCTCTCCAAATTGGTTCAGCTTGGTAAAAAAGCTGAAGTGGCTTGTGCAATCCTTGAGAGAACCTCCTGTTTTGAGCCATCATCTGAGACAACTGCTCCAAGGTATTTGAAGCTGCTTACAGTGCTCAGCTTCAGCCCTTTTATCTTGATCTCCCTCTGGATGCCATCTGCAATGTTCGTCATCAGTTTGGTCTTCTCAGCACTGATCTCCATCTTATACCTTGTGCAGGTTTGGTCGAGACTTTCAACTAGAGCTTCTAGTTCCTGCTCTTCCTCAGCTAGAGCGTCTATGTCATCGGCAAACCGCAGATTGGTAATGTTTCTGCTATGCTATGCTAAACTTTCCGTCATGTTCTTCCAGAGCATCAGACATGATCCGTTCAAGAAAAAATGTTGAATGTTTTTTAAAAACATTAAAACTCATAAATGGTGACACTTTGCTAACAGATCAGCGTGAAAGATCCGCTTAAATTCTTTGCCGTTTTCTCGACAAATTGGCAAATCCATTCTTTTAGTTTATATGATGATACCCGCTCTCCCTTCTTTATGTAGACCATAGTGCAATTTAGACCTTCTTTCCACAAATAAATGAGCCAGATCATGTGATTTCAAACAATGTGGCATTGGTGACAAGCAAAGGCTCTGATCAGACTGCACATAAGTCCACAGCCAACAGAAAGGCCTTTATAGACCATGTGAAATATCGAATATAATGATCTGAATATGAGCCGCGACGCGTGAAAACCAACAATGTGGTTGTGCGCCCAGCGCAGACTCAGATCAGCCTGGGCATCCGCCCAGTCTGATCAGAGTCTTCGCTGTCCGCATGAAGGTAGCTTAGACCCTTAGCTACCCTTTAAGCTACCCTTAGCTACCCTTTAAGCGCAAAGCGAAGACTCTGATCAGAATGGGCGGATGCCCAGGCTGATCTGAGTCTTCGCTTGGCGCACAACCACATTGTTGGTTTTCTCGTGTCGCGGCTCATATCACATGACAAAATTGCCATATTGATGGAAGTCACATGATGGTTTGCATATACGCAAAGTAGATCAAGTCACGCCGTGACCTCACCAAAACCGTGAAAGGCACATGCCCATAGAAATTCCTAAAGTGCAAAGCCAGTATGTGTTAACTCAACTGCCATGCAGCCCAAATAACAGAACGTATCTCCTGTCTTTTTTTATTTAAACATTTTGATATGAAATGATGCGTTATAAACAGTATAATTTATATTTTGCAAAACTGATATATTTGATTTAAATGCATTTAACCATGTGTTAACATCTGATTTTACGTGTTTTATCTGTATATACACATTTGTGCCAGATACTGAATTATTTCAACCATGTTCGCATGCTGATTCCAGAACTGTATCTTATCCGAAACATGTGATAAATTCTGAGAAATGTGTTACAACTTTTCAAAGTACTTTAACTCTGATGGACAAACATTTTCATAAAATTTTAAATCTGATGCTTTTTTTCTTTCTTTCTTTTTTTTCGTCACTGTCATAGACTCATATTCGCTGTTTCAGAAAAGAAGATGAAGAAGAAGAAAGAAAAAAGATTGTTTGATTTTGCAATGCCGCCAATATCGAAACTTTAGTGTGGTTAATTCATTTATTCATTAAATCCGGAATTCTTGCTCCATCAAATGAAATCCCTTGAAAATAATATTTTGAACGTTACTGTCACAGAGAAGTACAAAGATGGTGCCCTAGAAAAAAAACATTAATGAGCCGCGACATGACAAAACCAACAATGTGGTTGTGCGCACAGCGTAGACACAGATCAGCCTGGTTATCCGCCCAGTTTGACCAGACTCTTCGTTAAGTGCCGTATGGGTGGCTTAGGTTCAGTGAAGACTCTGAACAGACTGGGCGGATGTCCAGGCTGATCTGAGTCTGCGTTGGGCGCACAACCACATTGTTGGTTTTCTCGTGTCGCGGCTCAATTTTTTCTATGATGATCAGCAATATAAAATTTTAGAGTTCTTTTGTTTGTCGTTGATTGCGAACCCATCATTTATAGGTTCAACAGCTATAAGATATAAATAGTGATACCCAGGAAAGGCAAAACTCGTCAAGCACAACCCACCCAAGATAGCCACCCCTGGTAAACTATGTATATACAAGGGCTGTTACGAAACAACAAAAAAAAACTGTTACGAAACGACAAAGAGTCATAGTTGCCAAACGACCTGATGACCATGTCGTTTGGTAACTATGACACTTTTTCGTCTCTCGTAACATCTATTTTTCGTGTCGTAACATCCTTGAAAACTTAGTTAATAAGGAATAAGAAGGGAGAAACATGGTCAGCTATACAGGTAATAACACTGCTAGAAATACGTAAATTCATAATCAGGACCAAACTGAAGATGCGTATCTTAGCCCATCCTCGCCCCCCCCCCCCCCCCCCCCCCGCCTTAGTTGTAGATTTGTAGATAAGAAAATGTTTGATATAAAAAAGGTCCGACAACTGTTCCAAAACAGCTATTGATTGCTTCCTTACATGTAACTCTCTCCAATTGTTACGACAGGCGGGATATGTAAGTTGAATGGAATTATTTCTTTGAAGATTTATCCCAATTTTGGAAGACGTCGTCGTCCAGGAAAGCGAATAGTAAGTCTCAAGTTGATTCCCTTTGTTAAACGGTCACCGGAACTTTCGTCGCTCTTATTCTCTTTAATAACTGTCCGTATTGCACAAGATAGGTGTGAGTGAATACGTGATGCAAGTTTAAGCTATCAACAGTAACCATTTCAAGTATCGAAAATTACAGTATGTCTTCTCTGGCCTTCGTCACCAGATATTGTCAGGGTCACTAATGAGGCTTGATTAGCCGAAATGAAAATGTTATTTCTTTTACCAAGTGGCACCAACTGAGAAGAGGCTAAAACAGAAAATGATCGAGTGACTTCCATGAAGGTCTGACCATTCACTTTAACAGCATTGCCCTCTGACATTGTTTGGCCGATATTGCAAGGTATTTGCAAAAGGTATGGTCAAAGTGTTTGCCCATGTACAAATCACAAGGTAATCTAGGGCTAAGGCCGGTACCTATTGAATCACTAGGGAGAGACAGCAGTGTAGATTTTTTATGCGCTAGACTACCAATCTAGGGGACAGAGGTTCAATACCTTCTATTCAGGGGCCGTATTAATAAAACGACTTAAGTGGTTGCTATGCTGTTGCTAAGGCTAAATTTCTTTGAAGGAGATTCCCTACAACCAAATTTCATAGTTGTAGGGAAACTCCTTTATAGATATTTAGCCTTAGCAACCGCATAGCAACGACTTTTTAGTGGCTTTATGAATACGGCCCCAGGTCTTTCGGATGAGACCTTAATCTATAAGCAATGAACTTAATTTTTCTGATGTTTATGAAAATCTAAACTACATAGGGTCACTAAGCAAAGTTTACATGAATTTACCCCTTCCGGGTTTATTCACTTTTCACACAACCCAATTTAGTTTACACTTCAATAAACCTCAGAAAAATGGAATTTTTTCCTTATAATCCTAAGACTCGTCTCAAAATGATATTATGTGTCGTGGTAACGATAAACACGTTATCACTCACTCACTTTTCTCACTACTGAAGTACTAAGTTACATATTGATTTGGAACCGATGCCGAGACTAGGTATTTCAAAATTGAAAATATGTTGTCAGATTTCTTTCTAATTTTAATTTATCTAAGTTCAACTGGTACTTCTGATTTTACAGAATGCAGACAAATGTTTCAAAATTTGAGATAATATTGTGGATTATAAATGCAAGTGAGATATTGCAAACCTAAATATGTACTTTGTAGTTAAACGCACCGAATAACTTACAGACAAAACCATACGAATATTGATAAAATCTATGTAAAGAATCTACTTAAATGTGAGAAATATTTATATTTGATAAGAACCCAAATTTGACAACGTCTGTTGATAATGAGTAAATGATAGTTTTGTACCAAGCCGATCATTCAGATCAGGCATACCACATAAGTCACCTTTTTGTATGTAGAATCTACATGTATCAGTGTTATTTGTTTGATGATGTGTCTGAAGTAAGAGCTGATGTCGAGGAAAATCTGGCAGCACCACGAATAAGGTAGTGGAACGATCGGCTTTTTTGTTGAAAAAACAAAAAACAACATCAACAAAAAAAAACAAAAAACAACAACAAAAAAAAAACAAACAATAATAATTAGCTGATAATTAAAACGGAGAATTAGTACTCTGCACGAAATATCACACTTATTCCAAAGTTAGGTCAAGAATTCGTATTTATGTACGACAAGAGTTATAAGCAAATACATGTGTACAAAAAGGATCCACATAACCATACGCATTGCGTATTATCTATGTCACCTGTCGTCGGTTGTCGTCACAGAAATTCTAGCGTCCGAGTATACAATTTAATGCCAGTTAGTATTCATACAAGGCAATTATCACACGCATGGCCTATCAGTTCTAAGGTTGTTTCTTTTTTCATGAATTTGCGTTTACACCAATTTTTTTATGGATATTTCATTTCTTGTTTTAGGGACACAGTTCTTGAACCTCCCTGAAACCGATTTTCGCATGCCTACCATAACAAAGAAAACCGTACTTTGTATAAATACTATTATACCAATATTTCCTTTAGTATCTATTGCGACCGACCTGATCATCGGTTAGCATCAATGACACCTTCTGCTTGGAACTAAGACACAGTATCTCTGTAAAAGCAAACAATTCTACTATTTTTGCATTTACATGTAGCAACGCATATACGGTTTCTGTTGCTGGCCAAAGGTTTCTGTTGCTGGCCAAAACAATTGTTTAAATCTCTTTTTTGAGCAAATATGAAGCGTTTAAAAATGATAATTTGGCATTTTTCTAGACAATGCCCACATATTAACAAATTCCAGTTTCTTGAAAACTCTAACACAAGTTGTATAATTATAATTCTAGAGTTCTTACCATTCGTGTGCTGATTATTTACTACGAGGCTGTTGAAACGTGTAGTTTGTTGACACTGCGGGACGAAAACAATACAATTCGATCCTAAGCAATAGAATTTGTTTAGCCATGATGACCAAGTCGATAGGAAACTATGACTGTTTTTCATTGAAAAAATATATATTTACATCGAGTCTTCAGAACGTTTGAATAAGGTTTTCCCTCAGAAGCCAACAATGGCATACAGAAGGCCAAAAGGTCTAAGGAATATTCTTGCTGGCGCAAAGCTCAACCCAGACCCTAGTGATGATGGGCCCATAGAGGAGTCAAAGCCTTGTGGTAACAAAAGATGCTTTACTTGTAAACTGATGACACCAACTCAAATCATCATCAGAGGCGTCAGTAAAACTCAGGAAACAGCCAACTGCAAATGTCATCTACCTAATCACTTGTACTCAGTGTGGCAAACAGTACGCAGGCGAAACAAAAAGTTCACTAAATGAGCGCATGAATGGCCACTGCTCTGACTGGTCGAAGCGAAGATTTCAGAGGTCACCTGTCGCCGAACACTTCCACTTACATGACCACGACTTTGACAGTCATGTCTCTCTTTGCTGCATCGAACATGATGCTCAATGGTCGGATGATACCAGAAAATCCCGTGAGAGCTACTGGATCCGACGACTGAATACCATACAACCTCATGGTATCAACAAGGTGACTAGGACTGAAAAAAATGATTGTATCAGTGCATGGGGGCGATTGACCTCTATTCGTCCACGTATCGTTCCTGAAGCGATGGTAGGTAGCAGCAACGATACCGTGAAACTGTCTCACAATAGTTGGTACATGTAATAACGCACAAAGGCCTGCTGTACTTGTAGGTGCTGCAATTGGTTGTTTGGATTAACTCTTCTTATCTATCATGTTCCCCGTCTCTGTGAACGGTCCGAGATCGGCTGACACACTGCCTCATAGTACTGTTCAACTTCAGCATACCTTCCAGGGGATAGTTAACTGGACGCATACTGATTATAGACAGACAAGTGCCTGCTATGCTTGCAGTAGGTACGGGACGCCTCTTTTGTCCCCTTTTTGTCTTGCCTAAAGATAGTGGAGAGCCTGCGGCGCTTGCAGCAGGTGCGGCATTATTTTTTTTATTTCTTTTCCCATACCTTTTAAAACTTCGTAGGGACGAATGCGCCGTCTCTGAGGACTATCGAATCCAATACAATCAACAACCCACCAAACATTACTTCAGCTGTTATGTAATTTCACGGTTTCGTAAGCTGCAACACAGCGAGACTTGACTCTTGTACATATCCGTGTTTTATACTTTGATTGTCGTAGCGGTGTGTTTACCATTGTGTATGTGCAACACAAGTGCTTAACACTTAGCGTAGGCAACCATTTTGTTTTCATAATTTGAACTGCATGGACCCCGTTAAGGGGACTATTTTGTTGATTTTTGTTTTTCAAGAGCTTTTCTTTTTTATATTTAGATTTTTTTTCTCGAAATGTAAATATTTGTGCTTTTTGATTCTATCTTTTTTATTGTTTGAAAACCCTGAAGAAGGCGAAAGCACTTAGGTAACTTATTGAGAATTGCACTGTTAATGATTATCCCTCCATTTATGATTGTAGCATCCCGAGCGGATCAAGAGCTACCGAAATATTGTGTTTGTTAGATGTATTTCCCTAAATAGTTAACTAGGGGTGAAGAATGTCAGTTTGCACAAATATCCCGCTTGTTATGGCAATTTGCAAAGAGCCTTCTTGAAAATATTAAATTAGTTCAGAATCCCTATTACTGGAAGTAACCATATTAACCGAATCACACTCTTCATTTGTGCTCCTACAGTGGCGGCTTTACATTATGTTTTTCTCTGGCATTCGTCGCCAGATCAGGTCAGGGGACACTTATGAGGCTTAAATAGCCAAATCTTCGAAGAATGACCCAATATACTTCGTTTGAATGTACTTTCTGCTTTAGAAGGAACTGTTATAGATTTTAATTTGTTGCAGAAATTTACAGGTGATTGCATACGTAGGAAAAGGGGAACATAGTAGTGTTTTGCTATGTTGGCCTCTGAAAAAATATTTTCTAATGCTCGGGGAATTGAGGGAAAGGGAGTCTTGGAAAGCTTCATTGAACGACGGCTAATTAAACTATAATAGTAAAATCGATTATGTTCTCATGCCAGGAATACGATGTACTACATTATACCGTCATCGTGGCGATTCCACTTTGAATACCTTGGCCTATTTATTCAAGTGTAAGCAATTACTGATAAATGTGATTAATGAACAACTGAACAAACAATTCAAGAAGGTGATCAACCGATTAAACTTTAACCTATTGTTTTATTGAGGGGTCAGTGGGTTATTGGTTGTCAGATCATCCAGTGCAAAAGTAAACGAGAAGTAAAATACGACTAACGTTTTGTTTATAAGCGAAAAACGTTTTAATGCCATGTCAGTGACTCTGTAATTGATATTTGAGCGTGCTACTCACGAGACGGAAGTCTGTCGAAATAAGAGTAAAAATATAGATAATCATCTTGAGCCCATTAAGCTATCGGTTATCTAAGGTTTCTATTCAAGTGTCACCCGATATGTCAAACAATTGCTCGTATATGTCGGGTTATTTCACTGCATTGCCCCATAAATCGTGCCAGTAATAGCACACGTTTATTCCCACGGATAACAAGTCATTTGGAAAACATACGTAGCAAGGCATATTTATCTATAGTAAAAATTACCTTAAAATATAAGTACGTTAATGCCAACTTTTTTCATATAGTTTTATTAACTTGACACTTTTATCGTTGACAGAGAATGAGAATGAAATTTAAGTACCAAGACGCTTCATAAAATGTCTTTTCACCGAGTTTAGGGCACTTAAATTAAATGTTGCTAGTGGGACGTTAAACCCGAGTATATGAAGCCCGAACCTTATTCTAAATCTCTAAAGTTCATTTTCGATTTCAACCAAACACATTTGAATAAAGTTTAGCACTGGTGTGTTTCATTTCTTTTTACCTCTTTGTTTAGGAGCGGCTGTAGTGTAGTGTATACCAATCCAGGGGTCGCAACACCGATCCCCCGCTTCTCCGGTCTTTCGGATGAGACTTTAAACCGAGGCTCCGTCTCCGTATGACCTCGTTGGTGGTGGGACGTGAAACCTGAGTTCACTCACTCACTCACTCTCCTGCTTGTTAGCGTAAATCATTTTTGTCGAGCCCGCTTGCGGTGAGCGAGACATAGTTGTTACGGTTCGGTGTATGTCCGTACGTTAGTGCGTGCGTGCGTCCGTCCGGATTTGTCCGGGCCATAACTTCTACATTTACGGATGGATTTCAAAATAATTTGGCAGAGTTGTTCTCCTTGATGAGTAGAAGTGCCATTTGAAACATTTGTTCAGGTAGGTCAAGGTCAATGTCACACTTGAAGGTCAAATGATAAAATGGCCATAAATTGAGCTTGTCCGAGCCATAACTTCTACATTTACGGATGGATTTCAAAATAATTTGGCACAGTTGTTCTCCTTGATGAATAGAAGTGCCATTTGAAACATTTGTTCAGGAAGGTCCAAGGTCAAGGTCACACTTGAAGGTCAAATGATAAAATGGCCATAAATTGAGCTTGTCCGAGCCATTACTTCTACATTTATGGATGGATTTCAAAATAATTTGGCACAATTGTTTTCCTTGATCAGTAGAAGTGCAATTTGGAAAATTTATTCAGGTAGGTCCAAGGTCAAGGTCACACTTGAAGGTCAAATGATAAAATGGCCATAATTGGAGCTTGTCTGAGCCATAACTTCAACATTTACAAATGGATTTCAAAATAATTTAGGCACAATTGTTCTCCTTGATGAGTAGAAGTGCCATTTGGAACATTTGTTCAAGTAGGTCCAAAATCAAGATCACACTTGAAGGTCAAATGATAAAATGGCCATAAATTGAGCTTGTCCGAGCCATAACTTCTACATTTACGGAAGGATTTCAAATTAATTTGGCACAATTGTTCTTCTTGATGAGTGGAAGTGTCAAGTGACATATATGTTTGGGTAGGTCCAAAGTCAAGGTCACACTTGAAGGTCAGATATTGTAATTGTCGTAAATTGAGCTTGTCTGGGTCATCACTTCTACTTATTTTCCTTTGTGAAAATTTGAAGAAAAAAAACCCAGGAAAATGCTGGCTGAGCATGATGTTGTTTGGCTTCTTTCTAGAGTGAAGCAGTAACTTGGTCTTGACATACTTATAGGTCACTATAGCAAACAGCGGGCTCGACCAGTTGTCCCTGGACAACCTTCTAGTCTAGGTATTGTCGTTGCCATTCTGAGTTAGTTTGCATTCCTAGTGTGGCGCTGCTCGGGTTGTTACATTTGTACGCCAATGGGTCTAAGGTGCCTAGTTAGCACATGAACTCAAAATGACATCGTAAGTGTATGCCATGCTCCTCTTGAATTATAAATTAGATGCTTCCTCAAATGCATACAATAGAAAAGTGTGATATTGTCCTGTTATTGATTCACAAATAATTTAATTCTCTTGTAACGTCAAAACGGAACGGTACACCTTCGATAACACTGACACATAGTCCAACACAGAGGAAATAACGTACATCAATGAGAAATAAGAAACGCATGAAATATCTAGCTTTTCCTATTTTCTTTTTTCAGCCTTAAAACATAACTGGGCTTATTATATTTTCAGGTCAGGTCCTTTGGGATCATTGAGTTCATTAAGGGTGATGTTGAAAAAAGAGTTCCGCTTAAACGGGTGCTAGGGGACGAGGTTAGTGTTGCATATTTCATAACTAGTCCTGAATAAACTCCATTAAACTGAGCATGTTATTTTCGTTTCTTGGTGTATTCCTCTTTTCCAAAGGATCTCACAATACAGAACTTATTAATCTTCACTGCAGCTGGTGTTGTGCCATGTGGCGGCCGTAAAACGTCTCCCCGTATATCATCATAGTGCACTATGATGATATACGGGGAGACGTTTTACGGCCGCCACATGGCACATATTTTCAGGTTCTTTGGGATGCTTGAGTTCATTTAGTAGAGGTCCGCGTAAGCCGATGCTAGGGGGCGTGGCTGGTGTTGCATATGTCATTAATAGACTCAATTTGACCGAGTCTGCTATCCTCATTTTTGGTGTATTTCTTGCTCCCAAAGGATTGCACTATACAGATCTTAATTAATTGTATGGCTATACAGATGACCAGAAAGCGGTTCTTTTGTTGCATTTGATTTTCGCTGATCTTTTATTCTTCTTCATCTGCTGGTAGCCCTGCAGATTTTACTTGTTTTCTCCAAAATTGACAATTTCTGATATGGCCACTTACCTTGTAGAGAGAGAAGATTTAACCTTTAACCTGCTGAAGAAGAAGTGGCGTGTGTTCAGACATTGAAAACTCAGATAAATCAGCTCATGAGGAGCAGTCTGATAAGAATTTACACTGTTTGTTATATCATTTTGTTGATGTTAAAAAATATCATTAAAATAATGACCTGACTTAATAAGTTTGGACACCTAGGATAATTACGATTATTGTCCAAGAAATAGAATAGTTTGTTTTTTACAATGCAGTTATGTGCCCAAAAGATGCAGGGGGAATTGGAAACAGTGTAAACCCTGGTCAGACTGCTCCTAAAGGAGTTCCAATACTTAGAATATTTGTGGTACCCAATTTCCAAAGCAGGTTCCTTTAGAGAGGTGCAGCATGTTTAAGGTTAAATGAGATTTCTGTGTGCTTCATTTTGTAATGTATGGACTAATACTCAGTCAATATAGAATTAGTTAGGAAATCTGTGTTATTTCTTCAAAGATCAAATTTTGATATTGTTCTGAGTTGTTTGTGAAGCTTGAAATGGAGAAATATAAGATGGCATAATGCACAGGCGCTTGAAGTTCTATGCTCAAAAAAACCCCAAAACCCTTTACACTTGACGCAGTCTATAGGTCATTTCGTAAGAAATGGCCAGGTATGCAAGCAAAAATGCCGCGATTTTTTGACTGCTAAAACTGCAAGTTAGAAACACCCCAACAAATGCAAACTTCTTACCTGTAAACATCAGTTCAAAATGTATCTATAAACATGATAAATTTGTTCAGTTATGGTTAATGCGGTGCTGTAATCCTGAATTCAAAATTTGCCAGAAAATACAGACGCCATTACGGTGTCCAGCTTCCGGTTTACTGAGCTGCGCCAAAGTTGAGCATGTGCTTGTCCGCTTTGAAATTCACACAACAGCGAAATCATTCAATTACTCTTTTAGATATGACCAATGTCGTTGTATATCACCGTTTCCATGCATTTACAATATCAGGTTTGTTCTAATTTCGATCAAAACGTTTCTAACGAGTGAAAACTTGAAACAAACATGATAAAAATGACGTCATGACGTTCGTGTCAACAACGTCAAAACTACGCAGTAACGTTGCCTAGTTAGCACATGAACTCAAAATGACATCGTAAGTGTATGCCATGCTCCTCTTGAATTATAAATTAGATGCTTCCTCAAATGCATACAATAGAAAAGTGTGATATTGTCCTGTTATTGATTCACAAATAATTTAATTCTCTTGTAACGTCAAAACGGAACGGTACACCTTCGATAACACTGACACATAGTCCAACACAGAGGAAATAACGTACATCAATGAGAAATAAGAAACGCATGAAATATCTAGCTTTTCCTATTTTCTTTTTTCAGCCTTAAAACATAACTGGGCTTATTATATTTTCAGGTCAGGTCCTTTGGGATCATTGAGTTCATTAAGGGTGATGTTGAAAAAAGAGTTCCGCTTAAACGGGTGCTAGGGGACGAGGTTAGTGTTGCATATTTCATAACTAGTCCTGAATAAACTCCATTAAACTGAGCATGTTATTTTCGTTTCTTGGTGTATTCCTCTTTTCCAAAGGATCTCACAATACAGAACTTATTAATCTTCACTGCAGCTGGTGTTGTGCCATGTGGCGGCCGTAAAACGTCTCCCCGTATATCATCATAGTGCACTATGATGATATACGGGGAGACGTTTTACGGCCGCCACATGGCACATATTTTCAGGTTCTTTGGGATGCTTGAGTTCATTTAGTAGAGGTCCGCGTAAGCCGATGCTAGGGGGCGTGGCTGGTGTTGCATATGTCATTAATAGACTCAATTTGACCGAGTCTGCTATCCTCATTTTTGGTGTATTTCTTGCTCCCAAAGGATTGCACTATACAGATCTTAATTAATTGTATGGCTATACAGATGACCAGAAAGCGGTTCTTTTGTTGCATTTGATTTTATTAGACTAATAAGATCCCAAATAATTGAGCATCGACAGCAATAACACATTCATCAGCGGAAATAAAAGAGAACATACGCAGTAAAGAAGTAGGGAGAAACGCACACAGAGCAGAACGGTACACTTTTGATAACAGACCCACCCAGTCCAACACAGAGAACACAATACAACAAACATAAGGTGTCATACAATACAACTATTTTTGACTATTTTTTTTTTATTTTAAACCACAACACACAGCAGAAAACAAAGTGGATAGTTCAACAGGGGACCACAATGATAGAAATAACAAAACAACACCAAAGCAAAAAAAATGAAAAAACAAAAAAAAAAGAAAAAAAAATGCAAAAGAAAACAGATCCACATCTGACTTGACGGTAAATTATAACAGTTATGCAATACATTTAGTACAGGGAGTCTATGTGGCTGACACTTAGATAGATTTTAATAACCATATGGAGAAAATCTCATCGTCACCAACGGCCAGGTATACGCAAAAATTTACATTGGAGGTCAATGGAAGATGATGTTTTAACTTAAATATCGGTTTTTGTATTAAAGTAATCATTCCTGTGCAAACGGTTCCCAAATGCTTGTCATCTAAGCTTTATGAAAATGTAAGTTACAAACTTTTACTTTAAAAGGAAAATAGTCTGTTTTTAGAAAAAGTAGAGGCACCATCTAAATGTAATAAATATATAGTAAAACGGAAAATATTAAGGAGTTGTGAGTCCCTTTCGCACTTATTTCTTCAAAAAGAGAAAACCATAGAAAGCGTGTGCAAACAGTTTCATATACAAAAATATTCGTCCTTTCTAATGGTATAATTTTTATTTTGAAATAATAAAAGCAAAATAGTCTGTTTTTATCATTTCTATACAAGGTATTAAATTTAGTTCCTGGTTGTGATGCCTCGGAAATTTCCGTCCATTTAACGAGGTGTCACGGAGAATGAGGTATTGAGCTGATTGCTCCGGGCTGTATTTATGAGCGTGTCTGACTGAGATTAGCAAATGCATGATTTGTGAAATTGTACACTGTTTGTTTGACTTAGGGATTTTTATGTTAATTAACTGAATAACTAACTAGCTGAACATTACTTTTTCAAACAGTTAAGTAAGAACAACTATATCGTTTGCTTGTTTGACTTTTAAAACAATGATGGCATAAAAATTTCTTAAGCAGTAAATAAAATAGGTAAATGCTGACCATAATAACAAACATCTTACATTGATTTTAAAACTGATGGTGCCCAGACAAAGTATTACGATATAATTGTAGTTACTCAATATTTGCTCAATCATTTAAGTGTGAAATTGGCATCTGTGATCATTACATGCTAATTTATGTAATTAGATATTTTTTTTTTTTGTGTGTGAATTTATTTGTTAAGTCTGCCAGTAAAACTTACTAACTTGCCTAACTATATACTACGAATGTTTTGACATCAAGTTTGGATTTAAAATGATATTCTTTTGTGTGCGGTTATCTGATGGATCTCATTTTATTTAATTATTTTGTTAAAATGTTTCATGACTCAAAAAGATTAAACCGGGATATTTCAAAATTTTGGTCCAAACAGTAATTGCAGGTGCTGATTAAACCGCGCCTACGGTGTACCATTAACGCATGTCTGTTCTTTTAATGTCCTTCGTCGGATGGTTTTGTTCAAATGATGTCAACTAAACGTTTAATCTCCACTCATGCGAGTGAAGTCTCTCTCTCTCTCTTTACCTCTCTATCTCGCGCACACACACACACACACACACACACACACACACACACAAAACAGCATTGACACAACTCGCTTATATTTACATATTTATTTATCTATCTACTGATTTGTTTTCAAACCAAGTCATTTGTGAAATCGGATAATCTAAACACTATTAAATAATGATTTATTCGCCCTTTTATTTAATTATCTAAGTATGGAATTACATTTGCGCTAATTAGGATGCGCATTGCCTTGGCTGATCTGAGTCCTCGTTATGAGCAATTGAACCGCAACTCGACAAAGCAAACAAAATGGCAGTTGTGACACGCGAAAATAACGTCAGCCTGGGCATCCGCTCAGTCTAATCAGAGTTTTGTCTGTGTGCTTAAAATGTAATTAACGGACTAAGCTACCTCCATGCTACCAGCAAAGACTCTGACTAGAAGGGACGGATACCCAGGCTGATCTTAGTCTTTTAACTTCACTGGTTTTGTCTGTCGCGGCTCAAATGTTAGCAAGTGTTAGAGATATTATTGGTAGTCAAGTATATCGTTCACCTTAAATTTGTATTAAATGTTTAGATTTTTTTCGAACACTTCTATTTGTTTTTTTAAATGTGTATGGCTTCTTTAAATTTATTTCTATTTTTCAAATAAACAACTGGGAAATGGATGGATTACGACCGAATTTAAGTCCTTTTGAACAGTATTTAGTCATGACAGGACAATTTATGGGTGATAATGAAAGACTGCGTGAACTGGAACCCCGTTTCCGATTGAAAACATCCCCCCCCACCCTACAGCAGGGCTCGAACCTGGGACCGATAGATTAGCAGGCCAGCGCTTAACATATTGATATACCGGAGCTCCTTCAACTTATGGAAAATTGATTTTGGAAAAAAAGAAAAAAAGAAAAGAAAAGCAAACAATTAACACCAAGTTATAGCTCTAATATTCAAATAAAAATGCATTGAATCTAATTACTGTTGACACAAGTCATAAATGTATTTCTAATAATACAATACAATACAAATCTCTTTATTATCATCTCAGTCCATACAATGGCAACATGAGGCATAATGATACAGGTTATAACAGAGGCATAAATGTGTACGATCTTTGAAAATAATAATCATCATGAAGTTTGCATATAATTTTATTACCCTTCCCGCTCGAATGCAGACGGATCGATCACACCAGGCGTTCAGAGAGTATCCACCAAACGCTCAATGCCAGTCCTAGAATCGGGTTGACATTGAGCGTGTAGAGGATCGCTCCAAACCAAAAATGCTTTCTTCATGAATAGAACCGACTGGATCATCTGTACTCGAATGTTCAGAGCAAAGTATAAATAGTAAAGTAACTATACTGATAACTGTATATTGCTGGACCATGAGTGTAAATGTATGCTACATGTAGATACCCAGCAGGTACACAACGCTGGGTCGACATTGAATCAACGTTGACTCAATGTCGCCCCAGCGCTTTGCGCCTGCTGGGTAAGCAGTCACTTTTCTGTTTAACAGGAGATAAATACCATAATACACATCGGTGGGTTCACTCGCTTTGACTATCCTTTGATTACCCTGAAGGGCTGGCGCACGCTTTTATAATAAGACTAATCGGTCAAGTGCATGATTTCCGTGCGAGCAACGTGCTTGTCTGGCGTAATATAATACAGTCAGTATTTACGTGGGAGATTTGTACTATAAATAAAATTTCTAGCCTGTCGTGTCAAAAGGTCGCCGATTCCATTCGAACCGCGTAATTGGGTAACTGTGACTATTCCTGTGGCAAAACAACCGTTCGGCCTTCTCCGTAATATAGCCGAATTCATTCGTTATCCGTCAGCAAACTGCGTTGTATAATACCTGAGTAATAATAACAGAAGTTACACTGTCCGCCGTGGTGTAGTGGATAAAGCGATAACCTTTCTTGGCAAAACTCATATTTTGCATGGGCACACCGTTGGCCGTGAGATCACTGTTTTTTCTTTCCTTTTTTTCTTTTTTGATGTGTGGGAGGTGATGGAGGAAGCGGGGTATTGGTATTATTTTCCCCTTCGACATAGCATGATGGTGGATTTTTAACTATTCCATTGGTTCAGTTCAGTTCAGTTCAATTCTCTTATCAACGTTACCCAAGTGGCTCAACGGTACGTAACGTAACCATAGTTGCACACACTTGGCGCCGTGTGTCCGTCCTATTCCATTGGCACAGAGCAATTTATTTTATCGAGCTACTGTGTCGTTGTGTTCAAATGATCTAAGTTTTTCTTTAATTCTTTCGTTACATTTTCCTTTCGGACTCGCTGGGGATTTACGGCTGGGATTTTGTTACGAGCCTTTGAACAATAGCTGTTGAACCCATTTGCCATGTAGACTTAGATACTTTTACGGGTTGCTTTGTCTGAAATAGTCGTGCATATTTAATCTGGTTTAAAGTCTTCTCTTTTTAAGACATATGAACTGTTTCCGACAGAGAAAGAGCGAAAAACAAACTCAGCGCATTATGCAGTCTGACCAAGATGTTGTTTATTATGAAACCCTAACAAGACTATACATGGAAAGTCGGCTCATAATGACAACAGTAGGACATTTTTTTGTGTTTCCCAAGCTTAGAGGAGCCTCGGTAGTTCAGTAGGTTAAGTGTAGGCCTGTTGATCTAGCGGTCCCGGCTTCGGGCCCCGCTGGAGGGGGGAATCTTTTCAATCGCAAACGAAGCTCAATTACACACAGCCTTCCATTATCACTCACCCATCGTCTTGATATGACCGAAATTCTGTTGAAAAAGACGTAATTCGCAGTCCTCCATCCATCCCAAGCTTAGACAGAAATTCAGTTTTCTCACCTGTGTAATCCCAGCAGGCACATGACGTTGAAATGACGTCGTACTGACGTCGATGCGACGTAATGACGTCGCATCGACGTCAGTACGACGTTATTCCGACGTGATGTGTCCACTGGGCTGTGTTCTGTTTGCAGTGGATGCTGAAGCATCCGCGTAGCCAAGGTGGTCGCGGGTGTCGAGTTCGATGGATGAATGGATGGATGACTTGCGATTTTACGTCCTTTTTAGCAGTAGTCAGTCGTATCAGGACTATGAATTGGTGATAATGCAAGGCTGAGTGGAACCCCATTTACGATAGAAAAGATTCCCGCCTCCAGCTGGTCTCGAGCCCGGGACCGCTAGACCAGCGCTTAACCTACTAAGCTACCGCGGCTCCTGATTCTGTTCGAACCTAACATGCGCTTCATTGCGCTCTGCACTTCATAATCACCATTGCATCGTCCTGTTATGACTGAAATATTGTTGAATAGAACAAAAAGCCGCAATTTTATCCTTTTATGCAGAGGATATTCATTTTGATAAATGCCCCATTGCATTTTATAAGCCTTCGCTATTGTGTGTAGTCTCACATAACGCCACAGTATAACAAGAAGAGGGGAAATCATTAAGGTTGGAAGAATCAAAATGGAAAGAAATAAAAAAAAAAAGAAATACGTAATAGATATATATAAAAAAAAAAAAAAGATAATGCAGGGTTCGAACCACCTCTAGACTTTTTATCTAATGTGATACTGCGAACGCTGAACCGCTGGACTACACTGAAATATATTCGAATGATTGTAAATGGTAATATATAAAGGTGCTGTGAATACTACGGAAAGAGTCGACTTTTTCCGTGACTAGCTGTTCAACCTATTTCATGGTTTAGTTCAAAATTAAAAGTGCATTGACACGACAGTAAACAAAATTTGATTTATACAAGATCGAACTATATATAATATTAAATATAGAACAGAAGTGCATTACTAAACATGGAATTATGCTGAAGAATGCAAGGTATAACTCTCTCTCTCTCTCTCTCTCTCTCTCTCTCTCTCTCTTATATTGTAGGTGCGTACATGTACCATAGCCATACGGCTCCCAATCTGTTTATCTGCATACATCAGTGATTAACCCTCAAGGCGCCAAACATTGAAACTGTTGAATTGGCAAACAGTGTAGATCCAGATGAGGTGGCTCATAATGAGCCACCTCATCCGAATCTATACTGTTTGCCCTCTAGTGCTTGAATTCTCAATATGATATCACTTGGAGGAAACATGTTTTGAAATTCTGCAGACGTAAATTCTGCCATCTGCTTTTTGGCGCACTAAGGGTTAAACATAAGCGCGTTACCTTTTCCAAATAAAGTTTAAAGGATAGATTTTGAGATAGAATGTGCAGAATTTACTACCAGTCTCTCTCTCTCTCTCTCTTTCTCTGCAATATAACTAAGCTTTATTCCTTAATTATGCATAATGACAACGGTACCCGACAACACAAGAACAAACATCACATCAGTGTCCGAAGACGCTGACAAAAAAAAAAAAAAAAAACAACAACAAAAAACAACATATCAACGTTGGTTCAACCTCATGGCGCTTAATCAATCCCAGCAGGCACACAACGCCGAATCAATATTGATTCATACCTGATGATAAACTAGTATAAGATTAAAATTGATCCTCGATACTGCCTAATGGCTCGGGGCAATTTTTCACACGTCGCCATCTGGATAAGTGAGTGTATCCGCCTAACATGTCGAGAAAAGCCGAAAACACCCGGAGTTATCTTTACCTGTAAACTGCGATTTTCACTAATCCCTTTACCTGGATATGACATTAGGGACCGATGAGATTTTCTCCATATGGGTCATTATAAACACTACTGTACAGATCGGAGGACCAATAAGCTTTTAAATTTCTTTTTCTGCACAAATTCTACATTTCACAGGTTCGTTTGAATTATGAGAGGGATTGGATTGGGATCGTGACTGAATATGAATTATAGGTTGTGGCATTGGTGTTTGGCTATGTTGCAGTTGGTCCTGTCTAACAGATACATGTATATGAGCCGCGACACGACAAAACCAACAATGTGGTTGTGCGCCCAGCGCAGACTCAGATCAGCCTGGGCATCCGCCCAGTCTGATCAGAGCCTTCGCTGTCCGCATGGAGCTAGCTTAGACCCTTAGCTACTCGTTAAGCGCTTAGCGAAGACGGTCTGCTCAGATTGGTTTGATTCCAAGGCTGATCTGAGTCTGCACTGGACGCACAACCACATTGTTGGTTTTCTCGCGTCGCGGCTCATATATTTTTTGGCAAAAAGGTTTCTAGAATGATGACGGAAACCCAAATGGCATCAAATTGAGAACTTACATAACTCTTAAAAGTGGTAATGAAAAGGGGAAATACCTTGTAACAGATATTAATAAGAAAGCCATTAGTACATTTGTTAAAAGTAGAATAATAGTAAGTTGTATATTTAAGAAGGTCGTTTTCAAACAAGCACTCTTGAAAACAGAATATGCCCATTGTGAAATAATGGAGTTGAGGACGAAATGCAGTTTTAAATTTGTCAAACTTAATGCGGAGAGAAGGATTATGTTCACTGAAATTGAAAAAAAAATTCCGTCCCATAGTTCAATGGATGCGTTTGATAAGTTGAAATTTGTTCTAGGAAATAATGATTGCGATTTGTCTGAGATATGTATTCTGGGGTTCATAAGATGTTCCTGTTAAGACAGTCATTGCATAATATATACTTGTTTGCTTGAAATACGAAAAAGTATTTTATCTTGTGAGATGAGTCTTACCATTTTTTCTAATTCTGTCAAGTACCATTGTCAGATGGAACAATGCCCTCTTCTTTTGTTTTTGCAGTGTACTAAAATCGTTAAGCGCACATATAACATTATGAATGAATGTTATCATATCATAAGGATTACTAATGTAAATGCTCCTAGATTTCTTTGACTAATACATTGAGAAAATAAGAATATGCATATATAGAAGGCATCTAATAATTATACTGTAGAATGTATACTGTATGATTTTTTAACCTGATCCTTTGCAGTTGTTCGTGTTTGTCTTGGTAACAATCCCATGTTTGTAAGGATTTAACCAAATTTGGACTTGCAATTGGTGTCTTTATTTCCTGGTTTGGTCGTGGGTCCAGTCTCCGTATGGGTATCGGCACCGTGCTATGTCTGTGTTGTCAGTAAGGTTAGCACCTTGTCAGCGATAATTTCGGTCTAGATCACTATGGTCTTTTGAAATGAAATGGTATTATCATTGAGTCCTCGGACATTTTATCTTGGCTGTTTGTGATTTTGTCACGGTGAATTTTCCGGTGGTAGCTTTCAATTCTGCTTTATGTTTTGTGTGGTCGTCCTTGGTTTTATGGTTAAGCGGTGATTGTTGTTACGCGGGTTGTGATAACTCAGAATAAGGGGAAAACTTCTTACGATATACGAGTACTTGCCTCCGCTTTACAAAAGACCTCGACTTATATAAGTCTCCTACTTAAAGCAAATTTTGCTTCGTGAATATTTTGCAATCATGAACGAGCTTTCAGATTCAGCTGCTCTTAAAACGGGGTACCAGAGGGGTGTATTGCTGAAAATGAGACTGAATATCAATCTAACAAATACCATATAGCAGTTGTTCAACTAAAAACAAAAGCGAGCGCTCTCACCACCTGGTCCGAAAAATATGGGGATAATCGGAAGGTAAAGACAGCACTCAAAGGTCAAAATAAGCATTATAGTCTTGATCTAAGGATGTGTCCAGAATTATTTTGGACGAGATTGGCGGTTTTACATAAACATGTCATCTACCAATTGTTTTAGTATACGAGTACATGTGGTTGCAGTCATTATTGTTATCACTTCACCGATACCACGTCTCATGGACAATCTTTGACCCCAAACCCAGATATTAGTGCCAAATTTATACTCTTAGATTGTGGTCAGTGGTGCAGAACTACACACCTGATGACCTCGCCTGATTTGTCTCTCGGAAAGTGTTCACAGAGAACGTATGATGTCCAAGATTTGTCCCCTTTTTAACTGTTGGAGTTTGACAAGCCCGAAAAAAAAAATTAAATTCAGCGATGTGCATTCAATTTTGTAGTTAGACCCTTTTATTAAGAGGCAAATTCAGACAACAAAGCGGTGATTTATTCCAAATTACATACATACATACATGCATACAAACATAAATACATACATACATGCATGCATACATATGCCAAAGGATTGGACTATAGGCTAGGTCTATATTTGGACTCCTATAAGTCCAGGATGATAAAAAATGGGTGAGATTAGGTGAAACTTGCGGATATTCATATCTGTTTTGAATCAAATAGCATGATTGCAAAAAGGTGGCATTTCGAGGATACAAGAGCTAATGTTTCCTAGTTTATGAGAATAGAATCGAAAGCTGTACGGATGATGGATTGCAATATTTCTGTGAAACAAGTTTTAGAAGTTTTCTTTTGTTCAAAACATAATTTTAATGCGATGGAATGTTTCCTTAGAATGCGATGGAATGTTTCCTTAGGGGCCTTCTAGTGTAGCACAGATACATGTTATAAGTTTATCCTTTCATTTCAGCAATCAAAACTGGCTCGTCTTACTTTCGGGTTGAACAAAATAAGAAGGCAGGCAGGCTATCATCAGATACAATCAGATACTACATGTATACACTGCCTCAAAAATCAAAAGGGAAAAAGGTAAGTTCATAAATTGGCATCAGTTTACGACGGACACGCACAGGAAATCTAATGAAAAGCTTTGTTCCAGGCAAGTGATCATTCAGCCACCCCAACTGAAAACACAACTCACTCAACGGGTGAACGAAAGCACCTACATGGACAACCAGAAGAAAATATATTATAGAGGATCTTACATGAGTGCTCATGTTTTATTGAATTTATTAAACGATGTGGGGAAAGAGATAAGATGCGAGGCTCTGTCGAGCATATTATCGTTTTCACCAACGAGTTTAATATATTCAATAATACAGGAGCACGAATGCAAGATTCTATTTATCATACGACACTAAAATCGCATTTTATTAGAAGAATTTGCACTAAAACATCACGATTTCGCCATTAGAAAACGCGACTTTTTTTAATGGACGTCAACGTATAACGTTACGACGTAATTTGCATATTTAATCCACTAGTGGATTATCACATTTAATGCATGGCTTTATTACACTCTCAGATGCGACGTCATATGATAAAGTTTTGTAAGAAGAATGTGATTAGAATATACAGATCCTCTTGCCGAAGACGGATGAAGCAGAGCTCGACGCGATGTGAGAGCGGCAATGCCACGTGCAAGCCAGCATGTGGTAGCGAAGATGCTTCACTGCTGTGGCCCGAACTAGGGTCGTTGTTTAAAAGAAAGCCAGATGTTGTCTACCATCGGGGTAGTGTTTTTTGAAGAAACTGAAGTCATGGTTGTCCTTTTAACGACAACAACAAGGTCACGCGCACGGTGTCCGTACTTCGGTATGCATACGTTCTGCTGTGGCCTGGAGAGATTGTGGGATATCGTTACGAGAATTGAAATACAATGGATACGTTCCGCTGGGGCGCGGAGAGTATGTGTGTGTTGGAGGTGGGGGGGGGGGGGGGGGGGGGGGGGGGAGGTGGTATCGTTACGAGAATTGAAATATAAAAAACGGAAATACAACATCAACAACAATGTTAAGATCACAATGGCACGATTTGTAAAGACGCTTAATTGTCACACAGCCTGTCCTGATCTGCACTGCTTGCGAAACTTGTCTGATTGAAACGGTTAATGAAGACGTTTCGTCTTCATTAACCGTTTCAATCGGACAACTGTACTATAACAGTCAGCAATTTCTTTTCTATCCTACTAAATCCTCTCATGTAGCGATGGTCAATGGTAGTGGAGATTTGTACTAAATGATACCTTAAGAGGAATGTAAGCTATGTAAGCTATGGTGTTTCTATGTAAAAGATTAAGATTCAGACACCGATCGGTATCATAAGATTAGAGCCCCACAGCAATAGTAAAACTGCTGTATCACCACAAGGTTAATTTCTTTACTAATTATCTGAATTCGCCCAGTCATCATTGTAGACAAACTCTTAACAGTTGCAATTAAGATGAAAAACCGTAACACGAATACGACTGAATTTTATTGAGGAATACTGATCATTTCAAAGTGTTTCTCATGGATATAACAAACAATACAATGTCATCGTATCTAATACACGGCATGCACAAAATACATGTACATGTATTAACAACAATAATAATTATTTTAGTTAGCGCATTAAGGCCTAGTGTCCTTTAAGAGTGACTTTTGGGCTTGTTGCAGCTTCTCGCTCCATCGCCTTTCTGATGTTCTTGCATCTTGTCAATTTCGGGTTACGGGAGGCTGAAGTGGCTCGCGCGCGATTTAATATGTAGGCCTCTCTTACCTAATGTCTGCTGCTGCTCTGCCTTGCAGATTGCGTCAGTAAAGCGTGACTTGGTAAGGGACGTCGGTGCCTACTGAGACTTATCCATCACCATTTTTTAGCAAACCTGAAAATATTAAATACATCATACAATAATGTACACCTGTCGCACTTAATTAAATGTGGTCGGGATACAGTTTTATCATGCATCTGCTGCACAATTCACCTGATAACAGGGGTATGATAACATGGTGTGATATCATGTCACAGTAGAACCGCGCTTGCGCGAATGTTATTAGGTCATGCCTTAAGAAGCGATCTCTGAAGACGATTGGCTACACACTGACGTTGGCCGTGATATCAGCGTTCGATTGGTTGACTGACGTCACCGACGTACGTAATAACGCATTCGCGACGTCAGCAAGTTCGAACAAAATTGCGTTTGCTTATTACTTGTTTGCCGCCCTTTACGCCGTAAAATCTTCATGATGCATGATAAATAGAAAACCACGTAAGTGTCTTTTGATATCAAGTTTATCAGGCTCGACCAGAAACATGTCGGACTGGCTCGGCAAGCCTCGCCATTCCTACACTGTTTCTGGTCTCGCCTGATAAACTTGATATCAAAAGACACTAACATGGTAGTGTTTAACACTCTATATCCCAAAACAATGTATTTGTAGAACAGTCGCCACAGAAAGCACTACAGGAACTTCTGAAAGAAAGATAGAAAGAAAAATAATAGGTCTAGATAAACTCAGACATGTATTATATTTGAAACTGCCAGTTAGGAATCTTCACTAGGCATAAACCCATTAATATCTTGCGCACTATTGCACTATTCTGTCCTCATAAACAAGGTGAGTCAATTTGTCAATTAAATGGTGTCTGGTTTATTTTAATATTATCATTTTTATTTGATTTTTAGGAGATATATCCACTTGTCTTATGCAAAAGAGTTATGCGGCGTTTGATCTGGGCAAGCACTGTTCGCCAACAGTTATAAACCATTTGTCAAACGTTCTGTTTTCAAATTTACTCATATGGTCATGTGAGGTTACTATGGGATGGTTTGTTGATTTTTGATACACGCAAACTATTCGACAACTGTATGTCAGGTTTGATATGTGTCATCTGTGCCTCTGCTAAAATGCTGTCGGGGCTGGTAATGGGCACATTTATTCCGCCAAGTGTGACCGGGATGTCGGTCCCAACGGTATTTTATGGCATAGTTTAGAGGTACAGACGGGACATGTTAAAGCATTATCTGAAATTTGCAAAGCCATTTTAAGTTTATTATAAGTATTGTTTGTGAGTTATCCTGTAATCTTCAAATGTGGACAGCATCTTTTTTCTGACGTATGCTGTACATGTTGTCAGCAGTATGGACATATGAGGTTGCTACATTGTAAAAAAAATCCGTAGATTTTACGGTAGAATAACTGGCAGCCAGCTGCCAGTCCATTTCTCGTTATTTTACGGACGCCCGTAAAAAATTGCAGGGACTAGCAAACAGAGTAGGATAGAACAGAGCTGGTGTTGTTTTGGTCATATTGCCCTTCAACACAATAAAGGTATTTTCGAGTACGGCCAGTAAACATAACACTACTATATCGTGATTTTCAACAATGTTCTTCGGCGGGCAAACGCCCATAAAAAATAACGGGAAAATGACTGGGACTTGGCTGCCAGTCATTCTACCGTAAAATCTACGGGATTTTTTTTTACAGTATATGTGATGGTTTGTTTCATTTTTTGATGCACGCAAACTCTCCGAAGTACATGTATACCACACTGTTTGTCATCAATTTTGCATATTGTTTACCATGGCATATTGCTTATGAATAAACTAATATTATCTTATAACAATGATTAAAGATGATCTGGTAAGATCACCTAATAAGATTACAGAGCTCTAGATAAGTGGGGTATTTGATGATAATTAAGGGATAATTTTCTTTATTTCTCATTGAAACCATATGTTGTGACCCCTCATCTGAACCGTCTCGATGAGACGGTTCAGATGAGGGGTCACAACATATGTTTTTATTCAGAATTAACAAAAATTATCCCTAATTATCACCAAATACTCCCTCTTATCTAGAGCCCTGAAGAATATGCATTAAATAAACGAGAGTTTCAATTATTGCGACGCGCAATGACGTTTGTCATGCTGACATAAATAGGACTTTGAGCGCCAAAGGTCTTGTTCATCAAAACCTTGAATAGATAAGGCTGACACTTATTTTAAAAATAAAATAGTGTTTTGTTTCACATAAATAATCAAACAGTATCAGCCCTGGTTAGCTATTTATATATACAAGGGCTGTTACGAAATAAAAAAGTGTGATAGTTACCAAACGACCTGATGACCAGGTCGTTTGGTAATTATGACTCTTTCTTCGTTTCGTAACAGTTCTGTTTCGTTTCGTGGTATCCTTGAAAACATAATCAACCAGATGTGAGTATTGTAGTTTGAGTTTCAACAATATTTTGTCATAAACACTGATTACATCAATATGTTTCACTTTTGGACCAAAATGTCTGACAATCCTCAGTTTTACGCGCATAGTATTACATGTAGCCCATGGGCGAGATTTCCTTTATATCTGTAAAAACGGGTTACGGTAGGTTTCCTTTGACGTTCTTTCCTGGTGTGGTACCATCAGTACAACATCAAGTCTCGATTGCCACAAAATGTTGCAACAACTTTGAATCAACCTTGATTCAACGTCGCGGCGTTGAATCAAGATTAATTCAATGTTGATTCAACTTTTTGTCCTCAGTGGACTTGTTATAAGGAGAATCATCTCAAATAAATTATCAGCCTTCCACGCCCTTCCGATCTAAAATTTAATCCGAAAGAAAACGAATAAAAAATCGAGCCACATCATGTGATATCAAGCATTGTGGCATATGTGACAAGCAAAGGCGCTGATCAGACTGCACATGATATATACTTTTTGTTACATACTGTATTTTGTTCAGGTAAACTTAAGTTGGGTGCAAGACTTTATCATTGTACGGAATGTACGTATTTTGCATACCGACAGCAGCGACACACCCACATTTGCAGCAGAGGACAGAGGGGATACGTGTAATTGTTACATATGAACCGCGACACGACAAAACCGACCAAGTGGAATGTGCGTCTGCCTAGTGTTAGTCTTCATTGTGCGCTTAAAGGGTAGTTAAAGGTCTAAGCTTGCTCCCTGCGCCCAGAAAAGACCGATCAGACTAGGTGGATGCTCAAACTGATTCAAGTCTTCGCTGAGCGCACGTTCCGTTACTGGTTTTGTCATGTCGTGCCTTATATAAGGGGTTCTGTCTGTCACTGTCTCAGACATACATGTAGGACCATACAATCCTGGGAATTATGGCTTATTTTAAGGTTTATAATATGCTTGTGTTGATGCAGATACTTTACTAAAATTTGGTAATAACACGACAGCAAAGGAACTGTCATACCTTCGTTCTTGGTTTCGGTATGACTGTACTGTACCTAATAGTTAAAATTTCTGTGTATCTTAAGTCTGGTTCATGCTTTCTTCAGACACATGACGTCACAGGTATGAGGTATACTTTTCGAAGAATTTTGCAGTGCAAAAGCTCCACACAATTTTTCAGCAGAAAATAGGATCCCAATTAATTGTGAAAGTACTGTAAAACTTAACGAATCCTCGACTAACGACTTGGTTAAGGTAACGATGAACGAGGCGGGATTTACTTTGTTATCATGACATGTCCTTGGTATCTTCTTTAATATCTTGGAAAGGCAAGTAGCTTAAGCTACTGAAGGTTATGCCCGTAAAAACATCAACGTCTGATGCAAAACTAAACATCTCAAGGAAGTTGATTTAGCAAGTTTCTTATTTCCAAAATAATAGATAAATATCCAATGACCCCAAAATTTAAAAAAAAAAAGAAAAAGGAAAACCCAAAATGTCCCCGGATCCTTTTGAAAATAACGCGTATCCCCAAAAACCGTAACAAACATCATGTACACGGCAATTTATTTGAAATAATTGAGCCGCGACATGAGAAAACCAACAAAGTGCTTAGGCGCCCAGTGCAGACTCAGATAAGCCTGGGCATCCGATCAATCCGATCAGACTCTTCACTAAGCGCTTAAAGGGTAGCTAAGGGTCTAAGCTACCTCCTTGTGGACAGCGAAGACTCTGATCAGACTGGGTGGATGCTCCGGCTGATCTGAGTCTTGCTGGACGCATATGCCACTTTGTTGGTTTTGTCGTGTCGTGGCTCATATCATTTTGACCCTAATTTAACAGAAACCTTATTTTTTATATTTTGAACAGTGCATTAGGTCTACTCTAAGGTTGTTTACCTATGTCCATGCAAAATTCGCATAAGCCATAGCATTGTTATAAAAATATTAAAGCCGCGTCACGACAAAACCAACAAAGTGGCATGTGCGCCCAGCGAAGACCCAGAACAGCCAGGGTAGCCGCTCAGTCTAATCAGAGTATTGGCTGTGGGCTTAAATGGTAGCTAAGGGTCTAAGCTTGGTCCATGAAGACAGCGAAGACTCGGATCAGACTGGGCGGATGCCCAGGCTGATCTGAGTCTTCGCTGAGCGAACATACCACTTTGTTGGTTTTGCCGTATCGCGGGCTCAATTTTGTAAAGAGGTGAAGAAGTTTTGGAGGGTTAATGATTTCTTCAAATTATTAGTTTTCTACCAACGGAGTCTACATAAGTAAGGCTGTACTTGTTTAAAATAATGGCACAATACCAACTCTTCCTCATTATATTATGTATTAAGGTCGTCTTTTACATTTCTCTCTAATATGCTTTACTTATTGAACCATAATCGTGACGGCCAAGTTTCTCATTATTTTATTATGAAACGGGTATATGCGTACCTTAGGTTCGCTGCACAGTAACTTGTGGAAGTTTCGTCTATATCTCTGACCTAGTCTGTAATAATGAAATAACTGAAACTCTTAACTGCTTTATTTTATTTCCCAATATTGTATTTATTTATTCTCCAGTTATAATTGTTATTTCCTAGTTAGTTGTTGACGTCATCCGTTGTAACACTGTGATAACAGTTTAAACCAGACCGACAAGAAGTTTCGTTTTCTGAACTTGTGAAAGTTACCAGATATAACTCTGGCAATTATTAATAGAGGACTCTATTCTTTTAGAAGCTGACAATAATATAAATAACAGTATTATTTTCATTGTAATTTATTTAATATCTACATTAATTCAATTGCCCATCTTCCGTATCAGTTTAGCCAATACATTTCTTTGGCAAGCTAATGCGAAAACATGCAACTACATATTAGAACTTATTTGCTGGATGACATGTTCTTTAGGGAATAGTTTTCCTGTCTCATGCCTTTGCTTGTGTAATTGTCGGCAACGTTGTTATAAACAGCATTAGCCTAGTCAACAAGGTCAAAGATTTGCACATACGTAGAATTTTAAGTGCTGCAGAAAGATGTGGAGCTTTATACCTCACTCTTTTCGGGAATATTGCAGTGTTTTGCACGCAAAGCATTTGAAACTGAGCCGCGACAAGACAAGACAAAACCAACAAAGTGGAATGTGCGCCACGCAAAGAGTTAGAACAGTCGAGACATGGGCCTAATCTGACCAGAGTCTTTGCTGTGGGCATGGGGGTAGCTTAGACCTTTCGCCACTCTTGAAGCGCACAGCGACGACTCTATTCAGACTGGGTGGATATCTAGGCTGATCTGAGTCTTCGCTGGGCGTATATAACACTTTGTTGGGGTTGTCATGTCAAATATAAAGACTTGTTAACTACAGATCTCGTTGAGCAGCGACACGAGAAAACCAACAATGTGGTAGTGCGACCAGTGCTGACTCAGATCAGCCTGGGCTTCTGCCCGGTCTAATCAGAGCCTTCACTGTCCGCGTGGAGCTAGCTTAGACCCTTGGCTACCCTTTAAGCGCAAAGCGAAGACTCTGATCATACTGGGCGGATGCCCAGGCTGATCTGAGTCTGCGCTGGGCGCACAACCACATTGTTGGTTTTCTCGTGTCGCGGCTCATACATTTTGAAATGAAACCTATTGTGGTCAGTAGTTGAATACCGATATCATGGCGAAACAGTTTTAAGACAAAACAAAACAACTGGCTTGTTATTTTGACTTAAATATTTTTATTGTTTCGGACTAACTTTGGTTTGTTGCAGTTCTTGTTACATCCAATACCTCTGCCCTAATGCCCATGTCTGTCGTCTCGGGCCGTCCCAATACTTCGGGCTTTTAAGTTTCCAACAGGTGTTCAGTTAATTACGGCATTGGAAATTATAATGAATTAGATCGAATCAATTATTTCTCTGAAAATCAAACGAGAATAATACAGACAACAGGTCCCAAGCACCTTAAATACCCCATACAGAGATGTATTCTTCACCAGGTGGCATTATTTTTATTTTGAAGGATGCACTGTGTACATGTCTAATTTCAAAATTATACCATTCACGGACATAGTATAGCATAGTAGCTATGAAACATAGAAACACAAAATCATACTGCTTTTATGGGTCACACTGATCAAGATCTGCACTATGTGCAATAAATACATGTTTCTAAATAACATTTAGTGCAAGGGCAAGGTAAGTTGTCGAAATCAAATTATTGAAAGTCAATTACATCAACTAATTTATCTTTTTATTTATTTATTTCTAATTTCATGAACTAATATACGAATCACTTATTATATAGAACTTTATTTACAGTAACAATGGGATACAGATTATACAAGTCGCAAGACTTTCTTCTGAATCCCTTTCAAGCTACTGTAAAATAGGTTATCTTATTGTGAATTTGTACTGTTTTGTATATGTACAGTAATTTGAATAAAATATTGTTTACACTAATATACGAAACAAACTATACATACATACATACATACATACATACACACATACACACACACACATACACACATACACACACACACACACACACACACACACATACATACATACATACATACATACATACATACATACATACATACATACATACATACATACATACATAGAAAGCTTCTTCGAGAGGAGGGCAGATTCAAATTATTTCTTATGGTCCACAATTGTATGCATGTAGTATTATTTAAATCCACCACCCACGAACTATGGTAGAAGCAACGCACTGGAGCACATTTGCGATGGTATTCATAATTTGGCCAACAAAATCGGACTGAAACAAAACCCTGTCGACGAAACGTCGATACCAGTGTTTAAAGTGATGGCTCGACAGAACGTTAGCAATGTTACATGTGTAACGATGCCTTTGTTGCGCTGTTTGTATGAAACTAGAGTCACGGTTCAGCGTTTTCGGTTTCATAATCAGTCTTCAATAAATGAGCCGCGACACGACAAAACCAACAAGGTGGTTGTGCGCCCAGCGCAGACTCAGATCAGCCTGGGCATCCGCCCAGTCTGATCAGAGTCTTCGCTGTGCACATGAAGGTAGCTTAGACCCTTAGCTACTCTTTAAGCGCTTAGAAAAGACTCTGATCAGACTGGGCGGATGTCCAGGCTGATCTGAGTCTGCGTTGGTCGCACAACCACATTGTTGGTTTTGTCGTGTCGCGGCTAAAATGTGTGCGAGGAATATAATGTAATGTAAGGAAATTCACTTTTTCTGACGTTCATGAAAAAACGAACTACAGTGGATTGCCAACAAAGTTTAAATAAATCTTGCCAGTATTCATTCATTTTTGCAGGAACGTCAGAAGAAATTCCCTTGTAAAGCAAGTGTGTTTGGTTGTTTATTATCATACTTATACAGGTATATATAAATACCTATACTGCAAACTATTAACAGTCGTGTGCCAATAGACAGAAACGTTTTAAAAAGGCGATTCACGCAATGACCGGCTTTGCGACATTTCTATGCAAGTTTCATGGCGAAACTCCGTTAGAATAGAAGCAAATATGTAGCTTGCAATTGCAGTTATCGATAAAAAAACTTGCATGCGACGGTGACATGTATACAGATTCAAATATTGTTAAACTCGAAGTGAAAAATTTATTGAAGAAAATTTTGACTCATTAACTGCTGCGAAAGATTTGACAAAATTCACGACAGCTGACCATGGCCTGAAACGAGGATTTTTTTCATAGAAATGCATTGTGCATGTATATATCTGCTAGGAAATGGCCATGGAGCCGAAAAATAGTGCCAAAACATTTTCCTTATTTTTGTTGCATCGTGGTTGAATTCATGCAAATATAAAAATCAAACATGTTTTTTTCATTGCATTACCATTTGCCACATCCTGAGGGAGCGGTTGAAAACCAAGGCAAAAGGCAGGCCTCGGTTTTTACCAGTCCCACGGGACTAGGAAATGGCAATGCGTGAAAAAAACATGTTTGACCCCTTTAATAACGTGACACCATTTTTGTGAGTTGTCATTAAATCTGATCTCATAAACTGGTGCGCAGTAAATACTGCAGTATGAAATTAAAGACGCCACATAACGTGTCCTTAATTCAGGTCTAACCTACAAAAATATTTTCGCACAATCGGATTTGATTTTCTGCTGACAGAACAAAAACACCGCTGTTTAGAATACGTGAAAGGGCGAATATAGGCAGTGGTAAACAAAATCAAAGCCAGGCTAAAAGTTTAATATTCGTGAAAACTTTCCGGGACAACCCACGACATACATGTATATTAGACAGACGCAATAATTTTGATATGACAAACAAAATCTTAACCGGTTATATGAAAGGTTAACGCAAAGTCCTGGAAGGCTCTGAGGAAAATAACCAGGCCCGGAGATTATAAAACTTGAGTACATTCTCAAACTCAAAATAAAGCACACTGATTCGCTGATTCCGAGCACATGATTGGAAGCAGCCAATAAGTGTGCTTTATTTTGAGTTTGAGATTATTCTCAAGTTTTATAACATCGAACCCAGGCTACAGATGAGAAATCTTGACATATGTTTCTTCAAAATTATGTCATTATCTATATGTAGGTTGTCGATTTGTATGCACATGGTGAGTGAGTGAGTGAACTCCGGTTTAACGTCCCACCAACAACAAGGTCATATGGAGACGGGACCTCGGTTTAAAGTCTCATCCGAAAGACTGGAGAAGCGGTGGATCGATCTTGCGACCCCTGGATTGGTAGTCTGGAGTGTTATCCACTACGCTACAGCCGCTCCTATTTGCACATGGTTAAGACATGAAAGATATTAATGTACTGAAGCATTTCGCTTAAAAAGTATGAACTACTTTACATGTAACATTTTGCTTTAACAGTATAAGCAAATCAATTTAATAAATGCGATATTAAAAAATGGTTGTCTTGTGACTACTAGTTGCATTTCAATGTCTTTTTGTTTCATACGAGTTTTACGTCCTTTCAAAGATATTCACTTATGTCAAGCCGAACGTTATGCAGAGGCGGGCGAAAGCCTGAGCTTCGGGGGAAAACTACGCGACCTTCCGTAAGCATAGCTTGACTTTCTCACATGTGCGCAGCCGAGGCTAGAACACAAAGAAATGAGAGACCTAAAGTTTAAGAGTCAACTTCTTTATCCATAAGGCCACAGAGGCCCGCTTGCGTTTCACTGGACCTGTTTCCGTGCATCTCCTTTCCCTCGTCTTTTTAAAGATGAGTATGTGTATAAAGTGTTTTTTTTTTTTTTCATAATTGCTAGTGACTTAAGGTGGACGATCCCGGAAGAACTCTGTTCTTGCTTGTTTAAAAAACAAACAGAGTTATTGTTCATCATCAAATCGACTAACTGTGGAGTATATACAGTTATAATATACAGTTACAATATCTACCGTAAAGATCCTAAGTTTTCGGGCACATAGGTCTGTACAAACAGTGGAAACTGGGATCAGACTGTTCCTTAGGAACCAGAATGATCAAGATCTTAACAGTTTCCATTCCATCTGCGCATTTATGTCGACATTACTCTGTGGTAGAACCGAATAACAGGAAAATAAATAATAGGGCAAGGACCGGCTGTGCTTGCAGCAGGTACAGCATTTGGGCAGTCTGTTTTGGGGATATTTTGAACTTAAACATTGTTTTTCTAGGAAACAAAACGGTGAAATGTTTGTTTTTTTGTTTTATTCTTTAACATACGATGTAAGTTTTACTAAAATAATATGCAGAAGCATGCCCCATCGATTGATGATATTTTTCATGACGTTTTTCATGAAATTCAATTTTTCTTGCATTTTTTCAAAGAATGTAAAAATATACTTATTAACAAGAAAACTGCAATTTTTTGTTATCAGCTTGTTTCAAATATCCTATATTACAGATTATAGGATTTGCTGAAATGAAAGTGCATTCATGTGCTAGAGATATGAATTTTAATGGAAAATGTGTAAAAATAGTATGTAGAAATACAAAATATTGTTTTTTAGGAAAACAAAACGGTGAAAATTGTTTTTTTCTTACCCAAATGTTTTATAGCTCTTTGGGTTATTTTGACGGTATAATGGTTTGAATGCCCCGCCAATATTTCTATTCAGTATTCGTCTACCTTAAACGTCATTGTATTTTTCTGTTTGGAAACTTTGCCCGATTCTGTCTGAAGCATAACAGCATGATAGTGCTTAACTTCTTATTCTGTTTTTTCTGATATCGCTCAAATGATAGGAATCAGCTCTGAGGACCGGGATCAGAATGGCCGTAATAGCGCTGTCGAAGTTAGATGGACTAGTCAGACAAAACTAGCCAATCCCTCTGGGCACACAATGTTGAAGCGCCATAGAATAAACGCCATGACGTTGATCAATATAGGGATCAAACATGGATTCCATACACTAACGTTTACCAGGCCCCGAGGAAGATGACAACCGAGGTCGAAGGCCGTGATTTTCAACATCTTCTGAGGGACCTGGCAAACGTTAATGCACTTAAACAAATGTTTTATCGCTGTTATTGCAAGATATCCAAAATGCCTGTCATCATCCTTTTCAACCTCCGTATTTCGGAAAAGTTTCCAAGATGGATGTTTTATTAATTCATAAACAACAACAACAAAAAAAGAAAAAAAAATGGTCAAAGCAATAATTTCCATGGAGAAAAGCCTGATCCATTCACGTACCATCCTGCAGTTCTTGATTGCTGAATGCCTGGGATACATGTGTTCTTTCACACTTATTTACTCTCCATTTTGGCTTCGTAAGAATGTACACAACATCGCTTGAAACCTGTGTCAACACTGTATGACGTAATAAGAGTACAAAGGCACGGTGACGTCATGAGAATACGTAGGTAGCGAAGCTACAAATTTTGTAAAGAGTTCCAAGAATTGACACAGCATGTTAAGTACGTTAACTGCAAAGTATTCAGTCTTGAAGTGATAATGTTGGTTGGTTGCAATATAAGTAGCGCCTATTTCATATTAAATTACTTGGGCAAGGTAGGGTGGAGCTAAAACCGGTTTCAAACGCGTTTAACCCTCGGCAGGAGTTCCTAAACAAACAAGTTAAACGAAAACACATATCAAACATATACCGAATGACAGAATTCAAAAGAAGACATAAACTCAAAACTATCTTGTAAATTACAATGTCTCAACAAACACCTGGCAAAAGTTTATAACGCACTAAAATCTATTCTGAATACGATATCGTCAAAGCTTACTTCATTCAAAACATTATGTAACCTTTTGGCTAACTGATATCAATTACTGCGAAAGGTCGTCCTCAGAAAATAAAAAGACAAACTATGTCGCAATTTGAGCATGTATTCTGCTAAACAATATGCTTACCATGCTCTTGCAGTTTTGCTTAATCACGCACTTGTGAAAAATATAATATAATTGAGCCGCGACATGACAAAACCAACAATGTGTTTTGTGCGCCCAGCAAAGACTCAGATCAGACTGGGCGGATCAGAGTCTTTGCTGTCCGCATGGAGGTAGCTTAGACCCTTAGCTACCTTTTGAGCACAAAACGACGGGTCTGATCAAACTGGGCGGCTGCCCAGGTTGATCTGTGTCCACGCTGGGCGCACAACCACATTGTTGGTTTTCTCGTGTCGCGGCTCAGACCGAATGGGTGTTAACGATGATGAATATGTTTTTGGAATGCAGCAAGTCTCTTCAATGGAAGTCTACAATCACATGAAGGAATATGAATTTCTCTTGAGCGAAATTGTTATACTTTAGGGGAAACTCCATTCGAATAGGGGCTCTTCTCAAAGGTAGACAAACACAAGTGGTATGCTGCTTTTGATAACATAACAGAAAAATCATGGTGTCTTTAACAGAATGTTTGAAGCGTTTCGCTTTTCTATAACCATGCGACAACAATCTGTTGGTGGGCAACTTCCCTCTGTTAACAAAATCTTGATGTTAGAAACAGGCCCTAGGAACATACCTGAGTAACGAAAATTTCTCAGTCTATTTATTACGTCTAGCAGAAATGAATAGTGAACACTGCTTAAGCCAAATCCAATATCAGCAATGGATTGAACAGAACTATATTTTTAAGATGGCAATAAATGGGTTCACCAACATAAGTAAAATGTGCAAGTCCAGACTACCTAAATTGACCAAAAACTCCAGAAGTTGTGTTTCCTTTTTGAAAAGATGACTTGGCAAAGTCCTGTAGTTCAAAATTCAATACGTTAAAATATTAACCTACAAAAGCTACCATGGGTAAGTGTACGACATCTCGTACTGAGCGATGAACCAAAGCCTTACGAGGTGAACTCAGTTTTTTGTTTTAGATTTTAACTGTACCGAACGGCAGCAAAATATTATCTGCAATTTTATAGAAGGAATTCAACATTTAACCTCAAACTGTGACCCCAACTAAAACTTGAATGGCTAACATGTCGATGAATCTGTAGAACTGACATCTAATGTCATTGTAGCCGTGATAATATGGAACGCAATATGCCACTGCGAGTAGTTTAGAACATATTACTTTACCAAATGATAATGCAAATATCTAAACACTGCCGTAAAAACAATTAATGTGCCAAAATGCGTTCTTAGATTTCGATAGTCTTTGTTATTTTAATTGTGATTTGGCCTTTAGATCAAATTAACAGCACGATAGGCAATAGGAGAAGGGTTATCAGAAATCCTGGCTGAAATATACCCATATCGTATTCAAGAGTGCGCTAAACCTTTTCGCTGATAAATATCAGGTTTCTTAATTAAAATGGAACACCGAATTTATTCGAGATTTCGCGGTTTCCTTTTTTTATTCCGCTCACTAGATTTATTTGTGATAAAATATGTATCATTAAATAATTTAATTTTGTAAATGAAATAATAATTCACAAAAATCTATTGTTTAAAACCTATTAGTTATAAAGTATTATCCGTGTCAATGTAAGATGTATCCAGGCGTTTGAGATTTTATTTAATACATCAGTACAATATTTTTATATAGATCTTACTAAATAGGGACAGCTTTGACAACTACTTTATTCAGTAAGACACTGATTTAGTGAGTAATAAATTACTGTTTGGGGGTCAGTTGGAAAGTAGAACATATCCCGAGCGCGGAGCGTGATTGCTGTAGCGACTTACAGCTTACAAACGAACAGTGATTTACTATTCAACTAATCACTGTTTAAGCTGAACTATTTTGATATACTAACAAGCAAAATCACAGGGAAATATACTTCATTTTCTTCAAATTCTACCAATAATCCTTCATGTGTACAAACAATTCCGCCAACAATGAAGACCGTACCACGTACATGTATCTATGTATTTCTTTTCCACAATTTCCTGCTGAAAAATAGACGCAGCATCAGCAAATGTTAGGGAATCGCGGTTTGCTTAAACTATTTTCACGACGACGTTAGCAATGAACTTACGTGCGACGAAACAATGAACTGTAGCAGAAGAATTCTCTGCACTTTTTTATTGCCTCTAAAGGCACACTGTGTTAAAATATGGGGGATCAAACACGGTTTTTCATGTAATCACGTTTTCAAGGTGTCGAGGGATATGTTGAAAACCAACACCGAGGCCGAGGTTTTCAACACCTCCCTCGGGACCTCGAAAACGCTAATATATTGGAAAAATGTTTGATCGCTATTATTGAATAACTTAAACTACAATGCAAAAAAAAAAAAAAAAAAAAAAAATAGGAGCACTGTTTTTCGGCCTCATCGCCATTACCTTGCTGATTCCTACGCGCACTACTCATGTCTATAAAAGTCCTCGTTTCAGGCCATGGTCAGCTACCGTGAATTTTAGTGCAACATTTAGCAGCATTTCACAAGTCATAATCATGTTCATCAAATGTTTCACTGGATGTTGTCTGCTCTTTCATTTTTACAATAATCCGAATTTGTAAAATTCTTCCCTTTAAGTCTTTTACCGATAGCTTCAAGTACAGTCTTGCCGTTTGTTTCTGTACTGACGGAGTATTGCCCTGCAACTTGCATACGAAAAAATCGCTAAGCGAGTCATTCACTGTCATTATCGGCGCGTGAAAACCCATATTAATACAATGTTTTGTGTTCCTTAAAACATGCCTATTAAGAACGTGTGACACCAGTATTTATGAAATTATAAAGAATATACACTAGTTATATGAGCCGCGACAAGTGGAAACCAACAATGTGGTTGTGCACCCAGCGCTGACTCAGATCAGCCTGGGCATCCGCCCAGTCTGATCAGAGTCTTCGCTGTCCGCATGAAGATAGCTTGGACCCTTAGCTACCTTTTAAGCGCAAAGCAAAGTCTCTGATCAGCCTGGGTGGATGCCCAGGCTGATCTGAACATGCGCTGGGCGCACAACCACATTGTTGGTTTTGTCACGTCGCGGCTCATATTGTTCATTTACTGCAGTCACAGCCTTCTTTAAAACTTAACCGTACATTACACAGAGATACAACATGAAATACTTGTTCCTTTGAGTCACATACCAAGCCGTGACATGCTGGCATTAAGTGTCAACGTAGTCCAACACGGATCTCCTAGCAAGTTCGGTTTAGCTCTGAAATAGAGGATCTGACATGAGCGCTCATCTATTATTGAATTAAACAGGCGAGTTGGGGAAAAAAGTAAGCTGCGAGGGTATGCCGAGCATCTTATCAGTTTTCCTCAACTTTAGTAGATTCAATACTACAGGAGCGTGAATGAAAGATTCTGTTTATCATATGACACTTAAATCGCATTTTATAAGCAAATTTTGCACTAAAATGTCACGATTCCGCCATTAGAAAACGCGACGCTTTTATGGACGTCAACCCATAGCATTACGACGTAAGTTGTATATTTAATCCACTACATTTAGCCGAGTATCGTTTTTAATGCATGGCTTTATTGCACTCTCACATCTGGTGTCATATGACAAAGTCAGTATCATCGAGTACTCGTCTTTGTTATATCATACTGACAGAATTTGTTTAACTCTTTAAGCCCCAGTGACGCAATTAGCAAAATTTGCAAACAGCGTAGATCCTGATGAGGCGGCTCATAATGAGCCGCCTCATCTAGATCTACACTGTTTGCCCTCTAGTCTTTGAATTCTCAATATAAAAAGTCTTGGACAAGGCATTTTTAGCTCGTGCTCAGGGTGAGCTTTTGGGATACCCTGATGTCCGTCGTCCGTCGTACGTGTGTCAGGACGTCCGGACGTCCGTCAACTTTTGCTTGTGTACACTCTAGCGGGCACAGTTTTGATCCAATCTTTATGAAACTTTGTCAGAATGTTAGTCTTTATAAAATCTAGGCCAAGTATGAAACTGGGTCATGTCGGGTCAAAAACTAGGTCACTAGGTCAAATCTTAGAAACACATTGTGTACGCTCTAGAGGGCACAGTTTTCATCCAAAATTCATGAAACTTTGTCAGAACGTTCATCCTTATTATATTTAGGATATGTTCAAAACTGGGTCAAGTCGGGTAAAAAACTAGGTCGCTAGGTCAAATCATAGAAAAACCTTGTGTATGCTCTAGAGGACACAGTTTAGAGCCAATCTTTATGAAACATTGTCAGAATGTTTATCTCCATAAACTCTAGGCCAAGTTCGAAACTGGGTCATGTCGGGTCAAAAACTAGGTCACTAGGTGAAATCTTAGAAAAACCTTGTGTACACTCTAGAAGGTACAGTTTTGATCCAAAGTTCATGAAACTGTCAGAATGTTTATCCTTATACTATCTAAGACAAGTTTGAAACTGGGTCATGTCGGGTCAAAAACTAGGTCACTGGGTCAAATCATAGAAAAACCTTGTGTACACTCTAGAGGACACAATTTTGATCCAATCTTTATGAAACTTTGTCAGAATGTTTATATCTATAAACTCTAGGCCAAGTTCGAAACTTGGTATGTTGGATCAAAAACTAGGTCACTTGGTCAAATCTTAGAAAAACCTTGTGTACACTCAAGAAGGCACAGTTTTGATCCAAAGTTCATTAAACTTTGTCAGAATGTTTATCCTTATACTATCTAGAACAAGTTCTAAACTGGGTCATGTCGGGTAAAAACTAGGTCACTAGGTCAAATCATAGAAAAACCTTGTGTATGCTCTAGAGGACACAGTTTAGATCCAATCTTTATGAAACATTGTCAAAATGTTGTTCTCCATAAACTCTAGGGCAAGTTCGAAACTGGGTCATGTCGGGTCAAAAACTAGGTCACTAGGTCAAATCTTAGAAAAACCTTGTGTACACTCTAGAAGGTACAGTTTTGATCCAAAATTCATGAAACTTTGTCAGAATGTTTATCCTTATACTATCTAGAACAAGTTTGAAACTGGGTCATGTCGGGTCAAAAATTAGGTCACTAGGTCAAATCATAGAAAAACCTTGTGTACACTCTAGATGACACAGTTTTGATCCAATCTTTATGAATCTTTGTCAGAATGGTTATCTCCATAAAGTTTAGGCCAATTTCGAAACTGGGTCATCTCAGGTCAAAAACTAGGTCACTAGGTCAAATCTTAGAAAAACCTTTTTCACACTCTAGAAGGTACAGTTTTGATCCAAAGCTCATGAAACTTTGTCAGAATGTTTATCCTTATACTATCTAGTATAAGTTCGAAACTGGGTCATGTAGGTCTAAAAACTAGGTCACTAGGTCAAATCATTGAAAAACCTTGTGTACGCTCTAGAGGACACAGTTTTGATCCAATCTCGATGAAACTTTGTCAGAATGTTTATCTCTATAAACTCTAGGCCAGATTTGAAACTGGGTTATGTCAGGTCAAAAACTAGGTCACTAGGTCAAATCTTAGAAAAACCTTGTGTACGCTCTTGAAGGCACAGTTTTCAACCAAAGTTCATAAAACTTTGTCAGGATTTTTATCCTTATTATATGAAGGCCAAGAAACTGGATCATGTCGGGTCAAAATCTAGGTCACTAGGTCAAATCATAGAAAAACCTTGTGTACGCTCTAGAGGACACAGTTTTGATCCAATCTTTCTGAAACTTTGTCAGAATGTTTATCTCCATAAACTCTAGGCCAAGTTTGAAAGGAGGTCATGTCGAGTCAAAAACTAGGTCACTAGGTCAAATCTTAGAAAAAATTTGTGCATGCACTAGAAGGCATAGTTTTGATTCAATCTTCATGAAACTATGTCAAAATGTTTATTGTCTGTATATATACAAGCCCCTTATGAAACTGAGTCACGTCAGGTCAAAAACTAAGTCACTAGGTCAAATCTTAGAAAACTTCGTGTACACCCTAGAGGGCACAGTTTTGATCCAATCTTCATTAAACTCTGTCAGAATGTTTATCTTTATGAAATCAAGGTCAAGTTTGAAACTGGGTCATGTTGGGTCAAAATATAGGTCACCAGGTCAAATATCAGGAAACCTTGTATACGCTCCAGAGGGCACAGTTTTGATCCAATCCCGATGAAACTTTGTCAGAATGTTTATTCTTACAATATCCAGGCCAAGTTTGAAACTGGGTCATGTCGGGTCAAAAACTAGGTCTGATATTAGAATACCTTGTGTACGCTCTAGAGGTCACAGAATGATCCAAACCTAATGAAGTTTTGTTAGAATGTTTATCCTTACAATATCTAGGCCAAGTTTGAAACTGGGTCATGTCGGGTCAAAAACTAGGTCAGATCTTAGAAAAACCTTGTTAACGCTCTAGAGGACACAGTTTTGATCCAATCTTTTTGAAACTTTGTCAGAATGTTTATCTTCACAATATTTAGGCCAAGTTTGAAAGTAGATCATGTCGGGTCAAAACTACGTCACTAGGTCAGATATAAGAACAACCTTGTGTACACTCTAGAGGGCGCAGTTTTAATCCAGTCTTCATGAACCTTTGTCAGAATGTTTATCCTCATGATATCCAGGCCAGGACTGAAACTGGGTCATGTCTGGTCAAAAACTAGGTCACTAGGTCAAATCTTAGAAAAACTTTGTGCACACCCTAGAGGGCACAGTTTTGATCCAATCTTCATGAAACTTTGTCAGAATGTTTATCTCCATAAAATCTAGGTCAAGTTTGAAACTGGGTCATGTCGGGTCAAAAGCTAGGTCAATCTAAGTTATGCTGCAAGAATCAGAACTAACATTGCAATGATGCCAGCCACAAACTCCTTGAAATAAATTAGTTTCACCACAGTGAGATAATGATGCTACCATTCTATCATCTGTTCTTCAAATGATCTTGGTCACATGACCAAGGTGGCCGCCATTCCCATGTATGGTAAAAACTCTTATAAATCTTCACCAGAGCCAGTGAACTGATTAATGCTCAGGTGAGCGATTCAGGGCCACCATGGCCCTCTTGTTTTTAATTCTTGCAGACGTAAATTTTGTCGTCTGCTTTTTGGTACTGAAAGAGTTAAATGTTTTTCTGTTACTTCGGAGCCTCTATTCCAGCCAAATAGTTTTATGCACTTTAACAAGCTCTGTGGTGAAAATAAGACGCATGTACAATCAATTTAAAATTGCGGGTCTCATATGCTTTTACAACCATGCATTCGGAGGTTGTTCTGCGTATGTCTTTCACCATTTTAACACATTTATGGCAAATGGAATTTTCCTTACTTGTGCTTTGAATCCATTGAGTCCATTTATTCTTTAAGGGAGTCAGGTTAGATAATTTGTATTGTGCTATTTCCTTTTCCGTGTAACCCATTTTTCATATGCAGTGTAGACCCTGATCAGACGCAGCGTCTTGCGGCTTCTGGGCTTAGTCTGACCTGTTTGCCGGTGTTATGGGACACTAGGAATAAGCGTGTTTTATGTTCCCCGTGCCTCTTTGTATCGTTAGTGTGTACATGTACTACAGTTGTGTACTACAGGGTTGTTCGTTGTACATGTACGAGGGGCGTTCAGAAAGTTCTGATTCTCACTGCATAGCTTTGTTTATCGGTACGGCGGGACAAATGCCATGCACGTATTGAAAGCACTTTGCCTGAATAGTGATACCAAACACTATACAAAGACTCATTTTCTTATAAGGTCACAACGCATTTTATTAGGTCCCAGCGCAGTGATGCCGCTGGGATAATTTCATGTTTGAATTTAATTTCAGTGTGTCATTTTAGTCAAAAATCATTGGTCATACGCAATAAATTTCTGTCGACTCTTTGCCATTCGTTGCTTACAATATCCATTTAAAAGTTAGAAGGGTACCAAACGTTATCGATGAATTCCCTGCAAATCCATATGCAGTTTTATGACGTTACTGAAATCGACGTCAACGTCATTTTTGAAGATTGTAACAGCTTCGTTTTTTACATTAATTTTCATTTTTCGACAGTTTCGAATTGGCTAATGCAAAGGCTCTTCCTGAGAAGATTTTGAATGCAAAGACATATATTTTCGTTACAAAATTATTATAACTTTAGTAGAAAGGGAGAATTTGCTACTTTATAAAATACGGATAATCCAAATTCACGGAGCAATATGGAACCTAGATTGAATATACTTTTCGCGATAATTACAGGACACAATTGCCTAGGGACTGTGTTTAAGAAGCAATGATGAAAAAAATCAGAGATTGTTCATATATGAATTTTGGCCCTCTAAAGAAAACTCTGTAGTGGCCTTAGTATGTACATGTATCTCTTTCAAAGACGTTCAAAACTGTGTCCGTTAGAAAATGAACACTGCGTTTGCAGAATTATCCAGACATAGCATAGCTTAATATTTTTTCGCTATCAGAAGTTCTGTCTTTCTGATGGTTATCGAAATACGACATGACGATCAGAACTTTCTGAACATCCCTCGTATTATCATGTTAGGTCTAACTGAGTTCCTTTTTTGTTACTTGTTTGTTGGGCTGAAAATGCCGTTGGGAGGAGACAGGTAGTTGCATTTTTTTATTATGATACTTTTCATGTCCGTTGTGATTTTCTCAGGTAATGATTTGCGACCGTGACCCATAAATAGGTTGCATATATACATATATACTGTCTATAGAACTAAATTTCATACTCAAACATTTTAATTCGAATCTTTCACTTATGTACGCCAGCAACAGAAGTACCATTTTTATTCCGTCATATTTTTTTCCTTCCGAACAAAAACTTGTAAGGCGGATTTATGTCTTTGGGATTGTTTAGAAAGTTATGGCTAAAATACATAAGACTGACATACATATTTTCGGTAATTTTGGGAAGGTTAATCTCCCGTCTTATAACCGGGTAAAAACGGCAAACAACCAATTCACAATATTGCTTAACAATAATATTTCGACTGTTCCATAAAAGGTCGATAAAGCAGGCCAGATTTGAGCCGCGACATGACAAAGCCAACAAAGTGGCATGTGCGCCCAGCGAAGACTTAGGTCAGCCTTGGCATCCGCCAAGTCAGATCAGAGTCTTCGCCGTGCGCTATGCGCTTAAAGATTAGCTCAGGGTATAAGCTAGCTTCTTGCGGACAGCGAAGACTCTGATAAGACTGGGGGATGTCGAGGCTTATCTGAGTCCTCGCTTGACGCTCATGCCACTTTTTTGTTTTGTCGTGTCGCAGCTCATTTGGCATAACAAATAATGGAAAAGAATCAGCCAACGATTCGGAATTTCGGTAATCTGTAAGAAAACATAAGAACATTTAATGGCGATGTGTTGCGTCGTTTTCAAATCAATAAGGAAATAGGACTAAGAAAAGTGATAAAGATTGTTTTTCAGTCCGTTTAGTTAAAATGCCAACTAATTTCTTGACTGGTCTGCGTAGCCACGCGGCAAAGAGAAGGCCTTTCCTTTTATTTATTTTATACATGTATTTCTTATATTCCTTGAAAACGGGATTGAATCTGAATGCCTTGAACAACATAAGAAACCTTTATATACATGTAAGACAATATTGAACTTTTACATTGCTCTATTTTCCCATCTCTTTTACTAAGGGAAACAACTTCGTACTCATGTATTGTTACAGAATAACTATGTATTCAATTCAGTCTCGTGTATTTCCAGGACTCTGCTAATGTACTCCTTTCTTCCAACATGCAAGCAAGCCACAAACCTTTGAAGAGCAGGACTGACAGACGAAGAGAAAACAACGGACGATTGACGATAGGCAGATTTCGGACGCCCAGAGATGCCCAATGGATTCATACCGCTGAGTCTTTCCGAATGCACTGTTATGAAATTTATTGTAAGAAGAACAAAACATTAGTGGTGCGCTGCCTGTGTTATCTTACATGACGTCATCATATCTTTGTATTGAGTCATCAAGTCGTGACACAGATTTCAAAACACGTTGTTGTTTACATGTAATGGAGAGTACAATAAGTGTCAAAGGAAACATGTCCCAAGCTTTTGGCAATAAAGAACTGCAATATGGCACATAAATAGATCAGGCATGTTCTGCAAGGGAGGTATTGCACATCGAGGTATATGCTTCGTGTTGACGAATTAGCCTCTCCGGCCTTGTTTTAAAATAGACACTTTTCCAAAATATCGAGGTCGAATCTGATGATGGCAGCCATTTTGAATATCTTGATGCAGTCGGGCCAGGTAGATGGATACATGTATTAATAATAAACCCATGCACTCGCGATGGTTGTCAGTCAGTGGCAAAATATCGAGCCACACTTTTCCCCAAAGGACCTGGTGTGATAAGGTCCATATTATATGGCCCCCAGAAAACTCATGTTTCAAAAGTCCTATTTCGATAATAAGAATGTATTTAACATGTTTAAAGGAAAGATCAATCCTAAGTGAAACAGCAAACCCAATAGTAACCAGTTTTTGCATAATATATTTGTGCTTCTACCATCAACATACCAATACCCCCAGCAGATTTTGGCGAAAATGAAAAAAAAAAATAATAGCCTTTGCGGCTTTCAAAGTAGAAGAGCCCGGCCTACAGCACATTTTATAATTTGTATATAGACAAAATTTTTATATATTTACAGGCCATGAATATATTAAATGTGCTGGAGACCGGGCCTTATATGTTTTTGTAACTTTTTTCACCAAACTGGCAGCTTGTGAAACATTTCCCTATTTTCACAACATAAAAACGTCCCTATCTCAGCTCATGCACAAAATAAACATATGTTATGGGTATTCATGGTCTTAGTTAGAACACAAGGAATAATTTGGTACACATTTTATTTTGGCGTCCTTGGACTCGCAAACCTGAGTAGGTGGGGTACCTGGACAGGCCTTGTGCTGTGCACATGTGATTAGTAGTACTGTCCAACATATCAGCATTTCATCGAAAGCCTATTATCAACAGCTTTCAAAAGCTATTGTAACTGACTTATTTCTTTCAAAGAAAAGTTTTTAATTCAAATTTTCTTGCAATATTCCTTCATATTATTAGAACAATATAGGCATATCAGAAATCACGTCATTCGGAGAATGAACAAAGATGAAACATATCATTTTTGTTTGTTCCATATGAACAAATGATCAGAAAGAATGGCCCTTATCATATCAGGTCCTTTCAACAACTAGATCGTTGAATTTATGCAATAACAACGATCAAACATTTTTCAATGCATTCACTAGGCACACAACGCCGAATCAATATAGGGATCAACATGATGTTTCATGCATTGACGTTTGCCTCGGCCTTTAAATATCTACCTCGGGAACGTTGCAAACGTTAATGCATGAAACACCATGTTTGACCCCTGTATTGATTCGGTGTTGTGTGCCTAGTGGGGGTGCTCGGCAGTCCTGAATTTGATCCTGAATTTGATGAAAGTCAATAAAAATTGCACTTGTAAAAAAAATACATACAAAGTGTCCAACTTATATCAAATTGCTTCTCTAGTCTGGTTCGGTGCAGAAATTAATCTCGGCTTACTTTCGCCCTTTCTTTTGCACTGCATTATCCTTGACAGATGCGTAAACCTCATAAAACATCCACGTTGCTCGACTCAGGAAAGACGAATCTAGCTGCGTGCGCATACAGTTACTGGGGCGCCATTACCATTTAGCCACGTTGCGTAGGCAAGCGAATATGGCGTGTTAGCCATTAGGCCATGTATGATATAAAAACCATTGATGGTGGTTTCCAGGCCTACATTTGCAGTCAGGCATTATGGAGAGGAGATTGGAAGAGCGTATCAGATTGAATCATATTACACGCTTCTGTAGCATTACGCAATGTTAAATGTCATAAAAAAGCAAACCATCTTATCTTGCCTAAAACGGTCAACGCATTTTATAGGCCTATATGAGACATGATAGGAAAACACATTCAGTCATACCATGATGATAAAATAAAGACAATTTAGAACTCAAAGACTTCAGAAACAACTAGTTGGGTCGAGAAGGACAGAACAAAATACACGTCTGGACCCCAAGAATCTGCAAGAACTTAACGATAGGTCACATTCCCTCCAGACTGTAGAACCCACAACCTCCTAGTGCTTGTCCTCTTGTCTGAATTAAACACATAAACTTTTGATATCGAGAATTTCATTCGACAGGGCGTTGGCCCATCAAAGACATGGTTTGTTAACATAATACCTTTTGTACTCATACGTTTCAGAAATCCCTGGAGGCGGAATCTTAATATAGTCCAATTTATTAATTCCAAAAAAGGCATACAAAATAGATCAGTTGATTATGTAATAATATTTCTTCATGTCAGCTTAAAATCAAATTAAAAAAAAATGGCGAAAGCTGATGAAGCCAATGCTGCAGATAAGCCGGGATAAAAGGGATAATTTAGAGATACTTTCTCTTATTTCTCAATGAAAACATATGTTGTAACCCCTCATTAGAACCGTCTCAGTGAGACGGTAGAACCATCTTAGAGAGACGGTTCTTATGAAGGGTCACAACCTATTTTCATGTAAAAAGGGAAAGTTATCCCTATATTATTCCTGTCATACCTTCTTATCATGAGCTCTGTAACGCAGTTTAACATTTACGCGAAGTCACATTTTTAATTCACAGGGTCTAAGACATTGTGCAGCAGGTGGCACAGAAAGAATCTCTGATGAAAATGCTAAATTCAGCTGAGCCTGAAAGAGAGTCAAAATTATTCTGAACGATTGTGAATATTTATAACCAATGTGGAGCAGTTTCGCCGCAATAAAGGACACTGTGTCATTGCAGTTTCCTCTCTATACATTTTAGGTGGCACTACACTAAAAAAAAAATCCCATAGCTCACAGTGCAAAATGGGTCAGAGTCAATGCACTGCCAATTTTCTCCTGGTCTAAACTTTCCAAATTGAAGCATGGAATTGAATAGACAACACCTTTACCTACCAGTAATAGCTAAAAAAGTTGGGGGTTGTGCGGCATATTTTTGACCTATTCTATTTTTAGTGCTGACAGGGTGTAGTTCACAGAAATAAATCTCGAAACTTTCACTGGCACCCCCTGTGTATTTTTCAACCCAAACAAAAATGTAGCAAAACAGCTTTGTAAATAAGCTCCATTTTTTATGATAATAAATAAGCATAACATTCAGAAAAATATTCAACTTTCATAATAAAACCAATCAGGGGCCGGAAAATATTCATTATACTCCTGAAAGCTCTCCCCCAAAGAGGCGGGGCTTGCATAATGAGCATTTTTTTTACTGTAGTGCAACCGTTAGTCATGTGATGACAGCCTGTTAAGAACATTTTCATGTAAATCACGACATTTTTGACTGCCGACTGAGACAACTTCATTTTTCCGGCACCACACGGGGTACCTTTTGATTTAAAATTCTGAATACTTTATCATTGAAGCATAGTTTTAGGTGAATTGGTATACACTCAAGGGGAAGCAACTGTGCCATTTTCAGGTCAGCCCCCATTACCAAAAGAGGTCAAATTGTATAGAAAAGAATTTTGCTTCTCTCGGAGCAAAATCTTCCAGGTCCCGAGGTTATAAACCTTTTATCGTGCTCATCTCTGCTGAGCATGAAATTTTCTCTGCTGATTAATATGAAAATGCCAACTATTGTTGGCATTTTCACATTCATAAGCAGAGAAAATTTCATACTCAGCTAAACTGATCGAGAAAACAACTGTACTTGTCAATAATTTGCTATTTATCAGCGGGTAAAATTTCATGCTCAGTTGAAGTTAGCATGAATTTTTTTTATAACCTTTGGGCCAGATCCCATTTCGGAAAGGCTACTTCCGGCAAGGAAGCAAACAAGAAGTCACTCAAGTTCGGCCTCTTTGCAAATTTAATGCGGAAAACTGAGATGTACCTCCAGACTTTAAACCAAATCTGCAACTTTAAGACTCCTTTTAAGTACATGTGGTCGACTGGTTGAACGTGTTGGGCTATGGTGCAGAAGGATATGGGTTTAAATCCCTGTTGGCGCAGTTAGTAACAACAACAGCGACGGTGATAATGCTGCAGATTTATCTGGTCTGTAGTAGGTTCATGAATCTTTGAGATTACAATTGGGTTGTTACTATAAACGTCACAAAGAATAAGGAGTTTAAACGTTTGGTACACTGTTGGTCGCTATTGCACAATACTAAATTTTTTTATTGTAACACCCAATAATCTTTACTCTGTCGATTATTTCTATATTGAGAATAAATCCGGGAATATCTACATTCTGTGACATCTATAATTTGACATTTCAAGACTTATTTAATTTAAACAATTCCTACATGTCGGCAACAGGACCCGCTAAATGCTCGTGTCTTATTGCACCAAAATTCCAAGGGTAAATGGGCTTAACAAGAACAGATGCAACGAGGTGTTGCAAATCTACCTTGGTTTACGGTACGTGGATACCACCCCGAGATGATATTAGCCTTTCTACGATAAGAAGAAGAAGAAGAAAACAGAGACGATATAGAATAAACACTTCTGTCACAGTGACCATGAAAGCGTGCACTGTAGTTGCTTCAGTTTAAACAATGATCAGCAACTAATACAATTAGATCCCATATCCCGCCCTCAGAACCAAAATGGAGAGAATTATAAACACAGATAGATAACAGGTCACTAGACACACACGGTGAACCGAATAAACTGCCCTTTTCCAAACAGGTGGTCATTCAGCTACGTTTAAAACACCACTTACACATCAGCTGAAGGAAAGCACCGTCATGGACAACCAGAACAACCAGGGTCGAGTCTGGTAACTTCGGACAGCGGGTAACTTCGGACATGCCATTGCAAACAGTGAAAATCCAAATGAGACGGCTCATTATGAGCCGTCTCATCAGGATTTTCACTGTTTGCCCTGTTAATTTTGTTTTAATGCCAAACAACTGACATGTAACGGAAACAATGTCACTGTCGGAATTTACGTGACTCGACCATAACAGTTTCATCTACTTTTATTTGTTTTAAGTACAATATTGTTCACTATTGTTGCAAAGCTGATTGATGAAAAGCAACTTGGGTATAATAACGCATGTCACATAGCTCAATAAAACTGGTTGAATCTCCTAGGTAGGTGTATTACTGGTTGTTCAAAGGCAGAGCATACGTTGTGGTCTATCTCACAGTATCCGAACTACATGTACAATCTCTTCCGGTTTTCATAGCGTTGAATCGAGAGTACAAACGTTCGCTTATAACCAGTAGTCGGAAATCATTATGTTTTGAGATTTTATCCGGAATCTGCTGCGTCATTTATAGCTATTCAGCTTCGAAAATGTAAAGAGGTAAGTTTAATATAATTTGCTCTTCGGTCTTTTACTTTATTACCCTGTACAATGTCGTGTATGGGTGGGTAGTAATTAGTACAGTTTTCAAATCGCCCTTGGCATGATTCTTAAACCATTTTGAGCATTTTCTTACATGTTTTATAAAAAAGCTTTAGAATAAACGGAAGGCGTTATCAATCTACAGTTTATTAGTTTTGATAAAAGAATGATAGCTAAGTTTTGCACGACACAATCTCGTGTTAAATTAAGCTGTTCTGAAAAAAAAAATCTGCGACGGCAAGGAGTTTTTCATTGTACAGGGCAATAAAGTAAAAGACCGAAGAGAAAATTATATTAAACTTACCCCTTTACATTTTCGAAGCTGAATAACTATAAATGACGCAGTAGATTCCGGATAAAAACTCAAAATATAATGATTTCCGGCTACTGGTTATAAGCGAATTCTGTACTCTCGATTCAACACTATGAAAGCCGGAGGAGATGGTACAGTGCGTTCGGATACTGTGTATCTGTTACATGTATTGTTTGTCGTGTCAGCCCTTACTAGAGCTACATTGCGGGGTGTTTCAGGAGGGTAGTAGTGTTTTGTTGGATACTTTTGCTTTATTGGTGCAGGTCAAAATGCAGCATATTGAAAGGTTTGTCCCTTGCTTCCAAAGGATTTATCGTCGAAGAGTTAAATACGAGTATCATTGTTCCACAATACTTTTTTGATAATCAGTTATAATTATTATTTACATTTATTATCACCGTTACAGATCATAACAGGACGACAGAAAAGTAGAACTTTTAAACTCGTCTAGATCCCTCAGGACCTCACAGGTCTACGTGTCCGACCTTTGGAAATACAAATAAAGCTTGTTAAATGTTTTTCATATAATTTGCTTAGTCCGTTGTAACCCGTCTGTTGGTCTAAATTATTTAGTTCAATAAAGATAGCTGAGTTGCCATCTATTTGGGAAAGAGCTGCTGACTCGGCTTATAACTTGTAATTTATTGTTTGTTGGGATGTCTTTGTCAATCTTTCCCTTTGATGTTGAGGATAGGGTTTGGGATCTGATTCAGTCAGTTCCTGAAGTGTAGTTACTCTTTAAATTTGTTTACATTAAACAATATTTCAATCACTTATACAACAAATATATTTGAATATATTATAATGCCATTCAGTAACTGTCAATAAGCTAAATGCTAATGTCAAAGTCACCAAAACTGATTTTGTTTTAGATTTCCATAATATAATGAATTATTCACATTCTTGAGCTAAATTTAGTTAAAAAAATACACAATGAAAAAATTCAGTATGTAATTAATTCTATTACTTTAAATCATTCATTAATATGGAAAACATCTTAATTGATTGAGAGATTATTATCATAACACAAATTAAAAATTTATGAATCAAACACTTCAGACAAAAGAACTTTAACGACAATAATTAAAGTGTTTAATTGTATTTAAGTAAGCACGTGTACAAACATTCTGCAAGTCAAAATAATAACCTGTTCATTTACATTTCATCCATTCAGAGCATGACAAACAGAATACTGAAAGGACAGTGTAAAAATAACGTATGTTAAGAAATAAAATCATTATTGTTTACCTGGAAATTACCGCTGATTATCGGTCAGCAAACAAAGTTAAATTCTACGAAAAATTCCCTTATATAAAATGAAAATTCCCTTATATAAAATGAAAGTGCAAGATTCCTTCGACGTTTTCTAAAGGACTATTTTGAGATAGACGCCATTAAGTAAACAGAAAGGCAATAACAGGAACTCCTTTAAGAGAAAGTTCGGTTCTTAAATAATGAACCTCGTTTTTGAAGCGCCCCAAGGACGCACACAGCACGTCACGAATGTTTTCCCTGTTGTAAAAATGGTGGCAAACGATATTTAGGCACAATTTTAAAGTTGTGTAACAGTGTAATGTATGGACGATCATATTCCACATCCAACCCCAAACACCAACGTGGAAAGATGACATGAATTAGCAACACCAGTTGCTAAAACACGAGTATATAGCACACTGAACAACCTTTTTCTCATGTAGGAGGTCACAATGCAAATCTTAACCGACCATAAATGAGCCACATCATGTGACTTCCAACAATGTGGTAATTTTGTCACGTGATACTTAGATCATTCTTCTCAATCACACAGGGTAACCAGAGACGTTGCTCCTGGCTGTATGGCTTGAGCCACTTTCATAAATGTCTGATGTGACAAGCAAAGGCTCAGATCTGACTGCACTTATGTGCAGTCTGATCAGAGCCTATGCTTGCCAGCAGTACCACATTGTTGGAAATCGCATGATGTGGCTCAAATATATTTTTCACTGCCCCCTTGGCGCAATGGTCAAGTCAATTGCTTCCTCCGGAAGCCATGAAATCGACCTTATTGAAATAAAAATGACTGCTGAATTGCATCGTCGAATTTTTATTCGTTATTGAGGAGGCGACAACTGCTTAAGAATGCACGCGCAACAAATTGTAGACGCTAAACTCGAATACTCGCTCTATGCTCATTTAAACTTAAACACAGTTATTTCATTTTGCGCCAGTTCGTGTCTGGAAATCTTTTACTTTACAATGTATTGATTCTGAATTGTATACAATTAATGTCTTCCATTTCAATTCCTTGCACCTATCATTTTAAAGTTTATCTGACTGATGTGGGTGAAGTGTTTAACAGTTTCTTATAGCATGTCAGTGCAGCCATCCAGTTTATGAAACCACCTGGCATCTCGTTATTATCGTCTTCCGTGCTCTTTAATTTACCATAAAACTGCGATAACATACTGTTGTATCCCTTAATACTATTCTATTCTATCCCATAACCTTACTAGGTCGTTGGGGCACCACGGATGACTTCGCGACAGTCCCTTTCCATCTTGTCCTGTTTTCAGCTGCCCTAGTTGAGCCGACAAAATCCATCCCTGTCCACTCTTTAATATTGTCTTCCCACCTCTTCCTCTGTCTATCTCTTCTTTTTCCTTTCACTGTGTCCTCTAGAATCGTCTTTGCTAAACCAGAAGACATCGAAACGTGGCCAAACCACCTTAGTTTCCGTTTCTTGAACAGCGTCATTTCATCATATTCTCCAATAGCTGCTTGGATCTTTCTGCGAACCTCCTCATTGGTTATATGGTCCTTGTACGTAATAGTTAGTAACCTTCGGTAGCATCTCATCTCAAAGGCCTGCGTTCTTTTCTCTAACTCCGCTGTCAAGGTCCACGATTCACAGGCATACAGAACATGGAAATGACAAGGGGACTTATTAATAAGAGATGAATCACCGAGACGAAAAGTTTTCATCCTGTATCTAATCATATGTATTTTGCGGATTACAGAAAGTGGGTACCTACCAAGATCGACGTACAAAGCCGACAAATTATCCCCAAAATACGCCTTGAAAACTTCGTTTGTATTAGTTCTATGTCGGTCGCATCGTGCATGCCCCATATTTCCGATCCAAAATTTAAAACTGAGGCAACAAGTGTATAAAACAGTTTACATTTCTGAGAGATAGGCAACTCGACTGTGTTGAAAATTGTGAAAAGATTATGTAAGGCGAAAGAAGAATGTTTAGCGATGCATTTCTGGGTACGATAACAGTTTCCATTTTTAAAGAACGTAATACCGAGGTATTAAACGATTCGACTGTTTCAATTAAAGTGTTGTTTATGTAAAAATTCTTGGTGAGTATGTCGGCCTCTTTCAAAGATCATGGCCTTTGTTTTTTGTGTATTAACTTTCAGACCCCACAAATTACAATAATTTTCTATATCACCTGGTAAAGACTGTAATGTTTCAGGAGAGGTTGCTAAAATAACTTGATCATCTGCATATGAAATGAGGAATAATTTCAATTCATTCATGGTAAAGATATTATCAAGATCCGTGTTAATATTGTCAACAATATCATTTACAAATAACATGAACAAAAGTGGAGAACTCGGGTCCCCTTGCTTTAAGCCGACACTAGAGCTGACAAACGTTGAATAAGAAAACTTATACCTCACGCAGGACTTAACTACGCTATACATTGACTTAATGGCTCTGACAAACTTGCAGCTGACATTTTCAGAAAGCAGTTTTTGCCATAGGAAGGCACGGTCCATTTTGTCAAAACAATTTTTATAGTCTATAAAGACACAATACAGTTTTTGCCCTTTGCTAAGTACTTTAGAGACTACTGATTGAAGAATAAATATACAGTCGATGATAGATTTCCGTTTTTGAAATCCAAACTGACTTTTTGTGATTTTATCATATATTTCGGTCCAATAAATAAGTCTATTTAATAATAACTGGGAGTATACCTTAGCCACGACATTTATCAACGTGATGCCGCGATAGTTCGCTGCATTGTTTACGTCACCTTTTTTAAATATTGGTGTTATGATCCCTTCTCCTCATGATCTGGGATACTCTCCGCTAGAGAACATTTTATTGTAGAGACTCAGTAAAAATTGTGAAATGTGTCAAACGAAGCTTTTAAAATTTTGGTGGAAATGCAATCAATCCCAGGGGCTTTGTTATCTTTTTATCTTTTTGAGTGAAAATTGCGCGACGTAACTCTTCATCCGTTATGTCTGCGTCTAACTGATCATCTGATATATTTGGGTCAATATTCGGATCAATCTCAGTTTCATTTGCTTCCTGATCGGTTGTGTCATTTTCCAAGTTTTCATCAAACATCGTTTTTGAAATATTCATGAAGATCGGCTAGGGTTAATGTTTCGGCGCGTTCTTGCTTTTTCTTAAATGTTGATTTATCGTTTGCCAAAACTTCTTTGGTTGAGATTTTGCTATATTATTAATACGCTGACCTTCCTTGATTTTGTATCTTTGCTTTGCTTTTCGTTTAATACGGTTGAAACGCGTTCGAGCGCGGGTGAAATTAATACGCGATTCTTTATTTTACGACCTATTGAAAATGTTTCGCGCTGATTTGAAGTCTTGCTGAGCATTAACGCGATTTTCGTCAAACCACTCGTTGCGTACTTTCTTGTGTTGAGCAGTATAGTTTTTGTTGCAACTCGTTTTGCCGAATATATCGAAAGCATTGTCGTGTAAATACCTCGTGAGATTTTGTACCACGTGATCAACTGACTCGTTCTCCGCATCGGTATTTTGTTCTAGAAAAGCCTCATGGCTGTTCATGAGTTTATTTCTGAAATCGCTGATTTTGGTTTTTTTTCCTTACAATTTAACGTGTAATGTTATTTGTTTCTACATCGTTTGTTCAGCTGCTTTGATGTTTTGTATAAATACGAAATAAAATTGGAAAATAGTCAGAAAACTCATTGAAATCTAAGACATCAAAAATGACAATATATCGAAGTTTGACAAGTCTGTAAGTAAATAATCAACGGTACTTGTCCTGCTTGAGAACAAAAAGTAACTTTGCCTAGATTCATATCATTAAATAATCTACCATTTACAATTAATTGACCCGCAGCTTGACATAATTCCAGTAAGCGTATTCCATGATAGTCCGTAACACGGTCCTTGTCTGTACGATTAGGTCTAGAACATGTGTTTAAGCTATATAAGGTCTCATCCAAGTATTTGTCAAAGTCAAAATAATCGTGAGGGTCTGATCTACGGCTGTTAAAATCTCCTGAGCCAAAAACTTTGCCACAAGTATCGTACTTCACTATGTCACATTCTAATTGTTCGAATAAGTCTATTTCTGACGTGCTAAACACTTTTGAATTGTTTGGCGGTATGTATATATGACAAAAATACATCTTCTTGAAACGAAAAGAGTTCACTAAAAAATTTTACCCATATTATGCCAAACTGGTTCTTCTCTATAATTTCTATATGCTTTCTATGTTCTGTTTTATAATAAAAGGAAATGCCTCCACTGAAGCGTCCTTTTTTGGTATTTTTGGATTTATTTTCCGAAATATGTTCTGACCAATAGCCGTTAAGTTCCAAGTTAATATTTTCTGTGCTGGATATCCAGGTCTCATTAAGGAACACTATTTTGAGAATATTTTGAGATATCGTTTATAGAGCCGTTGTCTGTGATCTTACGTTTTAACCCATTAATGTTCCAAGAAATTATTGAGAGCCCTCCTTGACCCCCTATTGCTCCATGGCCGATTGTCCCGCGGGCTGAGACGTCCCAGCCCCCGGTTCCTTCCCGTGTTCTTTCCCATTGATATAGAGTTTTTTACTGATAAACTTAACACGTTGACCTTCACCCTTCGCCTTCTTCATCACTGGATACAAAGGTTTCCTAGCGTCCCTGATTTCTTTCGGAAGTTGTACACTGACACCGTGATTTGATGACTTTAGTTTATCTGTGAAGTTAAATGATGTTTTGCGGACTTTTTCTCGTTCAGAGTAATAATGAAACTTTACGACGATCGGTCGCACTTTTGAGCCCGCCTTTTGACCCACCCTGTGAGCTCTGTCAAATGTCATGTTATGTTCATTATCTCCCCTCATTTCCAACTGATCAGAGAATGCCTTCACAAGTGCATCGCAATCTTCCCCGTCCCCTCCCTCCAATATACCGTAGAATAATACGTTTTCCCTCATCGAGCGCGATTCCAAGTCCGTTAGTTTTGTTTTTAGAGATTCCTGTTTCTGTTTCACCGTCATGGTATCAGTCTCTAGACCTTGGTATTGCGTCTGCAGCTAACTCAGATTGTCCTTAGCAGCTTTACGTTCATCTTTTTGAGTTTCATGGACCTTAGAGATAAAATCGCAAGATTTCTCATTTTGAGTTAGGCGAGTGTCAAGGCTTTTCATTTGAGTCTCTAGGTCCGATACTTTTACACTGATCTGAGTTACCGTTTTTATCAATTTTGTCGATCCTTTGCAACTTCTGCTTAATATGATCCATGTCTTCGAGTAGTTTTACCGCCCAGGGTGGGGGCGCGACCTGATACCCGAACGCACTGTTCCCGAACTGGGGTGGGGGAGGGGACTGCATGTTGTATGAGGGTTGCGGTTGAGACATACTGAAAGCTCCGGGCTGTGATGGGAAAGACATATTCTGAAGAAAGTTTATACAGTTCGGATCAAAAGTATGACCGCTTACACTCTGTGCCGAATTATCCGAAACACCGCGTTTACATTTTTTTCGATTGTACCTTCCTTTGTTTCCTTTGTTCACGGATTGAGTTAGTGAGCGAAAATTCACCGCTACTACTACCGTTCAATGGAGAGCTTGCTTGACGTTTATTTTTTTTATTATTTTTTTTCTGATTCCAGCATGATAATTCAAACAATTGTTCTTATAAGACATCAGAAATAAGACTCACACTATATAAAATTCCATTTCCAACAAGCAAATTCCATCTATTTTGCCCTTTTTTTCACATATTTCAGAGAACACAAAAATCCATGTCCTCACTATACAAATAACGGTAAAACCTCCAATGGTAATTTGTTGTGTGAAAAATTAGATTAATGATGTTTTGGACACAGTTTTAAAAGGAGTCAAAAATTTTACTTCAGTTACAGTGGTCTTAACTTTTGCCGTTGTGTATCCAAACAGCTGCAGGTTTTCAAAAGTTCAGTGAGTAGGTGTTTTCATTGTTCATTACTGCTTCGAATAGGATCAATAACCACACATTGTTTCGTATAAGAAGTCCCCCTTATCAGTTATTTCTGCTGTAACTTCACAAATAATTATGCTACACTTTTGGCAAGGAGTATACTAATTATGGATTGAAGTCTAGTCTAGTATAGCCCATAACCTTGTGAGGTCATTGGAGCAAAACGGATGACTTTACAACAATCCCTTTCCACCTACTCCTGTCTTCAGCTGCCCCGGCTGAGCTAACGAAATCCGCCCATGTCCACTCTTTAGCATAATAGTGTCTTCCCACCTTTTTTCTGTCAACGGCCATAGATTTAATGGAGATTGAAAAAATAGAAAATACTCGAAAGGACCTGGTATGATAAGGGCCATTAGGGCCGTTTTTGGCCCCCATTCAAATGCTCTTAAAATTACATGGGTTCTATTGCTTATCATTTGTGGGCATCGGGACAGACAGAAGTAATATGTTTCGTCTTTGTGCATGATTTCTGACATTCCTGTGTTGTTTTAATAATATTAAGAAAAATTGCAAGAAAATATGAGTTTGATGGCTTTTCTATTAAAGAAATATGACAGTCACAATAGCTTTTGAAAGCACTTAAAAATAGGCTTTTCATGAATTGCTTATATGTTGATAACTCTGCTGATCACCTATACCTGTCCAGGTACCCCGTCCACTCATCTTAGAAAGTCCAGAGACGCTAATAAAAAAAAATCCAACAGATCAAAATAAAATGTGCACCAAATTATTCCCTGTGTTCTTACTAAGAAAATGAATACCCACAACATATGTTTATTTTGTCTACGAGCGGAGATATGGGCGTTTTTGTGTTGAGAACGCTGGGAATGTTGTAACAAAAATTAAAAAAATAAACATAGAGCCCGGTCTCCAGCACATTTAATATTTTCATGACATGTTAATATGTATATCTAAACTTTTCTGCAGACAAAATATAAAATGTGCTGGAGGCCGGGCTCATGTATTTTGAAAGCTACAAAGGCTTTCGCTGTCGGCATGGAGCTAGCTTAGACCTTCAACTACCCTTTAAGCGCAAGTAGAGATTCTGATCAGACTGGGTGGGTGCTCAGTCTGATCTGAGTCTTCACTTGGCGCACATTATTGGTTTTCTCGTGTTGCGACTCAAATTACCGAGGACGTACAAGGTTGGTACAAAAGCTGAATTTTTTATACTTGATTAACATGGGTCACCCTATTGGTTGTTACAGAAACGTTTTTTTTTGTAGCATTTGCTTCAATACTTGACAGTCTTGTGACTTGGTAAGTAGAAATACCAGTGATGTGAATGCGATTGTTTGCAATGGTCCGTCATATGGCTATATTAAGAAACTGAAAGTTGAAAACATTATATCTCCCATACTGGCAGAGATATTTTATTGAAATTTTCGTTATATTCTTTGTTTATGAATCTAATTCAAACGATATACAAGTCAATAAGAAAATATCTTTTGTCACATGGGCCAGCATGGCTTATTGCATTAATAAAGTATCTAAAGCATCTATTTTCAGCACACACGATATCTGCAATGGTATGCACGACCCCAAAGACACTAAAAGAAGACGAAATATCATACACAACTGACAAAACGGAACAATAAATTTAAAACTCAACTGAAGAGTTAAGTAACAAATAAAAATTCGGTCGGCGAACATCAATTGTCAAACAGTCAAAGACTCAAGGGTCTGACTGCCTGGGAGTGGAGTGAAGGTTTAACTTATGATTGGTTCCAGTACCACACTGTAGTTGCGTATCGAGTAATTTCAAATGGGCCCGAAGAAATGGATTTAATAATAATCTTTCTGATTTCCATAGTATCAAAGTTGTTGGATAAGCGTTTTTAAGATAAGTTATAGAAAAGTAACATATACGCCGCAAAACAGCATATCATTATACAGAAAACAGACGGTCACAAGAGACTTTTTTCCCAGATTTTTTTAAAATTAATTTCCCGCCATTCTTTCGTTAATGTTAATAAGATCAATCTCATTAGTGACGATTGGTTTTTGAGTGCAAATATCAATCAAAAAAAAAAAAAAAAAAAAAAAGGAAAAAGAAAAAAGGACCGTATCATTAACAACCTTTAAGTTAGCAGATAACATAAGTAATTATTAATCGCTTTTCTATATGAAGTGAAGATTTATAATAATAATAACAGGGAGGAACGCCTTATCACGTATAATAACAGAGAGGACTTTCAAGTCCTCCCTGTTATTGTATGTTACAAGCCAGATTTTCTTGTTCCATGCCTCGAATATCTGAACTTGACAATGATATCTGAACTTGACAATGACTTAATTTGCAGTATAAGGTAATACTATTTATCATTTATCAAACGAACGGGAAGTTAAAAGTCACAATGACTGACAGATATGTAGTTTAATAGTCTAATTAATGATCCTGAATTGTCAATCGGGTTATGTCACCACTTACAATTGAGCCGCAACAGATACAAAATCGCATGTGCGCCCAGCGAAGACTCAGATCAGCATGGGCATCCGCCCAGCCTGATCATAGTCCTTGCTCTGCGCTTAGATGGTAGCTTAGGGTCTAAGCTACCTTATTACCGACAGCGAAGCCTCTGATCGGAATGGGCGACTACCCAGGCTGATCTGAATCTTTCTGGCCGCACATGCCTCTCTGGTTGTTTTGTCGTGTCGCGGCTCAAATAATTCACATGTACTTGTTGTTTCCCTTGGAAAAGTCAGGATGATCAATGCCATATGTAATTAGAAATCTTTAAGTTCTAACTGTTATTAGACGTCAGTGAGACGTCACTGCGACATCATGTGCCTGCTGGGGGGGGGGGGGGGATAAATGTGATTAGATCATTGTCTTGTTTGTAGATGCGCTAAAATGTACATGTATTTGGCAATCCGAATAAAGAATTGCATTGAATTGACTTAATCAATAGCATTCTTTGAAAAAATCAAGTTACAATCACATACTGGGTTCGATAATTGGTTAACCTTGCGACCTTTAAAATTAATTCCATGGTTAAGAAGATCTGGTTTCCACTTGTCCAGGACAGAATATTGTTCGGTAATTGTAAATGAATACAGTTTCAGAAAAGCAGTTTTGCCATTTTTGTCCCCTTTCTCAATGGGGGTCGAATCTTAAGGAAAACGGTTAGTTTCACTAGGAATCACAATTTTAGAAGGGCTTCTTTACCAGAGGAAGTGAATTAAAACGCAACAAATTTATTTTGTTTAAACGATTTAGAATGCCTATTGTTCCACTTAGTGATCTTATTTAAACAATAAAATTTTCTTTACACAATTTACTATATCAATTTTAAATGTTTTTTCTGTGCTTCAGTTGGTTGATGGAGAAATAAGAATAGGCGACAACTCTATTACCTGATTGTTGTTTGCCTTGGAAGAGCAGGAATTCGAAGCCCTAGCTGAAAGTTTCTAAATAACCTGCATTATCTATAAAATATATCTTATGCAAAATAAATTTAGCAATTTTTTTTATATTTTGCAATTTTTGCCGAATATGAAGTACAACATTGAGCAAAATGAAATTGCATGGAAGGCAGCCGTATTTTGGGCTTAAGATACCATGGTATTGCAGGAGCCATCTTTAAAATCGATGGTGGGGAAAAGTGATAAGCGCGAAAGGGATCATTAGCCGAAATTCGCACCCATCTAAAAGCAAAACAAAAATGGCAAGCATGTGAATTTTGTACGGTCTTTCTCGTCATTTTCTTGATCAGTTTTCTTGTCAAAGCTATTGACTGTGTAAAAGATACGTTTTAGCTTAACAACTGACGAATCTTAGCATGCGTCAGTGACGTAAAACCGTTATAATTCGGTCCAATATGCTATGATTCACGGGTGCTTCAGTTCAATGGAGAATCAAAACCCAAGAAAAAACAATAGGCTAAAATTAAAGGTCACACCATGATTATTTTAACTGTGAAGTTTCTTCACTGAAGTTTAACGTAACTGTGAGAAAATGATGACGTTAGTCCAAGAAGTTTAACTTATCCCCAGTAACCGGGAAGTATTTTCTTTCTAAATTGTTTACGTTATCATACTGCTAGATACCAAACAATTAAAAATAAGGGAAAACGTCAAATTGTCAAACTTCGTAAACCTCATACTCATAGCATATTCAAATGTTTTAAAGCATTTTCCTTTACTTTAACAGCAAACCAGCCGCCTCATTATGGTTTTGGCTTTTGTACATGATCAAAAATGTCCTTTACATGCCATGGCCTTAAAAACTGACGTCAAGGTAGTTCAAACGCTGCTATTCAGCATTCTCGATTATTATTACCTTACAGTCCATCTCGAACGATCTGCCTTTTGCATCTGTATTACATATAGAGACAATAAAAGTCTTATATGGTGGATCAGGCTCATACAAAACAATACTTTATTTATTTTGCATAGTATAGGTAAGTGCTGAGAAGACCTAGCTGAAGATAGAACCGGTCGTAGGCATCCAAAGGGAGATCAAGATTAAAGGACATAAGCTGTGAATTGTCACAAGTTTTAAATACCTTGGAGCAGTTGTCTCAGATGATGGCTCTCTCAAGGATTGCACAAGCAACCGCCACAGCACTGACAATGTCGAAGCCAATATAGAGAGATATCAACACATCTCTTGGCTCAAAAGCGAAACTATTGCGCTCTTTGTCATAGCTATATTTCTTAATTCATTGACCTTTACCGCAAAGTCAGAGAAAGTAATGCAGGCCTTTGAGATGAGATGCTACCGAAGGTTACTGAATATCTTGTACAAGGATCATGCCACTAATAAGTTTGCTCGAAGAAAGATATTTAAGTACATGTAGCCATTATGATGAAATCCTGGGCCGTATTTATAAAACAACATAAGTGGTTGCTATGCGGTTGCTAAGGCTAAATTTCTTTGAAGGAGATTCCCTACAACTACGAAATTTGCTCTGGAGGAACAGTCTGAAAATGACTTTCCTCCAGAGCAAATTTCATAGTTGTAGAAAATCTCCTTTATAGAAATTAAGCCTTAGCTACAGCATAGCAACGACTTAAACTGTTTTATAAATACGGCCCCTGACCTTCATCAAGAATCGGAAATGCAGTGGTTTGATTACATCTCAATGTTGTCTGCCTTAGCAAAGACGACTCTGAAGGGCGCAGTCAACTGTTCTAGGATAGCCGTAAATTTACAGACTTTCTATAATTTATGGATATTTTATTAAGTCTGTAAATTTACAGAGTTGGGTTTATGCAATGTGGTAAACGATGCATAACATGAAAACCGCATTTCGATAGCTGTCATGTTACTGTGTGTGTTTTTGAGTGGAATAACGTGTAAAGTATGCATGCGGATATAATTCATCTTACTTCAGTTAACAGCACATCTTCAAGATTTAGGCCATTCTTTGAACATAGTTTTCCCCGCCATTCTTTCCGCTTTTTTTCTTAGAATGAGTTAGATAGTGCAAATTATTGTCCTGCTATTATATAATGATGAAAGTCGTATAAAGCATATCGTAATTGGACCTCAGAAATAGAAATATGCCTACAAAATGTTTGGTAGCACTTATCATTGGACAAATTTCCTTTAGTACGAAACGTCTAGCCATCATTAATACTAAGTCCCATCATTTGATTATGTAGTCAAAGGGAAAGAACTATGCCTGGCCTACACTTTATTTCAGTTTTCTTGTGATAAACGAAGAAAGCACCCAAACAAAGAATGCAAACTTCTGTATTAAACGTTTATCATATTATAATGAAATCAAAAAATTATGCGAGAGATTGCGGATTTTTGATAGGAAGTATGGCAAGCCAAGTGCACAATAAGTCTTTAAACATAGGTTTGAAATTACAAGCCTATGTTTGAACTTCTAACCCAGGTTTGAAATTCACTAACATAGGTTTTTAAAGTTCTAACATAGGTTTTAAAAAGCACACTCTAAAACTACTGATATAACCTTCTAACCTAAGTTCGAAACAAATTATGCTTGCTAAGTGCACAATAAGTCTTCAAACATAGGTTTGTAAATTACAAACACAGGTTTTTTACTCAAACCTATGTTTGAAAATCACAATCATAGGTTTATGATTTCAGTCATGGGTTTTAAAACCTCTATAATAGGTTTCAGAATCTGACAGTTTAAAACTTGTAAGTTCACTTTCAAACATAAGTTTGGACAACATTATGAATGCCAGGTGCACAATAAGTCTACAAAAAAAAGGTTAATATATCTCAGTCATGGGTTTTGAGTTCAAACATAAGTTTTAAATTTACAATCACAGGTTTTCAGAAACCTATGATAGAGATTTTAAAACCCATGATAGAAAACCATAAACCTATGATTGTGATTTTCAAACATAGGTTTGAGTAAAAACCTGTGTTTGTAAATTACAAACCTATGTTTGTAGACTTATTGTGCACTTAGCTAGCATAATTTGTTTCGAACATAGGTTAGAAGGTTATACCATAGGTTTTAGAATGTCTTCTTTTAAAACCTATGATAGAACTTTAGAAACCTATGTTAGGACTTTAAAAACCTATGTTTGAGACTTTGCCATATAGGAAGTACGTTAATTTACAGACCAAAATATCTATAAATTTATAGACAGTGTGTAAGTTTACAGACTGTCTGTAAATTAACGCCATTCTAGACCTGATCAAAGGAAAAAGAAGAAGAGGTAGACAGAAAAATAGGTGGGAAGCCAATATTAAAGTGTCGGAACGCTTTTAGATGTTAAATTCAGTTGGGCATGTCTAGTTTTTGCTATCTAAATTTCTTCTTGGTTATTTATGTTTTTAATTATGCCCCCAACTTCGGAGAAGTTGAGGGGGCATATTGGTTTGGGCCTGTCCGTCCGTCCGTCTGTCCGTAACGCTTTTTGGCAGCTGGGAAACCCAAGAACTGCTTATGCCAGGATCTTTAAATTTTATGTGTGGCATGTACTTGAAAAATAAGTAGACCCGTTGTTTTTCTTTTTTTCCGCCGGTCATGTATTTCCAGAGTTATGCCCCTTTTTCAACTTAGTCTATGGAACCTTGTGAACAAAATATCTCAAGAACCCCTCATGTTAGGATCATGATGTTTTGCAGGAAGATATTGCCCAAGGTGTAGATAAACTGATTAAATTTTGAAATAAATTCAAGAATTTTTGACCAAGTTATGCCCCTTTTTTGACTCAGTGCATTGTAAACCTATGAAACCTTGTGAACAAAATATCTCGAGAACCCCTGATGCTATGATCATGATTTACAGAAGGAAGACATTGCCTGAGGTGTAGATGACCTGATTAAGTTTTGAAAAATACTGGTGACTTTTTGACCGAGTTATTTCCCTTTTTCGACTTAGTGCATTGAAGCCCATGGCACAAAGGTATCCTTACATACGGTCAAGAACCGTAACAGATAGGAACTTGAAATCTTGTATGCTGCAGGAACATGAAAAATGATCAATCCTGTATATTTTTTCCTCTGCCGATCTCGTCATTTAAGTATTATGCCGCTGTTTCGACTTTGTCATTTTATATAGGAACAACCTTGTGAACATAATATCTGAAGAACCGCATAAGCTAGGGTCCTGATACTTGGCATACACTTACAGATTATGGTGCACATGACCTGATTAACTTTTGAGCTTATTTTGTAAATTTTTGGTTGAGTTATTTCCCTATTTCGGACATAGGCATTTTGTATAGGAACAAGCTTGTGAACAAAATATCTGAAGAACCCCATAAGCTAAGGTCCTTATATTTGGCATGCAGGTTAAGACCAAGGTATAGATGACCTGATTAACTTTAGAGCCCACTTTATAAAGTTTTGACAGCCTTTTCCCATTTTCGGACATAGGCATTTTGTATACAAAGACTCTATATGAATAACTTTGTGAACAAAATATCTGAAGAACCGATAAGCTTTGTTCCTTATATTTGGCATACAGTTACAGGCTGTGATGTAGATGAACCAGTTAAATCCCTTTCTGACTTACACATTATGGGATGAGCCTTCTTTAGAGGCAAGCATATGGTTGGGGGCATAGTGTTTCATAAAAACATTTTCTAGTTTCCTTTTAGATAAATGCAAGAAAGCGGAGTTCTTTAGCAGCTAGAGAAGTGATCTGTTCTATTCAAACGAAAGCCACCTCTTGAATGGGACCATAAAAAGTGTTTCCTTATTTCTGAAGATGTATACCATATAGTAATATAACAATCAATTGTTCAAAACTGTTTTAACACCTTCATTCTATGCCTTATATAATTAACAAATAATTTTTTGATCATATATTTTAGTTGTACCATTGTAAAGATACAGGAAATAGGACTTCATGGCAGTTATTCATTCATACATTTATTGTTGCACGAATTAATAGCTGTCAGGAATCACGTGTAACAGCATGCTCACTTGAAAGTTTGCTGTTTAATGTATTGCCTACGAGATCTGAAAAATTCAATCGGACAATCATTCACGATAGAGCAGCCGCTTAAAATACGGCAAAGACAATTCACGGTAATGGGACTTCTCGGGAACGGCACGTCAGGACAATGGCACTTCACGACAATGGCACTTCACGGCAATGGAACTTCACGACAAAGACACTTTACGGCAATGGCACTTCACGGCAATGGAACGACCAGTACTAACACTTTTGAGAACTGGAGTTCAAACTAGTTTTATGCATGCAACTGTAAATCCATACGGAGAGCGAACAACTTTAGAGTTGGGTTGCTGCTCCGAAAAGCTATGGCCCTTAGTACGGTATTGTACCACATTTATTAGGTGGTAGTAATGAAGGTTTTGGTCCAAAACAATCCCAAAAATCTGGATCCGTCTTATAAGACGGATCCCGATCTTTGGGATTGTTTTGGAAGAGGATAAACTCCTGTCTTATCTACCGAATAAACACGGCATTTATTTTCAAAAGTTACATGCATAAACATAGTTTGCAACATTTATTTCGTAATAGTCCCATATATTTAAAACTTCTAAATTACCAAATGATATTCGATTCAAGGCGGTACTTCCTTTTTTCTTTATCCGTTGTGTCCGCCTGTTTGTAGTGTTACCTGTACAGCCCGACACTTTGAAAGATGGGATCTAGTTGGAGGGTTTCAGCTCCGTAAAAGTGGTTCGTTCCACCCCTTTCCCAAAAAATAAAATAACCATTCCCAGGCGGTCCTTCTTTAGTGGTTTGTCGATGCCATTACATGTACGTGTTGTTAATGCTTACCTATAGCCTTTGAAAATTGGTTTGTGTGTCCGTTTTTCATTCAGATTGTACTTGTTTCATTCTGATGTACATTATTGAGAATTGCATTTTGGCTCTCAGTGGCTAGCCATTATTTTTCAACAACGTTTAAAATGAGTAAAACACAACAAAAGGACCTCATGTTCAAGCTTGACGTACAAATCTGACAATTATGATGCGATTTCTTGCATCTGTTATTGGCCAATATGGGCCAGGGTACACCCCTGTAAAATTATGTCCATTGAATTAGACTATATTTGAGCCGCGACACGACAAAACCAACAATGTGGTTGGGCGCCCAGCGCAGACTCAGATCAGCGTGGGCATCCGCCCAGTCTGATCAGAGTCTTCGCTTTCCGCATGAAGGTAGCTTAGTCCCTCAGCTACCCTTTAAGCGCTTAGCAAAGAGTCTGATCAGACTGGGTGAATGCCCAGGCTGATCTGAGTCTGCGCTGGACGCACGACCACATTGTTGGTTTTCTCGCGTGGCGGCTCATTTGTCTATACTTCCTTTGCTGGAAATAGATTATCTCTTTAGAAATATTGTTTATTTTCTCCATTGTTCACCATCATTTATATTACTAATGGTGTCTTAAAATCCGCATGGTTTGTTGATGTTTATTCCGATTTCTGAGAAGGGAGTGGCAAGTGCAACATACGAAGAAAATTTAAGGCATGGAAAACAGCAAAAATTCCGATCTGCTAATGATCTGAATGAAATATCTCTGTCAAGGGAGAGACAATCATGTCAAAACGTATGTCCATAAAAAGCACATTTTCTTAGCATAGCAAAACTATCGATTGTTTGCAGTTTCTGTCGAAAAGCATGAAATAAGAATGCATCAGAGCAACATATTCTTAGTAAAAATTGAATTTTCCCCCAATTTTATGCAATTTTTGGAAATGAAGTATTCTGTTCGAGAGCCAGCAGCACCTAATGCAGACAAGGTTATATATACTTTTTCTTAAAGCGATAGCAGCTAATCATTAAATCAAAAAACACTTCAGAAAACATTTGCTTTATCATTATCTTATCCACAAATACTGTTTTTATTCTGTCAGGGTACATAATTTTCAAGGCAGACAAAAAAAAAACTCTCTGAGGCCCTATTCAAGGGGAGATACATGTAACATTTGTGAATCAAGGTAAAGGATTTTACTAGTATGCTTAAACACTCACAGTTGGATGTTGTTAACTAATGAAACAAAGCTATAAAGTCTATGCCAAGTCTGTCAAATCTTACTGCTTTAAGTTTACTTGGCAAAAAATTCTCAATAATTTTGAGGACTGCTATAATAAGTTTTAAGTATATTAACGGAAATTATGTAAACACTCTGATTGCTAGTTTGTGACCACCTGCTATCTTGCCTTACTTCGTATATTGTTGCTTCTCGTTACTATTTTCTATGTTATGATTACAAATGTGCTTTGTCTTTTTGTATGCATTTACTCCTAATAAACTTTTATACCTTATTTGTTATTTCCAGTTTGGTGCCTTGGGTGAGCGGGCTGTGGCATTAGATTGTAACGAGTTCTGACTATTGCCATATTCCTCAATTTCTTATGAGATTTCAAAAATTTACGCGAAAACGTGACCGAAATGTATGGTCTGGTGTATCCATTTATCGGCTTGTTTATGACAAATCTCTCTATAAAATAGATTGTTTCTCTGGGATCCGGTCCAACATCTATAGTTACAAAAATCGAATGTAAAATATGTTTGTTGTCAAGGCTTAAATAAACCAAATGATTTTGCTACATTTTATCAAAAAATAAAATGCAATGCTATTTTATTTGTTTCCTAACCACGCCTACCAATCGCTCACATGCGAAACCGCGGTTCAGAACGCAAATCCATATCCATGAGAGGAGTTTCCGGTTTTGCAGAAGGGTAGTCGAAAAGGTGAACAAATTTGACATCGGCTCAAGGTTAGGGCTATTTGTTTTCTTTGAAAATTATTTATGCAAAATATAAGAATACTATTTTGTGGCAGAAAGACTGCTTATTCCGCTCATTAAAAGTTTAGACATATGGCCTTGCATTTTTCGGATATTCATGGCATGTGTTCAAGGTCAATCTCGGCGATATGAACATGTAGGAAAGAGTCACATTCTTTTGTTTGATTTTGAGTCTGTTTACCTTGTCAGAGGCAAAGAAGTGATCAGAACTAGTGTATGCGTGAATCCAAACGTTGGAAGTAAGCTTTCCCTGATGTACAGATTGGCACATAGACAAAATACGCAAAATCTTGGCATCGTTAGCCCGGTTCCGCATGAGATGACATCAAAAATATAAAGCATTATTGTCAAACACCAAATCGACAGCTTCTAAACAATAAAGTGGATCTAGGCTGACATGAACTCTGTTATTTAATTGGTTTAAACAATATTTTATTCTTAGATTTTATACATACATATGAATAATACAATGAAGCAATACAGGATCTGACAGTAAGCGTAACGCTTATATGTAAGTCATCTCCTGAAATATTTATACTTTCTAGCATCTCATGCGGAACCGGGCTGACGATGCGAGGATTTTGCATATATTATCTATAAGCTAAACTGTCTATCATGGAACACTTACTTCAAACGTTTAGAGTCACGCATAAGTAGTTCTGATCACTTCTTTGCGTCTGACAAGGTAAGAGACTCAAAATCAAACAAGAGAATGTGACTTTTTCTTACATGTATATACCGCCGAGATTGATCATGAAGACATGCTTCGCAGTACTAAATGAAAATCTGGAGAACTGCAAGGCCATGTGCCTAACCCTTCAATGTGCGGAAGAAGCGGTCTATATGCGACAAAATAGCATTCTTATATTTTGCATAAATAATTTTCAAAGAACATAAATAGCTCAAACCTTGAGCCGACGTCAAATTGTTTACCTCATCGACTACCCTTTTGCAAAACCGGAAACACCTCGCATGCAGAGTCGTTCTGAACCGCGGTTTTGCATTCAGGCGATTGGTAAACGTGCTAACGGTTACATTATACATGAATCTTTACCCTTGGGAAAAAATGGGGACGTTCATGGAAATGAATGAGGTAGGACCTTCAAACCGCTAAACCCAACAAAACGATGTATGTATATTATTTTATTTACGTTCACGTCATATCAGCCATGAACATTTTAGATTATTAGTTTATAGTTAAATGGAATAAGATATTCTCACTACAAATTGAAAGTTTAACGTTACATGTTTTTCTATTAGCAAATTAAACTATTTTAATGAATTATGAAACCAGTCCTGCTATATTTGGCTATCCAGATAATTTTGCATGATAAATTTTGTAAATCATAGGGTGATTTATCATACAAATTCGATATATATTTTCATCAATAACATTTAATCAAGTTTTATGAATTAAATCGTAGTATATTATTTTGTCATGTCATCTGAATAGGTGTAAAGGAATGCATCTAAACTTTTTATTTATTCCAAGCCATGCATAATGCATTAAGTAACAAGAAACATGAAATATATCATTTAATGCTTTACTAATTATTCCTTACAATTAGTAAAATGAGCAGCCCCGGATCCAGGGGGTGGGCTTTGGGGCTTCAGCCCCGCCATCTGGGCCTCTGGTCATATATAATGTATAGGTCTCCAGATAAAATCTGATGACAGTTTGAGATAATAGATTAAAATATATGTCGTGACATCTCATTAGAATCGCCTCGCCGAGGCGATTCTAATGAGATATCACAACATATATTTCAAGGCAAAAAGAACATTATCAAAAATTCTCATCAAATTGATCCCTAAATATAATGTCATATATTTTTACCCCGCCGTCCCCCTCCCCTCCTCGGCACCTCCCAGCCCCACCAGTTATCCAGAGCCCCACCAGTAAGTGATGGTCTGGATCCGGGCCTGATGAGTACAAAAGTCAAAGGTCAGTGTGTCAGTGTCGCAACTGTTTCAGTTCCAAAACAAGCAGTGTGTTAATCATCTTAATTGAGCCGCGACACGACAAAACCAACAATGTGGTTGTGCGCCCTGCGCAGACTCAGATCAGTCTGGGCACCCGCTCAGCCTGATCAAGTCTTCTCTAAACGCCTAAAGGGTAGCTTAAAAGGGTAGCTTAGGGTCTAAGCTACCTCAATGCGGACAGCGAAGACTTTGATCAGACTGGGCGGATGCCCAGGCTGATCTGAGTCTGCGCTGGGCGCACAACCACATTGTTGGTTTTGTCGCGTCGCGGCTCTGATTAAGTTCTCAATATTCAAATGCTTTGAAAGCAAGGACAATGCAAAAGAAACGAAATAAGAAGACTCGGCTTAATTGAGTATCTTCCTCGCCAGTATTAAAATATGCGATGCTGGCATTTGACACTGTCTGCAATGAACACAAATAGGTGTTGGGTAGTTAGCTTCCTTGGAATCAAAGAATACAACAACGAAACAAAAATAAGAGACTAATGGAACCTGTAATCTCTCTTTCCACAGCGGAAGTTCATTTTAAAGTATTAACTGACAAAAAAAAAAAAAAAAAAAAAAAAAACTAACGCCGACTCACGTCACTAAGGCTACACTGCCGCTTTAGGACGGTTATTCTCCTGTGTTTCCCTCGATGCTACCCTATGTTACGTTTATTTGTTAGTGGTCGTCTAGCAAAATAGTCATCCGCATATTCAGCTTCCTTCTTTGATTTAAGTTACTTTGAAATCTAGAATATAACACGGTTAAAAATAGTATTACTTGTTCTGGTCATCTATGTCGGTGGTTTTGCTCACGAGCTGTGTCTTTTCAAATGGGGTGGCTGAATTACTAATGTCTGGGAAAGACCTTCATTGAGCGTGTCTTTCTCAAACTGTAGTCAGTTTACGTATTACCTCTTTTCCTCTTGGTTTTGAGGGCGGGATGTTGGATCCGATCTGATTATATCAGTCTTGTGACCATTGCCTACATGTAGCTTTGTACTTCGTAAATCCGTATTGATGGAGGTTCCCTTGCAGCACTTATTGTTGTTCATTTGTGTTCAGCTGCTTGTATTTTATTTTATCAACTTGTAAGTGGTCGTGTCCATCAAAGAGCATTCGACAGCGGCACAGAAACAATGTTTATACTGCATGTTTAAACAACACAAGCTCAGAGCAGACATGCGCGGATGCATGGGTTGATCTGAGCCGCTCTGAAAAAAATATACAGGTACAAAGTGAAGGCTCTAGTTAGACTGCACCGTGACAAATTCAAATACCGGTTTGGCAGCTCGCCTTTCGCAATTACGTAAAGCGCTTTTTCACACGATTCAAATCAACTTGTCTTTTCATTTCTTTTACTCAATTTCTCCGTACAACTAGAGAAGTAGAATGAAATATGCGCCAAGATCATCAGAATTCGGGAAGCCATATATCGTTTCTAGAGATCGCTTCTGCATTCCTGTAATTAAACGTCCTAAATAAAAACCAACTGCATTAAACCACCTACGTATTCCCTATGTTTCATAATTGCATAAAAATTATGCGATATATCAGGAAGAATTTGTTATTTTTGATGAAATCAGAGTAAATTAATTGGGAGAATAAAGCATCTCAAGGTTGATATTAACCGAATATATCTAGCTCTACAGATGGTGTAAACAGAAAGGCCAAACCGACACATAAGAAAGTAATTACAATAAAAGTGCATACTCGTAAAATACACAAAAATGTTGATATCATTCTGTGTTTAATAAGAAAATCACGCAATACCTAAATATAAATTGATATCAAACCTTCTGTTCTTAAAACAGTCTAAAGGCTTTTATGTACTTTACAAGACTTATTTGTCCTGAACCTATGCCACAAATTTGTTTCTCTTGTGGGGTTGTCGTTGTGGAGCGATGGTGCTGGGTAACTTTCAGTGCCGGGGCGTGCTACGTATTTGATTAATAGTAGGGCAAGGGCCTACTGTGCTTGCAGTAGGTACGGGCGGGGTTGTTTAGACATTTTTTCTCTTCACTATCATTTCTGTTTTCTTTCTCCCTCTCTCAGGGAGAAGGCTTGATATAGACTGAAATACTGTCTCAAAGAGTCGTAAAACCAAAACCACGAACCAATCAACCAACCATTCTCTTGGAATTCGCATTTTATCGGGGAACCTGCTTGACATACAGGAAACAGACTTTAAAAGCTGCAATCCTTGGGGCAATGAAACAGAAAGTAAACACATACTTTAATTCATGTGACTGGTCAGTTTCTTTCATTATTGCCTCATTAGGAACTCTCAATAATCATCAGTAGGAACTCTCAATAATCATCAGACAGTGTAAGCCAAAGCTGAAAATTGAAAAGAAAATGGCAACGGACGATTTAAAATTTACATTTAATATTTTGGTTAGAGAGGAAAAATCTTTTAAAACACTGTTCGCGCATTTAAGTCTGCCATTTGACAAACAGAATCCACATATTTTATTTATAGTCCAGTCAAATCGTGGGGGAACCTAAAACAAATTGCAACAAAAGGTTTCTTTGCAGTTATAAGTTCTTTAGACCTACATTTTTAACATACTAAAAGTAGGACAAAATCGGAGAATGCGAAACCTGATTTCATTCTTATGTCTTGTTTTCGAAGGATTTAAACCACTTCATAGATGCTTATGGTAAGTATTTCTAAATAGATTGATTGATAAAACAGTTATATATTGTTCTTTACCTTTAGTCTACCATTAAATTCGCTGATTATGCATAACAGGTTGATCATATAGTACATTAGTATTGGTTTACCCTTCCCCACCTGTGTAAATTTTGCTTTTACCATAACCTCTTTTCAGATGGAGAATATGGACAGTAATGAAGATAGAAAACAGAATCAGTGTTTATAAAGGAAGATTTTTGCAGAACAATAGAAGAAAACAGCTTGATATAACTCCTATTTATCGAATGATGGGACATCTGAGTGTGTTATTGTTTTGTTGCTTTACGTACATGGTAAACAGCCATGGTCATGTTGACATAACCACACTATTCTTTGGCAGGCTTAGACCTCCTAAGCGGTTAACCAGTACCGAGCCGGTAACTGACAACAGTCCTTCTTGAATCAGTGGAAGGTGAAACGAAAGTAAGTAGCCGGACTGTGTATCTCTTAGACCTCTGGCTAAGACACGCTATCGACTGCGCTATGCGGCCCGGCGAAATACCTCATGTATTGAAAGTAGAATCCAGTAGAAGGTTAAATATGCAAAGAACTTTTACATGCTTCGGAATATCAGGCGATACATCCATGACATTTTTGCATTCACAAATGGTTAAGTGTTTGCAAATGTATTCCCCCACCCCGCCCACTCCTCTGGAAAGAAGCAAGATACGAAAATATTTGGCGGTGCGTTACTTTGTTTTCACCCCAGTACAGGGCGGTGAGGTACAAGGTTTTAGTAACAACAATAAACGATATTTGAAAGGAGTTAAGAGTTTAAACACGTTTTAGGTTTAAAATGTCTACTACAGATCAGAATAATGCCAATTCAAGTAAAACTGTAGTTTATGTATTTCATTGATAAATGCCCTTAATTCAAAATACATTGTACTAAATAAAAAGTCATGTACCGAAAGGAACATACAGCCATTGCCGAACACCAAAACTTAATTGGCAATTTAATATGGAACCATTATTTGACGTATATTGGACAGCTTTAAAAAAAATACAAATGAGCCGCGACGTGAGAAAACCAACAATGTGGTTACGCGCCCAGCGCAGACTCAGATCAGCCTGTGCATCCGCCCAGTCTCATCAGAGTCTTCGCTGTCCGCATGGCAGTAGCTTAGACCCTTAGCTACCGTTTGAGCACTTAACAAAGAGTCTGGTAAAATTGGGCGGTTGCCCAGGCTGATCTGAGTCTGCGCTAGGCGCACGACCACTTTGTTGGTTTTCTCGTGTCGCGGCTCAAATAATAAAAACAAGTGAAAATTTACATTTCCAAAAATGATATTCACAACGTCAGAACAATGTTTTGTAGTATATAGGCAGACACGCACATCAGAACAAGACCACAGGGTATAATCGATTTCGCCAATTTTCGCTTCCTGCAGAGACTGTCCGTCATATTGGCTTCCGCCGAGACTGTCCGCGAACTCTTGCTTCCTGCAGAGACTACTGTCCTCATAAAATGGCTTCCTGCCGAGACTCTCCGCGTGAATCTGCTTCCTGCCGAGAGTCTCGGCAGGAAGCAGAATCACGCGGACAGTCTCTGCAGGAAGCCATTTATCATGTACAGAAGTCTCGGCAGGAAGCAAAAGTTCGCGGACAGTCTCGGCGGAAGCCAAATATGATGTACAGTCTCTGCAGGAAGCGAAAATTAGCGGAATCGATTATACCCTGTGAAGACAACAACGACAATTTTGGTATCCTACCAATAAAATAGTTGATCCGAAACACAAAAAAACCATCAAAGTGGCATGTGCGCCCATAAAGACTTAGATAAGCCTGGGCATTCGCTCAATCTGATCAGGGTCTTCGCTGTCCGCATGGAGGTAGCCTAGAACCTTAGCTATAATCTAAGCGCATGGCAAAGACTGAACAGACTGGGCGGTTGTCCAGGCTGATCTGAGTCTTTGCTGGACGCACATGCCACTTTGTTTGTTTTTTCGTGTTGCAGCTCAGTTTATTTCAGCAGCGAAAGTTATCAAAGTTACATTCGAGTTGGAATCTAATTCAAAAGGGGCACTGGTAGCTTTCAAGACAATTATTTCTAAAAGTATATATTAAATTTACCATGGCTATTAGACTATCAGTGTTAAATTAAACAAATCTGGTGTGGAATTAGAATACATAAAAGGTCGTCTAAACGTATTGACCAAAAATAATAATTTTGAGCAAAGAACGCCGTTCTTGTAATTTTTCAAGGTAGAGTTTCGTGAACCGTCTCCATCACATTCGGTGTTTTCCGAAGTTCATGGAAGTATGAACACAATGGGTCATGTGCAAAGCTAGCTGAACGCCCTTCGGGCGTCATTTACTTTGCACATGACCCTTTGTGTTCATACTTCCATGAACATTGGAAAAATGAAATTCATTTCTTAATGAAAGACATAGAATTTCGGTATTGATATTTCATAGACAAATTGGGACATGTGAGATTTGGACTAAAATATGGCAATTTGACAAGATTTTAGTTCTAGTTTACAGTGCATCACAATCCTATTCAAACTTTGCAATGACATTATTTTGATACTTTTGCCTTTTCGATGAGAAAGTATGATTTCTTAAAGACATTCATGTATACACAATAAATGCACTCCTGTTAAGTTAAAAAGTGCAGTATTGTCGACAGTGAGTGTATTTTAGGCATTTGATAACTTGAACCGAATCACATGTACGCTTTTAAGTAAATTAATAAATGCAAAATAAAAGGGCTTTCTGCAGTTTAATCAACTTTTTACTCGCAGCAATGTCCTCAAAATCACAGCACCTTCTGTTACGAGTACTCAGTTCCCTGAATATATCAAGATAGTATTCATGACAATATAATTTTTTTCGATACAGTTCTTTCTACGAATTCGCATACAAATAAAAGATAACGTTGTTGTCAAGACGCCGAACCAGTTCAGCTCCGCATAATTATATCATGGAAATTCTGAATCAAGTGCATATCTGAATTACTTTGCATTTCATAAGCGTAAATAAAAACAGCCGCGGAAAAGAAAACCTGATTATGCAACGTTGGGTACTGCACTACGTTTCGAACTTCGCAGAACCAGATGGACCTGCAGTTCTGTTCAGACAAAAGTAGTCTGGCTTTTTAAAGCTTACGCTGTTCATTTATGGACTGGGTAAGCGTCTCATCTCATGTCCAGCTCGCTTAAACCTAATATTCATTGTCTCTTGACTCATATTCGATGTAAACTAACCATCATCATGTTCAAGGAACAGTTTCGTTTTAGCCCCCATTTCCCTCACCCCCCTCACCTGTCCCCCTCCCAATAAGATAAAAATCTTGAAGGAAAGCAATTACTCCGAGAAGGGGTTAACTTGAAGGGGTTCTTTGAACATCCATGCAGAGCTTCTGTCCTTAAGTATAGTTCAAATCCAGTTCAGAACAAGGCGCCTGATTAGGATCAACACTGATTGACTACAGGAATTTCTTTGCAAAAGATAATAAACTGAAAACATCCACCAGAAACCCTATAATCTGGAAATGAGCACATCCAAATGATAATGATAGACAAGTCCACTGGTCAAAAAAGGGTTAACAGCTGCGGTGCTGTACTGAAGCGAATCTGTGCGCTTTCAGGGGAAACGACTGGCTTAAGAGAAAAGTTTACTATGTCTCATCATATTTTGCAAACCGTAAGGAATATTTGTACATTTAGAAAGGCCATTCAATATGCTGCAAGCGAGTTTTTAACTATGAGATATGCTTGTGGGTATGTAAAACCTACAACTGGGCCGCGACACGACAAAACCAACAAAGTGGTTGTGCGCCCAGCGCATACTCAGATCAGCCTGGGCATCCGCCCAGTCTGATCAGAGTCTTCGCTGTCCGCATGGAGGTAGCTTAGACCCTTAGCTACCCTTTGAGCACTTAACGAAGAGTCTTATCCAACAGGGCGGATGCCCAGACTGATCTGGGTCTGCGCTGGGCGCACAACCACATTGTTGGTTTTGTCGTGTCGCGGCTCAATTGTGATATTTAAGCAGCCTTTAAAAAGTTCCACTGAAACCAGCAACAAGAGAGAGGTTACTTCAGCCTTTTCAAAACTGGAATCTCGTTTACAGATATGAGCCGCGACACGACAAAACCAACAATGTGGTTGTGCGCCCAGCGCAGATTCAGATCAGCCTGGGCAGCCGCCCAGTTTCACCAGACTCTTTGTTAAGTGCTCAAAGGGTAGCTAAGGGGATAAGCTACCTCCATGCGGACAGCGAAGACTTTGATCAGACTGGGCGGATGCCCAGGCTGATCTTAGTCTGCGCTGGGCGCACAACCACATTGTTGGTTTCTCGTGTCGCGGCTCATATGCAAACAGTGCAGGCCCAGTTCAGATGACGAAAGTTGCTTTGCTTATAGGAATTGCTATGGAAAATACGATAAAAATGAAATCATCGACAAAATTCCTAAAACTAGAAATGAACTCGTACAAATAATTAGAATTTCTATTTCCACCAGTCAAAACCTGGGTTAACACCATTGGTGACTTTTCTATAAAGCAACAATCATTATTTGAGCCGCGACACGACAGATCCAAATGCTGAAAGGATGGCTTAGGGTCTAAGCTACCTCCAAGAGTGCTATTCAATCCTTATATACATTAAGTTTTGTCACACAATATATCTCCGGGAACTTAATATATATAAGGAAGATATGACTTTTTAAGTGGTTCTAAGGTCAGTCGAAAGTACTCAAAACAAGTAAAAAATCGGTTGTTTTAGGTCCTAAATGCACTTTTCTTGCATGAGAATCTGTTTATCTTGATACATTGACGTAAAGAAAACCTCCTTGCCCGAATATAAATATTTATAAACTCCAAATAAGGCTGGATTCTGTAAAATAAACTGGATGTGCCTATAACGGCAAGGAGGTGCCTGTGATGTAAAAAATATTATAGTGAAAATCTGAAGGTTTATTGCGGTTGCAGGTATTGATATTCTTCATCTTTAGATCACTGCCTTGAAAGAATCGTTCATTTCATTGTGCGTATATCAAGCATATTTTTGTTAAAAGTAAACCGATAGACAATGATCATGAACTTATACAATCAGGCCCTATATCCTGCTCTCAAAACCAAGATGGAAGTAATTATATAGATACATTGACAATAGTTCATAAAACACACGCATGTTATGCCGAATAAACAGCCCTTTCCTAGACAGTCGCCTACCCCAAACTAAAAATAACATTAACTTCTGTTTTACCTATTCTATATTTTAAATTACACAACTTAACGAAAGCAAAGTGAGCAGCTGTACAGGTGACCTTATTGCTAGAAAGCTACAGACAAGCGGACATAAGAACACGTAACATTGATACTTCACAACAGACATCCAAAATCCAAAGCATATTATCTCAAAGAGTTACATTGTATTGCCCGTTTTGTTTACATATGAGCCGCGACACAAGAAAACCAACAATGTGGTAGTGCGCCCAGCGCATACTCAGATCAGCCTGGGCATCCGCCCAGTCTGATCAGAGACTTCGCTGACCGCATGGTGGTAGCTTAGACTCTTAACGATCCTTTAAGCACTTAGCAAAGACTCTGATCAGTCTGGGCGGATGCCCCTAGCTGATTTGTGCCTGGGCGCACAGTCACTTTGTTGGTTTTCTCGTGTTGCGGCTCATATTTGTTAGTTAAACATTCATGAGTTACATCGCTGTTGAACGTTAACGCCCTCGTTCAATGCTAGAACTGTTATGAAGAGTCAACGTTTTTGTGAATGGTGATGACTGTGATCGGGAGGTGCTGCCTGTTAGTCTGTTAGTCATTCCGACTCGTTAGAAAATGCCGAGGTAACGTCGACAGGTATCGGTAATTTTCACCCATTTGATACTACATACATGTAGTTAGCATGGTGTGTGACCTCGACAATTTCTAACGGGTTAGAATGACTCACGGGCAGCACCTCCCGATCACAGTCATTACCATTCACAAAAACGTTGACTCTTACTTATTAAAGCGCGTTTCATAACGATTCTAACACTGAATTATGCAGTTAATTTTCAATAAGTATGTAGAATTCGTCAATGTTTGACGAACAGAAGCGGAAATAAAATGGGCAATAACTCTTTGAGGTGGTGTTTTAGGAATTTTAGCATGGAATTTCATGATATACGCATTGTGATACCATATTTGGGACGTTGCTTGAATGATTCTTTCCAGGCTGTGGTCTAGTAAAGAAGTATGTCAGTACTTCCAGCTGCAATAACTTTTCAGATATTCGCTATGTTTTCTTACATCACAGGCACCTCCACACCACTGCAGACACCTCTAGCTGTTGTTTTGAAAAATCAAGCTTTATTTGCAGTCAGTCGACATTTATATTTGGGCAATGAGGTTAACTTAACATCAGTGTGCCGAGAAAAACAGATTCATATGCATTTATAACAAAAAACGGCTGTTTTTATGTTTTGAGTACTGTGGGCCGACACCAAAGCCACTTCAAAAGGCGTAAGTCTTTGGTAAATATGTAAAGTTCTGGGGGATATGACGTGTGGCAAAACTCTATGTCTATAAGAATCGAATAGCAGTTTTTGTCTTTTAATAAACTCCCTGGTTATTTTGTATTTTGTCTAAAAAGAGGAATATCTACTGTTTGTTGTCATTTTAAATAGTCACAGGCAGCTCCAGATGCCTATCACAACCGATAATCAGTACCTGCGCCGGAGGTTCCTGTGATAGTTTACCAGGCATGATTTGGCAAATCTCGGTATGTACAGCCAATGTCGAAGTTTAGTTCAAATAAGTTCAAAAATATTATCTCTAGGTAAATTCTCTGGTTCTAGGAAATTTACTTTGGGATACCAGTAGTTTGAGATAACATGAGCTGAAATAGAAAGAAAAATAGAAAAGATATCAAAGCTATATTCACTGATGTTAGAGGGTACATGTACTCTGAGATATCAGGGGTTGAGATAAAGAAAATCAACTACTACAGAAACATACAAATTCTTTATTCTGTTTTTAGAAAATCGGGGCTTTTTTCTCAACCACAGTTCCCGCATGAAAATATCAAAGATTGGGTATAATCATTGAACACCTTCACGTACTAAGTTCAGCTGTACATTTTGGCATTTAACGCGCCTTTCCATTTGATTTGTCTCCGAAAATATGATATTGATCTCTTTAATACAGTAGCGAAATATCGTCGTCAACAATGTTCGTTGATTTCACCCGCTCATAGCACTGAATGTGTGTTTTGAGGGAACCAACTGTTATCATTTTCTTTGCACTTCGGTTTACTGGTTTTACGTCTATCATTCTGTTTCTAATTAAAAATCTTATTCCGACAATTAGTTCTTACTTTGACATTTCAGTGGATTTTTATATGATCTATTTTTATATAAAGATGAACACACTGTATATCGTGGGCACCTGGTGCCCATGGGTCCTAGCTTTAGGTGAATTAATACACTTTCAGGGGAAGCAAAGCTGTAAATATGAGCCGCGACACGAGAAAACCAACAATGTGGTTGTGCGCCCAGCGCAGACTCAGATCAGCCTGCATGGGCATCCGCCCAGTCTGATCAGAGTCTACGCTGTCCGCATGGAGGTAGCTTAGACCCTTAGCTACCCTTTAAACACTTAGCAAAGAGTCTGATTTGACTGGTCGGATGCCCAGGCTGATCTGAGTCTGCGCTTGGCGCACAACCACATTGTTGGTTTTCTCTTGTCGCAGCTCATAATATTTTTGCCTCCCTTCTTCATAGGAGATCAACTCTTAAAGGAAGGAAAAAGCTCCTCTCGGGACATTATTTCCCTTACTAATGGACCCTCTTTGAAAGGGGTTTGTAGTCCAGGTTGACAAATAAAAAATCATAAAGTTTTTCCCCTTTGTAAAAATTCCGGGAAAACATGGCAATATATCATCGTTTTTCTACATTATGGATGAGTGGATATGCCTGAAATTGGATTTATATGATCTGCATTGTCAGAAACTCTGACTACAAGCATTTACGAAAATTGAATGACTGTGCATTATACTCGTTATGTTGTTATGAGTATAACCTGAGCGTATTGAATAAATTCGAAAATTGAAAAACAAGATCTAGTTTGGGCAGTTCGCATTTCAATAGCAGTGTGTCCTAGCTGATCTAGCTGCAGTGTGAACTAGTACTTGCACTCACTAACCTCGGACAGGTCAACTGGTACAAGATTTTTGCAGTACATAAATTGTATCTTCTTTAGTGATTTGCGTTCCAAAATGACAAAATTAATAAGCCATGTCATATACGAGGCAAACAATTTTAATTGACTTTTAAGAAAATGATCATAACTAAAATTATGGGTTATTGGGTTCACATTTGTTTTTGTGACAGGGAAAATATACCGTAAAAGCTATAAATATTGAGACTGATAGACTGGAAAACAGTGCAGATCCAGATCAGACTACTCCCGCCCTTTTCAACATTTTCTCGGAAGTATTATGTCAGATAGTTTGGAAGCACATAATAAAAGAGATAGCCAGGGCGGCAAGACTATTAACAAGCTGTTGTTTGCCGATTCAATTGACGCTCTTGCTGAGGAAGAGCAGGTGTTAGAAACCCTAGCAGAAATCCTCGACAAAACTGGCACAAATAACAACAAGAGGGCGATGAGGCCCGATGAGGCCCTGAATCGCTCACCAGAGTAAAAAGATCAATGGGCAACGAGGATCATTATTTGAACAAACATGATAGTTTAAACTGTAAAAATATGAGAGACACTGGATAAAGCTAAAAAATGACCTTGAACCCCATTGCTAAAAAATGTTCAAGTACTCATTTATTTGACTGTATCTATTACCTTTTTGCACCAAAATTCCATACAAGTTCCATGAACTCGTATATTTAACCATTTCCCATATAAAAGCACTTGAAAGCAAATTTGACCTTATCAAGGTCCTTCAGCCCCGGGAGACTCTTCATGAAATTTGGTTAAAATTTGGCTGGTGGCTTTTGAGGATATGCTTGAAATCGACAAAATATGAATCTTGGGTCAAAGAATGATCTTGACCTCTTGTACTCAATTAATCCTTATGTACCCATTAAGATGACTATACATACCAGATTTTAGGCCTAAATCTTTGAAATTTTCCCAAGAAATCTTGTGTTCTAGAATTTACCCATATTTGACTATGCCGTTGAAAAGGTCAAGGTCAACCCAAAGTCATCATTAAATTTGAACAATCTTGATAGTACTCTAGTACCCAATACTACATACCAAGTTTCAAGGCTATCTGTCTATTGGTTCTGAAGAAGAATTTTTTACCATATATGGGTGTGGCGACCATGTTGATCATATGACCTAGACCATTTTAAAGAATGTTCATTTCATGAACCTCTGGAGGCTCTATATGATATTTGATTACAATTGGCCCTGTGGCTTTTGAGAAGTTTGAAATTTGTTAAAATATGAGAATTCAGGGTCAAAGAAGAATTTTGACCTCTTGTTCTCATCAATCTTTTACGCTTGGCCATGTGGCGTTTGAGAAGTTTGAAATTTGTTAAAATATGAGAATTCATGGTCAAAGAATAACTTTGATCTCTTGTACTCATCAATCTTCGTGTAATATTAAGATGACTGTATATACAATTTTTAGGCCTAAATCTTCAAACCAATCCATGGAATCTAATATGTTCTTGCATTTTCCCATACCTGACCTTGTCGTAAAAAGGTCAAGATCAACCAAAGGTCATCATTTGAACAATCTTGATAATACTTGAGTACCATTTGCTACATTCCATTTCCATTCCCTCAACCCCTGGAGCGTCTATCTGAAATTTGGTTACAATTAGCCCAATTGCTTTTGAGGAGATTGTTTGAAACTGTTTCAAATTGTCAAACTATAAGAGTTCAGGGTCAAAGGGCAAATAATGACCTTGACCTCGTGTACTCATAAATCTTTACGTACTCATTAAGATGACTGTATATACCAATTTTTAGGACTAAATCTTCAAAATGGTTCAATGAAATCTTATGTTCTGGCAGTTTACCAAATTTGACCTTGCAAAAAGGTCAAGGTCGACCCAAGGTCATCATTTGAACAATCTTGAGTACGCTATGTTACATTCCAAGATTCAAGACCATCGGTCACATGGTTCTGGAGAAGAGATTTTCAAATGGGTGTGGCGGCCATATTGGTCATGTGACACAGACCGTTTTAACAAATTTCCATTCCCTCAACTTCAGTCGCTTCATAGGATATTGTTGGAAATTGTCGAAACTTGAGAGACCTGGGTCAAAGGTCAAAGAATGACATTGACCTGCTGTACTCACAAATCTTCATGTACTCATTAAAGACAAATATTCTTGTATATGGTCTGCCATAATCCTATTATGCAACAGTCCAGTGATACTGCCATTTCATCAAAGGAAATATTCCATCTCACATAGGTAATGACATAACAGGGTCTTAAAACCAATAAATACTGGGGGGGGGGGGGGGTCTGTATAGTAGAGAACATTAATATTGTCTTTAAGGTGACTGTATTTATAAAATTTTAGGCCAAATCAACAGTTTCTAAGAAATCTTATTTTCTAGCATTTTCCCATATTTGAACTTGCCGAAAAAGGTCAAGGTCAACCCCACATGAATACTTATATACTTATATACTGATCTGCCAAGTATGTTTTCGATACAAACTTAAGTATTTTAAAGGTTTTAATTTCATCAATGGATTCACATTACAAAATATAATACAACATATTAACTATATTAATAATCTATAGATAAGACAAAAGAAAAGCACTAATAGATAAATAAAAACATTTATGGTGGCTGGTTTGTTCCCACTTTTCGTCTCTTCGCGGCGAAAAGCGGCCACGCAAGAAGACCACAAGACGAAAAAACGCCATGCAAAAGGAGGAAAAATACGAAAGGACGAATTAACGCTTTCCGGAGAGACGAAAAGACGAAACCCACCACACGAAGAGACGAAATTTGAACACAAAAAGGCGAAAATGCCATGCAAAATGATGCAATATGAAACTCTTATTTAATCATCTTTTCGCGTGGTTCCATTTCAACCTTTTGCGTGGCGTTAGTTCGTCGCTTCGCGTGGTGTTATTTAGTGTTTCAGTCTGTTGGCATGGCGATATTTTGTTAATTCGAGTAGCGTTTTTGCGTCTTTACGCGTGACGTCATTTCGTCTTTTACCTTATAGGATGGTAACTGAGGTGTGTAAATACCTTACACGTGATAACTGTAATGACCCTTGGTTCTGAGACAGATGTGCCTGAATAAACTGTGTAGATCCAAATAGGACTGTTGACACCTCCTCAAGTGGAAGTCTAATGAAGGTTTGAAGAATATGCCGTTGAAATGCTGTTTAGATATATTATCCGACAGAAAAATGAAACTTGTTAAGGATTTATAATGTATTCTCCATCTAGGACAGACACTCCGCTTTTATCATATTTCTATGTATGTCTTTCTGTCTGCCCATCCGTCTGTTTCGTCCGCCCATCCGTCTGTTCGTCCGCCCGTCCGCCCGTCTGTCCGTCGTGTCCGCCCATAGCGCTGAAACCCTTTGAGATATTTTCACAAATCTTGGTAGAAATATATATGTTTATCAGACATTGTGCAGAAAAGAAGTTCCTTAGGTCTACCTTCATTTTTCACGGAATCACATTTTTTTTTAGAATTTAAGTATGCAAATCACGAAGCTTATTGTAAATATAAAGCCTGATAAGACAATGTGCAGAGAACAAAAGCCATATTTAACACCTCTGCAGGTTTAACGAAACTAGAAATGTTTTTTGATAAAAACAGATGTCCCCCACCAGCGCTTTCCCAGCAGTATAATTTTCCCTAAATGCTGCCAAGTTAAGACCTCCTGTGACCTTGAAATAGTGTCAAGGTAACTAAAATTTAATAACTTCTTTTCCATCTATCAGTGATGTATCTGTGATAGTTTGGTTCAAATCCATCCATCCGTTTAGGAGATATGGTGCAGACAAGCCATTTTTCAACACTCTTTGACCTCCTGTGACCTTGAAAAATTGGGTCAAGGTCACCAAAATATTATCAGTTCTTGTGCGTTTTCCAGTCATATATCTGTGTAAGTGTGGTTCAAATCCATCCATCCATTCAGGAGATATGGTGCAGACAAGGCTTTTTTCAACATTCTTTGACCTCCTGTGACCTTGAAAATGGGGTCAACGTTACCAAAATCTAACCGTTTTTTGCAATTTTCCGGTAATAACTCTATTCAAGTTTGGTAAATATCCATCAATCCATTCAGGAGATATGTTGCAGACAAGACATTTTTCAACACTATTTGACCTCCTGTGACCATGAAAATAGGGTCAAGATCACCAAAATCTAAACAGTTCTTTGCCATTTACCAATAATATATCTGTGCCAGTTTGGTAAAAATCCGTCCATTTTTTCAGGAGATATGGTGCAGACAGGGCATTTTTCAACAATCTTTGACCTCCTGTGACCTTGAAAATAGAGTCATCGTCACCAAAATCTAACCGGTTTTTTGCCATCACCCGGTAATATATCTATTCCAGTTGGTAAATATCCATTTATTCATTCAGGAGATATAGTGCAGACAAGGCATTTTTCAACACTATTTGACCTCCTGTGACCCTGAAAATAGGGTCAAGGTCACCAAAATCTAAACACTATTTTGCCTTTCCCCTGTAATATATCTGTGCAAGTTTGGTAAAAATCCATTTATTCCTCCAGGAGATATGGTCCAGACAAGCTATTTTTCATCATTCTTTGACCTCCTGTGACCTTGAAAATTAGGTCTATGTCATCAAAATCTAATCTGTTTTCCCCTCTACCCAGTGATGTGTGTGCAAGTTTGGTCAAAATCAATGCTTCCCTTCAGGAGATAGAGTGCAGACAAGAAGCTATGCTGACGCCGATGCCGACGGGATCCCCACCAAAAACAATATGCCTCCCCCCCCCCACATCATCGGGGGACATAATCATGCCCCTTTGAATTTTTAATATGAAAATATAAATATAAAGCCTGATCGGACAATGTGCAGAGAACAAGAACCCTAAATACTACCTGCATTTCTACTGAGTAACACCCCTTTTTAACTTTAAGTATGGGAATCAGCTCTATAACTTTATAACCTTAAAAGATATTTTCATGAACTTTGGTACACATACAAGGCATTATCAGGCAATTCGCAGAGAATGAGAACTGTAGCTCCATCTACATGTCCTTATGGAATAATACCCCTGTGTAAATTTAAGTATGGAAATTGTGTCCGCTCCATAACTCAGAAAACCCTTTGAGATATTTTCACGAAGTTTATTGTAAATATAAAGCATGATGAGACAATGGCAGAGAACAAAATTCAGAATACCACGCACAGATTTATTGAATTATTCCCTTTGGATGTTTTAATATGAAAATAGTGTCCACTCTATAACTTTAAAACCATAAAAGATATTTTCATTAAACTTTGTGCAAAGATAAAACATTATCAGACATGATCCGTATCTCTACGTACATTTTTTACGGAATCTTGTCTTCTGTAATTTTAGCATGGAAATCCTGACCGCTTTATAACTCTGCAACCTTTGAGAAACTTGGTATAAATATAAAGCCTCATAAGATAATATACAGAGAGCCAAACTCATAACTCCATCCTTAACTCCACCAGCATTGTTTACAGAATTCCGTCCCTTTATAATATGAAAACAAGTCCTCTCTATACCTTTAAAAAGATTGCAGATATGTTCGCGAAACTTGATACAAATATAAAGCGTTGTCAGCTGATGTTCAGAGAATTAGAGCCTTAACTTAACCTTATTTTTTTATTAGGGGATAGGAAGGAATCGGGAAATGGGCGTAGGGGATGGAGCAGACATCTGTTTTTGTTAAAAAAAACAAGCATCTAGTTATTCTGGTATGGTTTCGAATGCGCGTCACAATTTCATTTCCATGGGAGAGGTTTCCGTAATTTTGGGGCCCTTAGCACGTAAGTAGTGTGTAAAATAGGTGTTTCAGCACAGGGGAGCGATTTTGCTCCCAAATTTCTTTTTTTGATAAGTACTTCCCTTGTGCTGTAACTCCCCTCATCAAAATTGGGCCAAGACTTTAGCAATATTAAAATGTCCATATGCTAATGATGTTATACCATTTTCCAGAATGTACTTCTTATTATCATAACAAGAAAGGCTACTCCGCACTTTATATTGAAATTTCAAATGACTTCATTTCCCAAACATTATTAATTGGACATCTGTGAGGTTTTTCGTTTCTATATTTATTATATCATTTTCATCAAACTTTCCGGCAAAAGTTAATTTCAAAAAAAAAAAATATTTTTTTTCTTTGTATCTTCACCATAAGATTTAATAATTATTCCGTTTACTTCCATTTTTAATTCCGCAACTCCGCTCTTTTGTTTAATGCCATCACCAATTAATAAGAGGGTGCATTTATTCAATACAATAACATTTTCGCAGTTTGCTGTTCTTTTGTCATCAATCCACAGAACTAGTCCAGAATCAGTAATCTTCCTTTGTTAAGTTAAGTAATAAGACTTACAAGGACGTGGTTGAATGCCTCCTTTGATTTCGTAATATAGATTATTAAACATTCCCATTATCAATAAAATATGGTTTTGTTAATTTTCATTTTTTTTTTATGATTAACCGGGTTTAAAAGTTTATATGAAATATCGTAAAGTGAATGACCGTCCTGATATTTCTTGATGAAAAAAGGCAATAGTATCCGCAAAGAGCTGAATTACAGTCTTGATATGAGCCGCGACACGACAAAACCAACAATATGGTTGTGCGCCCAGCGCAGACTCAGATCAGCCTGGGCATCCGCCCAGTCTGATCAGAGTCTTCGCTGTCCGCATGAAGGTAGCTTAGACCCTTAGCTACCCTTTCAACGCTTAGGAAAGACTCTGCTCAGACTAGGCGGATGCCCAGGCTGATCTGAGTCTGCGCTGGGCGCACAACCACATTGTTGGTTTTCACGCGTCGCGGCTCATATTGAAGATTATTGAACTTCTCAATAAAACGGAGACTTTCAAGTGGTAGTACATGTATCTCAATGGGTCAAAATATATCTTTTTTATATACCAGGCCCAGTGTGTGCCTGGACCATCAGAAGCATCAAGATTTATTATTCCAAAGATTTTGTTCTTTACATTATTTTTGCTAAATATACCATCAAAGTTTTTTATTCTTAACATGGCGACCCAAAGATTTATATCAAAATTATTAATTGGTTTGTTTATTCAAATAAAATTATTAATAGTGTTTTTAATAATTCTTGGAATCGTTCAATATGGTCTTGGTTGACGATCAGTATGCAGACCCTTTAATCTGTTATAGAACTTATTACAGCAGGAACAAGCGAGCCAAGTGCATCCAATAAAAGTTGGAGAAATGCGCCATTCATTGTTTTTCCTGGTGAGAGAAATTGGTTTTCCTTTTCCAATCTTATCTGTCTGTCCTTTTGTTAACTATACACCAACACTTTTCATCACTTTTGTTTTTTCGCGAAGCTGGTATTGTTATCATTCCTGACCCAAATAATTTACTAATTCCGTAGATGCCAATCCTGAAAGAGCCCCAGTTATCAATGGCGCCGCAACTTCTGGAAGAACCTCTGTGGCAAACTGGAAGTAACTTCGCAGAACACCAGCCAGAGCCCCTAAAATCCATCATTTTTACTTTGTTCCGACATTTGTGATTTTTATATTTCGATATCTGTTCCTCTTCCACCAGCTAATGACGTTTCAATTTTATTAATTTGTGTCTGGATTAAGAGAAGGGAAAGTTTCCCTTAAGGTGACTGAGCTTAAGCCTCAGCGTTAATGAAGATCTATTTTTATATGTTTTCGCTAATATCTAATTTTGTTCATCTGTTATATATTGAATATGATTTATATGAAGATATTTTATATTAAATATAATTTGTTTAGACATTTACTCTATCATTTCCAACGATGTCAACTTGAACCTCTTCATCATAAAAAATATTGCATAAACTATATAGTCTGCACAGGAGCCCCGGCTTAATTTATACCGCAATATGAGTTGCTTAGGATCCGAACTTATCAATGAATCATCGCCATATGACAAATAGAAATGCAGTAGGCCGAATAATGGTTCATAGTTGTACCCGTAATCTTGTGATTTTATTTATGGGTATGGTTGATTACATCTCTGAATATTCTTGTTTTATCGACAGATCAGTATTCTAACTCTGGATAGCAGTTGTTATTATTTGCATTAACCTTATATGTATCAAACATATAAGGATTTTGCTCTTGATTGTTAACCTTATCTATCCGCTGAAGATAAATGAATACGTGTTTGGGCCTTTTTACTCCAGCTGTAATAATCAATGTTGACTCAATCTTTCCAGACGATGGCGATCTCAGCACCATTTCTCGGTGGTACGTCCACATTGTCTTTGTATGATTTTCTAGGGCGTATGGAATACCCTCTGAACTAAAAACTATTCTCGGATTCCCCAACTCAAATTTGGTTACAACAATCCCATCTTCATCAATACCATTGGCTCTATATATCAAATTATTGTCATTTGACAATCCAAATTCCAACTTAATTTGACAGGGGGGTAAAATGTTTGTTTCCAACCCACTAAAAGTAAAAAGTATGCAAAGACCAGGAACTGAAACAATCAAAATCCAAATCCAGCCCTCAAACCATAGTTGGAAACAACTAAGATTACAAATAATCAAGATACAGAGAACATATGGCCAACCGAGTGAGCAGCTTGTTCCCAAAAGGTGGCCACTCAGCAACCCAAACCGAACCAAAAATAATAAGAACATACATAAGGTAAAACATCACAGAAACTCTGACACCAAAAACAGGCAACAGAGAACCACAACAGAACTACCGCCTTGGAACGGTCAGTAATGAATTACTGGGGGGCTTAAATCGATTTTACAGGCCCAACCTCACCCTCAGTTTCTGAAGTGGTACAAAACATTTAGTTGGTTGTTCGGTTCGCATGATAACCCTCTAACTCGTCAATGAATCATCACGGTAAACACATAAATCAAATTTCAACACCATGAAGAAGCAAAGACGAGGACTCAACAGATACAACGGGGCGTCTGACAGGTGGAGATCCCTGTCCTGCCAAACAACCCCACTGGAAATCTGAAGCAAAAGAAGGTCACCAGTTGAGCCCCGGTGGACCAAGCAACAGACAAAAAGGCTCCGGTCCCAACCAACTAAAATATATAGCTTTAGGTCGGGGTCATCATAGAGTCTGACGACCGATCGCCCGGTGTGCAATTAAAGAGTGCAGCAAAGTTATCAGCCGTGATTGGGTTAATCACTAAGCATGCAGACTGTCGCATAACATTTAAATTATAGCCAATACGTTTGTGACGTATTATTATTTTTCGGAATTGATCAGAAAATTCAGTCCTACCCTTAATCTTTTTGAATTTGTATACTAAGTCACAATAAAATTCTGGTTCCGATAGGCCTTGGTGTAAAAGAAATTTTAATCCGACATCAAATTTTGAAACCAATTCATGGTGTCTGCGATAGAATTTAGAAAAAGCCTTTCTAAGCTTATGATACCGATAGCCCTGTTGAAGAAGTTTAGCAGTTAAACATTTATTACGAGCATTAAAGTCATCTACATGACTACACACTCTAGCAAATCTTATAAGTTGAGAAATATACACTTCATAAGAGGGACGACGTGAAACTTATTTAACTTAAAAATGTAAACTTATTTAATGGGACTATCTCATTTACCGCCCCACCATCAACAATAAGTCCATGATGAGCTGTAAATTCCTTGTTTTGGGGGCTATCATCTTGATAAGCACCTATTTCGGTATTAGCAGTTGTGTCAAGATAAAAATATTCACTCGTCCCTGAAGTGTCTACATAATCTCTCGACATTTCGAGAAGATTCCTGATTTTTGTCACTCGAAATAGATTGGTCCCATCGTAAACAATCTTGCCATTTTGTTTTACCCGTAGTTTAGATAATAATGAAGCAGCGTCATTGATCATAGCAAACCATCCTTGGCACCATTATCTGCACTATCTACCAGTTTGTTTATTTTAAACTCTATATTTAGATAGGCGTTATTCGAATCAAAGTAAAATGATCTGTCATTTATTAAGATGTGTAACCATTCTTCGTTTGTCTCGTACATGTATTATCTCCCGATGATACCACTGGCGTGCTAAGTTAAATTCATATGTATTCATAGCGATCACAATATTTCTTTTCGAGTTTCCTCTTTCATTAATTCTTTAGTAATAACATTTCCCAATTACACTGTTTTTGCTGGTTTTGAAAAAAACCTTGTCTGCTGCATATTCTCCTGCCTTATCCCCCACCTTCTTCATACCCGACTCTAATGCCGCCTCTGCTACTTTTAGTGCCATCTTTTTTAGCTCCCAGATGCCATGCGAGATCCTATATTTGAAATAAAATAAAAAAATCCCTGACCTTCTCAATAGGTGATCCTGTCAAGGTAATTATTTGTTTTTAATCAACATTGACTCAACGTTGACTCAACGTAATGACGCTGAATCAATGTTGATTCAATGTTGATTCAACGTCGCGTGCCTGCTGAGTTTTGTTCAGAAATGTTTCGGCACTTAGTGACTCTACAAGACTACGTCTGTGTCGATCTTTTTCTGGTAATTGTGGATCTGATCAATTGTATGGGAGATCAACCTTGATGAATCGCCAAAGAAAGCCGCATGAAGGATCAAAGGTCTTAAGCAAACACTGAGACTCCTCACCATCGTGGCTGTGAGGAAGAAAACGCACATTTTTTCGGACGATTAGTCAGAAGCAAACTTGACATTGTATGAGATATAACGTTAAATAGACCGTTCTGAGAAACTGCCATTGTGTTTTCGGAGGAAGAAAAAGCGATATCTTAAGGACATGATAACACATATTGATATGTTTGGTGCATGGAGCCTGATTGTCCATCGGAGGCAAATCCAAGCCGCTCATAACGTCGAAATGACGTCAGACACACGTTGATACGTCGCATCAACGTAGGTACGACGTCGCTATGACTTCATGTGTCTGCTAGGAAAAGTGTAACTAAGTAGTCTGGTCAAGTTTAAAATGTTAGCTTGAATTTCTCAGATATGCATAGCAGACTAAAAGTCCCTGTCCACCTTGAAATGAATCTATGATATCCGAAATAATTTTTTCAGCAAGCCACTTTATTGTAAGTTCTTGACATTACCCTTGCAGTTAACCTTTACATGTATATGTGTTCTTATTCAATGAAATTCTGTTTCCATGAAGCATAAAGTTCAAAGACAAATCACGGGTAGCGTGGTCACATTTGCGCAGTAAAATTTAAGAAATAAATTTCTTTTTTCCGATGTTCATGGCAGTATGAACACATTGGGTCACGTGCAAAGCAAGTGACGTCCGAATGGCGTTTACGCTAATTTTGCACGGGATCCTTTGTGTTCATACTTCCATGAGCGTCTGAAAAAGGAAATTTATTTCGTATAAATTAATCTTAAATTGAATTTGAGTATCATTTTCGATTCGTAAGAGCAACATGCGTGAAGCATATGTCGAAAAAACAGGTAAGCCGCTTATGTTAAACTGCCGTCGCCATGAAGTGACGTCTAATAGAACGTTACAACGGCCAATTGCTTTTTGTTTACATGTGACGTTGCGTACCAATGATGTTGATTAACCGACTGTTGTTCATGGAAGTATGAACACTGTTTCTTCGAAATAGATTCATCTAGGAAAATCAAAGGGAAAACAATTATCAGATAATTAAAATGGTCATGGCTGACCAGACGTTAGATTTACAAACATTACTGCCCATGAACAGACTCAAGTTAACTGAGTCTGCTAAAAAGATCTGCTGTGTTTCGTGCTTCCTAAAGCTCAATCTTTCAGGAATCATTTTACTTCCTGAGCAGCTGTCGAAGTTCGCAGATGGATGTATGTCTTTAACACAGAAGTAACTTTCTCCAAAGCTGGTACCTCCGTACAGTTGAGTTTCGTTATTTTAAACACTGATATCTCAAAGTATCCTCTTATATCAAAGAATATTGTCTGGGCACATTTTCTATTTCGCTTTACATTTTAGCTCATGTTCTCTCAAAATACTGTTATCTCAAAGTAAATTTTCTGGTTCCCTGGAACCAGAAAATTTACATTGATATAACAGTAGTTTGAGATGAACTTTGGCTTTGAGATATCGAGAGTTGACCGAATATTATTCACAATCTTAGAATGCTTTGTAGCATTTTTATTCTCATATAATTCTCATGTCATTTCTTCTATTCCTGGCGGCTGCTAACAGTTAAGTATACTAATCAAAATCTTTAACTGGTGTACATGTAATGTATGTACATGTACCATTGTTATTCTCATAATACTCAGAGCAAATCATTTTCTATCATCAATTGCGGGGGGTATGCGACCTGAAAAACTCACTTGTCCTGAAAACTCTGTTTCTTTGTCCCTAAATTGTACCTATAAAGTAAATGGAACTGAAACCTTCCTGCATGGCTCAGCCCGTACTGTCAAAACATTTCTGGCAATGCATATATTTTATGTAACAAAATAGTTTATCGGTCGAGTCTCCCACTAGATTGTTAAACTACCATTTTTTAATACATGTCATTTGGTTTATTTTTTTTTACTGTTCTTTATAGATGGAACTTAAGTATACAGCCGTTCTTCAGGACAACTGATCCAGTTTGTTGCAATTTCCCGTTTTGAAATCTATTTCTTCCTGTCACGGGGCTATCGTATGTGTTCTGCTCTGATATTTATTCTACGGATACCCACGATAATTTGTATGTGATAATTCAGCTCTTAAAGCCCAAGATATGCCGTTCAAACCAATTTGTCTTGTGTGGAGCAATCTGTCTTTCTTCGGCTAGTTCTTCAGTAGGAAAAAATGCAGGCTGTTCCTCTTTCCACTCAATAAATCGGAAATATTTCACTAGGGCAACGCCCGGAATCCACAACACTGACATCAATATAAGAACTGCCGCTATACACTGGCACCACCATGGCCAAGGAAGCAAAAGGGTTGTGCCCTGTAAAGTTAAAATAAATGTTATACTGCATGCCCCTAAACATGGGTTCTAACTAGATAATGACGAAGAAGACAACGATTTTTTTTTTTGCTAATAATTTTCTATCTCTAGAATGGTTCCAACAGCCTAAATCAGTCTTATGAACTGCTGATTTGAAATGGGTTTCCCCCCTTTAACACAGTTCTAAATCTAGATTTGTCTCATTAGACCGATTTAGACTTTTGGGATTGTTTTGGAAGGGATAAAACATGGCTTTTAAACCGATGATATACTTGAATTTCAGCTTCGTGCCAAAAGCGAGTCAGCTTTTTCTACAAATTTATTTACTTACATGTATTTTCAGACAGTGAAAAGCAAAAAACCTTTGTGTATATTTCCCCAATCGAAAAAATAAAATAATAATTCATACTGTCATATCGACCAGACATTACATTCGTGGTGGGCGAAAACCGGAGTCGCCAGAGAAACATCGTGTGACCTCCAGAAAGCATACTTTCCAACAGATTATCCGGGCCAGGCTGGAACCAGAATCAGGGTCCTTTTAATAATCGTGTCAGTACTATTATCGACAAGGCCTCGTAGGGGAGGGTAGGGGTGTGGGGGGCTAAGGTAAATAATGGTTCAATAGCGTGGTTTGTATGTAACATGTTTACAAAACGCACACAAGAACTGTTATCTGTAAGCGACTGAGAAAAGCACAAACACTTAAACGCCTCAACTGTGTTCATACCTTTATTCTATCCCAGGCTTCGTAAACAGTTCCTTGGTTCCAGATCTCTATCAAACTTGCTATAAATATTATAAACATGGCAAAGGGACCGCCAAATCGCCAGCATATTAACCAAAATGCACTTGGTCTGTGTCCAATCATTAGCTCAATATCGTCACTTATTCTGAAAGAAAGTATAAATCATGAGGATGAATTTGGGGGATAAATGAAGAATGATAAGAAGAATAATGTGGAGGGAACACTGAAAGAGAGACAAATCTTTTCCTGAGCAATGCTTTGGTTTGGTTTTTCAGAAGAAGTTGCGATTCAAAAGTACATACAGTTACACGGTATAGGATCTAATAAGAAGCTAAAGCTTATTATTTTAAATCATCTCCTGAATTAATGTGAATACAAGCAAAATAGTATCCAAGTAAATCAAGTACAGGTACAGGGAGATGAAAAGCAATAAAGAAAGGAAACAAAATGTGAAGAAAGAACAGTGCATTTCTAAACCTGTATTGCACTATATGTGTACTACCTTCATGGTTCATACGTTCATACTGATGTACATGTACACTCAAGCACATGCGTACATGGCTATACAACTGCGCAGACATGCATAGACACAAGAACTTACATGTGACTGCTGAAGTAATTGTAATTGTCTTCACTGTTTGCTTACGTTCTTTTTATGGGACGTTAGACATTCTGATTAATGGGTCATGTTTTATACAGGTCTGGCTGTGTCGCACTCTTGTTTGAAATTGCGCCATCGCTCCGTAATTCTTATGCAATAGAGACTGGCAGACCGACTGCACGACAACTGCATATAATGAAGAGATTTTATAATTCGCACACTTAAAGAATGTAGAGATACCAAACGGGTTTACTGATATGTGTGACTTGACCCACTGGGCACACAACGTTCTACCGACATTGAATCAACGTTGATTCAATGTCAACGCAACACCGTGTGTTGCAGGGATGGCTTTTGCAAGTACATTAGGCCACACTTTCTCATGACTTGTTACTGTCAGAGTTCCCCCCCCCCCCCCCCCCGCCCCGACTCCACAGTAGATTTCTTCCCTCCCAACATTCTTCCTGGAAATATGAGTTTACAGAAACTTTTGCTCGGGGTAATCTACAGTACGTTATATTTTTTCTTTACATAGCCTTGTTTCCCCTCTATGGTGTATTTGCCCCTGGTAATACGATTACAGGAAAATGCGCTACATGCTGAAACCTGCTCTTTACCAAATCATAATAGCGAGCTTCAAAACTAAACCAGAAATGAGAGTGTCTTGTCCGAAAATTACCGCAGGATAACCAATGATAGGTAGGCAACAAAAACAACAGATAGTCATTTTGCTTTTCCGTGCCAGCGAAAAACAACTATAAGTGTTCGTGGTTGTGCGCATGAATTTGTATAATTATGTGTTTTGTATAAGCATTCATCTGTGTACCCGGGCAGATTTTCATGCAGGAGTCGGGGACTCGATTCCCATCGGAAGACATGTTCGATCATTAATTTCAATCTAATAAACCAAGTGTGCCCGAGCTGGAAAACGTGGTGTCAGGGTGGCGGTCGGTGGTAGCCGTTTTGCTGAACGTCGGCAAAGGTGCCGGCCTGATCAAAGCGGCAAAATTATACAAAACACAACATACACCGAGGTAATGTGTCTCAGTGTTAAAGTTTCGTACTTAGGTACTGTGACTCCGCTGAATCAAAAACGACTGGACGCAGTACATGTTTATCGGCGTGTGTTTAAATCTTCCTCTAAGCTCGCATGCTTATGTAATTTAGGGTATGGATATCTGAGGACAGCCACAAATAGATGTTCTGTACAACATTAGCATATACCAACCTAGCTAATCCGTATTTATATGAAATAGCAACACACTCCATAAAGGCTATCACCAATAATGGTATATTCGCACTGAATGAGTCAAATAAGGCAAAAACGTAGGGCCCGGTAGTGGCAGCAAACGCCAGGGACACCAGAAACGACACCAAACATGTTATACCTATAAAATACGGAAAAAAAGACTTAATTTATAAGGTGAGCAAAACAATATCTTGATGCTATACAAACTTGGGAGTATTATTTATCATTAATACTTGACTGCAATAGCACCCCTAGAACAAGCGTGTACTCAACGTTAAATTCTGAGAACCTGGGACAGGTCAGTCATTTATCTAACACTAACATCACGAGTTTCCAGATGAATTTTACTTTAGCTATAGGCTCCTGTTGACACCTACTTACGTCTCATAGCGGTTGAACAGCCATAGACTTTTATCAGTAGTTCAGGCAATAATGTAATATGAGCGAATGCTTAAGTAATAGTTTACAGAAATAGTAAGTAAGTAAGTAAGTAAATAATGTCTTTACTGAGATGTTAATCCAAAACTCAACAAGAACACAATATAACAGCACAGCAATTTTAGAAAGTGTTTAATATTACATGCAGGGGTCAGCCTACAGCTTTCAGACAGGGAGAAGATTTGCGACGTTTTCAGGACTTTGGGAAGAAGTTGTCGCCCAATGTTGGATTTTTCTATTTTTCTTATACAATTTCACCTATCCCCCAGCTCAAAATAGGGAGTAGTCAGCCAGCTTAGGGAGACCATTTCTCCCAAATCGCCCTGTAAGCTGAGCCCTACTACATGTACTTACGTACCACAAACCACTTCCTTGCGCATTCCTGGAAACATCATCATGTCGTTTATAGACGTTAATGCTCCTTCTAGTGTCCCAAACATACTGTCTAGTCCTAATGTCAGTAACATGAGGAAAAACAGTACTGACCAGAGCTGAGATACTGGGAACTGGTTAATGGCATCTGTGAATACGATAAAGGCTAACCCCGTACCAGATGCAGACTGAAAATGATAAAAAAGTGTTTATACGGTCAACCAGTCTTTATATCTCAAAGTCAAAGCTCATTCCAGGCTACTGACATCTCAAAGTAAATTTTCTGGTCCCAGAAGATTTACTTTGAGATATCAGTAGTTTGAAATAACAGGAGTTGAAAGGTAAATTAAGGTAGGAAATGTGTCCAAAATATATTCTTTGATAAAAAGGGGACCTTTAGATATCAGTGTTCGAGATATTGAGAGCTCACTGTAGGTATTGCATGCTTTTGTATTCTTCCCAGGAAACGAACATTATGAAATTGTGAATCATGAATGTCGTGAAAATTCTAGATACTAGGACATGTACCTTTGGTAAAATAGCACAGACATGGATTAGACTATTCCTCAAGGAGCCAAACACAGGACAACCACATTAATTGTTTTAGGTGTCCCGGTTTTGTGAATGTTTACTGTACACTGTATTTTCAATTACTCAAAGTCAAAGGGATAAAGATAAAAATCTTCCTGCCAATCTAAGACTATGATTGTAAAAGTTCCTGATCATTGCCTATCTTTTAACTTCGTTTCCAAGGTGAAGATGATGTGAAAGCAATTCAAGTTAATATCTTAAAATGATCCCTATTTTGCAATATTTTGAACGTTACATTAAATGCTACACTGAAATTACATGAATCGTCAGCAGGAGCAAGCATCAAAAATGATAAATTGACTACCGATAACATGAAAAACCTATTCAAAACATATATTTTTAAAAAACCACATGGTTACCCAATAAAATACGGATATCAGTATAACATTCGTTCTTGTCGATGACGTAGAAATAGCATATCTCTAGTTATTGCTTTTATAATCCTATCTGAAATAGACACCAGTAGTTTACCATAAAACTATTAAAATGTTATCCAAATATTTTGAAACGCTTAGACTGGTTAACAGGATGGTGTATCAAATGTATTACATGTACATGTATTTGGGTCTGATGTGTGACTACGTAACTTACACCTTCCAAGAATTCCTTGAATACGCACGTTGAAGTATTCCTTGGTTCTATCACCTGACCGAAAGACAAAATACTCCTATTTGATTCATCCAGTTTCTCTAGACATTCTTCATAAGCTTTCGTTGCTTTAAATCCTGTAAAAGAAAAATAAAATCTATAACGATATTGCTTTCATATAAAACATAAACACGTATCAAATCACGTCTTCCCAGCAGGCACACAAGGTTGAACCAGCCTTGAATCAGTCTTGAGTCAACATCATGACCCAACCTTGAATCAGTCTTGAGTCAACGTCATGACGTTGACTCAGGATTGATTCAAGGTTGGTTCAAACAAGGTTGAACCAACCTTGAATTAGTCTTGAGTCAACATCACGAACCAACCTTGAATCAGTCTTGAGTCAACGTCATGACGTTGACTCAAGACTGACTCAAGGTTGGTTCAACCTTGTGTGCCCAGTGGGATTATGATAGTTTATCCATACCCCGGTTGGTTACTCTAACCCTTTATACTCGGACTAGTGAAATTGTCCAGCCTTATTATTTGGGTGAGGCCATTTCTAGTTTCAGGGGTTTCTAGTTAATGCTTTTTTCACAGTAGATCCTGCTCAGACGCCGCCACATGCGGCATCTGAACTGGGTCTGCACTCTATGCATAATAACCAAAAAACGGCCTCAGTCTAAAACGGGTTAAATTTTAACAGTACCTTTAATTTGCGTGAAATCTGTCCTCTGTTATTCCAGTGCACGGGAGGAGGCCTGGCAGTTCAGAGGGTAAAGTGTTGGCCTGCTAAGCTAGCGGTCCGAGGTTTGATTCCCGCTGCAGGCTGAAATCTTTTCAACCGTAAACGGGGTTTCAATCATGATTACGCCGCCCATCGTTCTGAGATGACTGAAACACTCTTAAAAAGGACGAAAAATATTGCAAGTCATACATAATTCAGCTTTCCAGTTTTGAGCGACATCATGTGACTTCCAGATCGTCCTTATTCAATACACCAGGTCTATATGGGCCACACTGCTGGCTCTATTGTTTGGGTCAATTCCGTAGATGGTTATGTGACAAGTGGAGACTCTGATCACAGAGCCTGTGCTTGTCACCAATACCACATTGTTTGAATTCACATGAATGTGGCTCAATTTTTTTTCTGTGCAGCCACATTAGTTTAGTGTTTCAGGAATTCGCTCACACACCCCTACACGTAACTCGAACATAACTTTTTGTGAATGATGACTTTAACATGTTCAAAAGCAGATTTAGAATTTTGGTCACTGCTATAATGTTGAATTCAAACATCCCATGAATTAAATATGAGGGTCTGGATGGGATGAGTAATATCAATGTCTGATGCCAGATCCGCTACACCCATCTCACTCTCGGTATCAGTGACAGGCTTTGGTACTTTTAGGATAAGGTCAGAGACTATATTCTTTGGCATAAGCGGGTAATTTGAAATATAAGTGTATGAGATAATGAGAATAAACTGCATTTATTCAGTTTGACATTGCATTTACCAAAATTATACTCACCTAAAATAGAAAAGACTACAACTGCTGTAAATATCGATGTAAAGAAGTCCACGATAGACACAAATAAAGCTTCTTTCACAAAGTTACTTCTGACCGGGTTGTATGAGGCTAATGCTATCAGACATCCAAAGGCTAGACCAAAAGAGTAAAATATCTGGGTTGCTGCGTCTAGCCACACTGCAGGATCTAATAACCGCTTCCACTGGAATAAGCGTTTTACAATAATAATGATATATTTTTATTACCGTCGTGAGAAAATGTGCCTTACAACAAGAGCTAATGGAAATGTTTCAGATTAGCCTGCGCGTCCGCGCAGTCTAATCAGAATCTTTTATTTTCGCATACACAGTCAATGAGTCCTGGGAAATCTAAAAATGAAATTGGAGATTTATCACATTTCGCAACTGAGCTAGCTATTTTATCTCATTTCAGCACATGGCTCATGATGCTTTTTAGCTCACCTGAGCCAGCGGCTCCGGGGAGCTTATAGGATGGCAAGGCTCCGTTGTCCGTCGTCCGTCCGTCCGTCAGTCGTCCGTCCGTCCACAATTTCAAACGACTGCTCCTCCGAAACCACTGGGCCGATTGTAACCAAATTTCATATAGAGCCTCCTGGGACCTTAGGAACGAAAAATTGTTCAAACGGTCCTGGTCACATGACCAACATGGCCGCCATACCCATATAAAGTAAAAACCTAAAACAATCTTCTTCTCCAGAACCAATAGGCCAATGGCATTGAAACTTGGTATGTAGCATCGAGTATGCAAGTACTATCAAGATTGTTCAAAATATAATCTTGGGTTTACCTTGACCTTTTTTACGGTAAGGTCATAATTCCTTCCTTGTGCTTTTACATGTATATGGCAAAATGCTACAACATAAGATATCTCGGAAACTGTTGAAGATTTTGGGCTACAAATTGCTATCTACAGTCATCTTTATAAGTACCTTAAGATTTATGAGTACCAGAGGTCAAGGTCATTCTTTGACCTTTGACCTTGAACTCTCATATTTTGAGTTTTCTAGTGATTTCTTTTGCCTATGTACTATAATTGGTGGTAAGCTACCGATACAAATGACACTAACAACCGTGAAGATCCTAAGTTTTCGAGCAGATAGGTTTGTACAAAAAGTGGAAACTGAGATCAGACTGCTCCTTAGGAACCTTTCTGTTTTGCCATTCCGTCTGCACATTTTTGACGGTATTATTTTATGGTAGAAGCGAAATAATAGGGAAATAAATAGTAGGGCAAGGCCTGCTTTTTATTTGGGTTTCTCAGATTTTGGGGTATTTTTGAACTTAACATTATTTTGCAAGGAAACGAAACGGTGAAACTTTGGTATTTTTGTCTTATTCTGTAACATACAATGTAAGTATTTCTGAAATAATATGCATAAGCATGCCCCATCGATCAACTATATTTTTCGTGATTATTTTTTCATGACATTAAATTTTCTTCCATTTTTAAAAATAAATAAATAAAAAGATACTTATTATCAAGATAAGTACATTTTTTTTTTTTACAGTTTGTTTTAAATATCCTATATTATAGATTGTGTGAATCGCAGAAATGAAACTGTATTCATATGCTAAAAGTAAGAATTTGAATAGAAACTGTGTTAAAAAAGTATGCAGAAATACTTTTTTTTTTAAAAAAAACGCAACGGTAAAAATATTCTTTTTTTCTTATCCAAATGTTGTATAGCCCTGTGGTTTATTAGACTGTTAAAGTGATTTGAATGCCCCACCACTATTCTTATTAAGTATCCAACTATTTTAACTGTAATGTTTCTCCTCTACTTAATGAGTCTTGCAGATCCGCTGCTACTTCCATATACGAGTTGTTACCCTTTATCCACAAACTACCCTGATTAAATTTCTTTTCTCACAAATATAGGACGTCCTAGAAGATAAGAAAAAGATTTCGGCTTTTGTTTCAAGGTCATTTGTTAAAATACTACCGTTCGAAATTAGAGATCTTTGGAAGCCAAGAGGTTTCATTAATTGAAGTGAGTACGGTTACATATCCAATTTTAGTCGACAGTACTACATTGGCATGACACACATGTACCCCATTCCGAGCCAGAACGTCACTTTAAAGTGTCAATGAAATGACAACTAAGCATGTGACGTAGTCCCATAAATAAAATCGCTCATGCTGAATGTTCCATAATAAGTACGTGATTATGAAGGTATGCATAGATGTTTATTCGGAACCGTGAATTAAAACATTTACTTACTTCGGGAACAAAAAGATATTCAAGACCTCTGTCAAATCCATGAAGGGTAACCCCACGGAAGAAAAATATAACTAATACCAAATAAGGAAACGTAGCTGTTACGTATACTACCTGAAAAATAGATGGTAACTATATATAAGGCAAAATATTTTTTAATATTTACATTCTTGGTGTATTTACTGAAAAGCCCTATAGTAAACCATTGGAACGTAATGTAGTTTACATTCCTATAATTACATTGAGACACGCGACGCCAATGACGTCAAAATAAACAATGGCTCTCTACAATCTCATTGGACGTCAGCAACTTCATGACGTCATACATGCCGCTCTGCTGTTAGCAGAAAACTGCGTGTACATGTTTTACTGCTTCAATTTAAGCGCTTATATAAGATTTTTCATGAAAGATTTGATTGAAACGCATGTAAATATAAGCAATGAACTTAATTTTTCTGATGTTTATCGAAGTGTAGGCCTAAATTACATTGGGTCACTAGCAAACTTTACATGTTCACATTGCACGTGTAAACTACTAGCAAAGTTTACATGAACCCCTTCGGGGTTCATTCACTTTGCACGTGACCCAATGTAGTTTGCACTTCGATAAACCTCAGAAAAATGAAATTCATTCCTTAAAAAGGGACGGATAGGTCTGAGCAAACAATGGAGACAGACCATACTGCCAGGAGCTCTCTAGTCAGGGTCTGCAATGTTTGCCAGTTCATCTGCATCTTTTAGACACATTTCTGCTTGTAAAAGCAAGCTGTTCTGGTATGAGGATAATTACATTACATGTAATTAATAAGCCGATCCATTTTTATTTATTTACAGTAGAACTCCAATGGCTCGAACAGGCTTGGGACAATGAAAATTTGTTCCAGCCAAGGATAGTTCTAGCCATCCTGGGTTAGTTTCTATATAAATTGACCTCTTTGGACCCAGGAACGAGTTCTAGTCAAGCAAGGGCTCGAGCAATTGAAGTTCTACTGTAATTATTTTTTTCTATTTTTTTTTTATTTACAGTAGTTAAGATATTACTTTTATATAAAAAAATATAACATTTTCCTATAAGAATATTATAAATATGTTTCGAAAACTCTTAGGTGCTTTGGAAGCAGGGAGTACATAAAACAAGAGAAAACAGCAGACTCGGTTTCACTGTGTCTGTTTATAAACAAAATTGAAATGTGCAACACCGGCCACACTCTTCACGTGTAGCACCGACTAAAGTTTATACCTACTTTTCCTGAGCTTTTGATTCCTTTGATCATGCATAGATATACCAACACCCAGGCCACCAGTAGAGCAATAGCAAGCTTTAGATTAAAGCCGGGGGTTTCTTCGACAGTTGATGAAACCTCTAGAGTTTGACGGTACCAGAAATGCTGAGTTGGCCCTATACGCTAAAATGATACCACAGAGCAAATGAGCCGCGACAAGAGAAAACCAACAAAGTGACTGTGCGCCCAGCGCATACTCAGATCAGCATGGGCATCCGCGCAGTCCGATCAGACTCTTCGCTTTGCGCTGAAATGGTAGCTGAGGGTCTAGGCTACTTTCATGCGGCCAGGGAAGACTTTGATCAGACTGGGCGGATGCCCAGGCAGATCTGAGTCTGCGTTGGCTGCACAACCACTTTATTGGTTTTCTTGTGTGGTGGCTCATGTATGGGTGCGTCTCAACGTTTTCCCACCATTTCTTACAGAGGAGAGCATATTTTGTGACTCTTTGTTTGCTCCCCTGTACGACAAATTCTTATTCTTAAAAGAATTCGGCCCTGTAGTACCGAATTCTTTCCTCTAAAAGTTCATTTTAACTGGGAATGGAGACTAAAAAGAAATTAGCAGAAATTCTTCCCTTGAAACTGTACAGCAGCTTCAAATTTGTGCTCTCTTGAAAACGGTTAATGGTTTCTTCGAAAAGAGGCTAGAATCATTGTTTGCGTTCGTAAACTTTTCTAAACGTATACCAGCATTCTTTTACTTTTACTGTTTTCGAAATTTTGAAAAGGAAGATACCACGTTACACAACTGAAACGCAGGTATGGTTACAACTATAGAGAAATGTTCTGGAGATGCTAAAAATCCTTGTTTGATTGATTGTCTCACTCAGTTATGAAATTTATAGACAAAATTTAGTTTGTACATAGAACATTTTACCAAGCAATGTGACTACATATACTTCCGTTCTTTTCTGTTGCATATTAATTGTACTTTAACAGCAGGTTATTTGACAGTTTGTATACTAAGCGGACGGTTGCGAATTTTTAATAGGTCTAATTTTCAAGAACTTATTAATTTACAGACTAAAATAGCTTAACTGTTTAAGTTTAAAGAAGTCTTAAGATTTACAGACTGTCTTGTCTACACTTGCTCATATATCATGACTAGAACTTTCATCGTCAGTATTAAGATATGTTCCAACGACAATTACTCCGATTCAAACAACTTTAGCTGCAGTCAGGGTTTATTTCTCTTTACACAAAGTCCGTAAATCTGAATCTTACCCATTAATATCTAGTATATGTATACTCAGAAAAAATATTAAAGGGTCAAACTTTTACCCTGCGATTTTTGGATCATTTTAAACATTTGGTAAAATAAATCATTTCTACCTTCCATTTTATTCATTTTACAAGGTTTATACACTTGAAGCTTGAACCTATAACTTTTGTCTTGACCAATGTCAAGCTTAAAGTCAAACTACCCCAAAAATGAAAGTTGTTTGAATTCCCATAGAGAATTGATAGTGTGTCAGTTTGGCCGGGAATAACTTCTAAAACTGCTATGAGTTTTAAACTTCTTATAGCTTGCTGACCTTAAAAATGATTAAACTTGATGACTATCGAGCATTTTTTTAAAAAAAAAATCATGAATTGGCGAAATCGAAAATTTTGGTGAATTTGTTCCCTATGGACTTCAAACAACTCTGATTTTCGGGGTAGTGTGAATTGAAGTGTGGACTTGGTCAAGATATAGGCTATATTTTCAAACTTCATATGTACAAAACTTGTAAAATGAATGAAATGAAGGTGGAAATGATTTATTTTACCAAATGTTTGAAATGTTCCAGAAATCTCGGGGTAAAATTTTGACCCATTAATATTTTTTTCGAGTATATTTCATGTAAGGGACACTGGCAAATCGGAAAGATCCAGACTAGATGCGACAGAATGCGGCGTCTGATAACAGTCTACACTGTTTGTTTGTTTCAGGAAAACTGGCACAAAAATGCTAAAAATAAAAATGGTATTAAACTAAACCAGACATCTCTAATATGACAAATGGACTCATCCTATGAGTCCACTAGGCATGAATAAGCCGGGACACGTGAAAACCAACAATGTGGTTGTGCGCCCTGTGGAGACTCAGATCAGCCTGGGAACACGCCAAGTCTGATCAGACTCTTCGATAAGCGCTTAAAGAGTGGCCAAGGGTCGCAGCTACCTCCATGCGGACAGCAAAGACTCAGGTCAGACTGGGCGGATGCCCAGGCTGATCTGAGTCTGCGCTGGGCGCACAACCACTTTGTTGGTTTTGTCGTGTCACGGCTCATTAATGAGCTAATCTAACCAGCATACCTGGCATTCCTCATCTTCCACGGTGACGTTGCCATTGGTGACTGATGGACAAACTGACCATGGTAATGGGTTTTGGAAACTTTGTACAAGATAGAGTAAGCACCAAGCCATGATTGTATTATAGTACAAGGCTACGTTGAAAGACACTGTAGCTGAGGCTAAACCTATTCCACCGAGATATGGCGAAACCTAAAGTAAAAAAAAAAAAGAAATAAAAAAAATAAAATAAAAAAAAGAGAAAAGAAACGTTAGTAGAATAGGCAAATTTTCAGGGAAAGTAAATATGCTTTTTTTTTACATTTGCTTCCCCTCTCAATAGGGATAAACCGTAATTGGAGAGATTTCTTCCTCAAGGAGCAAATTTACCCATTTACACGTATTAATACACCATATTTGGAAGGGTTTGTTGCCCAGGAAAGCAAGCATAAATGCATAAAAGTAGTCTCCCTTTGAAAAAAATGACCTTAACACATGATGTGTGCTCATATAAATGAACAACAATGCATCACAAAAAGACTGAAACGTTTCTGATCATCCAAAGCAAGATTTTTTCCTCTTTTTGTTTCGTTTTAGCAAAGCGATTATTTTCATCATCCTATGCCAAACACTGACTGGAGAGCTCATTGTTCACCAAAAGCGTAGCTGCATCAAATAGAAACTATACAATATGATAATGGAATTTAAATTCATATTTTTGCAGGGACATGTATGTTTGCATTCTGAAGTTCAGATGTTCAAAGCATCGTTAGCTTGACGAGGTTGTTAGTCTTTTTGTACCCATACATTGTAAAAAATCAAGTGTGCTATTTTTTGCCTGAAAAAAAATGTAAGTAGGTTTTGAAGTGCATGCACAAAAGCTGCTCCCATTTTTTTCAGCAAAAATGACAACGTTTTTGTGTTCGATACAAATGGAGCAAAACTTTTCCTTCAAGAGCTAAAACAAATTGGGGACGGAGGTAACTGATCCTGAAAATTTGTTCACCAATCGTTTACTCACCTTTGGTGAAAAGAGAAGTGAATTCTACCAAGATTACCTGATTCCAAGCTCCAACAGCGCCCTTCCTCAGCCGCTGACCCACTGCTAGCTCTAGATAAAACAAAGGAATGCCTTCTATGATAATCATCACCGCATACGGTATAAGGAATGCGCCTGAAAGTAAAAGAATGGAACATCAATAAAACATGTTTCCTATCAGATTGCTCTTATAATATTACACAATTTCAATGCTCATACATGTACTTTACCCTAGAAATGAAAATCACTACCTTACCCTACCATCGGCGTGTACAATGGCCATTTCACAGTAACGACATCGCTTCTAAGTTGACCCTAAATGAGCCGCGACACGACAAAACCAACAATGTGGTTATCCGCCCAGCGCAGACTCAGATCAGCCTGGGCATCCGCCCAGTCTGATCAGAGTCTTCGCTGTCCGCATGGAGGTAGCTTAGACCCTTAGCTATCCTTTGAGCAGTTAACGAAGAGTCTGGCGAAACTGGGCGGCTGCCTAGGCTGATCCGAGTCTTCGCTGGGCGCACGACCACATTGTTGGGTTTGTCGTTTCGCGGCTCAAATATTTTATGACTTGTGACTAGCTTCATCTGGTCTGGGCTGTCGTGCCTTTTACCTCGAGTATTTGAGCCGCGACACGACAAAACCAACAATGTGGTTGTGCGCCCTGTGCAGACTCAGATCATCATGGGCATTCACCAAGCTTGACCACACTCTTCGTTAAGTGCTCAAAAGGTAGCTAAGGGATTAAGCTACCTCCATGCGGACAGCGAAGACTCTGGTCAGACTGGGCGGATGCCAAGGCTGATCTGAGTCTGCGCTGCGCGCACAACCACATTGTTGGTTTTGTCGTGTCGCGGCTCATTTGTATGATACAGTATTTTCCGCCACATTTACAGAGGCACACATTCTTGAGTCTTTCTGATTGCTTCCGTCGCGAAGCCCTTCCAAAATCGGATATAATCCCTCAAAGGGATGAATGTTGCTGCATGCTTAGGGAGCAAATTGTTTTCCTAAAGAGCATGACCCACAATGACAAGGTGAGCAGACAAGGGAAATTAAAAAATTAAAATTGCGGGCTTAGAGGGAGGGCTGTAACTAATGTTGTGAGAACTTGTAGCCCGACCCCATCGCTATTATTTCAGCAAGTAAATATGTTCAAACTTTAATAGTCCTTGGCTTAGGTAAACAGTCACTTTCACTACCAGTGATCACCGCTTGTTTTTTTTTTGTTTTTTTTTTGTACTTGATGTCAGTGCTCACTGCCAACATTTCTCTGCAAAGCTGCAAGCGTTGAACAATAAATGTTGGCATAGTTTATCTCTGTCATTGGTATCTGTTATTGCTCATGGCAGCAGTAAACTGCTTATCATAATCTGAAGGTGTATGAGAAAGGATGACATATCTTGTGGCCTTCCAAGAGAGGACCCATTAACCTTAATACCTGCTTTTTAGGAACAGTTGGGTTAATTTGGAAGAGAAATGCCCATTTGTCTTATGCAAAAAGTGTAGATTCTGATCAGACGCCGCGTTTTGCGGCGTCTGATCTGAATCTGTACTGTTTGTCTATGTCCCATTTTTGGGACGCTAGGCATTAATGGGTTAAAGGAATGAATTTTGCTGCATGCTAAGGGAGCAACATCTTTTTCTATAAGAATATGACCCACAATGAAAATGTAAGCGAAATGATATCTTAATTACGGGCTTACTTCCAATTTACATTTATCCCAAGTAAGCTGAGTTGAATCTAAAAAAAAAAAAGGGGGGGGGGGGGGGGGGGGGAGGGCAGGACCCAGAATTGCATTCATTCCTAAAGTTAAAGGCGCCTTATTTTGAAAGTCGTGTTTTATACTTGCATACTGGAATATTTAGCGTGTAGACCCACTTGGGATGTTTACAGAAAATTGTTTAGGAAACTCTTTATTATTAAATGCGATTTTACATCATACAAAATTATCCCCCACCCACCCCCGTACATTAAAGGTGGCCTTTAAAAATATGTTACTAATGTTGTAATCACTTGTAGCCCGACCCCATTACTATTATTTGAGCGATAAACTATGTTAGAACTTTAAGTAAGGAATCGTTTTAGTCCTGGGCCCAGGTTCATTCTTAAAGTTAAGGACCACTTTAAAGTTAAGATGGAAAGTTTTGCACTCAAGAAATATATAATTTAAATCATATTGAAAATCGCAGTTTTTGCGTTATCATACCGTCAACTGTCGTACAAATGTAATACGAGAAATATCAAATACATTTAGTTTCTGTAAGCTTTTATTTACACATAAATTCTCAGACCTTAACTTTAAGGACGTCCTTAAGTTTAGGGAATGATTGTAAACCTGAGCCCTAGTCTTTGGTAAATAGTCACTTTCACTACCAGTGATCACAGCTTGTTTCTTTTACTGTCTTTTTTCTACTTAAATTATGTCGTTGCTCACTGCCAACATTTCTCTGCAAAGCTGCAAGCGGTGCCGGTGAGCGATAAATGTTGGCATGTTTTATCTTTGTCACTGGTATATGTTACTGCTCATGGCAGCAATATTAAAGTGCTCATCGAAATTTGAAGGTGTATGGGTAAGGATGACATATTTTGTGACCACCCACTCGCATCACTTGACGAACACCTTCCAAGAGAGGAACCATTAACCTTAATACCTGATTTTTAAGAAAAATGAGAATGAATGGTTCCACCATTAGGGGCAGCAACTCTGCCATTTACAGTTGTGCTTCAAAATTTTAACGGGTGTTTTGTAAGGGAAAGAATTTGCTTTTACTCTATGAGACAATCATTTCCTTTGGTTTAAGCGGTATTTTATTAACTATAAATTACATACATTTACTACGATGCAACTTCATAAGTAACAGGATTTGACAGTAAGCACAATGCTCACATGTATACTTAAGGACAAAAGTTCTGCTCGGATGTTAATTTAACATCCGTGCAGAACTTTGTCCTTTAGTATATATACTTGGTCATTTCCTATGAGAGAAGACTATTGTTTTGGAAGACAGGATTCCTAGCGGTTATAATGCACTGAAATATGAAGGAAAACGCATTTGCTTTCCTCTTAGAGCTTTGTTGTCATAGACTGAAAGGTCTATGGCTACATATTGATGTTTATCTGCCATTTTTACAGTAGAGAACAGCTTTGTAGATTTCCTGTGTGGGTCACCGGAAAACTTCGCCCTTCCATAATAAGGTCTACTCTTAGAGGAAATATACCAAAGTGGTTTCATTTGAAAGTTGACCCAAACTGAGAACAGAGGCGGGTTTGATTTTCCTGACAGTGTATCGATTCAACTTAAATGAGTATCCTTATCAGGGTCTACTGTGATTGCTATTCCACCTGCTTCTTTGGAAGCATTACTGCATTGTAAAACCGAACTGTTTTATGTTTAAGACAATTGCGGCAATGATTTAAGGTGTCCCCATTTGTACATGGTTCACGGTAAGACAAGTTCATTTTCAGTTTGATAAACTGTTGTCGAGAGGCTTGTTATGCCTTTCTTGATTGAATGCAATTGGGAGCTGACACAATATTATAACACAGCTTGAAATAAGGTTCAGGAAGTTATGAACGTACCATATTACCATACCATTTTGTGTTGATTTGTGTTCGTTTTGGGGAACGTTTTGAAGAACGTGTTCTGAACATCAAATCCTCGTAAAAGTGCCCCGTAGCAGGCTAACGTGCATCGACACTGTTTGTCCATTTTAGAACGGTTTGTTTAAAGTATGCAATGCTTCTCATATATTTCTGTTGGCATATCCAGGGTAAAATGTTTCTCGCTACCATGTCTCTTTCCGAGTCATTTTCTTTGTAGCATTAACATCGATGGGCACGTTTTAGGTAGGGAAGCTCTGTAATTTTCTATATGCCTCCTATCTCAGTAAGCATCTACTTTTAAAGGTAAACGTGTCTCACCTAGTCATAAAAAGTTTCGCACAAAGAATTTGCTTCCCAGGGAGCACTTTCTGTCCTTTTGAAAATGTACTCCCTATTCAACTTTCAAATGAAAGAATTGTCTCTCATGAGAGCAAATACTTCCCTTTAAAAGTAAACCCCAATTTGGATTTTTCTTCTTCTTGGGAATCCGATTAGGAATCGGAAAAGCTGTTTCCATTTGTAAAAAAACGGCGGATGAACATTGAGGCATTTCCATTTACCTTAAGTTTATGAAAATCAGTTAATATCTTAATATGAGCCGCGACACGACAAAACCAACAATTTGGCTGTGCGCCCAGCGCAGACTCAGATCCGCCTTGGCATCTGCCCAATTTGACTAGACCCTTCGTTAAGTGCTCAAAGGGTAGCTAAGGGTCAAAGCTACCTCCATGCGGACAGCGAAGACTCTGATTAGTCTGGGCGGATGCCCAGGCTGATCTGAGTCTGCGCTGGGCGCACAACCACATTGTTGGTTTTCTCGCGTCGCGGCTCATATATATTGCTGTGGTTTGGTTCCATTTTCATCTCATGATTTAGCATTTTTACATGCACGCACATGTGCCCATAATAACATTCCTTTACTAACTGTAGTCTGTGGCATTTGGAACTGAAAATCTATTCTTTTTTAATTAAAGTTCACATCTGCAGAAAGCCATTAAATGCGCTTTATAGCTGTTTATATTAAACTAGTCTAGAATTTTTGAATTTTTAGTATTCTGCAACAGTATTCTCGATTAATTTGTCAGAAACTGCAAATCATTTTCCATTTATGACTCTGGTTCTGATGTAAGAGATTAAACGTGATAATAATAAATTTGAGCCGCGACACGACAACACCAACAATGTGGCATGTGCGCCAAGCGAGGACTCAGATCAGCCTGGGCATCCGTCCAGTCTGATCAGAGTCTTTGCTGTCCGCATGGAGCTAGCTTAGACCCTTTACTACACTGTAAGCGCATAGCGAAGACTCTGATCAGACTGGGCGGACTTTGTTGGTTTTGTCGTGTCGCGGCTCAATTATTATATTTAGGAAACCTGTCGCCTAAAGCTCTGTCTTAAAGAGCTACTACACTGTTTCTTGACTATTTCCAGAAATATTCCCAATTAACAGATATTTATGAAAGAAACAGATTGCTGAAAACCCCATCGAAAAATTCCTACCCAAACTGTAATTATTGACAATTAAAGTTTATGCAAATTAGATTTTAACCCCGCCCACTTTTTCTTTTCTACAGCTTTACTTGCATAATATGATTTGGATTCCAGTTATTATTACCATATTCTGATGCAAAATTTTCAAACTTTTTTTCATGAGATGATTTAACTTGTCTCACTTAATCTATTTTAGGGGAAAAAAGTGTAAAAAAAATCAAAATATAATATTTTTGAAATTTAAATTATATGAATGACTCAAATGACGTCATAAGAGTTCTTGCATATTTTTCAGCTAATTAAAATTTAAATTGCTTATAACTTTTTAACAATTTGGAATTTTTCCTTGCAGTTTTCGACATTCTTTTAGACAAAACAATACCAGTTATTTCCAGTGATTTCAGTGCATGTTGAAAAAACAGTACAGTAGCCCTTTAAGGTGTATAGATACATCTTCATGTTTTGCCGTCAATTTTACAAAAGTGTTTTTGAGTTGTGGACATTATTCAGTCATGTCGAGATGTGTCCTTTGAATCGCTTGATGCTCTCGGGCCAGAAAGACGGATATTAAAGGGAAACACTCACTAAACTTAAATTGAAATTGTAGAACTCGATGAGCAAATAGATTTGGTGAAAATTTCATGAAAATCGGACTTCATGTAAGAAAGATATGAAGGATACAGTAATTCAAAATTGCGGTCATGGAGGCGGCCATTTTGGTAGTTCATGTCACGTGATAAATATTCTAATCTTGAATAAGTGCGAAAACTGCTTTCTTTTACTGGCTTACTGACTGAAGGCTGATAATAGAACTACTCGGCCCTTAAAGGTTTTGACCCATATGCATGAGGTAGTAAAGAATGGCTTAACTGACAAGTCAAGCAGGAGATTAGGCCCGCGCGCGTGGTCTGGGGGCATGCCCATAGATACTACAGTTTAGTCAGCTTGATAAGGCTAGTTTGAAATACTCAGAGTCAACTCTCGATACCTCGAACACTGATATCTGAAAGTACCCTCTGACATACAAGTAAAAAATATCGTTTGAACGCATTTCCTATCTTTATTTACATTTAAACTGCTTTTATCCCAAACTGTTGATATATCAAAGTAAATTTTCTGGAAACAGAAAATTTACTTCGAAATATCAGCAGTTTGAGATGAACTTCGACTTTGAGATATCGAGAATTGACTGTAACTTAGTTTTTTATGTGAAACGTTAGATGTAAAATCACAAGGGTATATAAATAATGTTTAAAGTAATTTGCGTTTGCCTTCAGTCTCATGGTCTCGTATCTCAAGATTTCACTGTACCAACAGCCTAACTCATAGCGTCAGCACTATGGATGCTAAAGTTAATAATAAACTGTATCAAAAAAGTCCCTATACATGAAACTCCTTGTGTTGCCATGACAACTGCGGAAGTTATGAACATTCCGTTTTAACTGACTTTAGAAAAATATCCATCTGCCTATTGAACAGATTTATTCGTTTTTGTTTCTTCAGACTACACATGCTACAGTGGTCGTTTGAATATGAAAGGGGTAAATTTTCATTTTCACAGAGTAACATCATAAAATTGCTCAAGTTTAAAGTCATTTAAAACTGGTTTGTGAATAATGCTTTCCAAGATTCTGAGCTCTGTACACTAGAGCAGGACTTACGCAAGGCTGCATGCCAAAAAAAAAAAAAATAAAAAAATAAATAAATAAATAAAAAAATAAAAAAATAATAATAAAAAAAATTGACCCTTTCTGATTCGAAAATTTGATCCACAATGTCAGAGTACTGTGATTCCTTCATTGACTGTCTAAATGTCACTTTCGGTGGGATTTCCATAAAAAATCGAAATCCTACTAGCTAGCTGGCGCGTAACGATTCTTTCAAATTTGTCATTATGCATTGAGAACAATGGTATAACAAAATGTTTATGAAGAAATGTTCAAAAACGACAGGTACAGTTGTTATCATGCCTTGAAATTCGCTATATTTTTAATTCAAGGGGAGATAATCTGAGAATTTGTAGACTTTAAACCTCGCCGGTAAAACCTTATTACAAGATATTGGATATTTTAAGTGTTTCTTTCGAGGCTCATGCATTACGGACTTTTCTTACGCAATGCAAATTTACGCTTGCGCACGCGCACTAATGAGGTGCATTAAAATTAAGTCTTATCGAATATTGCCAGATAACTCTTATGACTGGAAGTATGAATTGACGATATTCTAAGCATTTTGTTCCTTAGTGTCTCCCGAAACATACACGAGCCTAAGTTAACTCCAATAAGCACTGTGTTCCATGAAAATATAGCCAATAGTTGGTATCGTTACTTTTTTGACTGAGTATATATTTTATTCCATCAGAAGTTTTATTTGTATACAGTCGTATTATTCGTATTATTTCTTTCTAGCACCTCTCAAACCTGAGCACTACCGTTTCGTATGGGAGAGGGGAATTGGGTTCAGGGCGGCTGGGGTCGAGGGGGAATTGATTGAACTGTATTGGTGTTGATGGTGGGTGGGGAGGTAGATCGAGAATTGGCTGAACTGTATTGGTGTTGAAGTTGTTGACTGGGCTTGATAGAGTTCCCCATGTTTGTTTTGGTGTGAATATCCCCATATAGAGCTGACATGGGTGATGTGTATGCAACGTTGCTGTTTTTTTTTTTTCACGGTGAGATGACATCTCCGGACAACGTCCAACGCCATCCATGCGGACGTAGCCTCCGGCCGAGTGTGCTCATGGTGCCTTCTTTCATTGCTCAAGATGCAAGATCTTTATAAATAATAAATTACAATGCATAACTGTATTTGTCCAAATGCTCCAGATACAAAGTTTAAACACACTGCGGATACAAAGACCAACAACATATGAGCCGCGACATGACAAAACCAACAAAGTAACATATGCGCCCAGCGAATACTTTGATCAGCCTGGGCATCCGCCCAGTCTGATCAGAGTCTCAACTGTGGGGATATAAGTAGCTTAGACCCTTAGCCATCCTTTAAGTGCTAGGTGAAGAGTCTGATCAGACTGTGTGAATGTCCGGCTGATCTGAGTCTTCGCCGGGCGCTTATGTCACTTTGCTGGTTTCGTCGTGGCACAGCTCATAATTATAGTATATGTATATGCTTTAAATAACATTTGGAGTAAAGAGACTCTCAGTGCAAAAAAGTCTTTAAAACTTCGTCAAACAGTCAGTAAATAGCAAAACAACTGTATGGCCTTAGATTTGTGCTTGTGGACTAAAGAGTACCTACCTGCTGTATGCGAAGGATAAAGGCTCTGACCGGACCGCATGGATATACAGTCTGGTCTCTGTTTTTACTGTCTACGTATGCTTTAAGCACTACATTTTTGCGTTGAAACCCATTAGAGTGTAATAAATTTACCTCTTTCTTTTATGTAATTAACAAATTTCAAATTTCGGCTCTGACGTGAGTAATTGAAGGTTAAATTAAATTTAAGACGGTGTACAGAATGAAATGGAAATGGTTAGTAGTCTGTAATTCAATTGAGCAGCGAAATCTGGAAGGAAAGGAGGTTACTTTCCATGCCGTAGACTGATTTCAGGCGAAAACGTTAGAATTTTTCTTAGCCATATTATTCAAATTAAAACAGTTCACTTCTCTGAATATTAGATGTGTGAAACACATATAAAAGTATCAGACAGGCACTTTTGATTTCATTAACATTTACGACCAACAAAAGTCTATCCAAGGCGGTGTGTTTCCTAAGTACAGAGGACTATATGCAGTCTAAGAGCCGAAACTCGCATGCAGATACTGAACATTATCAAGAGTACAGGGTGAAGTCGGCGGGTAAATTCGGACAGTGACATAGTGTTTCCTTTATATGTCAGTTGTTTGGAATGAGCAGTCTCATCTGGATTTTCACTGTTTGCAATTATATGTCCGAATTTATCCGCTGGCCGAAGTTAGGCGATCGACCCTATAAAGCGCCTTGACGCAGAAGTATCGTCAAATAGTGTGGGCCTTTCTTTAGGAGCAGCCTGATTCTGGCCTGCACTGTTAAATTTGTTCAGAGCTATCTGTTCTTGTACTTAGAAAATGTAGCCGCATAAAATAAGACTTATTATTGCATGTAGTCAAACCTATTTATACAGAAAAAGGAAACTTCGGATGAAATATTATGAATTGTCACAAATTTGAATACCGTAAAAATCTAAACATTGGGACATCTAAAATATTACCGTAATTCTCCTAAACTAGAGCAATTTGATTTTACACTGTAACAATGCGTGCAAGCAATGCGGATAAATGGAGTGTCAAACAGTGTAGACCCTGTATAGAATGCTCAGGAGCTGTCTGAGCTGGATCTGCGAATTACTTGCTCAAGCTTGTCTGTCCCAAAACTTAGAATTTTAGGTAATTTGATATCAGACAAACTAACACTGCATTACAATACTGTTTACTGTTGGATCCCTTGAGGGACCAGTCTGGGATTTCATAGATTTTATCACGGTCATTGAGCTTGATTTGGCACCACGTTCTTTCCTGACGAACAGACTTAATATTTCTCAGAGTACGGGTCTGTTTTCTTGCTAAAGGTTTATTGTAACGCCCAGTCTGTAGTTACATATCCGACATAGATCCTCGAATTCGATTGGACCATGTGACCGGCTGTTACGAGAACCTATCACACCCATACACAAAATTTCACGGAAATTCCACTTACCTTACCAGTCGAATACGGCTATAAATTTCACGTGCCTTACCAGTCTACTAAGGCAGCCGTATTCGACTGGTAAGGTACGTGACATTTCCGTGAAACATACCGAAACCAAAACTGTTATGACGGCATAATTATCAGGCATGCAAATCAGTTTACGTAAACACACCTGTGCAAACGATCAGGGCTGTGCATGTAACTGGGGACAATTTCAAGATACGCATTATCATGTTTTACAGGACTGGATTCTAGAATTATAACCCTTTAGGTATTTTGCATCGTTATGCTTACATGCAGGTTGTTTAATTTACAGTAGTTCAATATGCAAACAGGCAGGTGCTAAATGAACGTTGTCAATTTGACAAAAGTCTAATACGCGTCAGCGTATTTGTCTAATTTTGTCAATTTGACAAAAGTCTAATATGTGTTAGCGTATTTGCGTATATGTACCTGTAGCTCTCCGATAATCTGATGTATACGCATGTATCATTCACTATAGCAAGTAGATGGATTTCGCTGGAACTTGAAAAACATGACACCTCTCTGACTCACTGCAAGCAGGCACATAACGTTGAAATGACGTCGCACTGACGTCGATGGGACGTAATGACGTCACATCAACGCCAGTATGATGTCATTTTGGCGTCATGTGCCCGCTTGGTGTAAGTGATTTATTCCATTGTGCAAAATACAGATTCTAGACAAGTGAAAGCAATGTCATTTGTTATATTTAAAGTCACTATAACTTTCTCAAACAATCATCCTCATGAGAGATGCGAAGAATAACAGATGTGTTATTCTGTTAAGTACATCTCGATTCTGATCATTCAAAGGAATCGATTCGATAGAACAAAGATTTCTGTAATGAATATAACTATTCTATTCTATTCTATTCTATTCTATCCCATAACTAGGTCGTTGGGGCACCACAGCTGACTTCAAAACAATCTCTTTCCACCTTGTCCTGTCTTCAGCTGCCCTAGTTGAGCTGGCAAAATCCATTCCAGTCCACTCCTTGATATTCTCTTCCCACCTCTTCTTCTGTCTACCTCTTCTTCTTTTTCCTTTCACTGTGCCCTGAAGGATTGTCTTTGCTAAACCAGAAGACCTTGAGACGTGGCCAAACCACCTTAGTTTCCGTTTCTTGACCAGCGTCAGGAGTTCATCATATTCTCCAATGGCTGCTTGGATCTTCCTGCGAACCTCCTTATTGGTTATACGGTCCTTGTACGAAATGTTCAGTAATCTCGGTAGCATCTCATCTCAAAGGCCCGCGTTCTTTTCTCTAACACTGCTGTCAAGGTCCATGATTCACAGGCATACAGAAATATGGAAATGACAAGGGAGCGCATAAGTGTCACCTTTGATCCAAGAGATATGTTGTTATCTCTCCAAACTGGTTTCAGCTTGGCAAGAGCTGAAGTGGCTTGTGCTATCCTTGAGAGAACCTAAATATAAGGTCATCCATAAAACAATGATGTTTTGCAGTGTTCATATCTACCCAAGGAGCTGCGCCCTACAACCAACCCCTCTCTCTACCCCTGCCCCTCACAAACACACACAAGGAAACACGACGAATTAAAGGACAATATTTTATCCAATCTTTATAACCTTCCAAAATGTACTTCCGCATTTAACCATCACTATTGATTTTACATTTGTACTTCTGTTCTCTCTGAAACTTCAAGTGTAAGAATCAAACAGTAGAGACCAAGATCAGACTGCTCCTTAGGAGCAATGTTTTCAAATGTATTCAGTAACTACAAGTATCTTCAGGCACCTGAAAAATAAGCCTAACTAACAGTACCTACCAAGCGGGCACATGCGGCCGTAATGAACGTCATTACGCCGCCATATCACTAGGTAGATGTACCTAGCTACCCACCTGAAATTGTTAAGGGTGGAAAACAACAAAAATAGCTATATGTAATTTAAGGATGAACCTTCGATTAGGTAAATACTGAACAGGGAGGATAGCAGACAGATTTTGACAGATTTCTTTCCGGTTGTACATTTACCTGTATAAGATTTAATTTGCACCTTCATCTCAAAGTTAAACTGGGAATTCGTTACAATTTGCTGCCAACTAATTAAGCGTCACTGTAATGGTTTCATTCCGTGTTGAAAATCATATTTTCAGACGAGAAAGGATGCAGTGCGATTGGTAACATTTTAAGTGAACACAAATTTCGCCCACAAATGTTGTGTTGCTCTGAGAAAAACAATCCAATACATGTAGAATCATTTCGATCCATCACACTGAAATAAAAGTACCGAGACAAAACCAACAAAGTGGCATGTGCACCCAGCGAGGACTCAGATCAGCCTGAGCATCCGCCCAGTGTGATCAGAGTCTTCGCTGTCCGCATGAAGCTACATGTAGATTAAATCCTTAGCTATATTTTGAGCGCACAGCGAAGGCTCTACTCAGACCGGGCAGATGCGAGTCTTCGCCTGGCGCACATGCCACTTTGTTGGTTTAATCGTGTCGCGGCTCAAATGAGAACAGCAGAGTCACATCGCCTTGAAGTGCACAGTTGAGCTAATTGTTTAAAAAAGTGAAAATATTCCAGCTCCAAGGCAGAAATAACAAGTCAGGCCCGGAGGTTATAAAACTTGAGCACATGCTCGGAAGCAGCCAATCAGTGTGCTTTATTTTGAGTTTGAGATTATTCTCAAGTTTTATAACCTCGAACCCAGGTCTTACATGAAGTTAGCATTCAGAACATTGCAATGATTAAGTGATTTGTCAGTGTATCCATGCTCTCGCGACTGACAGAAGCATTCATCAACCGATCAAGGGTATAAAATAGATTAGAAGTGTTTCAATATAGAGCAGGAAACATTAAAAATGAAAAAAATAAAATAAAAAAGGGCTAAAACCAGATGCTTTATATGCTTCTTTGAACCTCTTATTATTTGTGTATATTGATGTTTTATCTGTTGAGTGTGTAGATCCATTACAGAGGCTGAGGGCTAGGGTTTAGATACAGTAATACTCATTTGACACCCCTCCCACCCCACCCCCACCTAGAAATTTATTTACTGGCTGTTCCAATGCAGTACCTTACTGCTAGCCGTTCTTGTTGTTCATTTTGGCGCTTTCGTTCACCTGGGTTCGAGGTTATAAAACTTGAGAATAATCTCAAACTCAAAATAAAGCTCACTGATTGGCTGCTTCCGAGCATGTGCTCGGAAGCAGCCAATCAGTGTGCTTTATTTTGAGCCAGTTTATGTATAGACTATTTTTGCTTTTGGTTTTGAAGGCGGGACATGGGATCTGATTTTATTAGTTCCTGATCTTTGCCTGTCTTCATTGTCTACTGCTTTTGTAATAACATTGTACGATGATGTACATTTTTTTTGAAAGTGTGGAGGCGCTTGAGGCCGCATCATAGGATGGAACTAACTGTTCTGACGTTACGATTACTAGGACGAATCCGAAACTGCTGATGATCACGGATTTAAGGCAAAACCTTATATTGAAAAGAAGCAATTTGCACGTTGAACTGAAAACCTTTCCTAAAGTCATTCATGTAATTACATTTACAGATTATATAGGATGATATATGACATACTTTCGAAACACATGTACCTCAAACTCCAAAAAAAGAACAAGAGACACAATTTTAATGAAAAATAAAGTAATACTTACTGACATTAATGAATCAATAAATCAAATGAACAAGACAAGGGAATCGATGGATTCGAAGGTGTGCAACAGTGAGATGGGTATCCTGGTGTAGGAGTGACTTTCTGTGTAAACCTAATGCAATTAAAAGTAAATAAAAATGGTAAAAAAGAAATGAAAAGATGCAAATTTACTCAGTGACACGGCTTTTTAATCTTTGGCAAATTATGGAAAACAATTACCGAGAATATTAGTGATTAGCCATTACAGTGTTTGTGAAATGTAATCCATATATTCACATGAAGGCTGATCATTATAAACACCAACAACTTCTTGTGTTAGGTAAATGGTTCTTGCACACTGCGCTATATGTCAATGCAAGCTATCAACATTCTAAACTTCATTTGATAACCTTGAATTTTAGCGATATACTCCGAACGAGGGCAACAAGAAAACGGATAATTATGCCAAAATCACTTTTGATAACATAATGGTTCTTGCAGTCATAATGAGCCGTCTCATCAGGATTTTCACTGTTTGCCCAGATAATTTCGTTTTAATTCCAAACAGCTGATATATAAAGGAAACAATGTCACTGTCCGAATTTACCTGTTGTCCGAATTTACCTGGCTTGACCCTACTACATGTATGCATAACCTCATTGCTGACATGCCATGTTCTCTTTCCTGCGCAACGGGGCATAATTGTAATGGCGGCCTAGTAACTTAATGCGTATGTAGCTTCAGGTAGACGATTACAGGAGAACTCTGTATTGCGTTTGTCCAAACAAAACAGAGTTATTGTTCGTTCAACTTGGGGTAGCTTACCACTAATTATTCATGAACCACCTTTTTAGGGGAGAAGCTTCAGTCAAGAAGAGAACGGTAAAAATGGCCACCATTAGTCAGGTAACTAATGTAAACAATCGTTATATAAAATAACAGACCTAGATAAAAAATGTTTGATGGTAACATTGATTTTTTTTTTTGCTGTAGACCACTGAAATATCAGACAGTTTTATAACTTTACCAAGTACTAAACTGACGCGCCAAATTTACTGCACGCGCTGGGTTTACGTGTTCTTGATGAAATAGCGGCCTCCAGAGCAGGGAACATGACTGTTTTTTTTTCTTTAAACCAGTGGCTAGAGTCGTTCTTCAAAATGCGGTATTAATTTCCAGTTTTCTAGCGACTAGTTTAAATGTTATTTCCCTTGCCTATGTGAAATAATTGGTGGTACGTTACCTATACAATGACACTAACTACCGTAAAGATCCTAAGTTTTTGAGCAGATAGGTTTGTACAAATAGTGGAAACTGAGATCAGCCTGCTCCTTAGGAACGTTTCTGATTTGCCATTCCGTCTGCACATTTTTATGCCATTACTTTTTGGTAGAACCAAAATAACAGGGCAATAAATAGTGGGACAAGGGTCTACTTTGGTTGCAGCAGGTGCGGAATGGGAGTTGTCTTTTTATTTGGGTTTCTCAGACTCTTGGGGTTTATTAACTTTAAAATTGTTTTGCAAGGAAACGAAACGGTGAAAATTTTGTATTTTTGTCTTATTCTGTAACATACAATGCAAGTTTTTTCTGAAATGATATGCATGAGCATGCCCCATCGATCAAATGTATTTTTCATGACTTTTTCATGAAATTAAATATTCTTGCATTTTTAAAAAAAAAATATAAAAAAATACTTATTATCAAGAAAAGTGCATTCTTTTTTTACCAGTTTGTTTTTAAACATTCTATAGTATAGATTATATGAATCGCAGAAATGAAAGCGCATTCATATGCTAGAAATTTGAATTTAAATAGAAACTGTGTAAAAAAAAAGTGTGTAGAAATGCAAAATTTTGATTTTATGGTAAACGAAACGGTAAAAAGATTTTTTTTTTCTTATCCAAATTTTTTATAGCCCTGTGGGTTATTAGGCTGGAAAAGTGGTTTGAATGCCCCATCAATATTCTTATTTAGTATCCAACTACCTTAAATCGTCTCAATTTCCTGAGTCGAGCAATATGGATGCCTTATGAAGTTCACTGGTCCGTCAAGGATATCGCAGTTACACCAATGGTGCAAAGGAAAAGGCAAAAGTAAGCCGAGATGGTTTAACAGCTCGGATGTGTGGACCAGACTAGAGAAGCAATTTGAAATAAGTCGACTTTGTATGTTTTTGTTCACAAGTGATTTTTTTCAAAAGACTTTCTTCAAAATCTGGAATGCCGAGCACCCCCACTAGGCACACGTCGCTGAACTAATATAGGAATCAAACGCGGCTTTTCATGCATTAATGTTTGCCAGGTCCCGAGGGAGATGTTGAAAATTTCTAGAAAGAACTAGCAGATGTTAAAGCTTGAAAAAAAAAGATCGCTGTTATTACATAAATTCAACGAAATATTCGTTTAAATTTGCGAAAACTATATGGCACTTCTTTTGTCACCGTTTGACAGCCAGCGCTCAATTGTATCTTCTTGTAATATCCGTCTTCCTAGCCCGACAGTATCAAGATATTCAAAATGGCTGCCACCATCCTAGCCGACCTCGATATTTCGAAAAAGATGCAAATTCATCAACAAAAAGCAGATACTTTGATGTGCAATAACTCCCATGTAGTTCCCGCGTCATTCACAGGGCATTACCGGTGCGGTACAATTCAATTACCGTGGCGGTAACGGTGAAATCCACTGGGTACTTTGAATGTTGTCTGTACTGTATGAAGTTTCACTGAAATCCCTCCAATACTTTCAGAGATATGCTCCGGACAAGCAAAATACTGTAAAAACACTAGGAAGGGAGCTAACTTCGTTATTACTTGCGATAGAGCTACGGCTGTTGCTCTTTGCACTTTCCCTCATTGCCCCTTATCAGTGTGTGAAGTTTCATTGAGTTACTTTTAATACGTGTAGAGATATGCTCCGGACAAAGTGTGACGGACGGAAGGACGGACGGACGGACAGACAGAACGGACGGACAAAGCGGTGACTATATGCTTACCCTTCGGGGAGCATAAAAAGAACAACAAATGCTAGATACGAGTTTGAATGTCGTTCAGAATATATACGAAGATGCATTTTTATCTAAACATGGTTTAAATCTAAATCGACCAATTTTCAGGTATTTTAAACACTCGTTTACACCCCTGGTTTACTGTATAGATGCAAGGGATATTACCAAACGAAAAAAGAGTCCTAGTTACCAAACGACCTGGTCATCGTGGCTAAACAAATTGTTTTAGCCAGGAAGCCAAGAAGTTTTGGAACTATGACTCTTTATCGTCTCGTAACAGTTCTTTTCCGTTTCGTAACAGCCTTGGAAACATGATTTCAGATAAATGGCACACACCCATGTATTTTTTGGCCACTTTACAAGGGAACAAAGTCTTTAACTTCCTCTGTACTCCTCTGAAGAAAGATGTCATAAAAGCTTCTTAAATAGCGTCTACACTAAAATGAAAGAATTTGCTCCTAGAGGAGCAAATTCTTTCTTTTCAAAGTTGACCGCCTTACCTCCAATTGGAAAGCAAGGCAACAAAGAAAATGGTAAAATTGCTTAGCAGAAAATATACCAATTTACCTTACTTCCTCGAAAAGCTCGTTATTCTGAATACCTAAAGATTATGCAACTCATTGCTGACCTTTATGCTCAAGAACGACAGTAAACAGAAGAGATTTAATAGGCCAGCATTATAAGTCTTTCTGTCTTTCTCCAGACTTCAAAAGCAGCTGCTTACTTTTATGCTCGAGAATTAGACATACGAACAATGATATAAGTGGAATTGTTCTGTCAAAGGCCATCTAATTAATGTCAGTTCTGTCGGACAATAACTGGCGTGAAGAGTTTATCATCAATAAAATCAATTCGTGTTTAAACGGTACAGGATATTGTCGTCCCGATTCCTTTGCTCACCTGCCCGAAGGAGAAGCTGGCTACTGTATTTAAACACTGGTATGGAACATATAATAAGTTTATTAAAACATGTAGAGTATTAGCTTGTATAACACCCTTTGGTTTCAAAAACAAAAATCGGCCCCTCGGCACCTTATTTCTTGCCCACAAATGTGCCTTTTACAGATATTTGTATTATTAGAAATTGAACAAATTCTGCAGAACGTTTTTGAGATACTCATTTGTCTTTTAATATGATAACATTAATAAAACGTCTCAAGCTGGCTCCTCTTGGTTTTGTATTATAAAACAATATTCTGTTAGTGTTAATGAAGTCAATACAAGGCAAGTTAAGGTGTAGGGATACACTTGTATTTTTTTCCAGCAAGTTTACAAAGGGGAACAACGTTTGCGACTTCCTGGTTTGCTTCCCCTTCAAATAGAGGGTCTACTATTAACGGAAAGAAATGCTCCTACAGGAACAAATTTAACTTAGTTGACCTGGGTTCGAGATTATAAAACTTGAGAATAATCTCAAAAGCAAAATAAAGCACACTGATTGGCTGCTTCCGAGCATCTGCTGCTCGGAAGCAGCCAATCAGTGTGCTTTATTTTGAGTTTGAGAATGTACTCAAGTTTTATAACCTCTGGGCCTGTATGGAGAAGGAAGACCAGTTTGAGAACGACAGAGTTATTTCCCCTGAAAGTGTTCCCGCCGTTCACCTTAAGTTTTGATTTGGAGCATATCATATAGACACTTTAGTTACTGTCACTAAATGAACATGAAGGATGGTCTTGTGAGTAAAACTTGCGTTTGAGTTCAAACTATACTGAATGCCAAAAGAAACGCACACAAAGTATATATATTAAATTTTCAAAAGTAGTCAACTGCTACTAATTTTTGTCTTGTTAGTTTGACGTGTCCATGAGTTTCTGAGAACAAGAATATCTGAAATCCTCAAAATCTCTTACACTGTAACTGTGAAAACTAACACTTTCAGGATGGGGTGAAATTTAAAGTTACAGAAAACAAGCAATCTTTAAGAGGTTTTATTCTCAACTGCAGAATCTTTGTGAATCACAATTCACCGGCGATTGTGAATCTCTGTATCAGGAGAAAATTTTCTATAACTCATTTTGTTCTTGGGCTATCTTTCATTCTTGAAAAACAAGCCATGGAAAGTAAAGTATCAAGAAAGCTTAAATAGACATTTCACTTTAACATAGGGTTTTCCTCTGAATATTCTAACTCTGCTATGTTCAAACAGAAAGGGAAAATCCTTGTAACATTAGTTATATTGTAGTGAAATGCAACACATAAAATCATTTGTAAAAGAAGCTGGAGCGTAAAGCGATAAACAGTGCCGTTATCGGTCTTCAAAAATTACTCTTTGTTTAATACAAAGGGAGGTAATTTGAAAACGGACCGATTTCATAGCGCTGTCGTTTGCTGAATAACCATGTCATTCATATGATTTTGGCGGCTTTCTAACAGTTGCATATCAAAGACCATTTCTGAACACACTATTCTTTATTGGAAAAGGAAAGAATACTCTTGCAATGGAATTTAATGTTTTTCGAGAAAGTGAGATAACTATTTTACGAAAGATTTAAATCATGATAGTTTCATCGCGTACTGTGGTCGGATGAAAATCATAGTCTTTGCAATGATCGATTTGGACTTGCCTATTGACAGTGCCGAGAAAAAAGAACGTAAACTTGTATGCGTTTCTTTTGGCGTTCAGTATATATACTTGAACACGCAATGCTGAGATTAACTGAATATCCTTCAAAATTGTTCATCAATATTCTTTTGTTTTGTAGAATGGGTGAAAAAAAATGGTAATGCTACAAATAGATGACAAAAATTTTCGTCAGTTGTTGTGGTCGGGCGATAGTTCTGGGTACTTTCAGTGCCGGGGCGTCTTACTAATTTGGATAATAGAAGGGCGAAAACCTACTGTCCTTGAAGTTGTTACAGGTGGGGTATTTGGATATTTTTTCTTTGCCCTGTCGTATTTTGTGTCTGTCAGACGGCTCGACACAGACTGATAAACTGTCTCAAACAGCCGTTAAATCGAAAACAACCAACCACCCAACTACACACAGTTTTCACTTTATGTGCTCATATAAAAGTCATATTTCATGAAACAGAAAACGTTTTTTATCTTCCTTCTATATAAATATGAAAAAGAAGGGAACGAAAATTTCGCAGCGCCTAGACGCGATACATGTAGAAAAGTTTACCAGTGAAATATCAATTTTTCATGTATTTCGAAATACCATGCAGTCATGTGCCCTTTGTTCCAGCCATTTAACGCCTAATCTCAGCGATTCCAAAATCATGTGTGGCGAAACCTTCTTAACCTCATCTTTTAAAGAAAGACAGCTAAAATGTAACACGCTGACATATTCTTACTGTTCGAGCGGAAAATACAACGGCCTCGACGCGATGAGCCTGTATGCAATGATAAGACTATGCGCCTTTCTCTCATGCTCGAAGTCATGTAATATTTATTCACCTCACCTAAATTAAGCCTGCAAGTCAGACTAGCAAATAAAGCAAGATAAATCGAATCATCTAATAAGAGACAAAAACAATGACATAAGTCAAGATTTCAGTAAACTGAAAATTAAACAGACCATGAGAGTGTTCATTGGTCGGTGAGTGTGTTGTTTATATATACATATACCTAAAAGCATTTGTTTTCTAACAATAAGGGTCTATTTTCGAAGAAAACTGACTGCACTAGGTTTTGACTATGTGGACTGTTACATGCAGCTGACTTTTGTCGTTGAATCAAGGTTGATTCAAGATTGATTCAATTTTGTGTGCCTGCTGGGTACACTCTCTCATTTTATACTGATACAATGCATATCTGGCCCACCAGCTCCTTATCTGAAGAGCTCCAAGCAAAAGAACAATCGACCTTACTGTTTTTATGTCCAGTCCGCAAACTAAGGTACACTAAGCCAACTCATCATCAACATATCGACCAAGTGGATATAGACATCATTAGTGTAATAGAATCTGAAGTTTGTCATCTTGTATTATCATTTGATGAGGTGATTTATTTGCATTACGAATGAAATGAGCTGAGCAAAGAAAATGCACACAATGTGTCTGTAACATGAAACACCTCGTTTTCAGGAAATTTGTTGCAATTGGTATCGGATAGGCGTCTCAATAAAGCTGGTTTTCCTGATTTTTTTGTCTTGTCAAGCGCATTAAAACCAATCAAAACAAACACTAACTACTAACATTCTGTAAGAAACATGTGATACATGTATGCCATTGCCCCGAGCTAGCCAACAAGCTTTCCACCCTAAATTGAGCCGCGACACGAGAAAACCAACAAAGTGGTTGTGCGCCCAGCGCAGACTCAGATAAGCAAGGGCATCTGACAAGTCTGGTCAGAATATTTGCTAAGCGCTTAAAGGGTAGCTAAGGGTCTAAGCTACCTCCATGCGGACAGCGAAGACTCTGATCAGACTGGGCGGATGCCCAGGCTGATCTGAGTCTGCGCTGGGCGCACAACCACTTTGTTGGTTTTCTCACGTCGCGGCTCAATTGTGTGCATGGTTTCAAATCGGTATTGTGTGCTGATAACACTATCTTGTTGGCCTGTATTGGTGAATAAACACGGAAAATTCCACATTCCGAAAGTTTGCTTATGAAAATTTATAATCTTCAAAATATCTAACATGATTGCTAAGTATTATCATTTCAGTCCATCATATACGATGAAAGGAGTTGAAAATAACGACTCGCAACTCTGATTATTAATTTTGGCTGGTTTCAAGTGAGATCAGTTCTTAAAGAAACGAAGGAGTAAATCCTGTCTTCAAGAGCTGATCTCATTTTGGATGGGCCATGTCATCCAGACAGGCAAACAAGAAGTCACAAAGTTGTTCCCCTGTGTAAAAATGGCAAAAAAAAACATGGTGGTCTACCAGTGCTCCTAAAGCCTATTCCAGCAGGCATAAGACGTCGTAATGAAGTACGTCGCATCGACGTTAGTATTAGTATATGTACGGCATCATTTTGACGTCGTGTGCTCGCTGGCTTTATCATCATTATAGAAATCTTAAAAATAACAATGAAAATCTGGTTTTCAAGCCAGCCAGATATCATACAAAGACAAATGAAATTCATGTAACCAATTCAACCAAGACTAGCGGGAGACAGACAAATCAATCGTTCGTAGAAAATAAAACTGCAATAATCTGTTCCATGAAGTATGTAAATCAAATCAATTAATATTGATAAATTCGCTTCAGCCACAACCTGAAAACTGAATTGTTGTAAGGGGAAGAACTTTATAAAGCATTTTGCTACCGTTCGTTTCCTGTTATGCAGATATACTCAGCCAAACAAGAAACTTGACGGTTGCCAACTTATATTTAGGGCAACTCGGATTCACTATGCCAATTAGTGATTTAAAATTGAACAATTATTCATTTGACTCAGTTCTGGTAAAAATTCAAAATTCAAGTCACTTGCAAAGTTGGAAATTCCAAACACTTGTTCTAAAAAGGTCAGAGACAAAATTAAATTGAAACAGATGTCAAGTTTCGGAGAAAGGCAATAATGAACTCATTAACAAATTTTGATTTTGAAATGAAAAGTACATCAGTTTTGCCATATAAAAATATTATTTAAAGATGCCAACACAACACTAATTTTAAAGTGTTGTTAACAGCTGATTCTGACGTACCGTGGAATGAATGTAGTGCCATAGTACGATGGCCCAATTGGCTCACTTTTCATTTCCATACTATTTCACAATTCCGAATTCCGAATTCTGAATTCCTAATTCTGAATTCCGAATTCCGAATTCTGAATTCCGAATTCCGAATTCCGAAATTCGCAGAACAAGCTGGACGCTTTATTATTCTTATTTATTTCATATCGTCAAGCCTTCAAATGAAATGGTTGATGTAACCAGCATTAAAAAATATGATTCAAAATGCAAAATGACTCTTTGGAACTTAAATTCAATTTTAAGGTCATGAACTTACCCGAAAATATAGCTCGGATTAGTTCAATAGAAAACTAGTGTTGTTCTTCATATAAAGAATCTTACATCACAGACCCTAGATCTAGATACTCCCCCCCCCCCGCCACTCCCTCCCCCCCCCCCTCCCCGCGATTTTTAGCAAGAAATACTTACTTAAAAACAAGACCTCCAGTGATGCCTGTAGTATATAGGAGACCCGGTAGCTCAGTAGGTTAAACGATGGCCTGCTGATCAAGAGGTCCCTGGTTCAAGGCCCGCGGGAATACTGTTAAAAAGGACGTAACATCACAAGACATCCATCCATCCTTTGGTATATGTAAATTATAGCATTATATATCTCCATCTGTTAAGTTGATAATGAGGAGTTCGGGGCGCTCAGTAGGTTAAGCGATGACCTGCTGATCTAGCGGTCCTGGATTCGAGACCCGCTGGCGGTGGGAATCTTTTCCATTGTAAACGGGGTTCCATTGCACACAGCCTTTCATTTGCACCCTCCCATCGTCCTGATATGACTGAAATACTGTTGAAAGGATGTAAAATCACAAGTCATCCAGCCATCTATAAGTTGATAATCCTCTAGATAAATCATCTTCCTGAACAAGCGGATAAACCTTGCTCTATCTTCTATGAGGACTGCCTTGAATATTAAACAAGAAAAGATATGACACATGGTGTCATATCAATAGACTCGACGAGTCGATTAAAAAACGTTTATTTTTCTGTCAGTTCAAGTCATGGCGGCCTGTTGTTTTTGCCTGTGAGTTCAAAATACCCTCTAAAATAAGTTAACTATTACCACGTGACCCTATACCTCATACTTCACAATTCCGAATTCCGAATTCCGAATTCTGAATTCCGAATTCCGAATTCTGAATTCCGAAATTCGTAGAACATAATAAACGCTTGATTATAATGACTCTTTACATTTTGTCAAACCTCTGCATGATATGGATGATTGCTTAAATATGAGCCGCGACACGAGAAAACCAACAAAGTGGCTGTGCGCCCAGTGCAGACCCTGATCAGCTTGGCATGCGCCTATTCTGATCAGACTCTTTGCTATGCACTTAAAGTGTAGCTAAGGGTCTAAGCTACTTCCATGCGGATAGCGAAGATTCTGATCAGACTGGGCGGATGCCCAGGCTGATTTGAGTCTGCACTAGGCGCACATGCCACTTTGTTGGTTTTGTCGTGTCGCGGCTCATATAATGTTAATCCTTAAATGTGACTTAGATTAAATGAAGAAGATATATCAGCTAAAAGGCTACGTACTAGAGAGAGAGAGAGAGAGAGAGAGAGAGAGACAGACAGACAGACAGAGACAGACACAGACAGAGAGAGAGAGAGAGAGAGAGAGAGAGAGAGAGAGAGAGAGACAGACAGACAGAGACAGAGACTCTCTCCTATCACAATCCACAGTTTTGGATGCGGTCCTTTCAGTATAAGTGACCTTGCTTGAGTACAGGGATTATTCAGATCAGCCTGCGCATCTTCGATCATATATATTTGCGAAAAGGGAAGACTCCGATTAGATTGTGAAAATGCGTAGGCTGATCTGAGAAATCCCTGTACTCAAAGTGGATGTGCGCCCAGCGCAGACTCCGATCAGCTGGGCATGCGCCCATTCTGATCAGACTCTTTGCTAAACACTTAAAGGGTAGCTAAGTGTCTAAGCTACCTCCATGCGGATAGCAAAGACTCTGATCAGGCTGGGCGGATACCCAGGCTGATCTGGGTCTGCACTGGGCGCACAAGCCACTTTGTTGGTTTTGTCGTGTCGCGGCTCATATAATGTTAATCCTTAAATGTGACATAGACTAAACGAAGAGGAGATATCAGATAAAAGGCTACGTACTATAGAGAGAGAGAGAGAGAGAGCGAGAGAGAGAGAGACAGACAGACAGACAGACAGACAGACAGACAGACAGAAAGACAGACAGACAGGCAGACAGAGACAGAGACAGACACTCTGTCCTACCACAATCCACGGTTTTGGGAGCGGTCCTTTCAGTATAAGTGACCTTGCATGATGCAGGGATTACTCAGATAAGCCTGCGCATTTTCACAATCTAATTCGCAGATATATATGATCGAAGATGCGCAGGCTGATCTGAGTAATCCCTGTACTCAAGCAAGGTCACTTATACTGAAAGGACCGCTTCCAAAACTGTGGATTGTGATAGGACAGAGTCTCTCTCTCTCTCTCTGTGTCTCCGTCTCTGTCTGTCTGTCTGTCTGTCTGTCTGTCTGTCTGTCTGTCTGTCTCTCTCTCTGTCTGTCTGTCTGTCTGTCTGTCTGTCTGCCTGTCTGTCTGTCTGTCTGTCTGTCTCTCTGTCTGTCTGTCTCTCTCTCTCTCTCTAGTATGCAGCCTTTTATCTGATATATCTTCTTCATTTAGTCTAAGTCATATTTAAGGATTAACATTGTATGGGCCGCGACACTACAAAACCAACAAAGTGGCATGTGCGCCTAGAGCAGACTCAAATCAGCCGGGGCATCCGCCCAGTCTGATCAGAATCTTCGCTATCCGCATGGAGGTAGCTTAGACACTTAGCTACCCTTTAAGTGCATAGCAAAGAGTCTGATCAGAATGGGCGCATGCCAAGCTGATCTGAGTCTGCACTGGGCGCACAGCCACTTTGTTGGTTTTCTCGTGTCGCGGCTCATATTTAAGCAATCATCCATATCATGCAGAGGTTTGACAAAATGTAAAGAGTCATTATAATCAAGCGTTTAGTATGTTCTACGAATTTCGGAATTCGGAATTCAGAATTCGGAATTCGGAATTCGGAATTGTGAAGTATGTGGAATAGGGTCACGTGGTAGTTAACTTATTTAGAGGGTATTTTAAACTCACAAGCAAAAACAACAGGCCGCCATGACTTAAACAGACAGAAAAATAAACGTTTTTTAATCGACTCGTCGAGTCTATTGATACATGTATGACACCATGTGTCATATCTTTTCTTGTTTAATATTCAAGGCAGTCCTCATAGAAGATAGAGCAAGGTTTATCCGCTTGTTCAGGAAGATGATTTATCTAGAGGATTATCAACTTATAGATGGCTAGATGACTTGTGATTTTACATCCTTTCAACAATATTTCAGTCATATCAGGACGATGGGAGGTTGCAAATGAAAGGCTGTGTGCAATGGAACCCCGTTTACAATGGAAAAGATTCCCACCGCCGGCGGGTCTCGAGCCCAGGACCGCTAGATCAGCAGGTCATCGCTTAACCTACTGAGCGCCCGGAACTCCTCATTATCAACTTAACAGATGGAGATATATAATGCTATAAGCCTATAACTTACATATACCAAAGGATGGATGGATGTCTTGTGATGTTACGTCCTTTTTAACAGTATTTAAGACATATCAGGGCGATGGATTTATGATAATGAAAGGCTGTGTGCAATGGAATCCTGTTCATGGTTGAAAAGATTCCCGCGGGCCTTGAACCAGGGACCGCTTGATCAGCAGGCCATCGTTTAACCTACTGAGCTACCGGGTCTCCTATATACTACAGGCATCAGTGGAGGTCTTGTTATTAAGTAAGTATTTCTTAATGCTGTTTACATTTGAAGTCTTGACGATATGAAATAAGTCTGAATAATCAAGCGTCCAGTTTGTTCTGCGAATTTCGGAATTCGGAATGCGGAATTCAGAATTCGGAATTCGGAATTCAGAATTCGGAATTCGGAATTCAGAATTCGGAATTCGGAATTCAGAATTCGGAATTCGGAATTGTGAAATAGTATGGAAATGAAAAGCGAGCCAATTGGGCCATCGTACCATAGTCACATTTCTGTGGCAGGAGTTTTTTCATGCATAAATTAATAATACCCCCCCCCCCCCGCCAGTCTGCACAAGAAGGTTTCAGAAACGGAAAAGTTTAAGTGACTCACGTTTCGCAAAATACATGTACCAATAGCCCTTCTCCAGTATCGGTGGCGAAAAAAATGTGCTTCGAGCGTTCGCGCTTAGCTCTGCTTTGTGACAATACGCAGGCAGGCGAGACACCGTATTTGCAGTGTTCTTGTAAAGACAGTTGAGCCGCGACAAGAGAAAACCAACAGTATGGTTTTGCGCCCAGCGCAGACACATATCAGCCTGGGCATCCGCCCAGCCTGATGATCACAGTTTTCACAGTAACGCTTAAAGAGTAGCTAAGGGTCTAAGCTACCTCCTTACGAACAGCGAAGATTCTGATCAGACTGGGCGGATGCCCAGGCTGATCTGAGTCTCCGCTGGTTGCAAAACCAGATCGTCGGTTTTCTCGTGTCGCGGCTCTGTTACGTTTACAACTTAAGTGTCCAACTGATTATGATATTTACAACATAGCCCGTCTTTGTACAATCAGTATTAAGACACTTTGGACTAGTTTTTCGTACGTAAATTCCATTATATTATACTGCAGCCCATCACTTAGATTGATTCCAAATTTGGCAAACAAAATGCCACGGCTTATTTTCAGCTCTCAGAAAATTAAAAGACAATTGTCCGACTGAAGTTCGAAAGGCATTAAAATTTTTGCAAGCTTATTAAAACACCCCAGTCTGTAATTGTTTATTTCTTGCTGCTAGACGAGACACCAGACAGATAGATGCGTTTAACAGGATAGAAGGCTTTGCTTAAGACTACTTTAATTTGATCTGTTTGTTTCAAGGAAATGTGTAAGACGGAGAATATGCTGAATTGTCTGCTGCAGTTTTGAGATAATAAAATGAACGCCATGCCTACATTGAATATGCTAATGCTGGTGAAAAGTAATAATCAGACTTTGGGCTCGATAAGGGAGTTTGTTAGGGTCAAGGTCAAGTCGGGTAAATTCGGACAGCAGGTAAATTCGGACATACGGACATACCATTGCAAAGAGAGAAAGTCCTGATGAGCCGTCTCTTCAGGATTTTCACTGTTTGCCCAGCTTATTTTGTTCTAATTCCCAAAATCTGGCGTGAAACATAATTGCATTGGTGTCTCTCAAGTTTGAAGACAAAAGGACAAAACCAAATAAATAAATACATAAAAACGCTCCTGTGCGGAAGTACATGTAGGTCAAAATGCTCGACATAGTGAAAGACGTAAAGCGGCTTATTCTCATGACTCACCGGATGGTTGTAGACCAAACTTGATACATGTAATTTGAAATAGGTGCCACCAATCTTTCAACCAACCAACATTATGGCCCCAATACTGAACACTTTGCAATTAATAATGTTTAACATAACATGCCTAAGTACATAAAACTTTTTACATGCTCAGCTGAGATTGGGCTAAAATTAAATACCATATCAACCTTGTGTCATGCGTTCTAAAAGGAGAAGGTATGCAGACACTAGAAGCAATAAAAAAATCTCTGCCAGCTGTGTGAAAATTGTATAGGTTGTTTGATTTTGTTATACTTAACTGAGTTGAGCATGAACTACTTCTTTCAACCTTGGGTCTGGGTCAGGTCGGCCCCAAACAATGTCGACCCTACATGTAGTCACTTTGGTCCCAGTCATCTCAGCATTATAAGGGCGCTTCTGTTTGCTTCTTTTTCCGTTTCTTTACTTGTTTACAACATACAAAAAAAAAAAAAAAAAAAAAAAAAAAAAAAAAAATAGAACATGTAAAAAAAAAAAAAAAAAAAAAAAAAACTCTGACAATCAAACAACTTTCTCAAGTGAATTTACCATTCAGTTCTGAGTGAATGCTAAATTATCGTTCTTTGAAATATGGGCTGGATGAAATGAAAGTTACCTTCGTATTTCTGCTGCAATTTGGAAACAGTTAATCAGCATTCTATTTAAGAATCAGACAGCTTTTATCATGTTTATAAGGACTTTTTTCATTCATTCTTTATGTTATAAAAGTTCCAAAGCCAAAAGCATTAGACTGTAAATATCATGCCGTCGCCATGGCAACTGCCAAAAGATTTTTTTGTCTCTAGAAGAATGACTTCTTATTTTTAAACATGAAATTAAAATTATTTGTAGACTATATATCAAAATATCACATGGAAAGGTCATTAAATTCAAAACAATCAATCGTTTTATTCGATGAGCATACTAGTCAGTCCCTACACAGACTCAGTCCCTACATGATATATGGCAAGACCAAAGAATACGTTACAAACTGAGCAAAGACCGAGATCAGCAGACAGTCAATAAAACTGTTTAACATCCCACCAACTTATAGGTCAAACGGAGAAGGGGACCTCGGTTTAAAGTCTCATCCGAAAGTTTACAGCAGCGGGAAATAGAACATGCGACTTCTGGACTGGTAGTCTAGCGCGTAAGCCACTAGACCACCGCCGCTCCTACGGAGATGAACCGTGACACAACAAAGCCCACAGAGGGGCATGTGCACCGAGCGGATACCCAGGCTGATCTGAGCCTTCGCGTGGTGCACATGCCACTCTGTTGGTTATGTCGTGTTGTGGCTCCAGTAAGAAATTTGGGCTTTGTTCAGGACTTTTCATTTAGCCACGTCGGCCCCATCTTTACGGTTTTTACGAATATATAATATTGAGCCACGACACGAGAAAACCAACAAAGTGGTTGTGCGCCCAGCGCAGACTCAGATCAGCCTGGGCATCCGCCCAGTCTGATCAGACAGAGTCTTCGCTGTCCGCATGGAGGTAGCTTAGCCCCTTAGCTACCTTTTAAGCGCTTAGCAAAGACTCTGATCGGACATCGCAGATGCCCAGGCTGATCTGAGTCTGCGCTGGGCGCACAACCACATTGTTGGTTTTGTCGCGTCGCGGCTCAGATTCTATTACTGTGCTGCAAGCAAGATTATTGCAGAATAGTGCACATTAGTTTCTCATTAAGATGACACTATTCTATCATACTGACTGTTATTAACGAGTGAAATAGCAATGACAGTCAGGAAATAATAGAAAAACAATGATTTGTGGGATTTCCCACCAAAAGACTGTGCCAAGAGGAAACCGGTGTCATCAAGGAAAAAAACTATCTACAGTCGATAGCATTGTGTTTTTCATGTAGCATAGTGTAATGTCCATTCGCCAAGTATTTGAGACAAAACTATGCAGCGAAGAAATTTTGTAAAAAATAACAAACATTTCTTTCCTCTTGTAATTTTGCTTTAGAGGAATGAGGAGTACGAATTTTTTTAAAGAGTTATGTATATAAAATGTCTTAAAATGAGGAGCGGGACGGCTTCTACGGTCATCACTTAGAACAGAGAATTAAAATACTTGAGAATGAATTATAGGTTTGAGGCAATCACAATTTTTCAATTGTATAAATTTCAGGTACATGTAGCATCCTAAAGGAGCATGGCATAAATGTTTGCAATGCCCCGATACCAATGGGGACCGAATAACTAACTTTTGTGATAAGTGCCTTAGCAGAATGACGTCTCAGTGACGTCATTTTGACATCAAAATGGACTTTTAGTTGCTACGGTAGCCGTCCAATGACGTCATCGCTTTCAGAACATGGCAAATATGCTCCGCCATTTTTTTCAATCACATTACAAACTGAAATTCTTTCAACAGAAACCTCAGACTTTTTCAAACAAATACTTATTTTCAAGTCATTTAATTCCGTGTTTTAGTTGAATGGGACCACCCTATTTGGAAGCAGCGACACGACAAAACTAACAAAGTGGTTGTGCGCCCAGTGCAGATTCAGATATGCCTGAGCATTGGTCCAGTCTTGTCAGACTTTTCGCTAAGCGCTTAAAGGGTAGAAAAGGGTCTAAGGTACCTCCATGTGGACAGCGAAGACTTTGATCAGACTGGGCGGATGCTCAGGCTGGTTTGCGTCTGTGCCTGGACACACAACCACTTTGTTGGTTTTATCGTGTCGCGGCTCAAATTATTTCCTTTTGGTTTGGAGTAGAGTTCCATTTTGTTTAAACATTATTTTATTCAAGAATTTTCAAAATAACACATATATACATACATCAAATAGATCAGGATCTTATAGTAAGCTTTTGGCTTAGTTTAAACACTTTTTATTCATAATTTCACTCACATGCAACATAAGATATACACAAAAAATAGTTAATGGGATTGGAATGAAAGCAAAAGGCTTATAGGATTCCTCTCCCTTTTGGCTTTTGGCTTATATATATCATCTCCTGGTAGGAGAGTTCCATTTATTGAAGGCGTTCATCCTCTAGAAAAGCAAACCGGAGGTCTAGATAGGTATACCGCTTTGTAAAATTATGGCATAGCATGGAAATACATGTCTGCATGTACCTATCTATGTTAACACTATACACCGGCTGTACCAAGGCTGGTAGAGCAGTTTTCTTTGTCCACATCAAAAGGGGACTATAAATGAAACTTATTTACTCGGTTATGAGACTGCATCGTGATTTTACATTATCATTATTATTCGTTAAAAGACGCAGGGGTTGAAATGGCTCGATGGGGGACGCTTGCGCTCGCGAGTTAATACGTAGGCGACTCTTACCTGATGTCTGCAGCAAATGTGTCCCGCGGAATGTGACAGTGAGTGTGGCTCGGAAACTCGGAAAGGGATGCTCGTTGCTTTCCCAGAGCTGCCCATCATCTCTTTTCTTTCAAATGTTTGGGGTTTAGCGACACTGAAGAAGTTAAATACAAAAACGCGCGTCTGTCGCACTAAATTTGATACATGTATGAATACGTTTATATTAGTCCTTATTCAGCAGCTTGTTAAATTCTTCATAAAAGTTTAATTTTGTTTTAAATTTATATTGATGAAACAAATAAAAAAATCCAGATCAGTGAATTATTCTCTGTTTAAGCTTCAATATCTTAACGATATATAAGGTAAGCGTTATGTGACCGTTAAGTCCCAGTCCCACAGAGCTTGCGACCGCGGCGTGACCTATCCGCGACTAAAAAAATGACACTCGCAGAGAGGTTGCAGAGGTGGTGGCAAGGTTTTATAATGGTCGCAACAAGGTCGCCGAGAGCTTTTCTGGAAGTCGCCGATCGTATTATTTTAGTCGCCGACCAGTCGACGATCGGTCGCCGATTGGTTTCATCAACATTTAAACTGCGGTCCCAAAGAATTTGCGACTGCGATGCGACCGCCTTGCGACTGATTTCGTCTGCGACAGATCGGCGATCTCTGCGACCATTGCATCTACTTTTTCTTCAAATGTGATCGCCGATCAATCGCCGTACAATCGGCGCATGTAGTCGGCGATCGGTCGGCGATCCTACTGCAACTAGCCGGACGATCGGCGACAGGATTGCAACTAGTTTGGGATGATCGGCGACCAGTCAGCGGCCAATAGGCGACTCTTCGGCGACTGGTTGCAATTGAACGGCGACTGGTCGGAGACTAACTTGCGACCGTTCTGCGATAAAATAATCCATGGAAATGTGTTGATAAGAATGAAATCGTTTCACTTGCAACGAAACAACCGGAATGCACCTGTAATATCTATGATGGTGTACAGACGATTAAGACGGAGGAGGCGAACACAGTACTGGATAGGACCTTGGATTTCAAGAAGGCCGCACGTTGTTGGGATTCCTCCTTCCGAACTTCGGGAGTCATTTCTGCTGTCTGTTTTGGCGCTGTTTTTTTTATTTGGTTGCCTTCCTCAATTACCATGGTGCGAACACTTTGAACCCTGGTAACCAAATGTTGCCAGGATTCGAAGACATATTTTCGTTTTAAAGCTGGCACTGCACACCTTGATCTATCGGCGCACGGTGCAACCTGTCGGCGACCTGTCGCCGATGTTTCGGCGATCTATCGGCGCACGCTGCAACCTGTCGTCGACCAGCCGCCGATCGGTCACCGATCAGTCGCCGTCTCACCAGTGGTCAGTAGCCGATAAGTCGCCAATCGGTCGCCGATCAGTTGCCGAACAGTCGCCGACAGATCGCTGACAGGTCGCAGCAAGGTCGTAACGTTTCAGAGCCAAAGTGTTAATGAAACCTATCGGCGACCGAACGGCGACTAAAATAATATGATCGGCGACTTCAAGAAAACCATTGCAACCAGTCGGCGATCAAAATCAGTCGCGGCTAGTCTTTTGTGCATGCTCAAAAACTGGCTGCGACTAATTTTGATCGGCGACTGCTCGGCGACCTTGTTGCGACGATTATAAAACCAGTCCGCGAAATCTGCAGCCTCTCTGCGACTGTCAGTTTTTTTAGTCGGGATTGGTCGCCGCGCGGTCGCAAGGTCTGTGGGTCTGGGGCTTTAGGCGCTGAAATCTTGCAACCTAGCTGCGACCTATCGGCGACTGTTCGGCGACTGATAGGCGACTGATCGGCGATTATTCGGTGACTAATCGGCGACTGACCACTAGTGAGACGGTGACTGATCGGCGATTTATCGCCGCCTCGTCGCCGACTGGTCGCTGACAGGTTGCAGCGTGCGTCAATAGATCGCCGAAGGGGTGCAGTACCAGTTTCAACGTAAAGCTGTGTTTCCATCCTGGCTTCATTTTATCACCAGGGTTCAAAGTGTTCGCATCATGGAACGTAGAGGAAGCAAAAATAAATAATAATAATAAAAAAAATAAAAAATAAAACAGTGGCGCTTAAACAGACAGCAGACAGAAATGACTCGAGAAGTGCGGACACCTGCTTCAGATGAGGAATCTCAACAGTCAATGAAAGGAATCTCAACAATTTGCGACTTTCTTGTAATCTTGCAATCCATGGCCAAGGTCTTATCCACTACTGTCTTCGCCTCCTCGCCTGTACACCAACATAACCATAACATCTGCATTCCAATTGTTTCGGAAGCGGAACAACTGAATCGGTTGTTGTGTTATCAAGTTGACAACTTTCACGGAAATGATTTCATTCTTGTCAACACATTTTATAAACCATGTTGATCGCAGACTGGTCGCCAATCAGACTTCGACCAGTCGCCGTTGAATTGCAACCAGTCGCCGGTTGGTCACTCACTGGTCGCCGATTGCCCTAAACTAGTTGCAAACCTGTCGCCGATCCTACGGTGACCAGTTGCAGTAAGATTGCCGATCGATCGCCGACTGCATGCAAAATCTATCACTGATTGTACTGCGACTGATCGGCGACTGATCGGCGACTGATCGGCGACCATATTTGTAGAAGAAAAGTAGTTGGAACGGTCGCAGAGGTCGCAAGTCAGACGCAAACGAAACCAGTCGCAATGCGGTCGCAATGCATTCTCAAACTCTGTAGGACTGAGAATTTAGTGTTCTACTTTGGTAAAGCCTATTGGAAAAGCTAACTTGGTTACTTGACCCTGATTAGAATCACACATTATATGCAATAAGCCTATGTCCTGAATTACGCACATCGAAAGCCGACGTTCATCGAATAAAAAAATCCGTGCAGTTGATTACGAAATATTACCTAGTCTCTAAAGCACCTATAAAGGGTTCTTTGAAGTACTGAAAAGCTTTCTCCAAACATGAAAGCGTGATAAATTCTCATTATGACATGACTTTGTCAATCCGTCTATAAACAGAATATAATCTTTTTTACCAGACAAAACAGCAGATGATACAAGCTTGGATCAATACGTATTGACAATGACAATAATGAGCCGCGACACGAGAAAACCAACAAAGTGGTTGTGCGCCCAGCGCAGACTCAGATCACTCTGGGCATCCGCCTAATCTGAACATAGTCTTTCCTGAGAGCTTAAACCGTAGCTCAAGGTCTAAGCTACTTTCATGAGGACAGTGAAGACTCTGATCAGACTGGGCGGATGCCCAGGCTGATCTGAGTCTGCGCTGGGCACACAACCACATTGTTGGTTTTCTTGTGTCGCGGCTCAATTTTTTTCAGTCACATTTTCTAAGGTCAAATATATTCTGAAGCTCATTAAGCCGGATAAATTCAGAACATGAAATATTGTTAGTAATTAAGAATTAATTCGCATATGTATCATTCTTGTTTTTGTTGCTCCGAGTAAATGATGAAACATAGAATCCAATGCCACTATATATGTGTTGTGAATTTTATGCATTTCAGGTGATTTTAGATGGTGTGAACGGATAACGGAAGCTGCCTATATATTTCTATAAGCTCGCTTAATGAGCATTTGCCTCAGGTGGGCTTATAGTGCGGTCAATCAGTTATCTTTTTCTTTCAGTGTGCATCCTCTGAAACGCTTCAAATAAGTGACAAGTTGAGCCGTGAAACAACTAAACAAACCCAGTGGCATCTGCGCCCAGCGAAGACACAGATCTTTCAGGGCAACCACCCAGTCTGATCAGAATCTTTGTCGTGCGCTTAAATGAAAGTTAAGTGTCTAAGCTGCCTTCCTGCTGACAATGCAGACTCTATCGCACTGGGCGGATATCTAGGCTGATCTGGTTCTTCGCTGGCCGCTCATGCCACTTTGTTGGTTTCAGCGTGTCGCGGTTCATTGAAATATTTCAGCGGTTTATTAGTAAGGAACAATTTTCAGGTGAACGAAACACTTCCAAGGGATGCAATTATACAATGTATATAAGCCGCGACACGAGAAAACCAACAAAGTGGTTGTGAGCCCAGCGCAGACTCAGGTCAACCAGGGCATCTGCCTAGTCTGATAAGATTCTTCGCTAAGCGCTTAAAGCGCCCAGTCTGATCAGAATATTTGCTGTGCACTTAAATGTAAGTTAAGTGTCTAAGCTACCTTCCTGCTGACAACGCAGACTCTATCGCACTGGGCGAATACCCAGGCTGATCTGAGTCTGCGCTGGACGCACTGCCACTTTGTTGTTTTTTCTCGTGTCGTGGCTCAGTTTTTTTATTTATTTATTTATGTTTTATATTTGCTTTTGCCTTCTTTCGCAGTGGAGATCAGCTCTTAACGGAAAAGTACTCCTCCAGGAGCGAATCAGGCCATTTAGAAAAAGAAAGGTGAGCTGAAAGTTTTGGAAGAAGCAAAGCATACTTCACTGCTATTTTCATCAGCCCCATTCTATTAAAAAGTTTCTCTAAATGCCAGAAAAATGTACATTTACCCGTGGTACATCGAATGAGAAACACCAAACCCGTTTATAATCGCCGATTCCTTGGATCCTGCTCTGTCAAACATATCGTGGCTGTTTCTGTACATGCAATAAACATTCCTTTTCTCATAAAAGCAAAAAATATTATTCAAATCAAACAGGTTTTCACAAAATATTGTCTCAAACACAGATGGGGTCGCATAGTATGGATGCAACCGACTTCAGTATGTGTTTTGGGGGGATGCAATCGACTTAAACAAGCTTTCGCCAAAAATGAAGCAACGGACTTCGTAATATGCAACAGAAAATGATGCAACGGACTTCTTGGAAATAATAGTTACAACCCGGAGGGCAAAACTTCGAATCAAAGCTATCAAAGCAAGGCGATTCTAATCAGATACATTGTAACATAACATATAATGCAAGGCTAAAAGAATATTGTCAAAAAATCTTAACAAATTGATCCCTCATGATCATAGTCTGCGGTGTGTCCTTAGAGGGTAGCTATCAATTTGATAAGAATTTTTGACAATGTCCTTTTTGCCTTGCAATATATGTTGTGTTATCTGATTAGAATCGCCTCGCTTTGATAACTTTGATTCGAAGTTTTTGTCCTCCGGGTTGTAACTCTTATTTTCAAGAAGTCCGTTGCATCATTTTCTGTCGCATATTACGAAGTCCGTTGCATCATTTTTGGCGAAAGCTCGTCTAAGTCGGGTGCATCCCCCCAAAATACATACTGAAGTCGGTTGCATCCATACTATGCGACCCCATCTGTGTTTGAGACAATATTTTGTGAAAACCTGTTTGATTTGAATAATATTTTTTGCTTTTATGAGAAAAGGAATGTTTATTGCATGTACAGAAACAGCCACGATATGTTTGACAGAGCAGGATCCAAGGAATCGGCGATTATAAACGGGTTTGGTGTTTCTCATTCGATGTACCACGGGTAAATGTACTTTTTTCTGGCATTTAGAGAAGCTTTTTAATAGAATGGGGCTGATGAAAATAGCAGTGAAGTATGCTTTGCTTCTTCCAAAACTTTCAGCTCACCTTTCTTTTTCTAAATAGGAACAAAATGAAAAAAAATCGTCCTCTTATCTATCGCCTCCATTGCGCGCGACGTGTCTTGTTGCCTCTGATCTCCGAAGTCGGGAATTCGGTAGTATCGAGGATACAAGGGGTGAATAGGGGCTTGCTTTTGTACATAGAGGTGTACTGCATATACTTAACTTACAATTATAATATAAACATTGTTACTTTGTCCTTTGATATTTGAAAAAGTGGGAATATTTGCACCTATTTTGGTAGGTATAGGCCTAGTAAAATTGGATTCTCAATTGTTTGTTAAAAGCATAGACCACTGCTTGAACTTTGTATTGAAGATGACAGGTTTGGCGCGGTTCTTTTACCGAGTCTGAATGCAGAAAACATAAATGTCTTTTTCATATGACGTCGCTGTTATTCAGTGGATAACGTCGTGTCATACAAAATTATATGGCCGCACGTGTTACAATAACTATTTGGCGCGTACACTTAAAGTCACTGACAACGTCCATGTCAACAATGGGTTTTCTTATTGAAATAATGTTCAGTTGAGGGCGTTAAATTCTCTTTTCAAGTTTCATATGATAAACAGAATCTTACACTCGTGGGCATTTCCTATGACATTTATGAGACACGCCGAAGGCTCGTTTCATAAAGGACCTTGTATGATAAGGCCCATATTTTGCCCCCCAAAAACTCATTTTTCAAAAGTTTTATTTTGATTACTAAAATGCATTGATAGGAAAGTTTTAACCTCAAATGTAACAGTAAATACAAAATCAACCAGTTCATGCATAAAATATTAGTGTTTTTAATCGCAAACATGGGCCTACCCATATCCCAAGCGGATTCTGACAAAAATGACAAATTTGGTAGCCTTTGCGGCTTTCAAAATATATGAGCCCGGCCTCCAGCACATTTTATATTTCATATGCACACATAATTTTGGTATTTTACTTACCATGAAAATATTAAATGTGCTGGAAACGGGCTCTATATTTAGTTTTAACATTTTGTTACCAAACTGGTAGCGTTTGGAATATTTTCCCTGTTTTCCGTGCCCAAAATGCCCATATCTCCGCACATAGACAGAATAAACATATGTTGTGGGTATTCATTTTTTAGTTAGGACACCAAGAATAATTTGGTACCCATTTCATTTTGATCTGTTGGAATTTTTTGGTTAGCGTCTCTGGACTTGAAACTTGAGTGGGTGGGGTACCTTGACAGGCCTAGTGCAGTGCACCGGCAATTAGCCGTGGTACCCAACATACAAGCATTTCATCAAAAGCCTACTATCAAGAGCTTTCAAAAGCTATTGTAGATGACTTATTTCTTTGTAGGAAAAATTATTAAACTCAGTTTTTCTTGAATTTTCCTTCATATTATTGAACCAACATAGGCATATCAGAAATCATGTTATTCTGAGACTTAACAAAAGTGAAACATATTATTTCTGTTTGTTCCCATACGCACAAATGATAAGCAATAAAACCCACGCAGTTTTAAGAGAATTTGAATGAGGGCCAAAAATGGCCCTTATCATACCAGGTCCTTTCATATGAAATGACCACTAGTCCTTGCTTCATCACGGTCTTTTCTTGATTTTTATTGTTGACCGTGATGACCCTCTGATGAGTTAGCGGACCTCCATACGAACCGAACTACCAACTAATTGTGTGCACCGCGGCGGAGGGTGAGGGTGAAGGTTTGGGCCCAGTAAAACCGGTTTAAACCCCCAGTAGTTATTACTGACCGTACCAAGGCGGTACTTTCGTTGCGGTTCATTTGTTTTATGTTCGGTGTTGTTTAATGTATTGTGTTCTCATTTTAACCCTTCTATAATGAAAATAGAAAACAGGTAAAAATAATTGTTAAATGCTTTTCGTATGATTTGCTTAGTCTGTTGTAACCCTTCTGTTGGTCTAAATCAATTAGTTCAATAAAGATAGCTGAGTTGCCACCTATTTGGGAAAGAGCTGCTGACTCGGCTTATCACTTGTAATTTATTGTTTGTTGAGATGTCTTTGTCAATCTTTCCCTTTGATGTTGGGGATAGGGTTTGGGATCTGATTCAGTCAGTTCCTGAAGTGTAGTAACTCTTTAAATTTAAGATCTTCTATATTTAAGTTAACAATGGTATGCTGTTTGTGTCACTGAAATCCTTGAAATATTCTTCTGGAAATACGTAGGTCGACGTAAAACTTTTATTGAGTAGTATAGTACTGTGGTGTGTATATATATCAAAAGTCGGTATTATCATTTCCCATTGTGAAAATAAAAAGTAGTAACCATCAGTAACTTTATACACTTGTTCGTTCAATAATCACGTTTTATGTGTTATGTTCTGAAATGCTCAGAATATATTAACGCCTATCGGACAGTTATTATGATTTAATATGGAAAAGTCCGGACCAATGTGACCACAATATACTTCCATTTACTCGTTTCTAGATTAGTTAACAGACTTGTATGTATTTCCTTTGATGTTTATTATTATTCCAGCCCTGTTTATCTACCATAACCTTGTATATATACTACATTTCAGACTAGAAATCTATTTATTCTTCCATGGCGTTTATTATCTGTAACGTAGAGAGCACAGCCTGTGTTTCCCGCTGTTTACGGCCCGTAATATCATTAGCCATCGTAACTGACTGTCGTAATTTTAGCCGATTTCGAGACGTCAACTTCTGTATAACCAGCTTCTTGCGCACAGCGAAGATTCTTATCGGACTTGATGAATGCCCAGATTGATATGGGTCTTCGCTGGGCGCGCATGCCACATTGTTGGTTTTGTCGTGTCCGGTGTCGCGGCTCATTTATGATCTTCTACAAGGCCAATGCATTAACTACACTCTCTGTATCTTTCTACTTTTTTTTTGTTCATTTATCTAGTCCAGTCCGGATAAGGGATGTTTATATACCTGAGATTTTCCAGCATCGGTTAATACCCGACAATCCTTGTCTGGTGTCAAAATGGTGAAATATATGCTATGCCAAAACGATTCACACAAAGGCCGACCATGCCCGGATCGAGTGATTCGTCGGAAACTAAATATTTTGCCATTTTTTTTTCAGACTTATTGGGGGGCATAACTCTTGTCCGAATAAATGCATAACCTCCCTTTTCGAAATGAAGCTGTATTTTGTTAATGGTCATGTATGGTCAAAGAAATTCAGCCCTTTAAACTGAAGTTTTTTAGCGGAAGCCAAAAATGTACAAATATGCACATCTAACAAGGGCCTTATTTTTGTACAAATCGAGGCACAACTTTCTTATCAGTGATCCGGACAATATCTGGCGATGAAAGCAAGAGAAAAGCACACTGAAATTTCTTTATTTTTTATAAGGCAGTCGGTTGAAAGACTGCTTAGTGTCGAAAGAAGTCCAAATGAATAAACGGCGATGATCTAGAAAAGGAGTCTAAATCAATAACAAATTATGGTTTTTCAGAACATACTCTCTGATCTCAAAGGACTATTCTATTCTATCCCATAACCTTACTAGGTCGTTGGGGCACCACAGATGACTTCAAAACAATCCCTTTCCACCTTGTCCTGTCTTCAGCTGCCCTAGTTGAGCTGGCAAAATCCATTCCTGTCCACTCCTTGATATTGTCTTCCCACCTCTTTATCTGTCTACCTCTTCTTCTTTTTCCTTTCACTGTGCCCTGAAGAATTGTCTTTGCTAAACCAGAAGACCTTGAGACGTGGCAAAACCACCTTAGTTTCCGTTTCTTGACCAGCGTCAGGAGTTCATCATATTCTCCAATGGCTGCTTGGATCTTCCTGCGAACCTCCTCATTGGTTATATGGTCCTTGTACAAAATGTTCAGTAACCTTCGGTAGCATCTCATCTCAAAGGCCTGCGTTCTTTTCTCTAACTCTGCTGTCAAGGTCCTAGATTCACAGGCATACAGAAATATGGAAATGACAAGGGAGAACATAAGCCAGCTTTTGCACTTTTACCTTGATCGCCCTCTGGATGCCATCTGCGCCGTTCGTCATCAGTTTGGTCTTCTCAGCACTGATCTCCATCTTATACCTTGTGCAGGTTTGGTCGAGACTTACAACTAGAGCTTCTAGTTCCTGCTCTTCCTCAGATAGAGCGTCTATGTCATCGGCAAACCGCAGATTGGTAATGTTTCTGCCGCCTATGCTAACCTTTCCGTCATGTTCTTCGAGAGCATCAGACATGATCCGTTCGAGAAAAATGTTGAAGAGGGTGGGTGACAGAAGACATCCTTGTCTTACTCCAACTGTGGTTCTGAACCATTCTCCTGTGCTGCCATTTATCAGAACTGCACTTGTAGCCTTGTCGTATAGCTGCTCAATGGTGCGAACTAGATTTGCACTGATATTGTACTTCCGCATGGTGGCCCATAAGGCTGCATGCCAAACCCTGTCAGAGGCTTTTTTGAAATCAATGAAGACATGGTACAGATTCTGCTGATGTTGGAGATACTTTTCACACATATGATTTTTCAGAACATACCCTCTGATCTCAAAGGACAAAAATAAATATAATCTGCACTATGGATGATGTACGGGGAGACGTTTTACAGCCGCCATACGGCACTACACCAGTTGCAGTAAAGGCAAATAAAATCAAAAGAGTTAAGACCTAAGTTACTGAGCGCAAACCAAGTTTTTTTTTCATTTTTAGGTCTATTAGGGGCCATTAGGCCTGCCAAAACTTGATGCATAACCTCTCTTTTCGAATTTAACCTGTTTTATCTTGATAGCCATGTACCATATACCGTACAGATCAAAGAAATCCATTTATTTTAACTTAAATTATTGAGCGGAAATCAAATATTTTGCCATTTTTCAACCTATCAGGAGCCATAACTCCTATCCGAATCGATGCATAACCACCCTTTTCGGACTCAATCTGTATTTTGTTGATGGTCATGTAACTTTTAAATTTCAAAGAAATCTATTAATTTAAACTGAAGTTATTGAGTGGGCACAAAAATGTGCGAATTTTCACGTCTATCAGGGGCTATTTTTGTACAAATTGAGGCACATTTTCCTTTTTTGACCTCAACATGTATTTTATTTATGCTCAAGTCCCATATTAATTTCAACAAAATCGGATCATTAAAACTTAGGTTATTGAGAGAAAACTATGAATATTTCGGACAGACGGAAGGACGGACGGACAATGTGTAAACAGCATACCTCCACAACCCAGTTTGCGGGGGAGAGGCGGGGGTATAATAATGTTTTGAGTTCGTCTTTTTTTAAAAGGGCCGGAAAGACAGCCAAGCCAAGACTGAGTTTTGATCTTGATGGTTATATGAATACGGTGGCATCAACATTTCAAGCAACAAAAGGTGGGAACTTTGCACGACTCATCTTTCTGAGGGGAGGGAAGGTAATATGGACTTAGATACCATGCCTGACTCCTGCAATACGTCATTTACTAACACAGCCTGTGTGCTACATCTTCTTGGTAAGGTACCTCAGCAAAGATGTTCTTGAAAGGAGAAAACTGAAAAGAAAAACTGTCATAAACGAAGTAAATATCCATCCATCCACCCACCCATCCATCCATCCATCCATCCGTCCATCTCGATGAGCTCAAAAACACGTGCGAAAATGACAGTCGAACATATTTCGTGAAAGGATTCAAGTACCTGATTTAAACCATACCTTATAATATTACAAAACTCAATGAGGCTTTTCCTGCTTTGAGAACTTGAGATTCCGTAGTCTGTCTGAGAAAAAAATCAACCATGGCCTAACTATCGTGTTTGTCGTTGCATATGCGGTCTTTGTAGACCCAAGGCGCACTTTAGATGAGAATCATCACTTTTCACGTTATAGAATTCCCAAGCTATTTATATGTACAGTAGGTGGCTCATGCGCGCAGTGAAAACTCAGCGTCCAAGGACTATGTTCTTAACACACCGTTTCATTGACCTATAGTCCAATATATCACATTTGAGTCGCGACACGAGAAAACCAACAAAGTGGTTGTGCGTTCAGCGAAGACTCAGATCAGAAGTCTCAGTATGACCAGAGTCTTCGCTGTCAGGATGGCGGTAGCTTAGTCCCTTAGCTACCTTTTAAGCGCATAACGGAGACTCAGATCAGACTTGGCGGATGCCCAGGCTCATCTGAGTCTGCGCTGGGCGCACATGACACTTTGTTGGTTTTGTCGTGTCGCCGCTCATATGTACTTTAGGTGGCTCATGCGCGCAGTGAAAACACTAATAAGACTCAGCGTCCAAAGACCATGTTCTTAAGACACCGTTCCATTGATTTATCCCATACATTACATTTCCTAATCAAACAATCAGACCAGGAGACAGAGAGAAGAATTATGTCATAGCTAAAAGCTTTCATTGTCTTACATGACATTCTTGTGCTTCTCGAAGTCTCTTGGGAATTTGTTGCCGTAGCAATTATCGACGTGAGAACTTAAATGCATTTTAACATGAATTATGAGAGCAAATATGTGTCCCTGTGTGAATTATGCACAGATGATAATTCAAGAAAGCTAAAATCACCAATCAAAGACATTGCGAAAAAAGGATGGAACCGACATATACTGGGCTAATGACAGACGGGGCTCGTTGGCCAGTTTACCTGTTATGGTTTTGTACACTGTGGGCAAAAGGGGGTGGGATGGGGCTACCCAAGCTGACGACCAGCAACACAGGGAAACTGAACCACAAAAATTTCTCTGAGAGGATAATAACAATATTGCATGCAGTATGCGACCAGAAGAGGCACAGAACGACATACAAACGCTCTACATATCAGCTGGTGTTTGACCCATTTACATGTATGTCTAGTGGCACTTTAAACACGGCATATTATCAAGGTTTACACTGTTGTAAAAAGACGAATGTCCACTTCACTTTAAACGAATATAAAAATAATAAAGTAGAATAAAACAGCCATCCCTTAAACGACTAAGGAACTCATCCACTAAGTCCAGTCGTCCTTTAGGGTAAAGTTGGATACTTTCGGACAGCCATTGCATCTACAGTGAAAAACCAGATGAGCCGTCTCATCAGGATTTTCACTGTTTGCCCAGTTAATTTTGTTTTAACTCCAATTAACTGACAAACAGGCGTAACAACCTACGTCATAGCGCGCGCGTGACAGAATTAATCACTCGACGGCCATTTTGAAGAAACTGACAGCTCTTCCGTTTGTAACATATAAGACACAGCATTTTAAGACAAGATAAATCGGAGAGGCGGTGCCTACATGTACATATGAATCATATATATAAGGCATGATTCTTCAAAGGGTGAGAAATTATAAAATACCTCACTACAATTTTTATGTGGACAGCTGAGATAAACATGCATTAAGGCAGAGTCGATTCTGATCACGGTAGTGAAGTGTTTTCAGATTAAGCAAGTATTTTTATGGTGAATTCTGTGAATATTGAGTCCGAAACATCTATAGGTACCAGATCGACTAGATATTTGATTGTTTCAGTGTTTGCCGAGCCTTTAGTATGCAAAACATTAACCTTATTAAGGCCGCTGATAAAACAATTTTGACATCAGCGCTACGATGTAGGCTGTCACCCTTGGACATATAAAGGAAACAATGTCACTGTCCTAATTTACCCGCTGTCCAAATTCACCTGACTTTACCCTATATCAGCATAGGTGATTTACCTTAGAATATTTTTTTATGGGCTAGAGAACAGTAAATAACTGGTCGCAGAATCAGAATCTCAGAATCAGAACTGTTTACTGGTATACCTCTGAAAACAATCATTCTCCTGGGGCCGTATTCATAAAGCCGCTTAAGTCGTTGCTATGCGGTTGCTAAGGCTAAATATCTATAAAGGAGATTCCCTACACCTATGAAATTTGGTCTAGAGCAAATTTCATAGTTGTAGGGAATCTCCTTCAAAGAAATTTAGCCCTAGCAACACCAAAGCAACCACTTAAGTCGTTTTATGAATACGGCCCCAGGACCTGTGATCAGGGAAGCTCGTCCCTAGCCCTTACAGGAGAAGTAAACTTAGTAACTGAATCCTCTGCACACTCAGCAGCAGAAATAAGGGAATCTTCCAAGGAGTTCCAATTTCTGATAGTCTTGGGGAAGAAACTAGACTTGTAAATGTCAGTCCAGCCAATGGGATTTGAAATGCCAGGGAATAATAATCCCTGGTACCCCTGCATGGTGGAACAAGGTCATTTACGGGTTGCCCAGGCGGATGCCCAGGCTGATCTGAGTCTGCGCTGGGCGCACAACCACATTGTTGGTTATCTCGCGTCGCGGCTCATGTTAAAGTAACTTACCAGGTACACAAAGGGGGGGGTCTCCATAAGGGCCTTTTTCTGGTTACAAATGGATTTTCACCAAACCTCAACAGTCTCTACTTTTAAGTGTTGGCTTTCATATACAACTGATCTCATCGGAAGTATATTTTGAGTGTAGCGCAGAGCCAAAGTGGGTGGGGTAATTTCAGCCCATATCTTACCATGTATCATTTATTTCAATTATCTCTATAAGTAATGATGACTGACTTACCATTATGATTTGAAATAATACACGCATATATGCTACACTGGCGCTCACGTATTTGTACACCAAAAACGCGTTCGTACCGCGTTGCATGCGCGTGCTGCGTGCGCATCACCTAGAACCGCGCATCAGACGCGTCTAGACGCGCCCTGACGCGTCTCGACGCGGTAGACGCAAACGATGATAACATGAATATTCATGACTTGTTCAATACGCGTACAACCGCAGATTGTACGTTGGCCTAATTAAAATAGTTTTAAGATAGCTTAAAACAATATAAGTTACTAAGTTAATTAAATATTGTCTCGATTCTGACCGAAGCGCAGAAGACGGGAACCATAAAGTAGTCCCACATTATCTGGGATGCTGCGATCATCATTGGATCTTCTCTTCTCCTTTTAATCCTGCGGTGCTGGACTCATCTCTTGTGGTGCGGATTTGTGCTTCTGCCTATGCTACTAATTACAGTATAACATTTAATACAACACATATTCAATTATTCTGGTGGATGGAGCGACTATACTTATGAAGGCTAAATCTCTGTGATGAAAATGCCGCGTGAACGCTGCCCGGTGTATTTCAACTGCCCTTTGATTACTAAAGACATTCAGTGGTAGATACAGACTGGTGCATGCTGCCTCGTACTGTAAAAGTTTTTAGTCAGCTCTTTACTCCAGAAGAATACGTATAACTACGGTGACCCTAACAAGGGTGGAACTCCTTAGTACAAGTTACAAGTTATCTGGGTCAATTTTTACATAACTCGTAACGTCTCGATTTCTGAATTCAATGGGACTCATTAACTACTATTTAGACTAACTCTATAATAGAACTTCAAGGCTTAGAAACTATACATAACTTCTATTTTTCTTAACTTCTAAGCCCAGAAAAAAAAAGTCACAACTTATCTGGGCCAGAACACACACGGTAACCCTCGCTAAGAATTAAACTGATCAGTGAAATTTGGACCCAGACTATTATATTGAGTTAAACAATACCACAGGGTATAATCGATTCCTCTAATTTTCGCTTCCTGCAGAGACTGTACATCATATTTGGCTTCCGCCGAGACTGTCCGTGAGTTCTTGCTTCCTGCCGAGACTTCTGTACTTGATAAATGGCTTCCTGCTGAGACTGTCCGTGTGATTCTGCTTCCTGTCGAGCCTCTCGGCAGGAAGCAGAGTCACGCAGACAGTCTCAGCAGGAAGCCAATTATCATGTACAGAAGTCTCTGCAGGAAGCAAGAACTCGCGGACAGTCTCGGCCGACTTCACATCATATTTTTGGCTTCCGCCGAGACTGTCCGCGAGCTCTTGCTTCCTGCAGAGACTTCTGTCCTCGAAAATTGGCTTCCTACCGAGACTGTCCACGTGACTCTGCTTCCTGCCGAGATCCTGGGCAGGAAGCAGAATCACTCGGACAGTCTCTGCAGGAAGGTTGGTGGTATTCTTCAGGTACTCCAGTTTTCTCCACAACCAAGGCCACAAATAAGCAATTATCCTTGCCTTTGAGACAATGTAAAAACATTCGCATGCCTGAATTTTCTATACCTTCAATAATCCTGTTTAGACTAGAGTTTTAATCCGAATCGAATCAGAATTTGCTTTGATTAACTGTTTAGACTTGCAAATCTTTTTCGAATTAAAAACTAATTCGGAGTAATTAAACTAATCCTACAGAGTACCTTGGATTGAATCCGAATTAACTTTTACTTCGGATTAAAAGTCCTGTCCAAACAGCAAACCGAAGCAAAGCCGCATTAAAATTTATTTTTGAACTGACCTCGGGCATGTTTAGGTCATGTTAACATTTGAGCAGGCTGCATTTACTTAACTGCAAAGTAACTTGCACCCAATCAAAAACATTATTTTATTTTAAGCCATAATGCATCTTCCCCGAACTGCAGGCCTCCATCAGACTTCACTTTGCTAGTTCTGCCGGAACAAGCCCCCTGTCCTGGCTGGGCCCAGGGCAGGTCTAGGGGGGAATGGGGAGCAAATTCGTAGGTGGGGAGCAAATTCCCTTATTAACTAATGCAATGGGCAGTGGGGGATAAGAGATTGAGGGTGATCTGGAATGCAGTTGTCTCATGTTTTTGTGGCCCTCGTGAGTAATTGAGACTGCCTGGGTTACATCATGAATTGCGACCGTTGGTCTCCGAGTAGCTTAAATCTGTTGGGAGGGAGGTAGGTGGGGTAAAAATTCCTTTTGGGACCTAGGACTGTAGCATTTGTTGTAAACCTTATCTTGGTTTAGTTGGTTCTAAAATATATTGCATATTTAAAGTTTTAGGGTCGTGTATTTTCATGGGAGTTTTTTTAGTGTTCTAATATTTTGGGAAATGGAGAATATTATTAGTCAACAACAGGACTGTAGCTAATTTCTTATTGTGGATTGTTGGGAGGAGAGAGCAGTTTCTTTTTGCTGTTTCTAGGGAGCAAATGTGATGAACCTTATAATGGTTCAGTTGGTTTCCAGGTAACTAAACCTGGGTATGAGATTAAGGAGGTTGGATGCACATTATTTTTTGGAGGGGAAATGGAGAATATTATTAATAGAGACGGGGACAGTAGCTTATTTCTTATTGCGGGTTGTTCAAAAAGGACGGCGGTTTCTTTTGGCTGTTTCTAGGGAGCAAATGAGTTGAACCTTATAATGGTTTATTTAGTTTCCAGGTAACTAAGCCTGGGTATGAGATTAAGGAGGTTGGATACACATTATTTTTTGGAGGGGAAATGGAGAATATTATTAATAGACACGGGGACAGTAGCTTATTTCTTATTGCGGGTTGTTCAAAAAAGGACGGCGGTTTCTTTTGGCTGTTTCTAGGGAGCAAATGAGTTGAACCTTATAATGGTTTATTTAGTTTCCAGGTAACTAAGCCTGGGTATGAGATTAAGGAGGTTGGATACACATTATTTTTTGGAGGGGAAATGGAGAATATTATTAATAGACACGGGGACAGTAGCTTATTTCTTATTGTGGGTTGTTCAAAAAGGACAGCGGTTTCTTTTGGCTGTTTCTAGGGAGCAAATGAGTTGAACCTTATAATGGTTTATTTAGTTTCCAGGTAACTAAGCCTGGGTATGAGATTAAGGAGGTTGGATACACATTATTTTTTGGAGGGGAAATGGAGAATATTATTAATAGACACGGGGACAGTAGCTTATTTCTTATTGCGGGTTGTTCAAAAAGGACGGCGGTTTCTTTTGGCTGTTTCTAGGGAGCAAATGAGTTGAACCTTATAATGGTTTATTTAGTTTCCAGGTAACTAAGCCTGGGTATGAGATTAAGGAGGTTGGATACACATTATTTTTTGGAGGGGAAATGGAGAATATTATTAATAGACATGGGGACAGTAGCTTATTTCATATTGCGGGTTGTTCAAAAAGGACAGCGGTTTCTTTTGTCTGTTTCTAGGGAGCAAATGAGATGAACCTTATAATGGTTTATTTAGTTTCCAGGTAACTATGCCTGGGTGTGAGATTAAGGATGTTGGATACACATTAATTTGGGGGTGGGGAAGAAATGGAGAGTATTATTAATGGACCAGAGGACTATAGCTTATTTCTTATTGCGGTTGACGGGAAAAGAGGGCAGTTTCTTTTCGCTGTTTCTAGGGAGCAAATGTGCTGAACCTTATTACGGTTCAGTTAGTTTCCAGGTATTAAACTTAGCCTGGGTGTGAGGTTAAGGAGGTTGGATACACATTAATTTTAGCCTTTATTGTCAATAGACAAAAGTTATTTATACGACCGTAGGGAAAGTCAGATTGTAGTCATACAGATGGGTTCTGGGGCTTTTACTGGGTAATGGGAGTTTTTGTCACGAGCATTGCACTTAGTAGGGTATTATGTGGATCCAGGGATTTTGGGAAATGGGTTTGGTAGGTGGTTAGCAACAGGGGCTCGAATTAGAGAAAATTAGGGGGATTTCTTTCCCTATTGTATTGGAATCTATCTATATCCTGGCAATGATATTGGTTTTGTCCAGGTATTCAAAGACTACCTTCTGTATTGTATTTGCATGTTTCTTTGGTGGAGACAGGAGCAGTCTCAGGTCTATTGTGTGATAGCCTAACTTGAATATGGTGGATTCTATGGTTTGCCTTTGATTGTTATGGGGCCACACAGTCAAAGAAGATATGGTTGAGATCTTCTGCATCATTGCAGTGGGGGCATAGGGCGGACTGGTTACTGTAGTGAAGGCAGCCCTGCCCCCAGTGTCCTAGCCTTAGTCCGGAATAGGCTATGTTGAAACGTCTATTGAGACTATATACGTCACATTGAAGTTTAACCTTTGGTTTGAGGAAATGGAAGGTGTGGCCCTTGTTGCTATTGGTCCATTGGGATTGCCATTTTTTGGTTACTGCTTCATTTATTAGGGGATAAACATCCAGTTTTGAGGGTTTGGTAAGGTTGTAAGTGCCGGTGGTCAATAACTGACAACTGCCTTTCTTGAATCAGCAGAAGGAGAAACGAAGTATGTGGCCCAACAGGGTTCTCGAATCCAAGACCTCTGGCATGAGTCAGGTGCCCTATCGATTGCGCTATGCAGCCCGGCACCTTCAGCTGCAGGAGTTTAATTCCACATTCAACTTCTAAAGCATTAATAGGGGCGGAGTGGTATGCCCTCGTAGCAATACGGAGTGCTAAGTTGTTTTGGATGAGGTCTTGAGCTTTGAGAGTAGATGTTTGGGTGCCGAGTTATAAGCTTGGGCACCATAATCGACTTTTACTGAGGATTAGGGCCTTATATAATGTCAATAGGATTTTTTTATCTGCTTCATAGGAGGTGCCTGAAACCATCCTCATGAGGTTTAGGTCTTTATTACATTTTTCAATCAGATTTTTAATATGCTGACCCCATATGTTAGTTTGCTATCTAGGATCATGCTCAGGAAGGTGATATGGTCACTAAATTCTATTTCTGTCCCAAAAAGGGAGAGTTTTTAAAGTGATTCAATATTAAGTCTTTTTTTAAGGGAAAATTATAGCCTTTGTCTTAATAGTGGGTATTTTGAAGCCCCAGAGCGTGGACCATATCTCGATAGAATCGGACGGGATGACGTCACAGCCCATAGCAACGAGCATCGGAGGTGAAAACAGTATCTTAGCAACCGCTATTAGTGCTATATATTCCAATATTTTTCTGTATTTATAGTTCGGAATAATCTCTGATATCCTAAATTAAATTATTTCTCATGACGAATAAAACATAGAAAATAATTGCCAGATGAAATTTTGTCATGAATCAAATAAAAACATTGGATTTTCAAAATCCATGGAATACGTACGTTAGTTGACTCGACCGTTGCTGTCCTATCTAACATGTCGTTTTATTATAATTCTTATTTTTATTCCGACATTTTCTTTTTCATTTTTACTTCATCTTCATTTATCGGGTATTCAGTGAAAGTAATAATGGAAATTTCAGCATAAAAAGTAAAATACCCGATATCTCGTACTATCAGAGTATGGAATACACAAGATGTCACTTGTCAAAAACTGACACTTTCTTAGCAATTGCGGACGTTTTTTTTGAATATCCTTTTTTTTTTAATCAGATAGATCTATATATCTTGAATCCAAGACAGAGCAAACAGTGTTCTCATCATTAAAATCGATCAAGAAATAAAAAGTTACACTACTTTGAAAACAAAAGGGTCAGGAAATTCCTATGTCAAAAAATCTATCTATCTTCATGAGACGACTCGTCATATTTGACCACAATGTTGTATTGTGCTGTGCTAAAAATTTGGCATTCCCAATAAAAAATGTTTCCATTAAAACTATTTACAAGAAGCAAATCAGAGGCCTGCTAAAACGCACACTTCTGCTTGTATTGAGCCAATACACATCCTCGCTTGTCAGCGACTTTTCCGTTATTCACAATGCATTTGGCCTTGACGGGTATCGTAATATATTTGCATTGAAATCGCGAAAATGCGCATATGTAAGAATTCTAAATTTACACTCAGTTTCACTTGTTGGGGATGACCAAGAGAATTTACTGTGGTCCCATCCAGAAAGCACGGAGATACACGTCACGACCGCAAAGTTGACCTATTTTCAACAGTCACCTAAGTTGACGTAACACCCCCAAAAGAACCGAATTCGTCAAAGATTTAACAAAGATCTAATTTCTCAATTACTTATTTCTCAATTTCCGCCATTTTTTTTTGGAAAGAACTGATTTAATAGTTTTAACAAATTTAAATTAGGGTACCTTTAGAGGCCAGCAGAACGCGAGAGAAGTGTGTCGGATTCAGTGCGCTAAGATAAATGCTCATCGGACACTGTTAATAAAATAAATATCAGATATGAAAGGTTGAATTATCTGTCTTCTTACACATTAAATAAAAAATGTTTTATGAGCTTGTTTCTTATAATATGCCATTTATTTAAGTATGGTTTGTATGGTGGTAAATAGGAACTGCTGTAAACAAAATGGCGGATTATCGATTGTTTTCACCTCCAGCTTTGGTTGCTATGGGTTACGCTCCAAGTTCCCGGATGAGCCGTCTGACTCTATTGTCTGGAGGGCTGACTGGGGTTCATAGAATAACCAAAAAGCACAGAAATACCGAAAAGCACCTGAATAACCGAAAAGCAATTTCAAAAATTAATTTTACATGAGAATAATTATCTAAGTAAGTCTTTTTGGGGTTGGAAATTATTTGTAGTACTATTTGTGATATTTTTTCACTTCGGGTGTCGTACTATAATAGCATTGTAACAGAAAAGGGCGATAATAATGTTCAGTTTCTCCCAGTGCTTTTCGGTTATAACAAGGCATGGGAACTGTCATCTGCTTTATGTACAAACAAAAAAAATCCAAATAAGTAAATGAAAGCGCATGATTGGGAATAGTCGCAAACAGTTTGTTTCATATACATGTACTGAACACACTATCAATCTTAGACACAAATTTCAATGGTAAACATGACTAGTTTCAAGTGCTTTTCGGTTGTTTGTTAGTGCACTATTTTGTGGATTCACATTGTCAATCGTGAAACCAAGACAACTGTAGTCTGTAAAATAACTCTTTTCAATGCATCTTTAACCCATGAAAATAATATTACAATGATAATTCCTATAAAAACTGATTTTTTAAAATTGCTTTTCGGTTATTCAAGTGCTTTCCGGTATTTCTGTGCTTTTCGGTTATTCTATGTACCGGGCTGACTGGAGTTTTACGAGGAGCATGTTTGGGAGAGGAGTGGTAGGTCCAGATAGCACTGTCATCTGCAAACTGAGAAAGAGAGAGGTTTGCCCCCCCCCCCCCCCCCCCAGGGCATCATCAAGGGTATTTATTATTACAATGAATAGGATAGGGCTGAGGACACTGCCCTGGAGACAGCCGTTTCCAAGTCATGTTGATCAGAGCAGTGACCTACCACTCCTCTCCCAAACATGCTCTCGTAAAACTCCAATCAGCCCTCCAGGTCACTGGTATTTATAGGTCACTGATCAGAGGTTTTTTATCCCCCCACCCTGACTTGAATTCTTTAAGATTCAAAGTGACTGCCGCCTGGCACTTATTTTCCATAAAGGCCATATTAATTTCAGATTCCACGATTTTAATTTCTGATACGAAAGGAATTTATGGCTGAAGAGTGCGATTTATTTCCACTTCAACGGCGAAGTGTCATGGGACTGTCCCAGTCGCATTTAGTTTTGAGTTGCCGGTCGAGTTTCTAGGCTTCTTTTTTTTCTTTCTTTCCCGTTATGGTTAAAGTAAAAAATGAGCATTCGACATCAAGCTTGATGTAGATTAATGGCTCTTTCTTTCACATGATTTACTTACAGTTGACCTCACTAAAATGCGCATTCAATACGCGATTTTGATTGGTTCCCGTACGCGTGCGTTGAGACGCAAAGGACTACGTCACTACCCGTATCATGTGCGCAATTTTGATTGGGTCCATGAAATTTGCATAAAATGTGCGTTGCACGCGTCGCTTCGCGGTATACGCAAAACTGAGAACGAATTTTCATTGGCTACTAAAACATTCGCGTACATAATTACCGCGTATCCCGCGCGCATCAACTGCGTCCTCGACGCGTTTTGAATGTGTACAAATACGTGAGCGCCAGTGTAATTAATTGGGTTATATAATTTTTAATTGTTTGCTTACTCAATAATAGTATATACGCTTATAAGTGATAATAGGTTTTTTGTTTTTTTTTTGCTTCTAAAACTTTACGAAAAATCACAATCTTTCATTATTTGTCCAGGTATATAGAGGACACTTTGTAAATATATCGATATGATAGTGTGCATTGCAGAATTATGAGAAAACAATACCAGGCATAGCAAAACCTGAATTATCTGCCCTTGATTCAAGAACGTATAAGTAATTAAATTGAAAATGTAAGATCGAACTTCTACACTGGAAGGTATATTTTCGATGACTCATTTGCTCATGTTTCTAATATTATACTGATTGTTGAGCTTTCAATCCCATATAGTGCCCGTGATGTTACACAAAATCTGTAACTGAACAGCAGAGCTCATCCTGTTAATTACATCACATTCAAGATATCATTTTCCGACCCAAAGTTTGATTTATGGAGTTTAGTTACTTAGATGCGTTCAAAGTAAAGAGATAGACAATAAGCAGGAATTAATACATCAAATCCCACAGTCCACACTTAAAACCCAAAGGGAAAGATGCACACACACACAAAGTGACAAACGTTCATGAAAAACACATACTGTAAACTGAATGAGCAGTTCTTTCCCAAACAGGTGGTCATTCAGCTACCCTAACTGTAAACAACAGTAACAACTATTTTTACCTATTTTCTATTTTAGATTACAAAACAAGACATAAAAAAATAGTAAATTATTAAGGTGACCACATTGCTGGAGACCATAGACAGGATATAAAAGTCCTGAAGAAGGAAGGGATGCAAAGCATAATACCCTTCTGAAACTGGCTCAGCTAAGATGCTCTGGCCATGTCACCAGAACAAATGCACAGATGAAAGACATTCATACACTGTAAAAATCGCGCTTAGCTATAAAACACAAGTGGTTACATGTTTAGGTGTAAACATGTTTAGGAATATGTCATATAGCTAAACATGTACGCCTTTTCTATTATTTTCCCAGACAAAGTCTGCTAAACACGTTTTATTCTGTTACGCGTTTCGGATGAATCCATTCTCTCTTTTCCCCGTTGAGGAACGAAAAAGAGAGACAAAAATGTTGATAGAGGAGATTTTCAAAATAAAAGGTAAGTATTACCAGTTTTGTACACGTTTAGATTTTAAATATAAACCTAAACATGTTGCAAATTGAACATGTTACGATTTAATCACATAAAAAATCGGACTGCATTTTTTGTTAAGAATCTAACCACATTTTTACAGTGTAGACGCTGTCTGAGATACGTTTACCTAAGAAAGTATTCTGTGGAGAACTTTAGTGTGAAAATGTTCATAAGGTTGCCAGAAGAAATGATGCAAGAACACCCTTAAAGACGATAATCCGTGAAGCTAAGCAACGGCATAAAAAAGTGTTAGCACAGAGACCATGCGTCACCCAGTAGTACTTCCGTCCCCGGTTTTATCTTGCTCTATTCGATACAGATAATGTACGAGGATCGTCCAAAAAGTTCTGTCACTGGACTCATAACTTTGCTCACGGACGTGATAGCTTACCATGGTTTGCAACAATCAAAAGAACAATCTTTTTTCTTTATACTGATATCAGGTAAATGGTGCAAACATGCCATCTGGTTTAGTTATAAGCTCAAATACAGACCTTATATTTGACACTGGCCTATTTTCATGATTTTGTTTTTCTGCTGGCTTGTGATTCATGCTGCATATCTCGTCAATTACATATCGCAGGGTTCTGTAACTTTCAGGGTTGCTGTCTGTTGCATTTTGTGAGACACTACATAAAAATCAGCGACTTCTGTCAATTGTATGCGATGAAAAATATTGATATATGAAATATGGTGAAATACACAGTCACGTGATTTTCAAGGACCCACTGTGCCTTTATTTTATGCCCCAGTCACACACACATATACGGATTCTGCGGATGCTACGGATGGCCCGTCCGTGTCTATTCGTATCTATCATTTAATCCGTAATGGATCCGCAGAGTCCGTAACTGTCCGTATCATATCCGCAGGGTCCGCAGGATCCGCGGCGAAATTTTGAATAGGTTCAAAATTCGGGCGCGGATGAGTAAACCGTAATGGTCCGTAACTGAACGCATTTTATCCGCATCTATCCGTATCTAATCCGTGTCTCATCCGTATCAATTCCGTACCTTATCCGTAGCTGAATCCATCATTCCGCAGTCACATGGTGAAGACTGATACGGTTATATGCAGATCTTTACCTTTAGTTACGGAAAATATGGGTCATGTCAGGGTCATTGATGAGGCTCTAGTAGTCGTAACCTCGAAGTATGGCACATGCTCCTTCTCTCGAATGTGTTTAGTGTTCTGTGCGAATGAAGGATTATATTTTTATTTAAATGTGTATACCTGGATCCAATCTATAAATTGGGTAAAGGTAAAGGTTTCCTATAGCCAAATGGCCGTAGGGGCGGTGGCTTGGGGGAGGAGGGGAATGGGGGTAGGTGGTAAGGGTCAATGTATCTTGGGCATAGCATATGAAAGGCAAAGCCCATCCCTCTCCTTTCGCTGCTTTGTCCTTCCCTGATTTGAAAAAAGGTACCCATTTACTGCTTGGTTGACAAAGATATTCAGTCGGCAGTTGATAGATAAGTAGATAATATTCTAATCCTTCAAAAACACTGCACACATTCGAAGGAAGGAACATGGACCAAACTTCGAGATTTCGGCTATGCAAACCGCATCAGTGACCCTGATATGATCTGGTTACGAAAACCAGAGAAAGCATAATGTAATTTTTTAATTTTGATAAGGCAGTAAATTGAAAGTCTGATTAGAACCATAAAAGGTCTAAAAGAAGAAGAAGAAAACAATAATATAGACTATAAATTTAAACCAGTCAAAAATTTCTGATTTCTCAGAATATTTTCTTGACCTCAAAGGAAAACGTATACTATAATCTGCACTATAGATGACGTACGGGGAGACGTTTTACGGTCACCGCACGGCACGACAACAGTTGCACTGAAGTAAAATAGACATCTAAAAGAGTTCATTCATAAGCACACAACACATTCGAAAGAAGGAACATGGGTCATCTTCGAATTTCGGCTACTCAAGCCTTATCAGTAGATATTTATCGCTTCATTTCACCATTAAACTTTGTCCTATATTGGACAACTAATTGGAATTAATAAAAAAATTACTTCGTCCTATATTGGACAACTAATTCGAATTGATTAAAGAATTACTTCGTCCTATATTGGACAACTCATTCGAATTGATAAAAGAATGACTTCGTCCTATATTGGACAACTAATGGGAATTAATAAAAGAATTACTTCGTCCTATATTTGACAACTAATTGGAATTAATAAAAGAATTACTTCGTCCTATATTGGACAACTAATTGGAATTAATAAAAGAATTACTTCGTCCTGTATTGGACAACTAATTGGAATTAATAAAAGAATTACTTCGTCCTATATTGGACAACTAATTCGAATTGATAAAAGGCAAATAAGTTTATGAAATGATGGCCCTGCTTTTGCCATTGGCAAGTTCATGAAAAGATGACCCCACTGTTACAGAAAAGAACAGAACAAATAAGAGACATAACATCGCACCATAACTGCACCATACGTCACTGCCATTGCACCGACCCGGCCTCTCTGTTGTAGTAGTGCTCCAGATACAGTCTCTGTCTCTTCGCCACCCCCTCCCTCCCCCACACACCCCTGCTGGTGTTGTTGCCGTACAGCGCCTCTCCAAACCATCTTGTAGGGATCTGTCAGTATTGGAACGCAAGCTTTTTGTATTGAAACGTTTCCGTAGGAAACAGTCCGTTACAATACGCCGAACGAGACCCGTAACTTCCGTAACTAAAGGTTACGATCCACATGAAACCGTATCGATCCTCAACTTGGAGTGAGACTGCGGAATGATAGGTTCAGTAACCGATAAGATACGGAATAGATACGTATGTGACACCGATTAGATACGGACATATGCGAATATATGCGTTGTGTAACGCACCATTACGGTTTACTCATCCGCGCCCGAATTTTGAAACTTTTCAAAATTTCGACGCGGATCCTGCGGACCCTGCGGACCCTGCGGATGTGATATGGACAGTTACTGACTCTGCGGATCCGATACGGATCCATTACGGATAAAACGGATAGATACGGACGGGCCATCCGTAGTATCCGCAGAATCCGTATGTGTGTGTGTGACTGTAGCATACAAGGAGTAGACACAGATGTGGACGTCGCAGTTAATCTTTTTATTCTTCTATCCGCTAGATATGCGCAACAGTCCGCATCTGAAGGTATTTATCCGCATCTAAAGGTTACAGAAGGTAACGGAAGGTTAGTAGTTCGTATCTATCCGTATCCATCCGCATCTATTAGTAACTATATCCGTAAATTCATTAAATAAAAATTGGCCACGCCCACAAATTCTGCGGATAAACTGAGGATTTTATCCGCAACTATCCGCCCTATCCGCAATGTGTGTGTGTGACTGGGGCATTAGGGATCTTTTCTGAAATTTTGATTGAGAACACATTATCATGATCTACTGCAGTAAAGATATGCTTCAGAATTTGAAATATAATACGTTTATGAAGCTTTTGAACTTAGAAGTTACATGACCTAGTCGATTTTCCTAGGGCGTTCTTTGCATAAAGCTGAGATTACGAAATGCTGTAAACTCTTTAAAATGGACAGAATCACTTGGAGATTTTTTCTCTGTGTTTATTAGTACCTGAGATATCGTAGGCACCGGGCAGTGATAATAGATATCCCTTCATTGATTATTGCCGCAGTTGTATCTACTAATTTGCCAGTAGGGTGAGGGTACCCTTCTTTTAAAGCAGATTGTGAATGTTATGCCATTGATACAAGAATCAGTTTTTAACAGCTATGTGATAAAAACAGGGTTTCTATTAATGGTTTTTATTTTAGGTGAATAGCACTTTTCGTTTTCGAGATATAAGCCAGTGACAGAAGTTTTTGGATGACCCTCGTAGAGCAAATGTTTGGATAATCAGCCACCAAAGACCACACCAATTGCACTAATACTGCAAAGCAGTAAGATTAGGGTGATAAGTGTAAGATCTAAAAAATATCGCGTGCGTGTTGGGCAGGAGGGTCTAATACACTTTCTCTGTCATTAGTTTTCAGTGAGACTTTTAAATTCCAAACTAAGGTATTCAATAACATCTGGTATATCAGTAACCAAAACCCATAAATCAAATTTTGGGTCGGAAAATGATATCTTGAATGTGATGTAATTAAGTGGCATACGTGTATAACAAGATGAGCTCTGCTTTTGATGGGCTCAAGCCCTGAAGAAGTTTTGTTACATCTTAACCCGAAACAGGAATATCCTCGATGAAAGGAGCCGAGCGATTAGAATGGGGACTTGTGTGTGCTCACTTTTGTTGAACACATCCGAACATCTTGTACGTGTGTTCATGGTCTTATGCATGGGTAATGCCAGCGTGGACTAAATGCTTGGAAAATAACGTTGCATAGTATGTTTTTGTAAGAAATTCCGTAGTTATAAATATATCTATACCAAATTTAGTGCGAATGATGCGCATTTTTGCATTTAACTTCTTCAATGTCGCTAAACCCTAATAAAAGAAATACTAATTAGGTCCTCGTTATTTCTGTAAAAGAATCTAGAATGTATACATGGAAAATCTGTTGTTTTCGATCAGTTCTTTCTTAGACAGCAACAAAGTAAAAAATACAGATCCTTCAGTGGAAACAAATATGTGTCTCATTTCCGTAACGGGATTGACACGGGCGCAATAATATCTGTTTTAATTAAATGAGGAAGTCACTGTATTGTGTCTATTTCTAGCAACTGACACTGTATCCAGAGATAATTCCATCAAAGAGATATTTGCCGAAGGAGTTAAACCGGGAAACTGTTTCATACATATTACCCACCAGCGGAAATTAAGTTACCGGGCCTATACATTACTTTAGTGTAGAGTTTACTTAAGAGTTTACTTAACACATCTGGGGCCGTATTCATAAAACGACTTCAGTCGTTGTTATGTTGTTGCTAAGGCTAAGTTTCTTGGAAGGAGATTCCCTACAACTATGAAATTTAGTCTGGAGGAACAGTCTTTGTAAGACTGTTCCTCCAGACCAAATTTCATAGTTGTAGGGAATCTCCTTTATAGATATTTAGCCTTAGCAACCGCACAGCAACGACTTAAGTGGCTTTATGAATACGGCCCTTGATCTTGAGTGAAAATATAAGACAGATTTTTTAAAGCAATGCAGTTTCAGTTGAGATGGCTGGAAACGTTTGGGGTAGTTTGTCATATACCGTAAAGCCAAATCATCCGCGGCAAATAGAAACAAAAAATTAAAGTTTTAAATCAAAGAATAATTGCGGACATTGGTTGAGATCACCGAAAATATAGGAAGTTCAAAAATATTATGCAATGTTAATTATAAGTTCAGATAAGATATAGTTAACGGCTGAAAACAGAACGTGTACACCCAATATATAGATGCGATGTTCCTTGTAACCTGGTTCACCGACAACGTTTTAAAATTACATGTACATATAAGATGTTCACGTAAAATAGTGTCGTTTTGTTTTTATTATAATGTACTTTGGTTGTAAAAGATAATCTTTACCTCATGTTTTTCAGCCATTTACACAAAGAGTCTAACTTTTGTGACTACTTATAAGTTTGTGGTAACAGCAAAGACCTTCCAAAATGACGTCTACACTTAAAGAAAATAAAAGCTGACTTACACTAAGAAATAAAGCAAGAAAGAATCATCTCAAAATATGTACCTCTTCACCTTAATTATCTTCAGAGCTCAGGCCCCGAGGTTATAAAACTTGAGTATATTCTCCAACTTAAAATTAAGCACACTGATTGGCTGCTTCCGAGCATGTTCCAACTCAAAATAAAGCACACCGATTGGCTGCTTCCGAGCACATGCTCGGAAGCAGCCAATCAGTGTGCTTTATTTTGAGTTTTAGATTATACTCAAGTTTTATAACCTCGAACCCAGGTTAAGGAGGGGAGAGGATAATGTGCCAGACGAGTGCGCGTACGAGGGGAGGACATGATTTGTCAGGATAGATTATGTCCCTGAAACGTATCCGAATAAGAACCATGTGCCCGTCATTGGACTCCACTCCAGCGAGATACTTTCACTAAGTACAAAACAACAACGAAAAGAAACGTTCAGATTTATGGAGAACATAAAATGAACAATACACTGTAAAAATCGCGCTTAGCTATAAAACACAAGTGGTTACATGTTTAGGTGTAAACATGTTTAGGAATATGTCATATAGCTAAACATGTACGCCTTTTCTATTATTTTCCAGACAAAGCCTGCTAAACACGTTTAATTCTGTTACGCGTTTCGGATGAATCCATTCTCTCTTTTCCCCGTTGAAGAACGAAAAAAAGAGACGAAAATGTTGACAGAGGAAATTTTCAAAATGAAAGGTAAATATAACCAGTTTTGTAGTTTAGTTTAAACATATTTTATTGCCACAAAAGTACAAGCAATTGGGTTGGACCACAAGTTCTATCAACATTAGTTACGGTCCCCAGTTTTGTACATGTTTAATTTCTAAACATAAACATGTTGCAAATTGAACATGTTACGATTTAAACACATAAACAATCGGACTGCATTTTTTGCATTGATTCTAAACACATTTTTACAGTGTACTTTCAAATACGTACTCAAAATTTTCCGATCTCATGTCGTGGGTTTACCCAGCAAGCACATAACGTTGAGATGACGTTGCACTGACGTCGATGCGACGTAATAACGTCGCATCGACGTCAGTACGACGTCATTTCGACGTCATATGCCTGCTGGGTAGATTCCCACTGGAGACTGTGTCTTAATGAAACGGCGATAAATAGAATCGGCGATGAATAGAATCACATAAATAGTCTCCCATCTTCCTGATATGACTGAAATACTGTTGGAACGGCTGTAATATACAATGTAGGAAGTAGTCCATCAATCCATCTTGAGTTTACTTGGGTTGTTAAGGTGGTGCATACATGTAGGTGCTGTGATAGCATCCTACGCTACAAAACCTAAATTTAAATAGAATGCGTGGCTACTGTGCTTGTAATAGATGCAGGATGGGGAATAACTTTTCCTCATACTGTAGTTTTTCTGCAGGATGGGGAATAACTTTTCCTCATACTGTAGTTTTTCTGCAGGATGGGGAATAACTTTTCCTCGTACTGTAGTTTTTCTGCAGGATGGGGAATAACTTTTCCTCATACCATAGTTTTTTTTTTCGTTTATACTGTTGTTGGTTTCTTTCTCCCTTTCTTTGGAAGACGGTTCGACATATGTAGACCATGTGTGCGTACTGTGGAATACTGTCACAAAAGGCCGTTAGGGACATAAAAATATTTCTCTGTTTTCCCTTTTGTATCATACTCTCAGTATATCCATAATCTTTTGTTCTATGACAATTGCCTATTAAACACTGATTTGTTAACATAAAGTATTTTGCTTATCTTTGTATGTTGTATCAGTATCCTGAAATTTAAACCTACCATTATTTCACCACAGTGAAACAAATACTGTATTTATTCAATATTAAGACGGTTTTCTTTTCTTCCAGTACTATTCTAAAATCTAGATTCGGATCTTGATTTTGGGATTGTAATGGCGGAAAACATCCGATCTTATAGCTAAATTACACAATACTGAATGTTGGTACGGGTAGCCCTCTACTTATAGCTGCATAAATGAGCCGCGACACGAGAAAACCAACACTGTGGTTTTGCGCCCAGTGCAGACTCAGACTAGCCCAAGCATCCGCCCATTTTGATCAGACTCTTCGCAAAGCGCTTAGACGATAGCTAAGTGTCTAAGCTACCTTCATGCGGACAGCAAAGACTCTGATCAGACTGGGCGGATGCCCAGGCTGATCTGAGTCTGCGCTGGGCGCACAACCACATTGTTGGTTTTCTCACGTCGCGGCTCAAATACGGTACGTATAAATAAATGAGCTGCGACTCGACAATACATGTGCGCCAAGCGAAAACTCAGATAAGCCTGGGCATCCACCCTAATCATTGCCTATCATTACTTTTAATGGCTATCTACTTTCTGCCCAACTAATACCCCAGCGGACAAATGACGTTGAAATGACGTCGTACTGATGTCGATGTGACATAATGTCGGTGCATCAACGCCATTGCGACGTCATTTTGACGTTATGTGCCCGCTGGGACTGAACATTAATGATAGTCTTACCTCCGCCGTTCTTCTGTGTGAGGTATGGAAACCGCCAAACATTCCCCAGCCCGACAGCGTATCCAATCAGAGACAAGAGAAATTCCGCACGGTTACCCCAGGTTTCTCTCTCTTCCCCAGTATGCCTGTCTAGTTTCTTTTCCAAATCAATCTTTAGAAGGTTAGCAGTTGAAGCCTCTGGGTTTATACTCAACGTGCTTCCAAGTGTGCTTCCATATGAACTATGCGGTGACGGTAACGTCAACGTCTGATGTTCATTGTCGTCACTGACGTTAATTGACACGTTAACGTTTCCTTGCGGCGGAACGAGGCTTGCTAGTTCCACTTTATCCTGTTTATCGGAATCTGATTCCATCTTTATTTGATTGATTTATCGATTGATTTCCGTTTTACTGCACACAAGCACAGGAAAGGCTATTTCGGGCTGCTCCTTTGCACTCAAATTAATCGTAATTTTCACTCTGTTTTGTTTTAGGATTAAGGCCAAGACGTTTATCAGCACAACAAGTGCCACTCCTTATATGATAGAAGCTGAGAAATCAATGAACAAGTCAAGAACAGATTGCTCCTATAAGCCTGTCTTCATTCTTTCAAGAACCGTACTGACACTTAACATTGGGGCAAATGTATATAGTAACTGACATGCATGCGCAAACGGTTTAGACCAAGATGTTTCAATTTGAACAGGTTCAGATTCTACGCATCGCTCGAAAGCAAATTTGAATTGCTTAAAATTTCGGACACTTAAGGTAAATCAATTTACCTTTAAAGCGCTAAAGCGAAATAAGTTGAATTTGCAAACAGCATAGATTCAGATGAGGCGGCTCATAATGAGCCGCCTCAACTGGATCTATGTTATTTGCCCTTTAGATTTTGATTGGACGAAACGAGAATATTCAGTTTTGCAAACAACGTAGATCCAGATCAGACGGGTCATGATGAGCCGTCTCGTCTGGATCTACGCCGTTTGGCCTCTAGAAATAGATTGGACGAAACATTTAAGCCTCATAGAGAAAAAAAATGAAAATAACAGTAACTTGCCCTGAAACTGTACTCCATCACCTTAATTCTTGAGGGAATTATCTCCTATAATAATGTGCTTGATAGTGATAGTCTTACCGAAGCATCAAATGACGTCAATATTTGAGCCACGACACGAGAAAACCAACAAAGTGGTTGTGCGCCCAGTGCAGACTCAGAGTCTTTACTGTCCGCATGGAGGTAGCTTAGATCCTAAGCTAGCCTTTAAGCGCTTAGGAAGGAGTCTGGTCAGACTTGGCGGTTGGCCAGGTTGATCTGAGTATGCACTGGGCGCACAACCACAGTGTTGGTTTTCTCGTGTCGCGGCTCAATTTTGTTTTAATTCAGCTGATGTGTACTTTTTAATTTCCATGTCTGCAACACTAAATGAGCCACGACACGAAAAAACTACCAATGTGGTTGTGCACCCAGTGGAGATTCAGATCAGCCTGGGCATCCGCCCAGTCTGATCAGACTCTTTGCTATGCGCTTAAAATGTAGCTAAGGGTCTAAGCTATCTTCATGCGGACAGCGAGGAGTCTGGTCAGACTGGGCGGCTGATCTGAGTCTGCGCTGGGCGCACAACCACATTGTTGGTTTTCTCGTGTCGCGGCTCAAATTTTAATAGTCTTGATATTAAAATCCAGATTTTGTTTCCTTGAACAACTTAATTTGGAATTCAAGCGATATCAACGATCGTTACAGTAAACATGCATTTTAAACACAGAAACTCATTTACGAAAAATTGATAATACATGTACAAAAAATTACTTATAGATTTTTGCTGTTACAAGGCATATCCTTATACTATGTACACGAATATTTCGAATAATTCAGATAGTATTATAAAATATAATACATATATGTAAGCTCCGACAAATTTGGAATGCAGCTCTGTTATTATATAACGGGCCAAAAGATGGCGGTAGTTTGAATTTGCAAACAGTGCAGATCGAGATGAGGCTGCTCATATTAAACCGCTTCATCTGGACCATAACATTTTGAACTCTTATTTTTCAATTTCTGTTTTGACACAGCTTGGACAAACATATTTTGAATTTTGCAAACGTAAATTTTGTCACGTGTATTTTTTCGGCGCTTTGAAGGAGGTGCTTAATGTTACACGTAATTATATACATAGATTTAAATTTAAAACAAATATTTAAAAGAGGCTGTGTTCTTAAAGTATTACGTTTTGCAAGAGATAGTCATTATTTACACACTAAAACAGTTTAGAATCACATCAATTTATGTATATTGATACGCAATGCATGCGTTCAAGTGACTTAAGCATCTGGGGCTGTATTCATAAAACGACTTCAGTCGTTGCTATGCGGTTGCTAGGGCTAAATATCTATAAAGGAGATTCCCTACAACTATGAAATTTGCTCTGGAGGAACAGTCTTTGTAAGACTGTTCCTCCGGAGCAAATGTCATAGTTATAGGGAATCTCCTTCAAAGAAATTTAGCCTTAGCAACAGCATAGCAACCACTTAAGTCGTTTTATGAATACAGCCCCAGGTCTTGAACAGCCATAAATCTAAAGACAGTCTGTACATTTACTTACTGTCTGTAAGTTCACGGCTATCCTGGATAGGTCTTAAGCAGCCATAAATTTATAGAAAATCTGTCTATAAAATTATGGCTAGCTTAGACAGATCTTGGACAGCCAAAATGTTTATAGACAGTCTGTATATTTACAGATTGTCTATACTTTCAAGGCTATCGTAGACAGACTGTATATTAACAGACTGTCTATAAATTCATGGCTATCACAGACAGTCTGTATATTTACAGGCTGTCTATAAATTCTTGGCCATCCTAGACAGACTGTATATTTACAGACCGTCTATAAATTCATGGCTATCCTAGATAGTCTGTATATTAACAGACAGACTGTCTATAAATGCAAGGCTATCCTAGACAGTCTGTATATTTACAGACTGTCTATAAATTCATGACTATCATAGGCAGTCTGTATGTTTAAAGACTGTCTATAAATTCATGGCTATCATAGACAGCCTGTATATTTACAGACTGTCTATTAATTCATGGCTATCCTAGACAGTCTGTATATTTACAGACATTTACAGGCATTTTTCATACCGACCTGTTGCATCTCTCGCATGTGGAAAATTGGTAAAGTTTCATTCGTTTTGGAGCAATTCTGTCAAGCTAGCCGAGCCGCGTAGCGCAGTCGGTAGGGCGTCTGACTTTTAAGCCGACGGTCCTGGATTCGATACCCGGTCCGGCCACTTTATTTCATTTCTCCTTCCGCTGATTCAGAAGGGCAGTAGTTACATGTATTACTGGTGACAGTAAGCGCACGTAGTACTGGTTAACTGCTTAGGAGGTATAAGCCTGCCCAGGAATAGTGTGGTTAAGTTAACTGACCGTCCCGGCATGAACATAGCTGTTTACTATGGACGTTAAACAATAACAAAACAATAACAACAACGAAAACAATAACTGTCAATCTTTGTACGTCATCTTTATCCAAAACAGGACAATAGCCAATAGTCCATTTGCTAAATAATACCCATTAGAAGTCCATGTTTACGTCACGTGGTACTAACTCCGCGCCTGTTTATGAGGCAGAGCGTCTGGCTTAGTTGATTGAGTGTTCGCCTTTCACGCAGGTGTCTTGGTTTCTACTCCAACCGATGCCACATGCCGATTTATTTCTTCAGCTCAATAGACCAGGAAATCTGCAACCCGGGTCCGAGGTTATAAAACTTGAGTATAATCTCAAACTGAAAATAAAGCACACTGATTGGCTGCTTCCGAGCATGTCAAAATAAAGCACACTGATTGGATGCCTCCGAGCACGTGTTCGGTAGTAGCCAATCAGTTTGCTTTTTTTTTTAGTTTGAGAATGTACTCAAGTTTTATAACCTCCAGGCCTGTATGAGCTAAGCTAGCACAAGAGTGACATCACGGTGGCGGGCTGTGATTGTATGTACCGCTGAACGTCGTTGTTGAAGTGAGCCTCAACAAAACGGCAAAACTGTACTCTACATAAGCGCGCAAAACACAACCCACAACGAAGTAAGGTGTACGTTATGTTTTCGTACCAAGGGACTGTGGTCTCGCTAAATAATATTATTGGACAAGAACTTAACAAACGCAGGTTTAAGAAATTATAATATGCTTTTCTCTGGTTTCGTCACCAGATATTGTCAGGGTCACTAATGAGGCATTATTAGCCGAAACTATGAAGTATGGCCCATGTTATTTCTTTTGAATGTGTCCTCTGCTCTTGACGGAACTCTTTAAGATTTTAGTTTTACCTCACTGTAACTAGTGCTGTGCCATGTGGCGGCCGTAAAACGTCTCCCCGTCCATCTTTACAGACTTTATTTTATTTTTGTCTTTTGAGATCAGAGTCTATATTCTGAGAAATCTGAAAATGTTGATTGGTTTAAACTTATATTCTAGATCATTGATTTTTTAAATATTATTTGGATTCTTTTTGATACTAACCAGTCATTAAATCGACTGCCCAATTACAATTAAGAAATTACAGTATGCTTTTCTCTGGTATCGTCACCAGATATTGTCAAGGTCACTGACGAGGCTTTATTAGCCGAAACTACATAGTATGGCCCATGTTACTTCTTCTAAATGTGTTCTCTCTGCTCTTGAAGGAACTCTTTATATACAAAGGAAAGTTATTTATCGTAGTTTATATTTCGTTGACCTTTGACAAAAGTTAATCGCGTTTATATGGTAGTAGTAGAGGCTGCTAGTATAGAACACCTAAATGAGTCAATTTTCGGAACCGGTCAGAACCGGTTAGGTCAAGGTCGCCTGTAATGACCAATGGTTTATTTTTAGCATTCGATCTATAATGAGCTTATGCAATGTTTCGTAATACAACAACGTCTAAGTATAGCCTTTTCGGTAATCCAGGATTGCTTTTCAGAAAGTCCGATTTATGCGCTAAATATAGGACCAGCTTTGTTGTTTATCGATATATACAGCGCAACAGGCTCTCTGTTCATTGTTTACTTGTACAAATGGCCGAACAAATTCATGGGGTTTTCTCTTCCTCTTTGTGTTTAGGATAGGCTGTGTTATTTTATTGTGACACTTCCCTGGCCTATGATAAACCTATTTATTTTGATATGGCCACTTTGGCTCGCTTCATGCCTACATGCTTATCAGTCGAACCTGATAGCCATATTATGGGAGATGGGTAACTGGATGCTAAAAAAGAACAACAAAGAATTTTTTTTATTATTATTATTTACAGGTTTCTTTACACAATAAAACGGTTCTACATGTATATACAGACCATATTCATATTATTCACATTTCATACATATTATTTAAACAACATCATCAAGTTCCTTATTTTCCCATTGCTAATTTCATTGCATTCCATATGGATATGTACAAACACTATCTTTGATAACTCTTTTGTCAAATACTATTCTGTAGTCTTTTGTTTCAGTCCTTGTTATGAGAACTCCATTTGAACGGCATATTTTATTGTTGTCAACAACCTGAATACATCCTTGTTCTCTATTATTTGTAACCATGTTTGAGACAGTCTCAAAATTTATGTCAAGCATGTTTTTGTAGTTTAAAGTGATTCCCCGAACTTTACATACAGAGGTTTGCCCCTTTTTATTAGGTTTTGCCAAAGTATACGCATAATTTTTTGGACCACCTGTAACGAATTTAAGAATAACATTTCCTGGTGCTTCGTCAGTCAGATCACCCAGATAATCACCTAACTTGGGTTCCCATAACCCGGGAGAGGTTGTAAATATAATAGAGTCAGTGTCGCAGTAGCAAACACGTCTCCCTAGGGGCTCCAAGTAACTAAATAGTTTGAGTCTGGCTTGTGCTGTGGTATATGCAGCAATTACAACATTAGTGCGTGACGATGCCTCCACGAAATCACCATTATAACACCAGTCTAGCTGTACAGCCTCATTGTTAACAAAACGTACATTTTTTACTTCTTGTTGATCTGATGTCATCATGTCAAAAAATTGTTCGGGGTCGTCAGTGTAAGTGCTTTGAATTAAGTTCGACCTCTGTCCAAACTTTCCCCAAAAGGAATTAAGCATCAATTTCGACAAAGACCTTAACCCAGGGTTTTCTTCAATTCTGTTGTAGTCCAAATGGATGCCTTCTTTTTCAAAGTACTGTTTAATGTAGTTGTGCTTTGTACTCTCATCAACACACCAGTCAGGCCACCCACTTGCTTCTTGTTTAACTTTCAGGAATGTATTGACATACTCGGTAAAAACGCCCCCTGTTTTGGTACTAGGATCATACTGAGATATCTCTGAAAAGTGCCAGACCTCATAGACATTCATGAGCTTGTATCCTAGAGACACTGCTTTTTTGACCTCATCAGTAACCCATGTCCCAACAAATGCGCGCTCTTCATCAAAATGTTTACATTCAGTCTTTTGATTAACTTCACTGCACAAACGACAGAGGCTAAACATGAGTTTACCATTGCATCTTGCAGGCAGGACAGGCATGTAAAGCCCTTCTGGTGGAAGAATTTTACATTTGATCAAACCCTCATAATTTTCAATCGGATCAAAATTCTCTGTGATGATATCTGGATGCCCAAGAGGAATCTTTCCAGTTTTGTTAACGAAAGGGTACAAGGACGTTACATCATAATATTTGATTTGATTTCCCGGGCGAGCCTCCTCATATAATTTGAAAGCCTCTGTACGACCACCATAAAAAGCATCCCTTGGTTCCAAAGGCGTGACAAGATCAAGGTTCTCAATGTAACGTTTCATGACAACATCGTTTTCAAGTTCTTTTTTAAACTGACATTCCCAAATGCATACATAAGAGTATCCATTTGATTCTATGTAATGCCTTTTTTCTATTGTTTGAGCGTACAAATCTCCCATACTCAACTGAGTCACTGGGTTGATGGTAGTCCTTGAAAAGCAGTTTGGACAACCGTGCCAAAAGCAACCATGAAATTCAAACACAATACGTTCTACCTCAGACTCGTAATAACCATCAACTTTGTACGGTCCAATTTGCTTTTCACCCGCATTTCTGCCATGTCGAATACTCAAGTTATTTTTGTGGGCCAAGTAGTAAAGCCACTGATATGCCATGGCTGATTGCTTATCGGAAGGTCGATATCCATGAGGGGGTATGATTCCGATCGTTTCATTCTCCAGGAAATTTTTTCTAAAAACTAAGTTGCAAGCGGAAGCTATGGTAATGCACTTCTCAAAGGGGTCAATACCGTTTTTATCATCCTTCATTGTCAAACACATAAACAATGACCGAAATTTTAGACAACATTTTCGCAATATGTCAACATCGGATCTGCAATAACGTAGCAATTCTTTCTGGAAATCAAAAGGGTCCATTTGATGCTGTTCATACCACTGCATAAATTTTGTTCTGGTCTCTGGTTTCATACCATCTGGGGTGTAAAACGAAATGTCTGGTAAGTGATTGATAACAGCTGTTTGAAATTCCTTGCGATTATAAAGATGTGGGAAATAACCTTTGGCTAATTCTGATTCCCCAAAAGCCTCAGGCATATCTGCTAATGCCATGGGAATGAAATTCAGTGAATCAATGAACCGAATTTTGCAAGCTGGTACTTTAATAGACATGTATTTTGAACCAGTTGTTATCACCTCTGGAAGAATAGCATTCTCGTGCAGATAATTTAAAATTGGATAGCTGTCGTACCCTTTAAAATTATGGCATATAACTGTGGCACCGACATTTTCTTTGGAAAACAGCCACTTACAAAATAAAGTGGTCGTATCAGAACCAGAAAAGATCCTCTCATTCAGTCCACAGTGATCACACTTAGACGTTGGAGAGACGGGCTTATCAAGACAAACATCACATACTTTGTGCACAACGCACAAATTTGGAACATGTGCAAATGATCCACATGTAGATTTACCACAGTTGGAACAGTTGTTGTTGTTGTTTGGCCTATAACCTTTGTCACACTTCATTTGATCATCTTGTCTACACTCGAAGTCGAAAAAGATATATTTGAGAGAATTCATTTGCTTTTTCGTTGAATTAGGCTTGCAGTTTTCTTCTTCTACGCTGGTCATGTAGCAGAGATGACCTTCCGCAAAGTAACCTTTACAGACTTTACAATACTGTTCCCCACAGATATGATCTGACTTTTGTTTTGCTTTATTGATCAACTGATTGCATTCTTGACATCTAAAGTATGCTTTGCAAGTTGAATTACCAGACAATGTTTGTTTCAAATGGAGATCATAACAAATCTGATTGACAAATTTACAGTTACACTGTTTGCAATGCACCCAGTCTTCCTCCTTATCATTGTGCATATGTCTACAAAGGTGACAGGCATTGTTGCAGCTGTGTCTTTCCTTATTGTTATACCCTTTCTTACACTGCAGACAAAAATAACTCCGGTCTAGAAAACCTGTTACTTTTGTGATTACATCAAAATGCTCATCATGATAATAAAGATATATGGGTATTCCCCCTTCAGGTCCTTGATATACAATAGCATTAAAATGTTCCTTGGAAAGGATGTGAATTTGAAAGTCAGGCAACACCATCTGGAATTGTTTGACATGATCTAAGGCACAAGCTGTCAATGGCACTCCTGCTTTATTATGTAAGTCTCTGGCCAGTTGCTCTTGAATTTTACGGCCTTGTCTAATAGTATCCCACTGCGGATGATTCTGGACACGAGCTATGGCAGTTACAAGGGCCCTTGCGCAGCACAATTCATCTGTGTTTCGTATCTGTATAATACTCCTTTTATCATTTAGTAGTCTTACAATGTCAACGTACGGTTTTCGCTTTTGGCCAGATCCTTTCAATAGATGAACATGAACTAACTCCACTCCAAATGTCTCGTCCAAGACAAATTGTTCATAAGACTGCAATACCCGTTCAATCTCTGACAATATTCTATCTACTGTCAGAGCTGATCGTCTCATAAACGGCATTACAATAGGATAATCAAGCTCTGGGTTATCCATGGTAAGTCTGATGAGGTCGTTCGATGGTATATCTCTAGCAATGTGATTGATTATCGACTGGAAAAGTTTCTTTAAAGCTTTTAAAACCTCAGGTATTCCTCTAACTTCGAGATCTTTTACTGATATCTTGTAGTATGATGCTGTTGTGTTGAACTTTTCTATCTTCCTTTCATTCACTTTCTCTATGTTATAAAGTCTTTCTGAATCACTAAGGTCGTCTGCTCTCCTTTTCTTATTAAGTCTTTCCTCATGTTCTTCACTTGGCCTCTTAGCAGCTCCTCCAGTCTGATTTTCATGCTTTAACAAATGATTCTCAAGCGCATTTCCATTAATGAACACTTTTGAACACTCTGGACAGTGAAAGTTATTCTCATTTTGATGTTTCAGCATATGACGATCAAGATTAGATTTTCTATTGAAGATTTTACTGCATCTTGAACAAATGTATTTCTTCCAGTGGTTTTGTGTTCGTCTGTGTTGGAGAAGCTGACTCAGTTTTGGGAATGATGAGCCACATTCTTCACATTGGTACGCCATGACTGTACAGAACCTGAAATAAAAAAAAAATCGAATTACAAATTGAAATGATAAGTAAAAATACATAATTAGAGGAATCGCATGGTTATAGTTTTGTTTGTTCAAAATTTGGCAAAAAGATGAATGACTACTTAAGCAAAAAGACAGGCGAGACTACAAAAACACTTGGTTGTAAACAGTTACCTTATGTTTTTTATCTCTCGATATTTTCGTAAATGTCTTCTTCACAATATTATATATCCAACTAAGAGAGTAATCACTCTGTAAATGATTATTTATTTTAAAAACGTGTGTATATATAGGTAATCTCTAAGCGCATGCGCACTATGTTTTTTATTGAAGGGATTTGATTGGTTCTCAAAAATAGAAGAATCGTTACTAAAATGATTTAACAACACAAGATTGCAACACGTTATCATTCCGAAGTAAGTCATCGGAGGAGCAACATGTCCCAGACATCGTGCCCCGACTGTTCAAAAATACTGTCAAGGAGAGACGTGATGTTAAGGCACAGGCGCAATGCACATTCTGGCAGCAAAATCCATCAAGCGTATCCGCCGCCGCAGGGAGGCATACCACCACCGCCGCCGCCGCCGCAGGGAGGCATACCACCACCGCCGCCGCCGCCGCAAAGAGGCATACCACTACCACCGCCGCCGCCGCAGGGAGGCATACCACTGCCGCCACAGGGAGGCATACCACTACCGCCGCCGCAGGGAGGCATACCACTACCGCCGCCGCCGCCGCAGGGAGGCATACCACTTCCGCCGCCGCCGCCGCCGCAGGGAGGCATACCACTTCCGCCGCCGCCGCCGCCGCAGGGAGGCATACCGCCACCGCCTCTGGTGGGAGGCAAATCACTGCAGCAGCAGACGCGGATAAGCATATCATCATTTCCTCATGAGGAAATGCCTCATCCTGCTTTACCGGTATGTCAGAGTCAACCACAACAACCACCAGTTGAGGCTTGTAGCAGATCTGTCATGGTGTTTCAACACCCTTTCACTATGATGATTTCAGGGCCTACAGGTATATATTTTTTCTTAGTATTTGTTTTGTTAAGATTCGTTAGTGCAAACATTGAAATATTGCTTTAAGTATAGCTCATATATATGTGTAAAGATAAACATATAAATTGATCATTTCATATCTTCTTCTTTCAGAGACTAAATGTATATACACTTAAATATGATTTGAAAGATGTTTATTTATCTTAAGTCTGGATGTTTCTATTTTTCAGCATGTGGAAAGACTACATTTGTGAAAGACCTTCTCTTGAATCATGGCCAAAGAATCCGACCTAATATACAAAGAATAGTATGGCTCTATAAACGATGGCAACCCTTATATGATGACATTCAAAAGAGTGTTCAACCCAAAGTAGAGTTTATACAGGGAATACCAACAGATTTAGATGATGATGACTACTTTGATCCCCAAATCAACAATTTGCTCATTTTGGATGATTTGTTCCACGAATCTGGCAAAGACAAAAGAATAACAGATTTATTCACAGAGGGGTCGCACCATAGGTCACTTTCTGTGATAACAATTAATCAAAACATATTTGGAAACAAAGATCCCACTCAAAGGAGAAATTGTCACTATCTGATAATATACAATAATCCTGTGGATCGTCAATCACTGATGACCCTTGCACGTCAGATGTACCCGAAAAATAGTGACAAATTTCTGAAAGCATTCGAAAAAGCAACCAAATACTGTTATGGCTATTTGCTAGTGGACTTAAAACCATTCACAAACGAAAACGATCGATTAAAATACGATTTAGAATGGCAGCGTTTTGATAGCGTGACTTCCCATAAAAACGAAACAGCCAATCAGATTCCAGAGCGCCAACAGATTCCTATAAAAGACAAGGGTTTGGCCGATCAGCGTCATTCATCAGTTGGAGTTCAAACTGTTCACTTCAACGAAAATTCGGAAATAGAAGATACCATGGCAGATAAAACACAGGCTTGTGACGGCTGTGGATTGTTATTTGACACAGCCCATGATGTGCAAAGGCATTTAACACGAGGATGGTGCCCAGAGGGAGAGGAAGCAGGCCTAAAAAGAAAAATGTCTGACGATGATGAATCCTTTGACAATCAGCCTAAACACTTTTGCAAAGAAGGAAAAGGAGGACAAGTGCCGGAGGATCTAGAGAGCAAAGCTTTTGAAGACATATATATACGTGCAAAGCAGATGAATAAGCGCAAATGGAGCGAAAAGTATGATGAATATGTCGAACGAGGGCTAACTAAGCAAGAAGCTAAACAAAAGGCTGACAACAAACTAGAAACTGCTGTCATTAGACAATTTATATGTAACTACATGATTTTAATTACATATATACTTCAGTTAACAAATGGCCACATTCATAAGAAAGTTATGCAAAAGGTGAATGCTTTATTAAGCCAAGGTTATGCTGAACAGAAAGCTGTTAAAATGGCTGTCAAACATTATCAACACAGCCTAGAGGCCTACTTAGATGAAAGTGATACTGAAAGTGAGGAAAGTGACATGGATTCTGATGATGAAAGCGGCTCAGTCAATGAAAGTAGTTCGGTAGATGAAGATGAGATGGAGGAATCCGAATAAAACTGTTTGACATTTCAACTTTTTCTCATTTCTTGTTTAGACACTCAGCTGATAAGCCATGGCATCCTGGCAGGATTACTTAAAGAAAATATATTATGATCCAAAACACCCGGCAAGTTTTGCAGGCCCTCAGAAGATATACAAAGTGATAAAAGATGAAGGCAAATTCAACATTGGAATGTACAAAATAAGAAAGTTTTTACACAATCAAGAATCGTATGGGCTTCACAAACCAGTTAGGAGACGATTTAAAAGAAACCACGTGGTCAGCGCGGGCAAGGATGACCTTTGGATGGCAGACCTCATAGACATGGTAAAATTCAAAGACTGGAATGTTGGCTTCAAGTATATATTACTTGTGATCGATACATTCTCAAAATATGTATGGCTGAGACCATTGAAAAATAAATCTGGGCAAGACGTATCAGAAGCCTTTCGAGACATATTCAAGACTTATGGACGATCACCATACAAGATTATAACTGACAAAGGTAAGTAGGCAACTGTTGTGATTTTTCTTTAGTTTTCAATTAAGCAATCATAAAGTTATATATACATTTATTATCAAAATTAAAGAGTAAATACAAATCAGCTGATTTCAGTATTCTACAATATAAACATTTAATAGCTTAAATAAATTTTGGTAAAGCCATTTTGGTATCGTATTCAGGGTAATAATTATGACTTCATCCACCACAATCAAGGACTAATTGTTTATAAGACCTTTTGTATCTCAATTTCAGGCCAAGAGTTTCGAGCAAAAGTGGTACAAGATCTGATGAAGAAATATAATGTCCGATACTTTCCAACACAGAATGAAACAAAAGCTTCTATATCAGAAAGAACCATTTTAACCATTAAGTCTAGACTCAGTCGTTATTTTACCTTTAAAGATGACTTCAGCTATTTGCCTGTTATACAAGATCTTGCTGACAGCTATAATAAAACATATCACAGAACTATTGGAATAAAACCAGCTGATGTGAAAAGCAGCAATGAAGAAGAAGTTCGTCTGTCAACCTACTTTGCCCAGCATGCAACTGAACAGAAACAAGTGAAAACGCCAAAGAGAAGACCATTTAAATTTAAATTAAATCAGTATGTGAGAGTCAGCCATGTTAAAGGAGCATTTACCCGCGCCTATGACCAAACTTATTCTGGAGAAATATTTCAAGTGTCAAAAAGATATTATAGAGGAAACCTGCCTGTTTATAGGCTGACAGACCTTCAAGGTGACGAAATAAAGGGTGTGTGGTATAGCAGTGAGTTATTGCCTTTGGATATTGATCCCGCTAAAATAACTTACAAGATAGAACAGAGCTTAAAAACAAGAGGAAAAGGACGCAATAAACAATACTTTGTGAAGTGGAAGTATTATCCAAGCAAGTTCAACTCATGGATAAAAGCCAGTGACATAGATTGATGAAGAGTTGGTCTCTGTTTCTTATCAGATTACTTATAAATGTATTTGAAATTATCACACGTACCAATTTGTATTTATTATATCTACATAGTATACATGTTTCTTCAATTCAAATAAATAACATAAAATACAATACATTATTTTTCGTTGTATTTCCTGATAATATGGATGGATGACTTGCGATTTTAGTCCTTTTCAACAGTATTTCAGTCATATCAGAAAAATGGGCCAGTGATAATGAAAGGCTGTGTGCAGTGGAGCTCCGAAAATATAATAATATGTAAGCCATATATACAATGTTTTTACTATGGTCCTATAGGCTTACTAAAAATATCAGGCCAAAGGCCAAACGTCCACACATATTTGATATGCCCGTAACTGGGACATTTGATTTTTGAAAACAGTCGTTGCTACAAGTTGAGTGATGATCAAAGAAGATAATTCTGATAAATATCTGATCATATGATTAACTTTAAAAAAAAAAGCACATATATTTCGAATACAATTTATGGTTATTCAGTTTCAAACATACAAAAGATTAACACATAAAGAGTCATAACTCTGGAAGGAAGGGTCCCATTATGATCTGAATTAAATATGAACCACATTAAATGGTGATAACAATATTTTGAAAGTTTTATGAAAATCGGCTAAAAACTTGTACCAAGTGTTTTATTTCATACTTGAGAGGCAGCGTAACTGTTTACGATAAATTTATTTAGCAGCCGACAGTATATGAAAGTATTACGGTACTAAAGACACTGTAAGCGCACAATAAATAGTTATTTATCACCACTGTGTTTAAAATCATAAAATTGTTAAGATGAAATTCTTTTCAAGTGTATTTTGTAAAGCCCAACTGTATTACATTTTTTTTAACAATACCCCAGTATAAAGTGAAGCGATGTGACTCTTTCAATAGATTTGGTTAAACTGAACAATATCGGAAAATGTTAGTATTCATTATCTGCTTTGGTGCAATTGTACTCTGCTTCTGATATAGTATTGCATATAAAAACGGGGAACCAGGTTTACCTGTAACTTTTTAAACCTGTCGGCTGTTTAATAGTGAACCTTCTTACCTAGCTGGCGTAATTGAATAGTAAAAATTAGAAAAAACATTTTATCGTCTGCTAATAATTTAACTTACCTGTTTAAATGTTTAGTGATGCTTTCAGGTGGACGGTCTGCTGTCAAATGAATTATGTATCGGAAAACTGGTAATATAATAAATGAAAAGGGTTATTTGATTGGCTGTTGACAAAATATATAGTTCTCAAGTCTAAACTTGTTTTCGATTTCACAGCAACGTTAAATAATGCATCACCCTTATCATCGATTAATTTCTAAAAATAAACCATTGGTCATCATCGCTGAACTTGATTGACACGGACCGGTTCTGACCGGTTCCGAAAATTGACTCATTTAGGTGTTCTATACTAGCAGCCTCTACTACTTATGGTCTAATGTACAAAAGTGATAAACACAGGCTTAATTTAGCATGCTGCCAATTACAAAATAATGCCGTCTTCTTCTCAAACACATATTTAGAATGACGCCAAATATCACAATAATGCTGCCTTTTTTAGCGCAACGTAATCTATTCTAAGCTTAAATGATTTTGTAATGGTCTCCCAGCTGCGGATTGTATTTCTAAGTTATTATCGACCATACACAAAATAGAAAATAAATCAAGAATTCTCAACGGAATATTAGCAAAAACTAGACATTTTCGTCAATAACTTAAGCAATTATATTCTGCAAATACAGTTAATGTTAAATTGCTTTTATTGTGTCCAAGTGTTTCCTTACGTTTTATGAATAGGGGAGAGTTGGGTAACTTCGGACAGGCGGGTAAATTCGGACAAACCATTGCAAACAGTGAAAATCCAGATGAGACGGCTTATAATGAGCCGTCTCATCAGGATTTTTACTGATTGGTCAGTTATTATTTTTTGGTTCCAAACAACTGACATATAAAGGAAACAATGTCACTGTCCGAATTTACCCGCTGTCCGAAGTTACCCGACTCTCCCCTATGTATATCGCATTTGTTTGACCATAAAACGGTGTTGTTTATTTTTCCATCTCCAGAATGACCTCAAATATCTAAATCAGTGTATGAAAACATAACAACCCCAATAATCTAGACCCGTCTCATAAGACGGATCTAGATATTTGGGATTGTTTCGGAAGGAATAAAACGACTTATGACCGAAAAAAACATTGTAAAGAACACACAAATAAGGCAATCTATATTCCAGACAGGTCGTGTGATTGTATGTCAAGCTATATGCACAGTCAGTTTTCAAACCCATAATAAAGACTTCAAACTTTGGTTTGAGCCTCAAACCTAGGTTTCACATACCCAGTCCTTGATTTTAACTTTTTATAAAACTAGTTTCAAAATGTTCGATTTCTAAAATTTACTAGCTTTTTCGTCGTTCTACTGTGTAAGAATAGAAATAGATTCCGCTAACTAATGATTTATTGCCCAATATATCACTGGTTGTCGGTCAGTCATCAGCGAATATATAACTCGCATTTCGCGCTCGTGATATATCCACTTCACGACTGATCTCCAACCAGTTATATATTGGGCAACAAGGGCGTAGCTACCTATACGCAAATACGCAGGTGCGTATTGAAATTTTGTCAAATTGACAAAATTTCAACACAAACCTGCGTATTTTCATGCTGAAATGTTGTTAATTGGGCATGATTTTAATGCTAACTGCCAACAGACAGAAAATTTGAAGTATCTAAGCGGATTAACCCCTATCATAACCCTCAGTGAGTATAAAGCATAATTGTGCGTACAGTGTAGTTGCTCCTAGCTACGCCCCTGGGCAACAAATCACTCTTAGCAAGAATCTTCTCAATTATAAACCCTTGTGTAAAAACCACCGCTTATTCGTTTTATGCTACACATTAATCATTTCACTTGAAAGCTACGAAATAAATTAGTACAAGAAGCGTTCATTTTTCTACGAAATTCGGAACTGAAGTAGTATGGAAATAAAAAGTGAGCCTAATGGGCCATCATAGCATGTGACACACACAAAAGTTTTAACAATGATTTTAAGAAATAGATGTGGGCCCTTTTGTTCAAAGCATTGTTAGCCTAACGAGCTCGTTAAGAGTTTAACTTGGTAATTGTTTTACGACTTAGTAATCAAATACAGTGATATTTTTATGAAAAAATGTGAGGAGCTGCAAAAGCTTCTCACATGTTTTCAACAAAAATATCACTGTATTTGATTACAAAGTCGTAAAAAAATTACCAAGTTGAACTCTTAACGAGCTCGTTAGGCGCAAAAGCTTCTAACATTTTTTTCAACAAAAATATTGGCATATTTGAGATATTAACGTTTGAAATTTTAACAAAATGTTAACTAACAACATCATTAGTGTTGAACAACCGGGCCCAGGACAACATTCTAGCAAGCTAAATACATGCTGTTTAACCCCACACCCCACCCCTCTTGGTATACTCGAAATGACTTTTGCTGTTGATTGTGATTTTTTTTCCCTGGAAAAACTATTGCCTGTCTCCACTACATGCTAGGATGTGTGGTATGTTTTATGATTTTAAAAAAATATAGGTTTCTGTTTGAAAATCTCCCGCTTTATTTTCGGGTCAAATTTCTTTTGTTTCTTGATGACCTTTTGATGGCATTTAGTTATATAGAGTCTTATTGGTTATCCCCTCGGGGATAACCATATTAAGATAGGAATTCGTACTCGATTTGTACGCCGTTTCCTTTTGTTAAAATACAGGTCCTACTATTTCCCGGTACTTCTACATTTGGCACACCCTGCTACAGGGTTCTCGCCAGCATCCGGCTAATGCATGATCTTTATAGCTTATATCTTAAGGTAGACGAATACTGAATAGAAATATTGGCGGGGCATTCAAACCATTATACCGTCTAAATAACCCAAAGAGCTATAAAACATTTGGGTAAGAAAAAAACAATTTTCACCGTTTTGTTTTCCTAAAAAACAATATTTTGTATTTCTACATATTTTTTTTACACATTTTCCATTAAAATTCATATCTCTAGCACATGAATGCACTTTCATTTCAGCAAATCATATAATCTGTAATATAGGATATTTGAAACAAACTGATAACAAAAAAATGCAGTTTTCTTGTTAATAAGTATATTTTTACATTCTTTGAAAAAATGCAAGAAAATTGAATTTCATGAAAAACGTCATGAAAAATATCATCAATCGATGGGGCATGCTTATGCATATTATTTTAGTAAAACTTACATCGTATGTTAAAGAATAAAACAAAAAAACAAACATTTCACCGTTTTGTTTCCTAGAAAAACAATGTTTAAGTTCAAAATATCCCCAAAACAGACTGCCCAAATTCTGCACCTGCTGCAAGCACAGCCGGTCCTTGCCCTATTATTTATTTTCCTGTTATTCGGTTCTACCACAGAGTAATGTCGACAAAAATGCGCAGATGGAATGGAAACTGTGAAGATCTTAATCATTCTGGTTCCTAAGGAACAGTCTGATCTCAGTTTCCACTGTTTGTACAGACCTATGTGCCCTAAAACTTAGGATCTTTACGGTAGATATTGTAAGTGTATATTATAACTGTATATACTCCACAGTTAGTCGATTTGATGATGAACAATAACTCTGTTTGTTTTTCAAACAAGCAAGAACAGAGTTCTTCCGGGATCGTCCACCTTAAAACACTTTATCTCATCATATACAAACAGTTACCTGAAAGTTCAGTAATCACTTAACAGTACAGATCAATAAGTTCCACTATTTACCGGTATTTGCTCCCACAGTTTGGCGCACCCAGCTGCAGGGTCCCTTCTAGCATTGCTAAGACATGAGCTGTAAAACTTATCCAGAAAACTTCATCTCGCCTAATACAAGAATCTCACCTAATACAAGCACTTACCAGAGTGTGCAGTCCACTTACGAAGAGACGTTACTAAACAGTACAGGTCATCTAACAAAAGTTAATAGCACCGAAACTCAACTGTTACAAGCAATCACTAGACAAAATGAAAAAGCTGTCAAACTCGCCACTTACCTACAGTTTCAACAAATCCAAGAATACAATAAAATTAACTTGTACTGCTGCCAATTTTCTGCTTTACCACTTGCATCCTATAGATTCATTTGCTTAGGGATAACCTCTCAAGCTTTTTCAAAAGCTAAACTTGTATGTTTTAATCATTTCACTTAAAGGCTTGGCGATACGAAATAAATAAGCATAAGAAGCGTTCATTTTTCTACGAATTTCGGAGTACAGAATTCGGACTGAAAGTAGTGAGGAAATAAAAAAGTGAGCCTAACGGGCCATCGTAGCAGGAGACACACACAAAACCTTAAACAGCGATTTTAAGATATAGATGAGGACAACATTCTAGCAAGCTAAATACATGCTGTTTAATCCCCACCCACGGCCCACTCCTCTAATAATACTGGTTATTACTATTGATTCTGGTTTTCCTGGATAACTTTATTGCCTATCTTCACTACCCGCTAGGAATTGTGGTATGGCTTTTGATTTTGAAAAAAATATAGGTTTCTGTTTGAAAATCTCCCGTTTTATTTTCGGGTGAATTTTTTTTGTTTGTTTCTAAATGACCTTTTAAAGGAATTTAGTCATGATAAAGAGTCTTTTTTGTTTTATGCTTTACATTAATCATTTCACTTGAAGGCTTGACGATACGAAATAGTTTAGTATAACAAGCGTTCATTTTTCTATGAATTTCGGAGTGCAGAATTCGAAACTGAAGTAATGTGGAAATGAAATGTGAGCGCAGTTGGCCCTCGTAGTAAGTGACACTGACAATATGTTAAATATTCATTTTGAAGACACTGATTAGGACATTTGTCAACGTTGTCAGCCTATCAATATACATGTACAATGGTGGTGTTCATTTACAAATCAGTGATATATTCCTTAATTTTAACCTTATATCGCAGGTTTGATTCACAGAATCGTTTAATTTTCCATATCATAATTACGTTTTTGTTTTCTTCACGTTATAGAAAGCAGTTGTTCAACAAATTCGAAATGATCTTCGTGCACTGTCATCGCATTAAATTCCAAACATTGAGATGATCAGTCATGTAAAATGTGACGAGATGTTCTATCCCTTTCGGTATACAATGGCTGAATATCACACTGATTTGTCAAAATAGATGGCCCGACCAGTTTTAAAAGTGGTCTAAAAAGGCAGTTCGTATTTAATACCGTCAAAGGTTTTTTTGTTGTTGTTTTTTTGGCGTAAAGCGTGATTGATATCCATAATTTTCCAGGTTGTTCTTTAAATGCGGGTCATAGCTTCATATATTTTGTAGTTGTTTACTGACTACCATTAAAGTCCTGGGATATCACACTTGTTCCCTTTCATCACTGAATATGTTAGTATCACTTTGCATCTGCAATGCATGTGTATATCTATTCTTCTATTTTACGGATATGTTAATTTTTTTAAATAACATGCATATCTTGAAGAACCGAATGCATATATGGAAGTAACAAATAATAATAATAATAAAAAAACATTAGTCAGCCTAAAAATCACACCACCTGCTACCTTTCCATCACTGTAAAGTAGCCATACCTTGTAATCTTACAGATTACATTTTGACCGCTCTTTTTTGACCGTCTCTAGAAAAAGGCAAGTTATTATTATTATTCTGATTATTATTATTAATTTATTTTATATTATTTTAGTATTATTTATATTTTTTTTTCATTTTTTTTGCGGGGGGGGGGGGGGGGGGGGGTAGTTTAAACATATTTTATTGCCTAAATAAATAGCAAAGGGGTCGGGCTACAAGTTGGAGGGCTGTAACTAATGTTGCGAGAACTTGTAGCCCAACCCCATTGTATATAAAGTCAATAAAATATGTTTAATCTAATCTAAGTTCTCACAACATTAGTTACAGCCCTCCTTGCGGAGGGGGGGTTATAACTTTTTTGAACTAAGCCTCTAAGCCTTTGATTTTGCTTTACTTTGCTTTATGCCATTGACTAGTTCAAAGTAAAAATATGGGCTATGATCAGGAATTGATACAATCAAATCCCACATTCCGCTCTCAAAACCAATAGGGAAAGAAGCACATACACACAGAAAGTGACAAGTTTATGAAAGACACGCACAGTAAACCGAATGAGCAGCTCTTTCCCAAACAGAGGGTCATTCAGCAACCCCAATGACAGCATCAACATCTGTTTTTACTTATTTTTTTATTTTAGTTACAAAACAAAACAAAGCAGAAGGCAGATTTGGCAGCAATACGGGTGACAAAACCGCCAGTGACCATAGACAAGCGGACACAGCACAATATAACATCAAGGAACCGCAACAGAAGTACCGCCTTGGAACGGTCAGCAAAAGATTACTTTGGGGCTAAAACATGTTTTACTGGGCCCAAACCTCGCTCTCTGCTTCTGCGGTGGTTTAAAACATCAAGTTAGCTGTTTGGTCCGCATGCAGGTTTCCTACCTCATCAATGAATCATCGCCGGAAACAAACAAATCACAGATAAGGCCTATGATGAATCATAGATGAGGATTCAACGGAAAGAACGTATTGCGACACCAGCAGACCCCTGGGAAGTCAGACAACACCACTGAAATACCGGAGCAAAAGAAAACTATCAGTTGAACCCCGAATAACCAAGCAACAGACAGGGCAAACTCCGGCCCCAACCAACTAAATTAAGTAGCTTTATGTCGGGCCCATCATTGAGTCTGATGCCTGATCAACCAGCGTGCAATTAAAGAGGGAAGCAACGTGTTCAACCATAATTGGGTTAACCACTAAACATGAAGACTGTAGCATTACATTTATATTGTGAAGTAGTATGGAAATGAAAAGTGAGCCAAATGGGCCATCGTAGATCAGAATGGGCGCATTCCCAGGCTGATCTGAGTCAGCGCTGGGCGTACAACCACTATGGAGGTTTTCTCGTGTCGCGGCTCTTATTTAAGCAATCATCGGAATTCGGAATTGTGAAGAAGTATGTAAATGAAAAGTGAGCCAACTGGGCCATCGTACGAAGCTGATGATATCTATAGACCTGTTGGAGAAGCTTAGCAGTTAAAATTTTACTACGGGCATTGAAGTGAGTCACATGACTAGATTCTCTAGCAAACCGAATATCTTGAGAGATGTAAAACCCGTAGAGGTAGAACGGGGAACATCACCATCCAAAAATGGAAAATTTACTATGTCAAAATCAAAGTCATTGCGTTTATCATAAATTTTGGATAAAACAAATCCATTTGAAACAGATAAATGTAAATCCAAAAAAGAGACTTCAGTATCGGCTGATTAGCTTTGTTTAACTGTAGCTCAGGTGGATAAATTTGATTCACCATGCCTTCAAAGTAAGGATTGTCAATATTTGAAAGGTCATCTAGATATCTAGATGTAGAATCAAAAGCTTCAACAATTTCAGATTGTTTATCATTAGAAAGAGAAGACATGAAATCTCTTTCGTAGCAAAATAAAAACAAATCCACTACAACAGAAGCATAATAAGTACCAACCGTAATACCAACAATTTGTCTTTATAACTTCGTACCAAATCTAATGTAAATATTATCTAAAAGGTATGTTAACGCTTCACACATATTTTGACATGAACAAAGTTTATATCGGTTTTGGTTTTCAGAATTAAAGAAAGCGTTTCTTTCGTTACATGCAAGATAAGTTGAACCTTCCCTTTGGAAGGTCCACTCAATTAAATCAAGAAGTTTTTACTTGATCAAAGCCGACAAAATATCAAAATCTGTATGTTTTACAGGGCGGGGAAGAGCGTCTGTAAAACTGACAACAAAACCATATCTTCCATCTTACAACGCAAAATAAAACTGATAAGCCCCAGTTACGTCTGCTGCCGAGAATACGTGTCTGTTTTTTTTACAATAGTTGCCGCACGCCTCGGTTGTGCACATCAGTTAAACTTCTGCGACAGTTTTTCCACGGACATAAGCGAGCGTAGGATTAATTCTGCTTTATGCAAATGAGGTCAGAAGCATAAGCCCTATATGCATATCCAGGCATGGCACCTGATCATTCTGCAACGGAAAACAGTTCTTTAAGTCTACCCGGAACATTCTTAATATTTGGACATACTGTCTGAGCAAACAAGGTTGACCCAGAACATTCTGAACTACGCAAACAATGCTTGCCCTTCCATCTGCATCTTTTAGACGCCCTAGTACATTGAAAAACAAAAACGTTTACTTCTTAGGACAGTAACAGATATTATCTTAGGCGTCCTAATTTTATAGAATTTTACTGTACATGGTTCCTCCGACTGTTGTTGCCAGACTTTCAAAGTGACGTGCTAATGAACAAACACCAACTTTTTATAACCAACTGCAAACATGCTATACGAAATTCAGAGTCACTGTTATTCGTTCTATAATGCTCAGAGAAAAGTAAAGTATTTAAAAAAAATAACTTTATTGAATAAATAAATAAATGATAATATCTTAAGTGCCATAATATTCAAGGTTCTGACAGCAATATGGAAATTATTCTAAATATAAAAGGGGAGCCTTTTTTCCGTGCCCAAAAACGTAAAATTGCCAAATTTAAACAGACTGAAAGCTGAGGAAATTATTTATAATTAGAGTGGTAATCCTTTTCAGTTATATAATTTGACCAGCATTGTTTTTTGTCCCAAATTATGCAGGCTAAAACTCGACCAGTTCGAAGGCATGAAAATCTACAACTTGAGTCATAATGAATTCATGCATTCAATGTCAATGGACTTTCAAAAGCACATAAAATATTTATATTTCAAGATAGACCTTTTAAAAACCAATCTAGATATGTTCACACTGAGCTGCAAGGCAACCAAAACAATTAATCTGACCTTGAAGAAAATTTATCATATGACGTCGCATATGAGAGTGTAATAAAGCCATGCATTAAAAACGATAATCCACTAGTGGATTAAATATGCAAATTACGTCGTAACGTTATACGTTGACGCCCATTAAAACGTCGCGTTTTCTAATGGTAAAATCGTGACGTTTTAGTGCGAATTTTGCTAATAAAATGCGATTTTAGTGTCATATGATAAATAGAATCTTGCATTCGTGCTCCTGTATTATTGAATTTATTAAACTCGTTGGGGAAAACCGATAAGATGCTCGGCAAAGCCTCGCATCTTATCTTTTTCCCCAACTCGTTTAATAAATTCAATAATACATGAGCACTCATGTAAGATCCTCTATATAATGAAAGCAACGAACTTGTGCATCATGGCATTTCAAACAAAAAAATATCATTCAAAGGGAGATAATGCTGTCAATCTCTATAAACACTGCATAATATCAAAGGTTTTATGTGTTTATTGATTCTGAAAAAAGATCCTGTGCCCATGCACAAATAAAAATTTAAGTAAGATTTATCAAAACGGAATACATTAGATAATAGATACCTCAGAAGAGGAAAGACATGTACTATCAATATGGCACTGGAATATTAAACTGAATATCTAGCAAAACCAAAATAATGCGTATGTGCCTTCGATGTTTGCTAGCTATAGGTCGGCTGGTATTATGGCCTGAAAACTTTCATTTTTAGCTCACCAGAGCCGGAAGCTCCCGTGGAGCTTATAGAATAGGCAGTGGTCCGTCGTCGTCGTATGTCGTCCTCGTCGTCTGTCGTCCGTCAACACTTTTAATCGACATCTCCTCTGAAGCCACTAGGCCGATTGAGCACAAATTTCAATTGTGGCATCCTTGGGCTTGGGGATAGAAAGTTTGTGTTTTTTATGAAAATTGGCCTTTTAATATGGTTGCTATGGCAACTTAGAGTTCACATGAACTTATATCGGGGAAAATTGAAAAAATGGCATTTTCTGCCAAGTCTTTGCAGTAATGTTGATAAAACTTTTATAGAAATGTTCCTTGAGATGTCTTCTATCGGCTACATGATTTTAGGCCCATTGCTCCTTTTATTGGTTGCAATGGAAACCAAAATGCAAAAAATGGAAAAAAAAATACTTAAAAAAATATCACCGCTGAAGTCACTGGGCCAATAAGGCCCAGGTTTCATCTGTGACATCTTTGGCCTGGGGGATGAAAGTTTGTGTTTTTATGATCATCGGCTCTTCAGTTTGGTTGCCGCTATGGCAACTTAGAGTTCGCATTGACTTATAATGGGGAAAATTGAAAAATGCCATTTTCTGCCAAGCCATTGCAGATATTTTAATAAAACTTCTATAGAAATGTTCCTTGAGATGTCTTCTATCAGCTATATGTTTTTGGCCCACTGCTCCTTTTATTGGTTGCCATGGGAACTGAAATGTAAAAAAAAAGAAAAAAAAGATACTTAAAAAATTATCTCCTCTGAGGCCACTGGGCCAATAAGGCCAAGATTTCATCTGTGGCATCCTTGAGCTGGGGGTATTGCAGATACGTTGGCAAAACTTTTAAAAATTGTTCCTTGAGAAGTCTCTTATTAGCTATGTTTTTTTCCCACTGTTCCTTTTATTGGTTGCCATGGAAACCAAATGCAAAAAAATGGAAAAATACTTAAAAAAAATTCTCCTCAGAAGCCATTGTGCTGATAAGGCCCAGATTTCATTTGTAGTATCCGTAGGCTGGGTGATTGAAAATTTATGTTTTTTTTTTTTTTTTATAAAATCCGCTCTTTAGTTTGGTTGCTATGGCAACTAAGAGTTGCTTTGACTTGTAATGGGGAAAATTAAAAAATGGCATTTATTGCAATCAATATACGGAAAATAGTTATATATTTTGTTATCAACTCAACAGACTGTCAGACTGAGACTTTGTAGTTGTATATTTTGTATTAGCCTGTACAAATGTGACAGCAATGTTCAGCCTATACAAATTTGATAGCAATTTTGAACTAGAGATCTGGTGAGCTTTGTGGCCCGTGGGCCTCTTGTTTTTTTATTTTCATGTTCAGTAAAGAAGCTAGCACAATAAATAGCATTACATGTACAACACAATAACAGCTCAGCACGATAACAGGGCATTCTGACTATTGCCCTGTTTGTGTGTTTCCATTTTTGACAGATACTGATATTTATTTGGGGTTGACTACAACCAGCTTAGGAACCCCGGGAGCTCAGTAGGTTAAGCGCTGGCCTGCTGATCTCGCGGTCCCACTGGAGGCGGGGCACCATTGCAGCAGCCTTTCATTATCACCCTTCTATTTTCCTAATATGAATGAAATACTGTAGAAAAAAGTATGTAAAATCATCACGCAAGTCATCCATCCATCCAGTATGTAAATATCTAATCCAGTGCACCTTTGAGCTACGATGAAGGAAAATTCCAGAAGCTAAAACGAAATTACGACCCAAGTCGTACTCGAGCCTATGACCTTTGAAGTATTAGTTTTTAGTGTTGGTCCTTCAGAGGACAGACGGTTATGGAAAACATTGTAATGCACTGGGGAAATTAAGTAACGTAACCTCGGCGGTCGAAGGGAGAGAAACATGATTAAAGTGCATAATTACTATTGATATTGTTATGATCTGTCAAGATGATACTTGGAAGCGGAGTAGTCATGGAATTGTGACAAAATCTGAGATTGTCCTGAAAATATTTTTTCCTGTTCCTCTTTCTCTTCATACTGTCTTTTCAGTTTGCAATTTTATATTTATTGTGTCAAAAGCCTTCGGGTGAGTGCTGATATGCTCTGATCAATCACCTTATACGTCATTGAAATTAGTTTTCTCTTAAACAAGGGCGTAGCTACCTATACGCAAATACGCAAGTGCGTATTGAAATTTTGTCAAAGTTGACAAAATTTCAAAACGCACCTGCATATTTGCATGCTGAAATTTTATAAATTAGACAAGATTTCAATACCAATTACCAAAGTGGCTGAAATACTAGCTTTCCTTTCAAGAAGTAGAGCATAAAACATGGTTGTGCGTATCATGAAATTGCCCCTAGTTACGCCCCTGTTAAAACTTCTCTGTTGTTAGTTTTTACTGCAAAGGCTAGTTCTATTCTAGCGTTAGCGTAGCCACTGGGCAAACAAGTCAGCTATCCACCTTATCTATCCCCAGCTTACACTTACACAAATCACACGATATAAGTTTTACAGACCCAGCTAGAGAAAAAAAAAGAAAGGAATCCTTTCTCTATTAGTAGTTTCATATTCAAGATTATATGGTGCTTGTTTTGTACGGAATCCCTGAAGGGACATTTCTTTTCCGATATTTATCAGAATAGAAATTGAAACAAGAAAATTAGAACGGAAATCAAAGCAACAAATATCTCGTTTACACGACTTATTATATCGTTTAAACGATATATTGTGTCGTTTGAACGATATAAAATTGAATATAAATTAGAACAAGAAAACCAGATTGGAATTTATATCAATATAAACAAAAAAGAAATTGAAACAAAAAAATATGTCGTTTAAACGACTTATTATTTTCTTTCCTTTCCAATATTTATAAGAATAGAAATTGAAACAAGAAACTTAGAACGGAAAACAAACCAACAGATATCTAGTTTATATCGCTTAAACGACATGTAAAATTAGAAAGTAAATAAAACTAACACATATCTCGTTTGAACGACTTATTATATCATTGAAACGACATATTAAGTCGTTTAAACGATATATTAAGGCGTTTAAACGATATATTAAGGCGTTTAAACGAGATACTTGTTGTCTTGATTTCCGTTCTAATTTTTGGCTTGCCGTTTCGGACGGCAAGCCAGTATTCAAGTGGTTTAGTGATACCGAGTTATTTTCGGAAGAAACGATACGTCACACTTACATTAAGTCGGAAAATACCTGGAGAGTGTGTACTGCAACGATTCGGTCTAAACTTTTTTGAGGACCGCAATATTAAGCCAAAGAGATTGGAAAGCTCGTTCCGGTTTGAGACTGCATTTCTTCATTATTTTCTTCACAGACATTACAAAGACCTCGTCCGATTTTGTCTATTTTTACCCATATCCGATCGATTTACCTCATCTGCTAAAAATAACAGATGGGAACTTTATTCTGTTTTTGATAGTACCTACTTTTTTAATATTTCCGTTAAAAAGCACGTATTTCTTTTACAAGTGCCTTGAACTTGGCCACATTTATTTTTCTTTTTATAAACTGATTGCATAAAAAATGAAACTCTGAATTTAATGCAAAGTATTTGGCTTTGCATCCGAAGAAATATACCAAAACCTGTGTCAGAAACTGTGTTTATATATAGCAATAGCGCAAAGCATTAGCTTTTCCGAAAATCATGCAGCGGCGTCGCGAAAAATAGGCCTTAGGGCATCGCATAATCTTACTGGTCAGAGCAGCCGGCACACTGTCCAGCGCCGGTGCATTCATGGGATCTGATCAGTCTTTTTTGGCAAATATATTCTTCATAATGATCCATGATGAAGACATCTTTTATGCTGAGGATAGACTGATAAGACTGCGCTAATGCCGGAGTGGGCTGATATGTGTATCTGTAAAAACTGAAAGAGCAGAGTTCAAATTTATTCATCGGATTTAGAAACAAGCGCTTTTGACGATTTTCTTCCCTTATCACATTAACTGAAGAAAAATTATTCCATCTGTCTATGTGTGTGGCTTGTGTATATGTAGAACTGACCGTGTTATGTATGTAAAAGTCGGTAATGTCGGTGAGTACTTAACGCTTACGCATTGCAACAGGCCTTTCCATGGCACAAAGCGATATATTATGTACATATTTTAAGCATCTGATAAATTTCTTTTTGGCCATCAACATGTTCATGAATAGCCTGAACAATTATACAGAAAAAGGGGACAATTCAGAATTGTTAACGATTGAAACTCAGAATTGATAGAATTTGAAACTGGGGATTGGTTGACAGCTTTATGACAAAGGATGGGTTGTTTGGTTTGTGCGATGATGCTGGATATAACTTCCAATGCCGGGGCGTCCTACTTATTTGGATTATAGTAGAATAAGGTCGGCCTACTGTGCTTGCAGTAGGTGCGGGTCGGGCTGTGTGGACATTTTTCTTGCTTTTATAACACTCTCTAATGTTGCCTTCTTAGTTCAGCTATACAAATGTACAGAGAAATATTTACACTCGTCGACGATTTCCTTAGATGAACCTATACTGGGCTGACGATGTTCATACATCCACGAACAACACACATTCATGTAATCTTACGCGTAAGCAACGTCACGGATAATTCAAATAGATGATTGGCCGACGTAACGTTTGACATTCGTCATGTCATAGTGTCGTATTCATTACCAAACACGTTGGGTAATAACTATTCTTCGTCCTTTGCTTGGCGTTAAATTAGTCAGAACTTTCCGAATGAGTAAACAAAATTGATGTAAAAACATAGCATAAATATAAAAGATAAATTTCATTTGTCGGGAGTTCATGGAAATACGAACGCAATAGGTTCCGTGCTTTGTTGTTCCCAAATGGTGTAAAGCAAGTTATTGTCCAAACAATAACGGCATGCATTTTCTTCTCAGAGTGTCAAAAGTTTGTTCCAGTCACTGCCACTGATGCCACTTAAACCAAAAGTAAACTTCAGTAAATATTAATTTATTTCTTCGTTTGATGCCAAGTTCAGATGTGCCAAGATTCCATAGACATGGGTTTGAAACAGTCTTTCCTAAAATTTTGATTCAATCTAAATGTGACTCAACAGCCGTAAAGAAAAGACTTGAAATAGGTCCATATAATTATTTTCCTTGAGACATGACTAACGGCCGGCCAAAATGTTGGAAAACTGTTTTTTTGTTGTTGTTTTTATTGTATTGTGTGTGTGTGTGTGTGTGTATTGTGTGTGTGTGTGTGTGTGTGTGAATATTTCCTCAATTTGTTTTTCAAATAAATTCTACACTTCTTTTTACCTTACACCCGTGGATAATGCCACCATTCAAGAAGTTAGAAATTAAATACTTTGCTAAATAAAAGTAAGCAACAGAAAGTGCACTAACAATCGGGTTCACTTCAATAACAACTCATGAAAATTTCACTGTTTTAGCTGTGCAAACCTTCCTTTTAAAAGGAAATTTTATCTTGTTTCGATTTCTTTTCCGATATTTATCAGAATGGAAAGTAGATAATAAGTCGTTTAAAAGACATCTTTTTGTTTCAATTTCTTTCTGTTTTTCTTGAGTTAATTTCATTTCTAGTTTTCTTGTTTTAATTTCCATTCTATTTTTATCGTTTATACGACTTATTATGTCGTTTAAACGATAATATTTACATTCTCTGTGCATTTATTGAAAAGCCCTATGGTAAACCATTAGAACGCAATGTAGTTTATACTTCAATAACTGCATCGGTTCACGAGACGTTACATGAGGTTAAGTGACGTCAGAATAACCATGCTTCTCTCCAATCTATGACGTTATGACGTCGTTGACGATGTTCCGCTGTTAGTCGAAAACCTGCGTATAAATGTTTTTCTGCTTCAACTGTAGCCCTAACGCAAATTTGTGGTCTATTAATAGACAGAAAAGAATGTAGATATAAGCAATGAACTTAATTTTTCTGGTGTTCATCGAAGTATAAACTACATTGAGTCGCTAGCAAAGTTTGTATGAGCCCCTTCGGGATTCACTTACTTTGCAGGCGACCCAATGTAGTTAATACTTCGATAAACACCAGAAAAATGAAATTCATTCCTTAATAATAAGTCGTTAAATCAAGATATTTGTTGTTTTGATTTCCCTTCTAATTTTCCTTTTTTTTTTTTTTTTTTTTTTTTTTTTGATAAATATCGGAAAGGAAATGTCCCTTTAGGGGTTCCGTAGTTTTGAGCCATTTCGTGTTTTCGCCGCGAAAAGGCCTCACCCGATACTGTAAGCCGGCTTGCAAAATAGACAAAACAACCATTGCAAAAATCGTAAAAAAATCGTAAAAGTGTAACAAACGAAACCCGCCGAAATTCCGGCATAAAAAATAGTAAATAAATAGATAAATTCCACCGACGTGTTGAAGTCAAAGTTTGCGGAAATGAGCTTACGCTAAAGCGGTAGCATTCCCGCCAATCTCATGCATGTATCCGTCTTGTTGCTTATTCTTCAACTGCAGCCAGCCTATGGCGTGCGTAAAAGAAAACTCGTGCTACTCTTGACCAAATTAACAGATTAACGTAAAGATTGCAGGGGTTTATCTCTTAGTGGAGTATTTATTGTATCGGAATATACAGATAAAATATTGTGTGGGTATGTCTTATACGTGCTTGTTAAACCGTTTCGAACTTTTAAAGAGCAATTACATAATATAACAACCTGAGATCAAAGACAACATATTAATACTGTACGTATCAATGGCGGTGCTCATGACTCAAAGAATATCAAGAAAAAGAAGGGAGGCTAGATTTGGTTTAAACAATATTTTGCTAATCAATTCACATTGTATTATGTACAATTTAAAGCTAAAAGCTTATAGTGGTTATCTCCTGACTAGCTTTTGAATGAGAAATGAAAAAATAGCGAGTTTGCTAAAATGCAAATTTGATACATGTACCGAACTGTTATGCCTGTCGAAATAATTAAGCTGATTTAGATTAAAAGACTGCAGCTTTCGCTCATTAATTCCCCGCCCACGACCCCCACCCCAACCTCCCAAAATAAATAAATTCTGAAACTGAACATCATCTATTTGAACATGTATTACATGTCTGTGCAAATTAAGATTAAATACAATGAAAATAAAAATATAACATGTATGCGCATTTTCATCAGTCTTTTTGTGAGCCAGCGACAAAAACAATAAAACAAAACATTTCATAAAATTTATAAGCTGAGCACTGCAAATACAGTCGCTAAGCCAAGTTGTTCAAAGCATCGTTAGCTCAAAAAAATGTAAAATAAGGATTGGTTAAATCCTCTGGCAAAGTGATTATTATATTTTTTTATTTATTTATTTATTAATCTATTTATTATTTTCGCTGGCAAAATGAGAGAAGCTTTTGCATTGCAGTGACACGCCGAGTTCGAGTTGTTAGAGACGATCGATTATGGTCACGGGTTCGAATCCGGGTGCAGCCAGCCAGTGACTAAAGACATCTCTGTCAACCCAGTAATAAAATGGTTACCTTTTTTCGAATCAGAGAATGATGATACAGTCAAAGGAGAGCGATGGCCTCCGCCTTTTATATGCTTCGCCCATATAATAAGCCTCTAGCCCCCACTGTCCCTGAAATTTATTGACCTTGTGGCAGCTGATATAGTTTTTATGTGTTTTTAAAACATTATGTGGTTTACAAAGCTGAAAAAGGTCGTAACTCCCATAAAACAAAACACATTTACTTTAAAGAAGTAGATAACAACCCAAAAGTTTGGTTACAATAATAATCGGAATGTTAACGAGTGACCAATTACTAATATTTTGTTCAATATATATAAAAAAAAACATGCTTGAAGCTGTCAGAGAGCGGTTTTCCCCCCGGAAAAATGGCTATAGGAAGGACGGCTATATAGTGAATTGTCCGGACCCAATAGAGCCACTTTTTCCCCCATAGTCCTTTTTCCCCCACCGGGAAATTGGCTATTAGTGAATTTGGTATGACTATTGGTATTATGCGGAACGGAACGAAACGGAACGGAATGGAACAGAGACATTTTACGGAATTAATCGCATAAGAAATGTATCAGTACTTCAAGGGAGGTAATTAACGTGATTAATTAAAAAAATTAATATGCAAATTTAGAAACCATATTTTTATAATAATCAATAATTACTAATAAAAGGAACGAACAGGCTGCGATTTCTTCCCATCGCAGACACATACGCATGCAAGCTTACAGGAAGATGTACGAACGGGTGCTTTGTCTAGTCATGTTTGATTTAGTAGGGAGTTTATTACATTGAAAATCATCATCGGACGTGTTTCCCAATGGGAGTCGAGCCCACGACTCCTGCATGGAAGACGAACACTAGTCCAGGCACTCCGCTGCGCGCACGCACAGATGAACGCTTGTATCAACACAAAATTATACAAATTTATGCACAAAACCACGTACACTCGGATCCGTTTTTGGCTAACATGGAAAAGCAAAATGCCTACCCGTTTTCCCCAAAACGATAATAAGACTGGTGGACACATGCATGTGTCTATTATCTATTATCCATCGATATTTTACGGACAGATACCCTTTCTGTTTCAGTTATGAACCTGACTATTATAGTTGGAGAAGGAGCAAATTCCACTATGTAGCGTGTTTTCCTTCAATCATGTTACCAGGGGGAAAATCCACTATAGAGGGGAAAAACGGCTATGCAAAAACACGTATAGTAGATTTTCCCCGGGGAAAATTGGCTACATAGTCATATTTCCGGGGGGAAATTCTACTATATAGCCATTTTTCCGGTGGGAAAGTCTACTATGGAAAAATCATAGTCATTTTTCCGGGGGGAAAATCTACTAGGGGGGAAAAGCTACTCTCTGACAGAAGCAACCGTCCTCATCCGCCAATTCAGGGCAGTCGGCCGCGTGGCGTCCGCCAAAACGGATGTCATGATAACTAAGCGATTTCACTAACGTCCAGCTATGGTTAATGCTGATCGACGCGAAGACACAACATGACAATTAGAAATTTCTGCATCATTGATTTCGCGTATTTTTCGATTTAAAACGTATGGCTTAAAATGAAGTGTAAATAAAGGAATGAAATTTTACCGTTTGACGTTTGCGAGATGCTGACGCTAGAGGTCATGAGTAAGATTTGACGAGGCGCTTCATGCTTAATCGGAATTTAGCTGGTCACACTAGTCCGACACCATGTAAACTTTGAATTCTTAGATACATGTAAATACATTTGCCTCACTTTACCACAACCCGCTTTGACAGTGTTTCCGTTGCTGAAAGGTTTCCTGGCGGGAAAATTGCAATGTATAGAATTCTTCAAAAATAATGGGATTTTTCGCAAATATCAATTGAAGCAGTTAGAGTTGACAAAACGGGCATAGACTTTATGGCTCTTTTCATTTGTGAACAACATCCCATTGTGAGTTTTTAAGCTCAGTAGTATAACCGTTAACCTTGTTTCACAAAAGTTATCTCCCCTTGAATTGTGCCATCCAGAGATTTTTAGTCTGACTTGAAATTTATTTACCCTAACCGAATGAAATCGTTATTTGAGCCGCGACACGACAAAACCAACACTGTGGTTGTGCGCCCAGCGCAGACTCAGATCAGCCTGGGCATCCGCCCAGTCTGATCAGAGTCTTCACTGTCCGCATGAAAGTAGCTTTGACCCTTAGTTACCCCATGAACCTTTAACAAAGAGTCTTATCGATCTGGGCAGATGCCCAGGCTGATCTAGTCTGCGCTGGGCGCACAACCACATTGTTGGTTTTGTCATGTCGTGGCTCATTTGTGGATAAGATAATGATAAAGTATTTACTTTCTGAACTATTTTCTAATCTAATGATAATTGATGTCATTTTAAGAAATAATTTTAATTATCTTGTCTGCTGTAGGTGCAGCTGGCTCTCAAACAGAGTACTTAATTTCGAAAAAGTGCATAAAATTGGGGAACACTGCAATTTTGACTTGGAGTATTTTGCTCAGATGCATTTTTATTTTCATGCATCTCGGTAGAACACTGAAAACAGTCCATAGTTTTGTTATGCTTACTAAATGAGCTTTTATGGACATAAGTTTTGACATGATTCTCCATACCTTGACAAAAACATTTCAATCAAATCATTAGCAGATCGGATTTTCTCAGTTTTTCATGCCTTCAATTTTCTTCGTATGTCACAATTACCAGTCCCTTTTTCAGAAAATGGAATTAACAAATACAAACCATGCAGAATTCTTTAGAGACCATTAATAAAGATGATGGTGAACAGTGGAGAAAATAACATATTTCCTAAGAGCAAAGGTAGTATAGCCAAATATGATCAAATTCAATGGACATAACTTTACAGGGGTGTACCCTAGCCCATATTCGCCAATAACAGATACAAGAAACGCATCATATTGTCATGTTTGTCTCCCAAACTTGAAAATGAGGTCCTTATCTTGTGGTTTACTCGTCTATAATGTTGTTGATAACATATGGCTAGCCACTGAGAGCTAAAATGCAATTCTCAATCATTTCGAGGAATACCACACGTACATGTAATTCACTGACGTGATTAAGCAAAACAAGTGACATTATTCTTGTAAGGACATGATCAGGATTGATTACTTTTAGCGTGTCTGAAATTTTGTTGTCACAGGGTGATCGTAGAGCGAAGCTTGTGTCAGCATGTGCAGCTCTTAAAAAGTTCTGTGGGAGACGCCATGGCCTCGTGTATGCCTACAATGCGGCCGTTTCTTATTTCCGACTTGATGGCCACGGCGGAAACATAATATAAGCCGCGACACGACAAAACCAACAATGTGGTTGTGCGCCCAGCGCAGACTCAGATCAGCCTGGGCATCCGCCCAGTCTGATCAGAGTCTTCGCTGTCCGCATGGAGGGAGCTTAGACCCTTAGCCACCCTTCAAGCGTTAAGCAAAGAGTCTGATCTGACTGGGCGGATGCCAAGGCTGATCTGAGTCTGCGCAGGTCGCACAACCACATTGTTGGTTTTCTCGTGTCGCGGCTCATATGGCTTTCAGTTACCGGAGTTTCATTTTCACTAACTAGTTAACCAGATACATATACAGTACTTAGACAGGGTGGATATGCCGGGCCGGGTAGCGCAATCGGTAGGGTACCTGACCCGTAAGTCAGAGGTCCTGGGTTCGAATCCCGGTCTGGCCACATACTTTCGTTTCTCCTTCCGCTGATTCAAGAAGGGCAGTTGTCAGTTACTGGCGAAAGTATGTGCACTTAGTACTGGTTAACCGCTTAGGAGGTCTAAGCCTGCCCAGGAATAGTGTGGTTAGGTTAACTGACCGTCCCGACATGACCTTAGTTGTTTACCGTGGACGTTAAGCATCAAATCAACCAACCAACAACAGGGTGGATGCGTTATAACAGGCAGGTGATGCTTACTACTCGTAAGAACCTGGGGCCGTATTCATAAAGCCACTTAAGTCGTTGCTATGCGGTTGCTAAGGCTAAATATCTATAAAGGAGATTCCTTATAACTATGAAATTTGGTCTGGAGGAACAGTCTTTGTAAGACTGTTCCTCCAGAGCAAATTTCATAGTTGTAGGGAATATCCTTCAAAGAAATTTAGCCTTACCAACAGCATAGCAACCACTTAAGTCGTTTTATGAATACGGCCCCTGATCACGCTTCCACTCTGTTTCTCAGCATTTTACTTTCACTTAGGTTTATTAAAGTTCAAAATCAGTGACAATTTCGACCGTTTCACACTTATTCAGTTTGTTCCTCAAATCAGTGCAGATTGTTTGTCTTTAGCAATGTATTTGGGTACCTTCTTTCTAGAAAAAATGTATTCTGACATATAATATTTATACTGTTTCACCACGTTTGTTGATTTTTAAAGAGCCTATCAGCATGAAAAATTTTATCATGACGTATCGCTGCAAGATTCTCACTGTAGTTTCGTAATTGTAAATGACCGTGATTAGCCAGCTTTAAAAAATAAGACAGCCTTGAGTTTCACATAAACAGGGTTTGAAATCTTATTTGGGTCATTTTAGTTGGCAACTAAAACGACTTACTTTCGATTTCATAAAATGGTAAAAAATACAATGTACAGGCGTGGAGTCCCAATCACTATCCCGCCTATGTTTATATAGCATTGCTAGACGAGAAACCAAAACAGGAAATTATATTTTGTGTTTCAAAAACTTGTTTTCTCTACTTTTTGCCAGTTATATGACTCAGTATATGCACACCAACCCTCATTTTATTACCAAATGTGAAGGTTCAACAGCTTTTTACAATGATTTGAGTTTAGGCGTTTTTACCGCTGATAGGACTATGGAGACTTTAAGCGCTCACGTTACATAGCACACCCAAAGCATATGTATTCGCAATACATTATATTAACCCGTTGATGCCTAACGTCTAATGAAAGGGACATATACAAACAGTGCAGACCCAGATCAGACGCCGCAATATCCGGCGTCTGAATAGGGTCTACCCTTTTTGCATAAACCAAATTGTTTTTCCCCTTAAAATTCAGGGGCGTAACTAGGGGCAATTTCATGATACGCACAACCATGTTTTATGCTCTACTTCTTGAAAGGAAAGCTAGTATTTCAGCCACTTTGGTAATTGGTATTGAAATCTTGTCTAATTTATAAAATATCAGCATGCAAATATGCAGGTGCGTTTTGAAATTTTGTCAATTTTGACAAAATTTCAATACGCACTTGCGTATTTGCCGTATACGTAGCTACGCCCTTAAAATTAAATAAGAAATGATAAAAATAAAATTAACCGGACACCCTTAAAATGACAAATGAACTCGTCCATTAAAGATAGAATAGTGCACTCGTAATAAATGGGTTAAATAGCCATGCACGAGACACTTATGCATGGTGTTGATTTTGTGAAGGAAAAAGAATGAAATAAATATTAAATAAAATGACATTGTAATCATGTCTAGGATAACCGTAAATTTACTGGTAATAGTATAGCGTTTACACGGGTGCTTCGTGTAATGCTTATGCGTGCTATTATAGTACTTGATTTAGGCTGTATCCAAATGCATATCTGTAAGAAAGCTAACTCTACAAGGATTTTTTTAAACAAGTAATCATGGTAATTGCAGGGTTACCCCAGAACACAATGTTGGCCATCAGAATTAAAAGACGTTAACCCTTGTACCATTTCATTACATATAACCATTTAGCCTGGAAACCAGGCTATACTTGATTATGCATAAGTTTCGGCGGCCGCTTTTGAAGAATTCTCTTACGCAGTAAAGAGATAATAACATAACTCTTTGACTGTCAATGTGACGAGTAGGATTAACCTCCGCTGACGTTAGTGCGATTTTGTTGTTTACGGCGGTGACGTTAAGCCGGTCATGTATGAGCTACATCGTGTCAAAACCTGTCGAGGGGCAAACATGAATTACGTACGCTGAGTCTGGCCGCATGCCTATTCACACCTTTCTGGTTTTACGATATCTACGAAAGCCTATATGTGCATGAGCAAAAAAATGCCTATGGTAGACTGTTCATGCGTACAAGCTGGTGTTTGCATGTATAGTTCATATGTATACATGCTAAGATTGGTCATGAGGATATGCGGCTGCTTTGAACTTAAGTATAATAACATCTTGTTTCACACCATTCTGCACAGAGAAGGTTTGCGTTTCTCATGGAGGTAATTATCTGAGTGTGAATAATATTGTAAACTGATTCTATATATTGGGACAAAATTTTGCGAGCAAATAAATAGTGTAAACTGAGGTCTGACTTCTTAGAAAACGAGGTCTGACCAGGGTCTACATGGTTTGTTATTCTGTCGGCATTTTTCGGAACACATCGTCGGACATTACACCTGTTCAAGTTTAATACGAATATGTGCACATCGATGTTTTTCCGCCTTAAGTCTTTTGTGACTTCCAGTTTGCTTTCCTCATGAACAAAGCCGTTCGAAAACCGGATCTACCGTCATGCCGTAAAGGACCTCTGACAGTATCAATGCATATTTGCCTATTTTTCGACAAATGATTGCACCTTCCTCAGGCAGCAAAAGTTGAAATATTTGGCATTAATATGTAGACTTATGTACTATAAAGACGTTTTAATAGTGATTTTGAAAAATTATCATGCCTCTAGAGTAACTTAAACCAGTTTTATCAAGAGGGGTACATGAAATTTTCAGTCTCTGAAAATAAGTCATTTTTTGGTTTTTCTAATATGTCGAAATTTTGATCGGTAACTATGCTAAAATTGACGTAGACACTACTGTTGCTGATATTATGCAATATGTTTTCAATAATAAGTACTTTAGCCTATTTTTAGATAAAAAGGGTGTAAGTACCCCATCCACTTTTTCAGTTTTTCAGCTGTAGACTACCTTTGCCCCCCGTGCCTCAGCAAGCCACTCATATATAATGTGTCTTATGATAGTACACACATACATGCAAAGTGGCTAGCTGAGGCACGGGGGGGGGGGGGGGGGGAAGTACCTTTAAAAAACTTTTCCTGTTCCATTACGTTTAACTATAAAATTTGGCCTTTTTCACCAAAAATTGAAGTACATGTGCAACAAAATTAGAAATTAAATTCATAGCCAGTTAGGGGAAGTTGAGAGCAACAAATTTCAAGAGAAATTCTTGGGTATATAAAAAATATAATTTTGACTAATTTTATAGGTAAATTAACATTACAACTATCAGAGATCCTTTTATGTCTAAAATAAACGCGATAAATAAAGCAACAGAGTAACGAAATAATCATATAATAGATAAGAAAAAAAGACAATCAATAACGTTATAAAAATGTTTACAATGTGAAACGCTCAAAAGTCTTAGAAAAACACAAAAACTATGTTCGTGTAGGATAATTAGACGCTTATGGATTAGGAATTATTTTCATTCTTCGATTCGTTAGAAGCCATTACTTGTACAAACTAGACAAAGAAAATCTTCATTGTTAAATAAAAAAAGCCTTTGTCGAGCAAAGCATTAAGGTGATTGCTCATCAGGCAACCATTAAATTTGTGAAAACTGGTCTAAATCGCTTCTGACGTAACGGTCCCTCGTGTTGCTTTAACAACGACTAAACCTGCAAAATATAAACATGTAACAATTTTTTCATTGGTCAAATGAATCGCGGAATATTCGAAGGTCCACAGAGGGTACAATTTGTCGCGCATTTTGACTTTGGTGTCTAAAATGATCAAAAACCCAAATGGATTTTCCTATTTTTTGTGTTTAGGTGAGTGTATGATTCAAATATTTAATTTTGCTTTTTATCTTTTAATAGTCTTCACAAGCAGTTTGCATGAATAAAGTTAAAAAAAAGAAGAAAAAAGGCAATTGCACACATTCAGCAAGGTAAGTTATTGCGGGAACAGGCGTCTTTCTTACGTAGATTGCATTTAGTATACTTTTAATTAAACGGATACTGAAAGTAAACACAGCACATCTTTACGCTTAATGTCGCGTTTTACTGCACAAATTTATGTTGAATATGGCGTTCTTCAAATGATGACGGTGTACAAAAACGCCATGAAATGAGTACATGTATGTGTATATTTTGACTGAAATATGTTTTTGGAAATACACATCCGACAATATTAAAACGGACGTGAGATGCATCAAATAAGATTGCCTCCGTCTCGCCCCACCAGCCCAATCTAAGTGCAATCTAACACTTCTCCTGGGAGAAAGAAATGGCTCCTCCGGGGAGATAATTCTTTCCTTTATGAGTTGACACCTTTTGATAAGGGAGCCAAAAATAAAAATGTGAGTTGCTTCCCGCCAAAGTGTACCCATTCACCTTCAGGAAATTACTCGAATCGGTTACTGTGACCCAATATCTTGAGAGAAGTTGGTAGTATTATTTTATAAATATTTCATAAGTGTTGCTTTTGACATTAAACTGTCATATATGAAAAATTTGCTTTCTATACTAGCGTAGTACGACAAATATCAGGACTACAAATGGTAAAAAAAAAAAATATGAGCCGCGACAAGAGAAAACCAACAATGTGGCACGTGCGCCCAGCGCAGACTCAGATCAGCCTGGGCAGTCGCCCAGTCTGATCAGAGTCTTTGCTGAGCGCTTAAAAGGTAGCTAAGGGTCTTAGCTAGCTCTTTGCGGACAACATAGACTGTAATCAGTCTGGGTGGATGCCCAGGCTGATCTGAGTCTTCGCTGGGTGCACATGCCACTTTGTTGGTTTTGTCGTGTCGCGGCTCAGTTTTAATAAGTCGGTCAATTTACAAAGTATTTTACGCCATAACATGTGTGCATATAAAACAATGTGAAAACAAGTCTCGAAGAAGAATCCTGGCGCTAGTGATTATAGCTGTGTCTGGAATAATCAACTAATAATAGGAATATTCCTAAACAGGCAAGTGTTTTGACTTCACGCATAAGCTCAAAGAAAGGGGCCTTGAGCATTTGCGACCAGTTAATATTCTAATCGGAGCATCCACGTATCCTTTTTTGTATTAATAAATCGAATCAATATAACAAGCAGGCACAGGATATCAAAATGACGCCGTTACGGTACTGACGTTACTGCGACGTCAGTTTATCGCATTGAGGACAGTACAATGTCATCACGACGCCATTATTTCGCAGCTATTCTGTGTTAACGCTGTTTGCATATCCTAAAAGGCTATTTTGTGCAGACGTCATGGGTTGTTACAGGGTAGGTGCGTGCATAATCTTTGAAGTTAAAAAAGGTAATGGCTTCCCATAGCCTATAGCTGTAGGTGCAGTGGGGGTTAGAGACCCACTGTATCTTGGGCACAGCTGATGAAAGGTGGAGCCCATCTCTCTCCTTTCGCTGCCAGATCCTTCCCTGATTCGAGAAAGGTACCCATTTACTGCTGGGCTGACAGAGAGAGTTTTCCAGTCGTCGGATGGCGACGGTGAGCCGCGAACTCACGACCTTCCGGCAACTTTCTGCACCATAACCGAGTCACTCTAACCACTCGACCACGGCGCCTCTCTTTAAAGTGATATCTATGTAAAATCATACAAAGCGCGGGGAAACGTGATGAAATGATAAAAGTATTTTGGTAAAATGTACCTGCGATACACCGGTCTGTGCTTATCATAAAGTCCCTATTATTACGTTTATTAATTTAATTTTGTATGCAGCAAAAATGAAAAATTTAATGTTCAACAGAAACGATGATGCATTTGAAACATTTAATGTTTCATCATTATTCCATCAAATCTTGTTCCGTGCAAACACCAATCATTTATCACTGATTCTTGGTCAATTTTCTTGTTCATGTAGATCTACATGAGACAGTTAAAGGTTGGTTCCTGGAGTTTAGAATATGTCATAATTTTGATGATTTTGTTCTAAATTGTCGGAAAGCACTTATGACAAGATAATCAATAATTTTCACTAAAAAGTGTAAGGCCAAAAGTATTAGATACGCCGTTTTGCGAGGGATTCCCTAACTCTGCTTCGCACACCAGTCACTATTTTTAGTTCGCGCCAGAAATAGATAACGCGGCTGACGTTATGCTGCATTCCTTTTTGGGATAGTGTTAACTGATCTGCCATGCCGGGACCTCTAGGAGAACTCACAACAAAGAAAAATAATGACCTTTGGAGAATGACGCCTGAAATCACGAACTTATAGACATATGACAAAGTTATTTTTAGAACTGGAATTCCAACACATTGTTTAAGTAAAGAAAATAAACCAGATAAAAACGACAGTTTTCAACAAAATCTGACGGTTTTCTCAGTAGCAACAGTTTCAGAAAAATAAGAGTATTTAATACTATGCAGAATAAGACAAAATTATTGTGTGAACAAAATTGATATCCATTGTCCAGGAACCTACCTTAAATATTATATACTCTGGACAGTCACTCTTTATTTATGACGTTTCGGTATAATGCCTTAATAAAAAAAATTATAAAAATTGTGATAAACTACAAATTTGAGTGTTTACATTACTCTTAGTATTCAAACATGTAATCATGGAAATGATGCTGCGTCAAGATAGCGTGCGGCACGCTGCCATCTAGTCAAACACTGCCGTGACGATGACGGGATAGAACAAAAGTTTGAGCCGTGACACGACAAAACCAATTAAGTGGTTGTGCGACCGGCGAAGACTCAGGTCCGCCCAGTCTGATCAGAGTCTTCTCTGTCCGCATGGAGGTAGCTAAGACCCTAATCTACCTTTCAGCAAATAGCAAAGACTCTGTTCAGACTAGGTCGCTGCGTAGGCCGATCTGAGTCTGCGCTGGGCGAACAACCACTTTGTTGGTTCTCTCGTGTCACGGCTCAAATGAGATCCTGGCCATCCTTCGTTTCTGCGTACATGTAGCATCATCAGGATTTAAAATGTACATCAACCAATTATTTAGATGCCGCATTTTAATCAACAAATATTCCAACTAAAATTGATAATTACAATGATCAGCCAACACTGATAAGGACTCAGCTGAGGCACAGTCCATTGTAGGGTCAAGTTGGGTAAATTCGGACATTATGTCAATTCGGACATACCTTTGCAAACAGTGAAAATCCAGATGAGACGGCTCATCAGGATTCTCACAGTTTGTCCATTTACTTTTGTTTTAATTCCAAACAACTGACATATAAAGGAAACAATGCCACTGTCCGAATTTAAACGCTGTCCGAAGTTACCCGACTCTGCTCTATGTCATCATTTCGCAGGAACAAAGTATGATCGTTGCACAAGAGGCAAACGCAGTGATGGTTTTTATGCATGGCGTTTTGACGCTAAAGGAATGCACATTTATTCTTATACACAGAGTGTTTTAGTGCCCAACCTAAATAAAATCTGTGATCTGTTTACATTAAATCTTAAGAAAATGTATAAGAAAAATGGCAAAAGTCACAAAATATTCTTAAACTTTAAAGTTCCCCAATGGGCACTATGGAAGCGTCCTAGTGACAGGTAAAAATTATATTTATCTCATACATGTACGTAGGAGATAGGAATTCCTACGTAGGACTTATTAACTCCTACGTAGGACTTACTAACTCCTACATGGGACTTATTAACTCCTACGTAGGAGATAATAAGTCCCACGTAGGACTTACTAACTCGTATGTAGGAGATAATATGTCCTACGTAGTACTTACTAACTCCTATGTAGGAGATAAAAAGTCCTACGTAGGACTTACTAACTCCTATGTAGGAGATAATACGTCCTACGTAGGACTTACTAACTCCTATGTAGAACTGAGTCAATACGTAGGACTTACTAACACCTACGTAGGAAATAATAAGTCCAACGCAGGACTTACTAACTCCTATATAGGAGATAATAAGCCATACGTAGGACTTACTATCTCCTACGTAGGACTTAGTAAGTCCTACGTAGGAATTACTATCTCCTACGTAGGATTTAGCTATTTCATACGTAAGAGATATTTAGCATGTATTTTATGTGTTTCTGTGCTCAAATTACTGCCTGCTACAAATAATGTAATTTTATAATAGTAAAAATCATAAATTCGAAACGTGTTATTTATTAATCTGCATCTCAATAATGGGAAAATTGTATTATGGTTATCTCCCTTCAAATGCACCCTTAATTATTTTTAGGATACGCTTTCAAGTATCGGATAAAATTAAGTCACAATTACATTGTTATAGTCTTATTTTCTATCAATTAAGAATAAAAAAGCAATTAATTGATTTGATATAACTTCATACAATTATTGGATACGACAATGTCTTGAACGAGTTCATATTTCAGAACCACATACAAATATTGGGCATGACAATGCCTTGAACGAATTCGTGTTTCAGGGTGGTAAGGACAAGGTCAAAGTCACAGTTGCTATTTTTGTAGATACAATAAATCATTCTATTTTGATATTGCACATTTCTCTTCGTCGGAGATTTTTATGTGTTCACTTCCAAACTAAAATAACTATAACAAATTTAACACGAGAAGTCTGCAAAGGGTATGGAGATGCCGTCGAACCGATTTAGTACTGGGTAAAGGTGGTGTGAAAGTCAGTACTAGCAACTACTCTGTGTCACCATGAGGTATTCTCTCTCCGTCTGGTGCAGGGCACGACCCTCAATGTGCACAAAGTGGGTAGCATACAAGTCGGCTCTGTATTGCCAAAGGGAACAACTGACTTAGTAGTCTACCTTCTGATGCAAACTTCATTTGAGCGCTAGCTACTACATTTTGTGCTCCATTTTTTAAGTTAAAGACCTACTAAATGTCATTATTTACAGAAATGGAAATAGAGCTTCTCCCTGTTGGATCCCAAAGTCCTCGGAATAAGCCACAAACTATGATCCTAAACAAGGGCGGGAACCGGTAGCGTCTGGTTATGTAAATGCACAGACTAGCTCTTTACTAATCTCATGTATATTTTATAAGTGACAATAGCAGGCATCTATATAATATAGGTCAGCTTGGATTTGGGGTGAAATCGATTTGGGATAAATGCACCAATTAAATCATGGGAGTTATCGCCCTTTTTCACTTTTTTCTTCAGCAAAATGCTTGAGATCCACGCTATATCTCTAAAAAGGTCACTATCTTTAATATAGCCTTTCTACATACTCTGTAGGTAGGTAGCAAAACCTACTATAGCTGAGCTGCACAAATCTATTTGCTTTGTGTCAGTTGGACATTATAGTCAAATAGATACAAATATTTGGACCAGAGTTCTACTCTAAGGTAAAGCTAGGGTGTGGGGTGAATGAAGCAGTCTTATGAGCAAAGGCCATAAGGCAAGGGCATCTGTGTACTTTGGACGCATGTCTAGTTTTCGGTTATTATTGTAACAGGTTTTGTTGTGCGAGAACGTCTGTACACAGGCTCCGTGTCAAGCAATAATTATATTAACTAAAACATTTGAGAGCTCATGTCCAACAGTTAAAATGTCAGTTTAATGTCAAAGAACCACACTTATGAAATATCTATATAATGATATAACTCTGTCATTACATAGTAAATACCAACCAACCAACAATGTGGTTGTGCGCCGAGCGCAGACTCTGATCAGCCTGGGCATCCACCAAGTCTGATCAGACTCTTTGCTAAGCGTTTAAAGAGTAGCTAAGGGTCTAAGCTACCTCCATGCGGACAGTGAAGACTCTGATCAGACTTGGCAGATGCCCAGGCTGATCTGAGTCTGCGCTGGACGCAAAACCACATTGTTGGTTTTCTCGTGTCGTAGCTCAATTTTGGCCTTGACAGAGGCAAATAAAATATAAAACTACCCAGTTGGAGTATTCCGATTATTGCAGACTAGTTAGTGTTGCGAGTGAGGATAAACTGTCTCTCACGTCTGATTTTGGATCTAACATTGTCGGCAAACTCAGGGTATGTGAAGCAACTAAAAAGAAAATGCGCTTAAGCGGGCTAATTTAACGGCTAGCCAGGAAAAGGTCTATCAAGAGCTGAAGCAGATGGAAAAATAATACAAATGCCATTACTCTCATCAAATTGAAGTACCTTCAGGCTTAAATGCATTTTTTAAATAATGGTGGTTATTTTTTTAGATTTCTGCGTCGCAAATTACCTTATTTGTTCAATTGTTCTTTTCTTAAAAAAATCTTTTAAACATCCACAAGTCACGTATTTTTGAATTCCAAATTGTGAAAAAAGAAAGAAAGAAAAAACAAACTAACACATAAAAGGAGGTATCTGCTACTAGTATGTATTGGGAAACACTTTTGTCCTTCCAGTATCTTAATATGCAGATTCTGTTCGCGCAAATCAGTGATTAGTTTTTTTTTTGCCATATGAGTATGATACAGGTTTCCCTTGTCAGTAGTTATAACATGACAAGATATGTAGCTGTTATCTCCCAAACATTTATGTCACCCAGTTTTTGTCTAGTGATAAATAAAGTGTCGTATCCTCAAGGTGCATCGTCTTAAGGGTTATGTTCAGTGGTATACATACAAATTGAGGATGTTGGAAACGAAGTACGTGTAGCAACGTGAGTCGCTCCGACGCAAGGATGTTACATGTATATAAGGTACTTGTACATGACTAAGCCGCTACACGACAAATCAAAAGTTGGCATGTGCGGCACGCGAAGACTAATCAGCCTCGACAGTCTGTCTAGACTCTTTGCTGCGCGCTTAAAACGTTCCTAACGGGTCTAAATTACCTCCCTTTGGACAGCAAAGACTCTTATCATACTGGGCTGATGCCCAGGCTGATCTGAGTCCTTGCTGGGCGCACATGCCACATTTTTGGTTCTGTTGTGTCGCGGCTCAGTTGCAATAGTGGTCCATGCAGGCCGTGAAATGGACGGATATCTTTCAATTTTACATCCTTTTCAAATGCATTTCATTTATATCAGGCTATGGGACGATGTAAATGAAATGTTGTATGCTGTGCAATGGAACCCCATTAACGGATGAAAGTAGGAACTTCCTCCTTCAGCGAGAATCGAGCTCACTACCATTAGATAAGCAGTCCAGCGCTTAACCAACTGTGCTGCCAGGGTGTGAAAAACAGTAAAAAATTAATAATAATTGTGCAGCGGATTAAGCCACATTACCCTTGAAGGTTACGGCATCGATTTCTGTTTAGTGCCGATCCCGAGCTTTATTCCATACCGCCACCACCATTAGGAGTCTAGTGTTCATGCGGCTTTCCTTGGCGATTCTTCAAGGATGATCTCCCTTACAATTGATCAGATCCACAAGGACAAATGTACCAGAAAAGATCGACAAGTGGACTCACTCATTTGATAAGGAAAGAACATTTCGCTGGGCATAAACGAGTAAATGCTGCCAGTAGATATTTGCAGTGATTGACATATTATAAAACAGTATCGCGACTTCTCCTTTTTAACCTCCAGCTTCCAGCTGACCCGGCAGTTTGCATGCTTTTAGTTTCGATATTAAGTCACGTCATGTAAAATAAGTCCCAATCGCAACTGATTTCGAAAGTCATATTAATAGTAGAATAATATTTTAATGAGGAAATAGTTATCATAAGGTTATAAATGACGGCACGACAAGAATGGCAACATTAAGCCAGGCCATACATAACATTGATTCTCGTGTGAAACTGCAGTATACTATTTAAGAGCCATTCTCTGTAACCACTTAAAAAGTCGCGCCACGCATTCTCATCGATTTTGCTCAAACTTTCCTTATTTACTTATTGTGACACCAAAGTACGAAAACCATGTCGATTTCATTCCTACATGTGCCCGTTGCCATGGCAACGGCTGTTGAATATTTTGTCAGAAATTGAGGTAAAAATTGTACTAAAATAGACATATTTCTAACAAATTGATGTATTAGAAAAAGAATGACATACTCTGAATGCTTCTCATATGTAAATGTCTTGTTCACCTTGAGTCGATACCAAAACTTTGAATTGTATTTGGAATGCTTGTAATGTCATCAGGCTTTGGCAAAGTGGGTGGGGGTAGTGCTATATTGCGAAAGGCTATTTTAAGGCAGTTTTAAGGTTATTTGTAGAATTCTTGCAGCCATACCGGCATATGTGTGCAGCTTCATCTAACAAAGCAACATTCCAAGAATAAGTTTCTGGAAAAACATGCCTGGGAAAGTATACTTACTGAAGCGTTACCATAGCAACAATAAGTGGACCGTCGCAAAATTCCAAAATGTAGGGTAATAATACGTTTAATGTCAAATCATCATATCTTATAAATATATGTGTTCCTAAATTTTTAAAAACACTTAATAGTAAATTGGTCTTTTATAAAATATCAACATATTGCTAGTTTCTATGTTCAAGGTCAAGGTCAAGGTCACAGAAGCACGAAAAGATGGCTAAAATGCGTTTTTTTCCTTATGATTTTGTGTTCTCTAGCAACAAAATATTGCAGCATTGTCTTTGTACTTGGATTTTATTTAGTGAATGAAAACAACTTTCAAATACACATATAGCTGGCTTTCTCCAGTAACAGCCAAGGTCAAGGTCAAGGTCACAAATACAAAAAAAAAGGCTAAAAAAGCACATTAGTGTTAATATTTTTTTTCCTGTATCAACAGTAAATTTATATAATGTCTTTCTACTTGGCCTTTATTTAGTATATATCAATAGCTTTCAAATGCACATATAGCTTGTTTTCTCCAGTAACCTCCAAGGTCAGGGTCAAGGTCACAAAACAAGAAAAATGCTAAAAATGCACATTTTGTTCATATTTTATGTTCTGTATCAACAGTAGATACAGAAAATGTATTTGTACTTAGTCTTTATCTAATATATTTCAATAATTTTGTAAAGCACATATAGCTTGTTTCCTGCAGTAGCTTCCAAGGTCAAGGTCAAGGTAACAAACAAAAGAAAAATGCTAAAATGCACATTTTTCTCACATTTTATGTTCTTTATCAACACTTAATAGAGCAAATGTCTTTGGACTTGGTCTTTATTTAATATATTACTATAGCTTTCAAATGCACATATAGCTTGTTTCTTCCATTAAACTACAAGGTCAAGGTCAAGGTCACAAAAACAAGAAAAATGCTAAAATGCACCTTTCATTCATATTTTGTGTTCCGTATCAACAGTAAATACAGAATGTGTATTCATACTTTGTCTTTATTTGGAATATTACAATAGCTTTCAAATACATGTACAGTTCGTTTCCTCCAGAATCTTCCAAGGTCAAGGGCAAGGCCATAAAAACAAGAAAAATGCTAAAAATGCACCTTTTGTTAATATTTTGTGTTCGGTATCAAAATTAAATGTAGAAAATGTATTTGTGCTTGGTCTTTATTTAGTATACATCTCCTTTTAAACGACAAGGCTCATTCTTACCAAATTTCATATCTAGCATCTATAGGCAGGGGGAACCAATAATACTGTTTTTCATCCAAATCGCTTCAGAACTTTGGTTGCTATGGCAACGTACAGTTTCCTTTGACTTGTATGGGAAAAATTGAAAATTTGCATTTATTGCTATTTCTCTGCAGATGATTTGACAAATCTTTTACGGAAATGTTTCTTGAGTAGCTCTCTATCAATAACATGAAATTTATGTTAATAGCACAATTTGGCTGGGTGCCATGGCAACCGAAGGTTAAAAATAGAAAAAAATATTCAAACATCATCTCCTCAGAAACTATGCAACCAATAAGGCTGAAACTTCAAAGAAAAGGTCTCAGTACTTTCCTCTATAAAAGTACTGTTTTTCTTGGCAATTGCTTCAGCAGATTGGTTGCTATGGCAGCTTTAAATTGCCATTGACTTAGAATGTGAAAAAAGTAAATTTGCATTTATTGCTATGTCACTGCAGGTATTTTGACAAAATTTTATAGAAATGTTCCCAGAGTAGTCCTCAACCACTCTCATTCAATTTATGCAAATTGCACTATTTGGCTTATTGCCATTGCAACCAAATGATTAAAAATAGAAAAGATATTAAAATATCATTTTTGCAGAAACTATGTGGCCAATAAAGCTCAAACTTTACAGAAAAATTCTTAGTACTAGCCTCTTTAGAATAAATGTTTTTCATGGGAATTGCTTAAGCAGTTAGGTTGCTATGTCAACTTATAGTTTCCATTAATTTATAATGGGTAAAATGGAAATTGGCATTTTTTTGCTACCTCACTGCAGTTATTTGGATTTTTTTCTACAGAAATGTCTCTTGAGTAGTACTCTATGATTCATCTTAATTTTGTCCAAATCGCTGAATTCGATTCGTTGCCATGGCAACATAAAGGAAAATTTTTGAAACAATATTCTAAAATCTTTCCCACAAATACAATATAGGGGGATGAAGCTGATTCTCTGCATACATGTTTATGACATTAGCCACTACATAAATATTGTTGTTTTCTATTGTTGCTGACGTGGTTTCATTGCTATGGCATTTTAAAGTTTCTATAGACTTGCATTGAGAAAAGTGCAAATTGGCATTTACTTCTGTGTAACTGCAATATTTAGGCATAAAGTTTTACAAACATGTTTTTTTTTTTATTGTAACTTCATCAATTTTGCTAATATTAACTAGGACAAGCATAACAACTCAGTCAAATTTGAAATTAGGCCATATTGTACATTTACCTTTCAGTTACTTACCCCTGAGTGCTTAGGGTGAATGGACTCAGGTGAGCTACAGAACCAATGGTCCTCTGGTTAGCTCACCTGAGCCAGAGGCTCCAGGGGAGCTTATAGTATAGGTAGGCTTTGTTGTCCATCGTACGTCTGTCGTCCGTCCACAATTTCAAATGACTTCTCCTCTGAAACCCTGGGCCGATTGTAACCAAATTTCAGATGCAGGCTCCAGGAGTCTTAGGAACGATAATTTGTTCAAACATCCTGGTCACATGACCAACATGGCCACCACGCCCATATATGATAAAAACCCTTAAAAATCTTCACCAGAATGGAGCATCGGGTAAGCGAGTACTACCAAGATTGTTTAAAGGACGGGTTACACTTTGGCCGTTTTTGTGCCCACGACCGATCTTGATAAAATTTATGTTTATAAAAGCTTGGCATTTGGCAGTTTATATAAGCACATTTTTAAGTTTGCGGTTTCATAAATAATCACGTGACTTCCGGTTTATTGCATATGGGGTCCTGAACGGGGTACACTAACTACCTGCGGTTTTTCGATATGATAAGCTATTCCGCTGACATATCAGCCCTCCAAACTGACAGATATAATACTTTTGGTTCTTATCCACAGTCTAAAAGAGATATTTCCGCTCAAAACATCTAGTAAGGAGAATTTTTATTTGAATTTTTACGAAACCTCAGAACAGTAGATTTTACAAGTGTTTATTAACACAATAATAAGCATGTAAAGCCTTTGGTTTTGTGAAAATAATGAAACAAATGAACAGGAAGTCGATTATAACCGACCGATATTGTTAAGCAAATGTATTCTTGGCGAAACGCTTTGCACTCTTGTGTTCTGGCAAATGCGTGAAAAGGTCATCAACCTTGTTCTTTTCTTAAGCATTATTCACTACTTATACATATAATGAGAGCTTCATCATATCAAATATTAATAAACACGTATGAAATATTATGTATTTATGGATGCTACACAGGTACAGATGTTTAAAATATTAGACAAAATCAGTGAACCGAGAAATTAAGGTCACAGGGACCTACATGTAGATTGTAGTACCAAATGAGACGCAGGGCTGAAGTGACTTACTATTCCAAGTCCGAGGAAGATTCAATTAAATATTAGTTATTCAATGGATCCTGAAATACAAGTCACAATGACCTACAAATAGTATCACACTGGTCTGGCATTCAACACGGGTAACGAAGACAACGTCCAGGTTTCGTAATTCCTACGTCTAGCCAACGACGAAAATGGCGACTATTGTGAGGGGGCGAATCGGTAAGTAAACTTTGTTTACCCATTGTAATGAAATGCATCAGTTTTACCCTATAATAAATGCCTTACGGACCGCTAAAATTATCATGCGTTTGGTATGTATTGGTATTTTCTGCTTTTGCACGCACGTTTAATTGTAGTGCTGAATCTCCGTTGAGAGGCGTTTGCTTTACAGTGTCTTTTCTACATGAACAGAAAGAAAATGACGCATAACTGATAAAATGAGATGTTTTGGAAAATTGTTTTGCTGTGCGAACGAAGATACTGAATACTTAAAATGAATAAAATACCATTTTTGTATCTGGAGTCGGTAATAGCGCTGTAATTAAGGAATTTTCAGTACAACGCCCCTAGCAACGAGTCCAGTACAGCGGAAAAATAACGAAGTTTTTTAATAAAAAGGTCAAATAAGCAGTTTCCAGAGCCCAGTACAGATATTTTGCACCAATTTACCGTTTACTATAGTTTTTAACAACTGTCATATGTGACAATGAAATGTTTATGCCGTTTATTGCTCTATGACTCGCTAATATGTAGTCAGTCAGTTTGGCGTCATTATGTTGATTTGCAATATTTTTCGACTGTATATGACAGAATTATTAAATGCCAGCCATTTTACCAAACTTGTAACAGCCTGATCCACAGTGAGCACACGACGATGGAACAACGTCTACCCAACGTTGTCCAAACGTCATGGACATTGCATAATATATATGTACCTTTATCAAATTTAGTACAACAATCACGCATTTCTGTATTAAATTTCTTTATGCCACTAAACCCCAAAAAATCGATAGGAAAAGGTGATGGGAAAGTCTATGAAAGCAACGGGCATCCCTCTCCGAACCTTTTCGCGAGATAGGTAGCTGCAGACAAATGATACGTAGCGCCTACATGTACGTATTACCTCGCGAGCGCACCTCTTCCGCCTCGCCTCGCCTCGCCCCGCCCCCTCTCCCCTCCCCCCCCCCCTCCCGTGTCCTGAAAAAGGACCACCTTAGATTCCGTTTCTTGACCATGGCCAGGAATTCATCATATTCTCCAATGGCGGCTTGGATCTTTCTGCAAACCTCATTGGTTACGTGATCCTTGTACAAAATGTTCATTAGTCTTCGGTAGCAGATCATCTCAAAGGTCTGTGTTCTTTTCTCCAACTGTGCTGTCAAACCTGTACGCCTCTACCTATGCTGCAAAACCTACGACACCTATTTCCAAATTGCCCCAATTAAAGCCCAGCAAACCACACACTGGACATTAATCAGCGGTACAGATCCAGACCAGACGCTGCATATGACTAATGGGTAAAAAAGCTAAAAGTTTTCCATAGCCAACTGGCCGTAAAGGCCAGTTGGGGTTGTACTTCGTTACGCTAACAGGGCAATATCAAATCATAAAATGCGCCGTGCTATGAGGAAAAAATGGTCTTTTGGGGCATGTGTGGACAGCGAAAGTTCTGATCAGCCTGCGCACTTACGCAGCCTGATCACAGGTTTTGTTGTTTTCTGGCACAATGGCTGTGTAAGCAGACAGTGATGATCGTTATCAAACTGCGTGTATACGCAGGCTAATTTGGTAGACTTAGGTTTTTCCCGTTTTGCTCATGATAGTCAGATGGCATAGGTATTGTAACTGACTTACAAGACAGAGGACCTAGGTTCGATACCCGGTCTGACCACATACTTTCGTTTCTCCTTCCGCTGATTCAAGAAGGGCAGTTGTCAGTTACTGGCGAAAATATGTGCACTTAGTACTGGTTACTGGTTTGCCGCTTAGGAAGTCTAAGCCTGCCCAGGAATAGTGTGGTTAGGTTAACTGACCGTCTCGACATGACCATAGCTGTTTACCGTGGACGTTAAGCAACGGTTTAGTCAATCAGTCAGTAAGTGTCCCTTTCAGTCGGATTTCAGTCATATGGAGATGAAAGGCTGTGTGTAGTGAAAGCCTGAATTCCAAAGACGGCGGGATAGGTACCCATACGGCAAATAACATTCAATTAAACTTTGATTCAACCTTAATTCAACGTCATTATGTTGAATCAAGGTTGATTCAATGTTGATTCAACGTTGTGTGCCTGCTGGGTAAAGGTAAAGCTTCTCGTAGTCTTCGTAGGGGTAGCCGAGGTCAGAGACCCACTGTATCTTGGGTAAAGCATAGGAAAGGCGGAGCCCATCCCTCTCCTTTGGCTGCCATATCCTTCTCTGATTCCAAACCCATAGCCCATCTGGACATCGAAATTTCATTCTGATCATAAATACAAGTGATACTGTATTTCTCTCCCCCCCCCCCTTGTATGAAGTCCATGTGTTTTTGAAAAGTCCTGTGAACCCTGATTGGGAGGAACATATTTTTCCACCAGCCCTAGTTTATTACGTATATGAAAGTGCTTGTCTCTCTCGCTGTCTGTCCGTCTTTCTGTCTGTATCTCTCTCTCTCTCTGTGAAGAATGTAGCTAAAGTTTGGCCAGTCCCAACAGGCACATGACGCCGATGCTACGTGATTACGTCGAATCAACGTGGACGTAACGTCATTTCGACGGCACGTGCTGCAATATCTGCATGACGTCGATTTGACGTCACGTCTACGTCATTTCGACGTCTTGTCGTCTCTGTCTCTCTCTCTCTCGTGTAGAAGCGGCATGCAGTAGTACAGAGGCTAAGGCGGAAGACTACCAATACAGAGATCGTAGGTTCGATCCCCCGCTTCGCCAGTCTTTCGCAACGCACGTAATTAATTTCGGCAGTTTACTTATATATTCTTGACCCTTAAATAAAGGCTTTGTCTTATTAAGTCAAATGGGTATTACTCTTTACTCTTTAAACATAAACTGAACCTGGGAAACCCCTTAACTGTCAAATGAACATACTCATTTGATGAAGACAGAATACCCAGCAGGCACATGACGTTAAAATGACGTCATACTGACGTCGATGCGACGTCATTACGTCGCATCGACGTCAGTACGACGTCATTTCAACGTCATGTGCCTGCTGGGTAGGAGGTCTAGTCCACTGGGCATAAATGGGTCAATAGAAGCCAACTTCCGCTAAGATCCATGCCGCTATGACAAGTCAGTCTTAGTTTTGGAATACATATGAGCCGCTGCACAAGAAAACCAACAAAGTGGTTGTGCGCCCAGCGCAGACTCAGATTCGCCCGGTCTGATCAGAGTCTTCGCTGTCCGCATGGAGGTAGCTTAGACCCTTAGCTACCCAATAAGCGCACTGTGAAGACCCTGATCTGACTGGGTGGATGCCAAGGCTAATCTGAGTCTGTGCTGTGCGCACAACCATTTTGTGCTTTACTCGTGTCGTGGCTCAATTATAGTAGCATATTATATACATATACAATGCCAGAAGCAGGTAATGAAAAAATGTTATTTGAATTGAAACCGTTTATGAATTTCAACTAAAACATATTGTTGTACTTTTATTTTTGAAATACTCATGGATGCTATTTTTTTTCTGTACAGACTATCGTCTTTTCATACGCCTGCTTAACCACGCCTAGTAAACTTTCACAGGTACCTCCGACGGAGGTAATAAAATCGGTTGTGACATTCATCCAGAGTGGCCTGTGCTTGGCAAAAAGTGACAATAAAAGGAAGACACCCGTGTTTTGATAAAATACATAAAACCGGGGATTAAAAATCAAAGAGTGTTATTTGACCCTCATATAGTTTTGTCATCCGTCATATCCCCAAGAACTTTCCATGTACAAGAAAGATGCGACATTTGAAATCGCTTCAAAGTCAGCCAGAAATACACAAAGCGAAAACTTTTCGGTTGTTTGAAGTCCAAAATGTAATTGTCATGCTTACGAATCCGTTTGTCTTGTAAAACTTATGAAAACTAAAGTTCCTGCCTCAAATATAAATGTCGACTATCCCAAAATAAGGCTGGATACTTTTAAAAATTAATGGATGCGCCTATGATAGCATGTCGGTGCCTGTGTTTTAAGTAATATATAGCTTAAAGCTGAAGGTTTTTTTGCAGACCTTGCCATCACAGTCACCTCCATTTTTTCCAGAGAGTCCAGCCTTATTTGCAGATTGTCTATATAAAGGTTGGGACAGGGCCTTACTTTTATGTCAGTGCGCCGTAAGAAACGGATTCGTAAGAAGGAAAATTGCATTTAGGAAATCTTTCGATCAAAACGTTTCTTATGTGTACTTCTGTCTGACCTCAAAGGCACTTACAGCCGTATCTTTCATATTCATGAAAAGTGGTGGTTGGTATGACAGATAACAAAACTTTATATTTTCAAGGGTCGAAAAGCACTATTTGATTTTCAATAAACTCCATGGTTATCATATATTTTTAAGAAAAGACGGACACCTACTAGTACCCTTTAATGTCAATGTTTTGCTAATCACAGGCCCTTCCGGATGCCTGTCACAACCGATTTTTCATGTACCGCCGTCGGAGCTACCTTTGATAGTTTACCCGGCGTGTTAATGCAACGTATTCCTTTTTTCTTTTTTTTTGTTTTGTTTTGCTTACTAACTGTGAGAAGCTTATTTTCTATTTTTAATTTGACATTTCAGTAGTCAGTATCTGTCGTAGTTCCAAATTCACCAAGGTATAACCAGACATGGGCAAGCGAAAAAGAAGTGTCTTCCTGTGGCTGAAGAGGCCGAAGAAGATGAAAGTGGTACACAGTCAGTACAAACGTTCCAATACTATTCAACGAACTCCTTGTAAAACACCGACGAGAACACCTTCCAAAATGTTTCCAACATGCTGTGCAACGTTCAAAAGAAATCTTACTCCCGTTTCTTCACATAAAAAAGCATCGCGCAAAAAGTTAAAATTACTTACCTCACCGTCACCATGCAAAAAACAAACTTTAGTGATAGAAGAAAATATACTTTTTGATGAAGCGAGCGAAACGTTAACTCCTGAAATGAAAGAATATATGGAGATCGCAACTGATATGGAAGTGGCAACCATATTAGCCAGTGCTGGGCTTTTGTTTTATCTGACAATATTTTTTAATCTCATAAAGAAACGTAAATATCCTCTGACAAATATAGCCTTTAGACTATGGCTGGAAACCGTTAGGTGGTTCTCATGCGCATCTGTAAACACGATGTGGTATTGGAATGAAACAAAGGCATTCTGGAGGGCGGGCTATCGGCTTTTTCATGGAAAATTTTTGTCTTTCATGGCTGGCCCTCGATTTGAAGGACAGATTTTGACTAAAGAAACAAAACGAACATTGCTTCAGCCGGATTCATCCGCTATAAATTTTGCAGTACCAGCTCGCTGTGTGCTTCTTGATGGTGCTGGGAGTATTCCAAATTATATTAAACCAGGATTGATGCACGAGGTACTACGAACTGTTGAATCAAGTGATTTTAGTAAGATGAATATGCTTTGTGTAGACGGGAAGAAAGTTACATCAGGATTAGACGGTGAACATGGTGACGTAGATATGTTTGGCTTTGATAATTCTCCGACTGTAGAAGAAAATCGCACAAGATTAGAAAAAGAGGTAGCCCTCATATGTGATATTAACAGTATGGTCGCTTCTATTGATGCAAAACGTGATCTAGAAAGAAGACAGCTGTTTAGTATTGTGGATATGATGAAGGTACTGATATATTTTGTGACAATAAGACTGAAAGAAAGTAGAACTCTTCAAAAGAAACAAGAGTATGGACTGCAGCAGTTAAAAGAACGCGCCGGTCAGGATTGGAAGACGTCTAAATTTGTATTTGCAATCAGTGGAATCCAAGCGTTTTTGTATCGTGTCAGACAGTTTCTTGAAACAGCACTGCGTAATGTTGGAAAATTATGTCAAATTGGCAGTGAACTTAATTTGACATCCCATAATTTCTGTGTCGCCGACGAAGCTAACCCAAAAAGCCAAACAAATATGTTTCAGTTGAAAGATGTTGACTGTCAAGATCAACCATTACCAACACGTTTAATCAAGCAGCGAAGTGATATGTGGCATACAGTTCGGGCTTCTGCGCCGGTAACTGGTAGTAGCATTCACAGTGCGATCGGTTTAAGGTCTTTAAAGGAGCAGAAAGCTCATTTCGATAAAAAAATCAAAGGTTTGGAAATGCCTGTGACAGATGAAGTGAAGAAATATTTTGAACACGGTGTAATGAATGAACCTAATGCAGTGGCTACAATGGTTGGAAAGTTTTTGCCAATGTTCTGTCCACAACTATGTTACGTAGAAGAAGGTTGTTATTTGCTAAGCGGTTCGCAAAAAGACATACTCATTGAAGTTTCGCCAGACGGAAGTCTACGATTGTCCAATACTTCTACAATGGACGATGCAATATGCGTGTCTGCAGTAGAAATAAAATGCCCTTTTCCCAAAGAAAGGCGAGAAAACATATACTACGAAATTCCAAGTTACTATGTTTGTCAGTGTCTAAGTGAAATGTATGCTTTATCTGTAAAGCAGCTTCTGTTTGTATGCTACACGAAAGAGAGCTCAACTTTTTTTGAACTTGATTTTGATGAAGATTTGTGGCAATCAATTAAGACAGAGATAGATGACTTATACGGCAATGATGAACCATTACGGCCGAAAAAACTGAAACAAATCACAAGGGAATTGAAATTAAAAATCAAGAACTACTGTGATTCTAAAGTAAGGTTGCTGGCTGAAATACCCTCTATCCGCATGTCAAATGAAAATAATAATGACGTCTATACAGAAACCGCCTATTACAGAACCACAAGGAAATCTAAAGAAATTAGAGAGATAGAGGAAATATTAAGCGATCTTAGAATGGCATTGGATGAATCTGAGACAGTCTTGCGGACTGGTCACCAGCTTTCCCGAAGGAAAGCAAATGAAGTAATGGTGTGGGTGATATCAAACAAGGATCGTAGTTGGTCATCAGAGTTACCAAATTCCATGCCTATAGCGTTCGGACTGAAAGATTACAAGTTTACTTCAGATCAGCTGCGAAAAGCCAGTAATTATGTTTTACAAGAATGCATGAAGTATGGCTTGAAAATTCCCCTTCTTGCATTTGATGGCCAATGGTACGGTCTGCTTGTACGCGATTCTGCGGGCAAACCACTGACAAAAATCCAGTTTCAAAAAGACGTTTGGGGCTTGATAACAAAAATGAAAAAGAAAGAAATCATTGATAAATTGAAACAATTAAACTGTGTGACGCTGAGGCCTGATAAGGAAAGCATTGAAGGGATTTCGGTAATACAGAAATCTGGAACTCTAACGGTCTCTTCAACTGGACATGCATTCCAAACTGTACGAACTAGAACAGCTCAGAAGTACTGGCTACGAAAACCAGATGACTCTGAAAGGGGAGAGAATCAGACTGAAATCTTCATGGACACACCAGAGACAAAATCTGTGACATACGACTGGATTCCTGACGATATAATGGCAATTATATCGTCAAGTGGCGATGATGAACTCATCAGTGCCGTAAACAGCATAGGGAACGAAATCGAGGAACTAGTCCGCAATCAACACAGCCAATGTGAAGAAAACCCTGAAGGAGACGGTATTGTGATGCCGTTGAATGATCTTTTTGAAGACGAATCTGACTCTACCAATCACTCGGAGAGTTTGAATACTGAGCACTACATTATTGGGCAGACAGTTGATAATCCTGGTCAAACAGACGAATCAAACAACCACGAAGAAAACGAGAGCAATTCCATCGCAGATAACCTTGACCAGTCTTCTAGTTTCAGAAGAGATAAGGTTACAGTAGTTGAAAACAGTATTAATGACCGTTATACCCTCCAAGAAAAGGACTACAGCCATATTTTATCGAGCCTTCGAGAGAGCAAAAGGAGTGAAAAATGGAAGAAGTTTTCACTAATAGAACTGAGTCAAATGCTGAAAAACGCAGAAGGACTTGCAAGCTTCATAAGAGCGGAATTAGATCTCATCACTGGTATCATTCAGCAAAATGTGAATTTTAACTATAACAAAACGTGGACAAAGGATAAAAAGATAAATGCTATTTCTCAGTCTATTGGAGACTGTTCAAAAGCTGTGCCAAAAAAGCGAAAACGGACATTTCAAGTTCCTTTTCTGAAGACATTAGCTGAAAGAATTCTGAGAAGTAGGAAAGTGCCGAAATCCGTTCTCAACATCGCATACGCCCAGTATTTGTTTCCCTCTGAGCTCGAAAAATGGAAAAACGAACGTGTCGTGACATCTAAAATAAAAACAACAGAGAGAGATATTGACATAGACTGGTATTCTTATCCGGAGGTTAATCCAGCCACAGATGAACTTCTTTGCAAGTGTATTGATTCACATCATTTGCTGACGAATCTCAGGATAAGAACTAGTACTGTCGGTCTACAAAATATTTCACCTAAAGCATGGAAAGAAGTCGCTAGGTCTTACAAAACAAAACTGACGCCTGCACTTGTAGACGATTTAGTCGATAAACAATCAAACGCCTTTGCTCAAACACATTTCTCTGAAGAAGTTGAAACAGAAATGATAAAAATAGGATATAGAAATGAGGCAAATTTTTGTAGATTAATACGTAGGTGGTACGAGGCAGAGGATATCCCGGCAATAGATATAAATGATAGAATCGACCGATGGCTACAGTTACGTGATTATTTATTGAAAGACGTCGACTTTGGGTGCTTTCCACCACCAACGCAATACATAAAGGGGTGGTCAGTTGTATCGTTTGAAGGATTTATTTCCGGTATTGAATCGAAACTGCAGCTGTACGGTATGTGCGGTGGGTCATCTTACTGTGTCAGGACTGCGAGTAGTTTACCCGCAGAGACGTGTGTTGGGATTATTCAGGATATGAACGTCAACAACACCATGTCCGTAAAGGCTAAAGATATACCAAGAATCATGTCAAGCCTCGCAGAAGTTATGACTTACAAGTGCAACCCTGAGAGGTAAGTAACACAGCAAATTGAAAATAGCAGACTCGGTTTAATTCCTACCTCGGCACGAAATGACGGGGCATCCTTATCATCTTACCAGTTCCTACCTCACCTCCTAAGAACTGAAATATTGTTTATTGGGCAACCTTATCGTCTCACCCATTTCGGTTCAATCAGACAACCAGCAGACACATAAAGTTGAATCAACCTTGAAACAACCTTGATTCAACGTCGTGACGTTGAATCACGGTCGAGTCGAGATTGATTCAACCTTGTGTGCCCAGTGGGACAGTCTATCATCATAACCCTCCGGTCGTCCTGATATATTGTTTAATAAAACGTTAAGTTGCAATTCAGCCATCCATCCACCCATATTATCTTTTTCACAAGAGCTAAGACAATAAAGCCGCTGTAGAAGTCAACAGTGTATTTTTAACATGAACTATATAAATAGCCACACCCACGCCTGTTGGACGCGAATTCAATTCTCAGGTGAAAATTATGTGAGTGATTTTTATTTATATCAACGGTTTATTCGGTCCCCTAGTATGTAATCGATGTCTATTAAAGTGAATAGCTCACATGGGGAGTAAAGCCGTAAGGGGTTTACAGTCGGAGGCCAAAAGTATTTCACCCTTTTCTGAACATCCACTGACTTGCATGCATTTCTGAAATTAACCCACTTCTGTGAATCCAACGTAAAAGAAAAGAATAAAACACAATGTGAAGTGAGTAGCGACATGACAAAACCAACAAAGTGGTTGTGCGCCCAGCTGATGCCGACTAAGATCAGCCTGGACATATGATCAGTCTGATCAGATTCTTCGCTGTTGGCGTCGATGTAGCGTAGTCCCTTAGTTACCCTTAAAGCACACAGCGAAGATTCTGGTCGGACTGGGCAGATGCCCAGGCTGATCTGAGTCTTTGATGGGCGCGCATGCCACTTCGTTGGTTTTGTCGTGTCGCGGCTCAAATATTCTACTACTAGTTATGCAGTCACGCGAGAGTGACAAAAGTATACCCAATAGGCACACGACGTCAAAATGACATCATGCCAATCCCGTCGCATAAACGTCATTTTGACGTCATGCCCCCGCTGGGTATGAGTGGCAATTGTAATAGTCATAAATGTATGCCTATTTGACCTCTATTGTTTGACCATTATTGTTTCTTGTTTTAACTTATGATAAATTAAACGACGGCACGGCTATATTTCAGAGGATTTCATATGAAGACATCAAGGTCTTCAGTGTATCCACATACAGAAGGCGAAATTTCTCTTAGCAAGGACAAGATGAGGTGTATCCAAGACCCCGGACGAAAATTCGACTGTTTAGAGACCATAGAACCTAGGTGGGTATTTAGATTTTTCTTTTCTTTCTAAAATGCGTCAATCCAGACTGAGGATAGGCTGCACTGTTCGTGATCTTATAAAATGATGGCCCTTGATTTGAAGTTGACAAATAGACAAGAACTTTTAATATATGAGCCGCGACACGACAAAACCAACAATGTGGTTGTGCGCCCAGCGCAGACTCAGATCAGCCTGGGCATCCGCCCAGTCTGATCAGAGTCTTCGCTGTCCGCATGAAGGTAGCCTAGACACTTAGCTATCCTTTGAGCACTTAAAATGAGTCTGACCAGACTGGGCGGATGCCAAGGCTGATCTGAGTCTGGACAGGGCGCACAACCACATTGTTGGTTTTCTCGCGTCGCGGCTCATATATGTTCGCGTGCGCGTCGTGGAGTCAAGATAACAAGTCACCCGTCCTTTCGCCAGTGTCAAACTACTAAACTATAGCCTCCAGTAAACACGCATTTGGTGTGATTCGTCTTATGAAAAGATTGAATATGCAAAGTCTGTCGATTTTTTCCGCCTTGGAGTAGCCTCCGGTTTTCATAGGAAAAAGCAACCTTTAATCACATTATCGGGTCACACGTTGTTTACCAGCATGTTTAAACGCACACAAACCCATTAGTTGATATGGCAAATCACGTGCTAATGATGTCCCACTTTGCGGTTATCATATGCAATTTTAAGGGCAATACCGTATCAGTAGAGAAGCAACCGAGTAGTTTGCAAGTGCAGTTATGGTTATCGATGAAAGACTTGTAAGCGAGAGTTAAATACGATTCGAATCTTTCAAGAATTGAAGAGCACATGACATCGAAGTGATTTTCCCAATTTTTTTTTTTTTTTTTTTTTTTTTTCATTTTTTTTTTTTTTTTTTTTTGTTTTGTTTTTTGCATTGTGGTTCAATTTATGTAATACCGGCCCCGATAGCTCAGTGGTAGAGTGTTCGGTTCGGTAACGGGAGGTCGTGAGTTCGAATCCCGGCCGCGCCATACCAAAGGCGTAAAAATGGTACTAGGAGCTCCCTTGGCTGACACTCGCCTTTAAAGGGTAGTCCTAGGAAGTTAAAGTTAAGTCATCAGGTAAGTATAAATTGTCACTGGATATACCTTGTTTGTCGCAATAAAGGCTCCACAGAGCTCATGCTGTCTGTTTCTAATATGCGATGTTAAATAAAACTTTATCTGTATCTTTTGATAATAACGATGATAACGATCAAACACACTTTTTCACTGCACTTTCATTTGCTAGATCGCTTGGGTAGCCTTCTGCTTCGGGTTTTAATAACTTCTTAAGAACCTGACAAATGTTAGTGCACGAAAAACCATGTTTGTTCCCCATATTTCTAAAGGATTGGACCGCATGTGGTATTCTGATATTGCCATCTTCACATTAAACCCGCTTGTCGGTGTTAAATAAAACTGGTAATATTATGAAATGTATACGGTGAATGTCGATCATTGGCAATGTTTGACGGTACTTGCCAGTTTACGTGTAACTATATTTCAGACCTAAGATATTATTGAAAATGAGTTAGTCTGAAGGTACTTCTATAAATTGAGAAGAACCTCACAGCAACTTTTTTTTCAACACTTTACACATAATGAGGTAGAGCAGATAGAAAAAAGTAGGTTGTTTCATATTTTCGTCAAAATTATGATGAGTACTTAAGGGAGTCCACTTTTTAAGACTGAACAATTTCACTTACACGTATGTCTTGGTCAAAGTGATGTAGTGTTTAGACTGTTTATAAGAAAAAAATATACCTGCCCTTTCTATAATTAATGAATGCATTTAATAACAAATAAGAACAAATAATTGCCGGGATGCTCTTCTGACGTTCAAACCTAAATGTATTTTCAAAAATGATGGTGATTTAAAACCTCTTTGCGCAAAAATTCACTTTGATCTTTTTTTTTCACATTTTTGTATTTACCACAAAACACTATCTTAAGCTACGATCGATCGGTTTTCAACGTTTAGACAGTCTAGCATAACACAAAGATAGATAATGTTTCTTGTTCTGTTTCCAGGAATCATACATTTGACAAGACGAATCGAAGACGGACCAAGGTTCGCCGAAAGTTGGGTGAAATTACCAAAGACCTTGATGCTCCCCCTAAAGGACAGCGGCCTATGCGCCACACATTTTATACATGCAACGAAACAAAGCTTTTGTCAACAGTACGAGCTGGTTATGGTGAGGACTACGATGAAAAGGCTATTAAAAATGATGATGAATAGTTTTAGTCTATGTATTTTCCTCCGAGATTGCATTTTGGCTAGTGTACGTAGTATCACAATGAAACAAGAACTGAAACTTTACAGTAACTCTAGCCCAAATAGTCAGAGTGATCAAATTTCAGCATAATTACTGAGGTAAAGAGGTATTTCTTGGGCTGCTCGAAGAAATATGTATACATATAATCGAATAGCCCGAGGAATATCGGGATTCTGATCGGTATTACCAGAGCAATAATGCCTAACGTGCCGACTTCCTAACTCCGGGGCCAGGTCGTTCAAAGCATCGGTAGCTTAACGACGTCGTTAGTCAAAGATTCGTTAAGTCTTTTAGTACACATACAAATCAAGTGTGCTTACATGTATATATTTTGCGAGAAGAGCTTATGCACCGCAACAGCTCTTCGCCCTCAATCGGATCTACTACGTTTGAAAATTTGACGTCTCTTTTACTAACGGCGTCGTTAGTTTTTGAATAACTAAGCCCAAATCACGAAATACAAATCATTCTGTGCAAGTGAAAACATTTGTGTCGTTAAAAGGGAAGTTCAAACTAACAGTGGCAAAAAGTAAAGGTTGAGTTGCCTGTTGACAACGATGAAAATAAATGTTGTATATTTCATGTATCAATTTGCACGAAATACCTTTTCTTATCAAGTAATGTTATTACTAAATAAAATATCAATATTGAACACCATGTTGTTCAAAATGTTTATTCTGTTTGGGCAAACGTGGACTGCTTAATGGCTTTTGCACTGTCAAAAGTATTTCAGTCTTATAGGATGATGAAAACACCTTTAACGACGAGAGAATAAAATGCTGTCCATGTGCGATTTAAACCCTTCGTCAGACCGATTCGTGGATTTGACATGCATTTCCCCGGTGCTCAGGGTAACTACACTGTAAAAATCCGTAGATTTTACGGTAAAATAACTGGCAACCAGCTGCCAGTCCTTTTACCGTTATTTTTTTACGGGCGCCCGTAAAAATTGCAGGAATCATCAAGCAGAGTGGGACAAAATAGAGCAGGTGTCGTTTTGGTCAGATATCCCTTCATTAATACAGTTATTTTCGAGTGCGCCAAGTTCACATAAAACTTCCATTTTGTGATTTCCAACAACGTCTTACAGGCAAATGCCCGTAAAAATAATGGGAAATGGACTTGCAGCTGGTTGCCAGTTATTCTAACGTAAAATCTACGGATTTTTTATAGTGTAGGTTGTTTCTTATCTCCTATACAGAGGCATCGACTCCTGCGTGGTATTTTTTTATCTCTTTTGGGAAAGGCGGACGCCTACGTAGGCTCCCTGTCATTTGAGTAGGAGATAAACTAGGACTATGTGTGACTTTATATCTTCTTTGCAGGCGTACACTGTAAAATAAAATCCATAGATTTTACAGTAGAATACCTGGCAACCAGCTACCAGTCCATTCCCCGTTATTTTCCTGAAGAACATATTTCGAAATCTCGATATGGCAGAGTTATGTTAACTGACCACACCCGAAAATACTTCATAGTGTTGAAGGGCTATAAGACCAAACAATACCTATCTTATTCTACCCTACTCTGCGTGATGATTCCGCCAGTGTTTACGGGCACCCCTAAAATTAACGGGAAATGGACTGGCAGCTGGTTGCCAGTTATTCTACCGTAAAATCTACCGATTTTTTTACAGTATATCTTTCTATCCAGGTAGGATGCAGGCGTTTATATCTCTTGCACAAACCTGTTTTTCTCCTATGTAGGAAATAAAACTCACATATACTACTTTTCTACCTCTTGTGTAAGAACTTTTGTCTCCTGCGTTAGACATTTAACCCATATACAGGAGGAGAGAAATATCTCCGCATACAATTGTCTTTACAGCTGGCATTGGGAAGCTGTCATTACACATTAACAAAGACTAAGACCAAAAATAGTAAAAAGAAATTTTTACCCCGGTAATGTCAATACTGGAAATGTAAATACCCAGCAGGTAAATCACGTCGAAATGACGTCGTATTGACATCGACATCTATACGACGTCATTTCGATGTTGTGTGCCCGCTGGATAGGATAACAGAACCAAAACACATTTATCGAATAGAATGATACATATATGAGGGTTTTCCACCAACTGGTTCATTTTATAATCGTTCCGTGAAAATTATCATTTGCCTATAAAGCTAAATTAGAACTCTTTCGTCAAAAACACCATGAACACCATCCACCATTAGAACTGAATTAAAGTAAGACAAAACTGAAAAAATAATTTACCAAAATCAACAATGCATAAAAGGGCTGCTAAATATTTCAAATTTCTCCATCGGTTTATCATAGTTTTACGACATCAGTTCAAATTTTCTCCGTTTATCATAGCTATCACACACAAAACTTTTCTTGAAGTGTTTAAAATTTGAAATAGAAAGCATACATTAAACTCGAATTATAACACGAATGGCCTACTTACGCCATTTAAATAAGGTGAAATGCAGAACTGATAACAAATTTAGCGACATGAATGAATTTGAAGACAATGTCCTAGTTTAAACCAACTGGTTGTACCTGTCTGCGCTGCAGGCTGAGCCTAATCATAATCCGCGATATGAACAGGAAAAGAGGACTTAGTTTGTGTATCTGTCTAAACATGAGTATGACCCTGGGTCAGAAGACAATGCGGAACGCGAGATACTGTTTTGGTGTGGGTATAATCATGATCCTGAGTCTAAACAAGAAAGATGTATAAGAAAGTGCTTTGGTGTGGACAAACGTGTGATCTTAACTGAACATTAAGTGGTGAAAGAGGAAGTAATTCAGTGTGGGCAAAAGCGTGATTTTGAATTTGAACATTAAGAGGTGAATGAGGCATTGTTTTAGTCTGGTCATAAACCAGATCCCGAGTCTAAGTCTAAATCTGAGAATAAGGCAGTGTTTCAATCTGGGCTTAAGCAAGATCCTGAATCTGAACAGTAAATAGAGAATGAGGCATTTTAGTCGAGATTAAATGTGAAGTGGCGGCTGGGAATGTGTTTCAGTGTGGGCGTGAGCCAAACCATATTTTAGCACATTAAGCGGTGAATGAGATGGTACTAGTGTTTTAGTCTAGGCATAAGCCAGGTTCTGAGTCTGAACAATTAATGGTGAACTAGGCTGTGTCAGTCTAGGTGTGTGCCAAATCCTGAGATTGAATCTGAAGCAGTGACTTGGACAGTGGATCAGTCTGGACGTAAGCCAAATCATGTGTCTGAAGATGTAGTGGCGAATGAGGCAGAGTTTCAGTCTGTGCATAAGCAAGATCATGAGTCTGAACAGCAAGTGGTGAATGAGCCAGTGTTTCTGTCGGGACAGAAGCCAAGTCCTGAGACTGATTCTTAAGTAGTGAAGGGGACAGTGTTTCGGTCTGGGCATAAGCCAAACCATATCCCTGAAGATTTAGAGCTGAATGATGCAGTGTTTCAGTCTGGACATAAGCCAGATCCTCAGTGTGAACACTTAGCGGTAAAAGAGGCAGGGTTTCAGCCTGGTCATAAGCACGAACCTTTCTCTGAACATTTATTGGTGAATGAGGCAGTGTTTCAGTCTGGATATAATTCTGGTCCTCAGCCTGAACATTAAATGGTTTATTAGGCAGTGTTTCTGTCTGAACATTAGCCAGATCTTGAGCCAGAACCGGTGAATGAGCGAGTTTTTTAGTCAGGGCATTAGTATGATTTTGCGCCTGAATATAAAATGGGGATAGAAGAGGTGTTTCAGGTTGGCTAAAAGAACTATCCTGAGCCTGAACAGAAACCAGATCATAAGGCAGTGTTTCAGTCTGTGCAAACGTACGATCCTGGGTCTGAACAAAATTAGAAAATTGGGACTGTGATACAATCCAAGCACAAGCATGATCCTGTATCTGAACATGAGACTGAGGATGGCGCTGCATTTCATTCTGAACATACTCATATTGCTGAGTCTTAGATGTATCATGAGCCTGAGAATGACTAAGTCCTTTTATCTCGGCAGCAACGCAATCCTTAGTCTGAAGATGAGCCTGTGGATAAATCTGTGTTCCAGTCTGAGCACAACTCTGATCTTCGGTCTGAACATGAATCGGTGCAAAAATACATGTTTTAGGCTGGGAATAATCGTGATCCTGAGTCTGAACATGATCCAGAACACGAGTCTTTGCTTCAGTCATACCACAAGTACGATCCTGAGCCTGAAAATGAACAGGAGATGGAGGCTGTGTTTCAATTTGGGCACAAGTACGATCCTGAGCCTGAACTTGAACAGGAGACAGAGGCAATGTTTCAGTATGGGCCGCTACTTGAGACTGTGTCTCACAGAATTTCTTATGATTATGCAGACTGGATCTGTAATTAAAAAATTTGCCACATTTTTGGCATTCAAATGAATATGCCATACTGTGGGAATATTTTGTATGTTCCCTTAGGTATCTTTTCTGCCTGAACCTCTTCTTACAAATTTGGCACTCGTACTGAGGTTCTATTCTCTCCTTCTTGCAAATGTGTTTGTCTAAATGGAAGACTTTAGCATCACATGAGCTGCATGTTTGTTTATCACCGTGGGTATTTACATGTGCCATCAAGTATTCTCTGCGATCATACTTTTTCCCACAAGTGCCGCACACATACCTTGTCGGATCATGGATGCTCATGTGTTTATGCAGACCACCTCTTTGTTTAAATTTTTTACCACAAGTCGGGCAAATTTCAGTAGCTGCATCTGTGTGGGTGATTAAGTGCTGTTTTAAGTTGTCCTTGTATACAAATGACTTTGTGCAGATGTGACACACAAAAGGTCTGAGTTCATCATGCACACGTATGTGCTTATCTAGAGATTTCTTTCTCTCGTATGACTTGCAGCACTTGTCGCACTGATGCATTTTCTTCCTGAAACAAAGAAAAACTGATATTTGAGCTGCAACTTATTAAAATGGTGCTTCTGGCATCTGCGAACTGCAAAGACTCAGACCAGCTTGCACATCCATGCAATCTGATCAGAAGCTTTGTTATCTGATTCGCTCATATCATGAATCTACAGACTTAAGATAACAGGTCTAGCTGGGTTGATTCACTGACTCGCTTCAGTCTCGCTATTGCCATTTTTTTATTGAAGGGGGGGGGGGGGGGCTTAATGTTGCGTATCTGTGAACCAAATGAAAGCCAGAACTGATTTCATTCACGTAAGAGGGTATTATCGTGTATTTGGGGCATCGGCTTATGGGTATTATCCAGTTTTGGTAAAACGTGCAAAAATAACTGCCGATGTAAGCCGAATGAAAATTTCCCAGCTTTCCCTGCGAGACATCGGTGTCAAAGGTGCCGACTGTTTGCAACAATTGAGCTGATTCTGTGTAGTTACTGATCTGAGAAAGCACGTGGTTAATTTGGGTAGAACAGAATAGATGGGCGAAAAGAAATCGCCAAGTCCATAGAGAAAATTTTTTTTTCTCGATGGGAAAAGTTCTTATATAGTTTTACCTTTTACTTAGAACGACATGACGTGTTCTTCCAGACGGCATCAAAATGCCGTCAGAAACTAACTGTTTACGGGATAAACAAAGGTTTTACAATTTCGTCAGGGTAAATAATTTCCCCGCCAAAGAAAAGAAAGATTGGCTTCCCTTTTAATACACAGCAAATACTCTGATCAGACTAGGCGGGTGCCCAGGCTGATCTAAGCCTTCGCTGGACATGCCACTTTGTTGATTTTGTCGTGACGAAGCTGTGCATAAGGTCGATAACCTCATCTGAGCCGCGACACGACAAAACCAACAATGTGGTTGTGCGCCCAGCGCAGACTCAGATCAGCCTGGGCATCCATCCAGTTTGATCAGACACTTCGTAAAGTGCTCAAATCGTAGCGAAGGGTCTAAGCTACCTCCACGCGGACAGCGAAGACTCTGATCAGACTGGGCGGATGCGCAAAACCACATTGTTGGTTTTGTCGTGTCGCGGCTCAATTTTAATTTTTCTCTTTCTCTTGGCTGTTGTTTTAGGCTTTCGTACTTTTTGGCGTACATATATAAAAGAAGCCCCGTAGCTCAGTGGGTTAAGCTCTAGCGGTCGCGGGTTCGAGCCCCGCCGTAGGCGGTTTTCTTTCTATCGTAAACTGGGTTCCGTTGCACACAGCCTTTCATTATCACGAGCCCATTGTCCTGATATGACTGAAATACTGTTAAAAAGGACGTAAAACCCCATGTTATCCATCCATCGAATATAACAGTCAGCTCATTGATCAACAGTTTATTTATGGATGATCTGTTATCTTAATTTGTTTGAAGAGAACTCTTGAACAGCGTAGGCCTGTCACGATGAAACTTCGATAACCTACGAAAACATAATAGTCTGATTGAATGATCAACTATTATGTCCTAATTCAAACTGTCAGAAATTGCATCTTTTATTGCCACATTTGGTCTTGTTACAGAAATAATACTTAAATTCAAGGTACTAAATCATTTGTAAATTGTTGTAAAAACGGGATCATTAATTTACTCTCGTCATATTTAATTTAAGTCGTGATATACCATCAACGGTGAAGGCCATGTCTGCCGACAACAATCAAACATATCTATGACTGTTGTTTCTTTCAACTCTCAGATATGGCGCTAAAGGGGGTGGGTTTGAATCCTTATTGGGCCAGCAATCAACAACCAAGCAGTAACACACTGGTCTGGCATTCAACACAGGTAACGAAGACAACGTACATGAATCTTGCTTGTTCCGCTCATCAGGAGAAGTTTGTTTCAGAAGTATAGTCTCACGGACCATCCGATCCCCGGCTCTTGAAATAGGAATCAAAAGTTTTATTGAATTCGTATGCATATTGAAGAAATGCTTGAAAACAAATTTTGGCCTACAACGTCTAGGTAACGGATCGGTAAATAAACTTATTCAAGCACTGCATTTATACTAGACGGAATTTCTTCAAAAATCTGGTCAGACTAAGAGGTATGACAAACTGCCGGGTCCGTAAGAATAGTAGTTTGAAATTAATCTAAGAGGTGTGCGAAAAAATCAAGTTTTATAGTACGTTGCCTTCGTTGCCTGTGATGAATGCCAGACCAGTGTGAGTAAAGGCACACGTTTTCGAATGGGAGACGATTAAAGACAGCGAAGGGTGAGGGATGGATTATGTTTGTTGTACGCTATGCCAGCATACGGTGAGCCCATAACACAACTGAAAAAGCCACGGTAGCGCTGGTCTGATGACCTGGCGGTCCTAAGTAAAATAAAAAATAATTTGCCTTGTTACCTTTTGGGAGGTTGATAATGATAAAAGCACAAAAGAATTACGTTAAAAACTTTGGAAACGTTGAAAGTAATTGACACTAAATTAAGCCGGACTGACGATATTCTTACAGGCATTTGAGGCCCGGTGGTTCGGCTGGTTAAGCGCTAGCCTGCTGATCTAGCGGTCCTGGGTTCAACCTCGCTGGAATCTTTCAAACGTAAACGAAGCTGTTGCATACCGCCTTTCATAATCACATTTCCATCGTCAAGACCTAATTACTGTTGAAAAGGGCGTGAAATTGCAATCCATCCATCTTAAGAACATTCGGTTGGATTTTAAAGCTTTTCTTGTAGACAAAAAGACAAATATCTCTAGTACCTCAAATATTTTACCATGTCATCTTCGTTGAAAACGCGCAGCATTTCTATTCTTTTGTTACGGTATTCATTGTTTCCTAGATCCATCTTCTGATCCTGTATTTCATGCTATACCACGGTAGTAATACCAGTTTCCCTGCCTGTGCTGTCGACCAAGCCATTCATTTACCAAACGTGCAAAAATGGCTGTCGACCGAGACAACCGCCAGCAAATGCAGCTCGGTCGACAGCCGGCATGTATAGTACCGTCTCGGTCAACAACGTAGGTACCTAAAACGGTATTACCACCGTGTATATGTATGCTAAATTGTTACAACTTCACTTTTCCGAAGAAAAATTCGAAACATGCATAGATGACCAAACAGTGACCCCAACAATAAATACTGGCGAAAACCATCCCAGGAGCAAATGACGTCGCACTGACGTCCATGCCACTTGACGTCGCATCGATGTCACTACGACGTCGTTTCGACGTCATGTGCCCGCTGGGATATTGCTCGGTCAATACCTAATTCTCAACAGCTAGTTTGTATCGTATCGTTCCGGTCGATAGCATAAATAACGATATTGATATTAGTTGATAATAATGTCAGATACATCGTGCAAATTAACAATGACAAGGGCGGGCGGGGGTGGGGGTTGGGGGCGGGGGAGTGATGCTCAATGTGCAAATTAACAATTACAATGACAGCGGGGGAGGGGGGGGGGTTGATGCTCAAGGCGACAAGATGCTTTGCACTATTTGCCAGAAAGCGGAATTAAGAAAACACAGCGACTGAGGTTTACATCGACACGTCAAATCTGTTAAGACGTGTGCAAACTTTTGACTACGGTGATCAATATTTCAATACTTTAAAGCAAAACTATATGCATAAATAAATAAAAATATTTAACTCACTGGGACTCTTGAAGCATCGTTTAATGTTTAAAACTACGTTCTTACCTTAGAGGCTTCAGATGTATCTCCAATGTGTCTCGATTTTAAAAGAAATGAGGACTGGCTATTTTTGACGTTGGCCCTGTATTTACACAAGGGATTACGAATCATGTGAACTCTTACCTTCTTTCATTGATTTTTGTAAAGGTATGTCAGGTTTTACCCAGTTTTTCGAGAATTGGCGCATCCCTGGTGAGACTGTCCGACAACTAAAAGGGCGATTGATTGATTGATTGTTTTGGTTTTAACGACCCTTTGAGACAGTATTTCAGTCTATATCGGGCCGTCTCCCAGAGAGGGAGAAAGAGGAGAAATGATAGACGAGAGAAAAAATGTCCAAACCACCCCACCCGCACCTAGTGCAAGCACAGTAGGCCCTTGCCCTACAATTCCAGATCAGTAGGACGCCCCGGCACTGGAAGTTACACACAGCACCATCGCACCACCCGACCACCCCCCTAAAAGGGCGAGTCAAAAGTAATAAGCATACCATACTTTCGGTCCTGGATAACTTTATAAAATTAGGGCTGCTACGATAAAAGGATGCAGATGGATGGAATATTTTCTCTTTTATAGTTACAGTGCCTCCGCAGTCCCAAGTTATGAATGACTCTGCGTTTTTTTTATTATTATTATTTTTTAGCTCACCTGAGCCATAGGCTCAGGGTGAGCTATTGTGATCACCCAGTGTCCGTCGTCCGTCGTCAACAATTTCCTTTAAACGACATCTTCTCTGAAACCACTAGGCCTAAGGATTTGATATTTGGTATGAAGCATTGTCTAGTGGACCTCAATCAAGTTTGTTCAAATGGTGGCCTCAGGGTTTATAGCCCGCGTAGTCTGATAGGCACCCTCATACCAGCACATCATTTCTTTTCAGGGGGACTATGACGCTTGACCCTTACATAGTGGAATCACTTGGACTTATAATCCGAACAAAATATGACACAGACCACAATATCAGAACGGCTAGTGATTATTTATAGCTTAAATTCACAAAAAAGGTTTGCAAAATGCATCAATCAGCGCATGGTAACGTTAAGGGCCGCCACTGGTACAGTGCATGCGTGTTTCACTGCTTGTTTGTGACTCATTTCGAAGACCTGTCTCAAGCACATTAACATGCTCTCTACATCAAAAATAAATAAATAATAACTACGGTTACTCCTAGTAAATTTAATTAAGATATAGACTAACCAAAATAATATCAGGGTAGTAAAGTATTAAAAAACATGGTTGCAATCCAACACCTTTTGGTGTCACACTTTAAAGATTCAACGTCACACTGAACCTGCAACCGATATTTTAGCCGCGACACGACAAAACCAACAATGTGGTCGTGCGCCCAGCGCAGACACAGATCAGCCTGGGCATCCGCCCAGTCTGATCAGAGTCTTCGCTGTCCGCATGAAGGTAGCTTAGACCCTTGGCTACCCTTTAAGCGCTTAGTGAAGAGACTGATCGGGCTAGGTGGATGGCCAGACTGATCTGAGTCTGCGCTGGCCGCACAACCACATTGTTGGTTTTCTCGTGTCGCGGCTCATTTATATAACAAAGGGGAACCGTTTTGCGGAAAGACTGACTACACTAGTTCAGATTATATTTTCTGGTCCTTTCGGATCATTGAGTTCATTTAGATTTTTTTTTTTTGGAGGGGGGTCTATCTGCTCAAGCCGGTGTTAGGGAAATGGCGGTGGGGTGGTGGCGTGGCTGGAAGAGGGAAGGGCCGGGGGCGTTGTTGATGTGGCACGTTTCGTCACTGGCCATGAACAGATTCATCTAATTGATTCTGCTATTTTCATTTCTTTGAAGTATTCCTAGCTTATAAAGGAACTAACTATTCAGAACTAATTAGAGTAATCGGGGCAGGGGGTGGGAGCGTTGGCGGTGATGCACATTTCATTACTGGTCAAGAAGAGACTCAAACAATTCTGCTATTTTCGTTTCTTTGATGTGTTCCTAGCATTCAAAGGATCTAACTATTCAGAACTTATTAGAGTAATCGAGAAACATAATTGTAGAATTGTTGTAAAATTCTCCCCCCCCCCACACACACACACACACTCCCCGCACCTATGATGTACGTTCTCATGTCCGCAGTATGAGGCACCATGTGTCCGTCCATAACCGTTTAAGGACACGTGTGTGACATGAAAAATAATTTTACAACTAGTGAGTTTTTACCAGCTATAATTCATTCACGCTGCACTTGTTTGTCATTGTAAGATGGATAATGGTTCAGCTGTGTTTGCTATAAGGACTCAATTGCACAAATTACCAAGCAGTAAATTCCTTACTGGTGTGCGCCGCCATAGGGGCCAGAATTAGATTTGGTATGGGTAAAAGGATACCGATTGTATTTATTTATATACAAGGGGAGGAATCCTTGGTTAAACTATTTGGGGTACCTTATTTTATATAAGTCTGACGAGGAAATCATTGTAATTAGTAGCTAGGTCTTTGTTCGCTATACAGAAACTATTATTTCAAGCCTCTGTGGCGCAACTGACCCGTTTTAGACTCGCTAGTGTTTCACTGAAAAGCAAGGCCCCATCTGAAGTGAACTTTTACAGCTGATATCCATCGAATGACTTAGAATCACTTCATGTTTATGGCTTATAGTACCGCGTTAATTACACCTGTCACTTTTGAACCCGCCATACGTAAACATTTTTGCAGTTTAATCACTTTAAATGTGAAATAAAAGTTAACTTCGTTATTTCCGCGCTGTATTGATTACGTTGGCATGGTCGTTGTAATGAAAAAATAGCAATATATGCATATAGAGACAATGACATTCAAATAAATTTACATAACAGGCAACTACTCATACTGCTCCAAGTTCGCATAAAAAAATCAGCAGCTGAATATAGTGATAAAGGCAGTTAAACAGAGCTAGAATCTAAGAATCCTACTTTCCCCAGTGATATCAGCAGTAGCTGTCTCGCGGGATCTTGCATTTCTCCCTCGGGCATCTTTGTGACCGTTTTTGGATATTCTCAATAAAATCGAGCATAATTTCTGGGGTCCGTAAGAGTATTGGCTTAATTGATACCCTTTACAATACGTAAAAATCAATAATTGAATGTGTTATGACCGATTCGCCCCCATTAAAATCCGCCATTTTCGTCGTTGGCTAGACGTAGGAATTACGAAACCTGGACGTTGTCTTCGTTACCCGTGTTGAATGCCAGACCAGTGTGAGTATGATGTCATTTGCAATGTCTGACTGAACCATTGTCTTTAGTAGGATGCATATATAATGTTGAAAATATAAGAAACAAGAGGGCCAAGAGGCCCTGAATCGCTCACCTGACCAAAAAGGCTAAAGGTCAAACAAGGGTCATCATTTAACAAACCTGATAGTTTGCAACCACTTCCAAATGGTTTTGAAGAAGATTTTTGAATATTTTTCTATGTATTGCTATGGTTCAAACCCTGGACCCCCTGGGGCTGGGCCATTTTGGACCCTGTGGCCATCATTTGAATAATTTTGGTAAAGGACCACTAGGCAATGCTACATACTAAATTTCAAGCATCTGAGCCAAGTGGTTCTGAGGAAGAAGATTTTTGAATATTTTGCTATGTATTTCTATGGTTCAAACCCAGGACCCCCTAGGGTGGGGCCATATTAGACCCTGGGGTCATCATTTGAACAAACTTGGTAAAAGACTACTAGGCAAAGCTACATACCAAATTTCAAGCATCTGAGCCTTGCAGTTCTGAAGTAGATGATTTTTTAATATTTTTCTATGTATTTCTATGGTTCAAACCTGGGACTCCCTGCCCTGGGGCCATTTTGGACCCTGGGGCCACCATTTGAACAAACTTGATAGAGGGCCACTAGGCAATGTAACATACCAAATTTCAAGCATCTGAGGCAAGCAGTTCTGGAGAAGAAGATTTTTAAGTATTTTTTAGTTTCGAACCAAAGACCCCTGCCCCAGGGCCATTTTGGACCCTGGGGCCACCATTTGAACAAATTTGGTAGAGGACTACTAGACAATGCTACATACCAAATTTCAAGCATCTGAGCCAAGCAGATCTGGAGAAGAAGATTTATCAGTATCTTTTAGTTCCGAAACCCAAGATCCCCTGCCCCAGGGCCAATTTGGACCCTGGGGCCACCATTTAAACAAACTTGGTAGAGGACCACTAGGCAATGTTCCATACCAAAGTTCAAGCATCTGAGCCAAGCAGTTCTGGAGAAGAAGATTTTTAAGTATTTTTTAGTTTCGAACCCAAGATCCCCTGCCCCAGGGCCATTTTGGAACCTGGGGCCACCATTTGAATAAACTTGGTAGAGGACCACTAGGCAATGCTTCATACCAAATTTCAAGCCTCTGAGCCAAGCAGTTCTGGAGAAGAAGATTTTTAAGTATCTTTTAGTTTCGAACCCAAGACCCCCTGCCCCAGGGCCATTTTGGACCCTGGGGCCACAATTGGAACAAACTTGGTAGAGGACTACTAGGCAATGTTACATACCAAATTTCAAGCATCTGAGCCAAGCGGTTCTGGAGAAGAAGATTTTTAAGTATTTTTTAGTTTCGAACCCAAGACCCCCTGCCCGAGGGCCATTTTGGACCCTGGGGCCACCATTTGAACAAACTTGGTAGAGGACCACTAGGCAATGCTTCATACCAAATTTCAAGCCTCTGAGCCAAGCAGTTCTGGAGAAGAAGATTTTTAAGTATCTTTTTGTTTCAAACCCAAGACCCCCTGCCCCAGGGCCATTTTGGACCCTGGGGCCACCATTTGAACAAACTTGGTAGAGGACCACTAGGCAATGCTTCATACCAAATTTCAAGCCTCTGAGCCAAGCAGATCTGGAGAAGAAGATTTTTAAGTATTTTTTAGTTTCGAACCCAAGACCCCCTGCCCCAGGGCCATTTTGGACCCTGGGGCCACCATTTGAACAAACTTGGTAGAGGACCACTAGGCAATGTTACATAGCAAATTTCAAGCATCTGAGCAAAGCAGTTCTGGAGAAGAAGATTTTTTAAGTATTTTTTAGTTTCGAACCCAAGACCCCCTGCCGCAGGCCCATTTTGGACCCTGGGGCCACCATTTGAACAAACTTGGTAGAGGACCACTAGGCAATGCTTCATACCAAATATCAAAGCCCTAGGCCTAGCAGTTTCAGAGAAGATGTCATTTAAAGCAAATTGTTGACGACGCACGACGCACGACGCACGACGGACGACGGACACTGGGTGATCACAATAGCTCACCCTGAGCCTATGGCTCAGGTGAGCTAAAAAACAGTGAATTTAAATATATGTCACAGAAACCTACAAATAGTATGAGGATTGTTTTTTGCATCGTTTGACTGACCGACTATTTGTTATTATGTTGCAAATCCAAAAACCGTGTTGAGAAATAAGCGAAAATCCTGGTCCATGCATAAAGTTTAAAGACTCAGTATGCATGGATGCTTTGCAGTTCCTACATTTAATGGATATGATCTGAGTAAATATCAGCACTCTTACCCCAATGCAAAGGTATCAAAAGAGGTAAGGAAACAGCTCATCCAAGTAACTTTTCATACAAAGTTAGTGGACCAAAATTCAAGGTCACAGAATTTTAGAATGCATCAGCTTTCAGGCAGAGGAATACATCATCTGACCACGTCGCAACATTATAACATCAGAGGTTATATCACAGCATGATGATGGAGGACATTCAGTCTAACGCCTTACATACGCATATTACGCCATACCGATACGCATGCCTTGCGCTGCGCCCCCCTTCCCCCCCCCCCCCCCCCCCCCCCCACCACCACCACCACCACCACACACACCCACGGAATCCTTGGTAAGGGCATTACGAACACATACTACAAAAATGAACACTTTAAGAAAGATGTGCTGAGTCGAATAATGCCACTATTTTCTATCAGTTACAAAATATGCTGCTGCGATTTTGATATAAATCCTTTAGTCCTAGCGTTGGATACATGAAAATTTACCCAAAAATTTTATTTTTCGTTTACTCCTACCCTCGTAACCACCGTTATATAACCCGATTATGATGAATATGTATATGAGGAATAATTATATATAAAAATTGTAGTGGTTACGAGGGTAGGATGAAGTGAAATTTGGATGCATAGTGGACGTTGATAGTTAAAATTCCCATAGGCTCAATGTTAAATGTTGCAGACAGTACATGTATTCAATCGCAAAATTAACATAAAATGCATTAAAATACCGGAAAATGAAATCGTACAGAATAAACTAGAAACAAATAGCTAACATTTCTTCATATTTTTGTGGTTATCTGCCTACCTTCGAAAATCGGCCTTTTCAGTGGGCACATTGCAATAGTAAAGTGTAACTCGTCCTTATTACATTGGGCTGATTTTGACTGTATTTTACGGCAAGGTCAAATTTGCTTCCTTGTGCTTTTATATGGAAAAATGCTAGAACATCTGATATCTTGGAAACCGTTGAAGATTTTGGGCTAAAGATTGGTGCGTACAGCCATCTTACTGAGTACATGAAGATTTATGAGTACAAGAGATCAAGGTCATTCTTTCTCTCGTGTTTTGAACAATTTTAAACATCTCCTCAAAAGCCACTGGGCCAATTGTAACCAAATTTCACATAGAGTCTCCAGAGGTTGATGGATAAAAAATTTGTTCAAACGGTCCAGGTCACATGACCAACATGGCTGCCACAACCATATATGGTAAAAAGCTTCAAAAAACTTCTGCAGAACCAATAGACCAATGGCCTTGAAATTTGGTATGTAGCATAAAGTACTCAAGTACTACCAAGATTGTTCAAATGATGATCTAAGGTTGACCTTGACCTTTCTTATGGCAAGGTCAAATATGTGGAAATGCTAGAACATAATGTTTCATGGTAAGTTTTGAACATATGAGAAATTGGTAAATACAGTCATTTTAATGAGTACATGAAGTTTACGAGTACAAAAAGTCAAGGTCATTCTTTGACCTTTGACCCAGGTCTCTTATATTTTGACATTTTCAAACATCATCTCAAAAGCCACTGGGCCAATTGTAACCAAAATTCATTTGTGAGCCTCCAGGGCTTGAGAGAACAAAACGTTGTTCAAACGATCCAGGTCACATAATTAACATGGCCACCATGCCCATATATGACAAAGACCTTTAAAAAATTCTTCGAAAGAACCAATTTGCCAATGACCTTCAAACTTGATAAGTAGTATCGGGTACTCAAGTTCCTTCAAGGTTGTTCAAATTATGACCTTTGATTGACCTTGTCCTTTTCTACAGCAAGTTCAAATATGGGAAAATGCTAGAACATAGATTTTATGGGAAATTTTGAAGATTTTGGCCTAAAACTTGGTATATACACTCATCTTACTGAGGTCATGAAGAATTATGAGTACAAGAGGTCAAGGCCAGTTTTTGACTTTTGACCCTGGTCTCTCTTATTTTGACATTTTCATACATTATCTCAAAAGCCAAATTTCAACCAATTTTCATATAGAGTCTCCAGGGGTTGAGGGAATGAAAATTTGTTCAAACAGTCCAGGTCACATGATGAACGGGGCCGCCATACCCATTTATCATATAAAACTTTAATACTTTTTTCTCAAGAACAAATAGACCGATGGCCTTGAAACTTGGTAAGTCGCATGGAGTACTGAAGTATTACCAATACTGTTCAAATAATGACCTTTGGTTTACCTTGACCTTTTTTGTGGCATGGTCAAATATGGGAAAATGGTAGAACATAAGATTTCATGGAAAGTTTTGAAGATTTTGGCATAAGAATGGTATATATGGTGTCTTAATGGGTCCATGGAGATTTATGAGTCATGGGCATTCTTTGACTTTTGACCCAAGACTCATATTTTAACAATTTCAGACATAAGTAAGAGCTATTTGGCCAATTGCTTAGGTGAGCGATTCAGGGCCTCATGGCCTCTTGTTTCTGTGTCCTTAGCCTCACCCTTTGGCCAAATAAAAAAATATGTGTGTTTAGGGTTTCAGTCTGAAATTCTGTAGGTAGGGTAGGTAGGGATTTTTTTTTTTTTTTTTTTTTTTTTTTTAATATATATAATATGTCGATATTTACCTTTGCCTTTAATATAATAAGTTATGTAAATGTATTTCTTGTAAACAGACCAGCCTTATATATTTATTGTTAGGGAAGGTCTGTATTAATGCACCCATTGGCATTTGGTACATACTGTCCGAGAGCTCCGTCCACGGCCCATTAGCGTTTTCTGACAACATGTTCAAAACACTGTTCATGCTGTTTATCCTGCACCGGTAATTGCATTCAAATTTTTCAAACGTATTTTCGTGAGCCACGACGTTGAACTGTCTCTCGGCAGGACCATGGACGCATTTTTCCTTTGAAATGTTCAAAACGGAAGCGCCCGAATACGCCATGCTTACGAAGACTCCAGCGTTAAACAGACGCTTTAAATCATTAGCTTTTACCCGTATTGATTTTTCTCCCGAGCGCCTGCAAGACATTGATCGCCGAGTAGAGAAAAAACGGCCGGAAACTAGCCGAATGTACCGAAATCGATTTTTTTTCAGGAAGTCAAAAAAATCTTAAGGGTCACTGCCGATTTTTAGGTAGGGTCGGGAAACCCGAAACAAGCATATTTTTTTATTTGGCCTTTGGGGCCACTGGAAGAAAGTTGTTTGTTTGAAAGCTTTTGTTATATACTAAATAAAGACCAACTACAAAGACATGGCAGCAATGTATTGTTGATATAGGACACAAATACCGAAATTCTGTGCATTTTAGCATTTTCGCTTGTTTTTGTGACCTTGACCTTGACCTTGGAGTTTATTGAAGGAAACTAGCTGTATGTGTATTTGAAAGCTATTGTAATATAGTAGATAAAGACTAGGTACAAAGATATTTCTGCAATATATTTTGATACAGAACATAAAAAAAATTAGAAAAAAAAATATGCACTTTTAGCATTTTTTCCTTCTTTCTCTGACCTTGACCTTGACATTGACCTTAGAGGCTACTGAAGAAAAGTTGTTTGTTTGAAAGCTTTTGTGACATTTTAAACATATGCCAACTGCAAAGGCACTGTTGCAGTATATTGTTGATATATGACACAAAATTTTGCAAATATGTGCATTTTTAGCATTTTTTCTTGTTTTATGACCTTCACCTTGACCTTGGAGGTTTCTGAATGAACAAGCTATATGTGTATTTGAAAGCTATTGTAATGTGTTAGATAAAGACCAGGTACAAAGACATTGCTGCAATATATTGTTGATACAGAACACAAAATATGAGAAAAATATGCACTTTTAGTATTTTTCTTGTTTCTGTGACCTTGACCTTGACCTTAAACTTGGATGCTTCTGGAGGAAAGTTGGTTGTTTGAAAGCTTTTGTTATATATTAAATAAATTCCAAATAGAAAGACATTGCTGCAATTTATTGTTCATATAGGACACAAAATGTTTCAAAAAATATGTATTTGTAGCATTTGTTCTTGTTTGTGTGACATTGACCTTGACCTTGTAGCTTCCTGAGTAAACCCAACTGTATGTGTATTTGAAAGCTTCTGTAATATGTCAGATAATGACAAGGTTCAAAGCCATTGCTGCAATATATGGTTGATACAGAACACATAATATGAAAAAAAAAATACGCATTTTAGCAGTTTTTATTGTTTCTGTGACCTTGACCTTGACCTTGATAAGAGAAACCAACAAAATGTCCATAGTTTATAGAAGATAAATATATTGTAAAATGAGTTTCAAAATAAAGAAACAAATATGATCATAAACTATGATGATTTGACATTACAAGGACTGTACCCCTAAGAACTTGCTTTTTGCAACGGTACACTTATTGTTGCTATGGTAACGCTTCAGAAAGTATACTTTCCCAAGCATGTTTTTCCAGAAACATATTTACAGAACACTGTTCTGTAGGAGGACGGTGCACACATATATTGACGAGGCCGCAAGAACTCTAGAAATGTCCTTAAAGATGTGTGAAATTGGATTTTTGCCATATATGGAAACCTCCACCCACTTTGCTTGAGCCTGATGACCACAGAGGTTTTCCAAATAATTTTTTTAATTTCTTTTTTAAAGTTAGTGTAAACAAGTTATTTGTAGGTAGAAAGAAATTAGAGCTTGTCATGCATTTGAAAGGTAATATATTTGTTGAAAAGTTGCCCATTTTAGGACATTTTTAAGCACTTTTTTTTCCAAAATGTATAGCTGCTGTTGCCATGGCAACGGGCATGCTTTGGATGAAACTGATGTTGTTATCTTGTTTTTGTGTCACAATAAGTAATATAGGAAAGTTTGAGCAAAATCGGTGACTATGCGTGCCACGGCCCTATGTAAAAATTTAAGTCATTACAGAGAATGGCTCTTAAAAGTTAAAAAAAGAAATGTCTGAGCCCTGAAAATAATTTATAAAATCATAGATCAAATTACCTACCCATTTTTAGCTCACCTGAGCCAGCGGCTCCGGGGGAGCTTATAGGATGGTAAGGCTCCGTCGTCCGTCGTCCGTCCTCCGTCCGTCCGTCCGTCCGTCCGTCGTCCGTCCGCACTTTCAAACAACTTCTCCTCTGAAACCGCTGGGCCGATTGTAACCAAATTTCATATAGAGCCTCCTGGGACCTTAGGAACGAAAAGTTGTTCAAACGGTCCTGGTCACATGACCAACATGGCCGCCATGCCCATATATGGTAAAAACCTGAAAAAATCTTCTTCTCCAGAACCAATAGGGCGATGGCCTTGAAACTTGGTATGTAGCATCGGGTACACGAGTACTACCAAGATTGCTCAAATTATGACCTTGGGTTGACCTTGACTTTTTTTACGGTAAGGTCAAATTTGCTTCCTTATGCTTTTATATGGCAAAATGCTGCAACATAAGATATCTTGGATATTGTTGAATATTTTGGCCTAAAAATTGGTACATACAGTCATCTTAATGACTACATGAAGATTTATGAGTTCAAGAGGTCAAGGTCATTCTTTGACCTTTGACCCAGAACTCTCATATTTTGACAATATCAAACAATCTCGTCAAAAACAACTAGGCCAATTGTAATTAAATTGCATATAAATCCTCTAGGGGTTGAGGGAATGAAAATTTGTTCATACGGTCCAGGTCACATGACCAACATGGCCACCACGCCCATATATGGTAAAAACGTTTAAAAAGCTTCTTCTCCAGAACCAGTAGACCGATGGCCTTGAAACTCAGTATGTAGCATTGGGTACTCAAGTACTATCAAGATTGTTCAAATTATGACCCTGGGTTGACCTTGCCCTTTTTTACGGTAAGGTCAAATATCGGAAAATGCTAGCACATGAGATTTCATGGTAAGTTTTGAAGATTTTGGCCTAAAAATTGGTATATACAATCATCTTAATGAGTACATGAAGATATGTGAGTATAAGAGGTCAAGGTCATTCTTTGACCTTTGACCCAGAAATCTCAAATTTTGACAATTTCAAAGAATCTGCTCTAAAACTACTGGGCCAATTGAAACCAAATTTCATATAGAGCCTCGAGGGGTTGAGGGAATGAAAAAATTTTCTAACGCTCCTGGACACATGACCAACATGGCCGCCATGCCCATATATGGTAAATACCTTTATAAATCTTCTTCTCCAGAACCAATTGACCGATGGCCTTGAGACTTTGTATGTAGCATAGGGTACTTGAGTACTATCAAGATTGTTCAAATTATGACCTTGTGTTGACCTTGACCTTTTACAGCAAGGTCAAATATGGGGAAATGGTAGAACATAAGATTTCATGGAAAGTTTTGAAGATTTTGGCCTAAAAAATTGGTATATACAGTTTTCTGAATGAGTTCATGAAGAATTATGAGTACAAGAGGTCAAGGTCATTTTTTTACCTTTGATCCAGATCGCTCATATTTTGACATTTTCAACCATTTCCTCAAAAGCCAAAGGGCCAATTGTGAACACATTTCATATAGAGCCTCCAGGGGTTGATTGAATGAAAAATTTGTTCAAACGGTCCAGGTCACATGACCAACTTGGCCGCCATTACCGCTTATGGTATAAATCTTTAATATTTTTCTTCTCCAGAACCAATACACCTATGGCCTTGAAACTTGGTAAATAGCATGGAGTACTAGAGTACCACCAAGACTGTTCAAATGGTGACCTTGGGTTTACCTTGACCTTTTTTGCGGCATGGTCAAATATGGGAAAATGCTAGAACATAAGATTTCATGGAAAGTTTTGAAGATTTCGGCCTAAAAATGGTGTATATATGGTTGTCTTAATGAGTACATGAACATTTATGAGTACAAGTGGTCATGGTCATTCTTTGACTTTTGACCCAGAACTCATATTTTGACAATTTCAGACATGATAAGTAAAAGCCACCTTGCCAATTGTTCAGGTGAGCGATTCAGGGCCTCATGGCCCTCTTGTTTTCATGGAACGGGTACATTTTCATTGGAAATAACTCTGACATTGCCATTTTTCTTCCTTCAAAATGGGAATTAGCTCTTAAAGGAAAATGATTGACTTTTTTTTTGGGGGGGGGGGGGGCATAGAAGTCACGAAAATGTTCCCCTATGTGAAAATAGCAGAAGTATGGCGATGTTCCTTTGTTATCATTAGTGAGTAATTGTTAAGCATCATAATGTTTTTTTTTATTTTTTTATTCAGGCATTCGCACACAGACCTGGCCACCACTAACGGAGGATCTTAAATAGCTCAGATCGCATACACTTGCCAGAGTTTTCCATATACCCATGTCTAGGAAAGCATCTGACGGGGATACTGGTTCTCAAGAAGGTTTGAAAAGTCAAGATAAGAAACTAAAGGCAGGAAATTGTTGTAAATCTATGATGGTAACCAGCTTAGAAGATGTCCGGTCGCTTATGTTATGGAAAGCGATATTTGCTGAGTTTCTTGGGACGCTTCTACTAGTGCTTATTGGATCAGGATCATGCATTCAGGGTTGGAAAGACGACAAAACACTTGATGTTGTGCAAATAGCTCTCTCATTCGGACTACTTGTTGCAACAATAGTTTGGATTATTGGGCACATAAGTGGCGGTCATATTAACCCGGCTGTGACATGCGCAATGCTGATAACAAGGCGAATAAGTCTTATAAAAGCCCTGCTTTTTATCGGTGCTCAACTTGTTGGCGCGATCATTGGAAGCGCTTTACTCAAAGCATTCACTCCTGATAATCAGATAGGTTCCCTAGGGGCTACAACTTTGGGAGAAGGAGTTACTGAAGGCCAAGCTGTTGGAATTGAATTCTTCATCACGTTTGCTTTGGTTCTTACTGTATTTGCCTCATGTGACAGCAAAAGAACTGATTTGGGTGGCTCCTTTCCATTAACGATCGGGTTTTCCATCACCATGGCACATATGTGGGCTGTAAGTATTACTGTAATCTTCTTGTTCTATTTCAATATCAGTTTTGTATTCTCAAAAAGACAATCACTACCACAGAAATGCCTATTAACATGCCATGGATGAGCCATTAAAAACCCAAGAAAATGCCACCCAAGAAACTTGACATAATTCATGGCCATTACCGGGTCATTATGTCGCCATGACCGCCAAAAAAGGCCATTAAAACAGAAATCTGTAAGCCTTTTTAATCGTTCCGCCTCTTTCATTTTCATGGCCATTATAAAACCCATTAACACTTCTCATGGTAGTATCTTATGGTCAGCTGCCATGGTTAGCGACAATATTCATTTGGTATTAATAATTCATGCCCATTAATTTTAAACATTACCACGGTAATTGACATTTTTGCCCAATAACTTATGATCATTAAATGCTTTTTTATGGTAGAGAGAGACCATCATTTACGGAATTTGATGAATGACGTTAGTACTGTTCAAGACTGAGGAATGGGCAGACGTCTCTCTATTAATGACCATTTAATAGATTAATAACTAATGGCCATTCATTCTATTAGACATTACCTTATCAGAATATAATATTTTGATGGTCATAAACTGGCACATAATATGTTCACATCTCAAGTGTATGGTGTATATATATGATGTGTTTTATGATTAGGTGGAGGTAACCGGTTCAAGTATGAACACCGCCAGAAGTTTTGGACCAGCTGTGGTAATGAATATTTGGAAAAATCATTGGGTAAGTGGTTTGAGCTCCAACATCAGAAGTTCATTTTGAATAAATCATTGTCCTGAGACGTGTTGAAATGATAGTGGTCAAAGTACCCAAATCATAAGTCCGAACTCGTAGGTCAGTTAAACATAGACAATTCCGGAATATTTTCGATACACAGACATGGACCCCAAAACAGAGGTGTGATCAGGTGCCCGCGGGGTAGTAAGCAATAAATGCTCTGGTGCTAAAATTATCTTAACCAGTCTTGATAAAAAATCGATTTTAGTTACAAAAAAAAATTAGGAGTTTCACAATGTAAGAATGTATCGTTTAAATGTGTCATGGTTTATGGTGAATGTTAAGCCTCCCCACAAAAAAGACAAAACATAGGTTCAAACGAACGGAGCAGACCCAGATCAGACGCCGTAGAACGCGGCGTCGGATCCGGGTTTTCAATATTTGCATAAAATTTTCAGCAATTTCTATAAAAAATACCTACTAAGTGAATAAATCGGACATATTCAAAATAATAAAAGGGCTCATCCAATTTGAAAGGATTTAAAAGTGAAGAGTACGCTTTGCATAAATGTGTAAAGTTGGGACTTGGTGAAGATACGGCCCCGACATTATCTTTGATTTCGATTTTAGTGTTTGATCATATGTGCCGGCAGATTATCTTATGAAATGAGGCATCGCATAGTAAAAACCAAAATCACATTGATGTATCATGTGTTTTACTATTCCAGGTGTACTGGGTTGGCCCTATTGCTGGCGGGATGGCTGCTGGTTTGGTATATGACAACATTCTAGCTTCAAACGCATCACTAAGTAAAGCCCGGGACCTTCTGATGGCGGCTGACTTTAATGACGACAAGTATCCTGCGAGGAAAGCTAAAATCAGGATTCTTGAAACGGACGAAGAGGAAGAAACAATGTCCGTGTAGGAAGAAACAAAATGGAATTCATAGGATTATTGAAATTTGTTTCCTTATTAATCCTAACTATTCAGACAGGATAGAATTGCCAACAGGGTAGACCATGATCAAACTGCTCCGCTGGAGCAGTCTGATAATGGTCTGTCCTGTTTGCCAAAAATTTTATTAAGCATCAGTAGGAAAGAGTGTCTTGTCCTAACTTTAGTATGGATATGTTTGAAAACGGTCGAAATGTCCGGATATTATCGACCAATACGGGCTATTTCAGAATCCCTCCAAAACGAGATAATCCATTTATATTCCATTGAAGCTATGTATTTTGTCGCTACATTCAGTATACATGTATCAGCTGAAAGTTTCATTTTACCTTTAGTATTTATGCTGACATTTCTTGTAAATTTCTGATTTAAACTCGGTTAACTGAAAATTTTGTCTTTTCTTATATTTACAAGTATTTACATGGGCTGATCCAAAAAATTCGTAGACATATTAAATAACTTGGGAATACAAAGGGGCACATTGAAGAAACGTTGCATGCCCATTACCACACCATTGATTAATGCACATGTTAACTTCGAATTAGATATCCTAATATGGTTACTCCATATTGCGCGGACCACGTTACGACGTCACTTTGACGCCTGGTAAATGCTAGCAATAAATATGCGGAGCATATAAGATCCACTACAGAAATCAAGACTATAACTAAAATCACAGTTTCAGCATTTATATTTGTTTTTGTTGTTGTGTTATTGCTTTACGTCCACGGTAAACAGCTGTGGTCATATCTGGACGGTCAGTTAACCGTAGCACTTTTTTTCTGGGCAGGCTTAGACCGCCTAAGCGGTTAACCAGTAGTACGTGTACATACCTTCGCCAGTAACTGACAACTGCCCTTCTCGAATCAGTGGAAAGGCAAACACCTCATTTATATAACACAGTACAAGGAATAGAGCAATAATTCAATCACAAGTTTCCATTAGGTTTCTGATATCGCGTGAACATTCACGGGCTCACTTTTGAGATGTAAAATCAAATATCAAATGTTTAAGAATAGAAATAATATATGATTATTGTAAAAGGACAGAAAATAGAATCTTTCATTGGTCAGAGAAATCCCAACCAGAGGGCACTCGAGGTATGTCGGAAGCTTCGTTTCCGACACACCCCTTGTGCCCGACGCTTGGGATTTCCTTGTCCGCATCGGAGACCAATGATTGATTATTTTTCTTACTTACGATATAATTCAAATTGTACGGGGAACTATTATTTCTTGCGAACGTGTACAAGCGTAAGTGGTATTGTGACGCTATTTCAAACGTCAGTTTGTATCGTCTTCAAAATGGTGGCACCCTCGACAGTGTTTATGTGATGCATTGGCTATTTCGGAGTTTTTTCCGATTTTAAGTCATAGTAACAGATAAAGATGGACTTATAAAGAATGAATTTCTTTGAGGAAACTCATTGCTATAAAATAATGCATAAAGTATAGATCACTGAGTCGGGCATATCGCATTTCATTGAGCAAGTAGTGATACATAGAATTCAAGCTCGTGTTAGCTGTATATTCAAACACAGGTTCCATTTATTCTATCCCATAACCTTACTAGGTCGTTGGGGCACCACAGATGACCTCAAAAGAATCCCTTTCCACCTTGTCCTGTCTTCAGCTGCCCTAGTTGAGCTGGCAAAATCCATTCCTGTCCACTCCTTGATATTGTCTTCCCACCTCTTCCTCTGTCTACCTCTTCTTCTTTTTCCTTTCACTATGCCCTGAAGAATTGTCTTTGCTAAACCAGAAGACCTTGAAGCGTGACCAAACCACCTTAGTTTCCATTTCTTGACCAGCGTCAGGAGTTCATCATATTTTCCAATGGCTGCTTGGATCTTCCTGTGAACCTCCTCATTGGTTATATGGTCCTTGTACGAAATGTTCAGTAACCTTCGGTAGCATCTCCTCTCGAAGGCCTGCGTTCTTTTCTCTAACTCTGCTGTCAAGGTCCACGATTCACAGGCATGCAGAAATATGGAAATGACAAAGGAGAGCATAAGTTTCAACTTTGATCCAAGAGATATGTTGTTATTTCTCCGAATGGGTTTCAGCTTGGCAAGAGCTGAAGTGGCTTGTGCAATCCTTTAGAGAACCTCCTGTTTTGAGCCATCATCTGAGACAACTGCTCCAAGGTATTTGAAGTTGCTTACAGTACCCAAGGGTCTGCCCCTTTACCCTGATCTCCCTCTGGATGCAATCTGCGCTGTTTGTCATCAGTTTGGTCTTCTCAGCACTGATCTCCATCTTATACCTTGTGCAGGTTCGGTCAAGACTTTCAACTAGAGCTTCTAGTTCCTGCTCTTCCTCAGCTAGAGCGTCTATGCCATCGGCAAACCGCAGATTGGTAATATTTCTGCCGCCTATGCTAACCTTTCCGTCATGTTCTTCCAGAGAATCAGACATGATCCGTTCGAGAAAAATGTTGAAGAGGGTGGGTGACAGAAGACATCCTTGTCTTACTCCAACTGTTGTTCTGAACCATTCTCCTGTGCTGCCATTTATCAGCACTGCACTTGTGGCCTTGACGTATAGCTGCTCAATGGTGCGGACTAGGTTTGCACTGTTTTACTTCCTCATGGTGGCCCATAAGGCTGCATGCCATACCCTGTCAAAGGCTTTTTTGAAATCAATAAAGACATGGTACAGATTCTGCTGATGTTGGAGATACTTTTCAAACAGGATTCTAAGGTTGAAGATCTGTTCTGTGGGTTTCATAGCCAATATTAATTGAAGTTACCTGATATCTTGAGAAATTATTCTGCCATATTTAGAGAACCATTGTTTGAATGCATAGGTCCATTTGCTTGTAATTTCAATGGGTAACGCTTTACAAAGACATGATTTAGTGTAAAAAATATATACTTAAAAATAAATCAAATATTAAATAGAAAGAATAATACAAGCTGGGTCATCAGTAACGGAGTCGATGTCTAAGATGTTTCAAAACTGGCTGTCATACTTAGACATTTCAATATTATTTCCACTCAATTCCTAGATCGTATTTTAGAGGTCAGTAGGTCTATCATATTGTCTATGTAATGGTAATGGCACCAATTGTTCTCGTTATCTCAGCACTGATATTTCTGGGGCCGTATTCATAAAGCGACTTAAGTCGTTGCTATGCTGTTGCTAAGGCTGAATTTCTATGAAGGAGATTCCCTACAACTATGAAATTTGCTGTGGAGGAACAGTCTTTTTCAGACTGTTCCTCCAGAGCAAACTTCATAGTTGTAGGGAATCTCCTTCATAGAAATTTGGCCTTAGCAACAGCATAGCAACCACTTAAGTCGCTTTATGAATACGGCCGCAGGTATTATCCTCTTATATCCAATGGTTTATGACAAATTTCCTATTTTTTTCACTGCAACTCCAGATATCTCAAACTACTGCTGTCTCAAAGTGAATTTTCTGAGATACGATACTCAAGACTAGTTTTCACTTTAAGGTGGACCTTTGTGTTTGCTCGTGGACCTTTGTGTTTGCTCTCGTTGTAGACCGCAATCCTGATTTTAATTTTCAAATGGACAGATTATCGAATGAACAGCTTATGGAAACACAGATATACATGCATTTCCAGATCAATGACACTCAATTGATCATTACCGCTGGTGAAAAAGACTTGATGCCGAAATAAACGTCAAATAAACATTAGCCGCGACATGAGAAAACCAACAAAGTGGTTGTGCGCCCAGCGCAGACTCAGATCAGCCTGGGCATCCGCCCAGTCTTATCAGAGTCTTCGCTGTCCGCATAGAGGTAACTTAGTCCGTTGGCTACCCCTTGAGCACTTAACGAAGACTCTGGTCAAACTGGGCAAATGCCCAGGCTGATCTGAGTCTGCAATAGGCGCACAACCACATTGTTGGTTTTCTCGTGTCGCGGCTCAGCCATGACGGTGAATAAAACAGAAAGGGGAGAAAACACAGCTGCTGACAATATTAAGGTTTATTATTATTTTACTTTTATTTTATTTCTCTTTTTTTATTAACAGTCAAATGAAGGTCTATATGGCATTGGAAATATTGCCAAGTCAACTTTCACCTTAAAGTTTATGATTATACACCAAAAGTCCTAAGGTCCTAGGATTTTAACGTGGTACTTCTCATATACAGACTTGGGAATACAGATATGAGCCGCGACACGACAAAACCAACAATGTGGTTGTGCGCCCAGCGCAGACTCAGATCAGCCTGGGCATCCGCCCAGTCTGATCAGAGTCTTCGCTGTCCGCAAAAAGGTAGCTTAGACCCTGAGCTACCGTTTGAGCACTTAACAAAGGGTCTGGTCAAACTAGGTGGATGTCCAGGCTGATCTGAGTCTGCACAGGGCGCACAACCACATTGTTGGTTTTGTCGTGTCGCGGCTCAGATATAGCTTTGAAACTACATGTATCTGCAACATGGAGTTCTATATAACTGATCTTTTATAACGGTGGATAAAGTTGGAATGATTAGGATTCAAAGCATAAGTTGTTATAATTAATTCTGATTGACAGCTGTTGTATGCCATTGCAAAAGGACATTGGAGGTTTGTAGTATCGGACACAAGAGGTGTCTCTTCCATCATATCATCTGACCACACACTGATCTCTCCTGACAAGTAACAAACATAGATATTACCATTACCATCTACAGTCACACCACTCGGATGTATTCGTTTTCTTTTAAAATTAGAACATTTTGAACTTTCCCAGAGCAAGTATCAATGACAGTTGTGGTTTGTTTCTCACAGTCTGTTACAATCACAGTGCCACTTTCATCGCTAGAACGTGTTGCGAGAAACATTGCTCTGTCAAAGTGACTTTTACCATCAAAGCCATTTGACCCGCGACACGGGAAAACCAACAAAGTGGTTGTGCGCCTAGCGCAGACTCAGATCAGCCTGGGCATCCGCCCAGTCTGATCAGACTCTTCGCGAGGCGCTTAAAGGGCAGCTAAGGATCTAAACCACCTCCATGCGAACAACGAAGACTCTGGTCAGACTGGAGAGGATGTCCAGGCTGATCTGTCTGCGCTGGGTGCACAACCAGTTTGTTGGTTTTCTCGTGTCGCGGCTCATTTGTCACCGTCCACAGGATCTTAACACACATGTCAATCATTTGAACTGAATGATGAAAACATCTACAGTATCACATGTTATGATAAGATTGTGGTTGTAGCTCGTCATTCCACCAACATACTGATCAGTTTCAATAACACACGTTTCAAAGATAGGTGAACACTCTCAGCAATGCATATTATACCACATACTTACATTGTACAGAAGCTTCAGATTTGCTAATAACTGTGACATCTCCAGGTCTCCTTGGTAGTTGTAGGAATGATAACAATTCTTCAGCTGCGGAAAACAGTTTAATTTATGTGTTACAAGAAACGTGTTGCCTTCAACAGTAATGTCTACACCTGATATTATGCAATCTTTCATGTCATCAGGTAATTTTACCTCTATCCTGTCTAGCTGCGTTAACTCCAAAAAGGGTAGTGAGCGACCTCCCTCTACATTTGACTATGATAACATGGGATGCTGTATTGTCTGAGTCTCGATAAAGTCTATCACCATCGCTGCAGTATCTCTTCTTGCTTTTCCCATCATGTGTGCCACGCAAATGGAATTTAACAGATTTGAGCCGCGACACGACAAAACCAACAAAGTGGTTGTGCGCCCAGCACAGACTCAGATCAGCCTGGGCATCCGTCCAGTCTGATCAGAGTCAGTCTTCGCTGTCCGCATGGAGCTAGCTTAGGCCTTTAGCTATCCTTTGAGTACTTAACGAAGAGTCTGGTCAAACTGGGTGGTGCCCAGGTTGATCTGAGTCTGCGCTGGGCGCACAACCACTTTGTTGGTTTTCTCGTGTCGCGGCTCATTTGTCTGCCACATGTAATGACACATGAGACCGAAGCATTATCTGGTGCCTCCCTGTCAGTGCCATACGACAGTGAGTCCTCAAACAGGTATTGCAGTAGAAATCTGTACATGTCAGTCACTAACCAGCTACTTGTTGTGTGCTTCCGGCTTTTTAAAAACGGATCACATTGTCGCTGAGTAATTCATGCGAACCTCTGAAGAGAACGAAACATTAAGATACATGGGAACACCATAAGTCTCTTTTTCTTTTTCTGTTTTTTTATTTGCCAATTAATGAAAAAAAGACAACTTATGGGACCTCCTATTTGCAGTCCTGGATCACCAAACGCTAACAGTGGGTCTGCTCGAACGGAAAAGAATATGTACCAATTGTTGTTGTTTTGTTATTGTTTAACGTCCACGGTAAACAGGACGGTCAGTTAGCCTAACCACACTATTCCTGGGCAGGCTTAGGCCTCCTAAGCGGTACACCAGTACTAGGTGCGTTTACTTTCACCAGTAGCTGACAACTGCCCTTCTTGAATCAGCGGAAGGAGAAATGAATTAAAAGTAAGTGGCCGGAGAGGGTATCGAACCCAGGACCTCTGGCTTATAAGTCAGACGCCCTACCGACTGAGCTACGCGGCCCGGCAATATGTATCAAAAGCAGTCGATTCTCTCTATTAAGAGATGACTCATACAACGAAAAAAGAAACAATAAAAGGGATCCTTTTCCTGAGAGTGTACCAATTTACCGTAAGAGCAAAGACGACATCATGTGAGCCGCGACACGACAATACCAACAATGTGGTTGTGCACCCAGCGCAGACTCGGATCAGCCTGGGCATCCGCCCAGTTTGACCAGACTCTGTGTTAGGAGCCCAAAGGGTAGCTAAGTGTCTAAGCTATCTCCATGCGGACAGCGAAGACTCTGATCAGACTGGGCGGATGCCCAGTCTGATCTGAGTCTGCGCTGGGCGCACAACCACATTGTTGGTTTTATCGTGTCGCGGCTCATGTATCCTTCGAATATGTGTGAACATGGAAAAAAGAGTCTGACTGAGCAAAATAAATAATTTACTGCGCTCACTTAACAATCTAAAACTCTTGACCAATAATGTAGTTTGGTACATTTGTAAGGATCGTCATTTTTCGCAAACATCAGATTAAATACACAGCAAGAACGACCGTACATCTGACCTTCATACAGCACAAGTTTTAGCCGGGGCGCGTAGCGCAGTCGGTAGGGCGCCTGGCTTATAAGCCAGAGGTCCTGGGTTCGATACCCGGTCCGGCCACTCACTTTCATTTCTCCTTCCGCTGATTCATGAAGGGCAGCTGTCATCTACTGGTGAAATTCAGCGCACCTAGTACTGGTTAACCGCTTAGGAGGTCTAAGCCTGCCCAGAAATAGTGTGTTTATATTAATTGACCGTCCCGACATGACCATAGCTGTTTACCGTGGGCGTTAAACAATAACACAACAACAACAGCACAAGTTCAGCGTGATCAGCCTCATCAGTGACCCTGACAATATCTGGTGACGAAACCAGAGAAAAGCATACTGATTTTTTTTTATTTTAAATGGGCAGTCGATTCAAAGACTGGTAAATATACAAAAATGGTCCAAATAATATAAAAGACGATTATTTAGAATAAGAGTCTTACATGTAATCATTCTCAAATTCCACATGTCTCAGAATATATCCTCTCATCTCAAAGGACGAAAATAAAATATAATCCGCACTATGGATGATGTACGGGGAGACGCTTTACGGCCGCCACACAGCACAGCACCAGTTGCAGCGAAGTAAAATTAAAATCTTAAAGAGTTCTTTCAAGAGCAGAGAATACATTCAGATGAATTTCGGCTAATAAAGCCTCATCAGTGATCCTGACAATATCTAGTGACGAAACCAGAGAAAAGCATGCTGTAATTTCTTAATTTTAACTGGGCAGCCGATTCAAAGCCTGATTAATATCAAAAGGGTCCAAATAATATAAAACACGATGATCTAGAATAAGAGTCCTTATTAATTATAATTTCTCAGAATATATCCTCTGATCTCAAAGGAGAACATCCAGTGCCGGGGCATCCTTCATATTTGGATAAAAGTATGGCAAGGGCCTTCTGCACTTGCAGTAGGTGCGGGCGAATGGAGGGGGTTGGATTTTTTCTCTCTACCATTTCTCTTTTATTTCTCCTTCTCATCACAGTGTAACTCCTTGATTTTATATGTTTCCTGTGATGGTTCACTGATGAGTTAGAAGACCTCCGCGCGGACCGAACTAAATGTCATAAATCACAGTAGTAGCTAGCGTGGTTCTTGCAGCTCCGTTGAACCAGTCCCGTGGCCTCTTTGTTGACCAGTGGACTTGTCCAACTTTATAATTTGGAAGAGTCTATTTCTAGTTTAGTGGAAAGTATTTTACATTTATATTATTTTGCACAGATATTCCTGTGAGCAAACAGTGTAGACCCTCATCAGACGTCGCATTCTGCGGCGCCTGAACTGGATCTGCACTGTTTTTATCATTACTCAAAACGGGTTTCCAGTTTAAGACTGATAGACTCCTCAGAAATTTACAACTGATCGTCCAAGGTGGGGCGTTTCTGCTAGTATGTTCTTGATTGTAATGTCCATTTATCCTAGCATTCGAAAAAAGTGGAATTTATTTTTTTTGCAAGTTATTTTTTATTCTGTAATGGATATAAATAGCCAGACTATATATAGTATTTATGCGCTTTATGTGGTTAGCTATAGGAGCAACTACCAGGGAAAGAGTTGTTCCTTTTACAATTCGCTGGTGTTGTCATACTACTGGTATTACATGTATTGCATTGTTTTACCATTAACTGGTACATGTAGGTAGTGTGAGTTGGGATGTGGAATTTCAGTGTATCAGTTTCTGATTATTGCCATTTTACATTACACTTATTATTGCCCAGCAGCCGTGAACTTCTTGTGTACATGTACATGTAGCAACCTTGAAATTTCAAGTGAGTTTGATAGACAAAAAATAATACATGAATAAATAAAAAAAAATGGTCCCCTCGAAAGAGAGAGATTTAAAAATGTCATTTTGACTTTCTTCTGAATTCCTTTGTATGAATAATTGACGTACATGAACTATTTAAACTAAAAATAGTAAGTTAGTATAATATTACATCGGCTCATTGCCTTACTCATTAAATGGAACTCCTGTGCTCTTTATTTAAATTTTCGCCTGGATCAAACTTAAATTTTCCTGTTTTAACCGGTCTTCTTTTTACTCTATATGATACATTCTCGATTATTTTCAGATGCCTGTCGAGGGCATGGTGACTTATAATGTATTCGAACAGCGTAGAGTCCAATCAGCTTGATAATCCATCTCTTTCCCGCATGTAAAATTCTAAAGGAACAGACAAGACTTAAATCTGACTGTGCAGACCCTTTGGCTGATCTGAATTATCGGTGTTCGCACATTTTTTTGGTTTGCGCACTTGGAAAGGCGCCCATGGCATGAGCGTACAGGAAAGGCTCAGATCAGCATGCGCATCGGTGCAGTCTGATCAGCGTATTTCCAGTTTGAATTTCCACCCTTGAAACATGACAAATCTTATGAAAGAAGAGAAATGATTCGGCTGCGCAGGCTTAGATGTATTCCATGCACACTTTACTTCAGACTCCTTTTCACGCGTCAATAATTATTATGCAATTATCGTAATGACTTAAATATCGGGACGGAAGGTCTGGTAATATATAGCAGTCTAAAATAGGTAAAGGCTGATCAGGTCTACACTGTGATCGTACTCCGACGACAGTACAGCCTCAACTTCGGAGAGATTATCATTATTATTATTTCATTTTAAGCTTATTAGAGTAATACAGTAAAATAAGTGTGATGCATAAATCACCAGCATTTAATGCAAAAAGCATGTCGATTCAAGCGAAAAAATAAGCAAGTGTAAAGGTCGCTTATCAGTCATAAGATGAAAAAGTTGTGAATTACGAAATGCAACAAATATAATATTAGACAGTTTTACATTAACATTTGAAAGTTAAGAGCAGTCTTAAAACGTTCAACACTAAAGCCCATTTTAAGAACAGATGCCAGCCCGATGTTCGGTATTAAGAAAACATCTGCAGAATTGATTTCCCATCAACGCTGATACAACGTGCAGAATTGATTTTTCATCAACGCTGATACAACGTCCTGACGTTGTATCAGCGTTGATTAAAAATCAATTCTGCAGTTAGGACGTTGTATCAGCGTTGATGAAAAATCAATTCTGCAGTTGTTTTTTTTTTTTTTTTTTTTTTTTTTTTTTTTCTTTTTGTATACCAATCATCGGGCTGGCAACGTCGGGACGTTGTATCAATGTTGATTGATATTGAATGTGTTAAACGTTATTACGTTGAATCAATGATGATTCAAAGTTGATAACACGTTTTATGCACGACGTTGACCGATCATGCAATGGAGTGACGATTTATTATGTTCTTAAAAAGGACTGATGTTGACCGTACTATTACTGGCATTGCTCATATCTATTCATATTCGAATGCACTGGGTGTTGTCGAAAAAGCTGACATTTCGGATATAATAAGTATTATTTTCTTACATATATATACTTCAAGAAGTGACATGCTGATGTAGTATGATAGTTAAATCATGTTGTTATGGAAGTACCCAAAGAACCAAAACTGGTGCTGATGTACTCGAGCCACTGTGATTCCGGAATAGATACATGTGACGAGATGGTAAGACATAATATGAACCGCGACTCGAGAAAACCAAACAAAGTGGCTATGCGCCCAGTGCAGACTCAGATCAGCCAGGGTATCCACCCAGTCTGATCAGACTCTTCGCTAAGCGCTTAAAAGGTAGCTAAGGGTCTAAGCTACCTGCATGTGGACAGCGAAGACTTTGGTCAGACTGGGCGGATGCCCAGGCTAATCTGAGTCTGCGCTGAGCGCACAACCACATTGTTGGTTTTCTCGTGTCGCGGCAATTATTATTATTATTATGGCGTGGCAAGTGAAACTTGATTTTTATATAAAAGTCATTATCTTTACCAGGGTTTCTTAAAACCTATTTTAACGCATTAATGCCTAGCGTCCCAAACATGGGAATATAGGCACACAGTACAGACCTAACTCAGGCGCCGCAGAAAGCGGCATCTGATCTAGGTCTACACTATTTGCATAGATAAATAAGTGAGCCGCGACGCGAGAAAACCAACAATGTGGTTGTGCGCCCAGTGCAGACTCAGATCAGCCTTGGCATCAAACCAGTCCGATCAGACTCTTCGCTAAGCTCTCAAAGCGTAGCTACGAGTCTAAGCTACCACCATGCGGGCAGCGAAGACTCTGATCAGACTTGGCGGATGCCCAGGCTGATCTGAGTCTGTGCTGGGCGCACAACCACATTGTTGGTTTTGTCATGTCAAGGCTCAAGTATTTCTGCTCAACACGCTTACATGTATCATTTTTTTCTCAACTGAATTCGCTCAAACTTGAGGGAATTTTCAAATTATTCTGTTGCCGTTGGGATTTCTGCTATTGGAAAAAACTGATAGAGTACGACTGAAAAAATAATGATACACTATGTAAACCGAACCAGACACCCCATAAATGACAAATGGACACATCCAGTGTATACATATAGAAGAGTCCACTAGACATTAATGAGTTTAGAACTACCATAAAATCTAAATGATAATCCTTAAACCTATAGAGGCTACAGGAAATCCGTTTCAGAGTACTAGAATTAAACTTCTGAATAAATTATCAGATGTAAATGGCAATATAATGTAGGACGTTTTGGTGACGTTCCATGACATTAGACGGCGCAATGTCTCTTTTTATGATATAGACTGGATAAGTCATAGCAACATAAATCTGAGCGGAGATGGCTTCTATGCTGTTGAATTATTTCGGCTTGTTGTTGGTTATCGCTCCATCGGACATCTGCTTCCAAATGCCATTGTTTGTCTTATACTGTTCTAAAACTAAGGCCCGATTTCACGTCGCCTTAAAACATATTTTAAGCACTAATCAATGACAACATGTAGTGTTGCATTACTGTAAAGGTAAATTATTCGATAACTAAAAGTTGGTCGATGTTTTAAGGCGACGTGAAATCGGGCCTTAGACTGACTTTTCATAGCAACGTGAATCTTACAGTAGCGGAGTTTGACGTCCGTTCCGTTGGATTATTTTTTGGCTTGTTGCAGGTATTCGCTGCGATAGGCATCTCCTTTCTGATGCCCCTTTCTCGGGACGCAGGCTTTGGGGTGGGCCCGGTTGAGACGCCTGCGCTCGCGAGTTACATGTAATACCTGGGGCCGTATTCATAAAGCCACTTAAGTCGTTGCTACATGTATGCTGTTGCTAAGGCTAAATATCTATAAGGGAGATTCCCTACAACTATGAAATTTGCTCTGGAGGAACAGTCTTAGACTGTAGACTGTTCCTCCAGAGCAAATTTCATAGTTGTAGGGAATCTCCTTCAAAGAAATTTAGCCTTAGCAACAGCATAGCAACCACTTAAGTCGTTTTATGAATACGGCCCCCTGGGCGTCGCTTTCCTTGTGTCTGCAGCTGCTGTGTCTCACGGAATGCTGCTCGAAGAGGGGTGTTCGTTGCCTGTGAAAACTTGCCCATCACCATTATTTTATTCTATAGGAGTTAAGCGACAAGAAGACTTAGTACAAAAATACAGAAACGCGCGTGTGTCGCACTTAATTTTGTAAAGGTACATAAATTTGATTGAAACAAGTGAGCCGTGGACTATATGATAAACCCATTAGTCAGTGTGACAGTACTTAAATACTTATCTAAAGTAACAATATTGACTATTACAAGTATATAATAAACTTTTCTAAATCTATTCTAAAACTTAGACCTGACTTGTCCTAGCCACGGTAATCTTAGCATTCTGTCGGATTATTTTGACTTGTTGCAGGTTACCGCTGCATCTGACATCTCCTGTCTGATACCCTTGTCTGTCGCCTTTCTCGGGACACAGGTGACAAGGTCGTTTGGTGATAACGCCTGCACTCTCAAGTTGATACGTGAGCGTCGCTAGCTGCTGTGTCTCGATGAATGGGCCAATAAGGGATGCTCTTTGTCTTAAGCTTTTTTTCAAGCGACGCTGAAGACTTAAGATAAACAAGAGTGCGCATGTCGCGCTAAATTTTGTGTGTGTATTTCAGTTCTTGCACACCTCAGCAAAAGGTATCCATGGCCGCAGTAAGGGGCGCTGTGCGTTCGTCAGTCGCACTAAATTGGTTAAAGGCACCCTTACTTATCTAAACAATCGTCAGAATAAATGAGCCAACCAAGTGGCATGTGCGCCCAGCGTAGACTCGGATCAGCCTGGGCGTTCGCCCAGTCTGATTAGAGTCTTCGCTCTGCGCTTAAAGGGTAGAAAAGGGTCTTAGCTAGCTCCATGCGGACAGCGAAGACTCTGATCAGACTGGGCGGACGCCCAGGCTGACCTGAATCTGCGCTGGGCGCACAACCACTTCGTTTTTTTGTTGTTATTTTTCCTATCGTGTCGCGGCTCAAATGTGCATTTATCCCTGTGGCAGTATAGGAACACCGACAGTTGGTGGGTTAAGCGCTTGCCGGCTAAGCTAGGCGACTTGGTCCGATTCTGGCAGGAGGCGGAAATTTTTTCAACCGAAAACGGATTTATGTTGTAAAAGCCTTGCAATATCACCATCTCATCGTTCTGAAATGACAGAAATGCTTTTGAAAAAAACCGAAGGACTTAGAATCGCAAGTCACCCCTCCATCCATCCGCGTTGCAGTGTAGAATATTGGCGATATCACGCAACCGCAAACGCAAAAGTTTGAAAAATCGAAAGAAAGTTATGTTTCTATAAATGTATTTCTTTTTCTTTAGCGTTCTTTTTTTTATTGTTTTAGAAAACCAATACAAATACAGGTAGTTCAGCTCTAGCAGTGACCTCTCGAGTAATATTGCACTATTTGCTGTGTGTTCTACGTTGATAGATCATTCACGCTCTTTACTAGTGATTTCAAAACCGTGATGCTACTCGACAATTCCTTCCTAAAGCTGATCAACTCCTAACTTATAACTTGATATGTATTTTGCTATGACAATGCGAAAAATCGAAAACAAAAACTTCATTTCAGTGGGTACAGCTCTGGCTGTATTTTTAAGTATATGTTTTTGTTGTTTTTTTAATCTCAATTCGTGCCTGGGTACCAGTTCGTACAGCAGTTTGAGTCCTTGTTGGACTGGTGCAAATACCACTGTTTTAGTAATGGAAGTCCTGTACTTTTTGAACAGTATTTCAGGCTTGTTTTCTCACATTCCGGACTTTTATGGTGAACATAACATTATCTTACGTTATGCTTCCGCCCTTGGATAAAAAGTTGAGCCACATCATGGGACTTCCAACAATGTGGCTTTTATGTGATGTTATACTCAGATCAGCATTATTGTTTACACCGTGTCTATTGAGGCCTCACTGTTGGCTGTGTGGTTTTGAACAGTTTCATAGATGGTTGATGTGGCAAGTGAAGGCTCTGATAAGACTGCACTAAAGTGCAATCTTATCAGAGCCTTCACTTGCTACCAGTGGTAATGCCACATTGTTTGAAATAACATGATTTGGCTCAGTTTGGATTTTACTTTTATTACCCTCAAAGCATTTCCTCTACAGGAAATGGCATTTATAAGCTTAAGCTTACAGCCAGATTCTGGAATGTATAAAACTGTATATTGATATACTTATGTTGTAATTTATAGAAAGCCTCTCCGTTTATCGGGGCACGGTGTATCCATTTACAAGGCACTATACACGACAGTTTTCATGATTTTGCAGACATTTTCGACGAATTTTCCAGTTAAATGGAATCAAACTCCAGACTGCAAGAATAGCGATCTCATAGGCTCGGTTTATTGCATTAGCTGGGTCCCTCGGTACTTCGAAAACTCAGTTAACGCCTCGTGTTTAAACGAATTCCTCGGAACCCGATGAATATAAATGATAAAATGAAAAGGACAATATGAAAATTCAGAATCGGCTCAAATTACTATCGCAGGACAGTCAAGTCATGACACATTGTTCAGCATTTTAGTAAACCAACTGAAACGCTAGGTTGCTTGTCATGTGAATTGTGCACAAACGGCAATGCTACATGTACAAACAGAAGGCCATTAGTCATGCCCCTCAAACTAAAATCGCTTACTATGAAAAAATAGACGTTAGAAATGTCTACACCCATGAACGTAGACAGTAAGATTAGCCGAAATATCTTGTTCGAATGCATGTCCTTAAGTGTTTATAATTATCATTATTATTATTATTATTATTGTAATTTTCATTATTATTATTATAAGTCGATGAAGAGTATTTGTATACATGCAATGTACTAAATCTTCCAAAAATAAACTTTACGTTATATATCGCAAAATAACAAGTAGATAAATAATCATTTCTATGTTCATTAACAATTTTTTTTTTCAAATTATTTCGTGACGGACGTAATGTTGAGACGATACACAAAGCTACGAAACTGATTCATGCAATTATAGATCTTTACTTGCTAGATGGGAAGTGTTCATGTACAATGTATATAAGAAGATAACTGAGCATACTGTAAGATACAGCCAACGTTGTTGCCAGGGCGAAAATTGATGAAAGCAGCGTTAAAATCATCTCATGCACAACCCATATCGCTGACAGTATGCACATATCACCATGACCTTGTTTCAGGCTTGAAGTTAGCAGATTAACAGTTGTTGGGAAACATGACAAGACGCAATTTTCACCCGAGTTTTCACCCCGAGGTATTTTAAGGTCGCAACAAAATTTTAAATTATGCCTATTATTTTCATTTTGTTGACATATTTTGATAAGCACAGAGTAGTGAAATGGCGCCTATCAAAATTGCACTGGGCTTATCTGTTCGACATTGCAAAGTTTGTTTATTCAGAATTGTTAATTGTAAGTTTATAAATCTTATATGTCTACGTATTTGATAAGGCTTAATACTATCTGGGAGTTTGGGTGGCAAATGGTCCGCGACACGACAAAACCATCAAAGTGGCATGTGCGGCCAGCGAAGACTAAGATCAGCCCGGGCATCCGCCATGTCTGATCAGAGTCTTCGGTGTTCGCATTGAGTAAGTTTAAACCCTTAGCTACCCTTTCGGCGGAGAGCACAAAAACTTTGATCAGGCTTGGCAGATCCCAAGGCTGATCTGAGTCTTAGCGTGGCTTTATTGGTTTTATTGTGTCACGGCTCATATGGTCTAAAGCTGGGTCAGTATTGAAATGTACATGTATCGACAATCCAGGTCAAGCGAAAACGGACATTTTTGTCCATTTTATGGACACATTTATCAGAGCCAAGCTTCAGAAGCTTGTCCATATTTCTTCCGTTAACTCATAACCATGAAATATTGATCTGATACTTATTTAGTCATAAAATTAAAATAGCCGACTGGGTTGATCATTCTGGGTTTTGCCAAACATTTTTCTGCAACGTTGTAAGCCTTTCTTTCGTCTGTAAAATGCACAACTATATTGGCTCGTTATTCTTATACTAAACAGAAGTCGCAATCGGTGTCATTTGCTTTGCAGCAAAGCCTGTGCGTATGTATGCCTTTGAAGGTAAGCACGTTTATACGAATTGTTTGAATAATGCTATAATCATAATATTTGAAAATGTAGATACTTCAATAAATACATTTTATACAGTTATTTCATGCCTGTTTGTTGAATAGTCAAAACTATTACCATGCGAGCCGCGACACGACAAAACCAAAAATGTGGTTGTGCGCCCAGCGCAGACTCAGATCAGCCCGGGCAGCCGCCTAGTCTGAGCAGAGTTTTCACTAAGTGCTTAAAGGGTAGCTAAGGGTCTAAGCTACCTTCATGCGGACAGCGAAGACTCTGATCAGACTGGGCGGATGCCCAGGCTGATCTGAGTCTGCGCTGGGCGCACAACCACTTTGTTGGTTTTCTCGCGTCGCGGCTCATGTCACCGAGTGCAATGGTGCATCTGGTCGACCACAGCACCTCGGGGTAATAGTTTTGAATATTCGACAAACAGGTATGCATCAACTGTGTTTTCACCTGATCCATTCTAAGTACTGCATATGAAATAGCAGGATTATTTTTGGCAGATGAATGTATTTTCCTACCCACAATAACGCAGAACAGAATACTTTATCCAACTTTGTCAAACAATATCCCAGCACCAGAAATAACATCATTATCATAAAGCTTCTAAGTACTAGGACAGATAGGTTTTGGCAAGCAGTGTACACACAAATCAGTCTGTTTCTTCAGCCTGTAATCTTATCAATTCTACACTGTTTTTTATTCATTTTGCACTATTTTGGATGGTATATGTTTCATAAAACAGACTGTTCAAGTTTTAGGACATTAACACGTGAGCATGTTCTCGCCTTCTAATGGTGTGCAGACCTACAGATATCATCTAGCTAAAATCTGTATTGACCATGCAACAGAACCATGCAACAGTCAAAACTATTGCATGGTGGTCTAGTTCGATGTGCTAACTTTTACAAGCAGAGTCGTACTATAGCACAACATACCGTATACTGTTTATACAGTTGACTGGGTAATGATTTAACTATTTCAAACAGTTTAGTTTTAAAGATATTTATCTTCGCTGTATATTGCCTTTTGCTTTAAAGCTGAATTCGAACATTTTGATTTTACGCAGCCATTTCACTGTCTCGTGTAAATGAGATATGACTTTAACCTATTCAAGTCTTACTTGTTTCTTTAAGGAAGCAAAGCACGTACTTTTCCGGCGTAGCGAAAGCTTTGAAGGTCAACCGTGGTTCCCTATGTCAAAATCTGGCAAAGAAAGCTACATGTCAGAGAACCATACCAGCAATAGTGCGAGACCACGCGGCTGCTGCTACAAGTTCAGAATGCAGACTAGCATTGACGATATTCGTTCTTCCAACTTTTGGAGAGCTGTTTTTGCGGAACTTCTTGGGACGTTTCTACTTGTACTTTATGCATGCGGAGCTACTCGACAAGACTGGGAAAGTGACCCTCTTGACATTGTCCAGATTGCACTGTCATTTGGACTGAGTGTAGCAACTTCTGTATGGATTATAGGACATATTAGTGGCGGCCATATTAACCCGGCTGTGACATGCGCAATGTTAGTGACTAGAAGAATAAGCCTTATTCGAGCTATTCTATATATTATTGCCCAATGTGTGGGCGCCATTGCTGCCAGTGCACTTCTGCGAGCAGTGACCCCTTCCAATATCGTGGGATCGTTGGGGGCAACACAACTGAATGAGGGAGTGTCAGCAGGAATGGGTTTCGGGATAGAGTTCTTTATTGTCTTCGGGCTCGTCTCAACAGTATTTGCTGCCTGCGATAGCAAAAGGACAGACTTAGGAGGGTCATTCCCGCTCACTATAGGATTCGCAGTTTCAGTTGGGCACCTTTGGGCGGTAAGTACAAGTCGTGAACTATGAAATCTTGCCCAAAACATATAAACTTTTACTCATAGTGAGCAAATGGAGTCTATCATTTCGCGGCCCCTCCTCCAGCAGCCACACAACGTTGAATCATTAAATCAACTTATGGTAAGTGGTAAGAATGCTTTGAGTTATGATCAACTTTTGTTCACCGGGATGTCCCTTTAGCACATACATTGATACAACCTTGACACGTCATAACGTTGAATCAAGGTTAAGTCAGTTTGATTCCGATCTGATTCAACGCTGTGTGACCGGTGGGATATACTTTCACTAAGGCCCCATTTCACGTCGCTTTAAAATCTCGAATTATCTCTGAACAAGATTTACTTTGCGTTATGGTCTGTGAGATAATTCTTATTTAGAACCACAGACTGATGCTGATTTGAAAGCGACGTGAAAATGACACTTGGAATCATGTAGCCAAATACATGTATGTCAGTCAGCTGACAACTTTGCGGCAGCCCTAATTTATTGCATGGCGGCGGTCAGGTCGCGGACTTATAATTGTTTCCTACTTAGTATTTTGCAACCTTGGTCGGGGCATTATGATATGAGCCGCGACACGACAAAAGTAACAAAGAGGCATGTGAGCCCAGCGAAGACTCAGATCAGCCTGGAAAGCTGCCCAGTCTGATCAGAGTTTTCGCTGTCCACATGAAGCTAGCATAGAACTTTAGCTAAGCGCAAGCAAGGACTCTGATCACACTTCGCACATGCCACTTTGTTGGTTTTGTCGTTTCGCGGTTCAATTATGCCTTTGGTCGGTCCCATGAGGGTTCATGTATAAGACCTCTTTAGCTCCAGAGTGTTGTTTTTTTCCTCTCGATATTTAATCCTAATTAATATGGCTGATGTGACCAGTAGGGTTAGAAGTCCTTCCCAGGGCCGGAATAATTAATATGAACTAAGGACAAACAAAATTCAATTTTAAAACTTGTTTAAGCGCCACAGTGACTTTTTGTTCTCGCTGATCGTTCCAAGGCGGCGCTTCTGTTGTGGTCTTTTGTTTTGTTTGCTTTCTATGTCTTTGACTTGTTTATGCCGTTTTTTTTTACAATAGCCTCGATGCCATTTGTTGGGAAATAACTGAACTCTTGGTTTGTTGTTTGTCTTGTTTAGGTTTGTGTGCCATCTTTATTATATGCCTTTCCCATCTGGGTAGGATTTGAAATTTGATTGCCGTTCTCATTTCATCCATTGTTTTCTTTTCTAGGAAGTAGATGTATTCGTTTTTCCCTTGTAATAGGCAAAGTCACTGTATCAATGCGCTTTCGTTCAGATCCTATTCGCTTATTGTATGTATGAATTATTGTGATTGCTGTTTATATCAATAAATACTGTTTAAACTAAACTAAAGGTCTGCAGTGAATGAAGTAGGTGCATGGTCGCCCGGCCAAAGGAATTTTTGCTCATTATCACACAAAGTGCTGAAGGTGAGCTATTGTCGTCTATCATCACACGTCCAGCCACCTTATGGCCACAAGATCTCGGTGCAGTTTGTGAATTTACCAATGACGCAAGGATCATTTCCTTGTGTCTATAATAGTCATAAATGCTGTATTATAAAATATGAACTTGATAGAAGCTACTCGTATGTTTTGAGCCGGTATGTCTAATCTTACTAAACTATTAAATGTCACAAAAACTTGGTCAGTTTTGGTGTGTCATGTCGAATTGTTAACGCTGGCGTTATTGTCCCTTACTTAACAAACAAGAAAACCTTTCTTAGAAACTGCAATATCGCAAGTATAGCTTTTACAAAAAGCTTGGTCTACGCTTAGTAACTATTTATAGTTAATGCTTATCAAATACACCACTGAATATTTCAAAAGCCGATACTTAAATCTTCATTGGTGGATTTCAAGCACAGGTGCGAGCGTTAGGTTTCACACTATTCCACGGTGGAAATACAGTTACTTTCAAATTCTGATATGTTTGTTGTATGTGTATTATGTTGTAAAAATATTCTTGAATAAAATGGTGTTTAAATCTAATACAGTTTAAAAGGCCATAAAATCAGAGGTCAGTCCTTCATTTGTACCTTTCGATACTGTCTCCTACCGTGTGATACCATACGCGTTTCTGCATCTTTCTTTGCTTTTGTCATGTCATCTTAAAAAACTTATCTCATTGTATGTAGCTCTCCTTTTTGATTAATCTCTAATGCTATTAACTTGATTTATTAACTTGTTTGTTTGTAGCCCCTTCCCTCTTAATCATTTTTTTTTCTTTGTTTGTCGGAAAATGTGTCTATGAACTAATGTTACTTGTTATCTTGATTCCGACGTGAGATGAAGTTTTTTGTACCTTGTATCTTGCAGTGTTTCATATGACCGCTCACGATAGCTTTGCAAATAGCGCTCACGACATATAAGCGGATCGACTCCTGACATCTATGCGAATGACCCTCACGACATATATGCACACAGCTCCTGTTCTGTTTCCATTCTCCTAACGACGTTCCCCAAGTGGCTCAGCGGTACGTAACCATAGTAGCACAAAGCTTGAGCCGAGTGTCTGTCCAACGCAAAAAAGCTTATGGCCGCTGACGACATCTATACGAAAACCGCTCACGCCTAATGTGCGAACAGTTGCACAAAGGTCAAGCTGCATTGTGAGTAACTAGCGGCTGTACATCCGTGTCAAAAGCAGTTACTACATGTAGATAGTCTACGCCCATGGACGTAGACAATGACCAGTTGCCCGCTTATGCGCCAAAGTATCTATTTTGATTTATCTGAGGTCAGAGCGCACCTGACTGAGCTGTTGCAATCAGTAATAGTCCACTTACGAACATTCTATTCACCTGTTTGTGAATGATCCCTGAGTCCATTCACATTGTTGCAGTTACTGTAACCCATTTCATATGAAGAATTAGAAACGAGAGCATGAGGACCAAAACAAATCAAATGAATACAGCAAATTTAAGATAGTTTTTGTCCGAATATGTGAAACGCGACATTTAAACGACTTCCTATCAAAAACTAAACAGTTTTGGCCGATACTTTGCAGTAGAGATATTCTGCCTCTCCTAATGCGAAATAGCTCATAACTGAGCCCCGAAATGACAAACAAACAAAGTGGCATGTGCACCCAGTGAAGACTCAGATCGGCTCAACAGCCGCTCAGTCTGATCAGAGTCTTTGCTTTGCGCTGAAAGAATAGCTAAGAGTCTAGGCTAGCTCCATGCGTACAGCAGAGACTCTGATCAGACTGGGCAGATGCTCAGGTTTATCTTAGTCTTCGCAGGGCGCACATGCCGCTTTTTTGGTTTTGTAGTGACGCGGCTAAATTACCGGGTAGTCATTTGGAACTCTTTTAGTTAGTTCTGGAATTGAGCAACCTTTGGGCTGCGATGATAAAATTGTATAATAGAATTTGTAAAGTTTATCATCACTCCAAATCCGACAATCAGGTCGAAAGGCGTGCGGATTGGACGTGGGGCGTTAAGTCTTGCATATGTTATTGCTTTTAGAAAACTCAGACTCCATTTTTTTGTTCTTTTAAGAAGTCTTTGTTTCCAAAGGTAACCTTTATAGAATTTTATTTCGCTTTACTGCAGCTGGCGTTAAGTGCCCAGTGGCGCCTCTGAAAGGTAACCCCGTTGTCTGTTGTCCTGCAAATATTATTTCAATTCTTGTTGATCGGTCTAATGCAACCTTGCAAACAGAGAGTCTGAAAACAGAGACTCAAAAGTCCTACTTATTATGTGAGTGAAAATTGATGTACGATTTCAAACTTATGGAAAACACCCTCTCTTGACATTTTTCAAAAGGCAGGGGTAGTTGGAAGCAACTCTCTCTCTCTCTCTCTCTCTCTCTCTCTCTCTGTAATGTCAAAACCATATTTTTATTCTTTACAATGCAGGTGGTATAATGATGAATTGTTTTGGATCTCGCAGTTCTTTATGTACTATATAAAAAGCATTGTCCATTTTACCCGGAAGGGCATATTATCGTTGAAAAATCTCATATTCCGTTACAGGTTGAGTACACAGGTTCAAGCATGAATCCAGCCAGAAGCTTTGGTCCTGCTGTGATTATGGGTATCTGGGATGATCACTGGGTAATATGTCTTGGTGACTTTTATTAAAAGTAAAATTGGCGATAGTTTTGATTTGCTATGCATAATTACTTTTCCTTTTCTAATAAATAAAACTAATGTGGAGTTAAGCTATAGCCCATTTATTTAGAATTGTTGCATAAATGTAAAGTAAATTGATATGTAATTATCAGAAACTAAAACAGTCACATCTCATACCTCACCCTTAAAACCAAAAGGTAAAGAATTATAAACATGAATTGAAAACAGTTCACGAAAGGCATTCGCTGTAAACCAAAAGACATTGGTCATTGGGCTGCCCAAACTGAAAACATAGCTCCCAAAACTGTTCAACGCAAGCACCGATATGGACAACAAGTAGGGAATCACCACAAAGCATTGTCCTGAAACGGCAATATAATTATTTACAGAGTTTTTGTTTAAGAAATAGATCAGCTCTAGCAGTGAATTGTTGAGTAATAATTCACTGTTTGGAGGTCAGTTGTAAAGTAGATCATATCACGAGCGCGGAGCGCGAGTGATTTATCTACTTACAACTGGCCGACAAACAGTGAATTATTACTCAATAATTCAATGCTAGAGCTAAACTATTTCGATTCTAACACTCAAAAACGCTGAAAAACTATTCTTTTCATTCAAACTCTCCCAACTTTCCTGCCAGCGCGTTCATGCTCCCGCCAATATTCTTAATGTATCTAAGATAAATGTACGTTTTTATGCCGATTTTAGAAAGAAATTGAGACGTTACACCGTCTAACGTCTCAAAACGTCACAAAATTACGTCAGTAATTGCAGTGACGTCAGCAATTAGACTCACGCGCTCCACAACAGTGAATTGTTGCAGAATAAAACACGGCAGCTTTCCATTGCTTCTATATGCGCACTGTGTTAGAATATGGGTTTGACCATGTTCCATATTTGTCACTGAAACTGCTACGAATGATAATTTTAAGTATGCCTCACAGGAACTAAAGTTGTTTCAAGTTCAAATAAAACTTGATAATGCACGCATCGACCAGATAGTGTTTGATGCATGCTTATGACATATTTGAATGTTAATTTCAAATCCTATTGGCTATACTTACATTCTGTGCACTTCAAGTATATGCATGTACATGCGTATTGGCGTGTCTGCAGCTTAACCTATAATTATTCAATGGTTATTATTTCTTTGTTACTAAGCAACAAATATTATAAGCAGTCACTACAGAGTTCATGTCCTTCTTATGAATATACATTGAAATGTAGTAGCAGCAAATTATATACTACTCACAAAAAATAGGGGATACTATGGTATAGAAGCGAGTACAAAAATCATAATAATGTCTGGTTTAGATTAGTATTGTATATTAGTAGAAAACGATTCAAGTGACAATATTCATCTAAAACAGAAACAGTCAGAGTAGGTCACATGACCTAGAATATCACATAAAAGACTAAGGGGTTAGCACTTCAATTTGGCAGGGTGGATATGATGCTCTCGTGGCTGTCAGCCCTGGTGGACCATCCGTGACGACTAATTGAAGAAACACTTCAATTTCGCATCGTCGATAAAAATTATTTTGGACGCTCAGATTCGGTGAATATTTAAATTCTTTATAATTTTCCAAACTGAAACAAATCCACTGTGGTAGGCTTTATTGCGCCAAACAAGGTATAGGGCTCTTCCAAATGTCAACATTGATGAGACAATTCACCACACAATGACGTCGTTTACACCTACCATTTCTCACGAGAAAACAATGAATGAAAAAAAAAGTATCTATATCTTGTGAACTGAGGCATTAGGCGTCTGTCTTAATAAAGTTCGCATAAAAATGATCAGTCATTGCTGTACTGGATTTGTGCGAAAATTTGTATGTCGACCTTTTACCTATTTCCAATTAACTATAGGTCACGTGACAAGCTTAAACGTATCAATATTCATGTTGAAGGTCTCCATGAATATTTGTTTTATGAATTATAACAATTCAATATTCATCTACTCATTTTTCTTAATGCTTCTTTCTTAAATGCCTTAATATCCCTTACTTATTTTGAGCAGTATATTTACTGAGTAAATATAACTTTTTCAGTGTCTCTTAAACTATAAAGATGAGGCCGTAAAATTCTGACTATTGTGCAAGATATGTCAAAATGTACCTAAAAGTGGAGAAAAAGATCACTCTGTTCAGGATCTACATTGTTTGCCATTCCATCCGCATCGTTTGGACATATTACTAAATTGTTAACCAAATTGTTCCTTTTTGGAACAGTGTCGGGTATTATTTTACATGTAGGTGTCTTAAGACGGATCTAAATCTCTGAGATTGTTTTTGAAGGAAACAAAAACACACGCATTTTTAGCGAAGAAATACGACAAGATTATGAATTGCTTTCTGCACATTATATCTTTATGAGCACAAGTTAAGATATTGTTCATGACCACAGGAATTATCCATTGGGCGTATTCGACTGGGAGATTCGCACTTCACGATTGTTAGAGTGAAACACTTTTTCTATAGAAAAAGTGCTTCACTCTAAAAATCGTGAAGCGCGAACTGCCCAGTCGAACACGTCCATTGGTCCACAGAGATTATAGCTTGACACTGTACGACATTCTCGTCTTCTCTAAAACAGGACTGAAACCGGTAATAAGGTGAGTGGATACTCTTCCAGGGAGTAACCCCACCATTATTGCATTGCCTCCCTTCTCAATCGGAATCAGCTTTTAGAGGGAAAAAACAATGCTCTCCAGAAATGAAAATGGAAGGCTTGCTGCCCTGAAAAAATATGCATTCACCTTAAGGTGATTTGCTACACCTCAGTATCTGGGCACCATTTTACATCTGATGGAGGATGTGTTCAAGGTTGCTACCGGGACTTCCGATACCAATTTTGCTCACAAGACAGTTTATCTTTTTTCCACATTGTAATCTTGACGCCATTGAAAATGCAAGTTTCCCAAACTGATTATTTCACAATTTGTCTGGAATTGTAGAGGATAAGAGACCTGTAATATGCTCAAATGTATTGCAACACCTTCTGTAGCATATTTGTAATAGAAGCAGGTTCACAAGTTTATAACTCTGGTTAAGATTTTAGTTCTTCTGTCTTTACTGTATAGCAGTCAACTTGCATAATTAATGGCGTTAAGTATATTGAAAAAAAAAATGCTTGTTTTTCACTATATACGTTTTCCTATTTTTTTCAGGTGTATTGGGTGGGTCCCATAGCCGGTGGTGTAACAGCTGCCCTGCTCTATGACTTCGTTTTAGCCTCAAACGTGTCTGTTGCGAAAGCCAGAGATATGCTGATGTCGACCGACTTTGATGATGGCAGATATCCTGCGAGAAAAGTCAAAGTAAAAGTGTTAGAGGATGACGCCGATAGTGGTTTCTAGAAAGTCTATCTGTTTTGACGAACTTTCTCTCAAGTTTCGAAAGGAAATATAAGAAAATAAAGAAGAAGAAAAAAAACAATACCAAAAATATATGCATATTAAGTATGATTATTTTAAGCTGTGTGTTGCTAGTGTCCACAGGGTATAATCGATTCCGCTAATTTTCGCTTCCTGCAGAGACTGTACATCATATTTGGCTTCCGCGAACTCTTGCTTCCTGCCGAGACTTCTGTACATGATAAATGGCTTCCTGCAGAGACTGGCCGCGTGATTCTGCTTCCTGCCGAGGCTCTCGGCAGGAAGCAGAATCACGCGGACAGTCTCGGCAGGAAGCCATTTTTCGAGGACAGTAGTCTCGGCAGGAAGCAAGAGTTCGCAGACAGTCTCGGCGGAAGCCAAATATGACGGACAGTCTCTTCAGGAAGCAAAAATTGGCGGAATCGATTGTACCCTGTGGTGTCTGTGTGATTGTTCAGACGACAGACAAGATCATGACCTTTTGCGCTAAATGCCATCTTCATTATAAGGGACAGTCAAGTGAAACTGGGAGTCGGGCTACCGTAGTTTCCATTTAATGGTGGACGGGCATACATAAGTAAACAGAATATTCAGATCAGGATGTTCCTAAGGAGTTATCTGGCCATAGTCTACACTTTTTACAATTAGTTTAACAATTACACTAGATAAATTTATTGGTAAATGATAATGATTTTCCCAAAATTAATCTGTTTTAGACTAGAAACCCGTTTTGGGACATTTGGAAACAGTGCAGACCCAGTTCAGACGCCGCAGAATGCGGTGTCTGACCAGGGTCAATACTGTTTGCTTACAGGAATTTCTATGCAAAATACATGGAAAGTTAAAATATGCATCAGTAACCCCTAAAACTTGAAACGGACTTATCCAAATGATAAGGATGGACAAGTCAATTAGTCAACAAAGGATTAAATATACAAGCTTAAAGCTCGCCTGTCTACAGTGAATGTTGGCTCCGAATATTTACCTATTTACAGTAACGGAAGGCAACCAGTTTGTTAAGAATAACATTAGTATACACTTGATTGTCGTTATCTCGAACACTGATATCTCAAATTACCCTCTTATATCAGAGAAATACAGTTTGGACATGTTTCCAATTTGCCTTACATGCCAACTCGAGATATCTCAAACTATTGGTACATGTATCTCAAAGTAATTTTTCTGGGATCAGCAATTTTCCATTTTGAAATGAACCTCGACTCTGTTATATCGAGATTGGGCTGTCAGACATTGGGCGGTACATAATGACCAGCATACTGGGGCATAAGGGCATTATGGACTAGACGGAGTTCGAAATGGTGTTGATTTTTTTGGCTTTTGTAACTGTTTCTTTAATTGTGGAATGAGTTTATGAATTTATGTATGTACTTTGATATCATATAATACATATCAGCTACATGTAAGCATTTGGTTACTTATGTTGCTGCAGCTTATAGGTACACATGTTTGGAATTCCGCGCCTTTTTAGTAAAAAGGAAGAAAGGAGGGGTCTCCATAAGGGCCATTTTCTGGTTACAAATGGATTTTCACCAAACCCCACCAATATCTACATGTAAGTGTTGGCTTTCATATATTGAAATACTGATATCATCCAAAGAGTATTTTGAGTGGAGTGCAATGTCAAAGTGGGTGGGGTAATTCCACCCCATACCTTACCATGTATCATTTTTTTCAATTATCTCTATAAGTAATAATGACTGATTTACCATTATGATTTGAAATAATACAGGTATATATGCTAATTAATTCGATTATATAACTTTCCATTGTTTGCTAATTCAATACCAATATATGGGCTTATAAGTGGTAACGGGAATTTTACTTATTTTTGCTTCTCCAACTGTACGAAAAAACACAATTTTTCATTATTTGTCCAGATATATGAATGAAACCTTGTAATTATAATGATATGATAGTGTGCATTGCAAAATTATGAGAAAACTATCTTAGGCATACTAAAACCTGAATTATCTGCCCTTGATTCAAGAAAATGTAAGTAATTAAATTGAACATGTAAGATGGAAATTCTACACTGGTAGGTATATTTTTGATGCATATGTTTCTCCTTTTTATAATATTATACTGATTGCTGAGCTTTCAATTCCATATAGTGCCCATGATACAAGAACTGTAACTGAACAGCAGAGCTCATCCTGTTATAAGCTTATAAGTGGTAACAGGATTTTTACTTAATTTTGCTTCCCCAACTTTACGAAAGACCAGAAGTTTTCATTATTTGTCCAGACTTATATAGGAAACTCTGAAATTAATTTATATGATAGTGTACTTTGAAGAATTATGAGAAAACTATCCTGGGCATATCAAAACCTGAATTATCTGCCCTTGATTCAAGAAAATGTAATTTAATTGAAAATGTAGATCGAAATTCTACACTGGAAGGTATATTTTGTATGACTCTTTTGCTCATGTTTCTAATATTATACTGATTGTTGAGCTTTCAGTTCCATATAGTGCCCGTGATATTACACAGGAACTGTAACTGAGCAGCAGAGCTCATCCTGTTATATGCCACTTAATTGCATCACATTCAAGGTACCATTTTCCGACCCAAAATTTGATATATGCATTTTAGTTACTGATATATCAAATGTTATTGAACACCTTAGTTTGGAATTTCAAAGTCTCACTGATAACTAATGACAGAGACTGTGTACTAGACCCTCCTGCCCGACACATAATATATTTTAAATATATCTGACAGTGATCACCGAAATCTAACAGACAAACTGTCTGAAGACACTCCTAAAACTAAGGTGGCAAGACAGGATATGAAAGTCCTGTAGAGGGCAGGGATGCATAAACAAATATGTATTACGAGACTGGTTCAGCTAAGATGGGGTGGCCATGTCACCAGAACAAATGCACAGATGACATCACAAACATTGTCTGAGATATGTTTACCAAAGAAAATATTCTGAGGAGAACTTTAGTGTGAAAATGTTCATAAGATTGCCAGAAGATATGATACAAGAACACTCTAAACGAAGAAAATCTGTAAAGCTAAGCAAAGGCATACAAAGATCATGCATCACCCAGTGCTACTTCTGTCCCCGCATTTATCTTTCTCTATTTGTTACAGATAATGTAGACCACCCTTTTGACTAATCAGCCACCAAAGACCACACTAAACACAATAGCACTGCAAACAAGTCTGATAAGGGTAATCGCAGTCAGTTATAAAAAATACTGCATGTGTGTTGGGCAGGAGGGTCTAGTACACTGTTTCTGGCATTAGTTTTCAGTGAGACTTTGAAATTCAAAACTATGGTATTTAATCAGTAACTAAAATCCATAAATCAAACTTTGGGTCAGAAAATGATATATTCAATGTGACGTAATTAAGTGGCATGTAAAAGGATGAGCTCTGCTGTCCAGTTACAGTTCTTGTGTAATATCACGGGCACTATATGGAATTGAAATGTCAACAATCAGTATAATATCAGAATCATGAGCAAAAGAGTCATCAAAAATATACCTACATGTACCAGTGTAGAATTTCGATCTTACATTTTCAATCTAATTACTTATATTTTTTTGCATCAAGGGCAGATAATTCAGGTTTTGATATGCTTAGGACAGTTTTCCCATATTTCTGCAATGCACAGTATCATATCAATATATTTTCAGAATTTCCTATATAAAGCTGGACAAATAATGAAAAAATGTGGTTTTTCGTAATGATGAAGAAGCAAAAATAAGTAAAATTCCTGTTACCTCTAATAAGCTCATAACAGGATTAGCTCTGCTCTTCAGTTACAGTTCTTGTGTGATATCATGGGCACTATATGGAATCGAAAGCTCAGCAATCAGTATAATATTAGAAACAGGTGCAAAATAGTCATCAAAAATATACCTACCAGTGTCGATTTTACATTATTCCTTCAAGAGATAATTGAAAAAAATGGTACATGGTAAGGTATGGGGTGGAATTACCCCACCACCCACTTTGACACTGCGCTCCACTAAAAATGCACTTTGGATGAAATCAGTATTTCAGTATATGAAAGCCAACACTTACAAGTAGATATTGGTGAGGTTTGGTGAAAATCCATTTGTAACCAGAAAACGGCCGTTATGGAGACCCCCCCCCCCCTTTCGTACCTTCGTGTTTGCTTCCCTAGAGGATTGCCTCTTCCAAAGGGGCTTTTCTTTAAAAAAATCTCCTTTGGGAGCAATTTTGTTCTTTAAGAGCTGACCCATTGAGATTGGCGGCAAAAATGAAAAGGCAGAACTAGTTCCGCATCCCCATCCCCATTTTTTGGACGACGTTGCTTACGAAGTCAAAGGGTAATGATTCCCAAGAGAGTTTCCCGACATATATTTAGTGTATGGTAAAAACAGTTCAATACTACACGTGTATGTGTTCTAGAGAATAGAATTTACCACATGAACAATAGAAATGACTAAAATATTACTGTTTGTCCGTCCTCCAGAGAGAACGGTTTAAACACGTTAGGAGCTCATATTTGCCATGAAAGCTTTTGATGCGACGTGATGTTTTGCTAATTAAGATTGTATATCGCGACTTCACGTACTTCGGAAAAAAACAACATCACCGTGAAAAGTTAACCCCTTACGTCACGTATTCGAACCGTTCTCTCCCGAAAACGGAATCAAATACATGTATCTGTATTACGTTCTCGTACCTTCGGTACGTGCGTCGAGCGGTAAAAGAGGTGAGCCGCGACACGATAAAACCAACAATGTGGTTGTGCGTCCAGCGCAGACTCTTCGCTGTCCGCACGGAGGTACCTTAGTCCTTTAGCTACCTTTTGAGCACTTAACGAAGAGTCTGCTCAAACTGGGCAAATGCCTATGATGATATGAGTCTGGACTGGGCGCACAACCACATTGTTGGTTTTCTCGTGTCGCGGCTCAGGTAGATCTTTCTTCGGTCAGTTGACCAAAGGAAGATGGCACCGATTATCCAAGACGCAACACCGAGTCAGTGATGCATCCAAGAAAGCTTAGGGTCATCTGGTATGGTAATGCCTCTTTTATATTGATCCCCTCAATCACAACAAGTAAGTAAAGTTTTATATTACACAAATATGTACATGTATAACATACAGGGTGTTAAGAAAGTTCGTAGACAATATTTATAATTACACTGAAAGCTTAATAATGTTAAAATTTTTGAAAACCTCAGTAAGTGTGATATAGGAAGCACTACCAAAGAAATGCAACATACAATTTTTTTTTCAAAATGACGAGAAAACCTGAATAGCCACGGACACGCCCTCAACAGGGCTGACAATGATGAAGGCAAAATTTTGATTTGTATTAGAGTTCGGCATCTTCAGAGCTTGGGTTTTCAAAACTAATAGATATATTTAAGATTATAAAGTACTGGTATTGCAGGGAATGTTTTCATGATATTTTTCATTTAGTTTTTTTATTATTTTTCGACGGTTTACTACGAAATTTCTGACTAAATCGAAAGGGAACCCCCATTTTCAATTGAAACTTTAAATGTTAGGGGGTAGGGATAGAATCTAGATAAGTATTTGTAAACACAGAGGCAGTTTCAAATTTCTTTTAGTCTCTTGTTTATTAGATCTGTTCTCACACCGAACATAAACATTTGATCTGATTTTGCGTTTCATACTGATTTGCAAAATCAGTCTTAACAAATTACTCTTTAGCGTAATTTTTGGCCTGTCGTAAAAGTTAGGTAAACGTAACTGTGAGATCGGCGTTTCGTGAAGCCTAACACAATAATATTTTGACATTCAAATTAATAAACGTTTATCCCTGTCCATTCTTAAATAACAAAAGTATCGTAGATAAGATTTTCAGTCTTCGTGAACTCTACTCCTTTCAAATTTTCTATTCGATTTCTATGAACTAGCAGATAAAGTGACCATACGACTTATAAAATATCGTTAAACTATACATGACAAAAAGTAGTTACTAAGTCTTTTTCGCATGAAGCTCCATGGACACTCGGCTTTAATAGCAACTATTCACAAACAATTTCGCTTACTAATCTTAGAGAACATGATCTTTACATGTAAAATTTTCTAAGTCTAAAAACCATTTGCCAGAAACACCAAACTCATAATTCTAAGTATTTTCATTCATAAACACATATTTTCCGCTTGCGTTTTTTTTTATCTACTTAAGCTCGTACACAGTAGGTGTGCAATCACAATCCCCTTTTATTAACAAATTATTTCAAAGTCCTTATTTATATAAAAATGCATTTACACCGCTAATTTCGGCCTTTTACTCAGAATATGCCTAAGAAACGCATTCTTTTTTTAATATCTTGAAATTTGCACCCCACTTCAAAACGTTGGTTTCGGGCATGCCTACAATCCCGCCCACCCCGTCTTCTTCCCACTTAATGCCATGCGCAGCAGTTAGGAATATTCTTTGAGCCACCCTTCACCAAGATTTTCTCGTGCTTTAATTTCATGAAGAACATAAAAAAATGATGTGACATTTTTCTAGACAGAGTGAAAAATTCTTACATGTACCTTAAACATTTAGGTGAGCGATTAAGTGTCATAATGACTCACTTTTATTAGCTCTTCTCGGTAGGAGTCTCGAAGAAGATACGCGATGGCTCGTCGACCAACGAACGTGCATCCCTCCACTTGACTGTATCTCCGTATATTTACAAAGAACACCGGACTGTCGATTTTGTCGAAGATATTTCGCGTAAGGTCCTGTTCGAATTAAAAGAAAATGAGAGGCGTCCAGTTGACCAGCATGTCAACCAGCGGCTATTTCTGCTTTACAATATTATCAAATCTCACTTGGAGATACTAATTTAAAAATGAAGCGGAAATGACCATGTTTCAGTTGCCAGTTTGGTTTGGCCGCACATCGGGTCTTTAGAAAAGTTTAACTGTTGTTGCCACCAGCTATTGCAAGCTTGTTATCTCAGAGTGTATGATTTGCCAAGTCTGAAACAGTTGTTTCCTTTATGGCATTATTGTGCCCTTAACTTTAAATTAACCTACTTATGCCCGGCCGGGCGCAATCGGTAGGGCACCTGACTTATAAGTGAGAGGTCCTGGGTTCGATACCCGTTCTGGCCATACACTTTCGTTTCTCCTTCCGCTGATTCAAGAAGGGCAGTTGTCAGTTACTGGCGGAGGTATGTGCACTAAGTACTGGTTAACCGCTTAGGAGGTCTAAGCCTGCCCAGGAGTAATGTGGTTAGGGTAACTGACCGTCCCGACATGACCATAGTTGTTAACCGTGGACGTTAAGCATCAAATCAATCAATCAATCAATTTATGCCCGATGGACTACTCTACCTTATCAAACGGATAAGTTCATATGTCAATTAAGGTGTGTCAGGTTAAGTTATTATTTTTATTTGTAGTATAATTTCAAAGGAGACATCCATTTTCCTTATGCAAACTGTGTAGACCCTGATCAGACGCCGAGGTCCCACCGTGGCGCCTGGTCTGTGTCTGCACTGTTTACCGTTGTCCCTTTTATGGGACACTAGGTACAGATGGATTAATCATTTTGATCTTGTCGTGCATTTGCGCAGGCGTTTCTCCTGTTTCCACTCTGTGGGCTACTCAAACAAAGGGTATCACTTACTATTTTCACACTGGGGGCAAAGTAGTTGTCTTCAAAAGTAGCAATCGTCTTGGAACTAATTAATAAGATACTACAAATTCTGAAAAAAAATCCTTTGGAATCTAAGAACACATTGAATATACGAAAACAGCAGACTCGATCTAATTGAGTCAGTTCTTGTGCAGCTCTCAATTAACTAATAAATTACGAGGAGCATAGGCAATGTTGAACGTTTGACTGTAACCTATAAACAGACTACAAAAATCGAGTCTGCTATTTTCGTGACCTTGTTATGTTCCATTCTTCAAAAGCATCCTTCGTTTCAAAAATTATTTACGAACTTCTTGAGCTATTGCTTACATTATCCTTGTCTGCGATGTTGCCACTTGACCGTCATCATTTCACTCCAAGCGCAATCAGACTGGCCGGAAAGCATCGACACCGAATTCGGATAAAATCTGGATTTGCATTGATGACGATGCAATAATATTAATAAATAACAGTCAGACTGACATACGGACGGACAGATGGCACGGGTATAAATGTATCGTGTACCGTCTTCTACACTCTAATCTAGAATTCTTAGAGCTGATCTAAATTTGGGAGGTGTTATTTAGAAAATATCACAATACTTGGTAGGCGAAGGGAGAAATAAGAAAACAAATGAACAATTTGTTTTTGAAATTATCGTGCTTTGAGTATATTTTCCGTTTATTATGTTTTCGGAAAGAATATAAAAATTGTAACATTATTACATTTTTCGTGTCATATGAACAGAAAGAAAGCTACTTATTTCAAAGGGAGTGAACATTCTAGTTTTCCTGTTAGGTTCCCTGGAGTTTGACACCTTTCCAGAATGGAGGGCTACTCCTAACAGAATGAATTTGCTCACATAAACGACAAGGTCCATCATCCGCTGTCGTCGTCCGTCAAACTTTCAGATGACTTTTCCAAAAACCGCTGGGCCTACTGAAACCGCATTACAGCTTCAAGAGATTAGTGGAACAAAAACTCCGTTCCGATAATTAAGATGGCAGCCGGGGAAAGATAACTTTCTGAACGAAACAATTTTCCTCTTCACAACCCCAAAAGCGAATGAGCAAAGCCTTTGTAGGAAAAGTATGTTGCATGTCTCCCCACTCAGTTATTTATAATAGCGTACCTGTCGGGAAAGGTGTGTTCTCTCGCAGGGGCTGCAAACTTATTACAATATGGCAATGATCGCGTGCTAGAGGTAAATTTCTCGATAGTTTTTCGTGAAACTGATAAACATAAGTGAATAAGAATCATTTCATCTTTGAACTTAGATTTTTGTACGATTCAATTATTTCATATACCGCCAGGCCGGAGCAGACAACCCTGAGGGACAGATTTCTAATCACAAAAAGGTTTTGCTGAGTTTGATAATTTTCCTGTATCAAAGTTGACACTTTTCCGTTAACAGGTAAAATGCTCAACTTGGGGTCATCATTTGAACACACATGGCGGTACTTGCGTACTAATGCTAAATACGCCGCCATATGGTTGTCGGCCTTTTGGATCTGGAGAGGAAGATTTTAAAGCTGCTACGCATGTTGGACATATGGCCAAAATCTGTTTGAACAAATTTTCGTTTCGTAATCCTATGAAGCGTCCATGTAATAATTGAACCGCGACACAAGAAAACCAACAATGTGGTTGTGCGCCCAGAGCAGACTCAGATCAGCCTGGGAATCCACCCAGTCTCATCAGAGTCTTCGCTGTCCGCATGGAGGTAGCTTAGACCCTTAGCTATCCTTTAAGCGCTTAGTGAAAAGTCTGATCAGACTTGGCGGTTGCCCAGGTTTATCTGAGTCTTCGCTGGGCGCACAACCACATTGTTGATTTTCTCGTGTCGCGGCTCATATCAATCTGCCCAGTGGTTTATGGGGAGAGGTTTGAAAATTTTGACGACGACAGTGAACGACTAGATTTAATAATTATATGAGCCGCGACACGACAAAACCAACAATGTGGTTGTGCGCCCAATGCAGACTCAGATCAGCCGGAGCATCCACCCAGTCTGATCAGACTCTTCACGGAGCGCTTAAAGGGTAGCTAAGGATCTAAGCTACCTTCATGCGGACAGCGAAGACTCTGATCAGACTGGGAGGATGCCCAGGCTGATCTGAGTCTGCGCTTGGCACACAACCCCATTGTTCGTTTTGTCGTGTCGCGGCTCATATCTATTGCTTTCATATACAACTGGGTTTGGCTACAAGTTTTCACAACATTATGGTAAGAAACAAACATATTTTGCAGACACTGAGTTTGGAACAATGAACTGAACATCTAAAGTAAAGACAGATTTGGATCATCACAACGGCAAAACAAGGTTGTCCCGGCGCCGATGGGCATTTTTAAGCACTGGTACAGACACAACAACGATGTTGCATCTTATGCTTGCAACAACAAAAATCCTGTCGAAAAATTCCAACAGATAAAAGACAAAATAAAAAGAAAGTCTAAAGGAAGAAAAGAGGGAAAAATAAATGAAAGATTCAGGAGCAGTCGACGAGGGACGACGGATGCCTTCCTAAACTATAAGCTCGCCTCATACCCTTCGTTCGCGAAAATAGTATACTGTGTATGATTACATTTTTTGTTCATCTTAGACTGGGGAAAGCCCCGGTGGCTCAGAAGGTAAAACGCTGGCCTATTAATCTAGCGGTCCCGGATTCGAGACCCGCTGGAAACGGAAATCTTTCTACCCGTAAACGGGGTACCTTTGCACACAGCCTTCCATCATAAGCATACCATTGTCCTGATATGACTGAAATACGGTTAGAAAGGATATAATATCGCATGTTATCCATCCGTCTATCCATGAACCTAGTTTAGATAACTGTTACTAATTTCAACAATACTACAGTTTTCCTATAAGATGTACGAATATGTAACTTTATTATATTTTACATTGCAACACATCACCAGTGGTAGCAAAGCTGTCACCTGACATTGTTTTGGAACTGCTTTGGTCTCCAGAGGAAGAAAACGGAAGTCACAAAAGTTGTTTCCCTTTGTAAAAATAGCAAAACCTCATGAATTGTACTCATGCACCTTACAATTATTTACATGCCTTCTGACCTCACTACAACATCGATACAAAAACACAAAACAAAACAAATCTACAAAAAAGTGGGTCTTCTCTAAAGGGAAATAATTTCCTCCATAGAGGTAAATTATTTCCTGTAAGAGTTGACCCAATTGAGAAAGGAAGCGAATATGAAAAAGGCACAGTTGCTGCCGATTAAAGTCTATCCATTGAATTTACCAACTAGTAGAAATACTTAAACTTGCTCTAAACCGGTTTGTATGTTAAAATGTGCTGTTCTGCGCGCGCGCGCATGCGCGCGCGCGTGTGTGTGTGTGTTTGTATGTGTGTGTGTGTTCTTCTCATTTCCTCTTTCAATGTATTGAGTTTGCTGTTTTTTGTAACTGTGACCTTACCAGGATGCACGTATTTTTTAATATTTTTTTAGCATTAATCCAAACGGACTATAATTACCCAGGGCGTTCAGACAGCTAACATGTGCATTCTTTTCCCAGCCAATTATCAAACTTAGTCTAGAGTATGCGTAACTTTCATGAGTGTGAAGTGAGGTAGAACAAATCGTCACTGCTTGGCAAGCCTCGTTGATACCGAACAGTGACGTCGAGGGTCAGATTGTTAATCTGCAATTCGCATCCATGAGATATATTATTTCTTGCACACCATTTGATTAATATCGTCTGATTCAAACGCCTGTTCTATTCTATCCCATAACCTTGCAAGGTCGTTGGAGCAACGCAGATGACTTTGCTACAATCCTATCCACCTTGGTTTGATTTCAGCTGCCCAAGTTGTGCTGGAAAAGTCCAGCTCTGTCAGCTCTTTAATATCGTCTTTCCACTTCTTCTGTCTGTCTCTTCTTCTTTTGCCTATCACTGTGTCCTGTAGAATCCTCATAGTCAGAAGACCTTGGGATGTGCCCAAACCAAATTTAGCTTCCGTTTCTTGATCATAGTCAGAAGTTCATAATATTCTCCGGTGATTGCATGGATCCTTCTACGAACATCATTTGTTGTGTGGTGTTTGTACCGAACATCAAATAACAGTCGGTTGCATCCCGTCTCAAAGGCATGTGTTCTTTTTTATAACTCTACTGACAGTGTCCACGATTCACATGAACACAGAAGATGAATATGACATTTCGCATCAGCGCTCTTTTTATAAAAGAATTATTCTGTTATCTCTTTAAAATGACTTTAACTTTGTTAGAGCTGCAGTGATCTGTTAAATCCTTGAGCGATCTTTAGTTTTGAGTCATCACATAAGACAACTGCTCCAAGGAATTTGAAGCTGGTTACACATCAAAAATGCTTATGTCTTTACACCTTTCCCTGCTTCTGAATTACATTGGCGCTGTCTGTCGCCGGTTTGATCTTCTGAGTACTTATCTTCTTTTTATACCTTGTGCAGATTTTGTCGGGGCTGTCAGCTAAGGTTTCTGGTTCCTGCCCTTACTCGACAAGAGCGCCAGTTCTATCAGCTAACCGCAGATTGGTTATAATTATGCCGCATCTGCTAACCTTTCCACCATATTCTTTCAGAGCATCAGCCAGAATCCTTTTGGGAAAATTTTGAAGAAGACTGGTGAGAGAACGCACCCTCCACTATTTCTTATTGTTGTTTACAACCTTTAATCCGTGCTGCCATTCAACTGGACTGCACTTGTAGCCTTTTCGTAGAGCCGCTAAATGGCATGAACTACATGTATATTTGATTTGTACTTCCGCATGGTGGCACACAAGACTGCATGCCATACCTCGCCAGTTTTTTTACTTCTATGAAAACATGGTGCAGATATTGCTAATGTTAACTGGGGTACAACGACTGATGTGGCTGTGGTTCTGTGATTCAGGAAGAGCTGTAGTTTGCCCTTTTAGGAGTATACTAATCCGCAGCTGAGTCCATGGGATTGGCCTTCTCCTGTTCTCCAGATTTTGTTACTAGTCTTTGTTAAAACATCAATCATGTTTTGCCCTCTTGCTTTAACAAGTTCTGCTGGTATATTATCATCTCCGGCAGACTTCCCCTTTTTAGCGCTGTTGCTGCAATCTCAACGTTTTCACGATGGATCAGCTGAAGATCTTCTTCTGGGTGCTGATTGCAGTCCAGAACTGCATTGTCAATATAACTCTCATGAGTGCACATGCATTATTCTAAGCAATATTCTGTCAAGCCGCTGAGAATCTCTTGTTCTTCTGTTAGACATTTCTAAGACTTGTCCTGGATAGTTGTGAATCTAGCCTGTTTCGCGAAAGTTAGATACTTCACCCAAATTGTTTTGTTCAGACAGTTTTCGATCTCCACGCACTGAGTACACATCACGTCTTCCTTCGAATTTTAGGGCCTTCTGAATCCTATTGTTGGGTTACATGTATTCTGGCGCTCCTTTTGCTTTTTACCGCCTCTTCATCAAATCTCTCCTATCATCATAAATTTTTAAAGTCAAAAGATCGCTGGTGATCCAAACCTTTGTCCTTCGACGTTCCTTCCAATATATCTCACTGACTATGTCCGTCAATTCTGTATTGGAGGTGGCAATCATGGCATATGTATCCATGTCATCATCCCTCGAACCAATGAGTGGAACAAAGTCCCAACTACTGTTGCTTTAAATGTGCATGCCACATCTGGATCCTATAACTTCTAGGTGTAAAAGCTCAGTCTTGCATTGGCTGCTTTCTGACCTTCTTCAGGTGAACCTGGAAGGTCATTATCGTCAGGTCATGGTCATTTCATTTGTCTGCTCCAGGAAAGTTCCTTGCACTGTGAACTCCTGATTGGAAGCGCTTCTCGCATCTCACAAAGTTATTTTTCAGCGCATCTGACAGCGCCACAATATGTTCTATCGATACAAGTCTGTTGCAGTAAGCAAGTGTTCAAGTTTCCCAACTGGCTCCAAAGTCCCCACATTTTACGTACCTACTGACATGGACTCCGTCCTTCTAACAAACGTGACCTAGCATAATTGTTTCGACTGTTTGATGTGCCATATACAGGTAAATAAGTTATGTGAAGGTACCGTAAATAACGTTACCTTCGCATCATTTATTTACCTGCCTATGGCACTTTGTATGATCAACGCTGACGTTAAGTCTAATATTCCATGTCGTCGACGTTGACTAGCTAGAGTCTGGCTTTGCGCTAATTGTCATATGCAATTAGTGGGATGGTTTTGCATGATTTTAAATAAAAAATATGTCTAGCTCTTGTAACATATTGCTATATTTAAACTTTAACGCCTGCGCAACTCAGATGCACAATGTAACGTAAACTTTTAAAACATTTTAAGGTAGAGAAATCTATTCAAATTGATTACCACAAAAAAGTGAAATTACGGTGGTGGTTTGTGGTATATACAAAAATCTCAGTAAAACCATAAACACTTATTGTATCTCCCTGAAAGTTAGCAGACCTCTTATTTGTGTTGTTCTTTACAGTTTAGAATACAAAATAGAGGGACATGCTGTTTAAAAAAAGTGTTTTTATACGGAAAGATCAAAGGGTAATTTTCTGCGCAGAAATCTGAAAAATAAAATCCGTTCTTGAAAATATACTTAGCTCTGAAGATACTTTGATCCATTAAAAAGAGCATCCTAGCAATTATTTGTTCCAACTCTTTCTCAAATTGCAAAGCAGAACAGATAAAAACAGTAGCTTTTTCTCAAATGTCTGACCATGTATATTAGTGCATGTATAGTGATTGCATTCATTTATACAGGCAGGTCAGTTATACCTATATCATACTCAGAGTATAAATAGTACATTACAATGACCAAGACAGGCGTGTTATTGAAATTATTCAACCTTGAAAAAGACTCTACTGTGTGTTTAGACAAATATTTGGACACAGGCCACACTCTTTTATTTATCTGCGCAGCCTGATAACGTGCATCAAAAATGGAAAAAAATAATTGCTAGGACGTTCTTCATAATACATTATTTTAAGTTCAGACTTAGTTACATTTTCAATAATGATGGTCATTTTTTTAGATTTATTCGCACAAAATTACCCTTTGTTCTTTTCTTCTATAAGTCCCTCTGAACATCAACAAGTCCTGCATTTTGGGATTCTGAATTGTGAGAAACAACATAAAGAAGGCATCTGCTAAGATCTGGGAAGATCTATTGTATTTTCAGCATTTTATGTCTATGCCCCAAATCAGTGATAATCACTACCTAAAAGAATAAATAAATAAAAAAATAATAATAGATCAAAATCTCAGCTTACCACGGCATCTCCTGGAGTGCCATCCTTAGTCAAACTAAATCTTGCAAAATAAATCAATAAAAATATTTTTAAAAAAGTAAGAATAATACAAAACTTCTGACAAACAGAACACTGAAGACTGACTTTTGTCAACATTGACTGCGTTAACGTTTCTCATATACGTGTATGAAGAAATAATCATTAACAGTAGGGCACACTTTGTTTTTCTTAAGCCCTTTCACCTTTCAGCTTAGTCAGAGGTACAATCAAATCATTATACCACGATTATACAAATAAAATAGAAACAATAAACAAACCTTTTTATGTTTGGAAGAAGAAATGTACATTGAGATGAAATGAGATGATCCCAAAAATTAAAAAAAAAAAAAAAAAAAAACACACACACAACAAAAAAAAAACAAGCAATAAAAAAGTAAAATGAACAAAATAATCCCCTTTGCGGGTACAATATAAGTCTATACAACTAAAATGACACAATATTCCAAACTTTAATTAAAATGTGCACGTTGGCAGTTTAAGAATAGTAAAAATGAACGTAATTCAGATTATACAGTTTGTAATCTTCTTGCACAGCCCAAACAACCTAAGTCATCAGCAAGTAGGTATTATCAAAATTATACCATTTTGTTTGGTCAACTCTTCGGAATTTTAATGTTACGTTAATGTTACGTTTGTAAATCTTTTACATTTACTGTTTCAATTCTACTTGAAGCCATTTGGTGAGCCAACTTTGTAAATAAAAGAATAGTCTTACTACGAGGGCTGTTCGATAAGTTCGTGGAATTTTATCATAAATACTTGTACATGGAAACCAGTTTCCGACATACCGCTTTTAAAATTAGCTCGACCAAACATGTTTCACCTTATACTGTGATATATTTAGTCAAACTGTTTGAGAGTTTCACAACATTTTAAGAGGTCTCTCTCATTTCAACACATTGCCCTTTTCGAAAAACATTTGGAAATTGCAGTATTTTCTCGAAAAGTTATAAACATTTTTTTTGGTGTTCCGAATAGTTGACTCCGAATAAGTTTGGTTTCCTCAATTTCTGACGTGCCGTATGCCGTAGGTTGTTGCACTTGATTATACATGTGATATTCTGCAATTAGCCGCCACACATAAATCGGTCCTTATGGCATATGCGAAGAGCAAAGGCTCAAATCGGAGCCTCTGGCGTTCGAACATACGGAGCACAGACATTGAGGATCCTAAAAGCACACAAGGAAATATTTGGCTAGACTCCACTTATTTATAGACAAAATCAAAACAGACTGCTCCTGGCAAGTGGCAACTCTTTTTGTCATTCTACCTGCATCTGTTGTACGCTTTATCGCTTTGTAAAATCAAACTGTTCCATTTTTAGGATTATTATTTTGATTATTTTTTAGAGGTCCCAATATTTAGATTTTTAACGGTCTTATGACAATCAAGACTCGAATACATGCGGACTCGTAGATCAAGCCAAATGCACACTAATAAAAAAAATCAGAGAAAAGCCTTGTTTTGCTATCTGATAGCAGGTTTTTCTCTGGTAAACCAGACGTTTCTCTGATAAACCAGACGTTTCTCTGATAAACCAGATTTTCTCTTGTTTAACTAAGCTTTTCTCTGATACACCAACTTGTGCTCAGATAAACTAGGTTTTTCTCTGAAACTTGGGATAACAAGAGATAAACCAGCTTTTTATACGAAAACCTAGGTTTAACACAGAAAAAATGGTTTTACTTTTGTTAAACTAGGTGATTCTTTCATCAGTTTTTTTTTTCAGATATCCTAACTTTTCTCTAAAACTTGGCTTTTTCTTAAGAAAACCCTTGTTTGGCAGAGATAATCGAGGTATTTCTAATAATATCACAGGTTTTCCGTGAAAATACATGTTTTTATTTGGATAAACCAGGTGTTTCACTAGAGATTCAAACAACTAGGTTTCGCAGAGAAAAATATAGTTTTGCGATTTGATAAACCAGATTTTCTCTGATATACCTTGTTTTCAAAACCAACTGAATATACAGGTAAACAGAAGCAAGTTCAAAGAACACTAATTCTGTGGTAAAACAGGTTTTCAAATAAGTTTGCTTTGGTTAGCAAAAACTTAGTATATTTCGAGAAAAACCTGGTTTATCTGTCTAGTCACGCGACTTGTGATCACAAAATTCTCTCAATTTGATTGGCTATTGAGAAAAAAAAAGTTTTCTAATCACATATTTGGATAGCAAAACCTAGACTATCTGGAGTAAAAACCTGGTTTATCTCCCTAGTCAAATGCCTTGTTATCACAGGTTCGTCTCAGTTTCATTGGCTAATTAGAAAAAAACAGGGTTTTCTCTGCATATTCCCCGTGATTCTAGTTTCTAGCAATTTGATTGGATAACGCGAATTTTGCAAAACCATGTTTTACGACATCTGATTGGACAAGATACCATAAGGCTATCGACTAGCTCCCACTTCTATACTGAACAAAAATAAAAACTTGACGGTTTTTGTTTCTTAATTCCGGCCAACCTAGCAAGTATGTAATGTATATATATGGATGTTTTTGCATTGGACAGACGTCTGATTACTTAAATCGTGAAAAATTGTTGGTTTATTTTTTGTCCTATCAAGAGTTATCTAACGTATTCCTATTTTAATAATTCAGACCAGAACATTAATTTGCGCATGCGCAGAAGAAAGTTTCCTTGTACGCAATAAACTGCAAATCCAGTACGCATTGAAAACACTTTAAACGTTTATGTTAATTGTAATCACAACCTGTAAATACCGTTTAAAGATTCAGAACTTTCAGATTATCTCCCTTTGAATCAAACATATAGAGATTTTTTAGATGTCGTAGTTTCTATACCAGTGCGTCTTTTTTATTATTGTCTTTGAGATTTGTTCGATTGTCTTGCAAACTCAATGCCTTTATTACTAAATTTATTTGAAAGCCAATTCTTAAACTGCCATAAAGACTTAATTGTGTAATGGAAATTCCATTGAAACTGAATTTCTGACTTCATAATGGTGTGGACTGAGGGTTTTCGTCTGGTCCTCACTGCCTCCTTGTCGACCGTGCATCGGCATAATCTTAGGTAATGAGACCATACATATTGGATTTAATAATGGAATAGCATTGCCAGCAGAATTTTTATCATTTAAGCAGACTCTAACAATTTTAAATTCTGTAATTGTTCGGTTTTGAGCATAGAAAACAGAAAAGTACCCTCTAGACTTTTAAAATAGCCTCAAGATTGCTGTATCTGAGGAATCTTGAATTTTGTGTGACAATGATATCACAAAATGATTACTTGTTCTTAAATTAAAATAATTTTCATGTTTCACCTTTTCCCGACTACCGTAGGATGAAAAATAGCGACTGTCAAGTTTTTATGTTTGCTTAGTATATTTTATTACCTGTGTATTGGCTTTCTTAGATAAACGGGACGCGTGCACACTTCCAATAATCGCAGATGTCACCTGAATAAGTTTTGGCATTGCTTGGGGTCATAAAAAAGCATGATTAAGCATGAATTAGTAATCTCTGTTTCGGCATAAATATTATATACATGCATACAAGATTTGCGCATTGGACTAAGTAAGACAGATAAAATTCTGGAACTGTACTGCACAAAGGATTTTCTGTTTATTTCCTGCGCAAAGCGGCACATTTTTTTGCGTAGGTTTTTGATAATTTGCATTCAGTGAAATGTTAGCCAAAATATCAAGTGTGCATTCGGCTAGCCACCTACGGATAAATTAGCCAAGAGCATCGTCTATCCTGGTTCGTAAAAAAATAACTTGTGATAACACAAGCTTTTCGTTAAACTAGTAGGAGTTTCTCTTTGAAATTTGTTTTTATCAGATAAATCAGGTTTTTCTTTGATAAAACAGGTTTCCTTTTGATATCGTAGGTTCCTAAGATAAACAAGTTTTTTTTTTTTTGTTTTAAAAGCCTGTTACTACAAAGACAAAGTTTTAACCTTTTTTACTCGAGATATGCTAGGTTTTGAAGCACCATACGGTTTGTCAAATGAAAAACATGTTTTATCAAGAAAAAACAGGATTCTAAAACAAACACTGGGGTTTTCTCTTGAGATACCAAGTTTTGCGAAGAAAAACCTGGTCTGTCAGAGAAAATCGTGTTTATCTGAGAAACGAATGACATCAAGAGAAGAACCTGGTTTATCAGATAAAACTCTGGTTAATCTGAGATAAACTTGGTTTATCAAATTGCAATACCAATTTTTCTCTAAACAAGAGGGTCATGAGGCCCTGAATCGCTCATCTGAGCAAATGACCCAGTGGCATTTGAGGAACTGTTTAAAATTGTCAAAATATGAGAGTCCTGGGTCAACGTTCAAAGAATGACCTTGACCTCTTGTACTCATAAATCCTCATATTCATGCACTTATTACGATGACTTTCTACACCAATTGGTAGGCTAAAATCTTGAAAAATTTCAATGAAGTCTTATATTCTAGCATTTTTCATATTTGACCATGCCATAAAAGATGTCACGGTCAACCCAAGGTCTTCATTTGAACAATCCTGGTAGTACTCAAGTACCCAATGGTACATACAGTATTTCAAAGCCATTGGTTAATTTGTTCTGGAGAAGAAGATGTTTTAAACTTTTTACTAAATACAGGCATGGCTGCCATGTTGGTCATTTGACCTGGACCATTTGAACAAATTTTGGTCCCCTCAGCCCCTGAACGCTCTATATGAAATTTGGTTATAATTAGTCAAGTGGCTTTCAAGATGATTGAACTTGTAAAAATATGACAGTCCTGTGTCAAAGGTCGAAAATAACCCTGACTTCTTTTCAAAAAGCTTCATTGTACTCATTAAGATATTTGAATATACCAACTTTTAGGCCAGAATCTTCAAAATTTTCGATGAAATTTTATGCAATAGCATTTTCCCATATTTGACCAAATTTGGTGGTTATGTTTTTAATTGTCTACATATGACAGCCAAGTGTCAAAGGTTATATAACCTTGACCTCTTGTACTCATGAATTGTCATGTTATCATTAAGATAATTGTACCTACCAATTTTAAAGCAAAAATTTTCGAAATTTCCAAGAAATATCATGTTTCTAGTATTTTCCCATGTAGAAGCACTAGAAAGCAAGTTTGACCTTACGTAAAAAGGTCAATATCAACTTAAGGTCATAATTTGAAAAATCTTGGTAGTACTCATGCTCCCAATGATACATACCAGTTCTGGAGAAGAAGACTTTAAAAATTTTTTACCAAATATGGGCGTAGCGGCCATGTTGGTACCATGTGACAAGAACTGTGAAGAATGTTTCGTTCCTAAGACCCCTGGAGGATACATATGAATTTGGTTAAAATTGGCTCAGCGGTTTTAGAGGAGAAATCGTTTATATTTGTTGACGGACGACGACGGTCGACGGAGCCTGTCCATCCTATAAGCTCCCCCGGAGTCTTTGGCTCAGGTGAGCTAAAAGTCTAGCGTTTTTTTTTTTTCTCATTAGTGTGCATTTGGCTTGCCACAGAACCGTCTAATCACAGGCTTCCCTTTTTTCCCCAGCAATCAATGAACCTAGCAAGTCTGCAGAACACGTCCCTTCCTTGTGTAATGGCTCATTACTCCTTATTATGTTATATTTGATTCAAAACAAGTACATATTGGAAATTCTTAGGTAAATAATGTTGACTCTCATTATATCAAACACTGATATCTCAAAGTACTCTCTTATATCAAAAAAGAAATGCATACATTTTTAGTTTGCTTTATATTTCAATTCATAAAACTACTGGTATCTCAAAGTAAATTTCCTGGAATCAGTAGTTTGAGATGAACTTCGACTTTGAGAAATCGAGAGTTGATTGTAATTATTTCCCAGAAGTAAATATTTCCTAAGAAAATATACTTTGACAGCCAAACTACTAGACAATTCTGTCATATACTGTTAAAAACATCTGAAGCTTTTTGTCTATAATATTATTTTCCTCCAAAAGTTTGCCAGACCACGTTTCATTTTTTCTTGCTTTCCTTTTTTCAAAACTTGATTTATTCATTTATTCGAATCATTAATGCAAACGGCAACAAGCATATAACAGTGTCGGACTGTCAGGACAAGTTATTTCAAATATCTATTTTTTCAAATACCCAAGCGTTTTTTGTTTTCTTTTTTTTGTCTAGTTCCAGGTTGTAACTGTAAAGAGCAGACAATCCTGTTATAAAGAGTCCAATATTGTTATTGCATTAAAGCTGCAGTTGCAAAGATTGAGACATTAGAAAATTTAGTCTAACTTTGATTATCGTGAAAATTCTAGAACTTGGAACGCCAAACCAATTTTCCGTAATTGTCCTATAATGCAACGGTAATGAGCCGCGACACGAGAAAAACAAAAAAGTGGTTGTGCGCCCAGCGCAGACTTAAATCAGCCAGGGCATCCGTTCCGTCTGATCAGAGTCTTTGCTGTCCGCATGGAGCTAGCTTAGACTCTTAGCTATACTTTAAGCGCTTAGCAAAGAGTCTGATCGGACTGGGCGAATGCCCAGGCTGATCTGAGTCTGCGCTGTGCGCACAACCACTTTGTTGGTTTTCTCGTGTCGCGGCTCGGTTTGTTCTGTCAATGCAGTAATGCGTTCAAAAGATGAATGGCAAACAGTGCTGACCCGAATATTTAACAATACTCTGATCTGGGTATGAACTGTTTACTAATATTCAGAACTGGCTGTCTCAATACGTAGATTTATGCAGCTTTGATCTAAAATATGTGAGAACTGACATACAACTCAGGGCTTGCAAAACTTATAAACTTGTGCAATCGCAGACTTCGTGTATTGGCATTTACGTCTCCCGGGAAATATTTTCAGCATTTGCTAACCTCTACATAGCTTTATATTAACGTGTTAAAAATCCAAACAAAACATTATAATATTATAGCTTACATTAACTCATCAAATCATTTTGTAATTTTTATCTTCCATTACATCGGGGGTTTCTCTTAACGGAAGTAGTTTACTCCCTTAAGAAACACTTTCTTTGTTTTGATCTGGGCATCTCTTAAAGGAAGGAATTTGCTCCTTCAATGAGCAAATTCTTTCTTCTAAGAGGAGCTCCCATTCTGAGAGAATTTCCTCATCCAGGGAAGCAAATAGGAAGTCACAAAGTTGTTTCCCTGTGTAAATATGGCACGAACCCAAGAAAGTGTGTGCATTTACCTTAAGAGCAACCCCTATGTAAAAGGATTTAACTATCTAGTTTATTTGCTGTCGTAATTGTCTAGTAAACCTCATTTTTATCAAACGAATCTCAGGTAATGACATAAGGCCTAAAATGTATAGATCGTTTGCTCCCAAATGCAAACGGCATCCTCAATATTTTCTCCACATTGACGAGAAGTAGAAGAATTTCAAATTGCTCATTCTTAATTTTCAGCCTACACATAACAAAATCATAATTTTGTAGAAATGTGAGGCTTTGCGTTAAAAAGTTTCTATACAAAAAGGACCTGAAAAAAAAGAGCATTTTTACTTCTTAATTACGAGGGAGTATATGTCGGGTGTTGGAATCCCCGTTTAATTCTACGTTTTAGAGCATATGACCAATGTATGCTATCCCTCGAACAAAATTTGCATAATTAATTGAAATTTTATTCTGAATCCTTTTTGTCTACTTTTTTTGTTTCACCCATTTATTATCATTTTTTAAAAAATTAACTTTTTGCCCGCAAAACTATATCATAGTTTGATGTTTATTTACAACATAGTATCACCTGACCAGCGCTATACGTGCGGACAGGTGAATACAATTCTACTATTTCATTCATATACGACCACGTCTAAAGTAAACATCGAGTATACGCTGTTGCCTATCAACAATATTTTGGCTGTTCTATAAAGCATACGACACCTTCAGTAAAACAACCCCCTTCCTGCATTTCTGTTAAAGGAAAATATTTAACAAAAACATACAAAAATTTGGATTTTTCGCATTCTTTTATGTACAGTAACTTTTATACAAATCATTAGGACAGTAGAACATTTAATAGAAGTTTCATCATTTTCAAGAAAATCAGCAAAACCCCGCTTGCACTTGGTAGCAAACGACTATACATTCGACACATGTCATGTGCTCTACATGTACATAGTAGAGAATATATGTGTCATGTGCTCTACACAGTAGAGAATATGTCAGTTTAAGTTGTCTCCCTTGAAAAGATGACCAACAACATGATTTTGTAGCAACACATCTCTACCAGCATGTTCGAGAAAGGCAAACAAAACTTGACTGAATATTTTGCTTCTTTATGCACAAACTTATGTAGTGAATCTAAGACGCATGCATGGTTACACACATCCATGCTTTCCCGCAATATTTCCAAAAGGGAACAGCTTTCATGATTTCCTGTTTGCCTTCCTGGAGGACGAAACCCTTTTTTGAGCGACATTCAAAGGAAAGAATTTGCTGCCACAGGAGCAAAATATTTCCTTTAAGGGTTGATCCTTAATGAGGCGGACCGCGAAACTGCAAATGACAAAGTTGCTTCCCCTTAAAGTGTACCCATTCGCCTTTTTGAGGATCAAAGGTGGTTTAAAGATATTTAACCACAAACCACTCGCTAAAGCTCAAGTTTCACGCTAAACGTTCCTATTTTACTTTCTCAGATGCTTGCCATTGGAACACTGACTCATTAACCTGAGGTTCGTCGTACAATATTAACAATATCCTATTGTATATGTGATTTATATCACCGTATGTAATCATGTGACCTAACTGTACAGCGACAAATGCTTTCTTGGTAACCAAACTGCTTTCTTGGGATGATTTCAGGAAAAGTGCGTTTTGCACCATGTGAGTATTTTGAAGAATGCCTTCTCTAATACAGCCAGAAATATGAAAATTCTTGCGTCAATAAATACACCATATATGTTGGTTATTACAGCATAGATGGATGTGATTTTGAGTGGATGGATATGGCGGTTAAACAAGTCTGATTTAGACTTTTACCAGGATTGTAGTACGAAAATAATTAATTGTTGCCTAGAAATACGACGAAAAAGACCGAGAAAAGTTTGTTTATGTGGGAAAAAAGTCACACTGGTCAACGGAAACGCACAAGAGAAATGGCGGATTAGTGACAGGTAAAAAATGTAAGGGACATACTTTCTATTTGTTTTACAAATGTTCACCGATCGTAAAATGTGACACACACCTTAAAGTAATTGGACACCGATAGCCGTTGGCCTTTTAAAAACCGTGTCTCACCAAGGAGCAGTACAATGCACATAGCTTCTAAAATGCACATGTTCGTTGTACTGCTCCTTGGTTAGATACGGTTTTTAAAAGGCTAATGGTGTTGAATTACTTAACGAGTTTTGTCCAGCTTAATTATTTGAATTGAATGATGTGAATAATCGAGTCTAGCAAACGTTTTCTCATCGTTATGCTCAGATTAAAGCAGGCTTGTATGAAGACGAGCACGTTCCTTGCGTCTAAGTGATTTCTGATTTTACTTTGTTTAGCTAATATCACTGAAAACGCTGTGCGTATCTTATGATTATGAAATATATACAAAATATTGAACAAATACGCTTTTTTTCAATTTGAAATTCTGTGAGAAGCCTCACCGTTGGTTTTAATTTTAAAGCTAGGTGCATTGTCAAGAAAATTCAGGATTTATTTTTTCTGTAGGGATGTTACATTATATGGGTGAGTGGCTATCGACTTCATTATCTTGGCTTACACTTATCTGGGTACTTCATGAGCTTCAATCGCGTGTTTGAGAGAGAAATCGGGAAACTATGGGCAATTTAGAGCAAAACACCTTTTACGTCAAAATTGAGATTTGGGTCTATTTTTTTTTTTACTTTGAAATCTGGAGACTTGAACTTACTGCCATTGTAAGGGCAAATAGTTAGGGCGTACTTTAAGGTATTAGTCACATTTTACGATCGGTGAACAACTGTAAAACAAATAGAAAGTATGTATTAAACCTTTTTTATCTGTCACTGATCCGCAATTTTTCTTTGAAGCCTGTGCATCCTATTTCAGAAGCTTCAGCGTTTGTCGCGAAGCCTATGCGTTTGCATTGACCACTGTGAAAGTGCATTTTCCAAAATAAATACAGTTTAACTTGTTAACTCGACTAGTGAAATATTCTATGAAAAACAGTGACATTTTCCGTCGGCTGAACTGCTTTCTTAGCATGAAACAATTCCAACTGAACTGCTGTTTTTGGTTTAAAAGGGTCTGTCACGGCTACTACATGATGGCCAAAAGTACTTCAAATAAAACGGAATACACTGCAAAGTACCTGAATGTTTACAGACTACAGTACTAAGTATTGCTCTAGGCCCAATTTCACGTCGACGAATTATTTCTTGGTGATTTAAACTGCGGCGGCGGCTTCGCTAAACTGCCTATAAAACCACGGTTTAAATCGATTTCACGTGTGCAAAATCTACATGATTCAGCAAAACCATGGTTTTGCTAAGCTGACTATTCTTTCATGTACGAAATCATGTAAAATGACTCACCAAGGATATGGTATGCGCAACAGCATTGAAGCAACTTCAGAAGACACGATTTTTTGATAGCGCAGCAAGATGTCGCAGCAGAACTAGGGCTGTCTCAGAAGATATTATTCTTTGCTAGCGCAGGGTAACTAGCATCATTATGAAGACATCGCCCGTTTGTGCTTTTATGTCTCGCCTCCTCCGGGACGCATTGCTTGAGGAGGCTCAGTAGGGGACGACTGCGCTCGCCATTTAAAAGTACGCATCTCTTACTTGTTGTCTGCAGCTACTGTGTCTCGCGAAAGGCATCAATCGGTCGTTGCATACTTCCCATTTCATTTTTCTACAAGAAAATATAGAAAGTCGCGCGTCTGTTGTTGTAAGTTTAAAAGGCCACAATTCCGGAAAGAAATTGACTCCATCAAAACTCCACATACCCATTACAAGTACGCAAGGCATGAAAACTAGAGCAAGTGAGCAGGGGCTCACGTATACCCCCGACCAGTGCCACCGCCTAATGGAACCACCACATAATGAAATCACCGCCTAATGAAACCAATCTTATACATGGTATGAACCTAGAACTAAATTTAGTCACCTATCAAATAGTTCCCTCAAAGTACATTACAAATATCAGCAACGAGTACCAACTCAACACAAAACTTTGACCTTGGTCAGCAGCAGCATCCAGCTGATGTCAAGTAATCTGCATGACCACATTGTAGTAAACAACCACCTTGACCTTTAGTAAGCAGCTATGAACCTAAAAGTAAACCTAGTCAAATATCAAAAGTTTCCATCAAAGGATACTGGAAATATAGAAGAATATAAACTTAACCCAAAATTTTAACACAGGTCTGTGACCTTGACCTTAGGTCAGTAGCAACATCCAAATGATGTCAATTATTTTTAGAAGTAAACCTAGTCATATATCAAAAGGTTTCATCAAAGGATGTTGGAAATATATGCAAAGAATATAAATTTAACGCAAAACTTTAACGCAAATATACAAGTCTGTGACCTTGACCTTTGGTAAGCAGCAACAGCCAGATGATGTCAGCTACTCTGTATGAACCTTAAAGTAACCCTAGTCAAATATCAATCGGTTCCATCAATGTTGGAAATATAAGCAAAGAATTAGAACTTAACGCAAAACTTTAACGCACATGTGTAAGTCTGTAAACCTTGACCTTTGGTAAGCAGCAGCATCCAGATGATGTTAACTCCTCTGTATGAACCTTAAACTAACCCTAGTCAAATATCAAAAGGTTCCATCAAAGGATATTGGCAATATTAAAGAAGAATATAAACTTAATGCAAAACTTAAACCCTAAATTTTATGTCTGTGACCTTGACCTTAGGTCAGCAGCAGCATCCAGATGACGTCAACTATTCTGCATGACCCTAGAAGTATACCTAGTCATATACCAAAAGGTTCCATCAAAGGATATTGGAAATATATGCAAAGAATAAAAACTTAACGCAAATCTTTAACGCAAATGTTAACGGACGGACGAACAGACGGACACACGGAAGGACAGACGGACGAACGGACGAACAGACGGAATGACGAAAACTATATCGTATGTCGGGGGTATAAAGATGGGAGGAGCTGATTCTATACCGTAAAGTGTGACAAACGGACGGACAGAATACAGGCAGACGAGGGCATTGTCACGTGAGGAATAAAAAAGTAAAGCCTAGGCACCTAAATAGGAAGTGACACTTTAGAAACAACCCATTGCCGATTGCCTCTTAGTATCAAACAATTGTTCCATCGGTTTGATATTATTTCCCCTGTTATATTGTAGGCCCTCCGTCCGGTACCTTATGAGCCACTCCAACCTTCGCACTTCTGTCTGTGTGAAACAAAACTGCTCTACGAATTCTGTACCAAAAGGGTTAAAGTAGATGGTGTACCAAGAGGGTCAAAAGCACACCCGTATTTCAGATACAGGTCGACCCGTATATTTACGGATCTACCCTCAAATATACGAGTCGACCCGTATAATACGGGTCGACCAATAAAAATATGGGCGAACCAGTATTTTAAGGGTCTTGTTGCATTTACGTATCGACCCGTAAAATACGGGTCGGCCCATATTTCAAAAATGCGGGTCGACCCGTATCGGTGTTTTTGACCCTCTTTGTACACCAGATAAGTTCTCGGGCTTTTTCAAACATTAATGGACCGTGATATGACAAAACCAACAAAGTGGCATGTGCATCAAGCGAAGACTCTGATCAGCCTGTGTGCGCCCACTCTGATCAGTGTCTTGGTTGTGCGTTCAAAGGGTAGCTATCATTTATGAATAATGAAATCATTATAGTCCTCCATTTTCCGCATAGAATCAAGGGTTTTCAGTCCTTAATCTTTCGTTTTCCGAAGCTCAAAATAATCCGTCATTTTATTCATAGTGGAAAATAATTTTTCCACGTGAAATTCATTCCGAAGATTATCTATGAAAATAAGCATCCAACGGCCTTAATTCTCGGTTTATCGGCGACGTGAAATTGGGCCTAATAAGTGTAACAGTACAGCATGACATGCACTGATACGTATGTTAGTGCACATGTTCATGGAATTTTAATCATACTTAAAGGCTCAGGTCGAGGCGAGCTGCAATTACTTTGACTTTTCTTAAAATTCTCAGAACGATATAGTAGTCTAAAGTCCTACGCTGTGATACATCGTTTCACTAAAAGCAGTACAGTTGACTGAATGTAATACCTAAAAAGCAGTTCATCACTGTGTGACAACAGAAAGCAGTACATTAAACAAAAAATGTTAAACGGCCTCCTGTTCGTTTCATGTGATAAAGAACATTATTTTTACAAAATATAAGTATAAATAATGTATAATACATCTGTGATCATTCAAAAATAGCAAAATGAAGCGAGAGAAAACACAAATATTTGAGATAACGACAAACATGAGCACATGGGCCATGTAGATTTATTCCGATTGTCGATTAAAAACCGTATGATATGACTAATTGTCAAAGTACAAAACAGATTATCCATTGATACCACTTGCTCGATGTAAATCACTTCCATTTTTTTTAATATTTAGACAAGAAATAAATCAACTTACCATTACAACGAAGCGCGTGGTCATCATTTTCCTTTCCAAGAAAGCAGTTTGGTTACCAAGAAAGCAACTGTCGCTATACTGTTAGGTCACGTGATTACATAACGTGATATACTACTAGATATGTGCCTGAGTTTGATTTGCATTAATTATTTATTCGTTCCAGTAGTCACTCAGATGCTTATCAGTTTCCCATTCTAGCCCCCGCCCTCACGCCTTCCCCTCACACACATTTTGGTTTGCGTTTTCTTGCTCAGTATTTGTGTCCAGTAACATTGTATATTCGGGGTAATGAAACGATAGGTTCATAGTTGTTGTCAGTTTAACAGGTGCAAAAACTAACGTCATAGCGCGGTCTCCGAACTTGTCAATCGACAGCCATTTTGAAGAAACTCTAAAAGGTTTTCCGTTGGTAACGTATAAGACACATGATCGTAACACAAGAAAAGGAGGCAATTTGGTGCCTACGTGGACTATGTTCCAGATATGTATGACATGACTCTTTAAAGGTGAGAAATGATAAAACACCTCACTACAATGTTTCATATGGACATCTAAAATAAATATGTATTAAGCAAAGTCAATACAGATCATCGTCTTTGCTTTTGACGTGTTTTTTTTTTTGTGCAAATTTAGCAATCTTGAAATATAGAGTCCTAAACTTCTATCGATACCATATCGACAAGTTATTGCGTTGTTGCAATGTTTGCAATACTTTATTTAACACTAATTATAATAACTATTTATCTTATTAGGTCAACATGGCGGCTGATAAAACGATTACGACATCAGTGCTATGACGTATGTTGTCACCCTTGCATATCGTATTTGAGCCGCGACGCGACAAAACCAACAACGTGGTTGTGCGCCAAGGGCAGACTCAGATCAGCCTGGGCATCCGCCAAGTCTGATAAGAGTCTTCGCTGTCCGCATGGAGGTAGCTTAGTCCCTTAGCTACCCTTTAAGCGCTTAGCAAAGAGCCTGACCAGACTGGGTGGATGTCCAGGCTGATCTGAGTCTGCGCACAACCACATTCAATTTGTTGGTTTTCTCGTGTCTCGGCTCATTTATGCTGATAAAATAGAACCGGTCATTCTTTTATTTAGTGGCATAGTTAACACACGAAAGACCAATGGTAACTTACATCCCCCCCACCCCACTAACCTCTTATAGTGCATGGAAGCTGAATAAATTGGATGCAATAATGCAGTTCATTCAAGTTAGGCAGTAATCATAAACAAGAATTCCACGGAATGTGGTGTCTTGCCTGCTGGCGCTTTGTCACAAAGCAGAGCTAAATCAGCAAAGATGTATATATGAACCAAGTTTCTTGGCTCTAGCCCTTATAGTTATTGAGAAACATACCTTAACACGAAAACTTGACAAAAAATTGCAAAGTCAGTCAACCGTAAAATGTAGGTCAATACTCAATATAGATAATGGATGTGAGATTTTCTCTTCCAGATGTACTCATGAACCCAGTTTCGAGGCTCTAGCCCTTATGGTTTCTGAGTAAATGACCAAAACACGAAAACTTGACACAAAAATTGCAAAGTCAGTCAACCGTGAAATGTAGATCAAGACTCAATATTGATGATGGCTTTGAGTTTTACTCTTCCAGATGTGCGCATGAAGCAAGTTTTATGGCTCTAGGTCTTACAGTTTCTGAGAAAATGACCTAAATGCAAAAAATTGCAAAGTCAGTCAACCGTAAAATATAGGTCAAAACTCAAAATTGATAATGACTTTGAGATCTATTCTTCCTTATGTATGCATGGACCAAGTTTCATGGCTCTAGCCCTTATATTTTCTGAGAAAATGACCTAAACGCAAAAACTCGACAAAAAATGCAAAGTCAGTCAACCGTAAAATGTAGGTCAAGGCTCAATAATGATAATGGCTTTGAGATCTACTCTTCCAGGTGTATGTGTGAACCAAGTTTCATGGCTCTAGCCCTAACTGTTTCTGAGAAAATGACATAAACGCAAAAACTCGACAAAAGTTTACGCCGACAGCGACAACGACGACAACACCGGAAAAGCAATACATATGTTTCGCCTCTGCTTCGCGGCCGAGACAACAATTATGAGTCGCTTTTGTCTGCCAGGTCCCATTATTGTCCAGTCATGGATTCGCACCAACACGACTGATAGAAAAAAACACGGTGTTGACTTCTCATTTCCCACTTCTAAGACCGTAGTTCCTTTTTACTTCTCACTCCATATTTGCAGCTCACTTGCAAGTAAGATCAGAGAACTACGAACTAAGAAGTGACAACAAGGATGTAAAAAAAGGTGAAGTGAGATGTAAGAACTAGAAAGGGAGAAGTAGGCTCTAGAAAGTGACTGAAAAGTAGGATGTTGAAAATGATAAGTACGAAGTGAGAGCGAAGTATGAAGTAGAAAATGGGGATTGAGAAATTTGTTTTAAAAGTGGGAAATGCGATATAGTATGTGAGAAGAAGAATTAAGAAAAAATAAAAAAGGTAGCCAATGATCAGGAATTAATACACGTACAATCAAATCCCACATTCAAAACAAGGCAGATCCGACAGCAAAACAGGTGACCAAACCGTCAGACACCATAGACAAGCGTACACATCACAATATAACATCAAGGCACCGCAAAAGAAGTACCGCCTTGGAACGGTCAGCAAAAGATCACTGGGGACTAAAACTAGTTTTACTGGACCCAAAAGAAGTAGGCCGTGATCACTTGCACCAAAGAACTGAAAAGTAGGAAGTCGGATGTAAGAACCAGGAATTGAGCAGTAGAACTTGAGAATTTGAACTGAGCAATAGGAAGTGGAAAGTGAACAGTAGAAATTGAGAACAATGTCATGAGAACTGATCAGTAGGAAATGGCATGTAGTATGAGCGACGCAATAATCGTCAGAGGACAATAAAGCGCGACTTTGTGGGAGCTTGACTGTAAAAAACGCAATTTTAATTTGGACAATACCGGTCAAGTGGAATGAGATTAACAGCAGTGTCAAAATAAACAGTTATCTTAAGAATAATTCAAATCTCTAAAACATTGCAATGATTAGACAATATCATTGAACAGTAAAATATAGGTCACAGCCACCTAGAAGTAACATGAAAACAGTCTCTGTATCTGACTGTACCACTACACAAATATAATAGGAGTCAACGACATTGTTTTTTATCATATGACGTCGCATCTGAGAGTGTAATAAAGCCATGCATTAAAAACGATAATCCACTGGTGGATTATTTATGCAAATTACGTCGTAACGTAATACGTTGACGTCCATAAAAACGTCGCGTTTTCTAATGGCAAAATTATGACGTTTTAGTGCAAAATTTGCAAATAAAATGCAATTTTAGTTTCATATGATAAATAGAATCTTGCATTCGTGCTCCTGTATTATTGAATTTATTAAACTCGTTGGGGAAAACTGATAAGATGCTCGGCAGAGCCTCGCATCTTATCGTTTTCCCCAACTCGTTTAATAAATTCAATAATACATGGGTACTCATGTAAGATCCTCTATATACACATCGGCTTAAATTACTGGACCATGAAATATAGGTCATACTTACCTACAATAAGTATGAGGTCACTCACAACATGACCCAAGTACAATGCAAATCCGTGTTAAAGAGTTGAATATGATGCAAAATCACTGGACCATAAAATAAAGGTCCCACTGACCTACTATTAGTATGAGGTCACTCTCAGTGTTAGTACAAATCATGAACCCAAGTATAAGGGAACTCCATGACCTAGTTTTGGACAATGAGATATAATCACTAGACCATGAAATATAGGTCAGACTGAGCTTGAATTAAGATGATATCATTCATAGTATCAGCCCCTACCATGAAACGCAGTATGATGCAAATCCATAAAACAGTGATAGAAATATGAGGAAAAATATCAGGACCATGAAATAGGGTTCAAAAAGACCTACAATCCGTATGACGTCACTTACAGTGCTATCCAAAAACCATTAACCTATTATATAGTAAGTATAAGGTTAATCCATGAAATACTCTTATAAAATATCAGCCAAAATCACGGACAATGAAATATAGGTATCTGTGACCTTCTGTTAGTTTGAGGTAAAACATTTGATCTTACAGAGTCTACTAATTATCAGAAAATCATGTTCGTACATCAAATAGTCTTCAACATATGAGGAAAAATCACTGTCCAATTTAATATAGGGCAATATGAACTACGGATTGTTTGATTTCAAACTTTGGGTCATACAGGGTCATTATCTTAGCAATTGTGTTCGTACATGAAAGGGTTTCAAGATATAAGGCAAATCATTGGACCATGAAATGGAAGTCAACGTGTCCTGCAGAGAGTTTTGGGTCAAAATTTAGGCCATATTAGTCATTATCCCAAGTTATCATGTATAAATAACAAACAGTCTTCAAAAATCTCTTGAAGGACCTTGAAATATAGTACACTGTGACCTACTGTTTGTTGAAGGTCAAACTTTGTGTCATACTGAGTCATTATCAGAAGAATAATGTTATTGCATCAAATTGTCTTCAAATTATAAGGCAAAATCACTAGACCATCAAATATAGGTCACTGTAACCTACTGTTAGTTTTGTGTCAAATATCCGGTCATACTGAGCCATTATCACAAGAAATCATGTTCGTACAACTAACAGTCTCCAGATTAATTAATGGAGCAAGTTTGAAAACTCTAGCCCTTGCGGTTACTTAGAAACTGAGCTAAACGCAACAGGTGAATGTTTTTCTATGTTCAATCAACAGTAAGGTAAAGTTCATGGCACATTATGCATCGCTGTTTTCAGTAGATCTTCCCCAGACGTATCATGGAGCAAGTTTGAAGAATTTAGCCCTTGCGGTTACTAAGAAACTGAGCTTAGCGCAACAGGTGAAAAAATTTTCTATGTTCAATCAACCGTGAAATATAGGTTATGGCCGAAGAAGCATGGCAGCTGTTTTCAGTATATCTTCCCCAGCCATATCTATGGAGCGTTTGAAGACGCTAGCCCTTGTTGTCACTCAGAAGTATAGATCATGGCCGGGCATGCATCGCTGCTCTCAATAGACCTTCCGAAGATGTACCTCTGGAGCAAGTTTGAAGACTCTATCTCTTGCGGCTATTCAAAAATTGAGGTAAATGCAACAGGAAAATATTTTCCTTTGTTCAATGAACCATGAAATAAAGGTCAATTGCCCAATATGCATCATTGCGTTCAGTAGATTTACCTCATACAAATCTATGGAGCAAGTTTGAAGACTCTAGCTCCTGTGGTTACTTAGAAACTTAGTTAAACGCAACAGGTGAATATTTTACATATTTTTCGCGCACACGAACCCGGACGCACACAAACAGTACTAAACAAGCCCGTTTCTGCTTCGCAAAGTCGCGCTTAAACGGAAGTGAGAGGTGGAAATTAAGAAGTTGGAAGTAAGAGTTAGAAGTTGAAAGCAAGAAGTAGGAAATGAAAACAAGGATCAATGTAGTAGGAAGTACGAGGGAGGAATTGAGAAGAAGTGAGAGTCAAGCGTAAGACATCCAAAGCTTTGACCAGCTTATATACGACATTAAAACTAGGAGCTAGGAGGGTGAAGAAAAAACTTACTAGGAAGTGTGAACATGAAAAAAAAAAGAACTGAAAAGTAGGAAGTGCTTGCTTCCAACTTTCTACTTTCTACCTCTTGGTTTCCACTTCCTTCCCCGACAGCACACTTCTGATTTCCTATTTCACACTCCCTACTTCCCACATTTCAATCACTACTTTTATCTTCCAATGTCTTACTCCTCAATTCTTATTTTGCTTTTCCTGGTTCTAACATCTCTCTGCCCTTTTTCTCTGCTGATTTTGGTTTAAACTTTATTTCATTTGCATAAACATTAATACATTTATACACATTTCAAAACGTAGTATTTTATGCAAATGGGATTCAGAAGAAAGTCAATCGACCTTTTTTCAAATCTGTATCCCAACTCTGCTGCTTTTTAGATCTCACTTCCTATTTCTCATTTTCCACTTCCTTCTTCTCACTTTACTACTTCAAATTTCCCAGTTACTTCATGTACGTTTTACTTTAAAGTTCCTACCTCTCACTTCTGACTTCCTATCCCTCATGTTCAGCTTTTCACTTCCTACTCCAACTTCCTTCTTTTCATTTCTAAGTGCCTTTTTCTCACTTCTCAATTCCACTATCTCACCATTTACGCCTCACTTCTCAGAGCCTAGTTCTCTGTTCTTACTTCCAAGTAGTACTAGCTAGGAAATATACAATGAGAAACGAGCCGCGACACGAGAAAACCAAAAAAGTGGTTGTGCACCCAGCGCAGACTCAGATCAGCCTGGGCATCTGCCCATTCTGATCAGAGTCTTCGCTGTCCACATGGATGTAGCTTAGACCTTTAGCTACCCTTCCAGCGATGAGCAAAGACTATGATCAGATTGGGCGGACGCCAAGGCTGATTTGAGTCTGCGCTGGGCGCACAACCACTTCGTTGGTTTTGTCGTGTCGCGGCTCAAATATGAAGTTGGAAGGTAAAAGTGGGAAGTGGGTTCAAGTTGCCACCCGTCTTTCGTATTATCGGTTTGGTGCGACTTTCTTGACAGGATGACATTGAAAACTGGGAGAAAAGGTTGATTCATAAATTATCGGAATTACTGCCTAAGTGACTGTGCTGCATATTCTGTATCCATTTTGGAGCTTTAACTGGCACCACAAAACAGCAGACAAATACTATTATATAAAAAAAATGTCTTATATTCAAATTGTACATAGGGACGCTTTACAGCGTCAAATTTTACCGAGTGTGTGCGGAGGGGAGATGGGAAGTTGAGAGGTTGACCCGGCACCGATGAAGTATATGATAGATATAGCGGAAAATGGAGCATACACATGTAACATGTGTAATACACTGATACGTACGGGCTGAGTAGATGCGATTTTGATATGCTTTAGTAAGCAAATAATATGAGCCGCGACACGAGAAAATCAACAATGTGGTTTATGCGCCCAGTGCAGACTCAGATCAGCCTGGGCATCCACCCAGTCTGATCAGAGTCTTCGCTGTCCGCATGGAGGTAGCTTAGATCCTTAGCTACCCTTTGAGCGCTAAAGGAAGAGTCTGATCAAAGTAGGCGGCTGCCCAGGCTGATCTGAGTCTGTCTGTACTGGGCGCATAACCACATTGTTGGTTTTGTCGTGTCGCGGCTCATATATTGTTTGCATGCACATATATTGAGCCAGGGTACAGAAAACGCAAACGTGGGAGGTGCAGTGATCCTCGTGAATGCTGTAACGAAAATTACGAAACTTATACTACATGTATAATTAAATCTTCACATAATTTAACTACCAAATATTCTAAATATTGGGACAGAAAGGTCTGTGATAAAGGTGCGGACCAGTTTAGACTGTTCACAAAGGACCAGTCTGATCAGGATCCACACGGTTTGCTGTTCCATGTTAAAAACAAAATTTTCATTTTTTGTCAAGTAACGTTATTATTTTAATTGTCCCATCTTTTAGAAATTTTAGGGTATCTCCATGATAAATCTGATCAAGTGCATGCTGCACAGGGTATACACTAGTCCGCTTGTTTTTGCTTCCTGCCGAGACTGTCCGTCATACATGGCTTCCGCCGCAACCGTCTGCGATCCCTTGCTTCCTGTCGAGATAGCTGTGCATGATAAATGGCTTTCTGCCGAGGCTATGCGCGTGTTTCTTCTCCCTGCCAAGACTCCCGACAGGAAGCAGAATCACGCGGACAGTATCTGAATGAAGCCAATTTTCGCCAAGTGTACTTTTTTAGGAAGCAAGAGATCGCGGATAGTCTCGGCGGAAGCCAAATATGACGGGCAAACTTGGGATGAAGCAAAAGATGGCAGATAGTCTCGGCGGAAGCCAAATATTACGGGTACTCTAGGGAGGAAGCAAAACATTGCGGAGATTCGACGGAAGCAAAGTATGACGGATAATCTAGGAAGGAAGAAAGAGGTTGCGGATAGCCAAATAAAATGGACAGTCTCGGCAGGAAGCAAAAATGGGCGGACTAGTGTATAACCTGTGTTCTGGTTGAAAACTAAAAACATAACATTTTTCATTAAGTGCTTATACATCGTGTCGAAAAGAAACTAAAAAACCTTACTCGAAAAAATTCGCAGCATAAAAGCTTTGTGATTTCCTGTTTGCTTCACGGGACGGCGCAGTTCTTCAAAGGTGCGTCTTCTCTTGTAGGAAAGAATTTGCTCCTTGAGGAGCAAATTCTTTTCTGTAAGAGTTGACTGCCATTTAGAAGCGAGGCGAAAAATGTAAATGGCAGAACTGCCTCCCATGAAAGTGTATCAATTCACCTTAACAATGCATTACTGACAATACACACTGACTTTTATGGTCTTTATATCTAGAACTAACATTATGAATAGAAAGAATATTTCAATTCAAAAGTCGTGTTTCCACACACCATAACTAACTGTCTAGTCCAATAATACTTGCAAACCTGCATGTAGGAAAACAATGATATCCTAGGAACAGAAAATAACTCTACTAAAATCGACCATGATTTCGTTATCATGATCTGAGTTTTGTAAGATTTTTGCTTACTACTAGTTTTTGATTATTCATTTCATTAATGTGATGATAGCAGTTTTTTACGTTGTATAATAACCGTGTCATGTATAAATAACCGTGTCATGTATAATAACCGTGTCATGTATAAATAACCGTGTCATGTATAATAACCGTGTCATGTTTAAATTAACAAAATATTTGTTATTGTAATATGTATGTTCATGCAATTTATAGTTAATTCTATACAATGAAAATGGTCCATAATTGGCTAATAAATATCTTATCTTATCTGTAAAAAACATCCTTAGACGTAGACAAATAGTGTACACCCGAAACGGCTGGAGAGCCCATCCTGCAGAAAGCGTATTCATTCAATCTGTGGTAAAATACAGTATGTGTATACAAATAGCAAACGGTCGGTATTTGTCTAAAATTTCAGATGAACAACATACAGGTGCATTGTGTCTGCGAACAGCAAACACTTTGGGCAGCCTGCGCAGGTGCGCAGGCTGACCAGAGTCTTTGCTGTTTGTGGTTGCGCTAAAATATTTTATGTGTGTTGCAGGTTATTTGTGAGTTGAATTTTTATACACGGATATGTGAATTCTACCATTTGAGAGATGGAAATCAATATTTAAGCTTAAACACTAATAAGTTGGTGTTATGCCTACTACCGATGACTAGAGTAGCATCACTCTGTCTGTAAGCGACAGAATAAGGATGATGTACACCGTCACTTGCTGTCAACACGATCCTGTGTTTCTTCCCACTGGCGGTTATTACGTGGGCATTGTGAGAAGACCGGCCTAAGACAATGGTATTATCAGCATCATCAACTATGATACTTCTCGGCCAGATCAACTCTGGGTCGTCATACTGATATATGACATCTCCAGTAGACGACAGACATGTTATTTTATCGGTGCTGTAGTCAGACACATAAATATAACCAGTGTTGGAACTCACAGTGAGATATGCGGGGCTTTGGAACATGTATGAATTGTCTTGATTGACACCAAACCTTCTCTTCAATATGCCACCCAGATCAAATACCATAACCTCTCCTTTATATGCGCCCCAGCTGTTGTGACAGGAGGTGAATATCTCATCACCTGCCACATCAACACCCCAGCACTTCTTGTCCAGTTGGATCCTGCTACTCAGACTGAACTGAGGCAGCACATGTACATATTGAAGCAGCTTACTGCCAGGTATTGTGATGATTACCGTTGTAGAATTCACAGCTGATACATCAAATGGTTGCGACTCGACTTTCAAACTATCTATAACGGAGAAGTCGCTACTAAGCAGCTTTATTCTCTTATTGTTGTAATTATAGTCACACAGGATCAGCCGACCGTCTGACAGAAACTCAGCCCCGTATATTAATGGTGTATCGTTGTCATCATCTGCCTTTATATTAACACTGCTCTTGCTGCCAACGACCATATCTGTAAATTTTAAAATTTATCATTTTTCTATGTACATGCAGCTGCAATACTGTATTTCCATAGCAAATTATCGACACTTTGTAAATCAAAGTTTGCATAGGCTACCGTAACTATTAAGACAGAGAAGCTGTGTGAACAGCTCCAGCATGCAGTGAAGACCCAGACTTCTTCTTGAGGACACTGATCAGGGTCTGCGCTGCTAGCTTTTCTACCTACATTTGTAAATCAGCCAGTTAGGGTCAATTCATGTAAATTCGGACAGCAGGTAAATTCGGACAGTGACATTGTTTCTTTATATTTCAGTTGTTTGGAATTAAAGCAAAACTAACTGGACAAACAGTAAAGATCCTGATGAGACGGCTCATCATGAGCCGTCTCATCTGGATTAATACTGTTTGCAGTGGTGTGTCCGAATTTACCCGCTGTCCGAAATTATCCGACTCTACCCTATACGACAAATGACCATTCCATGATTCGACGATGGAAAGGTTCAGACAGTGGCATAGTTTAAGACATGGAATGTATTGGAATGGATTGGACTGACAGAATTTATCTGCTTCACTTTTTTTCTAACGTGTTCAGATGGCACTCTTACATCTAAGAATATGCTCCCTCTAAGGGAGCAAATTCATTCCTGTAAGAGTGTCATCATAGGCCCCTCAGGCCAATTGCAGCAAATGGAACATGGTTTCAGCCATTCCATTCCATTCAGCTCCATTTCATTCCATGGTTTGAACTATATGCCTTAATTCGTACATGTAGTGTAAAAAGTGTCCTACGGATGTTACATAGGGGATAAAATTGCCATGAATGGTAGTTTTACAAAACAATATTATTTATACCATTTTAACCTTCGCAAAAGTCACCTGAGAATAATTTCTGAATGCTTAGAACAGGTCAGCCGGCGCATATGCGCCATATAATCAAATTAAAATCTAAAAGAGTTCCTTCAAGAGCAGAGAATACATACAGAAGTAGGAATATGGGCCAGACTACGTAGTTTCGGCTAATAAAGCCCCGTCAGTGACCCTGACAATATCTGGTGACGAAACCAGGAAAAAGCATACTGTAATTTCTTAATTTTAATTGGGCAGTCGATTCAAAGACTGATTAATTTCAAAAGGATCCAAATAATATAAAATACGATGATCTAGAATTATAGTCTAAATCGATCTCAAATTTAAGATTTCTCAGAATCTATCCTCCGATCTCAAAGGATGTAAATAAAATATAATCTGCACTATGGATGATGTACGGGGAGACGTTTTACGGCCGCCACACGGCACAACACCAGCTGCAGTGAGGTACAATTAAAATCTAAAAGAGTTCCTTCAAGAGCAGAGAATACATACAGAAGTAGGAATATGGGCCAGACTACGTAGTTTCGGCTTATAAAGCCTCGTCAGTGACCCTGACAATATCTGGTGACGAAACCAGGAAAAAGCATACTGTAATTTCTTAATTTTAATTGGGCAGTCGATTCAAAGACTGATTAATTTCAAAAGGATCCAAATAATATAAAATACGATGATCTAGAATTATAGTCTAAATCGATCTCAAATTTAAGATTTCTCAGAATCTATCCTCCGATCTCAAAGGATGTAAATAAAATATAATCTGCACTATGGATGATGTACGGGGAGACTTTATTGTTCACTATACACTGACTGTCAATGATCAATAGACTCACATACACGTCTATGATGCAGGGATGCGTCAGCTGGTCTGTTTCATTGCCGATTATTTGTTTCTAAGCTAAAGTTTGGAAAACAAAAACGGTCTCGCATCTCCATGAGAATAAAAGAAGGCATCAATAATTTTCAGATGCACAGCAGTTAGTAAGGTTAATCTTGCAAATCGTATTGTTAAGGCAAACATTTGACTCAAGTTTCAAGAAAATCTTTCTATGGGGTTAAGGTGATACAGAGCGGACACGAAAAGTTAACGTACGGGCAACGCCATGACAAAAAACAATCAGTCTCGCGACGGGCGTTTAAAAAAGCGTTAACTCAGAGCGCTAACCCTTCGGTCAACGCAGGAAGACGTCCTTACAGAGAAAGATGAAGGCTCTGGCCAATTTTCACAAATACTAATGCTGATCTAAGTCTTCGCTATGAGCATTATCAGCAACTTGGTCGTAAAGCCTCGTTCACACGGACAAAGTTTCTATGACAAAGTAGGTTTCACATAGAAAAATCGGCTCGTGTGAATGAAAAAATATGCCACATTCTCATTGCCAAATTGTTATGGTAAAGTTTATATGACAAACAAAATTTGTCTCGCGTGTGAACAGAAAATTTGCCATAAAGTATGTAACAAAGAAACTTGCTATGGAGACGAACACAGAAATCTTTGCTCATAATCAAATCAGTTTAATGTTGAACAAAGTATATTCAACAAAGAAAATGTGTCACAGTTGGATGTTCACAAGAGCAAAGTTGTTTGTCAAGGTTACTTTGCCGGACGAGAATTCTTTATTCGTATGAACACGGCAGCAAATATTTTAATGCCATAGTTTATTTGACAAAGATTCTATGCCACATTTTTCTGTTACAAATAATAAACTCCATGTAAACGCAAAATGTCTGGCAAAGTTTCTTCGTTAACATTTCTGTGACAAAGAAACTTTGGTAGTGTGAACGAGGCTTAATGAAACTGTTTAAAACGAAATGCTAAGGCATAGATGTGCGGTTTGGGTTTCACATATTAGCATTAACAATCTGAAGCGAATTGTTACAGGACACCGAGAATTATGCTTAGAAGAGCAGATTGATCTATGCCTTCGCATTTTGCGTAGTTAACAAATGAGCCACAGCATGAGATTTCCAACAATGTGCCATTGGTAACAAGCAAAGGTTCTGCTCAGACTGCACGTACGTGCAATCTGATGAGAGTCGTCGCTTATCACATCAGCCATCTATTGAAGTGGCTCAAGCCATAGAACCAAAGTGAGGTCTCTGATTACCCTGTATAATCGAGAAGGATGTTCTGAATATCACACTACAAAAGTGCCACATTGCTGGAAACCATGTGAAGTGGCTAAATTTGTGGGTGATACGTCTTCACATTCGGGGGAGCAACTCTGTCATTTTCATTTTACCACTCTTCCAAATAGGGTCAATTCTTCAAGACTAAAGAAAAAATGCTGATGTCAGTACAATTTTGTACCTTTACGAGTAAACTCCATTTTAAAAGCAACACATCATGCGGGAAAGAAAACAGGTGGTCCCAAATTAAAGATTTGTAAATATGGCAGACAAACATGAAGATGTACCCATATGCATTATGCTAAGAACAGCACATATAGATATGCAGGCTGCTCTGATTCTTAGTTGTTCATATTAGCAATCTGCGCCGATCCTGAAGGCCCCGAATAACAAAAGCTTAAGGCAAACGGGAAGCAACTCTGCAATTTACCTTTCTGTCTCACATTTCAGTGTGGGTCAACTCTCAAATATAAGTATTTGCTAATAGATGTGCAATTTCTGTATCTTTAAGGTAGACCTTATTCAAAAGAGCCTGATTCTCGAGGGAAGCAAACTTAAGTCACAAAAATTGCCCCCGTGAAAAAATACCGGAAAATCATGGAGACGAACACATACATTTTTTTAAAGCTCGGATTTATATGTTAAGGTGCGCTTGCTGATCTGAGTACTTCCTGTTATTATCATTGTGATTATTATTATGTAAAGTTATACGTTGCTCAAAAGAATGAGTTAATAGCAGGTATTTGGACAGGAAGATCTAAGCAAACAATTCAGATCGACTGCTCTTATAGGAGCCGTCCGATCAGGGTCTACACCGTTTGCCACTTTATTCTCATTTTATTTACTCGTATCCGAGTAGTTCTCGTCAGTTTTTACTAACAATTTCCTGTTTTCTCCCAAACAAGCAGGCTTTCTTTCAGTTTGCGGTAGTTATGTATTGTGTACCTAATAACTCCGGTTTCGACACACACGTCATGAATTTATTTATAGAAACGAACCTCAGGGAGCGATCATTATTTGATATGCTATCACGCACAGACAACGTCACGTCCAGAAGCAGTTCTCGTCATGTTGCTTTTGAGCTCGATTTTAAAATAAATATAAAACCCATTTTGCTGTTGTTCCTATATAATGATTTTTGACATCTTATTCATGTAACAAAGTCCGTTCGTATGCCGAATGCGCTCATTTTTTTAATGAGGTCACAGCAGACGAAAACAAACGCAAAACTGAGACGAAGAGTTTGTCTTGTTCAAGAGGCTGCTGAAAACGATAAATGATGACTGGGTCAGGTTTGCTATTTTAATATTTTTGTGTTTTTCCTGCAATGTTGACTGACATTCGGAACTTGTTTGCAAAGTAGACACAATATTGGAAAACCTGACCCAATTAAGAGAGGTCAGCACGTGGCTTGAACGTGCTCACGTGAATGCCCCTGACGTAATCACGCGACTTTGCGAAAATCCAAAAGAGAAAAAACGGCATTTATATATACACAGCTCGATATCTTGATGAGTTTTTGCACTAGTTTGACCAAATGTATCATAAACTTAGGATTAAGGCAGTTGAAGTGAAGAAAAAATACGCGAAAAACTCGTTTTAAGCAGAATGACGAGAACTACCAGCTGACGAGATCTACTCGGATACGAGTATATCTTTGCGGTATTGGGAAAGGTCCCATTGTCATGACAAATACGATACTTCTTTAAAGGTTTTCCAATGTTTAGAAATTTTACGGAAAAAGTCACCCTTGGAGAACAGACGCCTCCTGGTATGTGCAAACTGTAAAGCTATGACTCTGTTTATCAAAGTCTATATTTTCGACCATAGAATACTTAGGATTCAAATAAAGCGAACAGGTAAGACTCTGATCAGCGTGCACATCTAAACATATTGATCAAGGCCGTAAGGTGTATGGGTTCATCTTCAGGGTTTTACGCCATTTTCTTTTCAAACGGAACATTTTTGTGACTTCCAGTTTGCTTCACACGAGAATAAATCCCTTTTGAAAGTTGCTTTACTTCTAAAATAAAGAATTTGCTCATCTATGAACAAATTCTTTCCTTTCAAAGTTGACCTACATTTAAATGTCAGGAGACAGAAATGTAAATTGCAGAGTTGGTTCCCTGCAAGTGTATCCCTTAACTTAAGCTTTCGCTATACGGGGTCCTCAGTATAGGCACAATTTGCTAATACTAACAACTAAGACTCAGATCAGTATAAGGAATGTCGGTAGATCTTCATGTTTGTCTACCTTTCTAGCAAAGGGGAACAATTTTTTGTGACTGCTATTTTCTTACCTGATCAAAATTGGGTCTATTCTTAAAGGAACAAAATTGATATGAGCAAATTCTACCCTTTCAAGAGTTGACCCCATTGGGAAAGAGTGCTAAAATGAAAATGACTGTGAGTAATGAACGCTGAAGGTCACTTCCTGTCCTCTTATATTTCTCAAAGACTGATAAATGATAAAGTACGAAATAAGAAGTCTGAACTATGTAACATGAAATCACCACCGGATTTTCATAGGTGCATGAGACTTAATTCGTATGATTCTCAAGTCCTGATTCTCCATAAGAAGTTATTTTCTTTACGTCGCAATATTAAAATATAATTGAGCCGTGACGCGAGAAAACCAACAAAGTGGTTGTGCGCCCAGCGCAGACTCAGATCAGTCTGGGCATCCACCCAGTCGGATCAGTGTCTTCGCTGTCCGCATGGAGGTACATGTAGCTTAAACCCTTAGCTACCCTTTAAGCGCTCAGTGAAGACTCTGATCAGACTGGGTGGATGCCCAGGCTGATCCGATCTGCGCTGGGCGCACAACCACATTGTTGGTTTTCTCGTGTCGCGGCTCAAATATATGTTGCATGAAAGAAGCAAATCCAATTAATGATAAAAGACTAGAATGGTTAAGAAGAAACTAAAATTTCCTTAACAAAAACTAAAACAAGGTGAAGGTACATTACCAGTAAAACTAAATCCACGATTACACGATGGGATACCAGTAAAGTCTCCATTATTACAAACTGGCGTGTTGTTTCCGACAACTACATAGCCTCTGTCACACGTCACTGTAACTGTTGCACCATGGGAAACTGAAGTAGCTGGGGTAACCATACCATTGGTCACATGGAGAATACCACAGACTGTACGAGTAAAAAAGAACATCAAAGAATTAGGTATGCGCGTATAAATGCATATAGATTGAAAACCTTTGTATAAACAGGTCTAAGAAAGCATTAAATTGTAAAAACACGCTGTAAAGGAGGGGTATCAATAAGGCTGGTTTTCTGCATCCTACCAAAGTTTCCTTTTTTTGACTGATGGTACATGTATACTCCAGTGTGTCTAGTTTATTGAACCATATGTGAATTTGGTCGGAAAGCCCTTGTTACTGAGCTATGGGTCCACAGAAATGAGTGGAGTAATTCAACATGGTATTAGTCTGTCTTGTAAAAATATTCTCCTTTGGTGGAAGAGTACAACAGACATACATCATTTAATAAAATGGTTAACAGAACATCAAAAATGTATTTTATATCAATTTATATGGTTTAATCATAACATATGATGTCAAAAAAGACTTCCTCTCACATTCAGCAGTTTTTGATATTTTCGTCCTCTATTTTTAATATTTCTTGGCGTCATTGTTAAATAGATTGACCAGTCATCATCAAATACATGTCAAGGAAGCACATTGACCAGGACAATTGGATGAAATGACCAGACCTAGATTTCATGGTTGACTGAACACATATACTTGCTTGGAAGATGATTTTTATTCAGTTTTATATGCTAGAAATATAAAACTTTGGTCAAATTAATATCTTAACTGCTAAATTTTGCCTCCTCTACCACATAATTATTGATATGCATAACTATATTTCTTGACTCAGCCGGTGAAATTTTACCAAACTTGCATCCGTGGAATTTGATTAAGCTTGCTTGGACACACAGTTAGGACAAGCCAAACAGCTGATTCGGTTTTGTTTTGTCCTCCAACCATAGGGAGAGGGGGCATATTGTTTTTGGTGTGAATCCCGTCGGTGTCCACGTCAGCGTGGCTTCTTGTCTGCACTCTATCTCCTGAAGGGATGCATGGATTTTGACCAAACTTGCACAGACACATCACTTTGTGTGGGAGGGATTGATAAGATTTTGGTGACCTTGACCTTATTTCAAGGTTACAGGAGGTCAGTAAATGTTGAAAAGAGCTTGTCTGCACCATCGCTCATAAAGAAATTAATTGATTTTTACCAAACTGGCACAGATATATCACTGGGAAATGGCAAAGAACATATTAGATTTTGGTGACATTGACCTCATTTTCAAGGCCACAGGTGGTCAAAGAGTTTTGAAAAATGCCTTGTCTGCTCCTGAACGGGTTAATGGATTTGAATTAAACTTGCATAGATATATTACTGGGAGATGGCAAAGATCTAGTTATATTTTGGTGACCTTGTCTCTATTTTCAAGGTCACAGGAGGTCAAAGAGTGTTGAAAAATGCCTTTTCTGCACCATATCTCCTAAATGGATAGATGGATTTCACCCAAACTTTCACAGATATATAATTTGGAAATACAAAAGAACTGATTATATATTGGTGACCTTGTATCTATTGCAAGGTCATGGGAGGTCATATCTCCTGAAGGGATGGATAGATTCAAAACACAGACATTAGTGTTTGCTCTATAGAGATTGGCCAGACAAGTGTATAATCAGGAGGTGAATAAAACTGATTAAAGTGTTGTGGCCTTGACCATATTTCAAGGTCACAGGAGGTCTTAACATGGCAGCATTTAGGGAAAATGATACTGCTGGTAAAGCGCAGGTGGGTGGACATCTGTTTTTGTTAAAATACATTTCTAGTTTAATATGTCCCCATTTTCAAGGCCACAGGAGGTCTTTAAAAACTGTAAAATTTTCTGAATAGGTGTAGGCATGACAGTTTCTCATAGCTACGAAACAATAAGCGCAATTCCACAATACTTGCATGGATATAGCATTTGGGCAAGCTTAAGAGGTTACAGATTTTGATGACCTTGACCTTATTTTCAAGGTTATCGGAGGATTTAATATGAGACGCAGACAGAGACGCCAACGAGACCCACGCTGGAGCCAATGTGTTTCCTTATTTATAGTGGCAGGGGTGTGGGGCATAATATAGCAGTTAAAATATTAATTTGACCACAGTTTTGTAATTCTAGGTCATAAACTTGAATGAAAATCATTTTCCAAACATGTTTATGTGGTCAGTCAACCATGAAAAACTGAAAACAAGGTCATTGTGAAATTCTGGTCATAATATCCAATTGCCCTGGTCAAGGTGCTTTCTTGACATGAGTTTGATGATTACTAGTCAGTTTATTTAGCATTGATGCCAAGAAATATTGAAAATAGAGGACAAAAATATAAAAAAATGCTGAATGTCAAAGGAAGTGACTGTCTTTTCTGACAACATATGTATAATTTAAAACAAATAAAATGATAAGGAAGTATATTTTAGATGTTCTGCTAATCATTTTATAAAACGCTGTCTGTCTGTTGTACTCTTCTACCAAAGGAGAATATTTTTACAGGACAGACTAAGACCATGTTGAATTACCCCCACCCACTTCTGTGGACTCATAGCTCAAGCTAGTATCTCACTGTGATGCGACAACTGGCGACTAGTTTGAGACAAAGATTTGCGATAAAATCCGCAATTTTGCGACATTTTTCATATTTGGGTCTCACCGAAATGGTGATTACGACATATTTGCGAGTGTCGTGCGAATGTCGCACGAATGTCGCACGATTACCGCACGAATCTTGCCAAAATTCGCCTGGAGTTCGCACACACGTCGCGCGACAGTCGCACGACGTTGGTGAGACACTCGCACGACGTTCGCACAAGGAAATTGCGGATATTTCTCTCGTGCGACTGTGGCACGATACTCTAGCGAACGTCGCACGACCGTCGCGCGAAGGTCGTGCAACAGTCGCACGATGATTTTTCGAGAAAATGAGAACCTATTAACATTCCAGCAATTTTTTAATCATCAGACGTCAGAAAGATGGATCTTGTGTTTTGTCATAAAATATGGGGTGGTTCAGCCAGAACTCAGCCAGAACATTCTGGTAGGCATCCGTCCATGGGTACCGTTTCTCCCTCTCAACGCTCAGTTTCTTTTTCTTACTTGTTTCAGCCGTCTGAGAAACCGTGGAAGCTCCCGAGCTCTTATCGTCGGCGGGAACAGGAGCTTGGACTGTTTCGGCTTCCTCTGTTGTGATATGAGGACCGGGTGCAGTGGCAGCCCTACCCCTACCTCGCCCTTTTCTCACTTTTGCTGGCATGATGCCCGTGTTGGAACTGAATGAGTGCAAACTGTTTGTGAGAAACATATATGTCCGAGTCATGTGGGGCGAAAATAAGAAACCATTTACGACACTTTTGCGACATTGCGAGTAATTTAAGGCACTCGCACGATACTCGTAAGACAGTCGCACGAATGTTTCACGACGTTCGTGCGAAAGTCACTCAGTTTTATTTGCTCGCAATTTAGTCGCGGAAGTGTCTTATTTATGTCGCAATTTGTTTGTAATATAGTCTTAATTATTTCGCAAATTTGTCAAGTTCACGGTCATTGCGACTCGCGGAAACTAAATTGCGAAGGGTCCGCGACGTGTTCGCGACACCCGCGATGACTTTGCGTCTATGTTGTGACTATACTGCGAGAAATTTTGTCGCACAAAAAAGTTTTACATGTAAAACTTTTTTGTGCGACAACGCGAACCGTTTGCGCCAATTTGCGACTCACGCGAGGATATTGCGAATCCCCGCGAACGTTTCAAGACAGTTTTGAGACTCATCCGCGAATGCAATTCGCAATCAGTCGTAAACTGTCGCATCCCAGTGAGATAGGGGCTTCAGTAACTAGGGCTTTCCGACCAAAGTCACATATGGTTCAACAAACTAGACACATTGGAGTATACCATCAGTCAAAAACAGAAAACCTTGGAAGGATGCAGAAAACCCACCTTATTGATACACCTCCTTTAAAGACCGTCTTTACATTTACAGACATTTTAGGCTGTATATTTACAGACTTGGGCATATAAATTTTGGAAAATGGTGCCTAACATAAAAAATGCATTTCGCTATCTGCTATACTGTATACACGTTGAGCGGAATAATGTAAAAGCGTGCATGCAAATGATTATTTACATGTTGACCCTGAGAGCAAAGCATCCTGAAAGTTTTTGTTCTTTCCTCATCATACCCTCACATCCCGTTCTATACGGACGAATTGTAATTGAACTGAATAAAGTGTGCGAATTAATGTTCTGTCGCTACATGTAAATCAAGTTAAATTGTCCTGGAATCAGTGACGGTAATAGTACCGTACAACATATGCAAATAGCTGGTGACTCAGATCAACGTGTGGCTTTACATGTCAGTTGGTACCTTCATGTGGTTAGGAGTTTGCAATGTTGAGAGAATCTCTTTACGGAGTTCACAAAACTGAGTATGCTAGCTCTAAGCGCTGAATATTGGACACATCAACCCATCGGTTCAACAGCATTTTTACGGACAAACTGTCAGAATTTTGCAAAAAAATGTTCGAATGAGTAAGACCAAGTGCAAGTTGATGTAAATGGGTACACTTTGAGGGGGAACAACTCTAGTTACTCTGTACATCCCCTTTTCGATGGGGATCAACTCTTAATGGAACGAATATGATCCGCCCTGGGATCATTTTTACCTTAAAGAGTAGATCGGATCCCCACTTGATATTTTTGCGCACCAAGGAACAAGTTTTCTTTAAGAGTAGACCTTATCCTTAGTTTGAAAGGCTTATTTGTCTGAAGAAGCAAACTAGAAATGACATAGGGGAGAGTCAGGTTACTTCGGACATGGTGGTAAATTCGGACATACAATTGCAAACAGTGAAAATCCAGATGAGACGGCAGTTAAAATTTTGTTTTAGTTCCAAACAACCGACATATTAAAGGAAACAACGTCAGTGTCCGAATTTACCCGCTGTCCGAAGTTACCCGACACTCCCCTAAGTTGCTTCTCTTTGTTAAAACATCGGACAACAGTAAAGGTATGTCAAATCACGTTAATTGTTCGCGGAGCAGGCGAATGAAAACGCTCGATTTATAGTTTGAGTGATTTGAAAAACACATATGAGCCCCTGTAGCTCAATAGCATAAGCGCTGGTTTGCTGATCTAGCAGTCCCGGATTTGAGACTCGTTTGAAGCGGGACTCTTTCCAAGCCTAAGCAGGGTTCCACTGCACGCAGTCTCTTCCACCCATCGTCCTGATATGACTAAAATACGTTAAATCGCAAGTCGTTCAGCCATCTAAAATAGGAGACTGATAATTAACATAAAGCGTTAGTTTAACTTATGTTCCTTGTATTGGCAAAAATTTATGGAGTAAAGACATAAATGGGTTTTACCAAATTGGCACAGATATATAACTGGGAAACGGCAAAGACGAGATTAGATTTTGGTGACCTTGACCTCATTTTCAAGGTCACAGGAGGTCAAATAGTGTTGAAAAATGCCTTGTCTGCACTACATCTCCTGAACGGATAAATGGATTTGAATTAAACTTGCACAGATATATGACTGGGAGATGGCAGAGAACTAGTTATATTTTGATGACCTTGTCTTTATTTTCAAGGTCACAGGAGGTCGAAGAGTGTTGAAAAATGCATTGTCTGCACCATATCTCCTGAATGGGTAGATGGATTTCACCCAAACTTGCACATATAATTTGGAAATACAAAAGAACTGATTATCTATTGGTGACTTTGTCTCTATTTTCAAGGTCACACGAGGTCAAAGAATGCTGAAAAATGGCATGTCTGCCTTATATCTCCTGAATGGATGGATGGATTTAAACCAAACTGTCACAGATACATCACTGGGAGATGGAAAAGAATTGATTAGATTTTGGTAACCTTAACCTCTTTTTCAGGGTCGCAGAAGCTTAAAGAAGGTAGAAAATTAGCTTGTCTGTATCATATCTCCAAAAGGGATGGATAGGTTCAAAACACAGACACTAGTGTTCCCTCTCTAGAAGTTGGCCAGCCAAGTGTATAATCAGAAAGTGAATAAGATTTGATTAAAGTTTGGTGACCTTGACCATATTTAAAGATCACAGGAGGTCTTAACATGGCAGCATTTAGGGAAAATGATACTGCTGGTAAAGCGCAGGTGGGTGGACATCTGTTTTTGTCAAAAAACATTTCTAGTTTAATTTTACCCCATTTTCAAGGCCACAGGAGGTCTTAAACTGTTAAAGGGCCTGCTATGATTTGGGCCATACTTGTTCCCCTCATTTATGAATTTTCAAAATTGCACTTCTTTAACTTTTTTCATGTAATGTATGAGTTTTAACCTTTAATTATCAGATCTGATTAAAATAATATACATTCTAATCATATGTTACTTCTTCTGAGCCTCTAAACGTACCCCTCCTCAGCTTAGTTTTTGGCCATTTTTGGCTTGCATTTGGACCAAAACTACCTGAGCGCAGGCAAGTGCACAGATGATTTTTTGCATAATAATGAATTTCTAAGAACGTCAACAATGTGTGAAAAATTCAGCTGTGCACTTGCCTGCACTGACACGTAATTTTAAACTTTTCTAAATAAAATAACGACATTGACAACGGTTGCCTTGCAAGGACGCGCGTGCGATCGGAACTATTTTGGCAGTGACGGTAGACCATCTACGGATCGCCAAGATATTGTACTAAATAAAACAACCTAAACAGACCGCTTTATCTTCTCTTTGGTAAGTAATACCAGGACATATGAAGCATGACATAGATTTTCGTTTCTTCCTTTATGACGACACTCGACCTCTGTCAAAAACAACTCCTGATTCTGAAGGAAACATGCAACTGCAATGTTGTTACAGTCGAGACAGCGCCGAAAGACGGTACTTGTACTACCGCTGAGCTACTTGGGGAACGTCGTTAGAAAAATTGAAATAGTAATAGTAAGATACGTGGCCCTAAAGTCGTCAGGGTCCTAAAGTCGTCATTAGTCTTTTTGCTTCATTCTTTTCCATCTGTGTCACAGAAATGTCTAGAATCGGGCGAAATTCAGAAGATAAATATCATAATTTTGTTATGCAGTTTACATTTAAAGCTGGTTTTAAATGTTCTTCCAACTATCGAAGAGGAAACAAGGTAATCCATTTTTACTTAAAATTCCAAATCTGTCGACGAAGCAAGCTGATTTTGATATCAGTCTGGCGAACCAAGATTGGCACGCTAGATTCAAGTTTCAGATGTATTTTTGCATTCGCCCAAACGCATTATACATTAAACCATCAAGATTTTCTTATCTTTGGCAGCCACAGAGGAAATTAAACGAAAGAGACATTAAAGAACAGTGATACCTGGCGCCTCTAGGGCACATACTAGCCTACTAGGCAACAAAGAAATTCAATTCTCCACTTTTTATATGCTCTTCTTTCACTCCAGTTTGACAAGCATATATTGTTATTATTACCATATAAATTAACAATTTTATGTTGGTTTGCCTTCATATAAGCAAATGAAACAAAAATGAGAAGGTAGCAAAGTTGTTTATAAAATCAGGCACAGTTTCAGTTGTGTCGGATTTGGTGTGAAAAACGAAATCATCCATCAGTGAATGTTCCAGAAATACAGCATTTACCCGTCTACTGTCACTTTTTAACCTCATAAAGAAATACAAAAACATATTTTCTCTTTGTGCTACTCAAATATTTTATTACGAAACTAGAAAAGTAAATAAAATAAAAGAATCTTCGATGCCATGAGACCTCACATAATTCAATTGGTCAGCCACATCCCAATAATTTTTATTCCATTTCCGCCGACAACAATGTTATCTGTCGAATGATGAAGAACTTTTGACAAGAAGGTAACCCAAAACAAAAGAAAACGTGTGCAGTCTTATCGGGATCTTCAATGATCATATTTTTGACATCTTAAAACATATACCTATATACCACTATTGCTACAGGAAAACAATCTGACCAGAACCTGGACCAGATTCTGTGCTTGCGCTGGCCATTCTGGTTTTTAAAGCAACATTATTATAAGATTCTTTCTGTTTGATGATCATTTAACGGCAAAATTAATAAATGTTTGTTAATTTGTTTTCTTTTTTTTTTTGACATGAACTTTTCTTTAAAAGCATGAAAAAGACCATTCGACCCCATGACGACACTAGGGCCGCAATGATGACGACTCAAGGTCCCATAGGTCCTAAGGTCGTCAGGCCGACCCTTCCTCTGTAAACAGTCTGTTTTTCGATGTTTTCTGCAATAAATTGACCAGTTTCTTTATTGAACAGCCCTTCTGAATGGCTTCTCTTACCGGTACTATAACGCATTTGTAAATAGCTGTCACCATATGCATGAGGTATTCGTTTAAATGCACTGAGGCGACGACCGTAGGGCCATGTACGTTAGTAGTACTCATAAATTCATGAATCGGTGTTCGTTTGTGGTGTTGGGAGGAAGGTGTCTGTGTGTGTGGTGTGGTGTGTGTGTGAGGGGGGGGGGCGGGGAAGAGGAGGGGGCAAGGGGGGGGGGGGGGGGTTGCAGAAACATGCTTCAGACCTCAAATCATCAAACAATATTTGGTATGCATACCACTTGTAAGATTCTCTTTAAATTGCATGTTGGAGTTGCTCCCATTTCATAAATAAAACCAAGTAAAATCAAATAGTGTATTGTCTGACTCTGGGAGCCCCGGTAGCTCAGTGTGTTAAGCGCTGGCCTACTGATCTACCGGATTGGGTTCGAAACCCGCTTGAGGCGAAAACCTTTCCTACCGTAAACAGGGTTCCATTGCACACAGCCTTTCTTGATCATCCTCACATTGTCCTGATATGACTGAAATAATGTTGAAAAGGACGTAAAATCGCAAGTCATCCATGCATCCATTTTCTGATTGAGAAAAGACGGGATCACGCCCATTTTTCAATATATCTGTTGGATGTACTTTACCAACAGATATTCTATTGAAGTGTCAAACCGCAAAAAAAGTAAAATCAATTCAAACCTTTTTCGAACTCATGCACGGACGGGACGATTTAAACAAGCGAATTCGGTGAATTTATATCCCCCGCCGAATGGCCCTGATTTATTTATGGTTTATTTTAAGTTACATTTCGTTCACTGGTTACTTAGTTATCGCTGAACTTGTGGACTGTAAATTAAATCAAGGGCAAAAACTCTGGGATAAGTGAGGCATAAGCTGAAGCTGTTCTTAAACACTTGTCTCAGAATCACTGCACTATAATGATGATTTATTTTTAATTCCGTTTTAAGAAATTTTGTTCACCGATACCTCAGTTATGGCTAATTTGCGGATTTTAAATCAATTCAAGGGCATTAAATCATGTACTACTACAGGGATTATGACAAATCTTAATGTGCTCTGCTGTGTCATGACAATACATAATTATTTTAAGTTTCATAAACTCCCATTCATTGATTACTTAGTAATGACTCAATTTGTTGTTTTTAAACCAATTCAAGGTCAATAACTCATTGTTTACTGAAGCAATTCCGACCAATGTGATGTGGTGATACATTTTTAGTATAAGTTTCATAGAATTCTATCCATTGGTTACTTAGTTATGGCTGAATGTGTCAACCTTAAATTGATTCAAGAGCAATAACTCATGCACTACTGACGCCCTTCTGACGAAACTTTATGTGCATAACCATGTTATGAAGATACATATTCAATTTAAGTTTCATTTAGTTTCAATAATTGGTTACTTAGTTATGACTTATTTTATCAATTTTAAGTCCATTAAAGGGCAATAGCTCATGCACTACTAAAGCCAGTCTGATGAAACTTCACATGCATCAGCGCGTTCTAGTGATACATATTCAGTTTAAGTTTCATGAAGTTTTGATAATTGGTTACTTAGTTATGGCTCATTTTATTAATTTTAAGCCATTAAAGGGCAATAACTCATGCACTACTGAAGCCAGTATGACGAAACTTCACGTACATTAGCGCGTTATAGTGATATATATTTATTTTAAGTTTCATGTAATTCCGTCTAGTGGTTACTTAGTTATGGCTCCGGACGGACGAACGGAATGACGGAAGGATGGAAGGACGGACAGACAGTCAGACAGACGGACGGACGGACATGGAGAAAACTATATCCCTCCGCCTTCAGCTGAGGATAACTAGCGCGACTGCCTTGTAGTTTCAATGTAACTCATAAGTTATCTCCCTCCATTTTTGCTTTCTTAGAAATAAAATTTTACTTCGAATGCAAAATATTTTTATTTGCTTTACATCCTTGTTGTTGTGAAACCATTTCCTTTTATTTTCAACTTATGAACTCTCAAGAAGAATTCAAAGTTTATCCATACCCCCATATATTTTAAATATTTTTTCTTCCGATTTCTGTCAGACTAATACGTACTATTCCGAAAAAATGACTGCTTCACATGAACTGATCTTGAAATGAGAGTTTTATCCAAATTTCCTTGAAAAACAAAATACTGCAATTGCGGCACGCCCCTAAAAAGTTAATTTTTTAATGAAAAATTGCTCAATGTAGTGTTTCTGTATTTCCGACGATTTCAGTGATCTATCAAGAGTTATCGCCCTTCATGCTCGTGATATGATGCAGACCAGTAACTGTGAAAGAGATTAAGTATTAATATTACATACATTGTGTGATATGATACTTAGCATTTACTTTTAAAGTCATTTCCTTGTTATATAGGAACAAATGTATCCCTACCCCACCACCCGCCCCTCCCCACCCCCACCCCCTGTTCTTTGCTATAAACACGGCAGAAATGCATGAACAAACGAATGGCTGTAACTTTTCTTGTACAAATCGTAACATCTTCACTTTCTATATTTATATTGTTGACAAGGTGATAAATGAAAAAAAATATTTGAATAAATTTTGAGAGGAGGCCAAATATGGCCCAAATCACACCAGGCCCTTTTCTGCATCGGTTTAGGCATGACAATTTATCGTAGCTACGATATCTTTTAAAACAATAAGCGCAATTCCACAATACTTGCATGGATATATCATAAGGGCAAGCTTAAGAGGTGATCAGATTTTGGTGATCTTGACCTTATTTTCAAGGTTATCGAAGGATTTAATATGAGACGCAGACAGAGACGCCAAAGAGACCCGCACTGAAGCCAATGTATTTCCTCATCTTTGGTGGCAGGGGTGTGGGGCATAATATAGCAGTTAAAATATTAATTAGACCAAAGTTTTGTAATTCTAGGTCATAAACTTGAATGAAAACCATTTTCCAAGCAAGTTAATGTGGTCAGTCAACCACGAAAACAAGGTCATTGTAAAATTCTTGTCATAATATCCAATTTTCCTAGTCAAGATGCTTCCTTGACAAGAAATATTGACAATAGAGCAAAAGAGGACCAAAATATAAAAGAAAATGCTGAATGTCAAAGGAAGTCTTTTCTGACAACATATGTATAATTTAAAGTAAAGGGTGGAGTCCAGAGTTGCACAAGCGGCTATTCGTGAGGGCAAGTTCGAGCAGTTAAATCACCCGCCATACAGTCCAATCCTGGCCCCAAGTGATTATTATGTGTTTCGAAATTTAAAGTCCCACTTGCGTGGAACGAGATTTCGGGACGATGATGAGCTCAAGGCTGCTACAGAGGTTTGGTTTGAGGACAGCCGTCCGATCAAGGTCTACACCGTTTGCCATTTTATTCTCATTTTATTTATATCTTTGTGGTATTAAAAAAGGTCCTATTGTCATGACAAATACGATACTTCTTTAAAGGTTTTCCAATGTTTAGAAATTTTACGGAAAAAGTCACCCTTGGAGAACAGACGCCTCCTGGTATGTGCAAACTGTAAAGCTATGACTCTGTTTATCAAAGCCTATATTTTCGACCATAGTTTACTTAGGATTCAAATAAAGCGAACAGGTAAGACTCTGATCAGCGTGCACATCTGACATATTGATCAAAGCCGTAAGGTGTACGGATTCATCTTCAGGGTTTTACACTATATTTTTTCAAACGGAACATTTTTGTGACTTCCAGTTTGCTTCACACGTGAATGAATCCCTTTGTAAATTTGATTTACTTCTAAAATAAAGAATTTGCTCATCTATGAACAAATACTTTCCTTTCAAAGTTGACCCAAATTTTAAATGTGAGGAGACAGAAATGTAAATTGCAGATTTGGTTCCCTGCAAATGTACCCCTTAACTTAAGCTTTCCCTATACGGGGTCTTCAGGATAGGCACAGATTGCTAATACTAACAACTAAGACTCAGATCAGTATAAGGAATGTCGGTAGATCTTCATGTTTGTCTACCTTTCTAGCAAAGGGGAACAATTTTTTGTGACAGCTATTTTCTTTCCAAGTCAAAATTGGGTCTATTCTTAAAGGAACAAAATTGACATGAGCAAATTCTTCCCTTTCAAGAGTTGACCCCATTAGAAAGGGTGGTAAAAATGAAAATGACTGTAAAGAACTTTAAAAGTTACTTCCTGTCCTCTTGTATTTCTAAAATATAAATGGATGATAAAGTACGAAGTGTTAAGTCTGAACTACCAAAAATAAATTCACCACCTGATTTTCATAGGTGCCTGAGCCTCTATTTGTACGATTCTAAAGTCGTGATTCTCCATAGGAAGTTATTTTTTTACGTCGCAATATTTGAGCCGTGACGCGAGAAAACCAACAAAGTGGTTGTGCGCCCAGCGCAGACTCAGATCAGCCTGGGCATCCGCCCAGTCTGATCAGAGTCTTTGCTGTCCGCATGGACGTAGCTTTAACCCTCAGCTACCCTTTAAGTGCTAAGTAAAGACTCTGATCAGACTGGGTGGATGCCCAGGCTGATTCGATTCTGCGCTGGGCGCACAACCACATTGTCGGTTTTTCTCGTGTCCGTGTCGCGGCTCAATGAAGCAGATCCCAGTAATGATGAAATATTAGAATGGTAAAGAAGAAACGAACATTTCCTTTACAAAATATAAATAAGGTATAGGTACATTACCAATAAAACTAAATCCACACGATGGGACAGCAGTAAAGTCTCCATTATTACAAACTGCCGTGTTGTTTCCGACGACTACATAGCCACTGTCACAAGTCACTGTAACGGGTGTACCGTGTGGAACACTTGTAGCTGGGGTAACCATTCCATTGGCCACATGGAGAATAGCACAGTCTGTACGAGTAAAAAAGAACAACAATGAATTAGGTATGCACCTATAAATGCATATTGATTAAAAACCTTTGACTATTGTACAAACAGGTCTAGGAAAGCATTAAATTTAAAGACAAGATTGTACCGATTATCTTCTCTTTATTCATTAACGATTACGTTGTGTATTTGAAATCAGAATGTGACATTGGTATATTTGTATCTAATGATATCGAAGAGTTGTTAGCTTTGCTATTTGCTGACAACGTATCATGTTTTTCGGACACCGTTGTACGCTTGCAGAGATTAATTTATCTAACTGAAATTTTTTGGTAAAACGGTGGAAATGAAATTAAATTTAGATGAAATAAAAATTATGGTGTTTCGAAATGGCGGAACAGTAAAGCAGATTGAAAAATGGTATTACGAGGGTAAAGAACTAGATATTGTCTCTTTATATAAATATTTAGATTTCTACTTCACGCTAAAAATTGATATGGACAAAATCTAAAGAACTGTTAGCTAGGCAAGCACAAAAGGCAGCTGCAAGTATTTTCAGATATCAGAAAAATTTGGACTTTTTCCGACTGTCTGATACATTCAAATTATTTGACGCAATGGTCAAGCCGATTTTATGTTACGGGGCTGAGATTTGGGGATAGAAGTACTGTGAAGAAATAGAGAAAGCACAGTCTAAATTTTGCAAGCAGTATATTGGTTTCAAACAAAACACGAGTGATAATTTCGCTTTAGGAGAATGTGGTCGTTTACCTCTTGCGGTTTCATATATGACTCAAGCTATCAAATATTTGTTAAAATTATTGCTATGCCAAATCATCGGTGCCCACGACAATGTTATCTAATGCTAAGATCGCTCACCGATACAGGTAAAATTACATGAGCTACCCATATTAGATCACTTCTATTTGAGCATGCTTTTGGTTATGCTTGGTTTCAGATGAAACTGGTAATGTAAACACTTTTCTAACTATGTTTAAGCAACGCATAAAGGACATTTAAATACAAAATTGACAACGTGCTATCAACGAATCCCGTAAAGCTGACCATTACAGATATTTCAAATCAAACCTGGCAGTAGAGAAATATCTATTTGTAGACTTAAGCTTTATATGTAGAAAAACGTTAGCAAACTTTCGATGCTGTAGTCATAATCTCCAAATTAGAAAGAAAGGCATTCAAATATCGAAAGAGAATTTAGATTTTGTCAGTTTTGTCTGGAAAGGAACGTATTTACGATTGAAGATGAGTTTCACTTTTTCATTGTATGTCCGATGTATTGTGATCTTAGAGATAAATATTTTAAAGAATTTTGGAAGAAAACTATATCTTTACATTATTTTAATTTTATTTTTAAACAGTCTGACTCACAAAGTTTATTTGCGATGTCGAAATTTCTTGTTAGTGCGTTCGAGCTCAGAAACCTTTATAAAGGTAATTAGGGTTCTAACACGACCTTAAGCAGTTGAACTATCAACAAATGTTTTTACAAGACAAACCAAACCATGTTGAATTTCCCCATCCACTACTGTGGACTGACTCATAGCTCAGTAACTAGGGCTTTTTGGCCAAAGTCACATACGGTTCAACAAACTAGACACATTGGAGTATACCATCAGTCAAAAAAAGAAAACTTTGGTAGGATGCAGAAAACCCTGGCTTCTTATTGATACACCTCATTTAAAGACCGTCTTTTAGGTTGTATATTTACAGGCTTGGGTATTTAAATTGTGGGAAATGGTGCTAACGTAAAAATGCATTTCGCTATCTGCTATGCTGTATACACATTGAGTGGAATAACCTAAAAAGTGTGCATGCAAATGATTTATTTACATGTTGATCCTGAGAGAAAAGCATCCTGAAAATTTTGGTTCTGTCTTCATCATATCATAACACCCCGTTCTATACGGTTGAATTGTAATTAAACTGAATATGTGTGCGAATTAATGTTCTGTCGCTAAATCAAGTTAAATTGTCCAGGAATCAGTGACGGTAATAGTACCGTACAACATATGCAAATAGCTGGTGACTCAGATCAACGTGTGGCTTTACATGTCAGTTGGTACCTTCATGTGGTTAGGAGTTTGCAATGTTGAGAGAATCTCTTTACGGAGTTCCCAAAACTGAGTATGCTACATGTAGCTCTAAGCGCTGAATATTGGACACATCAACCCATCGGTTCAACAGCATTTTTAGAGACAAACTGTCAGAGTTTTGTCAAAAAATGTTCGATTGAGTAAGACCAAGTGCAAGTTGATGTAAATTGGTACTCTTTGAGGGGGAACAACTCTAGTTACTCTGTACATCCCCTTTTCGATGGGGATCAACTCTTAATGGAACGAATATGATCCGCCCTGGGATCATTATTACCTTAAGGAGTAGATCGGATCCCCACTTGATATTTTTGCGCACCAAGGAACAAGTTTTCTTTAAGATTAGACCTTATCCTTAGTTTGAAAGGCTAATTTGCCTGAAGAAGCAAGCTGGAAATGACATAGGGGAGAGTCGGGTTACTTCGGACATGTGGGGGAGGGGATTAATTCGGACATACAATTGCAAACAGTAAAAATCCAGATGAGACGGCTCATAATGAGCCGTCTCATCTGGATTTTCACTGTTTGGCCAGTTAATGTTTGTTTTAGTTTCAAACAACCGACACATAAAGGAAACAACGTCAGTGTCCGAATTTACCCGCTGTCCGACGTTACCCGACTCTCCCGTAAGTTGCTTCTCTTTGTTAAAACATCGGACAACCGTAGAGCTATGCCCGATCACATTAATTGTTCGCGGAGCAGGCGAATGAAAACGCTCGATTTATAGTTTGAGTGATTTGAAAAACACAAAGGAGCCCCTGTAGCTCAAAAGGATAAGCGCTGGTTTGCTGATCTAGCGGTCCCGGGTTTTAGACCCGCTGGAAGCGGGAATCTTTTCAATCCTAAACAGGTTTCCATTGCACGCAGCATTTCCTTATCTCCCACCCATCGTCCTGACATGACTAAAATACGTTAAATCGCAAGTCGTTCAGCCATCTAAAATAGGAGACTGATAATTAACATAAAGTATTACTGTAAAACACTTATATTTGGCGATAGCTAAATTTGGCGGCTTTTATGAATGAACCTTTTGCCGGAATTTAATTTTGGCGGATTTTCGATTTCTGAAAAAAAAAAAAGATTTACGCTGACATCATAAAACTATTGGCCACTTGAGTCCGAGCTCTACAGGCTCATGGTTAATACACTTCAATTCCTGTTATTTATTTCGTAATAGGTACCTGTGTGTTGCTTCTGGTCAACTTGGCTTAATTGTATGTCAATAGAATTTGAATATTTAAATTAAATCAACTTGGCTTAGGTACTTATAAGTATAGCATGTCTAATAAGCGTTTTCACACTTCGTGTTCTCCCGCTTGTTGTTTGCAATTGCAATGGCAACGGCAGTGATTTTCTTTTACGATCATCAGTTTTACTTGGCGGTATTTTAATTTGGCGGTTTTCTTCTTTTCGCCAATACCGCCAAGACAAAGTGACCGCCAAATATAACTGTTTTACAGTAGTTTAACTTATGTTCTTTGTATTGGCAAAATTTGCAGTAAGTCTGTATGAATTCAGCAGCTGGCACAAACATCGGAAAGGAGCAAATGTTTTTATTAGTGTACGACCCTATATTGACAGGCCGGTGAGGGAATCATAGAAAAAAGTTGTAACATATGTGTTTTCTTGTATCCCGTTTGTACTAGCAGACTCACCTTTCTGACACTTTATGTCAGTCTCCCAAGCCACAGGAATCTTACACTGAGCCGAGCCGGTCTGACTGTAGCCAGAGTTACAGGATATAACTGGAGTGCCGCCAACAAATGAGTCTCCAGAAACATGGCCATTGGGAATATTCTTGTGTGAGCCACAGTCTAGTAAAAACAGAATAAGTAGTAACTGTCAAATGCAGGGCCTTAAACTGCTGCACAGGTGCGCAGACCAGTCTAAGCACCAATACACTTAGCCACGTGAAGCAAGCCCAGTTTTCTTTATAAACAGCCACTCGTTGGAATTGTTGTCTGACTGAATCAAACGCTTTCTGACCAGAGTCATAATCTGGTCAGAAAACGTTTGATTCAGTCAGACAGAAATTCAACCGAGTGGCTTTTTATATATCAAGTTGTACCTACATCACTGTCACCATGGTACAAAACTCTGGCATCTCAGCGTCTCTCTGACGGTCTGCCTGTGTCATTCTGTCTGTGTGTGTGTCTTTCTGTCTCTATCTTTCTCTCTCTCTCTCTCTCTCTCCCTCTCTCTCTCACACTCTCTCTCTCTCTTTCTCCCTCTCTCTCTCTCTCTCTCTCTCTCTCTCTCTCTCTCTCTCTCAGACATTTAGAGTTTGTGTATGTGTATGTTAGTGTGTGTGAGTGTTGTCTTGACTTGTGATCACCTTATGAGAGAAGAGAGAACTGAACGTTTTGCTGACCGTCTACTTATATGTCAGCGTTCAGTAATTTTATATTTACTGTGCTTCTAAGGTGCCACTAGAGGACTCCAACTCCTTAAGATCTCTTCTTTTTCTTTGTTTTCTTTCACGGCTTCCTAAGCTCTCCAAAAGCCCACAATCATAATATATGTTGTGTAACTCGCAATCAGACACACTATCAGATAAACGTCGTACATTTTGGCAAAAATTTGAAACATTAGATCTTGGAAATTAAGTAAATCAGTAGAGCTAAAGTATTTAGCTTCTCTCATAAGCTGACCACGATCCAACACAACACACACACACGCACACGCACACACACACACACACACACACACACACACAGACAAACTTTAAATGTCTGAGAGAGAGGCAGACTGAGGCACACAGACAGAAAGAGACAAACAGACAGATACAGAGAGACTGACACAGACAGACAGACTGACACAGACAGACAGTTAGAGGGACAGTGAGACGCTAGAGTTTCTTACCATTCTGCCCTTGCATAAAGTTACTTGACTTCATGAAAGTTTTTAAATATTGTTCAAACAAGTGTGTAAACACCAGTCAATATGATATTCTTAATGAATAACAGGTGTCACGGTTTCGCCACCATAAACCCTATGACTCCCTCTGTAAATCAACGTATTTCAGTACGTTTCGGTTTCTTGGTGTAGCGAAATGCCGCAATTTATATCTATTTTTAGAACACCAATAATTTCCACATAAAGTCGTTTATTTCATTAAGTATTATAAATTTCCTATTATCGTCAAATAAAATTGGCGAGGTATTGACAATAAAGTAGAAATATTAACAATCAAGGAAACTTATCTCATTTAATAAAGCTATAAATGAAAATAACATATAAAAATTTCCCGATGGTGAGTGGTGGGTTTCATACCCCCGAAATTGCAACAATTTGCTTTATTGTCTTAAAACTAAATCTGTTTGAAGAGACTTTTGTACCAGAAATAGTCCATATAATTCCCAATATCTATAACCAGACAAATCTAGAATAACACGTTTGCTTATATCTCAAATGTCGCCACTAAAATTTCCGGTGGTGGGTTTTGAACACGGATGCGGATGCGGGTGGTGGATTTCATACCCGATCCCGGTAACTAGACATTCCCAATTTTTCTCAGCCAGTGAAATCCCAATTTTTTCTTAGCCAATGAAATGCCACGTAACAAAGTAAATAAACAAATTATACAATACAAATGCAAGATTTTTATCGAATATAAATAGGCGTCTCAATGAATGTAAATGCGACAATATATACAATAGAAATCAACGAGTTAAGAATATAAATAAAGCAATTTACAAATATAAACGGAAAACATCAAATAGAAACAATTTTTATCAAATACAAATCTAGAAATATAGAATAGAAATTAAAAATATGTAATAGAAATAAAACACATTTAAAATAAAAATTAATAAGATTGAAAGCAAATACGAACACATCAAATATAAATCACTAAGTATAGAATGCAAATATCGAAATATAGGATACAAATCAAGGAATATACAATAGAAATGAAATCATATTGGATAGAAATGAACAAAAGTTAAATACAAATATGAAAATATTAAATGCAAATCACAATTATACAATACAAATATAGTAATTTTAGAATAAAAATGAAAACAATATAGAATATGAACGAAAGTCAATGAATATTAATGAAAAAATCTAGCATACAAACCATGCATTATTAAATAGATATAATAGAATATAGAATATAAACAAAACTTATACAATAGAAATGAACAGATATTGAATACAAATGATCGATTATAGAATTGAAACAAAAAATATACAATAGAAATGAACAGGGATCGAATACAAATGAAAGAAAATCAAATACAAATATAAAAATATCGAATAATGAAACGTTTGACATGCCATAGTCATCCTTATTTATATAAGCAAACGCCTGCAAATGTTTTAGGAATGATCAGACTGTTATTATGTGGAAAATATTTTTTTCTGACAGGAAAAAGTAAACGCAATTTTTTCAGTACATGTACGTCACGTCTGTAATATACGTATACGCAAAGTTTCAAACTGATTACTTAAAATTGGTGGCTGTACTTACATCTTTGTAATAACAAGAACCCATGAATTTTCAAAGTTTGGTACAAAAATATTTTTGTTTTTCATTTTTTTCGGCTCCTCAAAAATATATGAAGATATTCAATATGCATGTAACATCTATACAAAGTTTCAGAATATGTGCTTAGGAACTATGGAAGAAGTTGTTTATACATTCGTGACATCCTGTATTAGCTTAAACACGAAAACTTTCTAATGCTGAAAACTCCATAATTTTGTCAAAATATTTTTTTTCATCCTAAAAAAGGCACATGCATATATATTGTATAAAAATATTGTATATACAATACATCTGAATCTGAGCTAAATTTCACATTTATATCGTACAAACCGTGGGAGGAGTTCATTATACTGGACATCTTGTATTAGCCAGAACCTGTAAAATTTCATTGTTTGAAACAACTGTAATTGAGTAATTAAGTAGATGGTAATTATTTGCTCTTTAAAATGCGTATCTTCAATCAAATTGATATTGTTAACTGTTGGAGGATTTGATTATATACATACGATGGACAGACGGATGGGGGTTACACATGATGCACACTGCCTATTGTCACGAGTGCGCCAAAAGGAACAGACAACTCATTCTTTTACTATGGGCATTTTTTCACTTCATGTCACAATATCTAACCATTATTTACATAATGTTTGATGAATTCACTTGAATCTGAACAACTTCCTGGATATTTTGAAGCAGAACAACGAATAACAAAAACATTAAAGTGATCTAATGCATTTTAAAACATTCAAAACAGTTATCAAATTACTAAAAGACTGTAAATATTCTCAGTGGTCAATATCAATGACATGTACTGGGAGAGCGCACACCGATAAACTCAGCCACACCACGCAGAGTTTTGAAGATTTCTGAATCGATTTTCAGCCCAAGTTTTCTTTGTATCTTTCATTCAACAAAGGCAAAGAGTCTGGTAGGATTCGGACCATATTTGGCCGCCATATTTATGAATTTTCAAAATTTATATCTTAACCTCTATAAATGTTGTTATATTAATGTTGAAACCTTTACCCATATTTTTTTTTTGGCATTTTCTATTTTTTGCGATATTTAAGTTTCTTCGTACCAGGTACTGTAGTTGTACCCTGCTCGGCTGATTTTTGACATGTTCAACGGTTCTTTGTTTGCAGTTAGGATTGAAAATGTGTCAGTGCTTGAATGTACACAGCTCAATTTTAGAACATTAATGCATCTTCATAATGTCAATGATATGCAAAAATTGCAGCTATATACATTTATGCTGACACTTACTTTATACCTCCGTCAAGAACCCTCACCGTTTCTTGTATATATTTCTACATGTAATAATCTCAACATATAAATAGCAACATCTCCGCTTATAGACGAAATAAACATATGTTGTGGGTATTCTTTTTCTTACAATAATCATTTGCCGTACACGTTCGTTTTGATCCGTTGATTTTTTTTCTTTGTTTAACGTCTTTAGACAAGCAAAATTGAGTTGGTGCGGGATCGAGACAGGCCTTAAACAGTTCACATCTCTTTAGCAGTGATGCACCACTTATTAGCATATCACCTAAATTCCTGTACCAATTGCTCTTTAAACCTATATTAGCTGCCTTATTTCATTAAAAGAAAAAAAAACTGCTAAACAATTTTTCTTGCAGTTCTCTTTAAGATTACTGAATCTAAACAGGCACATCTGTTATTCTGAGGATGTACGCAGAAGGAAAATCTGTATTAGACCATTTACGTAGATGATAGGAAACAGAAACCGAGCGATTGTAATCAAATTCGAACGGGTGCCAAAAGTGGCCAAAATCATACCAGGTCTTTTGAACATGTTCCTTTCATTAAACGATATAATGTTTATATCTCTTCTTATTCAATAGCTGTTTACTTTGACTTTCTATGTTATTAGTTCCTCTATTGTACAAACTAGACCTGGCACAATTTGAAGTCCAAAACGATATTTGCTTACAATTACTGACACATTACTATTACAGTATTGCAAAACAAGTCGCTGGCAGTATTACATGTTTCCGTCTTTATATTTTTCAATGTTTCTCATGAAAACTACTTCTATACCTTTATTAAATAATAAGTTACTTGAAATTTTCGCATCTAACTATTGATGATACTAAAATTTGAGCCGCAACATGAGAAAATCAACCATGTGGCTGTGCGCCCAATGCAGACTCAGATCCGCCTCGGCATCCGCCTGGTCCGCTCAGACTTTTCGCTAACCGCTAAACGGGTAGCTAAGGGTCTAACCTACCCTAATGCGGACATTGAAGACGCTGATCAGACTGGGCGGATGCCCAGGCTGATCTGAGTCTGCGCTGGGCGCACAACCACATTGTTGGGGTTTTTCGTGTCGCGGCTCATTTGTCGGCACCAGGACATCTGGTCCAAAAGAGACTTTGTCATATTCATGAACTTACCAGACACCGTCATTAGAAATCTTTCATTTTGACTGATCATTGTTGTAATAACATTGTCCAGTTTAGTCGTCATTTCCAGTGTTGTTTCTTCGGTTTTTCTTGTAGTATCTTCTATATGCCTTACGAGAGATGCATTTGATTTCGCAATGAAATCGTGAACTTCCTTCATTGCTAGTTCTTGTTTGCTTCGAAGTGTCTCGTTTAGCTTTCGAAGCCGGACTTTTTCTTCTACGAAGGCTTTCCTAACTGACACTTCAAACTGATTACTGCTCTCGTAAGGCCTGCTTTTGAGATCTTCCACGTCTTTAACTAGAAGATTTACCACTCCTTCAATCTTCTGTAACTCTTCTCGTATTGTCGAATCTGGAAAAGTTTATAATATAGTGAAAAATATGAGAAAAATACATATACTTTTCTTTACATATCTAAATGCCTACTGATACCACTAATGGAGAATGACGTCATGAACTACACTGACCGATTAAGTGTTATTCCAGCTAAAGCCCGATGTTACACTGTACATTTTTTCTCAAACACCACTTACTTTATATTCATTTAAATTATTTGACAGTGTAACACCACAATAAAATAATCTTAATCGTATTTCAAATAAGATATAAAACACTGGATGGCGATAGAACCGGTCCAATTTTTCCGACAAATATTTCTTGACAAGCTGCTGATAAGGAAGCAGTTTTTGACTTGCACCTGGCGCACGGTTGATATACACCTTTCCTATAATTCAAAGTCTGTTCGAGTTTCGTCCCTTGCAACGTCTATGACGTCATCTATAGGATAGGCTACGGTTTTTCATTGTGTAATCAAAGAAATGCCGGTTTTCCGTATATTCAAAACTAACATTCAACGGTAAAGATTAAGACAACTATTTTGTTCCAAATATATTGAGCTCTTCTTTTGTCGGAAAATAAGCTTTATAACTTATAGCATATGGGAATTCGACACAAAATTAAAAGATTTCCGACTAAAATGTCGGCTCAAAATTACCGTAATCGAAAGAGTATGTAGGCCTATCACCAGTACAGCTTCCAAGACAAAAGGAAAAGAAAGAAAATTGCGGAAGATGTTCAGACCGTTATTACAAAAGATCCAAACGATTAGTCGATTATAAAGCAGATACACGCTAAAAATGACAACAAAGTGTGCTGACACGGAATTCGTTTGTGTAATCACCGAATTGCGCGCATTGCCGCAATAAACAAACACCTATGATTGTGTATTACCTAGACACGTGTTACGAAGGTAGCTTTAAGAAAACCTACCGTGAAATGGAAACGATCAAATAAATAAAACCGAAGATAAGTAAGAGGTGGAAAAAAAAATAATATAAATTCAACCTCGGCGATGCTGATGCTTATAGATCGGTGTATCGCACAAGAAACCATAAATATCAGTGCTATAATGTGTCCGGTAATAATGCGTAGTTACTATCTGAATGCTGAAGTTTTATCTGTCGGAAAAATGGGAAGAACTTTTCAGATTTACGAAACTTATTTATACGAAATATAACTCTTTTATATTGAACAAACGTGAATATATTGCCGGGGTGTTAAAACACGGCGTCGATGAAAGGGACCATAAATGTCATGAGCGAATTGTCGGAATTCACAGTATGATATTAAAATAAATAAATAAAAATATATATAAATAAAAAATGTCACATGAAAACAGGGCAATTGTACTTTAATTTGTTCTTTCAATGAATTTTTTTGCAGTTTACATTTATAAAACATCTGCTTTATGCATGTTATGTGTGCTTGCAGTTGTACTGAATTATATGGGATATCCTATAGATGACGTCAAAGCCTACTTGGGTAGATAACTCGTGCGCGACTTAATCGATTTATAGGAAAGGTGTATAGAGGATCTAACACGAGTGGTCATTTTATATGTATCAACATTGTAATTCTTTAATAGCAATCTTCAATATATAAATAGTGTAGTTAAATGGTGTTTGTTATTTCTGAGTGTCTCATAGCCCACAAACATAACAGTTTCTTCTTTTTGTATTGTGCCATAAGCCAATTGTAAGTAGCATTTGGGGAACAAATACTGGACTTCAATAATCTATTGAAACACATGTGCATATCAATTTCCGTAACAGCAGCCACATCTTAGCAGATATTACACAACGGATTGGATTCGATATTGATGCATGCGATGAGGGATAAACATTGAAGCCAGCTGTCACCTAATTGAATATTTGACGTTAAGCAGCTAACTGACTTTTAAAATCAACTGAAAAAACGCATGTGTCAGTATACCCTAGCAACCAGTTTTAGCCCTTCGCAACCAAATACTTTAGATTTTATGAGAAAATTAAAGGTTACGGTTTAAGCACAAGTACTGGACTTATTTAAGTTGTTGAAAAATTGTGCATATATTATAACTCTCCCCAGCAACAAGTCTGGGCCCTTCGCAACCTCCTTGTATCATTGACTGATTTCCATATGGAATATCTTTATTAACCAACAAACTACGAAGACAGTTGTAAATAATGTATGAAGCACAGTTGTTTAACTTCTAAAAGCTGTTGAAACTTGTCGCGTCATCAGCCAATTGCAGCCCAGGGAAAGGGCACAGATAGACAGGTTGTGAAGACAGAAGAGGCTTTAGGTGTCTTCGTGTTCCTCCATTTTCCGGAGAGGGGATGCTTTCTTACATTCCTGCTTGTCAGAACTCCATCAGAAAGGGAGGCAGAAATTACAAGACCTGTCGCCTGACAGCATAGCTCGCCTGAACAGGTGCTTGCCCATCACGTCACAAGATTATAAGTAAGTGGCCTGTCTTGTAGGTCACTTTGGAGGCGTGGCTTGCAGTGCATAAAACTTCAGGCAAGCATATTCATGTTTTCTCAACATATTTACAAGCAAGACCTACTTCAGAAATAAAATTAAAAACAAAACCAAAAAAAACAATAAATTTTAATATATAATTTCAAAGTCCATGACCTTGACCTCAGGGTACTGCGGGGTAAGGGGTGGTTGGATTTATGAAAACCCCGGACCACTGTCTGACATCAGTCCAAGTTCCAGTGCTGAATCCATTGTGGCACTGTAAACTTCAATCTTTATAACCTTTTACCAAAATCTTTAAGACAAAATCCCGGTCTGGCCTCATACTTTCGTTTCTCCTTCGGCTGATTGAAGAAGGGTAGTTGTCAGTTACTGGCGAAAGTATGTGCACTTAGTACTGGTTAACCGCTTAGGAGGTCTAAGCCTGCCCAGGAATAGTGTGGTTAGGTTAACTGACCGTCCCGACATGACCATAGTTGTTTACCGTGGACGTTAAGCATCAAATCAACCAACCAACAAAATTTTAAAGGTATACTCCCTCGTATTTCATTACAAAATAATCACAAAATTATGAAACTGGTTAGTTGTATGCAACATAATTAAGACTTGTTCAAAAGATCTTCAGCGAAAACATCTTTGTTACGGAGGCAGAGACGATATATCAATGCGCACTCTTCTTGAATATTCACGAATACTTTGTCGTCATAAATTGATTGACTCCCACAGGCGTTTCTGCAAGCATGTTTTGAATTTTATGATTGGTGGAGTAAATAACTTTACAATAGCATTAACCTCTAATCTGTGCACGTGAGTTCTTTTCAACCAATAATTGTCTGAAGTGATTAAATAGAGGGCTTAAGATTATTCATGATATCCAGTCTTCATTTTTGGCGGGAATGGTGACCCGCTATTTCCGCTCTTTTTGTGTATTTTCTTAAATTCTCCTATTTTCAGTGACCATCACAATTCATAAATTTGGCAGATAAATGCACTTTTGATAGCAATCATTATCATGCCTAGGATATAATGTTTTGTGAGAAATTTAAAAGTTAATAGAAATATTGAGGTTGTAAATCTTTAATGCTTGTTAGTTGTAAACAACTAACAAGCATTTATTGATTCTTCCTAAGAAGAAACCAGAGATTTGACAAAATTTTAAGTCCATGACCTGGACTCCAGAGCCGTAGGCGAAATTTTGTAAAGCCTCAAATCAGTATTGCCATCAATTTAAGTTTAAATTAAATCCATCCAAGTAGTTTGAAGTAGTATATAGTCCGTTTGCTCCCAAATACAAACGGGGTTTTGCTTATTTTCGCGAAAACAATGAAAGTTCCATCAACTGTTCTAATGTCCTAATGATTCCTATAACTATACATAACAGAATACGGAAAGTCCAAATTTTTGGTTGCTTTTGTAAAATATTTTCCATTGACAGTAATGTAAAAACTGAGCAGTTTCACTAAAGGGCGTCGTATGCTTGTTAGAACAGCCAAAATATTGTTGATAGGCAATAGTGTAAACTCGTTGTTTACTACAGGTGTGGGCGTATATGAATGAAATAGTAAAATGTATTCACATGTCCGCGCGCGTAACGCATGGTATCACTAGTCAGGTGATACCATGTTGTAAATAAACAATGAAATATTATATAAAAAAATATTACTTTGCGAGTAAAATTGTATGTTTTAAAATTTGATAATATATGGGTGAAACAAAAAGTAATAAAAAAAATGGATTCAGAATAAAATTTCAATTAATTATGCAAATTGTGTTTTAAGGATAGCATACATTTGTCACATGCTCTAATACGTAAAACTAAACGGGAATTCCAACAGCCAACTTTTACTCCCTTGTAATTAAGAGGTAAAAATGACATGTTTTAGGTCCTGTTTTTGTATAGAAACTTTTTTATGCAAAACCTCACATTTCTGAAAAATTATGACTTTGTTATGTATAGGATAAAAATTAAGAATGAGCAATTAGAAAATCATCTACTTCTCACCAGTTTTGAGAAAATATTGGGGATGCCGTTTGCATTTGGGAGCAAACGGACTATACCGGTAGAAAACTTTAACAAAACTAAATTTTCTAAGTTCATGACGTTGGCTTTAAGGTGACTGAGTGGTGTGGTACATGTACTCTTTAAAACTCTGGACCAATATCTAACAACAGTGGAAGTATCAACCAATGCACAAACCACGCCCGCCTCCCCACTCCTGCCCCCCCCCCCCCCCCCCGCCCACACACACCTCCACCACCATTTGGACTGATATCTGATATCTGCCTATAATCCAAGAATGTATCAAACGAATCTATTCACGGATAAGGAGATAAAAGGTTTTTTTTGGTTATTTTTAAACTTTACCAGAGCATCCAATCAAGACGCGGAGTCTGACATCCTACAGGAACAGTCTTATCAGAATCTTCATACTAAAGGAGAAGTCTAAATCAGATTCTAAGTCTTAAAGGAGCAGTCTTATCAAGTTCTATACCCTAAGGAACTTCTCTGACAAGGGTCTACATCCTTAAGGAACAGTCTTATCAGAGTCCTCAACCAAACAGAGCTGTCTCATTACGATCTACATCTTAAGGAAGCTGTTTTATCCGGGACTACACGTATACATATGAGGAGCTGTTTATTCGCAATTGTGCCTACATTCCAAAGGAGCAGTCCTTTTAGGGTCTTCATACAAAAAAGCAGTCTTATTCGGGTCCTACATCTTTGAGGAGCTGAATTATCAGGGACTTCATCTTAAAGGAATTATCTTTCCAGTCTACATCCCAAAGTAGCAGTCTTATCAGGTCTGCAAAGAATCGTAAACTGGTGTCAACTTCTGTGTGTATGTACTTCTGTCCCTATTGGTTCTGAGAGCGGAATGTGGGATTAGATTATATTACTTCTTGATCATTGTCTATCTTTCTAATTTTATTAATTATGTAGGGCTTTAATGCCACTTTATGTATTTTCAAGCCATCTCAGGCAGTTTAAGATTAATTGTGAGCTTTTCAATAATATGGCTGTTGCAAATTAAGCCTGACATAGAAAATACAAATAGTTATGTTCATGTCACCCTACACAGACATATTTCACATCATAATTGAACGGAAGTTTAAAAACGGTTTCTTTTCAAGGGAGGGTATATACATGAAATTTTACTTAGGGATTTTTATACATTTCAAATTGGAACTATACGAAAACATGTATAGTAAAAGCGGTCAAAGTAACACCGACAAATTCAAAACATCAATGCAAAACCAGTCTAAGTATCAAAATCAAAAGTCCGACATGCCCTCAGCAGGCACTCAATATTGATTCAACATTGAAATTTGCTTGAATTCTGCTTGAAGGTTGATCAACCAATATTCAATATTGATTCAAAATTGACAGTTCAACATTGAAATTTCAAGATTGATTCAATATAGATTAAACATTTACATTTCAACATTGACATCGCCAAGATTTTTCAATATTGGATCTTACTTGATACTGTACCTCAACTCTTATAAATTATTTCTTCCAACTATGCATTTCAAGTTAAATCATATCTCTCTATTTATGTTGGACACGCCTGACACGAGACAAATGATTGATTTCTTAAACGCTAAATTGTGTAATAGTCTTCAATTAAGTATAGGTTAGAAGTTTTTAAGAAATTTCTTCACAATTTAGCGGAGCGTAGCAGATTAAAAATTTGAAGAAATTTCTTAATGACTTCTAACCGGCTTAGACTGCTGTCAGTTTTCTTGAAAAATGTCCATTACTGGCTCCATTTCTTGTCCCTGGAGACTACATCAAAGATCAATGCTCTTTTGCACAAAAATTCTTTATTGTATACCTGCGCCATTTATTCATTCACCTTTTAGTTTTCTTGAAGTGTAGATCATACTGCTGTTTTGAGTTAAAAAAACCAAATAAATAGATAAATAAAAAGAAAGAAAAATTTGGATGCACATATGAAGGAACTAGCCTCAAAAGATGTTAGAATACTATTAACACAGTGGACGGTTTAAGATGAATTCGTATTCTTGTGGAGTTTTAGATGACACAGTCATGTTACCATTCTAGTGTGAAGAAAAATATTCTAGTAAAAGGTGATTAATAGATAAAACTATAAATCTGAAACAAAACTGAAGGAATGCACCAGCAAACATAATTATGCTGGATAGGAACATGTTACCTAAAAGACATAGATCAGACTGTATGTGTTTAGTAATCGCCTGCTGGCTGCTTAAAGATCTATGCTTTTTTAAAGATAAAACTTTCTTTTTGTTTGCTGTTATATATTTTATATATGAAAAAAATAAAGTTCTAATATTGTTAATTTATTGTATTAAATGTATTGTTGAAACTGTATGCTTTGTATTTGTATTTGTTCCCCATTTCTATTGATCTGTCATGAGTCTTTACCTGCTAATTACTATATGATTTAACAGAAAAAGAAATGGCAGACCATACATAATTCAATGGGCATTAAGATTACAAGGTCCATTTTCTCAGACAGGTGGAAGGGAGGAAAGTTTTATTACTTTCAGTCAATCAGAAGCTTTATTGCTGATTTACGTCTGAAGATCTTTCTTAATGGCTAAAAGTCATTAAGAGTGGCTCTTCACAACATAGTCAGCTCCGTCACCACGCAAAATGTTATAACAACTCAAAATGTAATAAAGTTATAACATTTTGGGTCGATCAAAATTTTTCCCCTAACGCAATTTGTAATAAATTTCTACATACGAAGATACACTCTCGGTTTGAAGAAATATGATAAAACCCAGTGTTTTTAAGCATGATAAGCACATAACAAGTTCAGAAATGACGATATCAAGTATCACTGTTCGATTTCATTTTCATATAATACATCTTAAAAGTTATAACATTTTGCGTCGATCAAAATTTTTTCCCTAACGCAATTTGTAATAAATTTCTACATACGAAGATATTCTCTCGGTTTGAAGAAATATGATAAAGCCCAGTGTTTATAAGCATGATAAGCACATAACAAGTTCAGAAAAGACGATATCAAGTATCACTGTTCGGTTTAAATTTCATATAACACATCTTAAAAGTTATAACAATTTGCGTCGATCAAAATTTTTGCCCTAACGCAATTTGTAATAAATTTCTACATACGAATATACACTCTCGGTTTGAAGAAATATGATAAAACCCAGTTTTTATAAGCATGATAAGCACAAAACAAGTTCAGAAAAGACGATATCAAGTATCACTGTTCGATTTTATTTTTCATATAATACATCTTAAAAGTTATAACATTTTGCGTCGATCAAAATTTTTCCCCTAACGCAATTTGTAATAAATTTCTACATACGAATATACACTCTCGGTTTGAAGAAATATGATAAAACCCAGTGTTTATAAGCATGATAAGCACATAACAAGTTCAGAAAAGACGATATCAAGTATCATTGTTCGATTTTATTTTGCAAATAATACATCTTAAAAGTTATAACATTTTGCGTCGATCACAAGTTTTCCCCTATTGCAATTTGTAATAAATTTGTACATACGAATATACACTCTCGGTTTGAAGAAATATGATAAAACCCAGTGTTTATAAGCATGATAAGCACATAACCAGTTCAGAAAAGACGATATCAAGTATCATTGTTCGATTTTATTTTGCATATAATGCATCTTAAAAGTTATAACATTTTGCGTCGATCAAAATTTTTCCCCTAACGCAATTTGTAATAAATTTCTACATACGAATATACACTCTCGGTTTGAAACAATATGATAAAACCTAGTGTTTATAAGCATGATAAGCACATAACAAGTTCAGATAAGACGATATCAAGTATCATTGTTTATTTTGCATATAATACATCTTAAAAGTTATAACATTTTGCGTCGATCACAAGTTTTCCCCTAACGCAATTTGTAATAAATTTCTACATACGAATATACACTCTCGGTTTAAAGAAATATGATAAAACCCAGTGTTTGTAAGCATGATAAGCACATAACAAGTTCAGAAAAGTCGATATCAAGTATCATTGTTCGTTTTTATTTTCATATAATACATCTTAAAAGTTATATCATTTTGCGTCGATCAAAATTTTCCTCTAACGCAATTTGTAATAAATTTCTACATTCGAAGAAATACTCTCGGTTGAAGAAATATGATAAAACCCAGTGTTTATAAGCATGATAAGCACATAACAAGTTCAGAAAAGACAATATCAAGTATCACTGTTCGATTTTATTTTGCATATAATACAACTTAAAAGTTATAACATTTTGCGTCGATCAAAATTTTTCCCCTAACGCAATTTGTAATAAATTTCTACATTCGAATATACACTCTCGGTTTGAAGAAATATGATAAAACCCAGTGTTTATAAGCATGATAAGCACATAACAAGTTCAGAAAAGACGATATCAAGTATCACTGTTCGATTTTATTTTCATATAATACATCTTAAAAGTTATAACATTTTGCGTCGATCAAAATTTTCCCCCTAACGCAATTTGTAATAAATATCTACATACGAAGATACACTCTCGGTTTGAAGAAATATGATAAAGCCCAGTGTTTATAAGCATGATAAGCACATAACAAGTTCAGAAAAGACTATATCAAGTATCACTGTTCGATTTTATTTTGCATATAATACATCTTAAAAAGTATAACATTTTGCGTCGATCAAAATTTTTTCCCTAACGCAATTTGTAATAAATTTCTACATACGAAGATATTCTCTCGGTTTGAAGAAATATGATAAAACCCAGTGTTTATAAGCATGATAAGCACATAACAAGTTCAGAAAAGACGATATCAAGTATCACTGTTCGATTTTAATTTGCATATAATACATCTTAAAAGTTATAACATTTTGCGTCGGTCAAAATGTTTTCCCTAACGCAATTTGTAATAAATTTCTACATACGAATATACACTCTCGGTTTGAAGAAATATGATAAAACCCAGTGTTTATAAGCATGATAAGCACATAACAAGTTCAGAAAAGACGATTTCAAGTATCACTGTTCGATTTTATTAGCATTTATCAGCCCGGCAGACTATTACTAACGTTAACGTCGTAGCGTGAGATACTTCGACGTTAAAATGGCGAGTGCGATGTGCCAAAACTGAAAATTTTCCAGCCCTTCAGGCATCATATCTCTCTTAATATCCATCGTAGACATTAAGTGTGACCCTTGTTTTCATAGCTAATGTTACCCGCGGAATGCGTCAGTAATTGTGGCTCGGAGAGGGATGCTTGTTGCCCGCCGAGACCTGCCCATTATATCTCTTCTTTCAAACTTTTGAGGTTTAGCGACACTGAAGAAGTCGAATACAGAAACGCGCGTCTGTCGCACTAAAATTGGTATGGATACGTTTATATTAGATCAAAAGGAACACGTTGGTATCAAAATTAAAATGAAACTACTGACATTTTCGTTTCGCTACAAAACGCCTAGCTTTACAGGACTGGGTGGTCGAGAAATATTTCAACTGGTGCAGCAATGCTGCATGTATGTACTAAGACACATCATACCTATAAGACTCCTGACTCGTTCGAAAAATAAATAAATCTCACCAAGACGTCATCGCTGTTGTGTTTTCAAAGTGTTTAGGGGTGTTAGCAGATTCTCAGAGAAATTTTCTTAAGTTGAATCTATATGATAAATATATATTATTTCACGGGTTTCTCATTCACACCCGATTTATCAGACCGACACTCCAATATCGGACCGAGGGCTTGCCTGAGGTCCGATATTGGTCGAGGGCTGATAAATCGGGTGATTACGAAAAACAAATGTTATGATCTGTTTATCATACAGATTCTAGTTAAAGAACAAATGTACCGAAATAGTCGCTGGAAATCAACATTTTTGAAGTGGTGGTAACTTGCTACTTCTGCTGAAGGGCAGAGTCTACTTCTAGCAAACACAACTGCAGGACACCTAAATGGGATCGTAATATTTTATTTTCTAATGAGGTTGGCATCTGACGCGGACACGAGGGATCTTACGATAAGTGTTAGTAAAACACACAATATTCCTAATATCTCTACGACAGCTGATATGCTGCCCGCCCTTACAGTCTTATAGCGCTTGCCGTTTTGTAGCGAAACAAAATATTCAGCCATTTCATATTTATGTTGATACCAACGTGTTCTTTTCGATCTAATTCAGAAAATGAGTAGTCACACTTTATGTCATTGATGGATAATAAGAGACACAGAAGCTCTGAAAGGATGGGAAATCTTCTGTTATGCCACACCGCACTCGCCATTTTAACGTCGAAGTATCTCACGCGATGTCCTTGACTTTAACAACGGGGCTGATAAACGTTATCAGACCGGGAAACCTTTATCGGACCGAGGAGCAAGATAAAGACTCTGAAAGCTCAGCTTTATCAAACACCCAGATTGCTTCTTAGGCAGTCCAAAATTCTGTATCTATACTGAAAGGATTTAAAAACTTCCATTAATTTTGAGTATCTCAAAAATGAATGCAGCGACGTTCACCAAAATTATACAACATATATATTCTCTTATACCTGATTATATCAATATACCGAATCTGAAATAGTTCAACCGAGTCGGTCAGGAAAAAGCACGTGCTCATCGTGTTCTTAGTACCGTTTACATACGGATAAATACCTTCATGTATACAGTTTTCTGAAGAAACATTTGTCTTACGATATGAAATTGAATTTTACAAGTTTGAACTCGGTCTGTGGCTTTATTTAGCCTACCGCGCCTACAAATCGCAAAAAAGCGCAAAGTTTTGGGCCAGTTAAATGCTGAAATTTCAAAAAGTGACGTCGCGTGACAATGTTACGTGTTAATTACGACAATGTAATACCACAGACAACGTGCACTGTTTACAGGACGCTCAAAAGACCGTCAGAAAAGCACCTAACCGAGATTAAAACCAGAGGTCATGACGTTAACTAACGTTGACGCCGTCTCCGTAATAAGCTTTGCGCAACAGCATCATCCGCTATGATATGTGACAGTGCCTGCGATTTTGAGCCTTGTGGAGGTGCAACTTTGACGTCACGAAACGTGAAATGAAAGTGACGTCATAAAATTTGCACGTTAAGTTAATTGGATTTCAGCGCATTGACTAATAAATTTCCAAGCGTCACATGAAAAGAGTGATTCAACATTTCTATAGGAGTCTTTAATTTTCCTCATCTACACTCTTTTAAGAATGTTCGCATAATAGATCTTTGAAAAGCGATGTCACGAACCTGAGTTATAAAAGTTTATCCAGCTAGTATGTAGATTGTATCCAATAAGTGAAACGAAAACAAAATTCGGGTTGGTGTGAATTCCGTTTGCTTTTGCTGTAAACCTTAGCGCTAAGTTTCGTGCTTCTCGAAATCTATTCTGGAAGCACTGATAAATATGAAAATGTTAAAAACAAAATTTCGGATTTTCGCTCCATAAGGTTCAAAATGCCAGACACTGTCACATATTTGAAAAATCAACGTGGATGACGTCACAATATTAAGACAGTAAGAAATGGTCGAAAAGAGTGTTGCATAAGATAACGCCGGCATCGCCTTGTGCATTTCAGTGACGTAACGCTCTTTTACTGACGTCATTTAAGTAAATGGTACCAATTTACTGCGTAATCTTTAAATCTGACAAGTTTCAAGCAATTTATCGTTAAATATTCAACACTGTCATGAGTGAACAGTTCAGCAGCCAGAAATAAAAAGTGGAAGCTTTTAAATCCTTTCAGTATATGTGATAAACTGATCATAACATGAGTTTTTCGTTATAACCCGATTTATCAGCCCTCGACCAATATCGAACCTCGGGCAAAGTCTCGGTCCGATATTGGAGTCTCGGGCAGATTAATCGGGTGATAACGAAAGACATATGTAATAATCGCTATTTACCGCCCCAAGGCACTACTTTCGTTGCGGTTCCATTTGTTTTATTATCGGTGCTGTTTTAACTTTAAAATGTTTTTATTTTAGCATTTCTGTAAATCCAAATTATCTGGTTCAGTAAAGGTAATTGAGTTGCCACATGTTTGTGAAAGAGCTGCTAACATAGAACTCATCCGTGATTTCATTGTTTATAAAGATGTATTTTCTCAGCTTTCCCTTTGATGTTTGGGATAAGGTTTTGGTTCTTCTTCGGTCAGTTTCCGAAGTTTCAATACTCATTTAATTTTTATGGGTTGTGTTTTTTTGTTTTTTTTTTATTGTGGCATTTGTAATTGTCTTATATCTTCTTTTCTCTAAGGCTTTATTGTCACTCACAAGAAAGACAGGACGGTCCCATTTGGGCTGTGTGAAAGTCTAAAATAAAAATTATTGCGGTGTACAAGAGAATATTTGAATTTCATTTCCTGAGCTTTTGAACTTCCGGGGGTAATTCTCCTTTGTAATTCAAAGATGTAAAAATCGTCTTTTTGGCTTATAAAGGATCCAATGGTCTTCTTGCGCATAGTATATAGCATGAAAGAAATGCGTGAAAATAATCAAAGCAAGAACGGGTTAGAAAGGCAATACAATGCTTAATTTCAGTTCCATGTCAATATCAAAGCACTTAATATAGATAACCAAATACACGTATTACTTACAATGCCTTGTAACAGTCACATTGTACATGGCTGGTTGTGTGTGAGGTGGTGTTGCTCCTAAATATGTTGTCTGGTTTGTGCCGTTTCGTCTTTTCGCAGCAAAAAGACGCTAGGCGAAAAGACGTAAATACGAAAAGACTTCATGCGAAAAAACACCATGCGAAAAGACGAAATAACGCCATTCGAAAAGACGAAAAAACAAAACGCGCCACGTAAAAAGACGAAAAAAAAACGGCACGCAAAAAGCAAAGATACGAAATAACGTCCAGCGAGAAAGAAAAAAGAGACGAAAAGATGTAAAGACGAAAAGACACCATGCGAAAAGACAAAATTACGTCAAGCGAAAAGACGAAAAACAAACCCGCCACGTAAAAAGATGATAAAAACGGTACGCAAAAAGACGAAGAGACGAAATAACGCCACGCGAAAAAGACGAAAAGACGAAATAACGCCGTGCAAAAAGATGAAAGGACGAAAAATGCCATGCGAAAAGACGAAATAACGCCACACGAAAAGACGAAAAAACGCCACGCAAAAAGACGACGAGACGAAATAACGCCATGCGAACAAGACGAAAAGACGAAATAACGCCATGAGGAAAGACGAATAGAGGAAATAACGCCAGGCGAAAACACGAAATAACGTCAGGCGAAAAAGCGAAAATACGAAATAACGCCACGCGAAAAGACGGCATGTGAAATGACAAAAAGATACCACGCAAAAAGACGACAAAATTAAACTTTTAAATGCCGTCTTTTCGGGCTTTTTTTTCGCCTTTTCGTGCCGAAATTTCGCCTTTTAGCGTAGCTGTTTTCGTCTTTCATGTCGTTATTTCGTCTTTCGTTGGTGTTTTTTTGCATGGTGTTTTTCCTCGTCTTTTCGCATGACGTCTTTTCATGTTTTTGTCTTTTCGCGTTTTTCACATAAGCAAAATAAAATCGAACACTAATACTTGATATTGACTTTTCGAAACTTGCTAGGTGTTTTTCATGCTTATCAACAAACGGTTTTTATTTACTTATTCAAACTGATAGTTAAACATCGGATGTAGAAATTAATTACGAATTGCGTTTGGAGACAAATCTTGATCGACGCAAACTGTTATAACTTTTGATATAGATTGTAAGCAAAATAAAATCAACAAAAATACTTGATATCGACTTTTCAGATTTTGTTAGGTGCTTATCATGCTCTGTTTTTACGCACTTCTTCAAACCGATAGTTAAACATCGTATATAGAAATTTATTACAAATTGCGTTAGGGGAAACTTTTTGATCGACGCAAAATGTCATAACTTTTAAGATGTATTATATGACAATAAAATCGAACAGGGATACTTGATATCGTCTTTTCTCAACTTGTTATGTGCTTATCATGCTTAAAAACACTGGGCTTTATCACATTTCTTCAAACCGAGAGTATATCTTCGTATGTAGAAATTTATTACAAATTGCGTTAGGGGAAAAATTTTGATCGACACAAAATGTTATAACTTTTAAGTTGTATGATATACCAAATAAAATCGAACAGTGATACTTGATATTGTCTTTTCTCAACTTTTTAGGTGCTTATCATGCTTATAAACACTGGGTTTTATCATGTTTCTTCAAACCGAGAGTATATCTTCGAAAGTAGAAATTTATTACAAATTGCGTTAGGGGAAAAATTTGATCGACACAAAATGTTATAACTTTTAAGATGTATTATATGCCAAATTAAATGGAACAGTGATACTTGATATCGTCTTTTCTGAACTTGTTAGGTGCTTATCATGCTTATAATCACTGGGTTTATCATATTTCTTCAGACCGAGAGTATATTTTCGAATATAGAAATTTATTACAAATTGCGTTAGGGGAAAAATTTGATCGACGCAAAATGCTATAACTTTTAAGGTGTATAATATGCAAAAAAAATCGAACAGTGATACTTGATATCGTCTTTTATGAACTTGTTAGGTGCTTATATGCTTATAAACACTTGGTTTAATCATGTTTCTTCAAACCGAGAGTATATCTTCGAATGTAGAAATTTATTACAAATTGCGTTAGGGAAAAAATTTTGACCGACGCAAAATGTTATAACTTTTAAGAAGTATTATATGCAAAATAAAATCGAACAGTGATACTTGATATCGTCTTTTCTGAACTTGTTATGTGCTTATCATGCTTATAAACACTGGACTTTATCATATTTCTTCAAACCGAGAGTGTATCTTCGTATGTAGAAATTTATTGCAAATTGCGTTAGGGAAAAAATTTTGATCGACGCAAAATGTTACAACTTTTAAGATGTATTATATGAAAATAAAATCGAACAGTGATACTTGATATCGTCTTTTCTGAACTTGTTATGTGCTTATCATGCTTATAAACACTGGGTTTTATCATATTTCTTCAAACCGAGAGTGTATATTCGTATGTAGAAATTTATTACAAAATTTTGATCGACGCAAAATGTTATAACTGTTAAGATGTATTATATGAAAATTAAACCGAACAGTGATACTTGATATCATCTTTTCTGAACTTGTTATGTGCTTATCAAGCTTATAAACACTGGACTTTATCATATTTCTTCAAACCGAGAGTGTATCTTCGTATGTAGAAATTTATTGCAAATTGCGTTAGGGAAAAAATTTTGATAGACGCAAAATGTTACAACTTTTAAGATGTATTATATGAAAATAAAATCGAACAGTGATACTTGATATCGTCTTTTCTCAACTTGTTATGTGCTTATCATGCTTCAAAACACTGGGGTTTATCATATTTCTTCAAACCGAGAGTGTATCTTCGTATGTAGAAATTTATTACAAATTGCGTTAAGGGAAAAATTTTGATCGACGCAAAATGTTATAACATTTTGGATGTATTATATGCAAAATAAAATCGAACAGTGATACTTGATATCGTCTTTTCTGAACTTGTTAGGTGCTTATTATGCTTATAAACACTGGGTTTAATCATATTTCTTCAAATGAGGGTTTATCTTCGAATGTAGAAATTTATTACAAATTGCGTTAGGGGAAAAATTTGATCGACGCAAAATGCTATAACTTTTAAGGTGTATAATATGCAAAATAAAATCGAACAGTGATACTTGATATCGTCTTTTCTGAACTTGTAATGTACTTATCTTGCTTAAAAACACTGGGGTTTACTCGGTTGGCCATATGTTCTCTGTATTTTGATTATTTGTAATCTTAGTTGTTTCCAACTATGGTTTGAGGGCTGGATTTGGATTTTGATTGTTTCAGTTCCTGGTCTTTGCATACTTTTTACTTTTATCATATTTCTTCAACCGAGAGTATATCTTCGAATGTAGAAATTTATTACAAATTACGTTAGGAGAAAAATTTTGATCGACGCAAAATGTTATAACTTTTAAGATGTATTATATGCAAAATAAAATCGAACAGTGATACTTGATATCGTCTTTTCTGAACTTGTTATGTGCTTATCATGCTTAAAAACACTGGGGTTTATCATATTTCTTCAAACCGAGAGTGTATCTTCGTATGTAGAAATTTATTACAAATCGCGTTAGGGAAAAAAATTTGATCGACACAAAATGTTATAACTTTTAAGATGTATTATATGAAAATAAAATCGAACAGTGATACTTGATATCGTCTTTTCTGAACTTGTTATGTTCTGATCATGCTTAAAAACACTGGATTTTATCATATTTCTTCAAACCGAGAGTGTATCTTCGTATGTAGAAATTTATTACAAATTGCGTTAGGGGAAAAATTTTGATCGACGCAAAATGTTATAACTTTTTGGATGTATTTTATGCAAAATAAAATCGAACAGTGATACTTGATATCGTCTTCTCTGAACTTGTTAGGTGCTCATTGTGCTTATAAACACTGGGTTTAATCATATTTCTTCAAATTGAGGGTTTATCTTCGAATGTAGAAATTTATTACAAATTGCGTTAGGGGAAAAATTTGATCGACGCAAAATGTTACAACTTTTAAGGTGTATAATATGCAAAATAAAATCGAACAGTGATACTTGATATCGTCTTTTCTGAACTTGGTATGTGCTTATCATGCTTATAAACACTGGGCTTTATCATATATCTTCAACCGAGAGTATATCTTCGAATGTAGAAATTTATTACAAATTGCGTTGGGAGAAAAATGTTGATCGACGCAAAATGTTATAACTTTTAAGATGTATTATATGCAAAATAAAATCGAACAGTGATACTTGATATCGTCTTTTCTGAACTTGTTATGTGCTTATCATGCTTATAAACACTGGGGTTTATCATATTTCTTCAAACCGAGAGTGTATCTTCGTATGTAGAAATTTATTACAAATTGCGTTAGGGGGAAAATTTTGATCGACGCAAAATGTTATAACATTTTGGATGTATTATATGCAAAATAAAATCGAACAGTGATACTTGATATCGTCTTCTCTGAACTTGTTAGGTGCTTATTATGCTTATAAACACTGGGTTTAATCATATTTCTTCAAACCGAGAGAATATCTTCGTATGTAGAAATTTATTACAAATTGCGTAAGGGAAAAAAATTTGATCAACACAAAATGTTATTGCAAATTGCGATAGGGAAAAAATTTTGTTCGACGCAAAATGTTACAACTTTTAAGATGTATTATATGAAAATAAAATCGAACAGTGATACTTGATATCGTCTTTTCTGAACTTGTTATGTGTTTATCATGGTTATAAACACTGGGTTTTATCATATTTCTTCAAACCGAGAGTGTATATTCGTATGTAGAAATTTATTACAAATTGCGTTAGGGGAAAAATTTTGATCGACGCAAAATGTTCAAAATATGCAAAATAAAATCGAACAGTGATACTTGATATCGTCTTTTCTGAACTTGTTATGTGCTTATCATGCTTAAAAAACCTGGGGTTTATCATATTTCTTCAACCGAGAGTATATCTTCGAATGTAGAAATTTACTACAAATTGCGTTAGGAGAAAAATTTTGATCGACGCAAAATGTTGTAACTTTTAAGATGTATTATATGCAAAATAAAATCGAACAGTGATACTTGATATCGTCTTTTCTGAACTTGTTATGTGCTTATCATGCTTAAAAACACTGGGGTTTATCATATTTCTTCAAACCGAGAGTGTATCTTCGTATGTAGAAATTTATTACAAATTGCGTTAGGGGAAAAATTTTGATCGACGCAAAATTTTATAACTTTATTACATTTTGCGTTGTTATAACATTTTGCGTGGTGACACAGCTCTCAAAACTGCTTCTGATTGGCTGAAAGGATGGACAATTTAAAAAACTGCAGTCTAAACAAGGTAAGACTTAAAATCTCCATAGTCCTATCAGCAGTAAAAACGCCAAAGTTCAAATCATTGTAAAAAGCGTTTCAACCTTCACGTTTGGTAATAAAATATGGGTTGGTGTGCATATACTGAGTCATATAACAGTCAAAAAGTAGAGAGAGAAAACAAGTTTTTGATAAATAACAAATCGCTCCACAAAATACAATTTTTTGTTCAGGTTTCCCGTCTAGCAATGCTATATAAACATAGGCGGGATTGTGATTTGGACTAAACCCCTGTACATTGTATTTTTACCATTTTAAAAAAAATCGAAAGTAGGTCATTTTAATTGCCAACTACAAGTAAAATGGCCCAAATAAGTTTTCAAACCGATTTTACGCGAAACTCAATGATATTTTATTTCTTTAAAGCTGGCTTATCACGGCCATTTACAAATACGAAACTATAGTGAGAAGCTTGCAGCGATACCTCATGATAATTTTTTTCATGCCGATAGAGCAATGGAGCCTTTAAGTGTTGAACTTATTTTATGAGAAAAGGTATGGTTAAGACGGGTTTATATGGATCTCTAAGGAGTTGCATTTTGTTTGTTTGAACTTTCATCCAACCAAACGGGTTTTGGTCGTTTGAAAATGATAATAATAATAATCATAATAATAATAATAATTATTATTATTATTATTATAACAGAGAGGTAACGCAGCAGTAGATAAAGTGCTTGAAGATGGTTTAGCGGATCAATTATGTCGTTACTTTCATTCAATATGCTATAATGCTTTCCGGAAATATGTTAGAAAAAATCGATATCATGTTTCATAGAATCTGTCTGTGCTGCATCAAAGGAAATTTATGAACAACGGAATCTGATTCTGATAAGGAAATAGTTTTAATAATATCTTTCTGATATCCATTTATCTTTGCAAGCTGTCACACATTAATCTTTGAAGTATTTATTTAGTGTGTGCTGTTGCAGGTGTATTCCTGAAATCAAGTGTTACGTACGATATGGTAGGACAACTCCTTTTCATGTAATTCAGCGTAACATATGCGCTCTTTTCTACCAGGAAACGGCCGGGCCGCGTAGCGCAATCGGTAGGGCACCTGACTTATAAGTCAGTGGTCCTGGGTTCGATACCCGGTCTGGTCACATACTTTCGTTTCTCCTTCAAGATTCAAGAAGGGCAGTTGTCAGTTACTGGCAAATGATGTACACTTAGTACTGGTTAACCGCTAAGGAGGTCTAAGCCTGCCCAGGAATTGTGTGGTTAGATTAACTGACCGTCCCGACATGACCATAGCTGTTTAGCGTGGACGTAAAGCAACAACAAATCAAATCAGATCTACCAGGAAACGGTGTTTAAAATGCGACCGTAGTTTAAAATATGAAATTGTATGTGCTAGAGTGCAATAGAATGGGCAAGACAATCTACCGCCTACTGGCTACAATTTGTTCCGAGAGCCTAGGACGGTAATATATTGCAGGAAAGACTTGGCTCCCTCAAAGGGTTCAAATTCTTTCTTGTTAGAGTGCGCTATTAAAGTGTAATATATTAGAAAAGATTATCCCTGCCAGTTACAATGTTTCAGAGTGCATTTATCACCGGAACATACTCGCTAGTTCAACCAATTATCTTTCTATACGTAGTCAGTATGTTCCGGTGACGAGTGCAAATTACACGGCTAATAAACATGAATATTTCCCCAAAAGCAGCCAAGAGATTTACACACGGTTTTCGGGGTTTGGGACTGAATTCATAAAAGGGCACCGTATTCTATAAAAATGAAAAGAAACATTTCATTGGAAAGTCAAGAAAATATTTGGTCACCACCAAAAATTTAAAACTGTACAATAAAAGACTAGAAACTATGTCGATCTAGGTGACTGTCTATATTGTTCGCCACATCACTGTTTCATATGGAGAAATGATATTCAGGGTATTGGTCGTTTGGCTGATGCGCACGATTTATAGTCAGAAATTTGATAAAACAAAACACCTACTTAGCATATGCAAATCAGTACACCATCTTTCGTGATTTGTTCCGTTTGCTAAAAAGAACGTTCCGGATCACGATCCAGACAGTGATGAACGGACAGAAAAATAGTAATGAAAAAAAAAAAAAAAAAAAAAAAAAAACAATACAACATAAAAGAAGAAAAAATAAAAACATGAAAAGTTCCTATTTTTCTTTTCTTTTCTTTATTTTCCACTTAGTTTATTTATACCAAGTTTTTTGAAAATACATTTAATGCTTGTAAAGTTACATAGCGGACATGTTTCCATACCGGAAATTATAAAGAGCATATCTCTGTAAAAAAGAAAGTTGGTTTTTTATTTGATGCTTAACGTCCACGGTAAACAGCTAAGGTCATGTCGGGACGGTCAGTTAACATAAACACACTATTCCTGGGCAGGCTTAGACCTCCTAAGCGGTTAACCAGTACTAAGTGCACATACTTTCGCCAGTAACTGATAACTGCCCTTCTTGAGTCAGCGGCAGGAGAAACGAAAGTATGTGGCCAGACCGGGTTTCGAACCCATGACCTCTGACTTATGAGTCAGGTGCCCTACCGATTGCGCTACGCGGCCCTGCCAAATGAAGGTCGAATTAGGGTCTTTATTCTCTGCATATCTTCTGATTATGATATATATTTGTACCATGTGTCGTGAAAATCTCTTGAACGGTTCCAAAGTTATGGCGCTGACACGATTAGTGACCGACAAACAGACAGATAGACAGAAAACTATGGGATTAACAATGTCTCCCCGGAGGTGGAGGGAGGAGAGATAATAACATAGTCACTTCCACTGAGATTATAGCTATACACATAAATAGTGTCGGTTAATTCAAAATAAGAAAATAAAAACTATGCCTTGCGAGAAGTATTTAAATAGAAATAACAGACCACCCTGCGCATCATTGCCGTCTTGAATATACATGTAAGAGCCGCGACATGAGAAAACAAACAAAGTGGTTGTGCGCCAAACGCAAACTCTAACCAGCCTGGACATCCAGCAAGTCTGATCAGATTCTTTGTTAAGCGCTTAAAGGATAGCTAAGGGTCTCAGATACCCCGATGCGGAAAGTAAAGACTCTAATAAGGCTGGGCGGATGCCCAGGCTGATCTGAGTCTGGGATGGGCGCACAACCACTTTGCTGATTTTGTCGTGTCGCGGCTCAATTATGTAGATCACACTACGCTTCCATACAGACTTGAAAATGCATAGATGACCCTGTGCATCAATGTAGATTTGAAAATCCGTATACAGATCATCAGGTGCATCAACGCAGACTTGAAAGTATATATTTATTTCTTATTTTAAACCCATGATATATAAAATGTTGTAACGAAACAGAGGCGATTTTGACTAGATTGCGCTTAACGCAGGCTGATCTGACTGCGCTCTACAAGCCAAATGGAACATTTACACAAACAGTATCCTACCTTTTGATCCATTGTCAGTGATCGTCGAAGAACTGCTTGATGATGCCGCATTCAATTTTAGCCCGTCAAGCTCTTGCCTGAGTTCTCGATTCTCAAATTCCAAATCTGTAATTTTCTGGTTCATGTTTTGCTGCATATTGTTAATTCTGAAATTAATTTTCCTGAGTTCTCGGTCAACCGCTGTGCAATTACTAAGACCCGCAACAGCGAGTATTATAAAAGCTATGGCACATAACTTTGACTCCATTGTTGCCGAACGTAAAATGAATCCGCGCAAAACAAATTATCTTCATATAATAATGCCTTTCCCGCATATACTGGCTTGAACGTTCTTAAACACAGTGATATAAAATTCAAAATATATCAGTTTGGTTGTTTTGACATATTTTCAAAGGAATATAACAATCCATCATGAGTGTCCATGTAGGAAAGGGAAATCTCACCCGAAGAGTCGGAATTTCAACCAGGGACGAGGCTTGTCGAGTTTATGGTTGAAATTGTAATCCGAAGGGTGGGATCTACCTATTCTACTAAGACTGACTCATGATGAATTATTCGAGGCGCAGCCTCGTATAATTTCGATATTGTTCCACATTTCACAAGATTCCATTGGACAAATAACGCGTATGTCAAAATTTAGCCAATAATATCAAAGGACAATGAATACTTTTTTATTAATCTTCGTTTTTCCCGTTTAACTGCACTGTGAATACTAGCACTCTGTCTTATATTAATTCAAAATGTTTGTAATTTTACAGTAGAAATGTTATCGAAAACAGACGCAGATATTTAAAGCTTTCATTTTTTCGTCCTAGATCTACTTTCGATTTCTACTTTCGGTTTTGAAACACAAACAAACAAACAGTGCAACATGTTGATAACTATTTCGAAATTAGGTCAATTTCAAGATTGACCGCGGTCCATTTTGGTATTCCAAATTGGACAGCTCAGTTTTGAGATAGGTCATTGTCGCTACCCAGAGTCAAAATTACGGTTGAGGGTGCCTACCGACATAGCTTACTTATTCACTTATTCATGAAAGTTATTGTGAAATCTTCAACTAAACACACTTTCATTTAATCTGCGCCGATTATCTTTTTTTTTTTTTTTTTTTTTTTTTTTTTTCTTGTTTTTCTCCCACTTTTAGCGGACTGTAAACCTCAAATCGGATTAGGCTTCAAAACAGGAAAGTTTTAAGGGTTTTTCCAGTGATCGGAAACTAATTTTGAGTAGTCCAGTGTGTTTATCGGGGTTCAAACAAGTTCCCACACCAGTTTGAAACCCGACAAACACAGTTGTGCACATTCAATGGCACACTCCAAGGATTTTAGCAAAGATACAGTCATTTACTTATAGATTTTTAAGTTGTTCATAAGTTCCCATACAATGCTGATACTTGATCTAAAAGGTGGGCTTTCACGGTGGCACATATTGCAACACACGTGTCACACAACACGTGTTACCCTGTAAACACTAACACAACAAATGAGCCGCGACACGAGAAAACAACCATGTGGCTGTGCGCCGAGCGTGGACTCAGATCAGCCTGGGCATCTACCCAGTCTGAACAGACTACTCGCTAAGTGCTTAAATGGTAGCTTAGGGTCTAAACCTGCGGACAGCGAAGACTCTGATCAGACTGGACGGATGCCCAGGCTGATCTGAGTATTTGCTGGGCGCACAACCACTTTGTTGGTTTTCTCGCGTCGCGGCTTAAATGTTGCATGACACAGATGTTTGCTTGCAACATGTTTCACGGTCTATACAAAACGAACCTGCGAAAAAATTGTTTCATGACATCTGAAGAATAAGATGTGGAGTTGTAACGCTGTGATGAAATTAGCATAATTATTACCCGTTAATGAAACATTTCCATCGACTTTGATGTGTTCCAACTTCTGAACTGCTTCAAATATGAACCTCATTTTGGTAGAAAGAAATATTTGATGTGTTATATATTTTGGAAAGGGCGATAATTATGCATTTTTGACACAGCTTTTAATCTTGTTGAGGAAAACTTCTTCACTTTTGAGCTCAAAATATGGCTGAGCTAGTAGTAGTATTTCAATTCTCATATCGACGTTGCCCCCGCACCTCAACGGAACGAATCCATAGCCGTAGTACTTAACGGGGCGCCGATCGTTCGTCCATAAAATATGGCTGAGCTTAAGGGTTTGATGATTTAAACTATGGTATGGGCATGAAATATAAGCGGGCCGGCATCTATGTTTATTTTCACCAATCATACATACTGTAAGAGTTACCTATCTTTTGATGAAATAATGTTTATATTTTATTTATGAAACACGGTCAAGATGTCGATTTCTGCACTAACGTTGGCAATATTTCACAAAAAGTGATCAAGCTTTGTCCCCTTTTTCGGTTTGGATATTTTCCCAATTTTTTAACCACTTGACCTACGACACTGATTTGTGGAATACTAAATTTGGTATTTGGTATATATGTCAAAGGACTTCTGTAATTGTGTTACAATGTTATTGACCCTGTTTGTAAATACGTTTGCCCGTCCGAAGCACAACAATGTCTGGGACTCGAATTCTGTAGTTTCAAGAAGGGATCAGTCATAAAAGATCAAACAGGCCCACTGCCCTTTAATAATTTTTTCCCATAGAGAAATGATAAAATTGGCATATCCTGTCTTCTCTTTTTTTTTTTCTTCACCTTCTTCTTCTTTTTCTTCTTTCAGTTGCTGGATACATGTAGCATAGTCACATATAAAAAATAACAGAATATAGCTCAAACGTTGCGAAAAATGTTTTTAAACCAATAATATAGCTCGGCCTATGACATTATAGCATTGTTCAAATCTGTGTAGCACCTACAGGGTAAAGTCAGGTAAATTCGGACAGCAGGTAAATTCGGACAGTGACATTGTTTCTTTTATATGTCAGTTGTTTGGAATTACAACAAAATTAACTGGGCAAACAGTGAAAATCATTATGAGCCGTCTCATCTGGATTTTCAATGTCTGCAATGGTACGTCCGAATTTAACCGCAGTCCGAATTTACCCGACTTGACCCTAATTTAATATCAAAAGTTATGCACCCTGCGGACAAGGTTTGGCCTTCAATTTGTCTGTTTTATCTTTCATTACAGCTATACTGTATAGTACGGAAGACGGTATATACGGCCTTTGAAAAAATACCTGAAACTTGGCAGCTTCATTGTGGGGATGAAAATAAATTATTACGTAATGTAGTTACTCACGTTTATAATACCTGGAAACCGTATTTATTCTAAGAATATGGGTACCTTTATTACCGTCCATTTAAACAGATTCGCATTTCTGTTTGGTGACGTGCTCAAATGTTGCTGACCATACAGTACCTACGGGCTTTTGGCTTTTTCTTCGGGAAAGTGGTATATGATTCTGTACAGAACAGTGCTCCAGATAAGAAGGAGTAACGGGGATAATTTTTGGATAATTGTCCATATTTCTCAAGTAAAACGTATATCGTAATTCATCATTAGAACCGTCTCGTTGAGGCGGTTCTAATGATGTGTCAAAACATCTGTATCGTTGAGAAATAAGAAATATTATCTCAGAATTATCCTAAAAACCCCACCTTATATTTGGTTCTGTATACACTTTTTATAAAGATATTTGAGCCGCGACTAACAAAGTCGTTGTGCAGCCAGCAAAGACTCAGATCAGCCTGAGCATCCGCTCAGTCTGATCAGAGTCTGCCCTGTCTGCATGGAGATAGCTTAGAACCTTAGCTACCCTTTAAGTGCTTAGCGAAGAGTCTGATCATACTTGTCGGATGCCCAGGCTGATCTGAGTCTGTTCTGGGCGCACGCCCACTTTGTTAGTTTTCTCGTGTCGCGGATCATTTCTGTCTCAATATTTTGGGTCATTACGGAAGATTTGATGCTATGGCAGAGCTTTATATGGCCAAGACATTTAGCAGCATACTTGATCATACTCATGAGAAGATAGAACTTATTACAGAGGCAAATGCTTAAGACTTAGAAGAGAATGCGCATTTGTACTCGCCGGTCTCATAATCTAGAAATTAATATCTTGCAATTTAGAATTCATTTCAGCCAAGAAGATGAACAGCGTGTACCAATACATAAGCTGATATACGTTTTGGTTGTTCACGCATAAGCACGTTTTCTTGCTGAAATGACGAAACTCTTGAAATATAAGCTGTATACTTCTCAAAATAATCAAAGGACCAAGAGTTTTATTATCTCAACAGCAACTTAGCCATTCATTTGCAAATCGATATTCTGTTAGTAAGTAGATATACAGTTGGAATGCGGGTTTTCGCGCGCAAGAAATAATAATAATGTTAAATACCCCCGATTTTCGTCAGCGTTTTCCCGTTAAGTTCTATATCAAAAAAATTTGCAGATTTCGAATCTGTTTGCATGAAATATGTAATTTTGTATTTAAAAATGATCTCGCAAAATAGAGATGCCCTCTGCATTTTCAGTTCCATTTACTATATGAGCCGCGACGTGACAAAACCAACAATGTGGTTGTGCGCCCAGCGCAGACTCAGATCAGCCTGGGCATCCGCCCAGTCTGATCAGAGTCTTCGCTGTCCGCATGGAGGTAGCTTAGACCCTTAGCTACCCTTTGGGCACTTAACGAAGAGTCTGGTCAATTTGTGCTGCTGCCCAGGCTGATCTGAGTCTGCGCTGTCCGCACAACCACATTGTTGGTTTTGTCCTGTCGTGGCTCATATAAGTATGCCATTTGAGGGGTTATGTTTACAGCTTAAAATTCTCCCCAATTTAATATTAACATAAAATTATGAAGAAAAAAACAAAAAAACAATCAAAACACTGAGAAGAAGAGTATGCCTAAAAAGTCGGTGTTAATTGATATTTGTATAACATAGTATGAAACGTGTCTTTCCTATACAATTCAATATATTTCCCTCTATCGATTGTGTTACTGCTACGTGTAAAAGCGAATGATCAGATAAGTTGCGATTGAACTTCCTGTAGTTAGTTTATATATTTAAAATTTCAATTTATCTTGCAGGAAATGGAAATTATAGAAGTAGGTTTCTACTGAATTAAAAACTAGAACAGTTTTAATGACTGCCAAATTTTCAACGGCAGGAACACCAGACTGTTTGTGAAAAATGGGAATTTCTAAAAAAAAATCAACGCTTCTTCTCACGTACCGTTTAAACCTTTTGTCTCCCTCCTCCAGCAAAGTGGGGATAATTGGTGAAAGTAAGCATCCGTAATTTCGTCATTCTGTCACTACCTCTGTTGCCAGCAAAAACAACTGAACCTTTGAGAAACCTCAACAGAAGTGAAAGTGAATTACATGTAAATATCCCCCACGGTAAATTTTAGTTTCCGGTAGCTATATATGTAGAAATTCACGAACCTCGCATATATGTTTGTGTTAGAAAAACAATGTGCAGTATTATATGATGAAGATTTTTAGTTATCTACTCTTTTTTATATATACGCTGAATTACAAATGCGAGCTATATAAGAAGCAAATAGAAAGTCCTAAAAGTTGTTTCTTTCCTAGATAATAAACCGAAAAAGGGTTAACTCTTCTTGAAAATTAGTAGAAATTTATTACTAAGAGTTGAGAGTTGACAACCAGTGGACGGATGACTTGCAGTTTTACGCCCTTTTCAACAGTATTTAAGTCAAATCAGGACGATGGGCGGATGTAATAACAGGCTGTGTGCAGTGGAACCCCGTTTAATATGGAAAAACCTCCACCTCCGGTGCGGCTCGAACCCGCGACCGCTAGATCAGTAGGCCAGCACTTAACCCCCTGACAAACATCGGTAATGGACGTAAACATGAAAATGCAGAGTTGCTTCTCTTAAGCGTGTACACATTTACATTAAAGCCAGAAAGGTTTCTGGAGGTAGAATCAAAGAAAAATAAAACATGAAAGGAAAATATGTTTTATTAAAATTGTCGTTTTATTAAATTCTTGCGAGGAAACAAAATTTTTTTTTACAAAGAAATAATTTATTTTGATTTAATCAATTTACAAACCGCACTGGAATGCATTATCTGGCAAAGAATGTGGTTTATTGGAACCTTGCGTTTGCTTATTTGAGGTGTATAGCTTGCATGAAATTAAGTTTTGTTTTCCAAAAAACATACGTCTAGGTAATTTATTACATTAGAAATAGCATTATACTCGTATAGAATGCGAATTAGGGCAGTTATGAACTGACAAAACTCAAATCAGCCTGTCCAGCTTTACATTAAATCAGGGCTTTCAGTTTTCGAATATATACGAATAGTGATCCAGATGTATTTATAGAACACATTTGTTTCAGGAACAAGCTGGTCTGAGTCTGGTTTGCATAGCTATCTCTGTCTCAATCGTTTGAATCATTAGGGTAAGTAAACAGGTAAGCCGGATCTTTATAAAAACTAAGACAGGCAACAATATGCTCAAATTTTCATGAGAAAATTTGCCTTATTACACGTGCAAAAACTGAAGATTCAGCTGACCTGTATATTTATACTTACTAGCCGCAGAATTCAAAACTGACTTTAGTCAATTCATAAAAGCTTAGACTGTTCATCCGAACAAGGAAGACACAGCCAGGGCTGCACAGAAGAGCAAGCTAAACGGAGAAGTCATGAACGTTCGTGCCAGCACGTGCAATTTCGCGTTGCGTCGTCCCAGATAAGCGAAATGTTAGTTACTTACAAAACAAATATGGTTATCATGTGGTGGCCCTGAATCGCTGACCTTAGCTAGGGATTTAAAGTGCCTTCCAGTTAGGCCGTTTGCTGTCTATAAAACAAGACAGTTTTTAGATTTTCTCATTTATTACTGGGGATAAAAATGATTTTCTTTCTCCTTCAAAGAAATTTAGCCTTAGCAACAGCATAGCAACCACTTAAGTCGTTTTATGAATACGGCCCCTTTACGTACATAAACGCAAGAACATTAGACACGATCAAGTGGCATGTGCGTCACTCGAAAACGCGGATCAGTCTGTGCATCAAGTCCGATCAGAGTCTTTGCTGTGCGCTTTCAATATAGTTTAGAGTCTAAGAACTCCATGTTGATAGCAAACTGCTTTGCTATACAGGTGACCACAGTGCTGAACATACAACCAGTTGAAACCGCATCATTAGTGTCCGCGTTTAGTGTCCACTTTAAAAATGGACCTGGGGGTGATAACTAGCTTTATGAGTGCAACTTTACATTGCCTTTCCATGCAAAGCCAAGAACATGTAGATGTTCCGCACCAGTAATGTCCACTTTAGAAAGGACAGTGGTTCAAGTTTCTCTCTCTCTCTCTCTCTCTGTGTGTGTGTGTGTGTGTGTGTGTGTGTGTGTGTGTGTGTGTGTGTGTGTGTGTGTGTGTGTTGAGGGGAGGGGGATGAAACTAATTCTGTGAGTGCAACCTCACTTTGCCTTCCCGTGAAACTCCAGAACATGTAGATGTTCCGCACCAGTAGCGTCCACTTTAGAATGGACAGTAATTCAAGCTTATGTGTGTGTGTGGTGGGGCGGGGGCGTAAACTAGTTTTATGTGTTCTGACCCTCATTAGAACCGTCTCGCCGAGACGGCTCTAATGAGGGATCATTACATACGTTTTCAGTGAGAAATATGAAAAATTATCTTTGAAATATGATCAATATCCCTCTTATCTGGGGGGAGGGGGTTGGGGGAGGGGGTGAAACTAGTTCTGTGCGTTCAACCTCACTTTGCCTTCCTGTGAAACTCCAAAAACATGTAGATGGTCCGCACCAGTAGCGTCCACTTTAGAATGGAGAGTAATTCAAGCTTATGGGGGGCATAAACTAGTTTTATATGTTCTGACCTTCATAAGAACCGTCTTGCCGAGACGGTTCGAATGAGGGATCATTAAATACGTTTTCATTGAGAAATTTGAAAAATTATCTTTGAATTATCCTCAATATCCCTCTTATCTGGAGCTCTGCTGAAAGTAGGAGCAAAGCTGTCATCGGTGATTAAAAGTTTGTGCATGGAGTTTGTTGCATAGCTAAAATATTGTAACGTTTAATTTTGTATCGAAAAATCAGGATTATCAGTAGCTTTTTGAATATGTATATAAATTTACCGCAAACCTCAGACTATGATGAGTGCTTTAATTACCACTCTATATTTGGACGACAATTTTTAACGTCGACGATAAAAGTTAGAAAAGCCGTTACATAGTTTGTGATACATGTATCTATAGCAAGTAAATATAGTAACCTTTATATTACATTTTTTCTCGGAAAGAAGGGTTTACCAGTAGCTTTTCGGAACTGCTATACAAAAAAAACGTAAATCTCAGACTTAGACAAACCTTGTTGAAGAAGTGTTTTCAGTCCTACTGAATATTTGGACAGAAATACTTACAGTCAAACCTGCTTATGCTGCTTATGTGGTTACCTCTTTTAAGTAGTCGGCTGCTTATACCAGCCACCTTGTTCAGGTCCTACGAAAAAATTCTTCACAGGGGCCGATTAAAATTTTGAGCCGCAACACGAAAAACCCAACAATGTGGTTGTGCGCCAAGTGCAGACACTGATCAGCCTGGGCTTCAGCCCAGTCTGATCAGAGTCTTCGATGTCCACATGAAGGTAGCTTAAACCCTTAGCTACCCTTCAAGCGCTAAGCGAAGAGTTTGAAAACACAGGGCGGATGCCAAGGCTTATCTCAGTCTGCACTTAGCGCACAACCATTTTGTTGGTTTTCTCGTGTCGCGGCTTCTGTGTTTATCAGCCACAACAGAATCCATGACAAGGGCTATGAGCATAATTGAGCCGCGACACGAGAAAACCAACTATGTGGTTGTGCGCCCAGTGCAGACTCAGATCAGCCCGGGCATCCGCCCAGTCTGATCAGAGTCTTCGCTTTCCGCGTGAAGGTAGCTTAGACCCTTAGCTACCCTTTAAGTGCAAAGCGATGACTCTGATCAGACTGGGCGGATGCCCAGGCTAATCTGAGTCTGCGCTGGGCGTACAACCACTTTGTTGGTTTTCTCGTGTCGCGGCTCAATTATAAAATTTATTGAAGTTAAATCGATAAAGTTATTTATACATTGTACGTAAGTGACCGGTTCCAAGGCTGTTTACTATCCTCTGTCGGCTTGCGTCGATTGCACGCCGGCCCGATATAGACTGAAATACCACCTCAAAGGGCCGTTAAACTCAAAACAACCAAACAACCTACCAATTGATTGCACGACGAGACTTTATAAGGCACTAAACTAAACCTAACATAGTAGTAATACAGACGGTTGACGCCTGACGCCCGTTCCGGGACGTTTTTGAAGGTATCTTCTGCTCCAGGGCCGTATTCATAAAACGACTTAAGTGGTTGCTATGCTGTTGCTAAATTTCTTTGAAGGAGATTCCCTACAACTATGAAATTTGCTCTGGAGGAACAGTCTTACAGAGACTGTTCCTCCAGAGCAAATTTCATAGTTGTAGGGAATCTCCTTTATAGAAATTCAGCCTTAGCAACAGCATAGCAACGACTTAAGTCGTTTTATGAATACGGCCCCAGCTGAAATTCAATTTGCTAGTTCTGTGAGTCCTCATGTTTGTTTTATCTTAGTTTTAATTTTGAATTTTATGTTTCTGAGATATTACACTTATGAACTAGGAGCCTTCAAAGCAAACCTGACAACTAAGTGTCTGAGGCGTCTTTTCGAGGCGACAAGACGAAAAGACGAAATGGCACAAACCAGCCACCATAGTCTGATGAACCAAACCAAAACCAAGGGCGAGGGTAGGTCGACCGCAGACCGATTAAGCAACGCCCCCCCCCAACACACACAAACACACACACACACACACACACACACACACACACACACACACACACACACACACACACACACACACACACACACACACACACACACAAGCAACTTCATTACTGAGAGTCCCAAGGCGGCACTTCTGTTTTTGGTTCTTCTTGATTGTTTTATGTGTTGGTTGTTGCTATGTCTGTTATTGCTATATTGTTTGCGATGTTAAGGCTAGCCCAGTGACCATCTTTATGGGAATGGCCGTTCACACGGCTAACGTTGCTGATGCCTTTGGCGGTGACCGATTTTATGTTGTCTTCTTCCCACATGCTGGCTTGGGTGGGATCTCAGAGCCCTAGATAAGAAGGAGTATTTGGTGATAATTAAGGATAATTTTTGTTATTTCTACCTAAAAACATATGTTGTGACCCCTCATCTGAACCGTCTCATAATGAGACGGTTCAGTTGAGAGGTCACAACATATGTTTTTATCCAGAATTATCCAGAATTATCCCTAATTATCACCAAATACTCCCTCTTATCTAGGGCTCTGCTATACTATACATTTATGTGAGCCACACCATGTGACTTCCAAAAATGTGGCAATTTTGTCATGTGATAAACAGATCATCATTCTCATTTATTATGGGTAATCACAGACCCCACTGTTGGATCCAAGGCTTAGGTCACTTCCCTAGCTGGCTGATGTGACAAGCAAAGGCTCTTTTGAGACGGTTCAGATGAGGTGTCACAACATATGTTTCAATGAGAAATAAAAAAAATATCCTTCAATTATCATCAAATACCCCTCTTATCTAGAGCTCTGGATCTGTGATAGAATTGTGTCAGCTCCTTAGAATTTTCCTACTTTCCTTTGTTGTACATTATGTCATACAGCCTTGCGGTTATCTACTAGGAAATAATTTGCAGTTTGGTTTACTCAATAATTTTCTTTTCCTTTTTTTTTTCTTGTTTCGTCCTTCCTTCCTTTCCTAGTTGGTGTGTAGGGCAGGATATGGTAAACTACTGTGTCGGCTCCAGACAGTATCCTTCTTCTGTTTACTTGTTTTATAACCGCTACACGAGAAAACCAACACTGTGATTGTGCGCCCAGCGAAGACTCAGATCAGCCTGTGCATCCGCGGTCTGATCCCGCAAGGAGGTAAGGCTCAGAGCCTTAGCTACATTTTAAGCGCTTGGCGAAGCCTCTAATCAGTCTGGGCGGATGCCCAGACCGATCTGAGTCTGAGCTGGGCGCACAAACACTTTTTGGGTTTTCTCGTGTCGTGGCTCAAATTTATTATAGCTGTTTTCTACTGGATTTGACTGGGACACGTTAGCATCACGGAGAAAGCAGCATTAACTTACCTTGTCTCATTAAGACACCTGGCATCAGTTCGAAATATTTAACAAATCTGACTCCACATTTAGATGACAATACTGTTTTATTTACATGTTCAGTTTTATACGTGATGCGAAAGATATTGGAACCGTACACACTAACTAGATCATATTTTTAATAATGCCTTAACAAGATGCTTTATTGCTTCGCCGGTTACGCGTCCGAATAGCAAACGGAAAGAGCAGAATATTTATTTCGGTTACGCGTCCGAATAGCAAATGGAAAGAGCAGAATATTTATTGGTTACGCGTCCGAATAGCAAACGGAAAGTGCAGAATATTTATTGGTTACGCGTCCGAATAACAAACGGAAAGAGCAGAATATGCTCTTTCCGTTTGCTATTCGGACGCGTAACCGGGGAAGCAATAAAGCATCTTATTAAGGCATATGAATAATTATCCTCCTTCTTATTGCTATTGCTGGAATGTGTGGTTGCCAAATATTCCATACGCAACTTTAAGTACTAAATGTACTAAATGTAGTACTTTAATCCAAATCTTTGTTACCTAGTCTATTTGTAAGCTTTTGGGTCTGTGGAGGACACAAAACACTTTTTGTTGGAATGCAAAAGATGCGATGAAATACTCATGTAAGACATGAAATGATGTATCAATTTCTGCATTCCTAATGCGAACGCGCTTCTGTTTGAAAATGCATCGCTTTAATTCTGCTGATACGAAAAGTCATAGTTTTATCCACACGTTCAATTTCTTATACTTATATCAAAACGTTTCAGACCAAAATAAAGCATGACATTTGCATAATGTGACAGCTTATAGAAGATACAAGAAATATCTTTAAAAAAAGATATAAGACGAAGTGAAAGAAGACATATTTGAAACAAATAATATTTTTTTTATTTCTGTTGAAATTGCCCATTTCCTATTTGGAATTTCAGAATTTCCCCATATATGTCTTGTACATCTCCCTATTTGTAATTTTCAGATCTCCCTACCAAAATACAAGAATTCCCTTCTTTGTTTAATCATTCTCCCTATTTGGAAAAAAAAGTAGAGGAAAATCTCCCTATTTGTCTAGTAGCTGTATCACATGTCTGATATTATTATTGAATAGCAGTATCCTTATGTTGGGGTTATCCACTATGGCGAGAAACCAAACTGGTCCGTAAATTATACATTCCGATATGCTTCCGATTATACGGTACTGTATTTTACCCGGTTCAGTACAGCCGGGTGCGTAAATTTACCGGAACGGACCGGAATGGACTGAATTACCGGAACGGACACCGGAACGGACCAGTTTACTTTTCCCCTATCTTCAGTAGATATTTGTAATATTTTTTATTAAATAACTTTTATTTAATATTAATACATATTCTGTATGCCATCTAGCGCAAATCAATTAGAGATATTAGTCAAAATACTCTTTGAGTATTTTGCGCCATGGGTAGGCCTCTTAATACCCCACGCATATGCGTTTCATCTTAAAATCATATAATCTTATATAAAAATCTGGTTATCTTTCTTCCAAGACTTGGAGCGAATAAAAAACACAAACATTCCCGAATTTTTGTTCCATAGTATCATGACCAACATTTCAGCCATAGAAAATATGTAGAGCTACATGTATCAAGTCGGTGGATGAAATCAGGGGTTGCAAGTTAAGATAATACATGTTAGTCATAGGTAGGGCCTTGAATTAATCTGCGCGTGTAGATTGTATCAAAATATCTAAAAAATCGGCTGGAAATATGAATAATAAGGGTCCGTTCCGGTCCGACCCGGTAATTAGGTCCGTTCCGGTAAATTTACGCACCGAGTACAGCCTGAACTACTTTTTTACTACGAAAGACTTTTCGCACCATAGAATCATTTTTTTTTTCTCAAGCCATCGGCATTTGCGTTTAACTCTATCAATCATTACAGCGTTAAAGTGAAAAACATATTTAAAACTAAATGTAAAGTGCAAATAATAACATTTTTAATGTAACTAAATCTTCTGACAGATGAATAACAATTCCATGACATATGCTCTCTTCCATACAGAGATCAAGTCAAGTTTTGGCGCCAACGATGATTTTATTAGACTTCGTCTAATAACGGCACCCATCGGAACCATATAATGATGACGCTAGGGGAGTAATTAGTTGCAGTGAAAATGTTTGTAGGAGCTGACAGCATAATAACTCCCCTCTCAGTAATGTTTGCATACAGGGTGTTTTATTATATCTGATACACTTTCACACTATTACCTTCTCTCTACTAATACAAATGAGCCGCAATACGACAAAACCAACAATGTGGTTGTGCGCCCAGCGCAGACTCAGATCAACCTGGGCATCCGCCCAGTCTGATCAGAGCCTTCGCTGTCCGCATGAAGGTAGCTTAGACCCTTTGCTTCCTTTTAAGCGCTTGGGGAGGACTCTGATCGGATTGGGTGGGTGCCCAGGCTGATCTGAGTCTGCGCCGGGCGCACAACCACATTGTTGGTTTTGTCGTGTCGCGGCTCAAATATCATAACACTGTTTACATAAAAATGACCAACTTACATCACCATTTTACATGCAATGTAAAAAAAAATATTTACGTCATGGCATGACGTCATCAAAAGTTGTTATTTTTCAAAATGAAAGCTGATACATGATTTCTGTAATCAGAAGGATGAGAAAACTTTATCTTTGAGACAGGAGAGTATACCAGACAGCAAGTTAACAGAGTACTGAAAAGATTTGGGAGGTACGGAGGTGTATTTGTCCAGAAACACAGTAACCAGGGCTGTCTCAGGAGCAGAAGGATGTCCTTGCACTTTTGCATGGACAGTGTCATTCTATAAAAAGAACATACAAGTATATTACAACGTTTCAAAAAGACTATTTTGGAGGCGGACGTGAACAGAAGCAAATGTTTACATTTGACGTCATCAAGGCTCGAAATTGGCACGACGTGAATTATCATTTATTTTCACACGATGCCGCATTCTATTCGTTAAAATGGGAAAACGTTAACATCATGTCAGAATATATTTTATTTCGCCAAAAGTTATCGTTGTAGTCACTAAATGAACGGATTCAGCTTGAAGCTCGTCTATCACAAGCTATTATTCAAAGACTAACATTTGTTGTTACAAAGTAGCGTCATATCTTCCAGTACACCGCTGGCTGAAATGAGCCGCAACACGACAAAACCAACAATGTGGTTGTGCACCCAGCGCCGACTCAGATCAGCCTAGGCATCCGCCAGATTTGACCAGACTCTTTGTTAAGTACTCAAAAGGTAGCTAAAGGTCTAAGCTATCGCCATGCGCACAGCGAAGACTCTGCCCAGACTGGGCGGATGCCCAGGCTGATCTGAGTCTGCGCTGGGCGCACAACCACATTGTTTGTTTTGTCGCGTCGCGGCTCAAATATAGTTGACTTAACTACAGCCACCTAACAACAAGAATGGCTTATCTGCGTAAAACCATCTAATAGTGTGAGGGGGTTACGGGGACTAATTTTGTGAATGTATCAATGTTTGAAACGGTTTCAAGACACGGTAACGTCGCACAAACATCAAGCATTATTTCAAAACTTACATTTGGACAATGCTCTTCCATATGTGATAAAAAAGCAACGAAAAAAGTCATGCTGTTGCGATTTTAATCGCTTCTGTACATTTATATGTATTTTAACGTTTATACAAATAAGCTATTGTACGAGAAACACAAGTTTAGCTTAAGAAAAAGCTTAGAACATAATCCTGTAGAATACAGTACTAGGAAACTGACAGCACTACCAGAATTTTTTGGTCTGTTATAAAGTAAAATTGCCCTTTCATTTAGCAACAGTTTGGTTTTTGTTTCAGCTGGGTTGATAAGACTGAACTGCAAATAGCAGAGATCCTGGGGCCGTATTCATAAAGCCACTTAAGTCGTTGCTATGCGGTTGCTAAGGCTAAGTATCTATAAAGGAGATTCCCTACAACTATAAAATTTGGTCTGGAGGAACAGTCTTTGTAAGACTGTTCCTCCAGAGCAAATTTCATAGTTGTAGGGAATCTCCTTCACAGAAATTTAGCCTTAGCAACAGCATAGCAACCACTTAAGTTGTTTTATGGATACGGCCCCTGTAGTAATTGCACTGCAGGATATTACTCAAATTCTCAAAATATCTAGTTGTAGCTCTTTATAAGAAAGCTACATCAGTTATTATTATGTGAGCTTTATTGTCTGGCGACAGCTTTTGATACATTAATAATTAGCATCACTGTCTGATAACAGTGGTTGTTATGAGAGTTATGCTGTCTGATAACAATTGTTGTCATGACAACCATAATTGTGTTGACAGGGTTTTATGGGGAGCTATCCGGCTTGTGACAGTATTTACATGTAACTGATGACTGCGTATGCCTGCTAAGCTACCCTATATGATGTTACTTGTCAGTTGTATGTGTGTGTGGGCGGGCGGGGGCGGGGGATGGGTGTTGGGTGGGGCTTGAAAATATTTGACATAGTTAGGGATCAATTTGATGAGAATGTTTGCTAATGCCTTTTTTTGCCTTGAAATATATGTTGTGATATCTCATTGGAATCGACTCGCCGCGGCGAATCTAATGAGATGTCACAACATATATTTTAATCCAGCCAGACCCGGCTGGCGGTGCTTAAGCCCCCACCCACACCCTGGATCAAGGGCTGTTAGTGACAGTTTTGATAAGTCAGTTGTGATTGTCTTAGGTGATCTTAGTGTACAAGATCAGCTAAAGGTCATGCCTCAATGAGTGAACAAAAGATACCGGGAAACAGTTTCCCTCGCCGTCAGCGAAACGAACCGCTTACCACGTTGGTTGGTTGGTTGATTTGATGCTTAACGTCCACGGTAAACAACTAAGGTCATGTCGGGACGGTCAGTTAACCTAACCACACTATTCCTGGGCAGGCTTAGACCTCCTAAGCGGTTAACCAGTACTAAGTGCACATACTTTCGCCAGTAACTGACAACTGCCCTTCTTGAATCAGCGGAAGGAGAAACGAAAGTATGTGGCCAGACCGGGATTCCGCTTACCACGTAAATGAATCCGGAGAACCTTTGCAATTCTAAAAGGCACACCTGGTGTACTATGTTTGCAAGGATGTTACAAAATGAAAAAGAGTAGTTACGAAAGGAAAATGAGTGCTTACGAAACAAAAATGAGTCATAGTTACCAAACGACCTGGTCATCAAGTTTTTTTTTGTAACTATGACTCTTTTCCGTTTCGTAACAGCTTTTTAGCTCACCAGAGCAAGCGGCTCCGGGGAAGCCTATAGTATAGGCAGGCTCCACTGTCCGTCGGCCGTCCGTCCTCCATCCGTTGTCGGTCGTCCGTCCACACTTTCATCCGGCTTCTCCACTGAAACCACTGGGCCGATTGTAACTAAAATTCATAAATAGGCTCTAAGGCTTTTAGGAACGAAATATTAGTCAAGTGGTCTGGGTCACATGACCAACATGGCCGCTACGCCCATATACATGTATAGTAAAAACATAGAAAAACCTTCTTCTCCAGAACCAATAGGCCCATGACCTTGATACTTGGTATGTAGCATTGGATATCCGAGTACTACCAAGGTTGCTCAAATTATGACCTAAAGTTGACCTTGACCTTTTTTTACGGTATGGTCAATTTTGCTTTCTGGTGCTTTTCTATGGAAAAGTGCTAGAACATAATAGATTTTGAAAACTGTTGAAGATTTTGAAGCTTAAAATTGGTATATACAGTCATCATAATGAGTAAGTAAAGAATTATGAGTACAAAAGGTCACGGTCATTATTTTACCTATGACCCAGGACTCTCATATTTCTACAGTTTCAAATATATGCTAAAAGCCACTGGGTCAATTTCCCCCTTCAGGGGTTGATGGAATGAGAATTTGTTCATACGGTCCAGGTCACATGACCAACATGGCCTCTACGCCCATATATGGTAAAACGCTTCAAAGATATATTTCTCCAGAACCAATAGATCGATTGCCTTGAAACTTGGTATGTTGCATCAGGTACTTGAGTATTACCAAGAGGGAACGAAAATTTGTTCAACTGGTCCAGATCACCTGACCAACATGGCCACCATGCCCATATACAGTAAAAACCGTTAAAAATCTTCTTCTCCTGAACCAGTTTACCAGTGTCCTTGAACTTTGGTATGTAGCACTAGGTACACGAGTAATACCAAGATTGTTCAAAAGATGACCTTGGGCTGTTGACCTTGACCTTTTTACCACCAGGTCAAATATGAGAATATGTTGACTTTGACATTTTATCGCAAGGTAAAACTTGTTTCGGGTGCTTTTATATGGAAAAACGCTTTAATATAAGAGTTCATGGAACTTGTTGAAAATTTCGGTGCTGAAGTTGATAAATAAAGTCAAGTAAATGAGTACAAGAGAATTTTTTAGCAATAGAGGTCAAGGTTATTCTTTTAACCTTCAACCAATGTCTCATATTTTGATAGTTTCAAACTGCCAGGTTTGTTCAAATGATGACCCTAGTTTGACCTTTGACCTTTTTACTCAGGTGAGCGATTCAGGGCCCCATGGCCCTCTTGTATCGTTTCGTAACAGACCTTGTTTATAATAGATACATAGTTAACCAGGGAAGAAAGGGTTATTACTGTAGGGATAACCAATCAGGCACTCTTGCTCATCTAATACTTTTCTAGATAAACCTTATCAAACGGTAAGCGAACGGCAGCTAAAATTCTGCTCAGTCTACATTCAACTACACCCTTAGCGTTTTCCTATTACATGTATGCACACACCCAGAAGTCCATAGGTGGTTCCTACGATATTGGAATACTTTAATCACACTGTGTGCAAAAACTTATCTGAGTCTTAACTGTTCGTTCGCACGTGCCGTATGGTCCCAGCAGGCATTCATTGTAAAATAATAATAATGATAATGAAAATAAAAATCCGTAGATTGTGGCCACCAGCTGCCAGTCTATTTCCCGATGTCTTAATGGGCGTCTGTAGAAATTTGCAGGAATCATCATGCAGAGTAGGATGAAATAGGACAGTTATTCTTTTGGTCATATAGCCCTTCAACACTATAAAGGTAGTTTTGAGTGCGACCAGGTAGCATAACGCAACCATATCGTGCATTCTAACAGTGTTCTACAAGCAGACCTCAGTAAAATAACGGTAAATGAACTGACGGCCAGATGCCAGGTATGCTATCGTAAAATCTACGGACTTTTTTTTACAATATACAATATCAAAATAAGATCGTATCAACATCATCATGACGTCGCTCCTACGTCGAAATGACGATGTGTGCCCGCTGGTAGTGACGCGTCTAAATTCGGTTAGGACGGCACTCCGTGGCCTTACTGACATGAACGCTTACAGGGTTCGCGGTTATAAAACTGAGAATAATCTCAAACTCAAAATAAAGGACACTGATTGGCTGCTTCCGGGCATGGCCTCGGAAGCAGCCTGTCACTGTCCTTTTTTTTAGAAATTGAGAATGTACTCAAATTTATAACCTCTGGGCCAGCTGTGAGTTCAAGCCTCGGCCGGCGCAGATGTGAGTAAGCCAAGTTCTACTTACGTCATGATGTGGATCCCCGGGGGTAATACCAATTCGCCCACCTGCGCTGTCGACCGATTTGTTTTTATCCAAATGGCTGTCGACCGATAATGCGTTCGTAAGCATTACAAATAACGGTAAATGATCCCGCCTCATGTCTCCATGCCACCGGGTCCCGCAGATTACCATTGCAATTATCTGTGGTACACATAGTGCACCTCAAGCGCGGGCGTATATGATTGCTAGACTAGTTACCTATTAGTTGACGTGCATGAACTTATTTGTGTTTGTTGTACATTTGTAGTTGGATTTAAAGGAGTGTTCTGTACAGCTCGCGAACGCCAAAACTTCATTTGTATCGTTGCTGAAATGCGGAGGGATCTGGTATTGGGCCATGGTTACTGGGATATTTGCTCCGGTATATGTCCCAGTAACACCGGTCCCCACAGTGTTCCAAGTTGTACAGTTGCTGTATAGTTAACCTTAGGGTGCTGAAATGCGAAACTGGTAGAATTTGCGGACAGCGTGGTTCCAGATGAGGTGGCTCATGATGTAGTTGAATGAGCTCATAATGAGCCGCCTCTTCTGAATCTACACTGTTTCCCTAAATGCTCTGAATCTCCATTTTGATATAGAATGAAGCATTCATTGAGAGTTTGCGTTTGTGGGTGTATATTTTGTCATTAGCTTTCTAGCGCTTCGGAAATTTAATTATATTTCATCCTTTTGGAAATCCTTTCGTGCAGAAGTATTTCATGTATAAACGTAGTTGCTTCTGGAAAAGTGATTTTATCTAGCGGGGAAAATGTCCTCCCACAGTAAATGCATGTGTTCAAGACATGGATATCATCCCAGCGGGCGCGTGGCGTTGTAGTGGTGTTGTTTTGACGTCAGTGCGACGTGATAACGTCGCATCGGCGTCAATGCGACGTCATTTCGACGTCATATTCCCGCTGGGAGAATTAACTGAATTCATGAAAACGATAGTAGGAAATACAATGGTAAGGTACTCACAAGAATCTGTCATTACTACCATCACTATGTTCTTTTGTAACTGTATTTATTACATGCTCCTCTAGTTGTTTGTATTAACAAAACAGAGTGAATAAATAATTTGAATTTGAATTTGATACTGTTGTTAGTGGCTGGCGACCGAGCTGATACTGCGGTCGATTGTCTCGGTCGACAGCCACTTTTTGCATGTACGGTAGTTGAATGCCTCGATCGACAGCACCGGTTGGGAAATGGGTTTTACCACCGTGAAGTTTATTATCACTAATCGTATAGCTTAAGATAAAAACAACGGGCAGTTCGAATTCTTTGACATTATGGTGGAGTGTGGGGCATTTCTTTGTGATTGGATTATCACGGTTGGATTAATATCGATATTATAATTGAGCCGCGACACGACCAAAACAAACACAGTGGTTGTGCACCAGCGAAAACTCAGATCAGTATTGGCATCCGCCCAGTTTGATCGGACTCTTCGCTAAGCACTTAATGGGTAGCTAAGGCTCTAAGCTACCCCCTTGTGGACAGCGAAGACTCTGATCAGACTGGGCGGATGCCCAGGCTGATCTGAGTCTGCGCTGGGCGCACAACCACATTGTTAGTTTTCTCGTGTCGCAGCTCATATGTAGTAATTATAACTCCCAAATTACCGTAAAAATGTTCATACCAGGTAGTTTACCGTGCGTCCCCATCACATCGGCTTTTGGAACAGTTTTTTTTTTTTAATATCAGAGTTTCTAGAATTATTTGCTAAGTGAAGGATAGTGTGAAACCACATCGGCCTGCTCTCAGGGAAATCTGACCCGAGTTTACATTGTTTGAAACATGTTTGTGTCCAAATATGTAGAATGTTTCCGGTAACACAGTACAGAAAAGACAGGAAATATTATGCTGTCAGTGCTTGTGATTTGAGGAGTAGAATTTTTTAACTCTGGCCAATTTTCTCTCCACCGAAAATAAGTTTTGAAGGTAAGTGCATTGTAAACCCTTTAACCCATTAATTAATGCCTAGCGTCACACATAAATAGGACATAGGCAAACATTGCAGACTCCGGATCAGACGCCGCAAAACGCGGCGTCTGATAAGGATCTACACCGTTTGCAAAAGACATATGCAGATATGGGTATTACTTCTTTATTTAAATTCACATAATAAAACTTATCTAAAGCAGACACCCCTTAATTGACAAATGGAAATCATTCATCGGATAAGGGTAGAACAATCCATATGGGCATAAATGGGTTACATTGTAACACCAGTAATACCTGGCGGGGTCACTTACTTTCAATTCCCCTTCCGCTGATTCAAGAAGGCAGTTGTCACTGTCTGGTATAAGTAAGTGCACTTAGTACTGGTTAACCGCTTAGGAGGTCTAAGCCTGCCAAAGAATAGTGTGGTTAGGTTAACTGACCGTCCCGACATTTACTGTGGACGTTAAACAATAACACAACACAATATCTGGCGTGTCATACAACGGGTCTTGGCCAACAGTTCAGACCAAGATGAGACGCATCAGAACGCGTCTAAGCATCGTCTACTCTGTTTGTAGCACTCGTAAATACAGGAAATTCTGTAAAATACCGATTCTGACACAGCGACCTTTTAATTACCCAAATGTGCTCCAATATTGAAGCACCTAAAAACCGAAAATGTTCCCTTTAGGACAAGGTTTGAGCTATCCCAATAATTAAACTCATTATGGTATAATGTAGGACCAGTTTAGCTTTTGAAAAAGCTTGAGTGGTTATCCCTTAGCAAAGAATTTGTAGGATGCAAGTGGTACAGTAGAAAACTGGCAACAATACAAGTTAATTTTATTGTATTCTTGGACTTTGTTGAAGCTGTAGGTAAAGGGCGAGTTTGACAGCTTTTTCCTTATGTCTAGGTGATTGCTTGTAATAGGTGAGCTTCAGTGTTATTAACTTTTGTTAGGTGACCTGTACTGTTTAGTGACAGCTCTTCCTAAGTGGACTTTGCTCTCTGGTAATTGCTTGTATTAGGTGAGATGCGTGTATTATGTGGGACAAAGTATCAGGTGAAGTTTTACAGCTCATGCCTCAGCGATGCTGGGAGGGACCCTGCTGCTGGGTGCGCAAAATTATGGGAACTAATACCGGAAAATAGTGGGACCCGCATTTAGCGTAACGAAACGGCGCATAATCGAGAACAACTTGTTATTGATCTGTAACCTTAAGTGACAACTCTTGGAAACTGAACTGAACTCTCGGGTAATTGCTTGTATAGGGAGAGATAACGTGTTCAAGATAAGCTATAAAGATCATGCATTTGGGATGCTGGCGAGAATCTTGCAGTAGGGTGCGCCAAATGTAGAAGTACCGGGAAATAGTGGGACCCTATTTCAGCAAAAGGAAACGGCGTACAATCGAGTACGAATTCCTAACTTAAATGGTTATCCGCGAGGGTATAACCAACAAGCGCGTGCCGTGCTTGCATTAGGGCTCGGTTAAGAATTTGTTCGAAGGACTTCTTCGATTAAGGCGAGGATTTTCCCCATTAGACCGGCGCGACAGGTCCGAATTTTCAAAAGTATAAAGTGTGCAAATTTTTCTTAGCGGAGCTTCCACAAATATGTAAGCCGTATGAAATCAGATCATTTGTGATTCAGACCCAAAGACATGGGGAGATAATCCAGTCTGACCCTACATACCCTTAATTCAAGGTTTTCGCATACCTCAATTTTTGAGGTAATAAAAATATTGAAATCAGTCATTCATTTCATACATTTTTGTCATAAATGCATGCTAAATACATGCATATCACAATACAAAGCAATGATTTTCTTCTTGTTACGCCTGACTGGCATTTAAACATGCAAAACCACAGTAATACTTCCGGTCAAAGCGGCCAAAAGAGAACGCTTCACTATAACTAAAATACAAGTACTTTCCCCCCCGTGACCCAGCATTTCCTTCATGCAGCAGACTTATACGATGCAAGTACGCAATATATATGAGTGGGAAGCTGGGTCACGGGGGGGGAACGATACTCAATAAGCCAAAGAAGAAGAATGGTCAACAATAGCACTGTGATCTTCAAGGATTTTATTGTGTACCATGACCTTGAAATGAGGTCAAGGTCACATACATACAGTCAAAACTATCCAGTGTTATCTGTTATGTAAGTAATGTAAGTCAAAAAAGGGTGAAATATATACAATAAATCATTATTTTAACGAACAGTTTGAGGAAAATTTACAATTTATCTAAACAATAACGTCAACGTCAACGTATGTTTAACGTACTTTACATAGACACAAACACTTGAAAATTTATTTTCCATGCAAGTTACAAGTCATAGTCATAAATGCAAAGCAAAAGTCAGTGATCCGTATAACTTTTAAATCATGGGGAAAATTCACGCCTTAATCGAAGAAGTCCTTTAATTGCCTTCCTATTCCAACTAGTCAACTCTCGATATCTCGAAGTCGAATTTCAGTCCAAACTACTGATATCTCAAAGTAAATTTTCTGGTGCCAGAAAATTTACTTTGAGATATCGGTTGTTTGAGATAACAGGAATTGAAATGTAAACAAAAACAGGAAATCTATTCTTTGATATAAGAAGATTCTTTGAGATATCAGTGTTAGAGATATCGGGAGTTGGCTGTACTAAGAAACCTGCATTCTGACACAGCATGTTCTGGCACTGGAGACGCACTAAGGTGGGCAGTTGCCTGCTGTTTGTATACCAAGTATAGAAGCAGGTGCCTGCTGTACTTTGACAGTAGGTGCAAAATTACAGTAGTTGCAGAAGAGTTGCCAGCAGTAGTTACAGTAGGTTCAGAAGCAGGTGCCTACATTGTAGCGTTGTGTTTATCAGCAGCTAGTCATCTGACCAAACAATATTGGGCACTCTTAAGGGCGAATCGGTGAAACCTCGTTTGTCTCCTCCGGTATCCTTCGATGCACTCCGGTATCCTTCGATGAACTTCGGTATCCTTCGATGAATTCCGGTATCCTTCGATGACAGATACCGAAGACATACGAGGCTTGCCGAATGTGCTAACACTTTTAGCGCCAGAGACAAAAATAGCTGATATTCGCAAACAGTGAAGATCTTGATCAGGTGGCTCATAATGAGCCACCTCATCTAGATCTACACTGTTTACCCTGTAGTCTTTGAATTTTCAATATGATATAACTTAGATGAAACAGATTTTGAAGTTTTGCAGAGGGAAATTTTGTCGTCTGCTTTTTGGCGCTTAAAGGGCTAAGGGCGTTTTACAAATTCTTGTAGTGTTTTTCGTAACGTGTCATAAAACCTTTACATTTGTACAGCCCAAGAAAGGTTTATAAACTACTATTGTCTAGCGGAGAAAATGAAATCGTCTTATTTTCATTAATGATCAAAAGCTGTTTCAGTATAGCATTAACGTTATTTGCTTGAAAAGATAGTGTTATATATTCGTTTTAGATTATCTTACAAAAAGGTAATAAAACAGCATAAATGTATATACCTATAAATATTTTCATAGCGCATTACGGTTGTCAAAGAAAGGATAATACGAATCATGTTCCTAGTAAGATTTCTGTTAATTATGTCCCCCCACCAAAGGTGAGGGGGGACATATTGTTTTCAGTGCAGTTCCCGGTGCGTTGGCGTCGGCGTCGGCGTCCCACTTTTGTATGCGCGATATCTCTTGAACCGATTGATGGAATTTCACTAAACTTGCATGGATGTATCATTGGGACAAGGTTAAGAGCTGATTAGATTTTGGTGACCTTGACCTCATTTTCAAGGTCACAGGAGAACTTAAATGGCGTGAAAATTTCTTGTATGCACAATATTTCCTGAACTAATGGATGGAATTTCACCAAACTTGCATGGATATATCATTGGGACAAGCTTAAGAGCTGATTAGATTTTGGTGACCTTGACCTCATTTTCAAGGTCACAGGAGGACTTAAATGGAGTGAAAATTTCTTGTATGCACAATATCTCCTGAACCAATGGGTGGAATTTCACCAAACTTGCATGAATATATCATTGGGACAAGCTTAAGAGCTGATTAGATTTTGGTGACCTTGACCTCATTTTCAAGGTCACTGCAGGACTTAGCTGACAATTTCTTGTTCCCACGATATCTCTTGAATAAATTGGTGGAATTTCACCAAACTTGCATGGATACATCATTGGGACAGGTTTAAAACCTGAGAAGATTTTGGTGACCTTGACCTCATTTTCAAGGTCACTGAAGGACTCAGATGACAATTTCTTGTAACCACTGTATCTCCTGAACCAATGGATAGAATTTCACCAAACTTGCATAGATACATCATTAGAACAAGCTTAAGCGCTGATTTGATTTTGGTGACCTTGACCTCATTTTTAAGGTCACCGAAGGACTTAGATGACAGTTTCTTGTACCCATGATATCTCTTGAACCAATGAATAGAATTTCACCAAACTTGCATGGATACATGATTGGGACAGGTTTAAGAGCCTATTAGATTTTGGTGACCTTGACCTCATTTGCAAGGTCACTGGAGGGCTTAGATGACGATTTCTTGTACCCACTATATCTCTTGAACCAATGGATAGAATTTCACCAAACTTGCATAGATACATCATTAGAACAAGCTTAAGCGTTGGTTAGATTTTGGTGACCTTGACCTCATTTTTAAGGTCACCGAAGGACTTAGATGACAGTTTCTTGTACCCATGATATCTCTTGAACCAATGGATAGAATTTCACCAAACTTGCATGGATACATGATTGGGACAAATTTAAGAGCCTATTAGATTTTGGTGACCTTGACCTCATGTGCAAGGTCACTGGAGGGCTTAGATGACGATTTCTTGTACCCACTATATCTCTTGAACCAATGGATGGAATTTCATCAAAACTTGCATGGATACATCATTGAGACAAGTTTAAGAGCTGATTAAATTTTGGTGACTTGACCTCATTTTCAAGGTCACTGGTGGACTTAGATGACAATTTCTTGTACTCACTATATCTCCTGAAGCAGTGGATGTAATTTCACCAAACTTGTATGGATATATCATTGGGTCAACTTTCAGAGCTGATTAGATTTTGGTGACCTCGACTTCTTTTGCAAGGACATAGTCATCTATGAAGGATATCTTTAGAACCAGTGGATGGATTTTCTCCAAACTTGCCTAGTATTTTAATTGCACAGGTTTAATATTCATAAGGGTGGATTGGAAATGGGCTGGTGGGGGGACATCAGTTTTTCTCTGAAAAACATTTCTAGTTTAAATATATTCTTAAAAGGAATTTTGATTGATCTTTGTGCACTGATACATTATTTCAAACAAGTGAACTTCTCTGTCGCGGTATGGCATATACCAAGCATGTCCTGTATTAACAAGATAAAAACACATTCTGTTTAAGCATGTTTTTAAGTTTAAATGCTCTATTCGCGTTCCAGAGCCGTAAGAAAATAATACAAAAAGTCGCTATGCGCTCTATAGAGTCTGTCTTGAACCAATTGAACTAAGGTTCCAGTTGTAATCAGCTTCGAACCCTCAGCAAGGATTTACTGGTATGCTCCGGCTGTTACGCTAATTATTATAGTAAACTAATCTTCCGATATAGGCGAATATAATCCAATCAATGCCAGTCGTAATACAAACGCTGCCAGTCCGTTCTGAGAAGCCGTTACAACATTCATGCCAGGCTGATCATCAAACTGGCATGGTTCGTATGAAATATAACAAATTATTTTTACAACAGAATAGCAGGAATCATATTATGACTGCTGTTTATCGGACATGTTTTCGAAAGTAGAAGTATAGAATGCTTAAACTATTACTAAGTATTGGACATATATATAGGTCTTAGTAAACATTGTATCCCAGGAGCAGTCTGATCAGGATCTACATTAATTGCTATTCCAAAGAGCAAACAGTTGCTACAAATGTACATGTACCATTCCGTGGGCATCTTTCGGAGTATTACTGCAAGACCAAATTGTTCTATTTTAGGACAGTGACCTATATATATATATAGGTCACTGTTTAGGACAATAACGGTTATTTTATAGGTGTCTAAATTCTTTTAATTGCTTACGGTAATAATATGAATGTGTATCTTTGTTTTTGAAGGAGGCTCAGCATCGCTGTGACAGTGCAAGCGTCAAACGTTGTTCCCTATGTCGAAATCCGGTAAAGAGACCAGTTTGTCACAGAACCATGTCAGCAATTTACCAAAATCACGTGGCTGCTGCTATACATTCAGACTGCAGTCCAGTTTTGACGACATTCGTTCTCCAGCATTTTGGAGAGCTGTAGTTGCGGAATTTCTTGGGACGTTTCTGTTAGTTCTTTATGCTACCGGCTCCACTCGACAAGACTGGCAAAGTGACTCTCTTGACATTGTCCAGATTGCGCTGTCATTCGGACTGAGTGTGGCAACTTCTGTATGGATTATAGGACATATTAGTGGCGGCCATATTAACCCGGCAGTAACATGCGCAATGTTAGTAACAAGGAGAATAAGCCTCATTAGAACTATTCTATACATTATTGCGCAATGTGTGGGTGGGATCACTGCCAGCGCACTTCTTAGGGCAGTGACTCCATCTGGTCAAGAGGGATCTTTAGGGGCTACAGCACTGAGCCAGGATGTTACAGTAGGAATGGGTTTTGCAGTAGAATTCTTCATAGTGTTCGGTCTCGTCTCGACAGTATTTGCTGCATGTGATGGCAAGAGGACGGACTTAGGAGGGTCCTTTCCGCTGACCATAGGATTCGCCGTAACTGTTGGGCACCTTTGGGCGGTAAGTATATACAGAATCTCACAAGAGTGGCTACTTCATGTGAATTTCATGAGTTGATCGTTTTTCTTTGCATTTTTGGCAGAAATAAATATAACTGGTGTGTATCGTGTGTACATATGATGTTATGTGATGATATTTTAACACTATCCGCGACTTTAATCATGCGATAATATACAAATGTTGACTTTTGCTCAAGTTAATATGAAGTGTTATTGAATATTCATATACAGTGCGCATGTTGAAGCAAATTCCGTGCAAAATTCTAGAAAATAAGCATCGTTATCTAAAATGTAGTGAGGTCTGTACGTACTTCAATACATAGAAAAGAGTGTCCCAGCAACTTTATTTGTTTCTGCGTTTTCTCAAAATGTGAGGTAGAACAAATGAAAATAGTAGCTTATTCTCAAATGTTCGACCATGTATTCGGTGCAAATATACTGGATGCATTCATTTTATACTTACATGTATACAATGTATCAGTCATACAGCATAATACATGTACCACATTAGTGTGGCATACCAAGTGTGGTAAGTGAAATTATTCAACTTTGAAAAAGTAGATACTCCTTCGTATTCTTCATAATTTGGCAAACATTTGGAGACAAGCAACTTTTTTTTTCACAACCTGATAATGTGTGAAAGAGTTGGAAAATAATTGCTAGGACGCTGTTCTAAATGAATTTAAGTACCTTCAGACTTACATGTATACATTTTCAAACGTAGTTTTGTTATTTTTTAGATTTTTTGCGGAGTAAATTACCCTTTGATCTTTTCTCCGATAAACCCTTTTTAACATCAACAAGGCAAGCATTTTAAATTGTAAGAAACAACATAAAGAAGACATCTACTAATTTTTTGGGAAATCTGTTGTATTTTCAGCGTATTATGAGCATTTTCATATCCAGCACAAATCAGTGATTATCACCACTTTAAGATCTGTTTCAGAATGATCAGCACGCAAGATATACATGTATCAGTCGCCATAACAATGGGGAATACGTACTTATATCACAATATCGTGTACATTGTAGGTTGAGTACACTGGTTCAAGCATGAATCCAGCCAGAAGTTTTGGTCCTGCCGTGATAATGGGAATCTGGGACGACCACTGGGTAAAACGCTAAACATTATCAATCATTTATCAAGTCACATTTATACCCCCGACATAAAAAGGGTATAGAACATGGGGTATATAGTTTTGTCATGCAGTCCGTTCGTGCGCCCCAGTCAGGCCGATGGTGCAGTCGGTAGCGCGTCTGACTCTAGAGCCAGAGGTCACGGATTCGGTACCCGGTTCGGCCACATACTTTCGTTTCTCCTTCCGCTGGTTCAAGAAGGGCAGTTGTCAGTTACTGGCGAAAGTATGTGCACTTAGTACTGGTTAACCGCTCAGGAAGTCTAAGCCTGCCCAGGAATAGTGTGGTTATATTTAACTGAACGTCCCGACATGACCATAGCTGTTTACAGTTCTTTTTGTTTTAATTCCAAACAACTGACATATAAAGAAAACAATGTCACTGTCTGAATTTACCTGCTGTCCGAATTTACCCGACTTGACCCTAGGGTCAATGTACTCCCACTGGGCACACAACGTTGAATCAACATTGAATCAACGTTTATTCAACACCATGACGTTGAATCAACGTTGATTCAAATGTTGATTCAACGTAGTGTGCCAGCTGTGCTAGAATGACTTGATATGGTGTAAAGTTTGCTTCCTTAAACTGAAATTTAGTTGTTGACAATATCTGTATGGTTCTGCTGCCATTAGGTCAAGATCGCAGATTTTAAAACTGGTGATATATTTGAATTAAAATGTTTCCATTAGGTTGTGGCGCTGGTCGGGGTATACATGAGTCCCTGTTTATCTAAACAAAGATCAACCATCACGAGTCGACTGACCCAGTTTTTAATATATACTCAGAGGGACTAATTGCACAACCGGCAGGTTTGCACTATAATCACTGTGTGAGTCCGTCCGTTATCAGTTAGGTTGGTTGGTTGATTTGATGCTTAACGTCCTCGGTAAACAACTAAGGTCATGTCGGGACGGTCAATTAACCTAACCACACTATTCCTGGGCAGGCTTAGACCTCCTAAGCGGTTAACCAGTACTAAGTGCACATACTTTCGCCAGTAACTGACAACTGCCCTTCTTGAATCAGCGGAAGGAGAAACGAAAGTATATGGCCAGACCGGGTTTCGAACCCAGGACCTCTGACTTATGAGTCAGGTGCCCTACCGATTGGGCTACGCGGCCCGGCCCGTTATCAGTTAGCGAAAACCGTAATCATTTAGCGAAAACGCTTATAACTCTTGAACCGCATCGGATATTTTGACAAAATTTTGCATGCTTATACATGTCAACATTGTCTAACGACTCTCATGCATAACAACCTTATTTGATGGACGAGGCTTTGCCGAGCACAAGTTGAAAATTTACGGCCAACTACTGAACATGTTCATAACTCTTGAACACCGTGGTAAATATGGTTCAAATTTTGTATGCTTATTTGATTTAACATAGTCCAGCCACCGGCATGGAAAACAGTGACGAGCCTTCGCCGATCATCAATTTGGCCGGTTGAGCTCTTTTATTGAAAATGCTCATAACTCTTGGACCGCTTGATATATTTGCTTCAAATTTTGTACACTTATGTAATTTAACACTGCCCAGCCTCTGGAATGCAAAACAGTGACGAGGCTTCACCGAGCATCAATTTGGCCGGTCAAGCTCTTTTATTGAAAATGCTCATAACTCTTTGACCGCTTGGTATATTTGCTTCAAATTTTGTATACTTATGTAATTTAACATTGCCCAGCCACTGGTATGCAAAACAGTGACGAGGCTTCATTGAGCATCAATTTGGCCGGTCAAGCTCTTTTATTGAAAATGCTCATAACTCTTGGACCGCTTGGTATAATTAGTTCAAATTTTGTGTACTTATGTAATTTAACATTGCCTAGCCACTGGTATGCAAAACAGTGACGAGGCTTCACCGAGTATCAATTTGGCCGATCCAGCTCTTTTTAATTGAAAATGCTCATAACTCTTGGACCGCTTGTTATATTTGCTTCAAATTTTGTACACTTGTGTAATTTAGCACTGATCAGCCTCTGGTATTCAAAACAGTGACGAGGCTTCACCGAGCATCAATTTGGCCGGTCGAGCTCTTTTATTGAAAATGCTCATAACTCTTGGACCACTTGGTATATTTGCTTCAAATTTTGTATACTTATGTAATTTAACATTGCCCAGCCACTGGTATGCAAAACAGTGACGAGGCTTCATTGAGCATCAATTTGGCCGGTCTAGCTCTTTTATTGAAAATGCTCATAACTCTTTGACCGCTTGGTATATTTGCTTCAAATTTTGTATACTTATGTAATTTAACATTGCCCAGCCACTGGTATGCAAAACAGTGACGAGGCTTCACCGAACATCCATTTGGCAGGTTGAGCTCTTTTATTGAAAATGCTCATAACTCTTGGACCACTTGGTATATTTGCTTAAAATTTTGTATACTTATGTAATTTAACATTGCCCAGCCACTGGTATGCAAAACAGTGACGAGGCTTCATCGAGCATCAATTGGCCGGTCGAGCTCTTTTATTGAAAATGCTCATAACTCTTTGAGCCCTTGGTATATTTGCTGCAAATTTTGTATACTTATGTAATTTAACATTGCCCAGCCACTGGTATGCAAAACTTCTTATTGTGCAACCCACAGGTTTGCACTATAATCACTGTGTGAGTCCGTCCGTCCGTCCATTATCAGTTAGCGAAAACGCTTATAACTCTTGAACCGCATTCTATATTTTGATAAAATTTTGCATACTTACATGTATACATGTCAACATTATCTAACGACTCGCATGCATAACCGTTTTTTTGATTGACGAGGCTTTGCTGAGCACAAGTTAAAAATTTACGATCAAGTAGTGAAAATGCTCATAACTCTTGAACCCCGTGATATATATAGCTCAAATTTTGTATACTTAGGTATTTTAACATTGTCCAGCCACCGGCATGCAAAACGGTGACGAAAGTCTAAACAGTATTGCACGACCCACAGTGTGCATTTTAATCGCTGTGCAAGTCCATCAGTCTGTGTGTCCTTCCGCTGTAGTCTGTGAGTGAAATTGCTCATAACTCTTAACCACATGGTGTAGTTTGATAAAAAATATGCATCATTCTACACGAAATGACCAATTTCATTTCCATACATTCCTTCTGGCACCAGAATCTGATTATTCTACATTCACCACATTACCATCAATTGATAAGTATACAGTTTTTGATTTTGAATACTGGGTCTCGTGTAAATGGCTGCATGGAAATATTAATAATTTCATTTTGGCAAACGTCTGGCTCTGCCAAACACAAACATGAATTGTCTTGCAATCATTAATAATGGAGTTCAGGCCCTTAATTCAAAATCAGCAGTTTCACTCAAAACTCGCATTGCACATGGCAAATGGCATTCTGCACTTCATGAATGTCTAGCACTGATGTCTGTGAGTAAAACCACACCGTCATTTAATCTTAAATTCCCATCAAACGTCTTAACCCATTGTTAGAAATGCTACAATTCTTAAATTATCTCCCTTTGAATTAAAAGAGTACAGGGAATTAAATGTTTCTCTATCTTACCTGGTGTTGTTTGGCTTCTTTTTTTTAACAGATAGGGTTTTTGCAGTTGTATAGACATCTGTAGGAAAATCAAGACTGCGTTACCTGTATACTTTCTTTTGCCTCTAAGTGAACATTAAGGGTCTTGGGCGGTGCTTGTTAAAACAGCAGCTGTTCCAAGCGTATGTGCCTTGCGAAAAACTGCGAAAAGCTGTACGTACATGCATCAGCTACGCATACGAGTACATCGACGTAATATCCTACTATGGTTTCGTACTCTGGGACCGTGGCCTCATTAAATATGCACGACTGGATAAAACCAACAACAACATGAAGTTTAAAACATTGAATGGATTTGAGAAGAACGGAATGCACTAGCACGGGCGATCTGTTTCACTGGTTTCCATGGATTTAGGATGTCACATTTACAGGAAAGAATTTGCTTCTTCTAATGGAGCAAATTCTTTCCTGTAACAGCATCGTCACCGGCTTCTAGAACAGCATGTAGCCAATAGAATGTAGATTACCCTATCCAGTCTATTTCAGTACACGCCATTCCATTCCAGATTTTAAAACATGCCATACATAAGGAAAGTATATTAAAAGAACAACAATAAAAAACAACAGGTAAATGCTTTGTAAAAGAGGGAAGTAAAAACTCTGTAAAAGAAAACACCCGACAGGCAATTATTTTCTCCTATTGTGAAATACATAATTATTACTATCTTCCTGTGTAGAATCACTTTCTTCACAAACTTCTGTTTCACTTTTGAAAATGTTTACTTTCCTGTTTGTTGGTTTTCCATTATCGCAAGAATATGAGTCCATCATCATGATCATGGCAGTCCATGTGAGATAGATAAATCTCATCCGCTCGGAAGCTCATACTCGGGGTCAGAATTCAACTGGGCAGAGCTCTAGATAAGAGGGGTATTTGATGATAATTGAGGGATAATTTTCTTTATTTCTCATTGCAACCATATGTTGTGACCCTCATCTGAACCGTCTCGTCGAGACGGTTCAGATGAGGGGTCACAACATATGTTTTTATCCAGAATTTACAAAAATTATCCCTAATTATCACCAAATACTCCCTCTTATCTAGGGCTCTGAACTAGGGACTCGGTAGCCGAGTTCCTAGTTGAAATTCTGACCCCGAGGGTGAGATTTATCTATCCGAAACTGTGAGGTCGCGAGCGTCAGGTTGTTGAAACGTCGTATCATGTCATCGCTTAGTGACGTTAAGTGACGTCAAAAAATCTATGAGCTGTTGTCAAACGTCACTAATTTCTTCATCTAAATTAGAAATACTAGTAAAAAGATATATTTTTGCTAATTGATTAAAGATAGAAGTTTCTTATACATGTATTAGCTGAAAGATATGTGAAAGTGTGAAAAATACAAGTATCCCTTTTTCGGATTATCAAGATAATCTTTCAGATCATACAACATGTACAAGAAGCTTCTGTCTTTCATTAGGCTAGCAACATCGTTCTTCCGTTAGCAAACAGATATCTTCAATTTTTGGCCAATATTTCAATTGCGAATGATGAAAATGGGTATGCAAGCAAGTCGGACGTCGTTTGACAGCATATCAGAGTTTAGACGTCGCTAAATCTTAAGCTAAACCTGTAATTCGGCGTTGTAAACAATTTGACGCTCGTGACGCAGGGAGCTGAACAGAAGCAGTTTGTTTTTGCCGTTTGTAAGAAAAAAAATGGCCAATCGATCGTATTTTCCTTTTCTTCTCAAAATGCAAAGTCTCAAAATGAAATGGTGTGTGTACCCTTTTTAGACTTGATAAACACACTGGGCTGCTCAAAATTTACTTTAGATCAACGTTTTAAAAGTTATAATTATTGCTTTCTTATTTTTGATAAGATCTGTGGTTCAAAACTTCGCCAAAACAGTGAGAAAAATATTCCATCGTGAACCAGTCTATATAATAGGATAGAAAAAAGCCCATCCTTGGGGTGGGAATTTCAACCAGGGATGAAACTTGTCGAGTCCCTGGTTGAAACTCCGACCCCTCAGGCGAGATTTTCCTATCTCACATGGACACTCATTATTGATTCTTATATTCATTTTTACCGTTTTCAGGTGTTCTGGGTGGGTCCTATAGCCGGTGGCGTCACGGCAGCCTTACTCTATGACTTTGTGTTAGCCTCAAATGCTTCTGTAGAAAAAGCTAAAGGTTTATTGATGGCTTCTGACTTTGACGACAAAAAATACCCTGCAAAGAAGATCAAGGTCAAACCTATGGAAGACGGCGCTGAAAGCGGTTTCTAGCCAAGAGTACACCGCCAGCATTTTTCGGCGTTTTAACGAAGGGGAGCAACTTCCGTGACTTTCTGTTTGTTTTCCTTGACAAAATAGCCCTTCTAAAAAGTGGCTCTACTCTTAAAGGATAGAATTCGCTCCTCGGAAGCAAATTATATAGCATTATAGAATTTGCTCCTGGGGAGCAAACTCGTTATTTTAAGAGTTAACCCCAAGTAAGGAGAAGGCAAAATTAAATAGTAAATATTGATGTCCCTGAAAATTTATCCATTCAATTTAAAGATTTACACCCTCAATATTTCTATTAACTTAAAAATTTCTCACAAAACATTATATCCTAGGCATGATCATGATTGCTATTAAAAGTACATTTATCTGCCAAATTTATGATTTGTGAGGGTCACTGAAAATAGGAGAATTTAAAGTTGCAAGGTCTGCAAATCTGACCCCCTTCAATCCATTAAAATAACGTCACATTCTACCAAGAACATAAATTTCAGCGTGTCAGCCAACTCCTAGTAACTATTTTTCGCGAGCATGTATTAAAAATAATGTTCAAACATTGTTTATTTGTAACAAATTTTCAAAAAGCTATAACTTGTAATTAGCAAAGAGTTCCTAATTTGAACCCGAAAGGATTTCAACTGAGTGTTCTGGTTCTAAAAATGGATACTGAGATGAGTAGCACCATCCAAACAGGCTAAAACAAGGGTCACAAAGGATTTATTGTGCATAACAGGACTTATCAGAAAAGATTATAACCACTGCAGGGAATTATTGTCTGGAAGCCAATAAATATAAAATCTGGAAAGAATGCTCCTAAATGGGCAATTTCTGCCAATATTGATTTGTTTTCTATTTTTATTCGATGAAAGCATGCTCAAATACTGTTTTCCTCAAAAAAATGGTTCAGGGGCAAAAATACATTAAACTTGCAGAACTTGCATCTTTAAGAAAATACATAAAAAGAGCGGCAATAGCGGGTCGCCATTCTCGCCTAAACTGAAGACTGGATACGCCCAGCAATCATAGTTAATCAGGTTCAAGTTATATCATGAATAATTTGAAGCCCTTTCTTTAATCGACTTCAGACAGTTATTGGCTGAAAAAAACTCATGTGCACAGATTAGGGGTTAATGCTATTGTAAAGTTATTTACTCCACCAATCACAAAATTCAAAACATGCATGCAGAAACGCCTGTGGGAGTCAATCAATTAATGACGATAAAATATTCGTGAATATTCAAGAAGGGTACGCATTGATATATCGTCTCTGCCTCCGTAACAAAGATGTTTTCGCTAAAGATTTTTTTAACAAATCTTAATTATGTTGCACACAACTAACCAGTTTCATAATTTTGTGATTATTTCGTAATGAAATACGAGGGAGTATACCTTTAAGGTTGCACTCCACAGTTTTTTGGATAGCTTGGTGACTCCACAGGGGGTCAGCCAAACAAAGTGACATTCCAGCCTGATTGAATGCATAAATCATTCTTTCTTCTCTTTGAATGAGCTGTACATATGCCTAAATACACTTTATAGCCATTTATAACCCCTATAAGGTCCTTATATGAATATTGTTGCAGAGAAAATGACACCCCACCCACTTTTTGGGGCCAGAAAGTTTCTTCAAAAATGGCATTATTACCCATGCTCTACTCAAGAGCAGGACCATTGTTGACACCTAAAGCTTACAGATTTACCTAGAGGGCTTACAGATGATCACTGGCAACTGCAACTGAATACCTGCCAGCCGTTTAGATTTTCTGCTATTCTTAATTGAAAATGAGCACCATCGTTTTGACAATTTATATTTCCCGCTTTATCAGTGCAGCCATAGTTTCGCATCCATGCCGCGCAGTGATTGGATGGTTTTCGAGTTGGAAATAAATTCAGTTTTTTCTTTCCTGACACATGCTCACTCAAAGGGAGGAAAAGTTTCCTGCATATAAGGAGCCAAAAAGAATTTATAGCCCAAGATACAAGCCTACATGTACCCCCAAATATTAGCATTTTTGTCCCCGGCCAAAAGTGCGAAACTGTGAATGGCAACCTTAAAGCATAGATTTTCTATTCAATCCAGGCAGAATTTGGTTCAGATTTATAATTTAGCATGTTTCTGAGCAAAGAGAATGAAAGAAAGGGTGCTGAGATGCAATCTGGCAAAATTATTGCTGATTTTAAACTGTACCCTTTTTCGAAGTCTGAAAAAGCGTCGCTTTCAAGAAATGCACCGTAGCTGTAGCGCAACTGTAACTTCACAACTGTGCGACACTGAAACGCGCAATGCTCTGAACCATTTTGTTTCTTTAGTCGGTCAATGTTGAGGAATCCAAAACATGTTTTCTAACTGCCTCAAATGAAAACTGAAAATCCATAATGGCCCTTTATGGTTGCACTCCACAGTTTTTTGGATAGCTTGGTGACTCCACAGGGGGCAGCCAAACAAAGTGACATTCCAGCCTGATTGAATGCATAAATCATTCTTTCTTCTCTTTGAATGAGCTGTACATATGCCTAAATACACTTTATAGCCATTTATAACCCCTATAAGGTCCTTATATGAATATTGTTGCAGAGAAAATGACACCCCACCCACTTTTTGGGGCCAGAAATGGCATTATTACCCATGCTCTACTCAAGAGCAGGACCATTGTTGACACCTAAAGCTTACAGATTTACCTAGAGGGCTTACAGATGATCACTGTCAACTGCAACTGAATACCTGCCAGCCGTTTAGATTTTCTGCTATTCTTAATTGAAAATGAGCACCATCATTTTGACAATTTATATTTCCCGCTTTATCAGTGCAGCCATAGTTTCGCATCCATGCCGCGCCGAAATTGGATGGTTTTCGAGTTTGAAATAAAATTCAGTTTTTACACTCAAAGGGAGGAAAAGTTTCCTGCATATAAGGAGCCAAAAAGAATTTATAGCCCAAGATACAAGCCTACCCCCAAATATTAGCATTTTTGTCCCCGGCCAAAAGTGCGAAACTGTGAATGGCAACCTAAGATGTATGACTACACCGCCATGTATTACAAGGGAAGTAATGCTAACAGAAAAAAAACGTCTACAAAGTTAGACAGTCTACATTAGCAAGCCTTGTTTTTCTTTCTTTTTTTTTTTTCTTTTTTTTTTGTTACTTTTTTTTTCTTTCTTTCTTTTTTTTTTTTTTCTTTTTTTTTTTTTTCTTTTTTCTTTCTTTTTTTTGCTTTTTGTTGTTGTTGTTTTTGTTTAAGGAAACGATGTGCTTGGCTTCTTCAAAAGGATAGACTGGGAACACTTTCAGGGATAGCAAGTTTACCTATTCATTTCTGCTTCCCTTCGCAATGAAAATCAACCCTTAAGGGAAACAACTTGCTCCCATTAGAGTTTTGCATGTAAGTGTTGACACAACATGTTTTTGAAGGGCTATATCGTACAGGAAAAAAACCTATAAATCAGTCGCAACACGACAAAACCAATAATGTGGCATGTGCACCCAGCGAAGACTCATATCAGCCTGGGCAGTCGCCCAGGCTGAGCAGAGTCTTCGCTGCCGGCATGGAGGTTGCTTAGACCCTTAGCTACCCTTCAAGCGCACATCGAAGACTCTGATCAGACCGGGCGGACGCTCGGGCTGATCTGAGTCTTCGCCGGGCGCGCATGCAACTTAGTTGGTTTTGTCGTGTCGCGGCTCAGTTATCATAAAACTTGTTGCCAAGGGTAGAAATGGTTAAAAATATATATACCAATGAACCTTTAGACTAACCTCCGGTGAGAAGGGAGACAGATACTGTCAAAGCAGACTTTTCGCTCTTGATATATATCTGTACATTTTGGCGTTTTATTTATTTATTTATTAATTCATTTACTTTTTTTGTTTGTGTGATTTTTTACACAAACTGTAGTTCACGCCTGGTAAACTCGCAATTTTATTCACCTAGAAATTTAAAGTCCAAGCCACTGCAGTTACATGTAGTTAGCCAAACTGAAACAATGATACTTAACCCATACAAGGGTGACAACCTACGTCAAAGCAGTGATATCATAATGTTAGCGGCTATCATGACGTAAACAAGGGTCCACTGCGAATCGAACTATGGTATCTACCATAGGCCGAGTTCGAGCGACCACTACATTGACTATAATTTTACCATACTCTCTCCAATCGTACCACGTGACTGCCGTCATTATTCCACTGCGCATGTCTGGTCCGACCCTGCTTTCTCTATGGTTGGACTATAGTTTGCTGGTCCCCGGATGCCAGTATAAATATGAAAATACCGGAAACCGATATTTTTGTATCGACGGCGATGATTTGCTGACTATTTTTATGGGCGGAGGACTGGTTATTGGTACAGCAAACTACAGTCTCGATAGTTAGCGTTCGAACTGGGCTATATAGTAGTACATATTATTACGGACATGCGGACTCGCATTATCAATCGAAAGCCATAGTTGCTACAACAGTAGATTGTTAGTCAAACGTGAATACATTCTGTGCATTTCGATGCCTTTTCTGTGCATGTTTCTTTAAAAATTAATTTATAGATTAAATGATAACGTATTCGCTAAAATAATTGTATGAACTAAGTTTCGGATGATAGAAGAAAAATGATTTTATCTTATATTATTTTATTTTTTATTTTTTATTTATTTTTTTTTTTCAAAAGAAAAAAAAAACATTAATTGCCCCTAGTATAATCCCCAGCTATCCCTTCTTACCTGCAGCACTGATATATTCTGGTCCTTTGGGATCATTGAACTCATTTCTTGTCTGTTTACAAATAGAGTTCCGCTGAAACCGGTGCTTGGGGGCGTGGACAGTCTTGCAATGTTACATTACTGCGAGTTGATTAAACTTAGTCCGCTGTTTTCGTTTTTCTGATGCGTTCCTTGATTCTAGAGAATCTTCTTTCAAAATTCATTTTATCTGCTGCATTAGAACTGCTTTTAGATGCCCTAGTTATGGGAAAGAGTAGACCAGACCGGGATCTCAACTTCCTCACGAAGGATGGGTTGTAGATTTTTTCTGAGTGCCGAGTGCAGTCCAGGGGCCGTATTTATAAAACGATTAAAGTCGTTGCTATGCTGTTGCTAAGGCGAAATTTCTATGAAGGAGATCCCTACAACTATGAAATTTGCTCTGGAGGAACAGTCTGTAAAAGACTGTTCCTCCAGAGCAAATTTCATAGTTGTAGGGAATCTCCTTCAAAGAAATTCAGCCTTGGCAATAGCATAGCAACCACTTGAGTCGTTATATAAATACGACCCCTGAACTGTATATAGTGTTTATGACACTCAGTAGAAAAACAAACATAAGTTTCAAATGAATGGTGCGAGACTGTGAAAACTGAGGATGAAATTTTAGGCATGGTACGGACTTCCATGCAAAGAAGTATAAAATCCTTTAAGGATATAAAAACGTATATGCAGCAGACAGAATTCAGCATGAAGCTGAAAATTAGTCCATCCCTCGAAACTCTGAAAAATCATTTTTTATCAAATTCATGCAAAAACTTTGGTTTATTTTCAGGTATGTACGTATTCATTCATATATATTTCAAGTTTATTTTTTATAGTAAATGATTAAACAATCTATCAGTTTGTATACCGTTATTTTCCCCCCTCCATGTATCTTCTCAGCAGATTCTACGTGCACATAATTACAGTCAGCTCTCGATATCTCAAAGTCGGAGTTCAACCCAAGCTACTTGTATCTTAAAAGTAAATTTTCTGGTCCCAGAAAATTTACTTTGAGATACCAGTAGTTGAGATAACAGGAGTTGAAATTGAAAGAAAAAATAGGAAATGTGTCCAAATTACGAGCTTTTCTATCGGAGGTTACTTTGAGATATCAGTGTTTGAGATAACGACAGTCAACTGAAACTAAATGAGCCGCGACACGAGAAAACCAACAATGTGGTTGTGCGCCCAGCGCAGACTCAGATCAGCCTTGGCATCCACCCAGTCTGATCAGACTCTTCGCTAAGTGCTTAAAGGGTAGCTAAGGGACTGAGCTACCTCCATGCGAACAGCGAAGACTCCGATCAGACTGGGCGGATGCCCAGGCTGATCTGAGTCTGCGCTGGGCGCACAACCACATTGTTGTTTTTGTCGTGTCGCGGCTCAAATAAGTATTCGATGTGAGTTACGGTCCTCAGTACTGTTTATATTGAAGGTGATTATCAGGGGCCACCCTCTTTACTACCTGTACCACAAAAATGTGTCTTTAAACAATACCAGTTCACATGCATGCAACTTAAATGATATTGTCTTCTATACATCAGATGTCGATAAGCTGTCACTGTAGAACCAGATCAGAAACCAAAGATGTGGCATCTGATAAGGGTCTACACTGTTTGTCTCAAATATTGGACTTCTTGTAAGATAATCAGTAAAGTGAGGTTGACCTGATACACATGTACTCCTTAAACTGGAAATGGACCCGTCCGAAGAGCCAGGTAGAAGACTCCATTTGTCATAAACGGGTTAATGTGAATCCCCTTATATGGATCCCTTTAAAAAATAAGCATGGCTGATTCCATGTTACTGGTTCCACTAGAATAAAGAACTAATATAAAACTGCATTTCTTCTTTTCTCCCTTAGTACATGTATGTGTAATTTTGGAAAAGTGGATCGTGAGTACACTTTGTGGATTCAGATAATGAGTATTCAAAAGGGCGCATGTTATATTAGAAATTGCATGTACTTTACCGATCATACGCAGTTAGTTAAATCATTAATGCCTACAGGCGACAGTCAGTCATAATGAAAAATTACAACAACTCTAAAGTGTAACGTTACAAACATTTAATTTGTGTTTCAAATTTATATAAAAAAAAAAATCATTCCGCATAAACATTTGACAAAAAAAATTACATTTTCCCCGAGGTTAAAAATCATTAAAAACTTTGAATTCACAGCTTCCGGGTTGAGATAGGCGTGGGACATTAACTATTTCCTCAACATTTTAAACTTTAAATACATTTATCTTAAGATTAATACTTAATTTATACCAATCTCGAAATTAAATTGACAGAAATATGGCAATAAATTAGTACAGACTATTTCTGCTTTTACATGTATATTATACATGTCGAGGAAATTTATCGCACCTCACGTTAACATTCTATCATGTGCCGTTCACTGGTATGTGCAACAAGCGAATGACACACCAGGTTCTGAGGTTATAAAATTTGAGTGCAGTATCAAACTCAAAATTTCAGTGACTAAGTCCTATAGAACACCGTTGGCAGCTCACTTTGGCTGAACACTCAAAAACACAGTAACTTACAGTTAGCTCACACTTTTTCCTGCACGGCGTCCGAGCGAGAAGCCCGAGTCAGAATTTGATTTAGGCTTCATGCATGGCTACCAGTGAGCTAAAAAAAAACTAATCCGGTGTCACCGGCGTTGCCTCCATGTGCCTTTGGTGCCTGGTAACGTTAAAAACCGATCATGTCATGTCAAACTCAAAATAAAGCACACTGATGGGCTGCTTCCGAGCACAAGCTCGGAAGCAGCCAATCAGTGCACTTTATTTTGAGTTTGAGATTATTCTCAATTTTTTTTTTATAACCTAGAACCCTGAGTACTCAGCACGCACACACCGTTGAAACAACTTTAAATCCGACAACCATGACATTGAATGGAGACGGACTCAATGTTGATTTAACGCCGTGTGTCGAGTAGTCTGTGCATTTGCAAAGTCCGACCCTAGGACTTCGCTCTTTGCCTACGTTCAGAACATCTACAAAAGACAGTGAAAGCCCAGATTAGATTTCGCGAATGGACACGCCTATCTGTGTATTTCACTTTTCATATGCCATTATTTGGGGGCTTCAGTATTTTTTTTTTTTTTCGTCTTTTTTCTAGAATCATCGCGTCACACTACTCAGGGTTTTTTTAGTGTAGTGTCGTAAGTTACCATACAAATGCTGAAAAATTGGGACACCTAAAGTAATAACCGAAGTTGTCCTGAAGATGGAACAGTTTGGATTTACAATACAGAAATGCGTCTAAAGATGCGGAGGAAATGGCAAACAGTATGATCTTGGTCTGCACTGATTGTGCAGACCTACAGGTAGCTGTCCTGAATGACAATCGTTCCTGAAATTTTATGTTACCTTAACTTTAAGCTCTGAAATTTCTAAGCCGTACCTTATACTTGTATACTAAAATAATTAAGATAATGTAAGCAGTTTGGGAATTTTCCAGACGATTAAACACATTTTATGCAAGCTTCTCCGGTGGATCATATGATAGACAGAGGATGTCTGTCATTAAACACAAAACTAGTTCGAAACACACTTATTAAACACTAGCAAAAAGATAACTGCACTTGATTTTGCAAGTACTGTAATACTTAAAGGAATACGTAAAGTAAGACAAACAGTGGTACCATTCTAATTCACCATTCTATAATGGTTTTATGACCCTGTTACGTTATATACTTATGTGAGATCGGGTATTTTTTCGATGAAATAGCAGTGTCACTGGAGTGTTGCATAATAAGATTATGACACCCAATAAACAAGAGGTATGTCCTTAAGCTAACGATGCCATCAGGCGTCATTGTACTGGTTGACATTCCAACGAAAACTTCGCCCATCTTTCTGTATAATATCGTTAATATACTTAGTACTGGGACAAACAGTAAGGCAAATTGTGCAGACCCAGATCAGACTGCTCCTACTACTGGAGCAGTCGGATATGCGACTACATTGTTATCCCTTCCACCTACAACTTTAAGACGCATTACTGCATTAATAAACCAAATAACAGTCAACTCTCGATATCTCGAAGTCGAAGTCCATCCTAAACTACTGATGTCTCAAAGTAAATTTTCTGGTCCCAGAAAATTTACTTTGAGATATCATTAGTTTGAGATAAGACGTTGACATGTAATTAAAGATAGGAAATGTGCCTAAACTATATTCTTTGATACAAGAAGGTACTTTGAGATATCAGTTGTCGAGATATCGAGAATTAAATGTATTCCACTTTTAGGAAAATTAGGGTAATTATTTCAGTTGATCAAATCTTTAAGACTTTAGGTTGTGTACGGTAGTTTCAGTTCTTAATTTATTCCTGGTTGACAGCAGAAACACAAACGAAAGTAGAACTATTTGATGGTTGATTCCTCCTTGTCATAGACTGTTTAAAGATCCCTTTCTAAAAGGTACGGAATGAGCCTGGCAGGGATTGTCCCATTACCTGCAATAAACATTAAGCTATTAAGGCCTAGCGTCTCATAAAAAGACAAACAATCATTAGCAAACAGTGCAGACCTAGATCAGACGCCGCAATACGCGGCGTCTGATCAGGATCTACACTATTTGCAATAGACAAATGGGTATTTCTTCGTAACAACAAAAAAAAAAAACTAAAGCAGTCACTCCTTATTTGACAAATGGACGCATCCATTAGTAGACAGAGATAGAAAAATCCATTTGGCGTATTGTAAAACTTGACAGATCTTTCAAAATGGCAGTCCCCATAACAGCCTTTTCTCTAAAAAATCACCTTTATATCTTTTCTATTTAAAGCCCGAGTTTCATAAAACTTTAACCTTGACTTGTTCATCAGATTCTACCATTTCAACTCAATTTATAATTTAGTGAGTGTTTCACATCTAATGTGATGAATAAAATTATTGTTTAAATCAAGTGCAATCATCTAATAGTGGACCCCATTTTGGTGAGACTTTATCGCCAATGAAACCAAACAGCACTTGAAGTAACGATAGTCGTTCCTCTTTGTAAAAAATGGCAGAAAAAATGGAAATGTAGGTGTACATATTAGGAGAGATAATAGTTAAATCTGTAAAGTGACGTCATCGAGACGTCATTCTGACGAAGTGCTATGCACAACAGCTGGTTAATTCTATAGTTGCTATGGTAACAGATCTTTGGTGTCATCTCACTATAATTCGAGAGGAGCATGGCATACAATGTATGCCATGCTCCTCTCGAATTATAAGTGAGAAACTACCTGAATTTCGTACAATGGAAACTTGTGATTTTCTCAAACCTATAAATCACTCTCAAATAATTTAATTCTCTGTTGAACATGTAGCACTCTTTTTAATACATAATGCTTTGACACTGAATATCGCTATGCATTTATTACCTTGCCTCCTTCAGCAATACCGCCAACTATACCGTCCATCCATGGGTATAAGAGCTGACCTCGACCCCAATAATTCAAACCACCGCCAAATTCTGAAACGCCGTTAAAACCGGGATAGGCAAACTGATTTCCAAACCCTACTGCAACATTAGTATGCTGTAGTCCTCCACCAACTCCAGTATCCCAAGCTCCCCATCCTTGACCGGTTCCAATACCTGTGTTCCATGTTTGAAAACCTTGACCTTTGCCGCTTCCATAGCCACTTCCCCAGTTTTGACCAATTCCAATTCCTGTATTCCATGTTTGAAAACCTTGACCTTTGCCGCTACCATAGCCGTTTCCCCATCTTTGGCCCATTCCAATGCCTGTATTCAATGTATGAAAACCTTGACCTTTGCCTCTACCATATCCGCTTCCCCAGTTCTGACCCATTCCAATGCCTGTATTCAATGTTTGAAAACCTTGACCTTTGCCGCTACCATAGCCGCTTCCCCAGTTCTGACCCATTCCAATGCCTGTATTCAAAGTTTGAAAACCTTGACCTTTGGCGCTACCAAAGCCGCTTCCCCAGCTTTGACCCATTCCAATGCCTGTATTCAAAGTTTGAAAACCTTGACCTTTGGCGCTACCAAAGCCGCTTCCCCAGCTTTGACCCATTCCAATGCCTGTATTCAGTGACTGAAAACCTTTGCCGCTTCCATAGCTATTACCAAATTGTTGCATTATGGGATATTGTGGATACTGCATGAATGCGTTGTAATGAGACAGCTGACCTTGATACATTGGTTGATGCATAAACGAATTAAACTGCACATACGGATCAGCCCATGCTCCTTGGTTCCAGTTGCCTTGACCCCACCATCCTTGACCTTGGTTCCAATTACCTTGACCCCATAATCCTGGAAAGTATGAAAATAAATATACTAGTCTGATTGTCAATGGATAGGGACTTAGATAAGTGAGCACCGACACGGCAAAACCTAAGAGGTGTCATTTTACTACGAATTCCCTGTTTTATGATGTCACTAACTAAAATAAATGATCTCACAAAATCGAATTCGTGATATCACAATATATGTACGACTTCTTGATGTCACAAAATCGAATTAATGATATCACAAAACAGAATTAATTATATCACAAAATCGATTTTGTGATATAATTACATCATTCCTATTTTGTGATATCACTAATCTATTTAGTGATATCACTTATTCGACTGTGTGATACCGCTGTTTCGATCACTATATCTTAACGAATCTGTGATATTACTGAACCGATTTTGTGATATCACAAAATTAATTTTGTGATATCACTATAGAGATTTAGTGGTTTCACATACCAATAAGTGCTATCACAAAATAATATGTGAAATCACAAATACGAATGAACGTTATCAAAAATCAATAAGTGATATCAAAATAAAATGAATTAGTGATATAACAAAATGTGAATAAGTGATGTCACAAAACCGGATAAGTGATATAATTATATCGCGTTGGTGAGATCTAAAAAACCAATTAGTGATATCATAAAATTATATAAACTTTTTGATATCGCAAAATCTTTTTCGTGATATCAAAAAATCGACTTTGCGATGTCACAAATTTCATTTTGAAATTTCGAGTTTGTTATATCACTATTTCGAATATGTCCTATCTATATAGTGATATCACAAATTTCATTTTGACATATCACTTATTTACTACTATTTAGAGATATCACTTAATCGATTTTGTGATATCACTAAATCGGCTTCGAAATAGTGATATAACAAACTCGATTTTGGAAATTTGTAATATCACTATATGGATATTACATATTCGAAATAGTGATATAACCATTTCAATTTTGTGATTTCTGTAAAAGGGAATAAATAGTTGTTTAATGATATCACGAAAACCGATTTTGTGATATCATCAAACCAATTTTGTGATATTACAAAATCGATTTTGTGCTATCACTTCAAGGTTTTAGTGATATCACATGACAATTAGTGCTATCGCAAAATAATATTTGAAATGACATATACGAAATTATGAAATCAAAAATCAATTCAGCGATATCAAAATTAAGTGAATTGGTGATATCATAAAAACAATCAGTGATATCATAAAATCATATCAACTTTTGGTATAACAAAATCTATTTCATGATATCAAAATATCGACTCTGCAATATCACAAATTTCATTTTGTGATAGCACTTATTCATTTCTATTTAGTGATATCAGTAAATCGATTTTGTGATATCATTAATAACGAATGAATGAGTGATATCACAAAATTAGTAATATCACTTAATAGATATCACATATTCGAAATAGTGATATCACAAACTCGATTTTGTGATATCTATCAAAGGGAATTAAAAATGATTGCACTTCATGAAAACCAACAAAGGGGCATCTGCGCCCAGCGAAAACACAGCTCAGCCTAGGCATCCGCTCAGACTGATCTGAGCGATCGTTGTGCCCTTAAGGATCTAAGCTACTTCCATGACGACAACGAAGACTCTGCTCAGACTGGGCGGAGGCCAAGGCTGATCTGAGGTTTCGCTAGGCGCACATGCCACTTTGTTGGTCGTGTCGTTAAACAGAAGCAGAAAGTGCCGATCCGCTTTTAGAAAACATGGCTATGACGTCATCGTTCAGTCTCAAGGGTGACCATTCTTTGCTTGAGCGCTTCTTGCAATAAAACTCTCACTTTTATCAACACTTAGTTCTTATAGACGTGCCCAGTGACTGAGTGATCTGATGTTCATGGCACCTCAACGACTGGCCAACTGGAATTGAGCCAAGACACAAGAAAACCAACAAACTCAGATCAGCCTTTGCCTCCGTCCCGTCTAGTCAGAGTCTTCGCTGTGCGCTAAAAGCGTAACTAAGGGTCTAAGCCAACTCCATGCGGACAGCGAAGACTCTGATCAGCCTGGGCGGATGCCCAGGCTGATCTAGGTCTGCGCTGGTCGCACAACCACTTTGTTGGTTTTGTCTTGTCGCGGCTCAAAGAATCTTCTTTGTTACTGATTGTTCTTTTGAAAATAAATGGCCGCGCTTCATATTCTCGTTTCCATTGCTTGTTTCGGACCGTCTATGTGGCCCATGCGTAAAATGAAATATCAGTCATTTTAAAGCAATTTCTATGAATACACAGGAAATCTTAGTGAAAACCATGCTTAGCAGAAAGCTTTACAGGACTCTCGTATATTGCAGTATATCGAAAAGTACCGATCTGCAACACCGATAACTTTGAATGCCAAGACCTCTTAGGACATGCCTGAATTCTGTATGTTTATAGTTACCTTGTGATCCGTAGGAAGCAGAGTTTGCCATGCCCAAACAAGCCAGTATTGCACATAAGGATGCCAGAGTCTTCATCTTGCTGGCTCTGAAATAATGAAACAAATTCTTTCTTTTACGAACAAAGTGAAACGCTTAATATTTCGCGGTTTATTGAAAATGACATATTCACAGGGTATAATCGATTCCGCCAATTTTCGCTTCCTGCAGAGACTGTACATCATATCTGGCTTCCGCCGAGACTGTCCGCGAACTCTTGCTTCCTGCCGAGACTTCTGTACATGATAAATGGCTTCCTGTAGAGACTGTCCGCGTGATTCTGCTTCCTGCCGAGGCTCTCGGCAGGAAGCAGAGTCACGCGGACAGTCTCGGCAGGAAGCCATTTCTCGAGGACAGTAGTCTCTGCAGGAAGCAAGAGTTCGCGGACAGTCTCGGCGGAAGCAAATATGACGGACAGTCTCTGCAGGAAGCGAAAATTGGCGGAATCGATTATACCCTGTGATACTGGCGCAGATTAATTTTGGCGTTCATCATATTCCATGGCTCCACTTTAATAAATGAAATTTTATGTAAATTTACCACAATCTTTCTAACTTCTCTATTTACTATGCATTGTGTCATCTGATGGGATGCCACAATGTATGATTAGATAATAGAGCAGGACAGAAAGTACCTCAAATACTCCTCAAGCACTCCTTTTCATCTTAACCTCTTTTACGCTACATGTACGCGTTCGTTTATGTACATGTATTATAATGCATGTAATATTGGCAGCTTATATTTTTGCGCTCTTTGCCAATATTGCCAAAAATTCAGTAGCCCAGAATATAATGGTTTTACTGTAGAACCCATTTTGGAAGGGCCTCGTCATCCAAAGATGAAAACAGGCACTTATGAAACCCATTCCTCTTTGCCAAAATGGCGGGGACAAATGGAGGTGTATCCATACGCCTTAAATAATGTTGGAGCATTGGTAGCTCCGTGAGGAAATCCTTCAAACCGTAAAGGGGGTTTCATTGCACACAGCCTTTCATTATCACCCTTCCATCGTCCTGATATGACTGAAATACTGTTCAAATGGACGCAAAATCCAGGTTATCCAGCCATCATTTAAATAATGTAAATTTAATAACAAGCTAAACAAAAAGCGGATAAATGATTTTGGAAATACATGTACTGATCAAATGTGACTCATCGTCTGAACCTTTAGCAATTCAGCAGTCAACCATTTTTCAAGCTGTCTTTACTTAAGCAATGAATTTCCTTTTTTCTGGTGTTTATTGAAAACTACTTGGGGTCGCTAGCAAAGTTAAATAAACCCCCTTTTAAGCAATGAATTTCATTTTTCTAGTGCTTATCGAAGTATAAACTACATTGGGTCGCGTGCAAAGTAAGTGAACCCCGAGGGGGTTCATTTAAGCTTTGCTAGCGACCCAATATAGTTTATACTTCGATAAACACCAGAAAAAATAAGTTTATTGCTTATATTTACCAACTTTTCTGTCTGTTATTTGACCACAAATTTGCGTTAGGAGCTACAGTTAAAGGACAAAAACATTTATACGCAGTTTTTCTACTAAAAGCGGAAAGGCGTCAACGACGTCATTACGACGCCATTACGTCGCCTACGTCCATTCACATGGTTTATTTTGATGTCACTTAACGTCATGTAACGTCGCGTGTACCGATGTAGTTATTGCAGTATTAAACAGTACGTTCTAATGGTTTACCATAGGGCTTTTCAATAAGTGCACGGATACTGTAAATATTTCATTGTATCTTTGAACATGTTGAATTGGATAGCAGCGAACGGTTTTTGATTCTGCTGTAAATTACACTTCTAACGTGTTTAGATATATGTTAAACATAGGGAAAACAATGTTAGTGTCTTTTGACATCAACTGTATCAGCTGAGACCAGAAACAGCATAGGAAAAACCATTCCTACGTGCTTCTGGTCGAGTCTGATAAACTTGGTTCATGCATCAAAAGAAACTAACGTGATTTTCTATTTATCATGCATCATCTAAAAGGTTATATGCATTTAAAAACGTCAAAGAATGAAATTAAAACAGCAGTTTTGTCCAAACTTGTTGGGGTCGCGAAATGTGCAATGACGTCATTTAACGTCATTTAATGACGTCATTCTACCAACGAAACGCTGTAATCACGTTCCACGTCACTGAACAGCCAATCTTCACCACGGATAGCTTCTGAAGGCACTGCCTGATATCAATGGAGCATGCACAGTTCTTAACGAGTGTGGTATCGCATTATGTTATCAGGTAGACGTTTACATGAATAAATGAGCCACGACGTGAGAAAACCAACAATGTGGTTGTGCGCCCAGCGCAGACTCAGATCAGCCTGGGCATCCGCCCAGTCTGATCAGAGTCTTCGCTGTCTGCATGGAGATAGCTTAGACCCTTAGCTACCCTTTAAGCGCTTAGCGAAGAGTCTGATCAAACTGGGCTGATGTCCAGGCTGGTCTGAGTCTGCGCTAGTCGCACAACCACATTGTTGGTTTTCTCGTGTCGCGGCTCATTAATGCTTTACTGCAACATCTTAGAACTTTACATATGCCTGTTAATTGTGGACTTTGACAGCAGAATAAGGAAAAAGAATGCAGGGCTTTGAGATGAGATGCTATAGAGGGTTACTGAGCAGCTCGCAGGAGCGGCGGTGGTGTAGGGATAACAGACTGGACTACCAGCCTAGGGTTTCAAGATCGATCCCCCGCTTTATTCTCATTAGAATAAGACTTTAAACCGAGCTCCCGACTCCATTTGACCTAGTCGTTGTGGGACGTTAATCCCGAGTCCACTCACTCACTGAGCAGTTCATGCAAAAACCTTGTAACTAATTAGGATATTCACAGAAAGATCAAAGATGCAATGGAGAATATGGCGAACTCCTGACCATGGTCAAGAAACGGATCTGAGATGGTTTGGCCGAATCTCGAGGTCTTAAAACGATTTTACAGGGTACAGTGAAAGGAAAAAGAAGTAGACAGAAGAAGAGGTTGGAAGACAGTATTAAAGAGTGGACAGGGGTGCACTTTACCTGCACAACTAGGGCAGCTGTAAACAGGACTAGATGCAAGGGGTTGTTGTATATTCTTATGGGGTACCCCAAAGACCATGCAAGATAAAGGGACTGGACAGACTAGACTGAAAGCTGTTTAAAGCAGACAATCAGACTAATCATTCCTGGATTATGAAAAATTTTCTTCAGGAATAAAATTCTAAAGTATGAAAACAAGCGCACTAGCCTATTATCAAGGTAGGTTCACACATACTGCGAGCATGGCACGACTCACGAGCGAAATGCGTAAATCCATTTGAGCCGCGACACGACAAAACCAACAAAGTGGTTGTTCGCCCAGTGCATACTCAGATCAGCCTGGGCATCCGCCCAGTCTGATCAGAGTCTTCGCTGTCCGCATGCAGAGGTACCTTAGCTACCCTTTAAGCGCTAAGCGAAGACTGTGATCTGACTGGGAGGATGCCCAACCTGATCTTAGTCTGCGCTGGGCGCATAACTACTTTGTTGGTTTTCTCGTGTCACGGCCCATTTTTGCCCAGTGAGCTCTTATTTTGTACAATGAGTCCAGTCATAATTTTAGAGGTGTCTATTCACTTATTTTTGTCCCGTAAAAGTTCGTGCAAACAGTGCGATTCTTGATCAGATGCAATGTACGGCGTCTTATTAGGGTCTACACTGTTTGCCGGTGTCCTATTTAAGGGACGGTAGACAGTAATGGGTTATAGAAGGTCCACACTTACCTTGAGCGCCACTCGGCATTCGAGCAGTAGCAGCCATATGTACCCTTTATTGTATGCAACATAACGCGTAGCCTGGTATGACGCGTGGCGTAGGTCTTTTTATTTATTTATTTATTTATTTATTTATTCATTTATCTACCTTAAAGTCGGAATACAAATAAAGTCAAAATGACAGTGCATTTAGTTGATAAAATGTATCAGTGCAAGTATAAAAAAATTTCCGACACAACCTCGGCGCAGGAATTCACGACAAAATACCGATCCGATGGGTACACAATACAGAGTATATTGACGTATATAACAGGTTTAACAACCTGCTATTTGCATTGAGGTTGATTCCAACATGTATTTCAATGTTGCCTGTGTGATGTTTTGCACTTTGTAAAGTTAATCATTAGTGCCATATTTTTATTTCGCAAATCAGTTAAAAATATTAAGATAAAACAGAGAGAGAGAGAGAGAGAGGACAGAGAGAGAGAGAGAGAGAGAGAGAGAGAGAGAGAGAGAGAGAGAACTAGCCAACATTAGAACTGATACAAAGTGAATGCGAACAGGTATCTCAATTTACGTTACATACTCTGATAACAATCCGATCACTTACAACACCTGTAAATTGTGTTTACTATTTGTTTAAAATTTCACCATCCTTTAAATTTATCCTTTAAAATATTGATAGATTAGTACTATTTTGCCTCAAGAATAAATAGCCATAATTATGACAAACTGTTACACCCTCTTTCCTCATCAACACGAAGATACTTCCGTCCATAAAGTATAATCACCTGTGTATTGTAGCTACTCTTTAAAAACCAAGGAATTTTTGTCATTCATATTGTGAAAATTGAAAATAAATACATGTAGTTACTTATATTTTTTTTTTTCAAATTATATGCAAAAGCTCATGGTAATAGTTTGACTTTGAATATGTGGATGAAATTTCTTGCCCAAAACGTTTAGAATGACCCTCGAACACAGTCACGTGCAAAAAAAGTGCTTAAGCACTTGTCATTGCAATATGTTCTTGAGAAATTTTCATTGCAAAAATAAAATAAAAATAGAATTTACTTTTTCTGTCTTCTAACAAAACTATATTTCTTTACATATCTATACTGTGTTACAGACTGGATAAGAATGAATACCCAAAACTGGCGCCACGCGTAGTATTATGGCCGCCATCGACATTAACAGAAACATTTTTAAGTATTTGGACAGAACTGAACAAAAGCGCAAGCCAAGATCAGACTTCTCCTAAAGGAGACGATTGATAAGTGGTTCTACACTCTCTGTCATTCAATCTGTATCTTTTCGATGCCTTACTGCCTTGTTACGCTAAACAAGCCGCGACATGACAAAACCAACAGAGCGGTTGTGCGCCCAGAGCAGACTCAGATCAGCCTGGGCATCCGCCCAGTCTGATCAGAGTCTTCGCTGTCCTCACTGAGGTAGCTTAGACCCTTAGCTAGCCTTTAAGCATTTAGCGAAGAGGCTGATCAGATTTGGCATATGTCCAGGGTGATATGAGTCTACGCTGGGCGCAAAACCACTTTGTTGGTTTTCTCGTGCCGTGGCTCATTTTTCAAAGTTCCAGTTTCAAAACAATTACGGTAAGTATTTTACCTATCCCAAATGGTAAAACGTATCTACCCTAAATGGAAGTGATGTGAATGGCATAATAGGTTGTAAAATGTCACCAAAGGCTTGCGTCAATATGGGAAGTCATCTTCTTTAGTTTTATTCATTTATCTATTCATTCATTCTTTTATCATACATGATTTTATGTTTCACATTTAGATGGTTACTTATTGTTGGTATGACAAGATGCACCATTTTCAGTTTTAGCTATTTGCAGCGCTTGTGACTTTAGTGTGTTCTTTGATGATGATCCTAATCTTTGCTCAAAACCTTTAATTCAGAATACAGCAAAATTATGTTCTTAACTCATTAGTGCCTTGCATCCTAAAATAGGACATAAGCAAGTGGTGCAGACTCAGATAAGACGCCGTTAAGCGCGACATTTGATCAGGACCTGCACTATTTGCACATGATAAATGGGTATTCTCCTTAAAATAAAAAAAACTAAATAAAAATAAAATAAAAAAAAATAATAAAAAACAAGACACCCCTTAATTGTCAAATGAACTCGCCCGTAAAGTCCACTGGGCATAAATTGGTTACTATTGGACGGACACACGGCGCCAAGTGTGTGCGGCTATGGTTACCAGTGCTCCAGATAAGAATGGGTAACAGAGATAATTTTGGGATAATTAGCCAAATTCTCCACAAAAACATATTTTGTGACCCATCATTAGAACCGTCTCGTCGAGACGGTTCTAATGAGGGGTCACAACATATGTTTTCGTTGAGAAATAAGAAAAAATATCTTTGAATTATCCTCAATACCCCCTCTTATCTGGAGCTCTGGTTACGTACAGCTGAGCCACTTGGGGAACGTCGTTAGGATTGGTTAAAAAACGCTGTGTTCGAATGGTAAGAGAGGCTCGGTTATGATGCAGAAGGTCGCGGGTTCGAATCAGAGTTCGGTTAGCCGGGGACTTGAAAACTCTGTGTCAACGCAGAAGTCAATGTGTACCTTTTCCGAATCAGGGAAGTATAAGGCAGCGGGAAAAAACGGATCGACTCCGCCTTTCGGAAGCTTTTCCAAATCTAAAGTGGGCCTCTAAACCCCCACTGCCTTTACCGTCACTAGGCTGCAAAAAATTACCTTTTTTACATTCATAGACAATTGCACCTTATCTGATGAGGCACTGCCATTTTAAATGTTCTTGTGGCAATATGTTCCTGCTAATTCCACTTCGATCTAAACATTTTCAATTGAGACGCGACACGAGAAAACCAACAAAGTGGTTGTGCGCCTTGTCAGGCAACGGACAAACATCCATTTCCGAGAAGACCAAACTGGCGAATCCGCGAGACACAGAAACAGAAGTTGACACCAGGCAAGCGATGCCTGCGAGGTCGCTGCTATAGCAGGCACTCCTTAGAGGGCAAACGCGATGATTTTAATATAACTGATTAAAGATGTGTTTTGTATTCGAAATATAAGCACCACAAGGAAATGTCTCCGTGTGAAAATGTGAAAGGGGAAATGTCTCCGTCTAAAAATGTGACAAACTTATCGGTTTGAAACAATGCCTGTCCGGATCAGCAACAGCCAGTCGTTATAAAAGAATTGGATACAACATGAATGTTATAAGACAGACTGCATGCTTGTTTGTGAGCCCCGTCACGACCGATAGTTTGTCTCCTTTGATTTCGCGTCCGTGGGTCAAGAGTTCTGACATAGCGAAGCCTCGACACTTTAAACTATGGAATTGTTGGTCAGTGCCCGATCTAAACCAGTCTTTGTTCGGGCTCGTTGGAATATAACTTGTGTTCTTTTTCTTATTCTCTCTCTCTCTCTCTCTCTCTCTCTCTCTCTCTCTCTCTCTCTCTCCAGAGTTCCAGTGTCTAAGATGACATTCACGCGGACCAAACTTAATTTTACACTACTAACGACGACAGCTTGAGCGAGGTTTGAAGCTCTGTAAAACATACTACAATCTTGTAAATTTCAAACAGGCTGTCGGCTCAAAGACGGGTATACACCAAAATGAGGGTCCATGTCGTCTAGAACATCAAATTAAAGCGGTTATTTTTCCGGTTTCTCTAAATATGCCCACTGCGCTATGGCTGATGAAAGGGGAGACGTTTTACGGCCGATAACAAACTGCAGCAGCGATTGCAGATAAAAATCATAGGTTCCTTAGTGAACAATAAAAGCATTTATAAGGACATAGATGGGCCAGACTACGCAGTTTTGGTTAATAAAGCCTCTTCAGTGAAAGTTTAATCTGGTTGCTCTAGCGGCCTGATAGGATCATAGCAAAGCCTCCTATAGTAGGTATGGTAGTACATGTATGTGGTGTACATACATTATACCAGAAGGAATGAGCGTACCAATAACGTCATCAATTTATGGGTACACAAAAGTTTTGGCTTATGATCTGAATACTAAGAAATATGTTCTGAAAAGTAAGATCCTTTGGAAGCGAGGAACACACCAAAGAATAGAAAATAGTAGACTCGGTTAATTGAGTTAGTTCATGACTAAAAACTATTGGCAGAAAATGGATGCCGGGTTTATGTTATTACCTTGTTCATCTAATTCGGTGGTTGAACAGGTAAAATCAGGGAGAAAAATGACAAAACCAACAAAGTGCCATATGCGTCCAGCAAAGACTCAGATCAGCCTGGGCATCCGCCCAGTCTGATCAGAGTCTTCGCTGTCCGCATGAAGGTAACTTAAACCATTAGCTACCCTTTAAGCGCTTAGCAAAGAGTCTGAACAGACTAGGCAGGTGCACAGGCTGATCTGAGTCTTCGCTGGGCACACAACCACTTTGTTGTATTATCGTGTCGCGGCTCGTTTAATGGCTACCGGTACTTTTGTTATGCAGTTCTGAGCTCTTTGACAATCTGACAGTGGGCCGGGTAGCGCAATCGGTAGGGCACCTGACTCGTAAGTCAGAGGTCCTGGGTTCGAATCCCGGTCTGGTCACATACTTTCGTTTCTCCTTCCGCTGATTCAAGAAGGGCAGTTGTCAGTTACTGGCGAAAGTATGTGCACTTAGTACTGGTTAACCGCTTAGGAGGTCTAAGCCTGCCCAGGAATAGTGTGGTTAGGTTAACTGACCGTCCCGACATGACCTTAGTTGTTTACCGTGGACGTTAAACATCAAATCAACCAACCAACCAACAATCTGACAGTTATTTTCAGATAAAAACAGTTCCGCAGACGCTTTTCGGGATAGGATTTACGCAACAAAATGCAACAGAAGATATTGTTTTTCTTTGCTTTGAGTCCACTAGCTTAAAGAATCCATGGTCTAAAAACAGTTGCGATTCACAGGAAAGGTATTGTGCTCTCTAAAATAATTGTATCGAGGTCTATGTGAAATGAATTGGTACCGTCACCCCAACTATACAGTGAGCCGAAATATGGTTTAACTATGTTATGCGCAGCACACCTATGGTGGGGCGTTGGATTTAATCGTCCATGTACATGTACCAATATTGTCATACAGCAATAAACGAACCATTCATTCAATCAAAATCTGAAATAGTTCCTTCAAGAGCAGAGAATACATTCAGAAGAAGGAACATGGGCCAGACTACGTAGTTTCGGCTATTAAAGCCTCGTCAGTGACCCAGACAATATCTGGAGACGAAACCAGAGAAAGCATACTGTAATTTCTTACTTTTAATTGGGCAGTCGATTCAAAGACTGATTAGTTTCAAAAAGGATCCAAATAATATAAAAGACGATGATCTAGAATAATAGTCTAAATCGATCTCAAATTTTAGATTTCTCAGAATATATCCTCTGATCTCAAAGGACGAAAATAAAATATAATCTGCACTATGGATGATGTACGGGAAGACGTTTTACGGCCGCCACACGGCACAACACCAGCTGCAGTGAGGTAAAATTAAAATCTGAAATAGTTCCTTCAAGAGCAGAGAATACATCCAGAAGAAGGAACATGGGCCAGACTACGTAGTTTCGGCTAATAAAGTCTCGTCAGGGACCCTGACAATATCTGGTGACGAAACCAGAGAAAGCATACTGTAATTTCTTACTTTTAATTGGGCAGTCGATTCAAAGACTGATTAGTATCAAAAAGGATCCAAATAATATAAAAGACGATGATCTAGAATAATAGTCTTAATCGATCTCAAATTTTAGATTTCTCAGAATATATCCTCTGATCTCAAAGGACGAAAATTAAATATAATCTGCACTATGGATGATGTACGGGAAGACGTTTGCAAGTTTACGTTAAGATTACATATTGATATGGCCAACTATTGCTCCGACCCCCTTGCTTCCAAGTTGTATCAATTCATCTACCTTAAAATGTACGATAGAGTCGGATTACTTCGGACAGCGGGTAAATTCGGCATACCATTGCAAACAGTGAAAGAGACGGCTCATGATGAGCCGTCTCATCACGATTTTCACTGTTTGCCCAGTTATTTTTTTTAATGGCAAACAACTGACATATGATTTGCAACAATTTTACATTGGTGAAAAACAAAGGCTCCGATCAGACTACACAAAAGATCCTTTGCTTGTCACATCAGCCAGCTAGGGAAGTGACCTAAGCCTTGGAGCCAACATTGGGGTCTCTGATTACCCATAATAAATGAGAATGATGATTTGTTTATCACATGACAAAATTGCCACATTTTTAGAAGTCACATGGTGTGGCTCAAATAAATGTATAGTATAGCAGAGCCCTAGATAAGAGGGAGTATTTGGTGATAATTAGGGATAATTTTTGTTAATTCTGGATAAAAACATATGTTGTGACCTCTCAACTGAACCGTCTCGATGAGACGGCTCAGATGAGGGGTCACAACATATGGTTTCAGTGAGAAATAAAGAAAATTATCCCTCAAATATCATCAAATACCCCTCTTATCTAGGACTCTGTGTGGGTTTTAAAAACTATAAATATCTCAGTCACTAATATCTCAAAGTACCGTCTTATACCAAAGAATGCAATTTCGACACATTTCATATTTTCCTTTTTATTTCAACTACTCTTACATAAATTATTAGTGTCTCAAAGTGTGTTTTTTTCTGAGACCATAACATTTACTTTGAGATATCAGTAATTTGAGATGAACTTCGACTTTGAGATATCGTGAGTTGACTGTATCTGTTTCAATGTATAAAATGTGGCGGACCTTTACAATAACAGGCATTTACAATAACGAAATTGCATTTGAATACTTTGCTGGCACTTACAAAAACAAAATGAGCCGCGACGTGACAAAACCAACAATGTGGTTGTGCGTCCAGCGCAGACTCAGATCAGCCTGGGCATCCGCCCAGTCTGATCAGAGTCTTCACTGTCCGCATGGAGATACCTCAGACCCTGAGCTACACTAAGCGCAAAGCAAAGGTTCTGATTAGACAGAGCGGATGCCCAGGTTGATCTGAGTATGCGCTGGGCGCACAACCACATTGTTGGTTTTGTCGTGTCGCGGCTCAAATATTTGAAATTATGTAGTTTTGAGCAAATAGTGCAGATCCCTACCACCCTAAAGGCGCAGTCTCTTCAGGCTCTACACTTTCGCCATTCCATTAACAACTTTATGACTTATCACCGCATTGTAAAACCAATTGTTCTATTTTCAGGACAGCTACGGTAATATTTTAATTGTGTTTGTTTTAGGGTAAAGTCGAGCAGCGGGTAAATTCGGACAGCGGGTAACTTCGGACAGAGTCATCGTTTCCCTTATATGTCAGTTGTTTGAAATTAAAACAAAATTAACCGGGCAAACAGTGAAAATCCTGATTATGAGCCGTCTTATCTGGATTTTCACGGTTTGTAATAGTATGTCCGAATTTACCCGCTGTACGAAGTTACCCGACTCTACCCTACTTTTTAAGGTAGGTGAATAGATACCACTTGGACGCAAGTTGGGTAGGGGTAATAGTTGCCCATATCAATATGTAAACCTAACGTAAACTTGAAGAATGAATAAGTTACAGACAGGTACATGTAACAATATGAGGGATAAGGTGCATAAATATCCAGTAGCTTAAAAGTTTTTGTGCTTCGATTGGATTGTCTCATGTTCTCTAGCCAAGGGTACTAAGTCCACTTTGTTCCTTACATGGCTGGCGAAGTATGCAAGTTTCACATCTTGTATTTATGAATTAGTGGCAACAAAATGGGTCAATTATTTGTAATTCGAAAAATAGAAATATTAATTATATGTTAATCAAGCTTGTAATTCAAAGGTGCCTTTAAAACGGCAGTTTGTTACATGTACATGTAGATATTGCATATTGAGAAATTACTAAGACATATTTACAAAAACATTGTCCTGAGGACATTTTTAAAGTATGAATTTTTCGTTTTTGTGTAATCCCCTATTAATCCGTGACCGTGCGTCGATTTTTAATTGCGGCGATGCATTTGCACTATTACGCATGCACACCAAAAAATCAAGCGGGCAGTTTCATGTAACTAAATGTTACCTATTATAAGGAAGAAGAAAACCAAATTCGCACACCTTACACGTAAACCTATATAAATTCGATTCGTCATATAATAATTTAGGCAATAAAAAGGCCAACGACGGTCAGTATATTTCAAATGCACACATATACGTCCTAAATTTTGCTAAATTGACAGGCGCGCGGGCTTCATAATTTAATCAGGTCATCTACTAACGTCAGTGCTTCTCATTGCGCATGCTCTGAAGAAGATTTCATATAAAAGGAGAATTTTGCCCCCTACCATAGCGAGGAATCCACCGTGCGGGGAATTAAAAGGTACGTGTATTCTATGCATTAATTAAAGCAGAGGATAAAATCTACTTCTGCAAAAATTCAAAAAATGTTTTCCTAGCTATATCATATAGAGAATTCAAAGACTATCCAGCTAGATGGCAAGCAGTGTAGAGCCAGATGAGGCAGCTCATAATGAGCTGCCTCATCTGGATCTTCGCTGTTTGCAAATACAATATTATTTTCGTTTTTGTTTCTTTGGTTTTTTTTTTTTTTTTTTTTTTTTTTTTTTTGGCGCTTAAGGGAAAGTTATTATTATAAATTGTATCAATATCATTATAAACTTAAACATTTTTTTTTTGTAAATAAATAAGAATTACATTCATTTTAGAAATGATATAACTCACAGGGTCTGACAGCGACCATTATGCTAATAAGCAAGGTTGTTCGAGGCCAATTCCTTAAATCTAACGGCATCATTAGTCAATGAGACGGGGTATTTAAACTTAAAGTATACAAATCTTAACTTTTTTTCTTTGCCAGAATTGTCAAAACATTGTGAGGAATTTGCACTGCAAAAGCTTCTCACTTTTTTCTGAAAAGATGCTCCTCACATTTTTATGGAAAAAAAAGGTTTATTAGAGGACTTAACGAGAGAAACATGGAATCCTGACTAACAATTTTGTTAAGCCACCGATGCTTTGAGCTACTAGGCCTTGGTTATTTTTCCTGTATTATAATCATATTTTTCCTCATTGTTTTATTAGACGGATTTGGAAGTTCAATTCATTTTATTTCGTATCGTTACGATAATGCAGTACGAATAATGAATAGATAAATAAATAGCCTATTAATGCGAATACCATAAAAGGGGCATAAGCATGGCAGATCCTGATCAAACGCCACAAACGCGGCGTCTGATTAGGGTTTTCAATGTCTGCATAAAATTTACAAAACATTATATAAAACTGATAAAAATGAATATACCAGACTACCTTAAAATAATGGCTCAACGCATCTGATATATGATAACAGAAGAGATGGATTTACTGCGAATGTGTTCTGCTACTGATACTCTCATATCTCTAAGTCCTGGGTTCGAGGTTATAAAACTTGAGAATATTCTCAAACTCAAAATAAAGCACACTGATTGGCTGCTTCAAACTCAAAATAAAGCACACTGATTGGCTGCTTCCGAGCATGTGCTCGGAAGCAGCCAATCAGTGTGCTTTATTTTGAGTTTGAGAATGTGCTCGGAAGCAGCCAATCAGTGTGCTTTATTTTGAGTTTGAGAATGTACTCAAGTTTTATAACCTCGATGCCTGGAACAGACAAACGGGTGCGCGCTGGTCTAGACCAGGTCCAGAGGTTATAAAATTCTAGTACATTCTCAAACTCAAAATAAAGCACACGGATTGGCTGCTTCCGGGCTGTGCCCTTTAAGCACTTAGCGAAGACTCTGATCCGACTGGGTGGATGCCCTGGCTGATCTGAGTCTGCGCTGGGTGCACAACCACTTTGTTGGTTTTCTCGTGTCGCGGCTCATATATGCATTAGTGACAGACAACCGAGACAGCTGACGACAATATCAGCTCGGTCAACTGAAAATGACTATAGTAACATTCACGGTACTGGTTACGACCTATATTCGATCGCAAGCAAGTTTGCACTCGACCGCTTTGTTTTACCCCGCGCTCTTACATTCGATGTGCAAAGTAACTGCATAATAAGACTGCACGAAAAGGGATGCAAAACGTTGTTGAATAATCAGAAAACTGTCGACATTTCGATCTGACCTTGAACATTCTTTACAATGGATTGTAAAACGGTTTGATCACTACATGTACCAGCCATGATAAGTTGTATACCAGTTTTTAACAGGAATCCTTTATACGCTCAATTTCCAATCGTCAGACTGACACTTACATTATACCCGACTGGTATGTGGCGAGGATCGAGCCTCTTTCGCTGTTAAATGAACCGCGACATGAGAAAGCAAATCAAGTGGTTGTGCGACCAGACCAGCGTAGACTCAGATCAGCCTGGACATCCGCCCAGACTGATCAGAGTCTCTGCTGTCCGCATGGAGTTAGCTGAGACCCTCAGCTACCCTTTAAGCGCTTTGCGAAGCCCTGACCAGACTGGGCGTATGCCCAGGCTGATCTGAGTATATGCTGCGCGCACAACCACTTTGTTTGTTTCCTCGTGTCGCGACTAAAATGTATGTATCGATACTAAACCGCATGCCTTTGAAACATTTTTTGCTTGAATACATGGTTTGAGCCGCGACAAAACGAACAATGTGGTTGTGCGCCCAACGCAGACTCAGATCAGCCTGGGCATCCGCTCAGTCTGATCAGAGTCTTCGCTGTCCGCTGTCCGCATAGACCCTTAGCTACTCTTTGAGCACTTAACAAAGATTCTAATTAAACTGGGCAAATGCCAAGGCTGGTCTGAGTCTGCGCTGGGCGCACAACCACATTGTTGGTTTTCTCGTGTCGCGGCTCGTTTATATTCTCTTTATCTCTTTCAGAACCATGCGGGGAGCTGTGGGTATCGCTGTGATTCTCTGTGTTGCAGTGGCAACGGTAACAGGGTATGGCAAGGGATCAGGTGGTTTCGGACACGGAGGAGGTTTCGGGATCGGTGCTGGCGCTTTTGGCGGTGGTTTTGGCGGCGGTTTCGGCGGCGGATTTGGCAAGGGTTACGGAAAGAAAAATGTGAAACCAGCCCCTATTCCAGTGCCCGTGCCTGTGCCTGTTATTCCTGTTCCCGTTGTTCCACCCCCACCACCCCCGCCTCCTCCTCCTCCTCCTCCCGTGGTTCCTGTGGTGCCGATAAAACCATTACCACTTTTACCGATTGGTAAGTATACACATCGTCAAAAGAAAAGCACAGTCTCCATTTTTATTCAGCATTTACCGTAAAACTCCTAACAAATGAGACACCTAAAATAACAATCGGTGCACGCTCGGCCAATTCCGTGAATTCAATTCACGGAATTGGCCGAGCGGTGTTCCGATTGCTAAAATAATAACCGTTATTGTCCTAAAATTGAACAGTTTCTTTTTTTTTTGTATGCAGTAATGCATCTTAATGATGCAGATGGAATGGCAAATAGTGTAGACCCTGATCAGACTGCTCCTTCATGGGGACTCTGATATGGTTCTGCACTGTTTACATGTATCTCAGACAAACTGTCCAAACATTCAGTATTTGATGGAATTCAAGTGTCTCATAATTATTTGAGCCGCGACACGACAAAACTCACAAAGTAGCAAAGACTTTGATCAGCCTGGGCATCCGCCCAGCCTGATCATAGTCTTCGCTGTGCGCTTAAGGGTAGCTAAGGGTCTAAAGTTACTTCCATTCTGAGAGCGAATACTCTGATCAAACTGGGCGGATGCCCAGACTGATCTGAGTCTTCGGGTGGCGCACATGTCACTGTGTTTTGTCGGGTCGCGGCTCATCTGATGTTTTTCTAAATGTTAAATAAAGAGAGGCGCCGCGGTCGAGTGATAAGAGCGACTCGGTTATGGTGCAGAAGGTCGTGGGTTCGAACCCCGGCTTGTGACAAATGGCGACTGGAAAACTCTGTCAACCCAAATGTAAATGGGTTACTTTTTCGAATCAGGGAAGGATAAGGCAGCAAAAGTAGTCGGGTGGGCTCCGCCTTTCATTTGATGTGCCCAAAATACAGTGGGCCTCTAACCCACACTGCCCCTACGGTCACTAGGCTGTGGGAAACCTTTCCCTTTTTTAAATGTTACATGTACTGTAGACAACATAGTTATACTGATTTAAATACATGTAATAATGATAATGATAAAAATAATAACAATTAGTACGTTTCATATATTAAAAGTAAATATGTAGTCTTTTATTTTTGAGGTTCCTACTTCTGTGTGTATTCTCTGCTCTTGAAGGAACTTTTAAGATTTTAATTTTACCTCACTGCAGCTGGTGTTGTGCCGTGTGGCGGCCGTAAAAAGTCTCCCCGTACATCATCCATAGTGCAGATTATATTTTATTTACATCCTTTGAGATCAGAGGATAGATTCTGAGAAATCTAAAATTTGAGATCGATGTAGACTATTATTCTAGAGCATCGTCTTTTATATTATTTGGATCCTTTTGAAATTAATCAGTCTTTGAATCGATTGTCCAATAAAAATTAAGAAATTACAGTATGCATTTTCTTGATTTTGTCACCAGATATTGTCAGGGTCACTGACGAGGCTTTATTAGCCGAAACTACGTAGTCTGGCCCATGTTCCTACTTCTGTATGTATTCTCTGCTCTTGAAGGAACTTTTAAGATTTTAATTCGACTCAACCCAGCAGGTACATGACGTCGAAATGACGTCGATGCGATATGGTGACGTCGCATTGTCGTCAGTGCGACGTCATTACGACTTAATGTGCCTGTCGAGTATCGCTAATCGGCAAAACTGAATTACCAACAAATAAATTGCAAGTCAGTTTAAGATAATTTTGGCAAGTTGAGTCTGATACACTGTTTATCAGTCTTGATAGGCCGAGAAAGGATATGCTCATTTTCTACGTCGTACATTGACTTTAAACATATCTGATTTGTACCAGTTGTAATACGAGTCCGGAGAGTTTGTCTCAAGATAATTTTATACGCTTATGCCAGTACGATGTTCGGACTAGCATTGAGCGCGAAGAAGATCAGCGCCAGAGAGAAGAAAAAAAAAGAAAAAAGACGAAGAATGAACACATGTAAAAAGAAAGTGCATCGTCCAAGCTATATTAAATGGAAATTCAAAGACTAAATGATACCCAGTGTAGACCCAGATGAAGCGCCTCATTATGAGCGGCGTTTTCTGGATTTATGCTATTTGCTAATTAAACTAGTTTAATTTTTTGGCGTTTTAAGCGTTTTGAAAAGAAAAAACAACAGGGTAGCTATATATTCGAGGCTACTGACATGTTTGCCCATGTGTATATTTCAGGAAAAGGAAAGAAGAGTTATGGTAAAAAGGCACCAGTCAAAGGATATGGAGGGTAATACTGTTTACTGAAAATCCTGAAATAAATATTGGAATAGATTATGGTGGACCGGTAAACCGCTGCGTTTTTTCCTCATTTCTATACCTGCCCTGAAAGCTGTTCAGAAATTAATCATGTTACTGCCATGATACAAGTCGTGCATCAATACCGTAGGACCTAAGTTTTGAAAGGCAAAAAAGCGAACAGTGCTGACCCTGATTAGACTGCTCCTGAAGGAAACTGATGATATCGGTGGGGAAAACATAAGAAAAACAGCGTCTTCCGAAGGGTGATCTGAGCTTATGATAAAGTGCTGGCCATCCGACAGTTCCTGTCTAAGAAATTGGAATAACTTGCTCTAAACCAAGCAGAATATTTATGATGGCATTAACAATGTAGATGACGGTATATAATCATGATAATTGAGGATTACTTGTAAGATATCTTGAAAATCCTGTCCTCCTTCTCTCTGCTTTTATGTAATATCCCTTCATTTCGAACTTATGTAAGTTTTAGTCGTACTTTTGCCCTACCTTTTTCTCAGGACTCGCACAATAAAGCCTGATTTTCCTGACAACATATTGATCTTTATTCTCATTTGTTTCAGTGGTCACGGTGGCTGGGGCAGCGGTATCGGAGCGGGCTGGGGCAGCGGATACGGAGGGGGCTGGGGCAGCGGACTTGGTAGGTTCATATACATGTGCAATCTATCATATCAGCATATTGTACAGATGTTCTAATTAGAGAGGCAATGTTTCCCTGGGACACTGGGCATATAATGGTTAAGGGCTGCTAAACACGATTTGAGCCGCGACACGAGAAAACCAACAATGTGGTTGTGCGCCCAGCACAGACTCAGATCAGCCTGGGCATCCGCCAAGTCTTAGCAGAGTCTTCCCTAAGCGCTTAAAGGGTTGCTAAGGGTCTTAGCTACCTTCATGCGGACGGCGAAGACTCTGATCAGACTGGGCGGATGTCCAGGCTGATCTGAGTCTGCGCTGGGCGCACAACCACATTGTTGGTTTTGTCGTGTCGCGGCTCATTTGTCGACAATCAAGACCCAGAATAAATGAAGCACTTTTAAGTGCCCCGCTTACTTAGTTTTGCAAAACTTGAAAGCCGAAACAAATTTAGATGGCTCGAAATAGTTTTACTCCCATCTAAATTCCATGCCGGTGTGGCCTTCAAAAATGGATATTGTACGCAGATAGCACTCTCTCTTTTGAACTGGAGAGAGCGCAGACATTATCTAAATATGCATAGTTTAGTCTCAACCCACATTTCCGTTCAAACAAAAAACTTGAAATGTACACTTTGCTGGGGTGAGGTATAGGTGATGGAAGTTGTGAAAATTACCTAAAATGGGTCAAACCTTCAGTGGCTGTAATATTGTAATAAACCCCGTAGCACACTACAGTCAAATCTGTCTTAAGGGGTCACCCCAGAGGACACACAAAAACTGGCTGCTTAAGACAGGTGACCGCATAATACAGGTTCACTTGCATTGTTATTGGGTTCAAGGGACCCCAAAACTGTAGCTGCTTAAGACAGGCGACCCCTTAATACAGTGACCCATTAGGATAGATTCGACTGTACTTTTACATCTGAACATCTCAATTTTCTCTTGATACCACTCAGTAACCACAAATTTCGAAAATGATAGGGTTCCATATTGGATCCAAACGTACATGCACTTGGTCAAACGTTTAGAAGATGTTCCATGAACAGTAAGACATTTTCAACCAATCACTCCTTGTAATTTTATTTCAATTTGGAAATCAAAAATTCAAGCTTTTGCAAATGGCATACTAAATACAACAATCGTGTTCGACCTATAAGTATATAAATCATTTAAGTACAGAAGTTTAGCTTTATCAAAGATAAACTGTTGAACATTATCATAGAACTCCTGAAAGTGGCCAAAAGTGGCGATATTTGAGCCGCGACGCAAGAAAACCAACAATGTGGTTGTGCGCCCTGCGCAGACTCAGATCAGCCTGGGCATCAGCCCAGTTTGATCAGACTCTTTGCTAAGCGCTTAAAGGATAGCCAAAGGTCTAAGCTACATCCATGCGGACAGCGAAGACTCTGATCAGACTGGGCGGATGCCCAGGCTGATCTGAGTCTGCGCTGGGCGCACAACCACATTGTTGGTTTTGTCGTGTCGCGCTCATTTCGGTTTGGCCACTTTCAGGAGTTTTGTGATTTATTTATTAGAAATTTCTTGACAAGATATATACACAGAGTATAAACCAGTCCACCAATTTTCGCTTCCTGCAGAGACTGTCCATCATATTCGGCTTCCGCCGAGACTGTCCGCAATCTCTTGCTTCCAACAGGGACTACCGTCCTCAAAAATAGGTTCCTGCCGAGACTGTCCGCGGACAGTCTCTGCAGGAAGTCATTTATCATGTACATAAGTCTCAGCAGGAAGCAAGAGATCGCGGACAGCCTCGGTGGAAGCCAAATATGACGGACAGTCTCTGCAGGAAGCGAAAATTGGCGGACTGGATTATACCCTGTAATATGTATAATATGAGTCAAAGGATTGGATGTACGCTAGGCCTATATTTTTCCTCTCCTATTGGTGGTGTTGTACTACATACATAAGCAAGAATAGTAAATATGTATCCATCACATCTGAAGGTTTGCATAATTAAATAGTATCTTTTTATCTTTACATGGTTGAACAATACATACGTACACCAGTCCGTTTGAGATAACTCGGCCGGTTCGTTTACTTCAAAGCAAAATGGTGCACAAATGAGCCGCGACACGAGAAAACCAACAATGTGGTCGTGCGCCCAGCGCAGACTCAGATCAGCCTGGGCATTTGCCCAGTCTGGTCAGACTCTTCGATAAGCGCTTAAAGGGTAGCTGAGAGTCTAAGCTACCTTCATGCGGACAGCGAAGAGTCTGCGGATGCCCAGGCTGATCTGAGTCTGCGCTGGGCGCACAACCACATTGTTGGTTTTCTCGTGTCGCGGCTCAAATATGTTTTTCATATATACGAGTCGACAAGCACTGTTATTTTCATATTAGGTAACAATTTGAAGAATCTTTTATTTTTATCATTATTGTTATTATTTAAACAAAAGGTCTCTATATGATTATATTATTGCTGTTGCAGGATTTAGTAGTGGACTTGGATTGGGCGGCTCACTTGGACTCGATTACGGTTACGGATGGGGTGGTGATCTAGGAATGTATAGCATGGGTGGTTACTACCCAGGCTATGAATCAGGCATGGGATACTGGGGAGGTAACCTAGGACTTGGCTCTGAATACAGCCTTGGATTGGGTGGCTGGTCCGGTGGATGGAATAGCGGGTTGAGTGGTGGGGTTATCGGCACTCATTTAGGCACCGGATTAGGCACCGGGTGGAACAGCGGATTAGTAGGAACTGTTGGCCAAGGACTGGGCGGCGGATGGGGCAGTGGTTTGGTTGGAGGCGGACTGGGACAGGGATGGGGTAGCGGAGTAGTTGGAAGCGGACTGGGACAGGGTTGGGGCAGCGGAGTGGTTGGAAGCGGACTGGGACAGGGTTGGGGCAGCGGAGTGGTTGGAAGCGGAATAGGCGGCGGATGGAATAGCGGACTGGTTGGAAAAGGATTAGGCGGTGGTTGGAATAGCGGACTGGTTGGAAGCGGAGTAGGAGGTGGATGGAGCAGCGGACTGGTTGGAACCGGAGTGGGAGGTGGATGGAACAGCGGACTGGTCGGAACCGGAGTCAGCAATGTCGGAAACATTGGCTGGGGGAGCCCAGTTGGACCAGGAAGTGGGTATAGTAAGCAATATATATTTAGTTTATCCCATTGCATTCTGGGTATTTTTGTCGTCTGCTTAAATTGTCGTCTGCATAAAAAAATCAAGTTTATTTTGACAATATTTGTCTAACTATCTCTTGCAGAAATGATGTCTAGGCAGCAAACAGTTTGGATCTCAGATCAGGCCCCACTTTTGTGGGGCCTGATCTGGACCCAAACTGTTTGCCCATATACCCGTAAAGGGGTATCCCGAATGGAATGGGTTATGAAGGTGACATATGGCTAAACATTTTTATTAACACATTAATACCTAGCATCCCATAAATAGAACACAGACAAAAAGTACAGGCCAAGATCAGATGCCGCAAAACGCAAAACGTTTTGTCTTAAATCTTACACATATATATATATATATATATATATATGAGCCGCGACACGAGAAAACCAATAATGTGGTTGTGCACCCAGCGCAGACTCAGATCAGCCTGGGTGTCCGACCAGTTTGATCAGACGCTTCGCTTTGGGCTTGATGGGTAGCTAAGGGTCTAAGCTACCTCCATGCGGACCGCGAAGACTGATCAGACTGGGCGGATGCCCAGGCTGATCTGAGTCTGTGCCGGCCGCACAACCACATTATTGGTTTTGTCGTGTCGCGGCCCATGTATATTATACAAATTTTTTGTTTGAATATATACTGTATTGCTTGATTTTTTTTTCTTTTCATCGTTGTGGTTTCTGTTATCTGGTTTTGTTAAAGTACATGCTTTATTGATCGCTAATTTAGCCACAGATCTGAAAGTATATTGCCATCTTTTTATGTTAAACCATCAACTTAATTGCTTTTTATCCCTATACTTCTTCGACTTGTGATATATCTAAATTCAACTGAGCTGCTTTTTAGTTCAGGTAAGTGTAGAAAAGACCAAAAAGAACAATTGTAACAGCTTAAAAGAAATGTTAGAGAAGAGAACAAATGCGTACATGTAAATACTTTTATCATGCATCTGCTGCAAATTTCACCTGATAACAGGGTATGATAACATGATATGATATCATGCCACTTTAGAACTGTGCTTGCGCGAAGGTTATCAGGCGATGCCTTTAGAAGCGATCTCTGAAGACGATTGGTTACGCACTGACGTTGACCGTTATAACAACGTTCGATTGGTCAAATGACGTCACCGACTTACATCATAACGAATTCACAACGTCAGAAGTTCTATGAAAATTGCGTTTGCTCTTCATTTGTTTGACTCTTTTTACGCCTAAAAATCTTCTAATGATGCATGATAAATAGAAAACCACGTAAGTGTCTTTTGATACATGTATCAAGTTTGTCAGGCTCGGCCTTGAAACACGTCGGACTGGCTCGGCGAGCCTCGCCATTCCTACGCTGTTTCTGGTCTCGCCTGATTAGACACTAACATGGTACATGTATTCTCTTTATACATGTATGTTAGTCTCTGTCGGAAATCTGATATCCTGAATCATCACTCTTTTTCAGTAGTCTAATTAGTGGAGCAAGTACGATTGTTCATTAGAGGTGAGTTTAATTTACCACACCTGTGTCGTATCAGTTTTCGTAAAATAAAATGTTTTTTTTTTTTTAAAACATACGAACAGAATAAAAATAATTCATGCAGGGCATACTTATTATGTACACAGTGAACAGATTTTTACGAACTTGTTTACTTTTTCATTTATTCACCTTTTGTTGTTGTTTTGTCATATCGCTGTATATGACGTAACTTTAAAAAAAAAAAAAAAAAAAAAAAAACAGAATGAATATGACTCATGTCGACGCACATGCTTCTTCTTACTTGTTTCTAACTTACAATGTACTTATTAGCCGAATTTCCAATTTAATGCTTCGACCTAAGCGACAATGACAACCGGATCTGGGAAAATTACCTCTCCTGTGTGCTTCATATGAAGGATTATAGTATGTGTTAGTGCTGTTTGATTTTTGATGACTGATGTTTGAGTTTTGTTTTCATTTAACTGAATGACTGTTGTTGTTGTACTAGGCTGAATACAGGGTATAAAATAGTCCGCTGACTTCCGCTTGCTGCCGAGTCTGTCCCAACGGAAAATGGCTTCCTGCAGAGACTGTCCGCGTGATTCTGCTTCTTGCCAAGAGTCTCGGCAGAAGCAGAATTGCTTGGACGGTCTCTTGAGGAAGCCATTTACCATGCAGAGCAGTTTCTGTAGGAAGCAAGAGATCGCGAACAGTCTCGGCGGAAGTCAAATATGACGGACAGTCTCGGCAGGAAGCGAAAAATGGCGGACTTGTTTATACCCTATGTAAATGTCACATGTGAATATCCTTTCTCGTTATATAGGTTTGTGAGGTACGAGAAAATCTTGGTGTATAGAAGAAACCACAGCTGTGCTTTGTAAATATTTTACCAGTAACATTGTTAACATTTGATATTTCATTTTGTGATTGTTTTGTGAAATGTGGCAGCTTGTTGCCAATAAAGTTTGATAAATACATATTGCTCTGTGTTCCTTGTTTAGAATAAAGAAATGAGCCACGACGTGAGAAAACCAACACTGTGGTTGTGCGCCCAGCGCAGACTCAGATCAGCCTGGGCATCCGCCCAGTCTGATCAGAGTCTTCGCTGTCCGCATGGAGGTAGCTTAGACCCTTAGCTATCCTTTAAGCGCTTAGCGAAGGGTCTGATCAGGCTGGGTAGATGTCCAGGCTGATCTGAGTCTGAGCTGGGCGGACAACCACTTTGTTGGTTTTCTCGTGTCGCGGCTCAAATGATGAATTGACAGAACACAAAAAATGGAATGCGTAAAAGACAAAAAGGCGTCTTGCAATAAACATGCCAAACGAAAAGATACCGAGAAAATTCAGAGACAACATTCCTTAACGCAAAATCTCTACAGCGAAAACGAAAACGAACAAATACATAAATAGCAATACTAAGGAAAGGCATGAAATCACAAAACTTTACCCGGCCAAACCTCCCAAAGAAAGAGAGAACGCCGAAGGAATAACGGGCAATCATTATGTTTAAATAGTAAACTTTAATAGAGAAAAAACTTAACTCATAATAAGCTATCAGAGAGAAACGATCATACAACTGTCTAATGCGACTGCCACATACAACTTTGGTTGAATATTGGTAAACTCTCATGGTCTACACAATATCGTATTTATTCGGCTATGAAACAGTGCTTTTCAATCTCTAGAATAACACAAACTATCCGAATCAGTCTCATAAAATTCTAATATGACATGGATTTTCCCTTTTAAAACAGTCCTAAAAATCTTGAAGTCTTATAAGACGGATCTAGATTTTTTATATTGTTTTAGATGGTAAAAACGTTTTATAACCGAAAAAATACGGTTAAAGGATTAATTGGTAAACTCTTAATCAGCGTTCAGCAGTTGATTTGAGAGGCCCTATCCAGTCCATCTACAGTATAAATAAAACGGAGTGGCTATTAACATTCGACTTGCAATAGACATAATACGTAAAATCGCTTTTGACAGTTGACTCGTAATGTCCATTTTACGTTGAAAACGCTGTTGCCAGTCGACTGGTCATAGCTATTTAAACGTAAAATCGCTATTGCCAGTCAACTGGCAATAGCAATTTCACTTTTAAGTCGCTATTGTTAGTAGACTGGCAATATCGATTAAAATGATTTTTTGCTGCTACCAGCTGACTGGCAATAGCAATTTTAACGTAAAACGGCTATTGCCAGTCGACTGTTAATAGCGATTTCAACGTAACATAGCTATTACCAGTCAACTGTCACTAGCGGTTTCAACGTAACATAGCTATTACCAGTCAAATAGTATTAGACATTTGAGCCGCAACGCGAGAAAACCAACAAAGTGGTTGTGCGCCCAGCGCAGACTCAGATCAGCCTGGACATCCACCCAGTCTGATCAGAGTCTTCGCTAAGCCTTTATTGGATAGCTAAGGGTCTAAGCTACCTCTATGCGGACAGCGAAGACTCTGATCAGACTGGGCGGATGCCCAGGCTGATCTGAGTCTGCGCTGGGCGCACAACCACATTGTTGGTTTTCTCGTGTCGTGGCTCGTTTCCTAAATAAAAAAGGGTTTGGACCACATGTTCTGATAACAAATCTATAGTCAGTTATATGAAAATAGCATATGCATTTTATTAAGAGCATGAAAATCAAACGAAAAAGTTAGTAAATTCTCAGGAACTGACACAATTCAATCCCAGATTCCACCCAAGACACCACGTGGGAAAAGACAACACAAAATAAGACACTACCAAAGACATCAGAAGAAATATCAGAAGAAACACGGGCCAATTAGTTCCCTGAAGTGAAAAGATATACAATGATCCTGAGATGGCACAATCAAATCCCAGTAGTATAAACAAAGGAGACAAAATTGCTGCCCTTAGCTTAGTCGGTCAGTTAACAGCCATGTTTGAAGCAACATTTTCTCTGACAGCAATTCAGATTTTCCATTCACTTTACCACACGAAATAATGTCCAAAATCAACTTTGAATTGTAGCGGTGTGTTTATCTCAGTCTCATAAGGGATATATTCTCATTAGAAAACTTATGCCCCCATGGTTGCATTCCACATTTTTCTTCTTCTTCTTTTTTATCGCTCGGTGATCCCACAGGGGTTCAACTAAACAAAGAAACATTCCAGCCTGTTTGAATGAATAAATATTTTATTCCTGTTTGAATGTACTGTACATATGTCTAAATACACTTTAAAGCCATTTATAACCCCTATCCGCCCACTCTTTGGGGTCGGAAAATTTCTTCAAAAATGGCATAATCACTCATGTTCTACTCAAAAGCAGGACATTTGTTGACACCTAGAGGCTTATAAATTTACTTAGAGACTTGCAGATGATCACTGCCAGCTGCAACTGAAAACTTGCAAGTCGTTTAGATGTTGTTTTTTTTGCTATAATTCCTTGAAAATGGGCACAGCAATTTTGACACTTAAACTTCGAACTTTTTTAATGCAGCCATAGTTTCGCATCCTTGCCGCGCAGAAATTAGATGGTTTTCGAGATTTGAAATAAATACAGTATTTATTTTCCTTAAACATGCCCACTCAAAAGGAGGAAAAGTTTCCTGCATATTAGAAGGCAAAAAAAGCATTGATGTATAGCCTAGGATCCAAGCCTACCCCCAAATATCAGCACTTTTATCCACGGCCAAAAGTGCGAAACTGTAAATGGCAATCTAAAAGCATAGATATTCTGACCATGTCAGTCAGAATTTGGTTCAGATTTATAATTCGCATGTTTCTGATCTTAGGAAATCAAAGAAAGTATTCTCAGACGCAATTAGACACAATTATAGCTTATTTTAAATTGTACCCTCTTTCGAAGGCCAAAAACGCATTGCTTTTGCCACTTGGACCCCCAAACTGTAGCGCGTTCACAACTGTGCAACTCTGGATCGCGCAGTACTCCGAACCATTTTACTTCTTTAGTCAGTCAATGTTGAGAAACCCAAAAATGTTTTCTAACTCCCTTAAGGTGCCCTCCACAGTTTGTTTGATCGCACGGTGGCCCCGCCGGGGGTCAACTGAACAAAGCTACATTCCAGCCTGTTTAAATGAATAAATCATTCTTTTTTCTGTTTAATGTACTGTACACATGCCCAAGTGCACTTTGAAGCCATTTAACACTCCTACAAGACCCTAATATGAATATTGCGGCATGGAAAAAGACACCCATCCACATTTTGAGGCCTGAAAATACATGTATCTTCAAAAATGGCACAATAATCCATGCTCTACTCTAGAGCAGGACAATTGTTAACACCTTAAGCTTACAGATTTACCCAGAGACTTGCAGATGATCACTGTCAACTGCAATTAAATACTTGCCAGCCTTTTAGATGCTTTGCTATTCTTCCTTAGAAATGGGCACTGTTATTTTGACACTTAAACTTCGAGCTCTTTTAATGAAACCAAAGCTTCGCATCTATGCCGCAAAGCGATTTGATGGTTTTCGGGGTTTGAAATAAATTCAGTTTGTACTTTCCTGTCACTTGCTCACTCAAAAAGAAGAAAAGTTTCCTGCATATCAGCTAGAAAATTTCTTCAAAATAGGCATAATCATTCATGCTCTTCTCAAGAGCAGGACAATTGTGGACACCAAGAGCTTGAAGATATACCTAGAGGGTTTGCACATGATCACTGTCAGCTACAACTGAATTCCCGCCAGCCGTTTAGATTTTCGGCGATTCCTCCTTGAAAATGGACACTGTTATATTGAACCTAAAACTTTTTTTTAAAGCAGCCGTAGCTTCCCATTCACGCCGCGCAGCGATTGGAAGGGTTTCTAAGTTGGAAATAAATTCAGTTTTGACTTTCCTGTAACATGCTCACTCTAAAGGAGGAGCCTCCTGCATATCAGAAGGCAAAGGCATTTATATTTAGCCCAAGATACAAGCCTACCCCAAAATATCAGCATTTTTGTCTCCGGCCAAAAATGTGTAACTGTGAATCGCAACCTTGAAAGCATAGATAGATGAGCCGCGACGCGAGAAAACCAACAAAGTGGTTGTGCGCCCAGCGCAGACTCAGATCAGCCTGGGCATCAGCCCAGTCTGATCAGAGTCTTCACTGTCTGCATGGAGGTAGCTCAGTCCCTTAGCTACCCTTTAAGCACTTAGCAAAGAGTCTGACTAGACTGGGTGGATGCCCAGGTTGATCTGAGATTGCGCCGTGCGCATAACCACGTTGTTGGATTTCTCGTGTCGCGACTCAGATACTCTAATCATGGCAGGCAGAATTTGGTTCAGAATAGTAAAAGCATGATTCTGATCACAGAAAAATTAAAGAAAGTGTGCTCAGATGCAATCTAACATAATTACTCGTATAGCTGGTTTTAAACTGTACCCGCTTTCGAAGGCCAAAAAAGCATCGCTTTTGCCATTTGGACCCCAGCTGTAGCGCGTTAACAACTGTGCAACTCTGGCTCGCGCAGTGCTCCGAGCCATTTAACTTCTTTAGTCCGTCAATACCGAGGAATCCATATATGTGTTCCAACTGCCTCAAAAGTAAACTGAAAATCCATCATGGTCCGTTAAGGTTGCACTCCACAGTATGTTTGATCGCTTTGTGGCCTCGCAGGGGTCAACAAAACGAAGTGATTATTTTGTTGTTTGAATGTACTGCACATATGCCTACTAAGTATAAGGACATCTCAAACGCTTTTTGTCGTCCGCAACTTTCTACGCCACCTGGAGTAATGTGTGAATTCTGTTGGATATTTGCGGCCAGCATAGAAAATAAGGGTGCTGATCGAAAATGTAAAAATGACGGCACTGTTTTACTTCCTATTTCAATAAAAATTATATCAGTGAAATGCTGAATAATTGTAGTTTTTGGAATGAACACGGAAAATTTTCATTTTATGAATAAAAGAGACATATGCGGGTAAAAACTTTGATCAACGCAGTAAAAGTCATAATTTACTATATATTCTATACATTTTGAGGGTAGTCAACTTAAACTAAAAAATGACCGCGGTATTTCTTATGCAATCTTTTCAAACATTATATCAGGCTGTTCGCAAATTAATGCGGTTTTCGAAATGAACACGGAAAAATGGATTCGAATATAAGGAAAAATAATATAAGAAGGAAAAGATGACTTGCCCATATCTCGTAGTGTTTTTCATTACCAGCTCGATTCACCGGCGCGAATATCGATTATCAATTTTTAAACAGTGGCGTGGAAAGTTATCCATGGTAAATTTTAATAGCAGCATATGTAGGCCATGAGCCAGATATGGTTTACCTCCCCCACCCCCCCCCCCCCCCACCCCCAGGGGGAGTTTTGTAGACCATACTTTTCTTAAAGTCCAGCATCTTAGAAGTATTTTGCAGCATGTTAGCCCTCTGGCGAGTGGGGCGTTAAGCTGTAACAGCCTGTTACAAACGTTACCCATTAAAAAAACTAACATAACATAAAAATTATCAAAAATTAAAAAAAATATAAGTCACTTTCCTATGTTTAAAATTATAATAGAGTCTAATAGAACAATCCAAGAACTAAAAGTTATGATGTTTGAAAGGTCACTTTAGCCTATATGGTGTAATATACGTGACATTTAACTTTACACCCCATTAAAATTGCTATTTCCACCCAGAATACTTCCTTTTTGTAAGTTATTCCTTTAATATTAGACCATATATTTGTTATTGTGTTAAAGACAATTTATCGGTCTTTTCAGATCCGCCAAAAATATTATCCTATCTTGTATACATTGGGAGAAATATGGTGTTGAACACAGCAGCCCCTTATAAATGTTCTATATTACAGATATCACTTTCCGTATAATTTAAGTGCTTGAACTACACCGTTGGAATCGAAAACAACTGTAAATGTTAAAATTGAATATGTCAGTCTGTTTAAACAGCAAGGAACAGTTCCGCAATATTTTGAACGCATTTTAGTCGGCCATAATGATCGATTATATACGTTACCTAGGGCTTTTTTTGTTAAAATCATATAATTTGAACCTAGAACCATTTTGTTTTCTTTGGTAGCAGTTTCTTCATTAAAGAATCATTTAATATAAGAGAAAAATGCATTTTGGTTCATTTTTTATCATTAGCTATTACTAGTAGTAACGTAAATAACATTTAGCATTTAAGATATTTCATTACAATACTGTTAATCAGTTTTTTTTTCACTGCCACATGTAACAATACCACATATAAGACTGGGTTTTCTTATGATATATTGTTTACCTGGACCTATCAACACTTCTCTCAATTATTACTTTTAGGGATTCGTGAGGTGTGTTTTATACGTGATTAAACACAGTATACTTTAAATTGTAATATTAAGGGCATTGACATATTCTGCACAAGTAAAACAGGTTTTGCTGTTTACTTTGTTATTATATCAAAACTCAAAGTATTTCATTATGGCATTGCCAAGTTTGTTTCTTTTACAATTTGTACGTTTGGGTTTTAAAGACATTTGAAATTTGTTATATACAGCTGAAAAAAAACCCCATACAACTTCAGAAAAGATAAAATAAAACGACAGCTATTAAAAGCCAGCGTCGGTTTTGCATATTGGCCTCAAACAAAATGATATCAAATCGGTTTGATAATGTTAAAACCTAAGCAATTTTGACCTGTTTAGTTTAAAACTATAAAATTATCAGTAATCAACAATACAAAATATGGTACAACCTTGTTCATTGACAGGATTTGATTAGTTCTTACATGCGCACTGATAACCTATAAAGCAGAACAGTAAACCTAAAGTATGAAGACCTTATCCAATACAGTTCTGCGTCAAAGCTAAACAGATATTTGCTGGCAGACTATACTTACTTTTGTAAGACTATCGTATATGTTACGTTACCAAGAGGAACAATATTGCTCAGTGACAGTTAAGAAACAAACATACTTTTGAAAATGTTTAATGGTAGTGTTAATGCGTTGCTTTATTCAGTTCATTTATGTAACTAACAATAATTTGTCAACCAGGAGTTTGGGAGAATAGTATCAGAAACGTTTAATACAGAAAAAGAGGCACGGGCAGTTACTAGCGATACTGTAGCAATCTATAAATGCTATGTTTAAAATGATCTATATTTCTACGCTTTTGTTTCTTGCTCTTTCAAGTCTAACTACATTCAATCATCTCTTAAAGAACCTAACTAGTTACATTCAATCATTTCTTAAGGAATCAATTCACCAAAGGACATATAGATACGTTTATGTGGACAAAAATGACTTTATTGTTTTTTTTTTCGAGGGACAGTGTTCCAGTAAGCTCTTCCCACATAATGGAATGGTATATGCAAATGGCAGAATATATTAATGTTGATCATCATTGTTCAGATATTTATGAGCAAATCTTAGTTGTTCTCCTTCAAAATGTATTCACCTACATTGTAGTTATGCTGAGAAAAAAGAAAAGAAAGACTGAACAAGTAACGTATACAACTATTCATTGAGAGTTTATAAATTCTTCACTTTCATTATCCTTAACCAGCAATGCAGTACTTCTGAAGAGCAAATAATCAAGTAATAGAAATGGTACAAGCAAATAATCAAGTAATAGAAATGGTGCATACCTGTACATGCCAAGGGAGGGCTAACCTAAATAACTTTCTGCATTTGATCTCCGTGACCTTGTATTACATGTACCATATTATTTAGCAATAAATATGCTTGTAATCTGCTTATTTATGATATCTTACTGCTCATCAAATCATCCTTGTCCAAATGTTTTGATTACTGTTAGAGAATACAGCATTTTGGCAATATCCAAACACCAATTTTAGTTGCTTACATATTGAAAATTGTCTGACCAAAATTTATCTTTCGTAACACCTATAGTCCTTGATAGTAACAAGAAGTGGGAATAAAACCATGGGGTTTGCAAAATTACCTGACCAGTTAATTATTTGTAACAACAAAATGAAAAATAGAACTCCTGAACAGGCTGATGACAGAATGTTGTATGCGTTATTAAGTATCTCACTTTCTTTAATCCTTGAATTTTCACAATGTTAATATTCTGTAAAGTATTTGATGGGAGCTGCTCACGTAGTTTACAAATTAACTTATGATCACTGGAGCCACACATATTTGCTAACCTATGTAAAGCCGTTACTGTGCAAAGAGACTCTTGGCTCACAATTCGACTGACAGCATAGCAAAAATGGTGTTAAAGCCTATCAGTCGAGTTGATACTTCTTTTGATTGCCTCGGCTAGCAGTCACAGTTTCATATTTGTATCTAGGACAGTTGAATTGCTCAGCCAACAGCACAGGTAGCGAAATTGGTTTTATCCCCATCATGACCAAACCTAAATATTAATAAGTTGCAGAATATATCAGCTTATACCTACTTCATTCCATGCATAAAATTCAGAATAGACAAATCATTTTCATGAAGTCACTTTTAAGTGAGACTGAATTAAAGGCAAGGTCGAACTGCTTCAGCTGTAACAATCTATCTGCGTCTTGCTGAGTTCTTGTGTATTTTAAGAGCTAAATTTGCCATCTGACTACCAGTGGTAAGCTAAAACAACATCAATGAATAATTCAAGACGCCTGGGAACTAAACTTTTGAGAACAGATGACTTACAAATCTTATCCCCAGATATATTACAATTATGTAACGTAACGTTACTGTTAGTTTGCTTTTCAAATATACACTATCCGTTGTTCTTTTTCAGTTTGAAGACACATACCATTGGCGTTTTTTCATATTAACATATACAACAGTGTCTACTTAAGACATAATACAGAAAACATTGAAAGATAAAATGCAGCTGATGTTGACTTTATTAGCTTTTCTCATTATTTTGTAGGTTAAATTCTACAAAAAATAAGATATTTTCTGTCCCCATTTAATATATCCACTGCTAACTGCTACTTATCTAAGCTGAGCAGGAATCGAAGAAGACTGATTGAGCACATATAAACTTCAGTCCACCAATTCAGCGATTTAGTCTGACTTTTTTTTGTGGTTATATACGTTACATATTTATCGTAACTGCTGACGAGTTTTGTAAGCCTTCAGATTGCTTTTAATGTTCTAGAATATTAAGATAGTCATATATATGACATTAACTTTTCTCTACACTTCAATTCTTACAATTTGCTCCTTATAGCAACCAACCAACGAGTTGTTTGCCGCCGAAGGCGGCAAACAACGAGAGTTGGTTGCTTTACGATTAAGGCGTATTTCTGTTCTATTCTATTCTGTCCCGTACCACTAAGGCTTCGAAATTTTTGTGTCACTGAATTTCCGGTCGGCGTTTTTCTTTCTATGGAGAAACGAGACGCTGGCATTTTTATTGGACAAAAATAAATTCCTGAACTTCCGCCGACACTTCCCTGGCAACACGCGTCTGAATTCCAAAAAAAAAAAATCTATGACGGCCGTCAGAATATTCGGCTAGAAGACCACTGCTCGAAAACAAAAAAACAACCCTTACCTACCTTTCAACTGCGGCTTCTCGGCATCTGTTTATTGGTGACACGCATTATATTTCTAGGTCGGCAGCAGGCAGGCGCACACGTGATGTAGCTAGAAAGCTTTACAACTGTCTAGAAACGACAAAGGCTGACGGAGAGATGCAAAACAGCTTTTGACTTCCACTAGGCCTATCGGTTTTCCCTCAGTTATATAAATAATCTAGTAATTGATTGGATGAAGCACCAGTGTGACGTTGCATCTTTTATGTGTGACGTCAAAACCAATACTGGTTGCGTTCGGGTTTTTGCCAATGTCACTATTGACATGCTAATGACGCTCTGAGTTTCAATATTGGCACCATTGGCTCTACCATTGAAACCAGCATTGCCGACCATTGGCTGCCAATACTGCAGACAACTAAGGGCGTGGGAAAAATTACCGTGGTGGTAAATTTGCGTCATTCAATACGGCAATTTATTGAACCCATCATAAACACTCGAGTTGACAAAGGAGAATTTTTCCCCACAATAATGAAAGAAAATTAGAAAAACTAAAGCAATGGTGTTATAGGCGCCATCGGCTCTACCAATGGTACCTTTGGCGCCATTGGCTCTACCAAAGCACTGCCAGTGGTGACATTGGCAATTTTGCCAGTGGTGCCAACGGTTGCCAATGGCACCATTGGCTGCCGATACTGTGCAGGGTTTTACGGTTGCCAGGGGTACCATTCTCTCTCTCTCTCTCTCTCTGTCTCTTCAAAACACCTGTCCCCTGTTCTGTCTCTTGCCTAGGCCTACTTGTTTATTCTCATTTCATTATCATTTATTTGACATCTCGTGATACGAATGTGTTGTTCAGATGTCGACCGAAAATGGTAAAATCAGTCAATAAATCAATCAATATATCAATCAATCAATTAATCAATCTCATAACAAAAGGACCTATCCATGCAGCTGTGCTAAAATTTTCTTGTTTCAGTTTTTCACTGGAGTCATAATGAAGGTTGGTTGCAATTTAGGTGGCGCCTATTTCATATTATTACGTGTATATACACACTGAAGGGGGAAAAACGTCAATTATAACGTAAATAACGATATACGGATTAGTCAACTTATCCTTGACACTGTCAATTACCTTGAAACAGCGATTTATGTGCTAGCAGACAAAACTTGACATTGTTTAGGGCCAATACTAAGATGTGTATAACAATGCATATTTTCTATTATAACGTGAATATGTAAATTTGGGTAGTGTAATTGACGTTGACGTTATACGTTAACGCCCCAACGTACAGAGGGCTAACATGTGTCATTTTGTTTCTTATATAATGAAGTTTCAGAAAATTATAGTGTACAAAACTCCCCCTGGGGGGGCAGGGGGGTCTATTGTCAGCTCAAGGTCTAATGCATTTCTGTTTTGCAAACATTGTTTTAGCCGTTGTTTGCTTTAGTTTGTGATTTTCTGTCCACTTGTTCCTGTGCTTTACTCTACAGTTGTTGCGTCATATCTTACATCCATTCAGTTTGTCCATTCACTTACATGTAACTGCACAAAATAATTTCCTCACTTGACATCGAATTGTGAGGTGGTCGGTTCGGGTTACGGTGCTTGGTAACTTCCAGTGCCGGACCTCCTACTTATTTGAGTAATAGTAGAGCAGGGTCCACTTTGCTTGCAGCAGGTGCGCGTAGGGTTGATTGTACATTTTTCTCTCAACTATCATCGCTCTTTATTTCTGTCTTCCTCTCTCTGAGAGACGGCCCGATATAGACTTGAATACTGTCTCAAATGGCCGTTAAACCCAAAACAACCAACCAATCAACCTTTCAATATTAGCTGCGGTGTGTTTATCACTATTTCATAAGGGCCATATTCTCGTTCGCAGACTTTTGGCTCCATAGGCTATCAATTCTGAATAGTAGCGGTGTGTTTATCGAATTTTGTTTTATTTGGACTGAATAAAGCGGCACCATTCCCGCGTTCGCAGCGGCGAGTGTGTGTGTGTGTGTGTGCGTGTGTGTGTTGGAGGGGTGGGGGGGGGCGTCAAAAGGTGTCGTGTCCGCTCCATATCTCAAAAACCGTTTAAGATTTCTTCATGAAAATTACAAATATAAAGCACAATCAGACAATGTGCAGAGAAAAAGAACAGAAACCCTACTTTCAGTTTTGACCGAATGTCCCTTTGTATTTTTCATATAGTAATTTCATATATTAAGCTTCGCGTTCGCTCCATATATCAAAAACCGTTTAAGATGTCTTCATGAAACTTTGTATAAATATATAGCACTATCTGGCGATGTGCAGAGAAAAAAACATAACCCTACTTTCAATTTAAATAAAATTACGCCCATTTGTATTTTTTGTATTGTATTTTCGTATCAATATGTGTACGCTCCGAATCTCCTTAACCCTTTGAAAGATTTTTTTAAACTTGAGTCAGATGTTCTCCTTGTCGAGGCAACATGCAGAACTTGTATTTTAACAATGTTTGAGTCGGTTCAAAAGCTCTTCAGAGCTTATGTTACATGTTGTACGTCTTGCCGATTCAAATAAATCTTGTCTTGTCTTGTCTTGTCTTGAAAATCCACAAAGATCAAAGGTCACACTAAGAGGTCAAAGGTCAAATTGTAACATTATTTGTCCGCCCCATATCTCAAAAACCGTATAAGATTTCTTCATAAAAGTTTATACAAGTATGAAGCATCATCAGACAATGTGCAGAGAAAAAGAACCATAACCCTACTTTCAGTTTTGATGGAATTATGTCCCTTTGTATTTTTCATATAGTAATTTCATATGAGTTTTGTGTCCTGCTCCACATCTTGAAAACTGTTTTAAATTTCTTCATGAAAGTTTATACAAATATCAGTATATATGCAGAGAAAAAGAACCATAACCCTACTTCCAGTTCTGACGGAATTATGCCCCTTTGTGTTTTTTGTCTAGGAGTTTCATATTAGCTTTGTTTGTTTTGTAGTTATATATCTGCCTTATTACTGAAGAGTTAAGCTACTGACTAAGTTCTGTCATCTCTTGTTTTCTTTCCAACTTGAAGCCCCTACGGGCGTATATTGTCCCGCTCAGCGGAGCTCTTGTTTTTCTTTGATATAAGACATATTGAACCGTGTCCTATAAAACCCTACCTAGATCAAATCAATAGTATGCAGCAGGTTCTTTCATGTAAATTAACATCAGTAGTATGGTGGTCACAATATTTGCACATTTTAACACTTTTACTCCGGTGCCTTGCCGGGGATCACAACCCTTGATACAAACATAATTAATTAGCACTCTCCCTAAGAATCAGGCAGATGGTGATAAGTGACTAGTCACAGAAATTGTTAATTTTACTTCTATTTTATCATACTTCATGAAAAACTTGCACAGCACGAAGCATTCCCTTATTCTGGCAGTGGTTGCCATGGAAACGGGATTTAAAGATTTCGTGAAGACGGGACAAAATTTCTCCAAGAGAAAATTGAAAATTGGCATTTTTCAGATTGATTGTTGAGATGTAAATACTGTTCATATTGATCTTTTATTCCTCTTATTAAAAGAACACCTTAAGCACTTTTTATGCAACACAGAAAAAACATCGTATCACATTTACACTATGTTGCTTAGCAACATAAGTGTCACCATAGAAACACATTTTATACATGGTCAAAATTGGCCATTTGCAAAGCTAAATATCCGCTAACAGCAAAGGTGTGCAGAAACAATTCATACAAGGTCCAGCTAACCAACATCTGTTTTACTGATATAGAAAATAAAAAGTTTTACAATGTTCCAAATTGATGTTACCATGGCAACAGAAACATCGAACTGTCGATGAATTTGCCTAAAAACACCATTTTCAAAGCAAATTATCTACCTTCAGCAAAGGTGTATACTAACAATCCATACAAATTATAGATAATCCATATCTGGTCTTCCAATGCTAAAATCAAAAAGTAATACTTTGTTCCAAATTTACGTTACCATGGCAACCAAAATGTCAAACTGTAAGCAACTTACATAAAAATAGCATTTTAAAATTACATTATTTCTCTTCAGCAGATGTGTATATCAGCAATTCCTACAGAATCAAAAAAACACACATTTGCTTTTCTCATATTGGAAATAAAAAGTCTTACAATGATCATAATTTACGTTACCATGGCAACAGAAACATCAAACCATCAGTGAATTTACCTAAAATACCATTTTCAAAAAAAAAGTATCTACCTTCAGCAAAGGTTCATTTTGACTTATCATACAAATTCTAGATAACAAAAAAAAATTCTACCAAGGCAAAAAAACAACAAGTATTATTTTGTTTCAAATTTACATTACCATGACAACCGAAATGTCAAACTGTCAGCAATTGTACATAAAACCAGTATTTTTATAGTTCATTATTTCTCCTCAGCAAAAGTGTATATGAGAAATTCCCACAGAATCTAAGTAACACACATTTGAATTTTTAATATTGAAAATATATTTTTTTTAAGATTTTTGTAATTTACGTTACCATGGCAACAGAAATATCCAACATCAGTAAATTTGCCTAAAAATTTCATTTTCAAAGCAAATTATCTATTTTCAGCAAATGTGGGTACAAACAATTCAGACAAATTCAAGATATTCCATATCTGTTTTACCAATGCTCCAAACAAAAAAAGTAATAATGTGTTACAAACTGACATTACCATGGCAACCCAAATGTCAAAATGTCCGCAGCCATACATAAAAAACAGCATGTTTAAATTGTATTATTTCTCTTCAGTGACAGTGTATATAAGCGTTTACTAGAGAATCTAGAAATCACACATTTTATTTTCTCATATTGAAAATTAAAAGTATTACAATTTTCCTAATTTACGTTACCATAGCAACAGAAAATTCGAACTATCAGTGAATTAACCAAAATAACATTATTTTCAAAACAAATCATCTACCGTCAGCAAAGGTGCATACTAAATAATCATACAAATTCTAGATATTCCATATCTTGTTTTCCAATGCAAAAAAAACAACAAGTATTACTATGTTACAAATTGACGTTACCACAGCAATCAGAATGTCAAGCTATCAGCAATCGTACATTTTACCAGCATTTAGAGTACATTATTTGTCTTCAGCAAAGATGTATATGAGCAATTCCTACAGAATCGAAATAACACACATTTGATTTTAACATACTGAAAATAAAAAGTTTTACAATGTTTCAAATTGATGTTACCGTAACAACAGAAACATTGAACCATCAGTGAATGTACCTAAAACTTTCATTTTCAAAGCCAATCAGCTACCCTACCTTCAGCAAAGGTGCATACTAACAATTCATACATACAAATTCTAGATAACCCATAGCTGATCTACCACTGCTAAAAACAAAAAGTAATACTGTGATACAAATTGATGTTACCATGGCAACTTTAAAGTCAAACTGTCATCGATCATATATAAAAACAGCATATTAAAAGCATATCATTAATCTTCATCAAAGGTGTATATAGGCTATTACTGCAGAATCTAAATACCATACATTTTCTTTTAACATTATGAAAATAAAGTTTACCATTGTTCCTAATTAACATTACCATGGCAACCAAAGCATCGAAATGTCAGGGAATTTACCTAAAACACCATTTAATTTGATGAAATGAAGACAATTTGCTTTGAAAATGATTTTTTAGGTCAATTCACCTATAGGTTGATGTTTAGTGCCATGGTAAAGTAAATTTGGAATATTGTATTACCTTTTATTTTTTGGTATTGGGAACACAGATATGATTTAATTAGAATTTTCGGGAATTACTAATATACAAATATTTTATAAGTACTTGCGATAAAACTGTGAAAATATTCATGGCATCACCAAAATATACTGTACCGTATGTTTTATGTTATGGGCCAGAGGCCTTTATTGAAGAATAAATTTCCTAAAGAGAAATAATGTTCTTTAAACAATATGCTGTTTTAATGAAACGTTGGTGATAGTTTTACATTTTGGTTGCTATGGTAAAACTTTTATGTTTGATGTGGGTAAAAGAAATGTTTGTTATTCAAACTTTATGGGAACTTCATATGCACCCTATGAAGAGATATGATATGCTTAAAATATGCTGTTTTATGCAAGATTGGTGACATGTTGCCATTTGGGTTGCCATGGTAACGTAAATTTGGAACATTCCATAACTTCTTATTTTTGGTATGGGCGAAAATGTGTGTTATCTAAACTTTTTAGGTATAGCTAATATATATTAGTGATGAAAAGAAAAAAAGTGCTTTGAAGTTTTGTTTTTGTGAAGTTTTGTTTTTGTGTATCCTTGATGACAGTTTGCTATTTGGGTTGCTGTGGTAATGTAAATTCGGAAAATTCTATGACTTAAAGTTTCTTTGTATAGATAAAAAGAACTGCGTGTTATTTAAGTTTTATTAGAACTGCTCATCAGATAACCTCTTCTAAAAAGAATTAAGGTGTTTTGAAAATGCTGTTTTATACAAGGCTAAAGACAGTTTAACGTATGGGTTGCCATGATTATGAAAAGCTAGTACATTGCATAACTTTTAATTATTAATCTGAATGAAAAATATGTGTTACTTAAACTTTAAAGGATTTCGCCATCAGAGACACATTTGCTGAAGAGATATAATATGTTTTATATATGCTGTTTTTATACAAAATTGCTAATAAGTTGACATTTTGGTTGCTATGGTAGCATAAATTTGGAACATTACGTGTTTTTTTTTTCCTTTTTTTTTGTTAAGGGAAGAAGAAACGTTTGTTATTTAAATTTTATAGCAAAATCATAGTTACACCTTTCCTGAAGAGAAAAAATGCTTCAACTATGCTCCTTTTATGTTACATTGGTAAAAGTTTGACATTTGGGTTGGTATGGCAACGTAAATTTGGAACAATGTATAACTTTTTATTTTTGATCTGGGAAAAAGAAATGTTTGATATTTAAACTACATGAGAAATTAATATATACTTTCGCTTAAGAGAAAAAGTATGCTTTAAATATGCTGTTTTTATGCAAAAAATTGTGACAGTTTGCTTTTTGGGTTGCCATGGTAACGTAAATTTGCAACAGTCCATAACCTCTATTTTCTGGTATGTGTAAGAAATGTGTGTGATTTAAACTGAATAGGAATTGCACATAAACACTTTAATGAACAGAAATAATGTGCTTTTTAAATATCGTATTTATGCAATGATGAAGACAGTTTGATATTTGGGTTACCATGGTAACGAAACTTTCAAGCATTGTATTACTCTTTGTTTATAATATTGGTAAATCAGATGTAAGTTATTTGAAATTTATATTTATTGTTTATATGATCCTCAACTGGAGGTAGATAATTTGCTATGAAAATGGATTTTAAGGTAAATTCACTGACGTTTCGGTGATTTTGTTGCCATGGTAACGTATATTACAAAGATTGTAAAACTTTTTATTTTTGATATTGGCAAAACAAATTTAGTTCATTTGGACCTTGTATGAATTGCTCACACGCACCTTTGCTGTTTGCTGAATATTTGTTTTGAAATTTGCCAATTTTGATAGTGTTGAAATGTGTATCTATGGTGACACTTTCGTTGCTTAGCAACACAGTGCAAAGATAAGTTATTTTTGCTCTGTTGGATAAAAAATGCTCAAGCAGTTCATTTGAGGAGAAGAGGGAGAAAACTATAAAACGTATTCAAAGCACAACAGACAAGCTGAAAGTTTTAATTTTCAGTTTTCTCATTAAGAATTTTTGTCCAATCTTCACGAAACTTTTAAATCGAGTTTCCATGGCAACCACTGACAGAAACAGGAAATGCTGTGTGCTGTCAAAGTCTTTCATAGAGTCTGATGAAAAGGAGGTAAAAGTAACAATTTCTGTGACTAGTCACTTATCACCATCTGCTTGATACTTAGGAAGAGTGCTAACTAAAAGGAAATGAATTTTAATGATAGTGCTGTTATTCAAGTTACCATGGAAACCAAATTAAGAGATAGAACAAAAAAGTATTGTGTTCTACTAAACAAGTAAGCATTGAAGTTTGATCTAGCATGTCAAATGATTTATATTAGTATTGGTTTATTGGAGATTTTCTTCTACAAATTATGACATTTTTTCAATTTTAATGAATAGGGACCACTTTCGTTGCCATGGAAACCAGGGAAATGCAACATTGTAAACTTTTTATTTTTTCATTATTTACAAAAGACCCTAGTAAATGCATTATATACAAACTCCTTACATCCTAGCTTTTCTGTTGCGAGATTTTCTCCTACAAATTATGACATTTTTTTCAATTTTAATGAACAGGGACCACTTTGGTTGCTATGGAAACCAGGAAAATGCAACATTGTAAAACTTTTTATATTTTCGTTACCAACGCAAGACCCTAGTGTATGCATCATATACTCACTCCTCGCATCCTAGCTTTGCTGTTGCGAGATAATGAGACTGAAATTCCTCGTTTTCAGCCAGCGGAAAACTTGCTTGACACTGTCCCTGTTGGTTACCATAGAAACACATTCTGTGTGTTTGTAATTACCTTTTGATGTCTTCTAATAAAAGCTCGAACATGACTTAATTTTATCAAATAGATTTATTTAAATGACTATTTGAAATAGATCTGATTTATACTCTTCAAAAAGTATAATTTTTCATGTTTCAGAAATAAGAAATACTGCTTCTGGAGGCAAAAACTTCTATCGCCCGTTGCCATGGCAACGATGAGATTATCACACTTTCCCCTTGGCTTCGGGACTTTTTTGACATAAAGAATCAAATGCACTTATTATTTTTGGTATTCTGAAAAAGTCACTTATCACCTTTTCTATAGGACCTGCCTGATTCTTAGGGAGAGTGCTAATTAAATACAGAAATAAACATGAACAAATTGCTTTATAAATGATTACCTATGACGAAAAAGGTATAACCTGCAACCAGCTTGCAAAAGAAGTATCTAAATTCTTGTAAATGACAGCACACGTGTAACCATTATTTATGTTTGTTTTCGACGTAATGTGGCGTGCGCCTTCGAAATGACTACGTCAGAGTTTTAAAGTCCGTTTCTGATTGTTGCTTATATTCTATCTGTGCTGAACGCGCAAAAACTATTAAACTCTGACAAAGACCACAGGCTTACAATGACATATCATCAAAGTTTAAATCCACAACAAGGTTTTGAAAAATGCATCATTCAACGCATAGCATTCGTGACGGCCATCACTGGTACGCCACGCTCGTATTTCAATGCGTTTTGGTGACCTAGTTTGAGGATCTGTCACAGGTTCAAGTTATAGTCTATTTCAAAAATTAAATCAGTATTATATCGACAGTTACCCCTAGTTTATTAAACCAAAATATAGAATCACTATATGTCCGTTACAAGATAAAGAGTAACAAAGAAAAACGGCCACCACTGGTCGCCTGCCAGCAGTTTGCCTATTTACCTCGCTTCTTGGAAAAAAAAGGCATATTTATTCATTGTTTCACACGCGAGATACGCCTGCGGGCAATGAAAGCTTATATAACATCATTTAGTTAATAACTATGATATAAACCTTTCAGTTTGTATTCAGGAACTTGCCTTGTATGCATTGTGGTGTTTTAAGCTTTTTGATAATGAAACGCAGAGGTTCACGACCGAATAACCAACAGGAAGGATTACTTTACAAATCAAGACTATCAGGAGAAAGATACAGTGACACTAGCATCACCCCTTTCAGTTGTCAAGGCCGGGCCGCGTAGCGCAATCGGTAGGGCACCTGGCTCATAAGTCAGAGGTTCTGGGTTCGAAACCCGGTCTGGCCACATACTTTCGTTTCTCCTTCCGCTGATTCAAGAAGGGCAGTTGTCAGTTACTGGCGAAAGTATGTGCACTTAGTACTGGTTAACCGCTTAGGAGGTCTAAGCCTGCCCAGGAATAGTGTGGTTAGGTTAACTGACCGTCCCGATATGACCATAGCTGTTTGCCGTGGACGTTAAGCAATAAATCAATCAATCAATTCAGTTGTCAGGCGGCAACACTGGGTGATGAACAGGTGCCCTCTTCTTCGAAACGAACAGGTGAGAAAATCCATGAGCGTCAGTGCGAAGAAAGGACGCCTAACTTACCCTCAAACACTAAATACTCAAACCATCCAGCAGGCACATGGCGTCTTATTGACTTCGTATTGACATCGTATCGACGTCAGTACTACGTCCTTCGTTTCGACATCGTGTGCCCACTGGCAAACTAGATGGCAAAAGGTAAACAACTTTTTCTAGCTACCCTCGTGTCAGCATCAATTCTTGTCCGGGGGACTATGACACTTGACCCATGCATAGTAGAATAGATTTGCATACCGAATGCGCTCACACTCCCAGCGGGCACATGACGTCAAAATGACGTCGTGTTGACGTCGATGCGACGTCTTTACGTCGCATCGACGTCATTTCAAGGTCATGTGCCTGCTGGGCTGTAAACTGTGACAAAAGCTGCAGTCTTACAACATAAACATAAACAGCAAACGCTTATTTAAAGTTTATATTCATGTAAAGGTTTTGAAAAATGCATCATTCGGCGATGTGCAATCGTAATGGCCGCCACTGGTACAGCACGTATGGTTTTGCTGCTTCCCAACAGGTACATAACGTTAAAATGACGTCGCATTGACGTCAGTACGACGTCATTTCGACGTCATGTGCCTGCTGGGTTGTTGGTTACCTATTTCGAAGACCTGTCACAGGCATATGTTACTAGTAGTCTTCAAAGATTAATTGGTATAATAACTGTAGGTACCCCTTAAAAATACTGAAGCAAAATACTTCACTAAGTAGGTTACAGGATAATTCATGGTTCGAAAAAAGGCCGCTACTGGCCGCGCGCCGGTAGTAGTATTGCAATTAAATGCTCCATACGATTAAATTGTGTGTGTGTGTGTGTGTGTGTGCGTGTGTGTGTGTGTGTGTGTGTGTGTCTCTCTCTCTCTCTCTCTCTCTCTCTCTCTCTCTCTCTCTCTCTCTCTCTCTCTCTCTGGCGGCTAAATTCTTTGTCAGCGAAGCTTTCTTATTAGGACAATACGCTCGCATAAGAAGACACATGATTCTGAATGACCAATAATCGGTTATGACTCATAAATGGCCTTAGATGGTCATCTTCAACCACAAAAACTACCACCTGGCATGAAATACCGTTATTCTGTTAATAAACATTTGGACAAAGTTAATATTTTGATGGTCTAAAGCCAACTTTGATGAAATTTTGGCCACTTATCACAGAAAATAGTGTGCGTTTGTTATAGAAGGGGCGTTCATACGAGCAGTTGCACTCGATGCTTTTTACGACCATGACCATTATCGTATAAGAAAGTCATGAATGACCGAATCAGAACAGGGCCACATTTGCGCGGTCCTCACTGGGTTAAGCGCTGGCCTAGCTAGCGGTCCCGGGTTCGATTCCTGCTGGAGGGGAAAATATTTCAGAACTCCAGATAAGAGGGGGTATTGAGGATAATTCGAAGATAATTTTTCTTATTTCTCAACGAAAACATATGTTGTGACCCCTCATTAGAACCGTCTCAACGAGACGGTTCTGATGATGGGTCACAAAATATGTTTTTATGGAGAAATATGGATAATTATCCCTAAATTATCTCTGTTACCCCTTCTTATCTGAAGCCGGGCCGGGTAGCGCAATCGGTAGGGCACCTGACTCGTAAGTCAGAGGTCCTGGGTTCGAATCCCGGTCTGGCCACATACTTTCGTTTCTCCTTCCGCTGATTCAAGAAGGGCAGTTGTCAGTTACTTGCGAAAGTATGTGCACTTAGTACTGGTTAACCGCTTAGGAGGTCTAAGCCTGCCCAGGAATAGTGTGGTTAGGTTAACTGACCGTCCCGACATGACCTTAGTTGTTTACCGTGGACGTTAAGCATCAAATCAACCAACCTTCTTATCTGGAGCACTGATATTTACAACCACAAACGGGTTTTATTGCACGCAACCTTTATTATCACCCTCCAATTATCCTGATCTGACTGAAATACTGTTGAAAAAAAACGTAAATCCCATCAACCTGTCGGGGTCGATGCGGTCGGGCTGGGTAACTTTCAGTGCCGGGGCGTCCTTCTAATTGGAGGTTGAGATAATAGGACGGCAAGGGCCTACTGTGGTTGCAGTAGGTGCGAGTGGGGTTAATTGTACATTTTTCTCTAACGGAAAAGAACGAATATTGACGGAAGCATATTGTAACGAAGGCTGTATGTTTAAGTCATTGACATCTCAGTCATTTTATCAGCTGATTATTCGACATTTTACACGTATTGGATATGACCTTAAAGGTAAAATTTGATATGCTTGACCTTCACAAACGTCTTGTATATATCTTATCTTTTGCTAAACTAAAACGGGGACAGATCTATATTTCGTTCAGTCTAGTTTCGTTTTAAACAACAACACTCCGATTTCCGGTAAGGTTTAATTATAGTCTCGACTGAATCAATTAGTGCAAAGGCGTATCTAGGGGCAGTTAAATGATGCGCACAATCGTTTCAAGAAGGTTAACTGGCCATAGCTGTTTATCGTGGATTCAGTTCAGTTCAGTTCACGTAAGGGACGAGTCATTTATTATTCTGTGGGGGGACCGGGTACATTTTCATATGTTTCACCAGATTTTTTTCGAAGATCCCCCTCCCCCTAAAGCTAGGTGGCAAAAAGGTTTATGACCCCCCCCCCACCCCCCTTCATTCCCCCCTCTCATCGATCAGCTCCGCAGCAGCCAGCAGTCCTTCACACACACACCATATCACCTATTTATGTCAGACTGACCTCAAGCGGTCCTCTATGAAACACAAAGAACATTTTCTTCTGACAGGTTTAATAATTCATGCAGATCAATGTTCGCTTTATTTAATAATTTTATCTATTTATTATCTTTTTTCTGCTTAATGGGCATGCAGAAATCTGGTGTTGAATGCAAGTTGTGACACTTTTAATAATATTTAGGGGGAGGGTCTGGGGTTTTGCTGATGCCATGGACCTGGTGAGCTGACCTGAGAAAGAACTCATTTGTTTGACACATTTTATAGACAATTGTATACTGCTCTACTAGCCAACTAATGAAAATATCTTTGTTTTTGGATATGAAGTGGCCCAAGTTGTGTTGTTGTTGTTTTTTTTTGTAAATGTCTTGAATTTATAAGTCAGAAAGGATAGAATCTGGAATTCTAGGTTTAATGGGGGGGGGGGGGGGGGTCTGGTGGTGAAGCCCCCCCCCCCCCCCCCCCCCAGCAGCTGAGACATTTTCTAAAAATGATGACTGGTGGAAAAAAAACTAAGCCCCCCCCCATATGCCTAAAAAATATATGACACCCCCCCCCCCTGCTCCAAGGCTTATTGGTTTCCGACCCCCCTCCCCCCCCCCCCCCAGTACATCATCAAAAAAATTCCGCCCACCCACACCCCTAAGTGTACCCGCCTCCCACCTGATTGTAAATGACTTGCCCCTTAAGCAACAACACAAGAACAACAGCAAATATATTGGTGGATGGTGCTGACATCTTGTCCTGTTTACAAAATTTCAGCATATGAGACGTTCTCAGTTAAGCTGGGCCATTTGCGGACAAAAATGGCCATATATACAACCATGCCAGAATTCAAGAAAAAATCACGACCATAATGCTCATTATATCTGCTTCAAAGCTGTAAAATATTTTCAGATAATAGTTTTAGATTATGGAATGCCAACCATGTTTAGAGACATACCCTAACAATTAGAAAAGGCGTATTTCATGACGTTATTTATATACGTTGAAGGACGATGTCGCTTGCGAGTTCTTTTACATGTGTAGCATTGCACATTTACTAATCTACTGACATTTGATTATATTTAAATCGTTTTTCTTTGCTTTTTGGAAGAAAGGGGTTTTCTATGAAGCGCTGCTTAATCAAATCACGTCAACGCTTTCAAAACGTGGCCTTAGTGACGTTGTGACGTAGGTTACGGGTGACGTAGGTTACAGTACACACTTTTTTAACGTTTTTATACCATTTAATATTTCAGTGCATGAAATCGAAGCACAAAATCTTGTAGCTGTTACTAGGCAGGATTTTGCACATGAGTTTCAGAGCGATTGCTTTGCTCAGTTTTAAGAAAAGCCCGTGACGTAAGGTTACATTCTTACAGAAAAATGCTGGGGGTAATGTATTTTGAAGTCGAGTAAAATATACAAAATGGAACAAATTTGCACAAATGATATAAAATATTGAGGAACACATATTTCTTCGTGTGATCTTGTACGTTTTGTGATGCCGGGCCATTTTAGTTAATACATGTATCATGAGTTTACCGCTGTGACGTAGGTTACATAAAATTTGCGACATTAGTTTCCAGTCTCATTTCGTAGTAAAAACTACCCTTTAGATATTGTTTACGCGGGGAAATATGTAAGAAATCACCTGAATTTAATAATGGAACTCGATTTTATGCAGTGATTAATCGTTTTTAGCCGTGCGGCGTTCATATCTATGCAACGGCAATATTGCGACATTTAAAATCGTCGCCTTTTAAACCAGGGTATCATTATTCGAACCAGTGTTAAAAATGTCTAACAACACGCATGCATGTCTTGGTACTTTTATCTACTTCTTTAGACAGAGGGCAACTTGTCAGAGGGTAAACAGAACCGTTATTTTTTTAATTTAAAGAAAGGTAATACGAAGGACAAAATTAATAGCTAATGGCCCAGCTTAACTGAGAACGTCTCATACACGTACGCGTGACAAAATTTTCAGTACGCAAGGACGTATTTGCGGACAGGTAGGTAAGTCTTTGATAGCTTCATGGCGTAATTTGGGTAAATTTCAAGTCAAATTAAAATCTAAAACAGTCCCTTCAAGAGCAAAGAACACATTCGAAAGAAGGAACATTGGCCATACTTGAAAGTTTCGGCTATTCAAGCCTCATCAGTGACCCTGACATGATCTGGTGACGAATGCCAGAGAAATCATATTGTATTTTTTAAACCTTTAATAAAGCAGTCGATTCAAAGACTGATTTGGTATCAAAACGGGTCCAAATGCATGAAAAGCGTTGATTTAGACAGTCTAAACCAATTATAATTTCTCAGAATATATCCTCTGATCTCAAAGGATACAAATAAGATATAATCTGCACTATGAATGATGTACGGGGAGACGTTTTACGGCCGCCACACGGCACTACACCAGCTGCAGTGAAGTCAAATTAAAATCTAAAAGAGTCTCTTCAAGAGCAAAGAACACATTCGAAAGAAGGAAAATGGGGCATGCTTCGAAATTTCGGCTGTTCAGCCTCATTAGTGACCCTGACATGATCTGGTGACAAAAGCCAGAGAAAACATACTGACTTGGCGTTTCTACGCCCTGAAGTCCTATCAGGACGATTGGAGGATAATGGACTGATGGATAACTTAAGATTTTACGTCCTCTCCAACAGTATGTTAGTATATCAGGTCGATGGGGGGTGGGGGGTGATAATGAAAGGATGTTAGCAATGGAACCTCTTTTACGATTGAACAGTTTTTCCACCTCCGGGAATCGAGTTCGGGACCGCTAGATCAGCAGGCCAGCGCTTAACCCTCTGACCTACCGGGGCTTCTCTGCAGTGTGCAATGAAGCGCTGTCTTATTATCTTGAAGAGAAGTAGGGTCAAGTCGGGTAACTTCGGACAGCGGGTAAATTCGGATATAACATAACAATGAAAATCCAGTTGAGACGGCTAATACTGAGCCCTCTCATTAGGATTTTCACTGTTTGCCCAGTTAATTTTGTTTTAATTCCAAACAACTGACATATAAAGGAAACAATGTCACTGTCCGAATTTACCCGACGTTTCCTAATTACGTTTTCTCACAGGGTTTCAAAAACTTTAATATGCTAGAGTCTTTTTATGAGAATTGGAACACAGTGCAAACTGCTAATGAATTATGCATGTGCGTGTTAAGTTTAATGAAGTTTTGCTATTTCCAATATGCATCAGCGTATTTTGCGTACAGTTACACATATATCTACTCGTAATTAGTAAATGGGTTTTATCAGAAGAAAATGGCCTTAAAACTATGCGCAGTCAGGTGAACACTCAGCTTAGCCTGCACATCGAAGCAGTCGGAGACAAATTGGTACAAGTAAAACAACAACTCTAAAAATCTAAAAAATAATAATAATAAAAACTGACCTGACATCCCTTAAACGACAAATGAACTCATCAAATGTATACAGATAGGAGAGTCCACTGGGCATTAATGGGTTAAATGTTTTTGGAAGGCTTTGCCGAATGAGGAAGTATACATGCATGTAGCCGACAGCCCCCAAAAATGGGCGCCTTTGTGAAACTGATGAAAAAGATCCGTGACATGAAGATGTACACACACACACACACACACACACACACACACACACACACACACACACACACACACACACATATATATACTATTATGTTAAGAAGAGTCTGTACATTTTGCTGGCATTCAGTCCCTTAAACGAGTACTGTTTCTCATTGTACTGATTTTGTTGTATAAAAGACTTCAGAAACACTTGAGAATGTTCAACAGTAATGAATATACATACAGTATAAATGAGCCGTGACACGAGAAAACCAACAAAGTGGTTGTGCGCCCAGCGCAGACTCAGATCAGCCTGGGCATCCGCCCAGTCTGATCAGAGTCTTCGCTGTCCGCATGGAGGAACTTAGACCCTTAGCTACCCTTTAAGCGCTTAGCAAAGAGTCTGATCAGACTGGGCGGATGCCCAGGCTGAACTGAGTCTGCGCTGGGCGCACAACCACATTGTTGGTTTTCTCGTGTCGCGGCTCAAATTCATTCGCATCTATTCAAACATCAGTCGAAGCAATTAAGATCTAGCATAAACCGTAACTGTTTATTACATATCCTGCTATCAAAGTCAGGATTCTTGGAAATACTTAGACATTCTCTGAATCATATTATTGTACAGGATATAAAACGGTGACGCCATCGATAAGGAATGCACCGGTTTTCCCCAGGGATTACTTAGGTGATGTAATTAATTAAAATATGCCCTTTATATGTTGTCTAATGACCCAACACCGCTGGTGTCCATTTTCACAAACGACTCTTATCTTCGAATATATGGGGACGGACAGACTCTGTTCCAGGAGGTAAAGGGCAGACTCTGTTCCAGGAGGTAAAGGGCAGACTGTGCCAGGAGGTAAAAGGCAGACTCTGTGCCAGGAGGTAAAGGACAGACCCTGTGCCAGAAGGTTTTGCACAGGCTTTGTGCCAGGAGGTAATGGACAGGCTCTGTGCCAGGAGGTAATGGACAGACTCTCTGCCGGGAATTAAAGGGCAGGCTCTGTGCCAGGAGGTAAAGGACATACTTTTCTTCCAGGAGGTTGAGGACAGACGTACCAGGAGGTAAAGGAGGTTAAGGACAGACTGTGCCTGTAGATAAAGGACAGGGTCTGTGCTAGGAGGTAAAGGACAGACTCTGTGTTAGGAGGTAATAGTCAGACTTTGTGCCAGGAGGTAATGAAGGTTAAGGACAGACTGTGCCTGGAGATAAAGGAAAGGCTCTGTGCAAGAAGGTAAAGGATAGACTCTGTGCCAGGAAGTAATGGACAGGTTCTGTGCCAGGAGGTAAATAAGAGGCTTTGTGCCAGGAGGTAAAGGACAGACTATGTGCGACAAGGTAATGGATAGGCTTTGGCCAGGAGGTAAAGCACATACTCTGTGCCAGGAGGTTATGGACAGACTCTGTGCCAGGAGGTTATGGACAGGCCCTGTGCCAGGAAGAAAAGGACAGGCTCTGTGCCAGGAGGTAAAGGACAGACTCTGTGCCAGGAGGTAAAGGACAGACTCTGTGCCAGGAGGTTATGGACAGACCCTGTGCCAGGAGGAAAAGGACAGGCTCTGTGCCAGGAGGTAAAGGACAGACTCTGTGTCAGGAGGTAAAGGACAGACTCTGTGCCAGGAGGTAAAGGACAGACTCTGTGCCAGGAGGTTATGGACAGACCCTGTGCCAGGAGGAAAAGGACAGGCTCTGTGCCAGAAGGTAAAGGACAGGCTCTGTGCCAGGAGGTAAAGGACAGACTCTGTGCCAGGAGGTAAAGGACAGACTCTGTGCCAGGAGGTTATGGACAGACCCTGTGCCAGGAGGAAAAGGACAGGCTCTGTGCCAGAAGGTAAAGGACAGACTCTGTGCCAGGAGGTTATGGACAGACCCTGTGCCAGGAGGTTATGGACAGACCCTGTGCCAGGAGGAAAAGGACAGGCTCTGTGCCAGAAGGTAAAGGACAGGCTCTGTGCCATGGGGTTATGGACAGACCCTGTGCCAGGAGGAAAAGGACAGACTGTGTGCCAGAAGGTAAAGGACAGACTCTGTGCCAAGGAGATAAGTACAGACACTGTGCCAGGAGGTTAAGGACAGACACTGTGTCCACTTTCATTTTTCAAGAGTTCTTTTCGATAATAACACTGTATACATATGAAAGTTCCATCCTAGAATGTAACCAAATTAACCAGTTCTTGTAACAAATATTTGTCTTTCTGATCTTGAACATACCCATGCGATTTTTTTGCCATGAAAATATCAGATGTGCTGGAGACCGGACTCTATGTTTATTTTAAACTTTGTTACGCCATTAGCAGCTTTTGGAACATTTTACCGATTTTTAAACAAAGAAATGCCCATATCTCCGCTCATAGACAAAACATGTGTTGTGGTGTTCATTTTCTTAGAACACAAGGAATAATTTAGTACACATTTAATTTTGATCTTTTGGAATTTTTGGTAAGCGACTGTGAACTTGCAAACTTGAGTGGGTTGGGTACCTGGACAGGTCTTGTGCAGTATACAGGCAGGTAGCAATGCTACATGTAGCTACTATATAAGCATTTCGTGGAAAGCCGATATTATCAAGAGCTTTCAAAAGCTATTGTAGCTATCATATTTCTTTAAAGATAAAGCTATTAAACTCATTTTTCTGGCTGTTTTCCTTAAGAATATTGAAACAACATAAGCATGTCAGTCATCATGTTATTCTGAGAACTCACAAAGACGAAACAGATTATTTTTGTTTGTTCATATACGCACATATGATAAGAAATAAATACAGGGAATTTGAAAGGGGGTCAAAACACGGCCCGTATCATACCAGGTCTTTTTTATTAAATTATTTACATATTCATTTGTTTATTTATTTTACCTAGATTTTGTTTATTTATTTCAGCAGATCAAACCATGCCTAAAGTCGCCGTCGTAGGAGCTGGGATAATTGGCTTGACGACGGCAATAAACATCCAGAAGTTAATGCCGTCGTGTAAAGTGACCATTTTTGCCGACAAGTTCACATCTGAGACGACTAGTCACGGCGCCGGCGGATTGTTCCGTCCAAACACGGAACATATTATCGGAGTCGATCCTGATACTATCTGGTGAGTTGAGGAGGTTGCCACAGAGCGTCTTCTGGGCGCTAAATTTCCCCCATTTAGTCCTTAACCCTTGAAGTGCCTAAAAGCAGACTATAAATTTGACGTCTGCAAAATTTAAAAACAACGTTTCGTCCAAGCTTTACCAAATTGATAATTTTAAGACTACAGGGCAAACATAGTAGATTTAGATGAGGCGGCTCATAATGAGCCGCCTCAGCGGGATCTACGTTGTTTGCAATTTCAGCTTATTTCATCTTTGGAGCTTTTTAAAGTGTTATCTGTACTAATTCAGATTTCGAACAGGTCCGATTCCGTTATAAGGTGTGTCTGAGTTCAATTAATTTTAATTATTATTATCAGCCGGGCCGCATAGCGCAGTCGGTAAGGCACCTGACTCATATGTCAGAGGTCTTTAATTCGATACCCGGTCTGGCCACATATTTTCGTTTCTTCTTCCGCTGATTCAAGAAGGGCAGTTGTCAGTTACTGGCGAAAGTATGTGCACTTAGTCCTGGTTAACCGCTTAGGAGGTCTAAACCTGCCCAGGAGTAGTGTGGTTAAGTTGACCGTCCCGACATGACCATAGTTGTTTACCGTGGACGTAAAGCAACAAATCAATCAATCAAACAATACTATTATCAATATGATCATTATCATCATTATTAGAAATCCCTGTATTTGACCCATTTATGCCTTGCGTTCCAGAAAAGGGACTTAGTAAACAGTACAAATCAGAGGCTGCATTTTTATCAGAAGCCGAAAACACGGCGTGTAATCAGGGTATACACTATTTGCATAAGACAAAAGGGTATCTCTCCTCAAAATAAAATAGAAACTAATCCACATGCCCCTTAATTGAATTCGGACTCATCCAATTGACAAGGACAGAAATTTCTTTTATACTTTTTAATGAATTATAGAGATTTCTCGATGAAATCGAAATTGAGAATCTCACTGTTTCAAACAGTGAAATTATCACTTTCGATTTCACTGTTTTCAAAAATAGGATTTTTGTGAAATAGTCTCATGTATTTGTTGATTAATTGATTAAACCTTATCCGGCCTGACATAGATAACGTCACGCATTTAAACTCGTCATTATGACGTTAATGATGTCACTAAATCTGCCAACGTAACATTGTTAGCGCACACGACGCCAGGCCGCCTAAGACGCCTGTAGATATTCTTTCTTAGCAAATTTCTTGAGATCCGTTTATCAAAATGAAATGATAAGCTATTTTACCCAGTAAACACGCTCGAAGCATCAAATATGGCGAAAAACGGCTAGAAAAAAAGTTGTGTTTCTGTCGTGATGGCTATTGCATTGGGCTAGCCTAAATTATTGCATTTTTAAAGCATAAAAGAAACAGAAAAATCGATTATTTCAGTGTAAGATCGGTTTTTATTTCACCGAATGAACACCAAAAGCAGTATTTTCACGAGTGGCGAAGCCACGAGGAAAATACCACATTTGGTGTTCATGATCGATTTTTATTTCACTCATGACAACCAAAAGTGGTATTTTCACTCGTGGCTTCGCCACTCGTGAACATACTGCTTTTGGTGTTCATTCGGTGAAATAAAAATCGATCTTACACTGAAAAAGTCAAATATCTATGTCCACTGGGCATAAACGGGTTAATAAAAATGTGGGTACTTATTAGACACCGTCTTCTTTGGCGTCTGGTCTGGATTGCACTGTTTGCGGAGAGCCTACTGCGTCGGGTATGTGCACATGCATGATAAAGGTAAGTTACACACAGCCCTATGCATCAGCGAAGTACGACCAGAGCTTTCGCTGTTTGCCACAGTATTGGTTTTGGTTTAGTTTATGGACGAACAACAAATGCTCTTACCAGACTGTGCGGTATGAGTCAGTCTTGATCAAGTGCTGCGACGATATTTTGGACACGCTTCCCATGAAAAAAAAATCTGACTGTTGGGACTGATACATGAAGCTTCTAGCAAATGAGAAGTCTGATCAGGGTCCACAATGTTTGCCATTCCATCTGCATCATATGGACGATTACTGCACCACAGGGTATAATCGATTCCGCTAATTTTCGCTTCCTGCAGAGACTGTACATCATATTTGGCTTCCGCCGAGACTGTCCGCGAGTTCTTGCTTCCTGCCGAGACATCTGTACACGATAAATGGCTTCCTGCAGAGACTGTCCGCGTGATTCTGCTTCCTGCCGAGGCTCTCGGCAGGAAGCAGAGTCACGCGGACAGTCTCGGCAGGAAGCCAATTTTCGAGGACAGTAGTCCCTGCAGGAAGCAAGAGTTCGCGGACAGTCTCGGCGGAAGCCAAATATGATGTACAGTCTCTGCAGGAAGCGAAAATTAGCGGAATCGATTATACCCTGTGTGCACTTTCATTGTCGATTGTGCGGACACTGCGATCGTGTCAGATACGAGCGTACCTGTTACATGTACATGTAGAAAAACGTTTAAGAGATTGGAGGTAAAAGCACATTACCACCTCAAACTTACCTTTCCTTGGATTTGCAGTGATAAAAACTTGTTCTGTAAAACTTCACTCTCTGATTTAAGAGATATTGGCTCATCAAGAGAAATTCTGAAAATACTGTTGAGACCAGGCCCCGAGGTTATGAAACTTTTTTCATGCTCAACTCAGCTGAGCATGAAATTTTATCTGCTAATATATAGCAAATTACTGATAAGCACAGCTGGTTTCTTGCTCAGTTTAGCTGAGTATGAAATTTTCTCTGCTTATGAATATGAAAATGCCAACATTAGTTGGCATTTTCATATTTATCAGCAGAGAAAATTTCATGCTCAGCTGAGTTGAGCACGAAAAAAGTTTTATAACCTCGGGCCCAGAATATGGAAGACATTTCACCATGCCTCTCTGCTGCACTTACTTCAATTTAGCGTCATACATGTAACTCTCTCAAAAATGAAATCAAAAGAAAGCTGCATTTGTTTTTCCCTGAATTTTATAATTTCACGACCTTGCCGCTATTCTACAATTTTCAAATGTCAAGGGCCAAAACTAAAAAAATACGTTATTCAGATTTAAGCTTCTTGCGCTGTGCGTTGTCTAATGATGCATTGAATTTATGTTAAGTTTCGTGAAAATATCTCAAACGGTTATTGAGTTACAAAGCGGACATAACCAAAATCTACTTTTTCACTCGCCAAAGGGCCATTACTCCAAAAAAGCGCGATTCAGAGTTAAGGTCTTGCACTCTTCATTGTACACATTGTGTACTGATGCTTTCAATTTGTTAAAAGTTTCATGAAAATATCCCAAACTCTTTTTTGAATTACAGAGCGGACATGATTTTGTGAAGTGCTGACGGACAGACGGGCGGACATTTAAAATTCCGGAGGGTATAGCATAATGCAGGCTGGGCATAAAAGTCTAAAATTACTTCTGCGCCTTTCCGCACTGGGGATTCTAGCTAGGCTTCAGAAAAGCCAATTTTAAAATTCCAAGTTGTGACCTTAAAATGGGGTCAGGGTAACCAGAACTTTTTTAATTCTACATCCTCCACAGGGTATAATCGATTACGCTAATTTTCGCTTCCTGCAGAGACTGTACATCATATTTGGCTTCCGCCGAGACTGTCCGCGAACTCTTGCTTCCTGCAGAGACTACTGTCCTTGTAAAATGGCTTCCTGCAGAGACTGTCCGCGTGATTCTGCTTCCTGTTGAGGCTCTCGGCAGGAAGCAGAATCACGCGGACAGTCTCTGCAGGAAGCCATTTATCATGTACAGAAGTCTCGGCAGGAAGCAAGAGTTTGCGGGCAGTCTCTGCAGGAAGCCATTTATCATGTAAAGAAGTCTCTGCAGGAAGCAAGAGTTCGCGGACAGTCTCGGCGGAAGCCAAATATGATGTACAGTCTCTGCAGGAAGCGAAAATTAGCGGAATCGATTATATCCTGTGTCCTCTCCCAGTGATGATCCAATGCTTGTTTAGTATGACTCCATCATATAGTTAGGAATTACATGTACAGAGCGGACACGATTTTGTGAAGCGCTGTCGGACAGGCGGACGGAAAATTTTGGAGGGTATAGTATAATGCCCTATTACTTTTTGTATGGCGGGGCATAAAAGTCTGAAATCACGTCTGTATTTTTCTGCACTGGCGGTTTCATCATTTTTGTCGAGCCCGCTTGCGGTGAGCGAGACATAGTTGTTACAACTTCAGTTCGGTGTATGTCCAGACGTGCGTGCGTGCGTACGTCCGTCCGAATTTGTCCGGGCAATAACTTCTACATTCACGGATGGATTTCAAAATAATTTGGCATTAGTGATGATGAGTAAAAGTGCCATTTGAATCGTTTGTTCGGGTAGGTCCAAGGTGAAGGTCACACTTGAATGTCAAATGATAAAATGGCCATAAATTGAGATTGTCCGAGCCATAACTTCTACATTTACGGATGGATTTCAAAATAATATTGCACGATTGTTCTCCTTGATGAGTAGAAGTGTCATTTGAATCATTTGTTCAGGTAGATCCAAGGTCAAGGTTACACTTGAAGGTCAAATGATAAAATGGACATAAATTGAGCTTGTCCGAGCCATTACTTCTACATTTGTGGATGGATTTCAAAATAATTTGGCACAATTGTTCTCCTTGATGAGTAGAAGTGCCATTTGGAACATTTGTTCAGGTAGGTCCAAGGTCAAGGTCAAGATCACACTTGAAGGTCAAATGAAAATGGCCATAATTTGAGCTTGTCCGAGCCATAACTTCAACATTTATGAATGGATTTCAAAATAATTTGGCGCAATTGTTCTCCTTGATTAGTAAAAATGCCATTTAGAATATTTGTTCAAGTAGGTCCAAAGTCACGGTCACACTTGAAGGTCAGATGATAAAATGGTCCATACGCAACTATTTTCATAATCGCTATCGAGTGAAAAATACAGGTATCGCCGATTTATCGATAATACCCGCAGGTCTCTTGAGTTACCTAGCGTAGCAGTCTACTTGGCAACAGGTAGTGATTAAAACAGGTACAATATCGATTATTTGACTATGGGAAGTGTCATAAGAATTAAACGCCATTTTCTGGTTCTTTGCTTAGTTTGCGCATATGCGACTGATCAGGCTGCGCATCAGCTCAGACTAATGAATGGTCACGGGTTGTGGCGATTGATGTTCCTTTGGGGTATCACTCGTAAACAATTCTGATTCCAATGTAGTTACTTAAAATAAGACTGCGCATCTGCGCAAACTAACCAGAAACCCTGGTCCCGTCTTGATCAGTTTGCGCAGGCTAATCTGAATAGCTTATAAAACGGTTGAACATTCAACTAAAGCAGATGCGCAGATGATCAGGTTTCAAATGTGCATACTGATTGTTTTTATTATTTATTTCTGTTCCCATATTGCATATTTAAATATAAAACCATATAAAAATATGCAACTGTCGGGAGACAAGCTGTAGAACTATTTGAACCGCGACATGAGGCAAAATAAAAAAAGTGGTTGTGCGCCGGGCGCAGACTCAGGTCAGCCTGGAAACCCTTTGCTACCCTTTTAGCGCTTAGCGTAGACTCTGCTCAGACTGGGAGGAGGACAGGCTGATCTGAGTGTGCGCTGGAATCAGAACCACGTTGTTGGTTTTCTCGTGTCGCGGCTCATTTGTCCCTCAGAACACCAATAAATATCAATGATAATAGTGCATCTCAGAAATGCCTGCATATTTTTGCATTTGATTATTTATAATTGTTATTTCTGCTTTTTCTGCAACACACTCTCTGAATACCCGTTCAGGCTGCGCAGTCTTTCACTGTCTAGTTTAGTGTAACCCTCCCCATCATTCAGCGCTTTGTAGTTAACATTCTGATGAGATCTTAATCGATGCTTGCACACTTTTTGTGTACAATTAACTTACCTAGTTTGAGTTAAAGCTGAGTAAAGCGAACAATAATTGCCATTAATTGGCATTAACACCTTTACTATCAACATTTTTTTCTCTCCGTTTCAAACTGTCGTCTACAATACCATCAAAGTCTTTACCGATGCAGCAAATATTGAAGCCATAATTTGCAAAAAGGATCAAATTCATAATTGGTAGTAAGTGTTACTAAGATTAAAGTACCGAAGATTGCAATCACAATACTGTCTTCTCATTTTAAGCAAATAATAATTATATATAATAATAATAATTATTATTATTAATAATAATAATGTGATGAAAAGAAAGAACAGGAATCAACTTATTTGTCTATAACTGCAGATTTGATACTTTGATGTGCAAAACGTATCGTATGAATTGGATTTTACGGCAATATAATAAATAAATACAGTTAATATACGCACGCACCTATAGCATGCGATGATCCAGTACTTCGGCTGTTCTTAAGTTTATCAACCGTTCGTAAACCGTCGGCATTAACCGTACACCTCCGGAATGTGATTCTTACTAAATTTGAAATTAAGGTTTCTAATTTAAATCGCAAAATAGACTAAAAAGTCCAACGCTTAGTTAAATAAATTTTATATCAGTATAAAGGTGAAATATTAAGGGAACTGGAGCCGCCAGCACAGAGTCAATTAGATCTCAAATCGTGGACTTATCTTAATTTAAAATGTATCAATCTGTCAAATTTATGATGATTTTGCTATATATTTAATCATTTTACGGGTCATAACAAATAACCCGAAAATAGACCAAAATGTTCTTACTATAAAATTATGAAAAACATATCAGCGTAATCGGGAAATAATGTAGTTTTCTATGCCGCCAGCACAGAGTTTCTATCTTTTATAATTATTTTATAATTGGTTGTTAAAAAGTCATCTCCTATCTAAATCAATGCATTTTTGTGTATCGTGTCGCCCAGGTATTGGCGAGACTCAGTTATTGGAAAGTTGGCCATGATAAATTCAGCTTGTCCGAGCCATTACTTCTACATTTATGCATGGATTTCAAAACAATTTGGCACAATTGTTCTTCCTGATGAGTGGAAGTGTCAAGTGACATACATGTTTGGGTAGGTCCAAGGTCAAGGTCACACCTGAGGGTCAGAAATTGTAATTGTCATAAATTAAGCTTGTCTGGGTCATCACTTCTACTTATTTTCCTTTGTGAAAATTTGAAAGAAAAAAAGAAATATTCTGGCTAAGCATGATGTTGTTCGGCTTCTTTCGAGAGTGAAGCAGTTACTTAGTCTAGACATACTTATAGGTCACTATAGCAAACAGCGGGCTCGACTAGTTGTCCCTGGATAACCTTCTAGTTTAGTAGCTAGGTTTCAGAAAAGCCATTTTTTAAATTCTGTCTTGTGACCTTAAAAATGGGGTCAATGTAACCAGAATTTTATTCAGTTCTGCACCCTCTCCCAGTGATGAGCCAAGGCTTGTTTAGTATGACTCCATCATATAGTTCAAGAGATGAAATACAGGGGCCGTATTTATAAAACAACTTAAGTTGTTGCTATGCTGTTGCTAAGGCTGAATTTCTATGAAGGAGGCTTAGGAGGTCTAAGCCTGCCCAGGAATAGTGTGGTTAGGTTAACTGACCGTCCCGACATGACCTTAGTTGTTTACCGTGGACGTTAAGCATCAAATCAACCAACCAAATCTATGAAGGAGATTCCCTACAACTATGAAATTTTCTCTGGAGGAACAGTCTTTTTTAGACTGTTCCTCCAGAGCAAATTTCATAGTTGTAGGGAATCTCCTTCAAAGAAATTTAGCCTTAGCAACAGCATAGCAACCACTTAAGTCGTTTTATGAATACGGCCCCTGTTTTTTTAACATTCTAAGATTTCCTATGACCTTGAAAAGAGAATCAACGTCACTATTACTTAGTGATCATTTTTCCTTGTCGCCGATGATCATTCCGTGCCAGTTTGGAACAAAATTAGCCAATTTGTTTGCGAGATAGGGTGCCGAAAAGTCTTTTTTAGGAACTCGGGGCAAGATCATGAAAATCTTATAAACTGTTTTCCAACGTCCGATTGGGGTATCTGTGAAAGTTGGTCAAAATGCATTCGTCTCTTCGGAAGATGAAGCACAGACAAACAGCTACCATGACACCGTTGAGATCAGCACCAAAACAATATGTCCTCCCCAATTCGCGCCCCACCTCCACCCCCACCCCCTACGACCTTAACCCACCCGCATCCCCCACTTTCCCATAGTGGAGGCGCATCAGTTGCCAAACTAACTTAAAAGCGCAACCCTTGACGAGTTCCTCCAGGTAAATGTAATGATGCTTTTAACAACTGGGCCCAAACTTCTAAAATGTGCACGTACGTGTGATGTGAATTTAATCCTTTTCAGTCGCTGGAGCGAGGCGTCTTTCAAGTTCTACTCTAGTCTTTCTACGTCCTCTGAAGCTTGCGAGTCAGGGTGCATGGTGCAGGCAGGTTATGTGTTCAGCAAAACCCCAATTATAGTGAGTCATTTTTATTTTCCTTTTCCTTGTCTCCCAGTGGACACACAATGTTGAAACAACGTTGAATTGACATTGATTCAACGTACAACGTTGAATCAATGTTGATTCAACGTTTAATGCCTATTGGGATTGACTTTTATGTGCATTTGATTTTGATGACTCACAATCATTTTACATTGATATAGTGTAAGGCATCCAAAGAAAGTCACCTGTGCTCACTCATTGTTGTAAAGTATGTTTGACGACTGCATTGAGCAGTGTAGTCATGGGCAATGTTACAGATCATAACCTCACATTTGGTGTTTAAAGAACTAGCAGTTACTGCTTCAGACTACATGTGTATCTTATTATCTCTCTGAGAGAGAGAGAGAGAGAGAGAGAGAGAGAGAGAGAGAGAAGAGAGAGAGAGAGAGAGAGAGAGAGATAATACTGGAGAAATGGATAAATAGATGCACACAGGTCAAGCTGACAGTGCAGAGAGATAATACTGGAGAAATGGATAAATAGATGCACACAGGTCAAGCTGACAGTGCAGTAGATCCCTTACACCAACTCAGGGAGATTCCATCCGCCTTGAAGGCATCACGTCGTGTAAATTCGGACAGCAGGTAAATTCGGATAGTGGCATTGTTTCCTTTATATGTCAGCTGTTTGGAATTAAAACAAACAAAAAACTGGGCAAACAGTAAAAATCCTGATGAGACGGCTCATGATGAGCCGGCTCATCTGGATTTTCACTGTTTGCAGTGGTATGTCCGGATTTACCCGCTGTCCGAAGTTACCCCACTCGACCTTAACGTCCGTCGACCCTCTGGCGTAGGGTGTATGAATTAATGCTATTATTATTGCATATGAGGCTTTTCGGGATTCCTTCATTTTCTCGGAAATAACAATATTTGTGAAAATATGTTCACCAAAATTAAACAAACCGCTATTTCAAAAGCATTTATTATTAGTAGTATCAGCATATTGCGACAAATTACAAAAAACCTATTTTCTCTAGAGTAAGAAGCAGACATGGAAACAACCAACTATCGTGAGCATGTACCTTAAGGTCCTGTTCTTAAAAAATTCAAATGTTGATTTGTGCAAAAATAATATTTTGAACAAAAAACTTGATTTTAGTGAGTTAATATGCTGAAACACGAAGTGTTGGAAGACGTTTTGCTCATTAAACACTTCTATACATGTTTAGCAAATTAAATATCAAATACCATTGTCTCTTAATGTGCTATTTTCTAATATTTTCAGAATCCATTGTACAAGAGACTAGTCTTCAGTTTTCGAGAGCTGACGCCACAGGAGCTACGAAGTCTTGGCACTGATTATCAGTACTGTATCGTTTTTATTCGGTTATAAAGGGGGCCCTTCCCATAATAACACCAAATATATATAATTAAAATCTAAAACTGCTTACAGTTCCTTCAAGAGCAGACCACACATTCGAAATAAGGAGCATAAGCCAAAATTTGAGGTCTCGGCTATTCAAGCTCATCAGTGACCCTGATATGATCTGGTGACGAAAGCCAGAGAAAACATTCTGTAACTTTTAGCTTAGCGGCTCCGTGTGTGTGTGGGGGGAGGCTTATAATATTGGCAGGCTCCGTTGTCCGTCGTCCGATTTCAAATAACTTCTCTTAAACCACTGGGCAGCTTGTAACCAAACTTCATATATTTAACTTCATATAGGGTTTTTAGGAACGAAACATTGTTCAAGTGGTCAGGGTCACATAACCAATATTGCCGCCACGCCCATGTATGTTAAAAAAACTTAAAATATCTTCTTCTCCAGAGCCAATGGCCGTCCCAATTTATCCAATGGTAAGTGCTACCAAATAAGTCGAAAGCATATTTCTATTTCTGAGGCAATATTTTCGATGCTTTATAGGACTAGCATCTTGATTTAGTTGCAGAGCAATGATTTGCACTTTCTAACTCATTCTACGCAGAAATAGCTCTGACAGAATGGCGCGGAATACTATGTTTTAAGATAGACCTAAATTTTGAAGATGTGTTGTTAAATGAAGCAGGAGAACATGAATATGAATATAACACCTACATGCATACTTTTCACGTTATTCCACTCAAAATAACATAGTATGCCAGAAATTGAAATGCGCTTTTTACGTTATACATCAATTTCCGCAATGCATAAGCCCAACTCTGTAAACTTACAGATTAGAATATCTATAAATTTATGGACAGTCTGTAAATTTACAGAGTGTCTGTAAATTTACGCGTACGACTGTCCTACACATGATGAGTACCTGAAAATTTGTTAGTACAACAGGTCGTGGTCAGCCTTTCACACAGGACACTCATATTTTGACAATTACAAACATCTCCTCAAAAGCCACTGGGACAATTTACCCAGATCTCATAAAGAGCCTCCAGGGGCTGAGGAAACGAACATTGTTTAAATCGATTGTCACGTCACCAACATGGCTGCCAAGCCCATATATGTTAAAAAAAAGATTCTTCTCCAGAACCAGTTGACAGATGGCCTTGCATGACGAAGCTATCATAATTTTGTACAAATATTGTACGCTAAAGTTGAATTTATAATATATTTCTAAACAGCATATCAAACAGAACATCATTTGATGGATGGATGGATGGATGGATGGATGGACGGACGGACGGACGGACGGACGGACGGACGGACGATTTGCGATTGTATTTCCTTTTAACAATATTTCATACCAGGATGATGGGAGGGTGATAATGAAAGGCTGTGTGCAATGGAATCCCTTTTACAATTAGAAAGATTTCCGCCTCGGGCGGGTCTCGCACGCGGTACCGCTAGATCAGCAAGCGAGCTTAATCTATTGAATTACAGGGGCTCATATTGCTTGGTTAATCCTATACTATACTTGAGCCGCGACGCGAGAAAACCATCACAGTGGTTGTGCGCCCAGCACAGACTCAGATCAGCCTGGGCATCCGCCCAGTCTGATCAGAGTCTTTGCTGTCCGCATGGAGGTAGCTTAGTCCCTTAGCTGCCCTATAAGCGCTTAGCGGAGACTCTGATCAGACTGGGCGGAGGCCCAGGCTGATCTGAGTCTTCGCTGGGCGCACAACCACATTGTTGGTTTTCTCGTGTCGCGGCCCACTTAGTTATAGACAACTATTATTTCCAGGTATGGCTACCAAGTCACTACAATCATAGTACAGTCACAGTACTTTCTCCCTTGGCTGATGCTTAGGTAAGCTATCCGGTACCAGCCTACCTGCAGACTTACGGTAATCCGTCACGCCTTTTTTCAGATGGTCAGCCATAATGTTTAAGCGTTGAAGTATCCATGACAAAATCAATGACGGTGTTACATGAAAGTTTGACCTGCTTCCGTAATATTTTTAGCACAATGTCTTTATCAAAACCATTCTACATATGGGTTATTGTTACACAGAGATGTCCCAAACAACATGTAAAAAAACTGCTTTTTTATTTGACTCTTTTTTAGCACTAAACGATGCGCATTCCGCTTCACATTGCCGTCATTATAATAAGGATCGAATTCAATGCTTACTCTTTTATTTCGGCTGTCTATTATGTTATTTACCAGAGGTTTCTGCTGGTTTCTTGTCAGAATGTTATCGGGTGTGCTGTTTCACATCACCTTTGTTGTCATCAGCCATCATGCTGGAATGACTTAATGTGCGTTTTATATCACACTTCATCCTACAGTCATGCGACATCATCATCGGGGAAATATTTAAGAAAATTTGTTCGTAGGTAAAACCACCTGTTAAAACATACCTTCATTTCGTTTAAAAGAATGGATAACCACGATAAATGCGCGTGATAGATAACCGAAAGCCTTCCGGACCTTCGCTTAACATTATTTGTTGACGTCCATGTGGTTTAGAATTTTGAAGCATAAATTATGTCGACCCGTATTAAAAATGACCGATGTAGTTCAATGATATATACCTATAGAGATCGTCCCTCGTCCACACCATCGAGTGAAATATTTTAGACAATGATGCTTTACTCAACTTTATACAAGACGTAGTATATAAATAACGAGATACTTTAGTATTCTAAAGCGCTGTGCCTGGTCTAGGGTTTGCACGTTGGCATTTCTCGCAAGGGATCATTGTTTGACTCTTAAAGGAGGCACCTTTCAAATCAGTGTCTTGGTCTAATGCCGCCGCTGATCCAGTGTGCTCTTACATGTTGCTGAAAAATGGTACTCGGATGGTGGACGGTGGACGCCAAGTCGCTGAATGTCCGTGTATTATCCGCATTTTCGAACCGGTAAACAGTTCGTGTGCCCGTAAAAGTTCAACAAAAACGCGGTAATGTGCTTGTTTATGCATGTAACGTGCATGGTTTCGTGCCCATTGACTGTGGCGTCGTAAACAAGCGCGACTGGACATAACAAAAGCAAAACATGCCTAACAGTGTTTTTGCTCTTTTTTTGAAGGTTCAAAGACAATGGGGGAACGGTCGAATTCCGAACAGTCAACAGTCTAGAGGAGGTAAATATAGATTGTTTCATTTGATTCATGAAGATGAATGTACATGTACTACTAATCAGAGGCTAAGGTAAAAGAAACCCTTATGATGATTCGCGACGTATTTCATCTCCTACACTCGTAAATCATAATAATTTGAGCCGCGACGTGACAAAACCAACAATGTGGTCGTGCGTCCAGCGCAGACTCAGATCAGCCTGGGCATCCGCCCAGTCTGATCAGAGTCTTCACTTTCCGCATGAAGGTAGCTTAGTCCCTCAGCTACCCTTTAAGCGCTTAGCAAAGAGTCTGATCAGACTGGGTGGATGCCCAGGCTGATCTGAGTCTGCGCTGGGCGGACGACCACATTGTTGGTTTTCTCGTGTCGCGGCTCAATTTAACCACATCATGTGATTTCAAGTAATGTGCCATTGGTGACAAGCGAAGGCTGTGATTGGACTGCACTTGAGTGCAGTCTGATCAGAGCCGACAAGCAAACGCTTTGATTGGACTGCATTTGAGTGCAGTCTGATCAGAGCCTTTGTTTGTCACATCAGCTATCTATGGAATTAGCCCAGACCAGACAGCCAAAGTGAGGCTAGTACAGACCCGGAGGAAGCGATAAGGATGACCTGAACATCACATGACAAAAGTGCCACATTGTTGGAAGTCACATGATGTGGCTCATTTGTCAGATTGGTTAGTAAATTAAAAAATATCCTGAAATCATGTCTGATCTTTTTTATCCGCAAGACACGCGAGACTGAAGTTTGCAAGTCTGCTACAATACCTACTTTCTATACAACATGTCAGCACATACTGATTTTTACTATTTTGGTCTGTACTATAATGTTTACGGTATATGAGATATACGGTATATGAGATATACGCATGCATTACATCCGTCTGCACTTTTGCCCACAGCCTACAAGTTCAGGTTCTGGTGAACTTTTCAGCATGAAATTGTTTGTTTACAGAGATGGCTGATAAGCTGCTGTGACTGTCAAACTGTTTGATGTTAAAGATTTTACAAGCAGTATAAGAGCTTTGATTCTGTTTTCTTATGTCATTAGAGGCTAGTTAACAAATAGCCATAACATCTTTATCAGATCCTTGAATTTAGGGACATTCCAGAGTCTATACCCTATAGTATCTGAGGATTACACCAAAGGCTTGTGACAGTGGCTTACTTGAATTGATTTTAGGGTCGAATCGGGTAGCTTCGGACAATGGATAAATTCGGACATACCATTGCAAACAGTGAACATCCAGATGAGACGGCTCATGACGAGCCGTCCCATCAGAACTTTAATTGTTTCCCCAGTTATTTTTGTTTCAATTCCAAACAACTAACAAAAAAAGGAAACAATGTCACTGTCCGAATTTACCTGCTGTCCGAATTTACCTGACTTGACCCTAATATGTTTTCATTTATGACAGTTCGTGGGACAGTATGATGTTGTAGTTAACGCCTCAGGGTTCAGAAGTAGGGATCTTGTAGGGGACAAAAGTGTGTATCCAGTTCGGGGCCATCTAATCAGGGTGAATGCACCTTGGATTAAAAACTGGGTGTATACAGACGATCTCGCTTATTTCATCCCTGGGTAAGTTAGTTCATATACATGTAACGTAATTGAAAACGACATAAATTTATGAGCTAGCTCAGACTAAGTCACAAATATATAAATCAGTATACACAGGAAAGTACACAGTCCCAAAACAGCCAATCAAATACATCGAAAGAAGAAGAATCGTCAATTATAATTCAAATCGAAACACAACCTTTTTTATAGAAAAATGTCTCAGTCTAAGAAAGACGAGCTGCAAAGAAAATGCATTTAAATGGCCAGAGGTAAGACAACTGGTTTTTAAATTACCGTATTGATCATTTCAAACGCCCCGAGAGTTTCATTTTACGAAAGTGGAGGTGTTATTTAGAGTCTAAAGTGTAGTAATTTAGACACTGCCAAAATATGTCCAATTAACTGTATTAAGGGAATAAGTAAACTTTCAGAGGCAACAGTTCTGCTATTTTTTGCCTTTCTCTACAGTAGTGGTAAACTTTGAATGGAAAGAATTTGCTGATGCAGGAGGAAATTCATTCTTGTAAAGAGTAGACCCATTTTCGAAGAGCTACGTCATCTGGAGAAGCAAACAGAAATTTATGTAATTGAAACATTTTATTTTCGTAAAAGAGGTATGAGGAGTCTCTAAGGATAAATACGGTATTTCTCCGAAAGCAAACAAAATAACGTTGGTTCGGGGAGTGAGCTGGCGACAGTCGTCATGTGGTCTGAGTTCCGTCGTGCATTTTAAGAGGGACGCAAAGTCGTCAACTGTGATAGGTTAATCATATTTCCTGCAGTTTACCGCATAAAGTCAGTACTAATAGGCTTATATATTCTATGGATTGATTACTGCTATGATTTTTTCCCAAAATAACTCACTTTTACTAGAATTTGACTGAACGAATATGCAATCTAGATTTTCGCACAATCCAGGTTCCGATAGGGGTTTTCTTGTCATCGTTGTTTTTGGACAGTTATCAGTTCTTATCGTTGGCGATATAATTCAGGGTAAAAGCTTAACAGAGGTTGGGCTGTCTGTAATCGTGTGTCTTCGGTGAAATAAAGCCTTATGCCTTAGACAAATTATGCTTCGGTATTTACAAAAAAATGAATATCTATTTGATACAATTTGATCTACAATATTCTCAAAAATAGATATTACCAATATTCAACAAGCCATCTAACATGTCTAAACTATTATATGATATATATTATTATACATGTATGTTAGATGCTTTAATAACGTCGACTTATAACGCTTCTCTTAGATATTGAGTTAACATATTTTAATTCTGTTATCCATGCTATTAAAAAGTAATGGTCTGTACATTCCATTGCCATTTCACTCTCCAAACTTTCTGGTGAAACGTCAGTTTTCGATTCCACCTTTCAAATAACGATGTCTGCTATTCGACTTAAAATGGTGGTTATTTCAAGAATTTAGGGGATCTATGTTTCTATAACTTTCAAGCTTTTATATCTTTATGCAAACGTTGGGCAGTTGTGTTCTTAACTGGTTGCCATGCATTGTCTTGCTCCAATACGAGTTCAGGCCCAGAGGTTATAAAACTTGAGTACTTTCCCAAACTCAAAATAAAGCACAATGATAGGCTGCTTCAGAGCACATGCTCGGAAGCAGCAATCAGTGTGCTTTATTTTGAGTTTGAGATTATTCTCAAGTTTTATAACATAATGCATGTTGCTGCAAATTATTGTCCTTTCATAAATGACATAAGTAGTCTCGATTTAGCTGCGGTAAAAACGAACATATGTATGATATCGCGATTCAACATTCAGTAATGACTGCCAGTCCTTTAAGAATAACAGGCAAAAAATGGAGTTATAAAACTAATAGATGATGAGGCAGTGATCAGGAGCCGACAATATTCACCTCATTCTGCCCTAATACCAAATGAGATAAGACAAAAATAAAACATTTAGACGACACACAATGCAAAAGGCAAACAATACAGAGCAAAAAAAAACGAAAAGCCAAAAGTCAGCTCTCTTCCAGCAAATGACTGCCAGGCTATTCAGATAAATAGCAGTATTGATTTACAGAAACTAAAAGTCAAAGACTCATAGAAAACCGACACACAATAGAAATTGCAAAAGCACCGCCTAGGACGGTTTGTGTTGCATAAATATCGGTGTCACACGCTATTAATAGGCATGTTTTAACGAACACAAAATCGTATATTAACATGGATTTTCACGCGCCGATAATGACCATCTTAGCGACTTTTCGTCTGCAAGTTGCAGGGCAATACTCCGTCTGTACAGAAACGAGCGGCAAGACTGCAGTTGAAGATATCCGTTAAAGACTTGAATAGAAGAAGTACACACATTCGGATATTGTAAAACTGAAAGTGCAGACAACATTGAGTGATTACTTTGATGAACATGATTATGACTTGTGAAATGCTGCTAAAGGTTGCACAAATATTCACGATAGCTGACAATAGCCTGAAGCAAGGATTTTTGTAGACATGCATAGGAATCAGCAAGGGAATGGCGATGAGGCCGAATAATAGTTCGCCAACATTTTCGTTAGTTTTGTAGCATTGTAGTTGAATTTATACAATAATAGCTATCAAACATTTTTTCAAATGCATTAACGTTTGCAAGGTCCCTCGGCTGATGCTGAAAACCTCGGCCTTCGACCTCGGTTTTCAACATCTTCTTCTGCACTTTAGTGCATGAAAAACTATGATTAATCCCTAAAGTAATTCATGTATTTCAAGAATACCGACCAGAGGCTGAAATCGATTTTTAATGCGCATGACCCTGAGCCTGGATTTTGTATGACCGTAACCATTTGGTCCGTATGAAGGACTTCAAACCCATCAAAACATCAAAACACCAAGAGCAACACATAAACACTGAAGCAAAAGAAGTTTAACAGTCACTCAACAGGATATTTTGATTTCACTGTGCCTAGGACTAGAGGTGACGATATGACTCTCTGAAATTTTAAAGATGAAAAAAATATTTATGTGAATATTTGTATTCTTTTCCAGAAGAGAACTAGTCTCACTTGGTGGTATCAGGCAGAAAAATAATTTCAGTAAGGAAGTAGACCCCGAAGATACCAAAGGAATCCTAGAAAGATGTTACAAACTTTGGCCTAGCCTCAAGGTAACTCGAAACTAGCCGGTCTGTTAGTCTTAACTATGGTCATTTAAAACAGAATCAACTTACTAACAGTTATATTAGAGATGTTCCACTTAAGGTTTTCGTATAACCTTAATCACGCTATTGACGCTATTGCCGATAAAATGAAACTACGGAAGCATAGAAGTATAAAACCAATACGTAAAAGCGGTTCGTGTGATATTTTCATTTCATTTCAACCCGACTTTGTGAGCGAGGCATAGACATCTGTTTGATGTTGCTGCGCCCGTCCGTTCGTGCGTATGTGGACATGACTTTTGAAATATGAGCCGCGACACGAGAAAACCAACAATGTGATTGTGCGCTTAGCGCAGACTCAGATCAGCCTGGGCATCCATCCGGTCTGATCAGCGTCTCCGCTAAACGCTTGAAGGGTAGCTAAGCTACATCCATGCGGACAGCGAATACCCTAATCAGACTGGGTGGATGACCAGGCTGATCTGAGTCTGCGCTGGGCGCACAACCACTTTGTTGTTTTTCTCGTGTCGCAGCTCATATAAATATTGACCTTCTCCCTTTCATTCCCTTTATATCCCAAACACACCAACCAGTGCAGGTGGTTTATCCAAAAAAGTAAATCGCCGTAACGTACTTAACCTGAAAGCCGGAGCAAATGATGTATAGGCCTTTTTTCTGTATTCAGTCGGTAGATTTTTTGAGGGAGTTTGATTCTTTTTGACGCACCTAGTGTCTGCTATGCATAGGAGATGGTTAGAAAATTATGCATAGTTCACTAGGTCGCTGCCGTCTTCCAGTATTCGAACAAGTGACCTCGAGTGATAGATCGGTTTCTGTGATGGAGTTTAAGCATTTACAGCGCAACTAAAGGTCACATACCCGAAATATAGGTTTCCGCAACCTAGTTCATTTTAACACTGGTGAACATGCTCTTTTCCGACAGGCTGTAAGTACATTTCTGTCTTTGTCCATTTGCATCCCAAAAGTGTAATACTATACCAAACTCTTACATGTCATCCACCCTACCATTCTAGAAAGTAGGTAGCCGCGACCTAGGTTAGGCCACATACACGCCTTTACCACTTTCTGCAGGTGTCGCGCATCTCAGCTACTAAGCATATCCCATCACAACATCCAGTCCTTGACTAACGGTCACCTGCCCGAAAAGTTGACAGCCGCGACCTGTTTACTGCCAAACATATGCACCATCATTATATTACCTACATTATCGCCAAAAACTGTCGGTATTTCATCTCGGACTTGTAAGCCCAACAGACCAGACATGCTAGCAAAATCTATGTGGGTTTATTTATAAGCTGAAGTTTTATGGGCGTATGGACTGAAATAAATACTTTTAGAAAACCGAATTACAGTGTGGGAAACGCGATAAACAAAGGTACAGATGCACAGACAACACTGCGGATATGTGCAGACTGCACTAAAGCTAAACGGACTCGACATTAGCTATGTGGGTTCTTTTATTTGTGGCCGCGCTCCAGGGGTTCCTGGCTTTGAAAAATATAAATACATAGAAAAATATTCAAAAATCTTCTTCAGAACCACTGGGTTCTGACTCTTGAAATTTGGTATGTAACATTGCCGGGTTATCCTTTGTCAAGTTTGCTCAAATAAAGGTCCATGGGTCTACCTCAGGGTCTGTCTACCTCAGCGTCTACCTCAGGGTTTCTGGGTTTGGACCATAGAAATACATACAAAACTATTCAGATGTCTTCTTCTTCAAAACCCCTAGGCTAAGATACTTGAAATATGGTATTAGGCAGTGCCTAATACACCTCTACGGACTTTGCTCAAACGGCCGCACCAGGATTCAAAATGGTCCTGCGGCACGTAGTTTTGGGTTCGAAAATAAAATTAACTTAAAAATGTTCTCCGCGAGAAATGCTAGGCTGAGATTCTTTAAAATCGATATGTAGCATTGCCTAGTGGTTCTTTATCAAGTTTGTTCAATTGGTGGCCCCAGGATCTAAAATAGCCACGCGCCTGGGATTGGTTCGAACCATAGAAATACTCTGCAAATGTTAAAAAATTCTTCAGAAACTCTTGGCTCGGATGCTTGATATTGGTATGTAGCATTGCTTAGTGGTCTTTTACCAGGTTTGGTCAAATGGAACAACACCTACGGTCCAAAATGGTCCTGCCTCAGGGGGTCCTGGGTTTGAAGCACAGAAATACATAGAATAAGTATTCAAAACTTTTCTTCCTCAGAACAGCTAGGCTCAGCTGCTTGAATTTTGGTGTGAAGCATTGCCTTGTGTACCTCTATTAAGTCTGTCACAACGGCAGCCTCACGGTCCAAAACGGCTCTATGGCATGTTGCGGGGTTTTCAGGTAGAAAATAAAATTTATTTAAAAATATTTCAGAACAGCGTTCAGATGCTTGGAATATGGTATGCAGCATTGCCTAGAGGTCCTTTAACTCATACTGATTTAAAAAAGGCAGTTGAATGTAGGTTACTTCCTCGAAGCTAAATTCCAAGGCAGTCGTCATTTACTGCCTTCTAGCTGAATTTCTCCAACACATACAATTTTAACAATGACAACCTTAAACTCAGGTGAAGGATTAAAGGACATTTTGGCCCTCTTTTTTGTTGAAGTTTATGGGTGTATGACTGAAATTAACTCCTTTTGAAAAATGAATTAGACCTACTGTGTGGGATACGCAGAAGCAAAGATTTTGCTTATGGGACACAATTAACAAAGAATTAAATGAATTTAGGATATTTGTTTGTTTAAAAAAAATCTGAAGTTCCTGTTTAAAGAATTTTTGTATGTTATATCAGTGAAAAATTGGCGGAGCATGGCGACACTGTTTGCCATGCTCCTATACCAGTGACGTCAGAGATATTATGATATTACCACCTGTTATGCCTAGTACCTTGTCAGAATGACGTCTACATGACGTCACTTTGATATCAATAATAATTATTTGCTGCCATAGTAACAGATTTATGATGCCGTGGGTATCGGAGCATGACAAAAACAGTGTTGGCCATGCTCCATAAAGTTTTCAATGACATTTCAAACTGGAATTCTTTCAACATAAATCTCATTTTTTCTTTCAAAAGATTAATTATTCTTTAGTCATTTAATTCCCCTTAACTATGGGAAATATATGGGGTGTATACCATTTATGAGCAGTAAAGCCCTTTATACCAATGTAATTACACACACACACACACACACACACACACACACACACACACACACACACACTTTTTTCCAGAACAGATATAAGAAAATAGCGTTTCCATGCATTCGAATAGGATAGCATATGATAATGTTGGTTTGGGCATTATTTAGACTCTGACGAAGCTGAGATGAAACAATGATCGTACCTTCGTCCCTTGTGCAAACAGCGAGAACAATGAAACCTGTCATGGCTTTGGAAGCACCCAAGTTAATAGGTGCAGTAGCTAGGCAGGCAAGATTGTTTTAGCCATGCATACACTCAGGCAGATAGGCGCACAAACGGGCTAATTTCACGAAATCTGATGGTTTTACAGGTTAAAAGGGTAATACTAAACAAACACTATTACTACTACTATTAATGATAATAATAATAAACAAACATACGAAGGTCTGATGCTATACCAACACCTGTAGGGCCATTATAGTTAAATGTCAGATTATTTTCTTTTAATTTTTTTATCCGCCCCGGCCCTGCCCCCCCCCCCCCCAACCCACCCCGCCCGTCCACCTAGTCCTAAGGCCACGAACGTGGTACTCTCGTACATCAACCTTGTTTAGTGTCACACGCCAAAAAATCAAAACCAAACAAAAGAAAAACATGCTTTCTGGATTATTGAATGCTGTGTTTCCATAAAATTTTGCGTAATCTTATTTTCGCGTTTAAAAACGGATTAAAATGTTTCCTAGGGGTTAGATTCTCAAAAATAAAAACAACAGCTACAAACTGATAAGCCATAAAAGAACCAGGTACCTTAAAAAGTAATGTTTGGAAACCGTATCCAGGAGACTAGCGGACAAAAACTTATCAGATTTTTAGGCAAATAATGAAACGGTAAAATTTTCCAGTGTAGTAATTTTTATTTTATTTATTTTTATTTTTTTGGCGGCCAACAGAAAAAGCGTACGTAAATGCCCGCGAACGCGATGATTTATGAAGGAATAATACGAAAACATTAGGAATCCGCGGGCTTTAATACCCTTGAATATGCCTTAATTGCGAAACCGTGAATTTTTGTCTCCGCGAACATTCATGAAAATAAAGTTTTCGTGGTAAAATCCGCACGTATGGACATAATAGCGAGGAGAAATGGTTTTTATTCCAAGTGCAGAGGTCTGCGTCAATTACACACTTAGAAGCCTCCGTAGTCATCGTTTAGGTAGTTACCGTATTGGTTTTCGTCAATACGGTAAATAACGTTATACGTTACTCTTATCTGGAACATCTCTATTATGAGCCGCGACACGACAAAACCAACAATGTGGTTGTGCGCCCAGCGCAGACTCAGATCAGCCTGGGCATTTGCCGAGTCTGATCAGAGTCTTCGCTGTCCGCATGGAGGTAGCATAGACCCTTAGCTACATTTTAAGCGCAAAGCAAAGACTCTGGTCACTCTTGGCGGATGCTCAAGCTGATCTGAGTCTGCACAGGGCGCACAACCACATTGTTCGTTTTCTCGTGTCGCGGCTCATATGTATTTTATTTGTTGAAAGCTCTGTGGCAAAATAAGATAACAAAACAACAGTGTTTTAATACTGACACAAAGCAACACAATGCTAAATGATTCGTGCATTCAATCAGGTTGCCGCAGGTATGGTGATAAACTATTTGAGCCGCGACACGAGAAAACCAACAATGTGGTTGTGCGCCCACCGCAGACTCAGATCAGCCTGGGCATCCACCCAGTCTGATCAGAGTCTTCGCTGTCCGCGAGGAGGTAGCTTAGACCCTTAGCTACCCTTTAAGCGCTTAGCGAAGAGTCTGATCAGCCTGGGTGAATGCCCAGGCTGATCTGAGTCAGCGCTGGGCGCACGACCACATTGTTGGTTTCCTCGCGTCGCGGCTCATTTAGCCTATCTCTGCCTTATAGAAACTGCTGTTGACTGGGACTTCCTGCACGAAGCACATAGTAACACTGTTCATGAGTTGGAATGACCAGATGCAAGTATTTCAGTGCACGATTTCAATGCCGTTGTAGTATCCTTAGATGAACACTGTAATTTAGCATTAACCATGTTTGTTTGGTCATCAGATGGCAGTTTATCTTTTCAAAATTGCTGCAAATGTTTCTATCAGTATTGTGTCTTTCAGCTATAAAATGTTTTGTTCTTTTCCGAAACAATCGAAAATATCTAGATTCGCCTTACAAACTGGATACACCGGATCAAAATTTGAAAGAACGCCCTTCTCCGTCTTATAACTAAATATATAGCTAACAATTACCGGAAACTTGTCAAGCTTCACAAGCATTTAACTAAGCAAACGTTTTTTCATGACACCGTGAAAGCTGAAAAAGGGATACCAGGTTAAAAAAATACTATACCGTAAAGATGTTTGAATTTAAAAGCATGGATGGGAATACTGCTAGACCAGACAATTAGAGCTTCAATGAAAAAACATTGTCAAGAAATGTCATCCAGAGGGAGCTATTAAAATGGAGGCAACAGGAACTTCTAGCGAATGTCAGCCAGTGGCATTCCTTGTCTCTTGGGGTCAGCATGATGTTTCAAGCATAGCACCATGGCTTTAAGTGCTGTAATTTAATTATAGGAATTGTGATAACATTGTCGAGTCAACAGCTCCGTACAGAAGGATATAGCAAAAACATAAAGTTGATGAAAATCTAGCATGTCTTTCTTGAATTGTTCCGTCGACAAAAAAAAAATAAAAAAAATCCTTGCATCTTTTCCTTGTGCATCTACTTACTACGTTGATGCCAGCCCTCTTTTTATAATAACAAAATCCAAAAACGACTACAGCCACAAGGCACTAATCACCCAACTCACCGAAAAAATAAGTTTAATTGGAAACATTAAGGGTAAGAAAAAGAACAAGAAATAAAACATGCAAGAACAGTGAAACAAACAGAAACTAGATTGGCCCATTCACTAGTATCGTACAACTACGAAGAATTTAGATAAATAAGACCTAGTACTTTCAAGAGAAGTAGCTCTGCCCTTTTCATTGTAGTTTCCTTTCTGAAAAGGAGTTTACTCTTACAGGAAAAATCGTGCCCCTAGGTATAGATTCGTTCCTAAAAAGTTGACCCGTTTTAGTAGAGAAGTTTCCCCTAAGAGACCTACTACATAAACATAAGACATAAACATAACGAGATACGTAAAGCCAATACTACAGTAACTGCTCGTAATCGCATGGCTGTTTTTTCATGCATGTAAAAATTTCCTTGGGTTCGAAACTAAAAAATACTTAAAAATCTTATTCTCCAGAACTGCTTGGCACAGATGCTTGAAAAAATGATATGTAGCATTGCCTAGTGGTCCTCTACCAACTTTGTTCAAATGGTGGCCCCAGGGTCCAAAATGGCCCTGGAGCAGGGATCTTGGGTTCGAAACTTAAAATACTTAAAAATCTTCTTCTCCAGAATTGCTTGGCTCAGATGCTTGAAATTTGGTATGTAGCATTGCCTAGTGGTCCTCTACCAACTTTGTTCAAATGGCGGCCCCAGGGTCCAAAATGGCCCTGGGGCAGGGGTCTTGGGTTCGAAACTTAAAATACTTAAAAAACTTTTTCTCCAGAACTGCTTGGCTCAGATGCTTGAAATTCGGTAGGTAGCATTGCCTAGTGGTCCTCTTCCAAATGTGTTCAAATGGTGGGCCCAGGGTCCAAAATGGCCCTGGGGCAGGGGTCTTGGGTTTGAAACTAAAAAATACTTAAAAATCTTCTACTCCAGAACTTCTTGGTTCAGATGCTTGAAATTTGGTATGTAACATCGCCTAGTGGTTCTATTCCAAGTTTGTTCAAATGGTGGCCCCAGGATCCAAAATGACCCTGAGCCAGGGAGTCCTGGGTTCGAATCTAAAAATACTTAAAAATCTTCTACTCCAGAACTGATTGGTTCAGATGCTTGAAATTTGGTATGTAACATTGCCTAGTCGTCCTCTACCATGTTTGTTCAAATGGTAGCCCCAGGATCCAAAATGGCCCTGGGCCAGGGAGTCTTGGGTTAGAAACTAAAAATTAATGAAAAATCTTCTTCTCCAGAACTCCTTGGCTCAGATGCTTGAAATTTGGTATGTAGCATTGCCGAGTGGTCCTCTACCAATTTTGCTCAAATGGTGGCCCCAGGGACCAAAATGGCCCTGGGGCAGGGGGTCTTGGGTCGAAACTGAAAAATACTTAAAAATCTTCTTCAGCAGAACTGCTTGCCTCAGATGCATGAAATTTGGTATGTTACATTGCCTAGTGGTCGTCTACCAAGTTTGTTCAAATGGTGGCCCCAGGGTCCAAAAAGGCCTCGGGACAGGGAGTCCCACGTTTGAATCATAGTAATACATAGCAAAATATTAAAAAATCTTCTTTTTCACAACCGCAAGGCTCAGATGCTTTAAATTTGGTATGTTGCATTGCCTAGTAGCTCTTTACCAAGTTTGTACAAATTGTGGCCCCAGGATCCAAAATGGCCCCGCAACAGGGAGTGCTACGTTTGAACCATAGAAATATATAGAAAAACATTTTAAAAATCTTCTTCTTCATAACCACTTGGCTCAGATGCTTGAAATTTGGTATGTAGCTTTGCCTAGTGGTCTTTTACCAAGTTTGTTCAAATGATGACCCCATGGTCTTAAATAGCCCCGCCCCAGGGAGTCCTGGGTTTGAACCATAGAACTACATAGAAAAATAATCAAAAATCTTCTTCAGAACCATTTGACTCAGTTGCTTGAAAATTGGTATGATGCATTGCCTTGTGTTCCTTTATCAAGTTTGTTCAAATGATGGCCCCAGGGTCCAAAATTGCACTGCGGCAGGGAGACCGAAGTTTGAGCCATAGAAATACGTAGGAAACTATTAAAAAAATCTTCTTCTTCGGAACCACTAGGCTCAGATGTTTGAAATTTGATATGATGCATTGCCTGGTGGACTCCTTCAAAGCTTGTGTAAATTGTGGCCCTGGGATCCAAAATGACCCTGGGGCAGGGAATCTTGGGTTCGAAATTAAAATGTATTTAAAAACCTTCTTCTCCAGAACACCTTTGTGCAGATGCTTGAAATTTAGTACGATGCATTGCTTAGTGATCCCTTACCTAGTTTGTTCAAATGATGGTGCCAGGGTAAAAATGGCCCCGCCCCGGGGTGTCCTGGGTTTGAACCATAGAAATACATAGAAAAATATTCAGAAAGTTTCTTCTTCAGAACCACTTGGCTCAGAGGCTTGAATTTTAGCTTTTAGCATTGCCTAGTGGTCCTTTATCAAGATTATTCAAATGATGGCTCCATGGTCCAAAATGGCCCTGCCCCAGGGGGTCCAAGTTTTGAACCATAGCAATACATAGAAAAACATTCAAAAATCTTCTTCAGAACCATTTGGAAATGGTTGCAAACTATCAGGTTTGTTCAAATTATGGCCCTAGTTTGACCTTTAACATTTTTGCTCAGGTGAGCGATTCAGGGCCTCTTGACCCTCTTGTTCGTCTCGGTGTATCCTGGCAAATCCGGGACGAGAATTAGATTTGCGTTTGGGTCTTCCTGGGTATATCGGGGTAGGATATGGAATCACCAGTGGTGCGTCCGTGTATACGCTTTCGTCCCCAGTGGATCGGCGGTCATCAAGCTGGATTAGATGGTTCATTGTATCTGTAAAATGCTTCCGCTTGGTTGGTTGTTTTTAGCTCTTCAGCGGCTCAGGGGGAGCTTAAAGGATAGGCAGGCTCCGTCGTCCGTCCGTAAACTGAATATTTAATTTTTTAGCTCCTCTAGCCCGAAGGCTGCATGGGAGCTTATAGAATAGACAGCCTCAATCAGCCGTCCGTCCGTCGTCCGTTCGTCGTGCGTCAAGACTTCAAAGGGTTTCTTCTCCAAAACTGCTAAGCCGATCTGTACCAAATTTTATAGAAAGCAATCATTGGTCGGGGTATTGAAAAATAGCCAAAACGGTCACTATTCGAAATTCAAAATGGCCAACATGTCCATATATGGTAAAAAATATTGAAATGACTTCTACTCCAGAAATATTAAACCAATTTTGCTGATATTTTGCAGGAAGCATATGCGACACCTCCCTATATAAAGCAGATAAAATCATTTCTGTCGGATTAGATCGTAAACAGACCTTTAGTTGGTGGGGTAAATATCAGAAAATGACGTAAAATTTCTGATACATGGACTCTTATAGCGAAGAAGCTAGTTTTTCATAAGGTTATTGAAGACAATGTACTGATGACATATATGAAGTTTTTTATGAAACATACATTGCAACTTTATATGTTTCATATAAGCTGCCTACTACATAAACATAATACGTAAACATAAGAAGACACGTAAACCAATACATAATACATATTGTTATATACAGAAACTGCACATAAACGACTACAAAAACGTAAACACACAAAACACAAAAAATATTCTACATTTTATCTCACCAGAGCCGAAGGCCCTGGGGGAGCTTATAGGATAGGCAGTTGTCCGTCGTCTTCTGTCGTCGTCGTCTGTCGTCAACACTCTCAAACAACATCTCCTCCGAAGACAGTCCCGATTGTGCCCAAAATTCATCTGTAGCATTCTTTGGCTGGACGATTATAAGTCTCTATTTTTTTATGCAAATCGGCTCCTTAGTTTGGTTGCTATGGCAGCTTAAATTTCCAATAGATTTATAATGGGGAAAATTGAAAACTGGCATTTTCTGCCAAACCATTGCAGATATTTTGATAAAACTTTTATAGAAATATTCCTTGAGAAATCTTCTGTCAGCTTTATGTTCTTTTGCCCACTGCTCTTTTAACTGGTTGCCATGGAAATGCAAAATCTGGAAAAAAAAACTTAAAAATTTATCTCCTTTGAAGCCACTGGGCCAGTTGGGTCCAAATTTCATATGTAGCACCCTTGGGCTTGGGGATTAAAAGTTTGTGTTTTTATGAAAATCAGATCTTTAATTTGGTTGCTATGGCAACTTGAGTTTCCATTGACTTACAATAGGGAAAACTAAAAAATGGCATTTACTGCTAAGCCTTTGCAAATATTTTGACAAAACTTTTATAGAAAAGTTTCTTAACTAGTCTTCTTTTTTGTCCCATGGCTAATTTTTATTGGTTCCAGTGAAAAGCAAAATGTTAAAAAAAAAAATAAAAAAAAAAAATAAAAAATATGCTTTCAAAATGTCGTCTCAGAAACCATAAGCTCTGACGCTGAGACTTTACGGATATATTGCACACATAAGTCATTACAGATTTTGTATGTTTTAATGAAAATTAGCTCTTTAGTTCAGCTGCTATGGCAACTTAGAGTTTCCATAGACTTTTAATGGGCAAAATTGAAAACTGGCATCTACTGCCAAGGCATTGCTGACATTTACACAAAACTTTTATGGAAATGTTCATTGAATGGATGGATGGATGACTTGCGATTTTACGTCCTTTTCAACAGAATTTCAGTCATATCAGGTAGATGGGACGGTGATACTGAAAGGCTGTATGCAATGGAACCCCGTTTTTGGTTGGAAAGAGTCTTGCCGCAGGCGCGGCTCGAACCCGGTACGCTAGCTCAGTAGGCCAGCACTTAACTCACTGAGCTACCGGAGCTCCCTAAATGTTCTTTAGAAGTCCTCTATAAGCCATATGATTTTATGCCCACTGCTCATTTTTATTTGTTGCCATGGAAACCAAACTGTAAAAATAAAAAAATACCATAACTTTTCTGCTCAGAAACCATGTGCTCTATGAGGCAGATAGTTCATAGACATACTAATTATATTAGCCTTTACAGATTTTATGTTTTCCATCGTTAGTGTTATGGAAAAAAATGGGATTCATTGCTAAGCCATTGCAGATATTCTAACCTAACATTTTAAGAAATATTACTTGAGTGGTCTTCTATCAGTCCTATTTTTTTCTTCTGTTCACCGCTTATTTTAACCGGGTTCCATGGCAACCAAAAGGAAAAAATAGCGAATCATTCTCTTTAAATTATCCATTTTTGGCCATGATAATCAAAATAAGAAAAAAGTTATATGAGCCGCGACACGACAAAACCAACAAAGTGGATGTGCGCCCAGCGCAGACTAAGATCAGCGTGGGCATCTGCCCAGGCTGATCAGAGTCTTTGCTGGCCGCTTGGAGGTAGTTTAGACCCTTATTTGCCCTTTAAACGCTTAACAAAGAGCCATGTCAGACAAGGCAGACGCCAAGGCTGATCTGAGTCTGCGCTGGGCGCAAACCACTTAGTTGGTTTTCTCGTGTCGCGGCACATATATTGTGTCATCAACTCAACAGACTGTCAGACTGAAACTTTGTAGCTGTATATTTTGTATTAGCCTGTCCAAATGTGACAGCAACTTTGAGACCATACAAATGCGATAGTAATTTTGAGCCAGAAATCTGGTGAGCTTTGTGGCCCGTGGGCCTCTTGTTTATGTCCCCGTGACGATAGTCAGAAGACACTATGTTTTACCCTTAATTGTCTGTCCTTCCGATTGTCTGTCCGTCCGTCACGCCTAAGATGTTGTCTTTTCAACAGTTCCCCCAGTTTTAGCTCATCTGGACCGAAAGTGATCTGTTTTCATATCAGTGCGTCCGGGTTCGTGCGAAGTGAATCGTGCGTCGCCCGTCAACAACTAAAACCATTGCACCCCTGCTTCTCAAATTATACAAAAAACACGACCAGACTACAGGGTTTCAAATATAAAATTCAGCCAGGTTGAGAATCCAAGATGGCCGCCGTTACTGAACCTACGAAAAATAGCAAAATCAACGTCTTCTCCAGAAACACTTGGTATATTTTACTGAAATTTGGCATGGAACATAAGTGGGATCTTGATTTTCAAACTGGTAAAAAAAAAAAGAAAAGAAAAATCTGTAGTGGAAAAACAAAAGAAAATACTATGGTGGAATTAGGTCACATTGACCTATTTTCTGTTAACGAGTCTGATAGATGTTATAGACATACTGAACATGTGCGTATCCCTTTTTGATGAGGAACAAATACATATGATAAAAATACAGTTTTTCTAACATATATATCGATTTAGGTGTTGATCGAACGCCGTGCGGCGGCTATAAAATGTCTCCTCTGCAGTTTGTATATTTTCTGGTCTTTTAGGATGGTAGCCTCCGGCGTCCGGCGTCCGTCGACATTTTAAAAGTACTTCTCCTCTGAAACTACCAGGTCAATTTCAGTTTAATTTCGTATGAAGCCTTCACGCAAAGGGGATATAAAGTTTATATATTTGGTTCAGTCATATGACCAAGATGGCCGCCATGGCCATATATTGTTAAAAAACTTTGAAAATCTTTTTCTACAGAACCACTAGGCCAATCGCCTTGAAACTTAATGATGACCCTTGGTTGACCCCGACCTATTTCATGTCAAGGTCAAAATTTATCCCTTAGGCTTTTCAATATGAAAACCTGAAAATTGCATTTTTCTGTTGCTATTGTGCTATGTGATAAGGAAATGCAGTCGACTACAACTCCTATGAAGTCTAGAGGTCAAGGTCATTTTGTGACATTTGTCAAAGGTCACTCGTCCGTCGTCTTTCAACGTTTTCAAAGGACTTCTTCTCTGAAACTACTAGGCCGATTTCAATTAATGTCATATTTGGTCCAGGTCACATGGCCAAGATGGCCGACATGCCCTTATATAGTGAAAAGCTTTAAACATCTTCTCAGTAACCAATGAGTCGATTGCCTTGAAACTTGGTATGTAGCATTTCGGATTCTAGTACTATACTATAAAGATAATATAAATCATGATCCTGGGCAGACTTTTGACCTATTTTAGAGCAACGTCAAATTTGGTCCCATATGCTTTTGAATGGGAAACACTGAAAAAGTGCATTTTCTGTTGGTATTAGACTCTAAGATGCAGACAACTTCAATCCCTATGAATTCAAGAGATCAAGGTCTTTTAATGGCATATAAATCCTGTGTGGGATGTGAGAAAGAAAGACCAGGCATATAGGTTTAGAAACTTTAATCGATCTCCTTCTCCAGAACCAATGGGCGGATTGCTTTGAAACTTGGTATATAGTATTTGGGAATCTAGTACTACAATGATTATATAAATGCTGGCCCTGAGGTGACCTTGCCCTTTAGAAAGTTTATATATTTGGCTCAGGTCACATGACCAAGATGGCCGCCATGCCCATATATTGTACAAAAGACTTTAAAAATCGTTCTCTCCAGAACCACTGAGCCAATCACCTTGAAACATGATACGTAGCATTTGGGACTGTAGTACAAGACATGATGATGACCCTGGGATGATCATGACCTCTTACGACAAGGTCAAATTCGGCCCCTTAGGCTTTTGAATAGGTAAAGCCGCTTTTTTTCTGCTTCTACTCTGCACTTTGCGATATGGAAATGCAGATTTCAATTCGTATGAATTCAAGAGGTCAAGGTCATTCAGTTCATATCACATTACAGTCTCAGGTTTCGAGGGAGCGATCAGAACCTAATGTTCCTCTTGTTTTGAAATATAATTAGGTCTAAAGTTGTAGATCTCTTAGTTAACGTTTGGGCTGGTTTCGTATAATGTCTAAAACCACCGCCGTATTACAGAAGGTGACAACTTTTGTCATTTCCTGTCTTCTTCCTGGGACAATGAAGCCCTTTCCGAAAAGGGTCGGCTTCTAAACGAAAGAATTTGCTCCCAGAGACGTAACCATTAGTATACAGGGATCCTTTTTGGTATACTGTCATTCTCGAGCCATATCTGAATAAGAAATATACGAAATTTGCCAACTTTAGGACAAAGGATTTTCGAAGGGTTTTCATTTAACAAAACAACAACAAGAATGTGACATTTATTTGTCTTATACAATATCTATAAAAACCGTATCATAAACATTTACAAATTAGTAAAACCACGACAAAATGTGCCCTAACGCATGTCCGAACAGGGACGATGTTCAGTCTAAGGATCTTTGCAGTTTGTTCTTAGTTTAAACATATTATTTCATGAACATAACAAAGTACAACATTTCATAATTTCAGGTTTGTTCTTGAGTCTTCCTCGCGATGGGGAACAGATACTGGGGAATCTACATAGACAAAAAGTACAGTTCCTGATCAGTTTGCGAGATACGCACGCTGACCATTGTCTTGGCAATTTGAACATGCCGCAATAATATATTTTCTCGTAGCATAACCCGCTCCTCATAAAAACATGTTGCGGTTCCTCATTGAGGCCATCTATGTCAAATGGTGCTTATGAGGGACTGCAAAATAGGTCTGGACTGAAATTCTCCTTATTTTTTAACCATTTTAACCACTCATTAGATTCGTCCTGGTAAAGGGTTGATGCGGGGCTACTGTCAGAGAGTGCCCCCCCCCCCTTCCCCAGTAGTTTTCCCCACGGAAAGATGATTATAATTTTTCCATAGTTGATAGTAGAATTTTCCCGGCTATATATAGTAGAATTCCCCCCACCCCCACCCCCGGCGGAAATATCACTATATAGCCCATTTTCCCCGGGAAAAATCTACTTTACGTGTTTTTGCATAGCCGTTTTCCCCTCTAAAGTGGATTTTACCCAGGCCTGGTAATATCCAGGCCGCGTAACGCAATCGGTTGCGCGTCTGACTCAAGAGCCAGAGGTCCAGGGTTCGATACCCGGTCCGGTCACATACTTTCATTTCTCCTTCCGCTGAAGAAAGATAGTTGTCAGTTACTGGCGAAAGTATGTGCACTGAGTAGTGGTTAACCGCTTAGGAGGTCTAAGCCTTCCCAAAAAAGCGTAGTTAGGGTAACTGACCGTCCCGACATAACCATAGCTGTTTACCGTGGACGTAAAACAATAAAATAACAACAACAATCCATGGTAATAAAAGTTCAGGAAAACACGCTACATGGTGGAATTTGCTCCCTCGCCAGTCCCAACAGTGAGGTGCATAAATGAAACAGAAATGCGAGTAGCCGTCTGAATAATATCGCCGGATAGGAGATGCTACAACCGCATGCAAGAGTCCATCAGTCTGTCTTATCTTTGTTCTGGTGAAACAGGAAGGCATTTTGTTTTTTCGTGCCAGGCAAAAAAAAGGCTAGGAGTATGCGTGGTTGTGCACATAAATTTGTATAATTTTCTATTTGTACAAGAGTGCAACTGTGCGTGCGCACATGCAGGAGTCTTTGGCTCGACTCCCATCGGGGCACGATTATTATTTTCAGTATAATAAACCCCCTGCTGAATCAAACACGATTGAAAAAAAAACATTTATCTTCCTGTATGCGTATATATGTGTATGAATACCTGCGATGGGAACAAGTCACAACCTCTTCTTTTCTTAAATTAGTATTACTGATTATTATATACTGAACAAAAAAAGAAACTTTACACTTAATTTATTCAAGGATATCTGCCAAAGTACATATCGTAAGAAAATAATTTTTATCTCTCAATTTCCGTTTAAAATATTGTAGACGCGTCTTTCGACCACCACAAATACCACCCCAGTCCATCAGTGAACCACCACCAAACCGATCTCTTTCGCGAACACAACAATCTGTATACCTTTCACCCTGACTCCGATACACACGTATACGACCCTCAGCCTGTGATAAACTGAACCGAGATTCGTAGGTAAAGAGTACATTATACCAATCCACATGACGCCATATCAGATGTTGACGACAAAAAAGCCTTGCGATTCGATGACGTCGCAGAAGTATGGGTCCTTTATATGGGCGCCGAGCTCAAACTGACCTCCCGTTATTCCGCAGACGATTTCTAATGGTTTGACCCGAAACGTGGAACCTTCTTGCAGTTTCTGTTGCTGGCGTGAATCGATGACGTGAGTGCGTTAACGCAATTAGTCTGTCCTCTCTCGGCGTCGTTGCCTTTGGTGGCCCTGACCTTTGCGCATCGGAAGTGGTTCCTGTCTGGTCATACCGTCGCAGTAGATTATGAACAGTATTCCGTGAACAGCCAAACAGCCTTGCAACGCGTGTAACGCTGGTTCCGGCGGCCATGCCAATAGCTCTATCACACTCATTTTGACGTAAGCGTGGCATTTCAACGATCTACGTGAATGACTTTTTCTTTAATTTTCGATATGCAGACTAAATTGACTACAGAATGGCGTATGTACATGTAGGGAATACCTCATGTATACTTACCAGCTGACAAAAACATGTTTCATGATTTATCGTTGCTAAACATATACACTTGGTCATATTCGATAATCTGTCGTATGGTTATCTTGTAAGACGTATGACAATTAAAAGCAATTTAAAGTACGATAAGATACCCTTAATTTGTGGGGTAAAACATTGCGTTAAAAAGTAAAGTTTCTTTTTGTTCAGTATAATTAACATGGTTGCTAATTTTGCGTATTAGGTACAAATCGCATAAATCGTATTTATCGGAGTAAATCGCATTTATCACCTCCCTTGAAGAAGATAACTTCTAATCTGATTCCGTAAAATATCTTCATGGCGTTCCGTTTCGTTCCGTTCCATAAAATACAAATAGCCGTACCGAATTCTCTAACAGCCCATTTTCCGGTGGGGGAAAAGGACTACAGGGGGTGGGGGGAGTGGCTCTATGAGGTCCGGACAATCCACTATATAGTCGTTTTTCCCCATAGCAATTTTTCCGGGGGGAAAGGGGGGAAACTATTCTCTGACAGCTATGTCACAACACAGTTCACTATATGTGTGCCTTTATTAGGACAACCATGATCTCATGATTTGGAAATCACAAAATGGTAGTTTTATGTTAACTGGCCGCACTAGAAAATAACTTTGTATTGTTGAGAGGCTATCTGACCAAAACGACACCTGCTCTGTTCTGTCCCTCTCTGCTTGATGATTCCGGCATTTTTAAGGGCGCCCGTAAAAATAACGGTAAAAGGACTGGCAACTGGTTGCCAGTTATTTTACCGTAAAATCTACGGCTTTTTTGTACAGTGTAGATAGATGGATTCTTGCGATTAACGTTCTTTTCAGAAGTATTTCACTCATATCAGGATGATGGGAGGGTAAAAACGAAAGGCTGTGTGCAATGGGATTCTGTTTACTCTATCAGGACTTCTGCAGAAATCGAACCCGGGACCGTTAGATTAGAAGGCCAGCCATTATTTCGATGAGATTTCGGGGGTCTAAAAGACATTGTATATGTATAGCCGCAGCTATTGGCAAACTACAGAGGTGGTCAGACATTATTTAACAGCTACCAGCTTGGGTAAGAGTTATGTAGATAGAGATGGGTGGGGCGGGGGCAGTTTGAAGTGGGTTTAAGGATGTCAGAGCATCTACACTGTAAAACAATTTCCGTAGATTTTACGGTAGAATACCTGGCAGCCAGCGGCCAGATACGGGCGCCCGTAAACTTTGGCAGGAGTCATCACGCAGAGAAGGGTAAAATAAGACAGGCATTGTTTTGGACATAAATGTATAGCCCTTGTATTTTCGAGTGCAGTCAGACAAGATAATTCTACCACATCGTGATTTCAAGAAGTGTTCTACAGGCAGACGCCCGTAAAAATAAAGGGATATGGACTGGCAGCTGGTTGCCAGGTATTCTACCGTAAAATCTACGGATTTATTTTTTAAAGTTTATGTGGGTTTGTGCGAGCGTGTGTGTGTATATATCGTCATACATTCATCAGAAAGTCATATATTCGAGTTACACTGTGCAAATGAGAGATATTAATGTAGCGGAAAGCGGGCCGTGTGTGTGTATGTGTGTGTATGTGTGTGTGTGTGGGGGGGGGGGGGGGGGGGGCTTTGCTCACAGAAGCCAAAACATACGGGTACGTCAATGCGCTTCAGCATATATTTTATGCAGATTGTCTCAGCTATTTCAGATGATAGCTCCAAACTTGAGGCCTTTTCGTGGGTTGCACAAGCCATCGCAGCCTTAATCCATCTGACACTAAGTTGCAGAGATAACGTATCTCTTGAATCAATGTTGAAAAAATACATCTTTCTGTATTCCAGTGAAACGCGGACTCTGACAGCATAGATACAGAAAAAACTAAAGGCCCTTTAGATGAGATGTTACCCAATTTTTATTGAACATCTCATACAGGGACCACGTAACTAAAGAGGAAGTTCGCAGATCCAAGCAGCCATTGAAAAATATGAAGAACTATTGAACATGATCAAGAAATCGAATGCCACATCTCAAGTCTTCGATGATTCCAAAGGACACAGTGAAAAAAAACAGGGAGAAGAAGAAGGGGTAGACAGAACAGTAGGTGGGAAGACAATTTCAAAGAGCGAAGAGAGCTGCTTTGAAGAATACTGGAATGAAGCGAATTGATATAGCTTCCCCCTCCTTTGACAGGCCGCCCTGGTGTTTGCTATCATCCAGCTAGGGTATGCGTCAGGACGAGTGTGCCCATTATTCAGTAACTTGCAAAAGCTCGATCGTCCGAGGGTCCGCTAATCCAACGGCAGGATAGTCCTGATGCCGTGTAGTTCGGGGCCCACAGTCCGAGGGCCCAGAGTCCGAGGGTCCGATAGATTTAACTCAGTAAACTTACCTGCAAGTTGCGTTTCCAACATCAACTAAATCTGAAACCGCTATGTCTGGTGTTGTTGTACCCAGGAACCTACCCAAAGGGAAAACTGGAATCAATTCTCTCCAAGAGTATTTTCATTACGGTTACATGTATTAAGTATACACTTCCACGCTTTCGCCATGGCTCATACATTTCCGTGACGTCTCGTAAAAATGGACCTAAGGCCACACAAGAAGCGCAAATACTCATCCTAACCTGCTTGGCCGTTCAAACTGAGCTTTACTCTTTAGATTCGCAAGTTTGCATATATTATACGTACAGCGAATACATTGACTGAAGTTAGGGACTTCCCTGTTCGCACACTTATTCTCACACACCGAAAGGTACCTTTCTGCACTGCGACGTTCATTTATGCTGTCCATTTATGTATACAGCTCACGGTGTACTTCAGGTAAGATGGATGAATGAATGACTTCATTTTACGTCCTTTTCAACAGTATTTCAGCCATATCAGGACGATGGGCGGGTGATAATGGAAGGTTATGTGCAATGGAGCTCCGTTTACGATGGAAAGAACTCCGCCTCCGGAAGGACTCGAACCCGCGTCCGCTAGAGCAGTAGGTCATCGCTTAAGTCACTTAGCTACCGGGGAACCTGCTTAATCCACTTAGCTACCTGGGAACCTACTTCAGGTAAGATTTTTTTCAGTGGGGCGTAGGGAGGGGGGGAGGGATTAGAGAGATGGATGGGTGGATGACTTGCGATTTACGTCTTTCTTAACAGTATTGCAGTCATATGAGGACAATTTGTGGATGATAATGAAGGGCTGTGTGCAATGAAATTCCGTTTACGATTGAAAGATTGATACCTCCAGCAGGGCTAGAACCCGGAACCGCTAGATCAGCAGGCAACAGACTCCTAATAATTAGAGAGAAAAAGAGAGAGAGAATCACATTTTGGAAAGGCGCCGTGGTTGAATGGTTAGAGCGACGCGGTTGTGGTGCAGAGGGTCGCAAGTTCGAAACCGGGTTGTGCCAGCCGGCGACCGTAGAACCCTGTCAACCCAGCTATAAATGGGTACCTTTTTCCGAATCAGGGAAAGATGAGGCAGCGAAAGGAGAATGATGGACACCTCCTTTCATATGTTCCGTCCGAGATACAGTGGGCCTCTATCCGCCACTGCCCGTATGGCCACAAGGAACTGTAAAACCTCTACTTTTTACTTTATGGCTGGTTCTTGAAGTACATAAATCGAATGTCTTGTCCAGGTAGCAACCCTTAAAGTTGATGTATTTTTACCAAACCTGATGTTAAGGTGGGTTAACAAGTTACAAAATGATGTATCATGCAACATGTGTCACCGTGTAAACACCCGAAAACCATATCTCTGATGACTAAAATCTTTTGCATCTGTCAGAGAGTGGTTTTTCCCCCTTTCCCCCCGGAGAAATGGCTAAAGGAAAGACGGCTATATAGTGGATTGTCCGGACCTCATATAGCCACGTTTCCCCCATAGTCATTTTTCCCCCAAGGGGAAATCGGCTATTGGTGAATTTGGTATGGCTATTGGTATTTTGCGGATCGGAACGAAACGGAACGGAATGAAACAGAGACATTTTACGGAATTAATCGCATAAGAAATGTATCAGTACTTCAAGGGGGGGGGGGGGGTAATTAACGTGATTAATTAAAAAATCAATATGCAAATTTAGCAACCATATTTTTATAATAATCAATTATTACTAATTTAAGGAGCGAAAAAGTTGTGATTTCTTCCCATCGCAGGTATTTATGTACGTACATGTACGCATGCAAGCTTACAGGAAGATGTTCGAACGGGTGCTTTGTCTAGTCATGTTTGATTTAGAAGGGTGTTTATTACATTGAAAATCATAATCGGATTTATGTCCCAATGGGAGTCGAGCCCACGACTCCTGCACGAAAGGCGAACACTACTCCAGGCACTCCGCTGCGCGCACGCACAGATGAACGCTTGTACAAATACTAAATTATACAAAATTACGCACACAACCACGTACACTCATATCCGTTTTGGCTAACATGAAAAGCATAATTCCTACCTTTTTCCACAAAACAAAAATAAGCCAGACCGATGGACACATGCATGCGGTTCTAGCATCTGTTATCCATCGATATTTTACGGACAGATACTCGTGTGTCTGTTTCAGTTATCAACCTCACTATTATAATTGGAGCCTGAAGGAGCAAATTCCACTATGTAGCGTGTTTTCCTGCAATCATATTACCAGGGGGAAAATCCACTATAGAGGGGAAAACGGCTATGCAAAAACACGTATAGTAGATTTTCCCCGGGGAAAATTGACTATATAGTCATTTTTCCGGGGGGAAATTCTACTATGGTAAAATCATAGTCATTTTTCCGGGGGGAAAGACTACTAGGGGGGAAAAGCTACTCTCTGACAGCATCCAACATGTCTAAGCATAGCCTTCTTTCGACAAAATGTTTGCATGACACGTGTCATGCAACATGTGTCATCATGTAAACCCACCTTTACATCTCTAACTTCGGCCTCTCATAGACCAATTTGGTCGACCAAATACGCCGCGTCCCTTCATCTAACTCTCTGTCTCTCTCTGACCCCATCTGCTTATCTTTTAAAGTTTGACGGGGATGTTATACTGGAAAAATTCAAAGAAATACAGGACTAGAAATGATGATTATAATTTTTTTTTCAAAAGATGGTCTTCGAAAAGCCATTGAGCTTACAAAAAAATGGCATTTAGCAATGATAGTATTCCAAATTATCAACACACACACGCGCACGCACGCATCGGGGTCGGCCATGTTCGGTTCAGTTCAATTCTCCTAACGACGACCCCCAAGTGGCTCAGCGGTACGTAACCATAGTTGCACGCACTTGGCGCCGTGTGTCCGTCAAAGGTTCGGCCGTGTGGCTCGGTTTGTGAAGAGCTCGCACGGTGGGTAGGAGGTGGGATGAGTTCGATCCCGGTCGAACCATGAGGTTTTCATCCTCTTTGGCATTGAGGACCATTGTGGGTCCACACCAGGGTCATAGGTATAAAAAGTGCTTGTTTCGTCGGTTCCACCGTGATTCCTTGCAGATTTGGGACGAATCTAATTACGCAGGGTGGAAATGCGAACGGTCAGCCATGACCCTCTGTTGCTTAGTTGGCAGAGTGCTCGCATGGTATGCGAGATGCCCGGGCTTCGAGTCCCAATTAGGCAATGACGTTTTTGCTCTCCTGTGATGCAAACACGCGTGTGCACACGTACACACACGCACGCAAGCGTATGATATACAAGCATACAAACAGACACATACTTTCGAGATCATTTTAGGCAAAGGCCATATGCCCTTAACCTTCACACAGTAAAGGTAATTCTTAAACACTTAAGTCTGATGCTTATGCAGACATGCGTGTTCCATAAACTCACTAAACCCCACTTCTGTCCTGTACAAAACAGAACAAAACTTTATTTCCATCTCAGGTCATAATAGATGATAGATGAGACAACGTCCCAAAATATAGCTAGAATATTACTCACCTGTTCTCAGAATAGACAATCAAGTCCTGATATTCGATGTCTTCTAGTCAAAACTACTATTAAAAACATTTTCACATAACTTACACCTACTTCCATTCCAGCCTCTAGATGTGTTTTTCATTTTCAGTTGTAAATTAAAGCATCACATTGACAACTGTTTCCATTCTCGATGCTTGAAGAGGCTAGAAATGGCATAAAACACATGTTGTTCTGAATGGTACAAAAACTACAGCCCCTTTTCCGCAAAAAATATGTAAAATGTAATAAATGGATGCTTCTAAAGTGAACAGAATATGTTTATATGCAAACCTGAAATACCGTTTTATAAATCACAGTTCCCTGGGGAAAGCATTTTTTCATCTGCATTGTCGGTAAAATGTATGTAAGCTACGTTACCCGCATGATACTGAATAGTTAGCAAGCAATAAACAAGTGTTCCGTTTCCAGATTAATCTTTAAAATAATCATTTATGGCTGTCAAATTTGATAACCACTATATGGATGAATTGACCGCTTATAATATGAAGATTTTTTTCTCTGAAAACTACACGTTCAACAGGATGGATAAGGATGTAAGCTACGTTACCGCAATTGTGAATAATCTACAGAAGAATGGGGAAAATTGTTACATTCGTAATCGACATGCTTACAGGTGGAGTGCAAAACTATCAAAAACTTTCGACTTGCTATTTCGTTTATTGGAGTATGCATAATTATATTGTATGATGTAAGCTACGTTATAAGTATTTTGCATTTGTTCCAGAACTGCTGTTGCAGTTATGCCAAATAAAAAATACAGCAGTTAGTATTCTTATCTTCACGTATTTCCTTTCTGAAACTTGCTACTTCCGGTTTATACAGTTTTATCGTCTGCTAATTGTCGATTGTCTGATTCCCATTGTTGTGACACTAGGCACCCTTTTTTAGGTATGTAAAAAGAAAACTTTCTGAATTTGCATAAACATATTTATCATATGATTATTTAAATGTGCTAACATGCTAACTGCAGAAGATATAAGACCAACTCGCAAGCCTTATGAAAACCAAACCGGCACCAGACTCTCTTATGCAGTGATACATGTATATATTCAATCACAGAGTAGCCCGTTGGTCGTATAAATTGAGGAAATCGGTACACGTTCAGGAGAAATAAGTTGGCATTTTCATTTATGCCTCTCAACACTTAAAAGAATTTGCTTCCATAGGAGCAAATTGTCTCATTTAAGAGAAAATCCACTAATAAGGCCCGACTCTTAAAAGAATTTGCTCCCTTAAGAGCAAATTATTGCCTGTTCGAGTAGACTCCACGCTGATATGGAACTCTCGTCCAGGGAAACAAATAGGATGTCACAAAGGTTATATCCCTTTCTAGCAGTGGCGGAAAACTTGGTGTACCCAAACACCTGAATTAATATGATTGCTTCGACTTCCCACTACTACGTCAGAGAATCAAAGCAGATAAAGTCAACAAGACAATAGTTATTCATGGTTACATAGCTTAGCAACTGCTTACTGCTTATTTTTTCATTATTTTCCCCAACCAAAGGTGTGTGGAGTGGTGACGGGGCATACTAGTTACAGTGCGGATTATGTTGGTGTCGGCCTCCGTGTCGCGTGACAGTATCTATCATTCTGTCTGTCCGTTCGTTCGTCTGTCCAACCATTACCTACCTACCTGTGTCGCGTGACAGTATCTATCATTCTGTCTGTCTGTCCGTCCGTCTGTCCAACCATTACCTACCTACCTACCTAGGCATCTACTATATCCCTTGAATCAATGGATGTATGAATATTGTCGGCATTCTAGGCATCTACTATATATCCCTTGAACCAAGGTTGTATGAATATATTATTGGGACAAGCCAAAGGCTGATTATGCTTTGGTGACTTTTACCCAATTTTGAAGGTCACAGGAGCTCTAACGCTGTTAATATTTTATTTGAGCCGCGACACGAGAAAACCAACAATGTGGTTGTGCACCCAGCGCAGACTCAGATCAGTCTGGTCATCCGCCCAGTCTAATCAGAGTCTTCGCTGTCCGCATGGAGGTAGCTTAAGCCCTCAGTTACCCTTTAAGCGCTTAGCGAAGAGTCTGACAAGACTGGGTGGATACCCAGGCTGATCTGAGTCTGCATTGGGCGCACAACCACATTGTTGGTTTTCTCGTGTAGCGGCTCCTTTGTCTGAGGAGACGTGACAATTCTTTGTACCCATGATACCTCTTGAACCGAGTTATGGTTTGCATAACTTGCATAGCTGTATCATCGACACAAATTTAACACCGGTTTAAATTTTGGGGACCTTGACTGCGTCTTTAAGGTCATGTGTGTGTGAATATTAAATGATAGTATTCTCTGTAAGAATAGAATACATTTTAAATGTTACTAACGTTTAGATTTTTATATCTTTTATTTACATGTTAAACGCACTTATTATGTAAGCTACGTTACTCAATTTAAATTCATTGTAAAACTTTTACTTTTTTCCATTATCTTATTTCTTCCCTTGATTTTTTACATGCATTGGTATTGCAATCGGTTAATATGAAAATATTCACAAGAGCATCTTTCTTTCTGTTCTGATAAAAAAGAAGTCAGTGCTTTAAACCTGTTTGGGAACACCTAATGCATGAGTACATGCACTTCGTAAGATTCTAATAGTTTGGGATTTGAAAGTTTCGTAGTATCCGCTATTTTACTACGAACAACAATTTTATGTGCTAAAATGTTTCACAGACGGTATTTTTAACAATATCTGATGTACATTATCAGCAATTTTACTAACGAAGGGTAGCACCTTAAATTACTTCTTTATTTTACCCCATGGCCTTTGGAGAGTATGAAAGTTTATTAAAGCATGTTCCCCGAATGCAGATATTTTGGCATATGGTTCTTAGTATGAAATAAAGAAAATTTGCATTTCCGAAAAAAAAAAAATAATTTCACGTTTTCATAATTTTATTGCGCGCCTACTCTGAGAACAGGTGTACTGCATTGCACTGCATGGCGCAGCATTTCACATGAAGATACATGTAGCTGTAAAAAAGAAGGGAAGAGGGGAAAGATGGGCAGACAGACTTAGTTTAGGAGAGTTTTTTAACATATAGAACCGTCATCTATCAACTTACCATATTCGAAATCATATTGTACCCTAATATGACTGATACATCCAACAAGCATACGACGCCAGAACAACTTTAACATGACGTCGCATCAGTGTCATTGAGACGCCATGGCGCCACGCCTCGCCAGGGCAAAAGTCCATGTTGACGGCTTTGGCACAACTATAAAAACAATAGCTCACCGTGCACAAAACGAGGAATTAAAATTGAATCATCGTTGGTTCAGTGTCATAACGCTGAATCAGCGCTGACTCAACGTCGACTCGACGTTGCCTGTCTACTGGGTTCTTTATTAGCTTTTCGTGTCCGCTCCATATCTCCGTCACTCCGTAAGATTTTCTTGAAACTTGGGTCAAATGTTTGCCTTATAGAGACAATGTGCAGAACTTATATTTCAACGATGCCCGACAAAGGTCAAGGTCACACTTAGAGGTCAAAGGTCAAAAGGTAATATTTCTCATCCACTCCATATCTCAAAAGAACCATAACCCTACTTTCAGTTTGACGGAATTATGCCCCTTTGTATTTGTATTTTTCATATAGTAATTTCATATTAGCTTCGTGGCCGCACGATATCTCCAAAACTGTTTAAGATTTCTACATGAAAGTTTGTATAAATATAAAGCATCATCAGATGATGTGCAGAGAAAAAAAAATATAACCCTGTTTTCAGTTCTGATGGAATTATGTCCCTTTGTATTTTTCGTAAAGTAATTTCATATGAGCTTCGTGTCCGCTCCATATCTCGAAAATCATTTAAGATTTCTTCATGAAAATTTGAATACATATAAAGCACAATCAAACAATGTGCAGAGGAAAAAAATAACGGTTACCCGTCTTTCAGTTTGGACGGAATTATGTCCCTTTGTTTTTTTTTTGTATAGTAATTTCATATAGGCTTCATGTCCGCTCCATATCTCGGAAACCGTTTAAGATTTCTTCATAAAATGTATATAAGTATCAAGCACATTCAGGCAATGTGCAGAGAAAAAAGAACCATAACCCTCCTTTCACTTTTAACAAAATTACGCCCCTTTGTATTTTTCGTACTGAAATTTTGTATTAAATTCGTGTCTGCTCCATATCTCCTTAACCCTTTGAAAGATTTTTTTGAAACTTGAGTCAAATGTTCATCGGATTGAGGCAACATGAGAACTTGTATGTCCGACAAAGGTTAAGGTCACAATTAAAGGTCTAAGTTCAAAAGGTAACATTATTTGTCTGCTCCATATCTTGAAAGCCGTATAAGATTTCTTCATAAAAGTTTACACAAATATGAAGCATCATCAGACAATGTACAGAGAAAAAGAACCATAACCCTACTTTAAGTTTTGATGGAATTATGTCCCTTTGTATTTTTCGTATAGTAATTTCACAATAGCTTCATGTCTGCTCCATATCTTTAAAACCGTTTAAGATTTCTTCATGAACGTTTGTGCAAATATCAGCCGATATGCAGAGAAAAAGAATTATAACCCTACTTTCAGTTCTGATGGAATTATACCCCTTTCATCTCTTGTTTCTTTCCAACTTTAAGCCCCAACGGGCGTATATTGCCCCGCTCAGTGGAGCTCTTTTTATTTTTGTCAACTCATGATCATTTTAATGAGTCCTCTAAGCTTCAAAGGTTAATACGAACAAAACAGGCATTAACCAGATCGCTTCGAAGGCAGCAGGGTCATGTTAAATGCCTTTGATAGGTAAGTATAAAACTTTGTGGGGTGAAAATGGCTAATTCTTATTACTGTGTGTCCGGAGTTCTAGAGAAAAGCAAATTTGTTTAAATTACCGTTCACACACGTCAGGTTATCACTAGGATTAACTGACAAAATATTTGAGTAGCATGAACCTTTATGTCTTGTATCTTGGACACTAACTTATGCCAAAAGAAAGTTACTTTCGCAGAACGCGGAAGGTCAACAGGTCAGTCATAACAATAGTAAACGCGTGCAAGACGTTAGTCTGATTTAGAACGTTGTTCACGGTGTATAATTCACACCGGGTTAACTATGTTTCAAGGATGTTACGAAACGAAAAAGAGCTGTTACGAAACGAAAACGAGTCATAGTTACCAACTGACTTGGTCATAAGTCGTTTGGTAACTTTGACTTTTTTCCGTTTCGTAACAGCCCATGTATATACATAGTTAACCAGGGTCGTAAAAACTGGAATGTAGTTGTAGTTTTAAGATAGAGCTGGAATATAGAGACTAATTGTCTTGTTAAATCGCCTCCATTCAAATGTTATGCCCTTTTTCCTTGCTAATTCTTCATTTTATGTAGCAGATCCAGTCTGTTTACCCTGACTATTTCAAACTGGACAATAAGGACTTTGCTGGCATATCCTTTTTAGCTCGCCTGAACGAAAGTTCAGGAAGAGCTATTGTTGTCACCACGGCGTCGGCGTCGGCGTCCGCGTCCGGATGGATGTTTTGGTTAAAGTTTTTTAAAGACCTATATCTCCCTAACCCATAGATGGATTCTTTTGATACTTGCACTGTAGTTAGATATTGGTCCAAAGTTTAACATGGTACCACCCCCACCCCACTCCTTGACCTTGATGTCAAAGTCATGGACTTAAAAAATTGGGAGTTTTTTGGGACTGGATGTTTTGGTTAAAGTTTTCTAAAGCCCAGTATCTCCTTAACCCATGGATGGATTCCTTTGATACTTGCACTGTAGTTAGATATTGGTCTAAAGTTTTCCAAGGTACTACCCCCACCCCCCTCAGTGACCTTGATGTCAAGGTCATGGACTTAGAAAATTGTCTTTTTATTGATTGGATGTTTTGGTTAAAGTTTTTTAATGACACATATCTCCTGAAACCATAGATGAATTCTTTTTATATTTGCACTGTAGTTAGATATTAGTCCAAAGTTTTACAGAGTATTACCCCAGCCCTGCTCGGTGACCTTGATGTCAAGGTCAGGGACTTAGGAAATTTGGTCTTTATTGAAGTTTTTTAATTGCGTACTGATTCATAATGCTTGGCAGAGATTTAGTTTACATTTGAACTGATGTTAGACACTTTTTTTGAGTTTTTACAAAACACTATATACTTACCCGACTGGATGACCTTGATGTCAAGGTCATGGACTTTGAGTTTTGTCTTAAAGATTTTGATTAGTTTTATATTAATGAAGACATAATTTCTCAGTGCCACAATGGACTCAGTTGATACTAATACTTGGACTGATGTTAGATAACGGTTAAAGGCTTTGATACATCCTAGCCCTGCCCTCCTCCCCCTACCCCTTAGTTCTTTGACCTTAAGCTCATGGACTTTGAAATTTCAAGTGGATTTTTTTTTAAAGACATTTCTGAGATAGCTTTTGTTTATAAATGTGTTGTCATTATGGACATGTTTGCCTGAAGGTTTATACATAGCAGTCCACACCACCATAGCGACTGTGTGATGGGCAAGCACCTATTCAGGCGAGCTATGCTGTCAGGCGACAGCTCTTGTTTATAATGGCATCTGTTTTGTCTGACTACTGCTGTGATCGGACTGTTCGGACTGGTCCCAGTTTGATTTCAATTCCAAATCAAACACACATCCTAATTCCTCTCTGGCTAAGGACTAATGCGCTTCTAATGGGAGACCAAAACATGCTTTATTGTAGAATTCCTTAAACACCTCTATACTGTAACCCAAAACAAACACGCCAGTATGGAGGTCCTAATGAGGGCTCAAGCACGATTTTGGGCGAATTCTCAGGAAGAACATATGTTGGTTTGTATCCCTTCATTAACTCGTGACAATAGCGTTACCTAGAAGGTTAAATATATTTTCATGGATAAGATGTCTCCCATAAGCACCATTTGACCTAGGGGCCCTCCTTGAGGAGCCGAAATATGTTCTGTATGGTGAGTATGTCACAAGAGAAAATATACTTTTATGGCATGTGAGAATGGACAAGACACTGATTCCCCAGTATCTATACACTGTTGTTGCGAAGAACAATCTCCAAATATCCTCAGACTGAACTGAACCGTCCCTGTTCGGACATGCGTTAGAGCACATTTTGTCGTAGTTTTACTTACTTGTGAATGTACATAATATGGTTATTATAGATATGCTATGAGAACAATAAAGTATCATTTTGTTGTCATTTTTGTTGCTAAATGAAAACCCTTTGAAAATCCAAGCATTGATACAAAATTTGAACAAATTCATTTCAATTTCAACTATTTCATATATTTCGTTCATACATTTCTCCCCCAAATGAAGCCAATTTTATATGGAGCCTCTATGGTTTGGAGGAATGAATGAATATCTGGAAGGTTGCAAGATGGCCACAATGCCCATATATAGTAACACTAACACCAGTTGGGCCTAAGTAGCTTCCCTGAGCTTATAACTACTGAAACATGAGATTATGGAAACGAGATGAAAATTTGACAAGGAATCATTTTTTATGACAGTGCATCACCGGAACATTGTTTGTTGAAAAGTGAGTTGGAGAAGTTTGGTACATGTAATATGAAATCTAACAGGCCTCTGAGATAAAGTGCTGCTCTCGAAATCTTGACACGATGTACATTTTCATGAAATTAGGCCATTGAGAAGAAATGGTAAAGTTAAGGTGGTGAGTTTTGGTTCATACAAATGTCTGTATAGAAGTATCTATAATACTAAATAAAAAGAAGTAACGCATAAACTGCAAAATTGGTGGAATTTTCAAGCGTAATTTCTATACTGGTTCTTTCGCATATTGCTATCATTGATAATTTCGGTTAGCGTGTGTTTTAGTTTCACGTAGATTTAAAGAATTTGGGAATTAAATTCGTCTTTCATTTTAAATTCTCCCAAGTATTTTTCTAGAAACTTCGGTGTCAACAATGGGTGCGTTCGAGTGAAATTATCGTGTACTCGAATACACGTTTTAGATTAATCCGGTCGTTTCGGTTCTGCGTCGCTATATCGGCGCGCTGCTTAGCAAGTCCAAATTTAGCAGGTTCTAATGCAAAAATCCGAACCATGAACGTACGTCATTCCCCTTAAATAACGATTTATTTTTGTATTTTTGCTCATATGTCTAAACGGATGAAGAACTAAATGGTCATCCTCCCGACGGCCCTGGCTCGAAACGACCCATTTTCTTCTCCAGAACGATAGTCAATACGAGTAGCCAATCGAACTCGCCCATTGAAGAATAAAGCTGAACGCACATGGTCTTTCGAAAAGTTGGACGGACAAACGGCGCCAAGTGTGTGCTGCTATGGTCACGTACCGCTGAGCCACTTGGGGAACGTCGTTAGGAGAATTCAAACTGAACTGAACTTTCGAAAAGACAAAAATTAAAAATGTCTAAGGTTAACACACATGCGCCAGGTAAGAAAGGGCATTTTTTCCAGCGTAGCAGACAAATCAATTTCAATGATTCAACGAAGCTAAATAAGCCTTCAGTCTTCAGAGGGCTTGAATATTTTCCCCCAAAACGTTCCAGGACCCAATTTTTCCAGAAAAAAAATACCCAGGACAGGTCACATAACCAAGATGGCAAACATTTATTATGGTAAAAAATTTCAAAAATCTTCTCCCCCAGAACCACACCGGGCCGCGTAGCACAATCGGTAGGGCACCTGACTCATAAGTCAGAGGTCCTGGGTTAGAAACCCGGTCTGGCCACATACTTTTGTTTCTCCTTCCGCTGATTCAAGAAGGGCAGTTTTCAGTTACTGGCGAAAGTATGTGCACTTAGTGCTGGTTAACCGCTTAGGAGGTCTAAGCCTGCCCAGGAATAGTGTGGTTAGGTTAACTGACCGTCCCGACATGACCTTAGCTGTTTACCGTGGACGTTAAGCATCAAATCAACCAATTCTCCCCCAGAACCACAAATCCTATGATCTTGAAACTTAGCATGTCGCATCAAGGACTCAAAAGCTCAACAAAATTTATATAAATGATGACCCTGGGATGACCTTGATCTGTTTTACGGCAAGGTGAACTTTTGAGTCACTTAGGTTTTTCTGTAGGAAAAAGTGAAAAAAGTAGATTTTTTTAGAAACAATGCAGTCTGCTACCTGAAAGTTTGTAGATGCAGACAACTAATTAGGTAAATGAAGCTTTAGTGAATATTCATGGTAAAGGTCATATCTTCACCTGGGCCTAAGGCCATTTACATTGAAAAATTAAAACTCGCTTTTTTATATAAACTTGACCATCATGAAATATTTCCGCGCTTGCGCGGGCTCTTTTCTAGTGTAAATATAAATATCTGTTTAAAACTATAATAAATTAATGCATCTCCCCGAAAAATAGCAGATTTCTTATTTTTGTTCTGTAAGGTCTATAATACAAACCAAGAGGGTCATGAGGCCTTGAATCGCTCACCTGAGCAATTGGCCCAGTGACTTTGGAGATGTTTAAAAGGTCAAGGTCAGCCCAAGGTCATCATTTGAACAATCTTGGTATTACTTGAGTACATGTACTCGATGTCACAAACCAAGTTTTAAGGCCATTGGTCAATTGGTTCTGGAGAAAAAGATCTTTATAGGCTTCGCCATATATGGGTTTGACGGTCATGTTGGTTATGTGACCTGGACCGTTTGAACGAATCTCGTTTCCTCAACCCCTGGAGGCTCTATATGAAATGTGGTTACACTGTGCCCAGTGGTTTTTTAGGAGGTGTTTGAAATTGTGGAAATATGAGATCATGGTCAAAGGTCAAAGAATCACCTTGAACTCTTGTACTCACAAAACTTTATTTACTCGTTAAGATGACTGTATATACCAATTTTTAGACCAAAATCTTCAACGATTCCCATAAAATCTAAAGTTCTTGCATTTTTCCATATTTGATCTTGCCGTAAAAATGCCTTCTTGTATTTTGTTCTCTAATGTTTAGATTACAAAACAAGAGGGTCATGAGGCCTTGAATCGCTCGCCAGAGCAATTTGCCCAGTGGTTTTTGAGGAGATGTTTAAAAGGTCATGGTCAAACCAAGATCATCATTTGAACAATCTTGGTATTACTTGAGTACTCGATGTCACATACCAAGTTTCAAGACCACTGATCAATTGTTAATCGAGAAGAAGATCTTTATGAGTTTTTGCCATATATGAGCGTGGCAGCAATGTTGGTTATGAGCGTGGCAGCCATGTTGGTCATTTGACCTGGACCATTTGAACAAATGTTTGTTCCCTCATCTCCGGGGTCATTATATGAAATTTGGTTACACCTGGCTCAGTGGCTTTTGAGATGTTCGAAATATGAGAGACCAGGGTCAAAGGTCAAAGAATGACCTTGACGTCTTGTACTCATAAATTGTCATGTACTCATTAAAACGACTATTTACATGTTCACCAATTTTCAAGCCAAAATCTTCTACAATTCTCATAAAATCTTAAATTCTAGCATTTTTCCATATAAAAGAACCAGAAAAGGTCATCATTTGAACAATCTTTGTAATTCTTGTGTACTCAATGCTTCATACCAAGTTTCAAGACCATCGGTTCAATTGTTCTGGAGAAGATTTTTAAAGGTTTTTACAATATATGGGCGTGGTCGCCATGTCGGTCATGTGACCGGGACCGTTTGAACAATTTTGCGTTTCCATGAGCTCTGGGGGCTGTATTTGAAATTTGTTTACAAATGGATGAGTGGTTTCAGAGGAGAAGTTGTTTAAAATTGTGGACAGACGGACGACGAGGACGACGGAGCCTTCCCATCCTAAAGCTCCCCCGGAGCCGCTGGCTCAGGTGTGAGCTATAAAGAGTTGCGTGCTGACAAAAAAGGTGTTTTTATCAGGAAAGGTCAAAGGGTACTGCGCAAGAACCCTTCCCCCCCCCCCCCCCCCCCAAAAAAAAAAAAAAAAAAAAAACATCGTTATTGCACATGTTTTTCATGTTTTTAGGTTTGAAGGTACTTCAATACATTGAGAAGAGCGTCCCAGCAGTTATTTATTCAAGCTCTCAAATTGTGAGGTAGAATAGATAAAAACAGTAGCTTATTCTCAAATGTTTGAAAATTTATACGGTGCAAGTATACGGGATACATGTATTAAATAAAGGATAGGCGGGTATACATATATCACACATACAGTATAAAAACCACATTACTATGACAAAGACAGGTATGTAAGTGAAAATTTTCAACATTGAAACAGTAGAATTCCCTGTGTATTATTCATAATTTTGCCAAAACATTTAGACACAGTTTACTATTTTATATCCGCTCAACCGGATAGTGTGTGAAAGAGTAAACATTATAATTGCTGAGACGCCCTTCTCAATGTATTTATGGACTAAATACATGTTCAATATCGATGTTATTATTTTTAATTTTGAGAAAGAAAATTACTCTTTGACCTTTTCTTATGTGGGGAGGACCGTAATTAATGTTATGGGGAGGACCGTAAATTAATGTTGTTAGAACTTGTGGTCCGACCCATTTGTCAGTTGTTTTTGGCAATTAAATATATTTAAACTTACTAAACTCTTATATGAAACCTTTTTTTATATCAACAAGTCCTGCATTTTAGGATTCTAAATTGTGCGAAAGAACATAAAAAAGGCATCTACTAAGTTTTGTGAAGACCTATTGTTGTTTCAGAATTTTATGCAGATATTTGTATTCACCACAATTCAGTGATTATCATACATAGCTGTATTTCTACACCAACTGGTGAGAACAAATACAGGCAATGCCTCTGTCCAATCCATTGGCATATGTATATACTACTATGTATCAGTAGTCATGAAATCATAATTCTGTATGGGGTGGTCATGGTCGGGTGATGGTGCAGGGTAACTTCCAATGCCGTGGAGAGGTAGGGGTAAGGGTCCTACTTTTGGTTAAAAGTAGGGCAAGGATATTCTGTGCTTGCAGTAGGTGTGGGTGGGTGGGGGTTGTTAGGCCTTTTTTCTCTCCCCTACCATATCACTTCTCTCTTTGCCTCTGGGATGGTCGGATCGGGCGATGGTGCTGGGTAGCTTTCAGTACCTAGGCGTCCTTCTTATTTGGATAAAAGAAAGACAAATGCCTACCGTGCTTGCAGTAGGTGCGGATGGGAATCTTTAGTCATTTTATATCTCTCTCTGGGAGACGGCTCGATATAGACTGAAATACTGTCTCAAACTTCGGAGCCGTTAAACCCCAAAAGAGCCAAACAAATGCTTAAAGTTAATACTTGTTTGATGTCTGATTAATATTTATAATGGTATATAGCATTTCGGCAAGTTTCTTAAACAAGAGGGCCAAGAGGCCCTAAATCGCTCACCTGAGCAAAAAGTTTAAAGGTCAAACTAGGGTCATCATTTGAACAAACCTGATTGTTTGTAACATTTCCAAATGGTTCTGAAGAAGAAGATTTTTGTTTTTTTTTCTATGTTTTGCTATGATTCAAACCCAGGACCCCTGGGGCGGGGCCATTTTGACCCTGGGGCCATCATTTGAATAAAATTGGTATAGGACCACTGGGCAAGAACTGACTTAATATCAAGCATCTGAACCAAGTGGTTCTTCATATTTTTCTTTGTATTTCTATGGTTCAAACCCAGGACCCCTGGGAAGGGGCCATTTTAGACTCTGGGGCCATCATTTGAACAAACTTGGTAAAGGACCTCTATGCAATGCTATATACCATATTTCAAGCATCTGCACCAAGTGGTACTGGAGAAGAAGATATTTAAGTATATTTTAATTTCAAACCCAAGACCCCCCGCCGCAGGGCCATTTTGGATCCCAGGGCCAACATTTACACAAACTTTGTAGGAGTCTACTAGGCAATGCATCATACCAAATCTCAAGCATCTGAGCCAAGTGGTTCTGCAGAGGAAGATGTTCAAATAATTTCTATGTATACTGAACTCCAAAAGAAATACACACAGTTTATGTTCTTTTTTCTCGGCACTATCACTAGGCAAGTCTAAATCGATCATTGCTTAGACTATGATATACAACCGACTACAGTACACAAGGAAACTATCATGATTTAAATTTTTCATAAAAGAGTTATCTCACTTTCTCGAAAAACATTAAATTCCATTCCAAGAGTTATCTTTCCTTTTCAAATAAAGCATATTATGTCCAGAAATGGTTTTTGATATGCAACTGTTAGAAAACCGCTTAATTCATATGAATGTTATGGTTATTAATTAAACGACAGTGCTATGAAATCAGTCGATTTTCAAATAACCTCCCTTTGTATAAAACAAAGAGTATTTTTGAAGACCGATTACGGCTTTGTTTATGCTACACGCTGCAGTTTCTTTTATAAATTATTTCATGTGTTGCATTTCACTACTGTATCATTACTGATACAAAGTTTTTCCTTTTCTGTTTGAAAATATCAGAGTTACAAGGTTTAGTGGAAAACCCTATGTTAAAGTGAACTGTGTGTTGAAGCTTTCTTGATACCTAAGTTTCCTTGTCTTGTTTTTGAAGAATTAAAGACAGCCCAAGAACAAAATGAATTATAGCAAATTTTCTTCTGATAAAGAGATTCACAGTTGCAGGTAAATCGTGATTCACAAAGATTCTGCAGTTGAGAAAATAACCTCTGAAAGATTGCTTGTTTTTGTAACTTTTAATTCTACCCAATCCAGAAAGTGCTGGTTTTTCTCAGAGTGTAAGAGATATTGAGGGTTTTAGATATTCTTTTTCTCAAAAACTCATGGACACGTAAACTAACAAGACAAAAATTAGTAGCAGTTGGCTACTTTTGCAAATTTAATATACATGTATATACTTTGTGTGCGTTTCTTTTGGCGTTCAGTATATTTCTATGGGCCATTTACGACCCTGGGGCCATCATTTACATAAACTTTGTAGGAATCTACTAGGCAATGCTACATACCAGATTTTAAGCATCTGAACCAAGTGGTTCTGAAGAAGAAGATATTTGAATATTTTTCTATGTATTCCTATAGTTTAAACCAAGGAGCCCCTGGGGCGGGCCATTTGGACCCTGGGGCCATCATTTGAACAAACTTGGTAAAGAACCACTAGGCAATGCTACATACCAAATTTCAAGCACCTGCACCAAGTGGTTCAGGAGAAGAAGATTTTTAAGTATATTTTAATTTCGAACCCAGGACACCCCCCTCAGGGCCATTTTGGACCCCTTGGCCACTATTTGAACAAACTTGGTAAAAGTCCACTAGACAATGCTTCATACCAAATAGCAAAGCCCTAGGCCTAGCGGTTCCAGAGAGGATGTCTTTTAAAGCAAATTGTAGACGACCGAAGACGCACGACGGACACTGGCTGATCACAATAGCTCACCCTGAGCTAAAATAAGAGAGCCAAGAGGCCCTGAATCGCTCACATGAGCAAAGAGGTTAAAGGCCATACTAGGGTCATCATTTGAACAAACCTGATAGTTTGCAACTATTTCCAAATGGTTTTGAAGAAAAAGATGTTTGAATGTTTTTCTATGTATTGCTATGGTTCAAACCCAAAACCCCCTGGAGTGGGGCCATTTCGGACCCTGGCGCCATCATTTGAATAATCTTGGTAAAGGACCACTAGGCAATGCATCATACTAAATTTCAAGCATCTGAGCCAAGTGGTTCTGAAGAAGATGATTTTTTAATATTTTTCTATGTATTTCTATAGCTCAAAACCAGGACCCCGTGGGGCAGGACCATTTTTGACCCAGGTGCCATCATTTGAAAAAAATGGTAAAGGACCACTAGGCAATGCATCATACTAAAATTCAAGCATCTGCACTAAGGGGTTCCGGAGAAGATTTTTAAGTATAATTTCGAACCCAAGACTCTCCGCCCCAGGGTCATTTTGGATCCCAGGACCACCATTTACACAAGCTTTGTAGAAGTCCAACAGGCAATCATACCAAATTTCAAGCATCAGAGCCAATATGTTCTATAAAAAGGTTATCCTTTGGAAGCAAGGATCACACCAAAGAACTGAAAAATGTCGAGTGTACAAGTTTTCTGGGCCAGACTAGCTAGTTTCGGCCAATTAGGCCTCATCAGTGACCCTCAAATATTTTTAAAGTTCTACAATGAAATCAATGATCTAAAAGGACTAGAAAATAAAATCTACACTATGATGAAGGGCAGGGAGACTTTTTACGGTGACCACACAGTCCCAATCACCAGCTGTAGTGAAGTTCAATATGTTCTATAAATGGGTTATCCTTTGGAAGCAAGGATCACACCAAAGAACTGAAAAATGTCGAGTGTAGAAGTTTTCTGGGCCAGACTAGCTAGTTTCGGCCAATTAGGCCTCATCAGTGACCCTCAAATATTTTTAAAGTTCTACAATGAAATCAATGATCCCAAAAGGACTAGAAAATAAAATCTACACTATGATGAAGGGCAGGGAGACTTTTACGGTGACCACACAGTCCCAATCACCAGCTGTAGTGAAGTTCAATATGTTCTGTTAAAGGGTTATCCTTTGGAAGCAAGGATCACACCAAAGAACTGAAAAATGTCGAGTGTACAAGTTTTCTGGGCCAGACTAGCTAGTGGTTCTGAGAAAGAAGATTTTTGAATATTTTCTATGTATTTCTATGGTTCAAACTCAGGACTCCCTGACGCGGGGCCATTTTGGACCCTGGGGCCATCATTTGAATAAACTTGATAAGGGACTACAAGGCAATGCTACATACCAGATTTCGAGCATCTGAGTCAGAAGGTTCTGAAAAAGAAGGCTTTTGGTTATTTTTCTATGAATTTCTATGGTTGAAACCCAGGACCCCTATGGCGGGGCCATTTTAGGCCCTGGGGTCATCATTTGAACGAACTTGGTAAAGACTACTAGGCAATGCTACATATCAAATTTCAAGCATCTGAGCCAAGTGGTTCTGAAGAATAAGATTTTTGAATATTTTTCTATGTATTTCTATGCTTCAACCTAGAACTCCCTGCCGCAGGGCCATTTTAGACTCTGGGGCCACCATTTGAACACACTTGGTAAAGGACTTCTAGGCAATGCATCAGACCAAATTTCAAGCATCTGCACTAAGCAGTTTTGAAGAAGAAGATTTTTGAATATTTTTCTATGTATTTCTGTGGTTCAAACCCAAGACCCCTGGGGCGGGGCCATTTCGGACCCTGCGGCCATCATTTGAACAAACATGGTGAAGAACCATTAGGCAATGCTACATACCGAATTTCAAGCATCTGAGCCTTGCAGTTCTGAAGAAGAAGTTTTTTTAAATATTTTTTCTGTGTATTTCTATGGTTCAAACCTGGACTCCCTGCTCCGGGGCCATTTTAGACCCTGGGGCCTCCGTTTGAACAAACTTGGTAGAAGACCACTAGGCAATGCTTCATGCCAAATTTGTATGTATGTATGTATTTATACTGCATCACCCCCTCGCGGGAATTACGTGCAGGTATTTCAAGCATCTTAGCCAAGCAGCTCTGGAGAAGAAGATTTTTAAGTATATTATAGTTTCGAACCCAAGACCCCCTGCCCCAGGGCCATTTTGGATCCTGGGGCCACCATTTGAACAATCGTGGTAGAGGTCCACTAGACAATGCTTCATACCAAATATCAAAGCCCCAGGCCTAGCGGTTTCAGAGAAGATGTCATTTAAAGCAAATTGTTGACGACACACGACAGACGACACACGACGGACGACAGACACCGAGTGATCACAAAAGCTCACCCTGAGCCTATGGCCATGGTTACCACAGTTTCAGCCAAACATACCCCAAACCCTAATGCAGACATTTCCCCTGCCCAGTAATGCTACACATGAAATTTAATCGAGACTGGCCTTGTAGCTTTAGAGATATACTTGTTTGAAAATGTTAACGGACGGACGACGGGCGGACGACGGAGACTGCTTATCCTATAAGACCCCCCCCCCCCCCCCTCCCATGAGCCTCTGGCTCAGATGAGCTAAAAATAACCACCCACGCGGAAGCATTTTACAGACACAATGAACCATCAAATCCTAAATGTTTGTCCAGCCTGATGACCGCCGAACCACGAGGGACAAAGCCGTAAACACGGACGCACCACTGGTTATCCCATATCCTACCCCGACATACCCAGGATGTCCGAAACGCAAATCTATTGTACAGCCTTCTCGTCCCGGATTCGCCAGGATACACCGAGACGAAAAGTGCAGCAGAAATTTCCTTGGTAGAATAACACAGGTAAAGCTTGTAACTTTCTAAGTGCATGAAAAAAAAAAAAAAACAGCTATGCGATTACGAGCAGTTACTGTAGTATTGGCTTTACGTATCTCGTTATGTTTATGTCTTATGTTTATGTAGTAGGTCTCTTAGGGGAAACTTCTCTAGTAGAACTGCATCGTCCAGGGCATCAAATAAGGAGTCACAAAGTTGTTTAACCTTATTGAAAAGACGCAAACACATATGTGAAGCCATGCACTTTAAAACTTCTGTTTTATTAACAGGGTGCTCAAGTTGTTCAGGAATGGGTGGATTTGAGACCACACAGGGATCCCGTTCGACTAGAGAAAGAGACGAAACAGTACCGAAATGGTCCAATAAAGGTGAATTGATACTTGCATATATTGCAATAATTTTGCGACGTAATTTCTCGCTTGTTGTGTATAGAAGTACAAACTATTCAAATATAGAAGAGTTAAAGAAACAAGTACTATTGTATACTTCTCATACATGTTACCACAACTTCAGAAATAACAAATTCTACAAACGTACACACACACATATCTTTAAATTATCTCAGTTTATTATGATAGTATCGAAGATCAGTTACCAAACACTACCGCATATACGCATATCAGAACAAATAATAATCCAAAATTTCTGATTATGAAGCGTTATAGCAAGAGAGGCACCGTGGCTGAGCGCTTAGAAACGTCGACTTCCGTGCTATAAACACCCTTTCGAATCCTGAGATAGGACGTGCAATCCACTTTCAGTATCTTTAAGGCGGAAGTCATCTTAAACCAAACTACTGATAGCAAAAGTAGATTTTCTGGTCCCATTAGTTTGATATAAAAGAAGCCGAAATGTAAAGAAAAGTAGGAAATTTGTACAAACTATATCGTTTGATGTAGGAGTGTACTTTACGCTTACTGTCAGATCCTATATTATTCAACAATGTGCGAGGGGCGTTCGTAAAATTTTGCAAATGGCCTCATAACATTGTTTACGGACACGCTGGGAACAAATGCTGTGCATGGACAAAGCACCATATTTTGTCTTTACAATGATACCGAACTTTATACAAAGACACTTTTCCTTATTGACGTATAACGCATTTCATTTGGCTTCAGTCATGTCACTGAGCTAATTTTATGTATAAAATCTTTTCAGTGTTCAGCATTAAAGTCAAATATCGTTGAAAATACAAAATTAATCTTTGTCAGCGGCTTGTCCAGCGTTGCCTATAATTTCCATACAAAGATCAGAATGGTGGCAACTGTTATCAATGTATTCATTGCAAATTCTAACACAGTGCGCCTATAGAAGCAATGGAAAATTGCCGTGTTTTATTCTGCAACAATTCACTGGTACGGTGCGCATGAGTCTAATTGCTGACGTCACTGCAACAACTGACGTAATTTTATGACGTTTTGAGACGTTAGACGGTGTAACGTCTCTTTTTCTTTCTAAAATCGCATTAAAAAACATACATTTATCTTAGATACAGTTAAGAATATTGGCGGCAGCATGAACGCGCTGGCAGGAAGGTTGGGAGAGTTTGAATGAAAAGAATATTTTTTCTGCGTTTTTGAGTGTTAGAATCGAAATAGTTCAGCTTTAGCATTGAATTGTTGAGTAATAATTCACTGTTTGTCGGTCAGTTGAAAGTAGATTTATCACTCGCGCTTCGCGCTCGTGATATGATCTACTTTACAACTGACCTCCAAACAGTGAATTATTACTCAACAATTCACTGCTAGAGCTGATCTATTTCTTAAGCAATGTGCAGTTCTTGAGACGTTATTGAAATCGACGTCAGCGTCATTTTCAAAAGATTGTAGAAGCCTCATTTTTATACGCCCGTTTTGAAAAAACGGACGTATTATGTCGTGGTGCTGTCCGTCCGTCCGTCTGTCCATTAACATTCTTGTGCGCGCCATAACTCAGTAACCATTTGGGATATCTTCATGATATTTGATAGGAATATGTATTAGGTTGGGGGAACGTGTCGCGTACTAAAATGGTTGCTCCCCCTTCCTTAGTTTCCAGTTATGCCCCTTTGATTAATATTTTCCCTGCAAGTCTTGTGCGCGCCATAACTAGATAACAGTTTGGGATATCTTCATGAAACGTCATGGCAATGTGTATGAAGTCCTAACAATGTGTCACGTACAGCAATGCTGCTCTTCCTTTCTTTGTTTTAGAGTTACACCCCTTTCATTAGTTCTCGTAGACTATTTTTGTGTATACTTACCTTGTGCATACCTTAACTTGGTAACCGTTTGTAATATCATGATGAAACTTTATAACAATGTGCATGATCACAAGACAGTGTGTCACACATAAGAATGGTTGCTCCCCCTTTCTTAATTTTAGAGTAGCCTCCCTTTGATTAGTAAAAATCTCAAGGCATTTCTCATTCACTCCATATCTCCTTAACCTTTGGAAATATTAGAATCAAACTTTGTAGGAATGTGTATAATAATAAGGCAATGTAACCTGAGCAAGAACCACAACTCTGGCATGCTTACTGAACTACCTGCCCTTGCATAAATATCCTGTTTACTCTGTAACAGGTCAACAGTTTAAAATATTTAACACAACTTAATGGTGATTCAGGGGAATGTAGTAGAACCAAGAATGGTATATCTAGTATATTTAGTTTATTTCCCTTGTATAATTGACATTTTGGTATACCAATAGAATTTGATATGGTGAATATCTAAATAATGTTGCATTCATTTATTATATAGAGTGGTTGCCCCTGTTTGTCTGTCTGTCTATCCTTTTGTAAACAGTCTTGTTCATTCTGTAACTCCTTTATGACATTTAAACAGGCGTATTATGCGCTGCTTGCGAAGCCCTTGTTTGTATTAATTTGAATTTATTGACGGGTTCCCGTTGACCCATGTAAACGCTCATGCTCACAAGATTGTGAATGCTAACAAACTTGGTTTCATTACAAAATCATAATAAGTTTAGTAGAAATGGAGAATTTGCTGCTACGTAAAATAAGGATAACTCATATTGACGGGGCCATATTAAACCTAGATTAAATATAATTTCCGCAATATTTATAGGGCAACATCGCCTTGGCATTGTCTTTAAGAACCAAAGATAAAAAGAATAGAAGACTGCTCATATATGACTAACCGGCCTACTAAAGTAAAATTCTGCATTGTGTTTATGGTATACCTCTTTCAAAGAAGATACAATTACGTCCTTTAAAATAAATACACCATGTTTGCAGCCCTATCTAGGTATATCATTATTATACCCCCGCTTTAAAAAAAGGTGGGGTATACTGGTTTTATTTGTTATTGCTATCAGAAATTCTGTCGTTATGGTGGTTACCAAGATATTATGTCACTTGCAATACTTTCCGAACGCCCCTCTTATTGTATAAAACACAGCTTGGATTAAAGAAGGAAAACCCTCTTTCTCTTCACTCAGCAGTAAATGAGTACTTGATATATTCAAGGACGGCTGAAAGGCAACAGAATGAGATGACTGGACCAGGTTTGCATCTTTGACATGCGCTCATTACATAGTGAAATCTAAATTCCCTACGTCTATACAGCCGTCACTTTATATCTAATTATTTTCTGATGGGTACGATTTCCGGGAAAGTAACACAGTCATTTTCAATGTTTGCTTGCCTCTTAACATTCTATTCTCTTCTACCTCATAACCTTGCAAGGTCTTTGTAGCACCACAGCTTATTTAACATTAATCCATTTCTGCCTTGTCCTGTTCCAAGCTGCTCTAGCTGAGCTGGAAAAGCCCATCCCTTTTTGACCTTTCAATATTGTCTCCCCATCTCTTCTTCTGTCTAATTTTTCTTCTGTTTCCTTTCACTGTGCCCTTTTCTAATTCAAAAGACATAGAGACGTGTCCAAACTACCTCAGTTTCCTTTTCTTGACCATGATCAGGAATTCATCATATTCTGCAATGGCTGCTTGGATCTTTCTGTGAACCTGGAATATAGAAATGACAAAAGGGTGCAGTAGTTTTACCTTTGATCCTTGAGATCTATTGTTTTCTCTCCAAACTGGCTAAAGCTTTTTAAGAGCTGCAGTGGCTTGTTCAATCCTTGACAGAACCTTGGGTTTTGAGCCTACAACTGTGACAGCTGCTTGCTCCAAGGTAATTGAAGCTTGGTCCGTTCCTAGGTTTTGTCCTTTTACCTTGATCTCCCTTTGGATGCCCTTGGCGATGTTTGTGATCAGTTTGGTCTTCTCATCACTGAACTACATCTTATACCTTGTGCAGGTTCTGTCAAGACTTTCAGCTAGGGCTTCTAGACAGTCAGTTCTTTAAGGAAATAATCGCTAATCCTCTAGAAGCCAATTCTTTCCTGTAAAAAAGATCCCAGGAAATCGCGAATCAAAGCTGCCTCCCTTTGTAAAATGGCGACAAAACATGGAGATGTATTCATATACCGTTAACTGATTAACCTAATCTTTTCAGATTGTTCACAACTACGGACACGGGGCCAATGGCATTTCACTTGCCTGGGGGACTTCAATAGATGCCGCTCACCTAGTTCTTGAATCACTTGGGCGCAAGGCTAATCTGTAGGTGATTGTGACATTCGTTCTAACGATCGACTGTGTGCAAAGTCAAGACTGCGCAAAATTGTATTTCATTACAGGGTATTAAAAGCTTGATACAGTGTATAAACAGATAATTTTAAGCAGATTATTCATTGTCATCTGAACACTGTATTGTGTTACTTTGAGTGTGACACGATTCATTTGTTCTTTTGAGTAGTAGTTATTTTCATCCTATAGAATCATATTAGTTTAGTGGCAGCTCCTCCTTTTTCGTGATAATATCAACAGCTCATGTACTGGGCTTTTGATAGTTGTTCTTACTTATGTCGCGTGCCAATTGCTGTCATATTTTTTGTTTTACTGTTCACAAATAAACTGACAATCGTCTAAAATGAACTACCTTCCCGTCCCAAAGCTGTAAGATTGAAACCCCAGAATGTTTTCTCTGCTTGTTAGTAATCCTTTTGTTAAAAAGGTTGAACTTTACCCTTATGTCTCTCTTTTTGGAGGAAAATTCTTTCCTTTCATAGGATTCCCCATTTTAGAAGGGTTTCATCGTCCACGAAAGTAAACCGGAAGCTGCAACAAGTGCCCCAACCCATTTGTTAAAATGGCGATAATCATTGATATTACATAGAAGTTCACTTGGAACTATAGCTTCTATGATTCGTTAACTGACAATACCCCCCTCGTATAAGAACTGACCATTCAGATGAAAGTCTGGTTGTCGGTCATAACGCGCTTCGATGAGTAGCTGGAAACCAGCTAGAGCTACAGTTACCGCGGTTTGAAGCATGGTAATTTTAGCACTGTCACGTGATAATACTTCAATCCGTACTGCTGGTGTTCATTTGCAAATGAACGCACTGTAGGACGAGCAATAGTTCGTAGTGAAGTCGGCCTTAGTAGCACATTCTTTACTTTCAGAGGAGTCTCCAGTATTAAAGGAGTTCGTCGTCCAGGAAAGCAAACAGAAATTGCAACCATTGTCCCAACCCGTTCGGTAAAAATGGCGATAAACATAGATATGGACGGAAAGGATGCACTTTCTCGATCCCGGAACGTCCCTTTTAGGAAACGGAACAGACCACCAAAGATGGCAGACCGGTTTACACACGTTAGGTAGCTGCTTCGTGTTATCGAATATTCTGACTATATAGCGTATGCATCACTCAAACGAGCTATCAGCGAACAGAAAATACATATCTCCATGTAAAAACAGGCAGCGATGTGGCGAAAAATAGACACATTCGCTTGAATCGGCATATTTTCAAGTCTGTTTTTGTGCAGTTCAATTTTTAAGGGCGTCGCTTATATTTTCCTGACGTTCCTATGAAATGTCATTTGTATTTTCTCACCATTTTTATAAAATACGATGCCCACACATATTTAGTCCCAGATCCTTAAAGAAACGTGTTTAAATATCTTTGCTGGTTTTATAGAAAAAAATATTTTTATTAGCTATGTAATCTGCATTTGTCACTGTAACGTACTCCGAGATGTACCGTTGACATTTTGTGTTGAACTAGCGAGTATGTTCCGGTGACAAATGCAAATTACACTGTTAACAAATATAAATATTTCTCAAAAACAAACCAAGAGATTAAAACACGGTTTTTGGGGCCTAGGGCCGATTTGAATTGGGCATTGTATTTAATAAAAGTGATAGGAAAATATAAATGACATTTCACAGGAAAGTCAAAAACACATTTGGGTCACCACTAAAAATTAAAACAGCACAATAACAGACTTAAAAATATGCTGATTCAAGTGAATGCGCATATTTTTCGCCACATCAATGCTTGTTTTATGTGGAAATATGTATTCTACATTCGGTGATATGGCTTATTTGACTGATGCGTACGGTATATAGTCAGAAAGTTTGATAAAAAGAAGCACCTACCTAGCGTGTGTAAACCGGTCTGCCATCTTCGGCGCATGGTCGGTTCAGTTTCCCCAGAAAGGATGTTCCGGATATTGATCCAGACAGTGGGATAACAAGTCCTCAAAATGCCACTAAAACTGCAGACGGTTATCATTGCCCTTTTAGGCTCCAGTATAGGCCATCTGTGGAAACCCTTACTTGTTACTCTGTGGGATGTAACTGCATAGAAAATATACTGCCATCGTCTATCGCCCTTCGAGTAATAAACTAATATGATATAAAACTGAGGCATTGCCTTTAAAGCAACACCAAATTTTCACTGTATATGAAAGCACAGTATCCGAACGCACTGTACCATCTCTTCCGGTTTTCATGGCATTGAATCGAGAGTCAAAATTTGCTTATAACCAGTAGTCGGAAATCAGTATGTTTTGAGATTTTATCCGGAATCTGCTGCGTCATTTATAGTTATTCAGCTTCGAAAATGTAAAGAGGTCAGTTTAACATAATTTGCTCTTCGATCTTTTACTTTATTGGCCTGTACAATGTCGTGTATGGGTGGATAGTAAATGGTACAGTATTCAAATCGCCCTTGGCATGATTCTAAAACCATTCTGAGCCTTTTCTTACATGTTTTATAAAAATCTTTAAAATAAACGGAAGGCGTTATCAATCTACAGTTGGTTTGTTTTGATAGCAGGCTGATAGCTAGGTTTTGCATGACACAAACTCGTGTTAAATTAGCTGTTCGGAATAAAATTTCTGTGACGGCCATGAGGTTTTCATTGTACATTGGATGAATGCTAAATTTGCTTCCCCTGAAAGGGTACCTTAAGGCGATTGTTTTATCATTGTACAAAGGGAAATATCTTCAAGAATTTTGAAAGACGGAAAGAATGAAAATGACATAGTTGCTTCCCTTGAAAGTGTATTCATTCACCCAAGCAAAGTATCGAAAATGAAAGTTATTGTTCTGCTAAGGAAAAGGACAATGATTTATTGACTCTTTTGCAAGACTCTTTTCTGACTGAAATATACTTAGTAAAACAATTGAAGGATATTAAATTTTAATCCTAGTTGTGACTTTTACTGGAATATATACCAAATTAAATATGCATGCATGTACTTGTACTGGGCGTATGTAATTGATGCGCAGGATTAATTAACGTCACGCTACAGTGGTTACTGTAAGGTAGCATTCCAAATGTACTGACCCCCTACTGCAAAAAATCACAAACAATTAAAATTGAGTTTAAACCTGCTGTTTTGCAAGTAATTCACATAGGCAGCTTGCCTGATCATTTAAGCGCCTCTTACAATATTCTGATGCCAACTATTCTGTTGTTGATCAAGGCCAAACTAAAGAATATCCAGGGCAGTGAGTAGGAGTAGTCTTGATCCTTCAGATTTGCAAATGTGTCAAATGCTTTTATTGTGTAACTAACGTTTTATGGGAATGATGGTCTCCGTATGGTAAACCATTCAGCTCTTTAAAACCGGTATCAACAACAATATGGCGATAAGTATGTATGTTTGTGAATTCATGCTGTAGGGGTTATTCCATTTGGAGCGGTACTGTAATGTAACCACTTAAGCGTGACTTTTATTGGACATGCTTTTAATTGTAGATACCCGATACTATTGAATGCATGCATATTGAAATTTGTAAAGATTCTGTTTTAAGTAAAAAATAATCATAGAATTTTGATATCCTTCAATTGTTTTACTAAGTATAGCTTTGAAATCTCTCTCATTCGCTCTTCATTGGCAGATGCTTCTCTCAATCAGATGGGTGGATACGCGAATAGTTCCACATTTACTTTGCTTTACTCCAGGTCGGGCCACTCTGATCCCTCAATTATTCAAAAGCAGCTTTTTTCTGTTATTTTCGTGTCCGTCCCAATTTTCGTCTCCCTGCATATTTTCATAGAATATAATTGTCCGTACGTCTGCCACGGGGGGTCACTTGGTCTTTAAAGGGGTACAGGTGTGCCGCTGGAACTCTGATAACCCACCCTATTCACGTAGTACGAAAGTGCCAAAATATACACATATTCATGTATTTTGTATCAAATTGTATACTGCAGAAAAGGTGCTCATGTATTTGCCGTTAAGCATTGAAGAAATTTCAAGAAATTAGTATGCTGAGAACATTTGTTGTCTTTGTAATTGATATTTGTTTCTTTTTGATAACAAAAATCAGATTAGCTGGCTTTTACATACAGAGCTTGGAGAAATAAGACCTATTCGTGTATATTAGTCTGTAAAATTATACCTATTGATGTATCTGGCAGATCAAAAAGTAGGGCTATTCAAGCGGCACATATATACCCTGCTTTATAATGAAAGTGACCCCCGTGACGTCTGCACAGGAGATAAATATGTTAACTGGGAGACGGTCTCGCAGATAGAATTATGTTGCAGGCATGTGGAGGGGTGTTAACATTGTGTCCGAATATACATGCGCAGAAAGGCAAAGCCCTTAAAGTAGCGACTACATCAACTTAAACTTTGTGCTTCTTACTGGGCTTGAAGGGGTGATCACGTTGTTTGTTGTTTGCCCATTCTTTCTTGTTTTAAGCAGACCACATTGCCTGGTAACAAAACCATATCAGCCACATTGACTCAGTGTGCGTTGCTGTTTTGCTTGCACATTTACAGGTTTGTCGGTTTTATAAGGCGGACGCACCCCCGTCGTTCATTGACGCTGTAGGCACCAGCTGCGACTCAAATGCCACTTATATCAGCCCAGAACACACTGGCTCTGGCTGTGTATTTTCTGGTCTATTGGAAAAATGGATGGGACATGTGCCATCCGTGGGAGTCGAACCTGCGATACTTTGCATGAAAGGCGAATATTATCCATTAGACAAGGCCCTCCACATGGTTTAGGTGTTAGATACCAAATGAGTTGTGTCAAAAGGGACTGCAGCTTATAACATACTTATCAGCCTGTGCGTGTGGTTAAGGGTATAAAGCTTATAACCATGGGCAGACTGCTTTTGCACTATGTGATACGCAACCTTTTTACTCGCAGCTCAGTCAGCGTTAATGGTTGATGCTTGCTTGTTTTTGCTAGGATGCTTCGAAATTTTCTTCAGGAACAGTTTTTTTCGTATTATCACTGTACTTCAACGCAAAATGTAGCTTCATAATTGACTCTGACTCTCTGACTATCAGTGGAAGAGCGTTCAGATAGACGATTTCCTTTCAACAAATACAAAATTTGTTATTTATGTCAGGTCTGTATCAAATAAGGCTCATAAATACAGAGCATGGTACATGTTTGGTCAATAGTCTTTGAGCTTGACGTTTATGTACTCCAACTCGCGGTACACTCTTATGTCAATAATGATTAAACTCGGCGTGCACAGGTCCTGCAACTCGGCGTGCACTTTGGCAACACCCCTGGTGAAAACAAATACAAACAGCTCTCTCAGTTTTACGATCTGCATTTTGTGACTTCGCTCTGATGGCCACAACTGGATCATTTCTTGTTACATTTTATAATTTTGGTAAATGAAGACAGTGTTTGCGTATATTTAGTACAAATTAAGACCAGTAGTAAATATGTTGACATGTTCTGCAGGGATTTACGACGTTTCTTGTGTTATTACAAGAGGTGGTGCTTTGAAACTTTACCTGCGGTTGTAGATGATGTCTAAGACGAAAACTGCCAATAAAAAAGGGACATAAACCTTAGTTAGCTGTTGAAACACATGACAAACACTTACCTCTCGTCCGCGAGCATTCTCTGAAGGTGTTCTAACTAGGCGTACACTGCTCCAACATTAACAGGGGTACACGAATGGACACAGTGGTAGTATAATCAATTAGCGTGTCATAGTTTTTCGTGATCCCGTCCTCAGATTTTTATTGTACATTTTTTGTATGTATGTCCCAATTATTGTCGATGAGTAGATGATTACACCTGTTAATGAAATGTGCCAAAATTACCAAGGCAAACGGACATTGGGTTAACCGAAGACATTTTATCAGGAAAAGGAAAATATTTGGCGATTTTTAATTTTTTATAATTACCGCGAAATACCGCGAAAATTGGAAGACCGCGAAAATTATCGCGTATACGGTATGTGAATGCATTTGATAAGAGTGTGAAAGGATATTCAACGAATTATCAAGCTATTCCAAATAACAACTCACTTTCACCTCCTGTTGCTGCATCAACTGTTCCAATATTCCGTCAGCCAAAGTAGTCATCCAAAGTATCTTGTACCAGCAACAGTCGCCGGGCCGCGTGGCGCCGTCGGTAGCGCATCTAACTAAAGAGCCGGAGGTCCCGGGTTTGATACCCGGTCCGGCCACATACTTTCATTTCTTCTTCCGCTGATTCAAGAAGGACAGTTGTCAGTAACTGGCGGAAGTAAGTGCACTTAGTACTGGTTAACCGATTAGGAGGGCTAAGCCTGCCCAGACAAAAAGTGTGGTTAGGTTAACTGACCGTCCCGACATAACCACAGCTTTTTACCATTAACGTAAAACAATAAAACAACAACATCTGCCCAGTCTAACTTATCCGCTACATTATAGAATACAACAACAATCGCTGGATGGGTGTTCAGTTTTTTTCACTGGAGAAAATCGATATGAGCAAGTGTTGTCTCTTCCGCAAAAGAAGTATCCCAGAGTTATGAATATCATGGACTTTGATATGAAATGATGCACACTAGTTTCGTGCGCACAGTTTGAAACACTAAATGGAATGATTTTGCAGCGATAATGTCCACTTAATTCTATGGCTTTGTGATGACACTCGTACAGTAAAGAATCTGCCTCCTCTGAGAGAGCGAATTCTTGCTTGTAAAACAACCATCCCAGATCCTGGGAGCAAATTTTAGCCAATAAGATGTAGATTGGATTAACGGAATATTTCAAGGGTTCGGCATCATTAATCTCATAAACATGCAAAACTCACAGATACCGCAACATACGCACGAAGTCACCGACAGCAAATGACATAATAACCGTGCATGCAAGCCGCCAGGAACGGATATCACTCAATCGCAGTAGTTACAAAATAGAATAGACCTAAACATGATTTGATTTTTCTGCCGATCTGTTGTCATATACCTGAACGATGGAACTTGGTCTTGTGACCTTCACGTGTACAGCTTCCGGCCAGGTGCTCATTATGCAACCCTTATACGATCAAAATTTGCAGAAATTGGACGAAATTTGGAAACAAAGAAAATTCATTATTGAGCTGGAATTATATCTTGTTAAATACAAAGTGTGAGGTCACAATTTGTATGATCCAATGCTGGTCTGGATTTGCGAAGTTCTAAATTTAGATATTTTTTTTTTCAAAACGCGGCGATTATCCGAAATTGATAAACCAATTTGACCCCTCTTTGGAGCGGAATAAGGTTGACATGAACAAATCAAATCAGTTTGCAAATGTACCTGCTAAAGTTTGATCAGAATCTAACAAAAACTGAGCCGCGACATGACAAAACCAACAAAGTGGTTGTGCGCCCAGCGACGACTCAAATCAGCCTGGGCATCCGCCCAGTCTGATCGGAGTCTTCGCTGTCCGCATGGAGGTGGCTTAGACCCTTAGCTACCCTTTAAGCACTTAGCGAAGAGTCTGAACGGACCGGGCGGATGCCCAGACTGATCAGTCTGCGCTGGGTGCACAACCACTTTGTAGGTTTTGTCGTGTCGATGCTCAATTTAATAACTATTTAAAAGTGTTGCTGTTGTAAACTTGATTAACTGTGTCTCCTTCTAAAAGAATAATATACATGTATAATAATAAGTCGTTTACGACTCTACCTATATGACGGCTCATAAACGTTTTAAGTGTGTGAGGAAGGGTAAACATCGCGTTTGTTTGCTTTTCAAAATATTTAGAACAAATGCCGCACAAGGCTAATGTACATGTATACACTGCTAATCTTTTACTCGCTGAAGAAAATAGTAAAACAAATATGAGCGACATCTTAAACCCCATATCATGTTAATATGGAAGACGGTGTTTATTTTCCTCCAAATCCATGATTACATTTTCGAAACCTGTGAATAAAGCAGAGCCTATCTGAGTACAAACACGGCAATATCTTAGAACATTTTGCTGAAAGGTACCTTTAAGGACGCCCTGAAGAGAACACGAATCGCGACATTGAAAAATTGAAAAGAAGGCCTGTTCAAAAATAAAATAAACGAAACCAGGACTTCTTTTTTAATGTATAATAATACCATGCATATTACAGTACATGTACATCGCTTCCATAAAATAATGTTGTTTCTTTCCGTTAACATTTGAGCCGCGACGTGAGAACACCAACAAATTGGTTGTGCGCCCAGCGCAGACTCAGATCAGCCTGGGCATCCGCCCAGTCTGATCAGAGTCTTCGCTGTCCGCATGGAGGTAGCTAAGATCCTTAGCTACGCTTTGAGCACATAACGAAGAGTCTGATCAAACTGGGTGGATGCCCGGGCTGATCTGAGTGTGTGCTGCGCGCACAACCACATTGTTGGTTTTGTCGTGTCGCGGCTCATTTAAGCCCCTGTCACACTGTCACGATATCTCTGGCGACAAGCGGCGATTTACGGCGAGATTGAACTCGCAGTAAATCGGCTTGGATCACCACGAGTTACAAATGATTTTCTGTCAAAACATTTGTACGAGTAGAGCACGAGATCTCTTCGATATTTCTGACCAAAACGTACGAAACTAGTACGAGTTTGCACGAGTATCTTCGACATCCTTACGATAATGCTTCGATACTTGTTCGATATCATTACGAGTTTGTACGAGTTAATACGAGTTGTGTACGATTAGGTACGAGTTCGTACGATATGGTAAGATTTATTGCGATATTAGTACGGTCTTTGTTCGACGTAGTACGATATCATCCGAACCTTGTTCGACTTTGTGCGACATAATACGATTTCAGTACGAGTTCTCCAGCATTTTGGTGAATATAAATTGGTGTATAGCGCAGATCAATGATCATAGTCTCACTGGTTATCGAAAGAGAAACATGACTCTTCAACTTCCAGAAACGCTTCTTAGACTTCGTCTACTGTTGGAACTGGAGGAAGATGATGGCGAAATTGATCTTGGCCTCGCCCAGCTGCTCCAGCAGAGAAGGGGAAGGCGGAGGAGGGCTCCTAGAAGATTTTGGATCAGACCATGGATCATGAGGCGAAAAGGACACTATAATCGTCTGATGCATGAGCTGCGGACTGAAGACCATGAAGCTTTCACCACACTGTAAAAAAATTTAATACATTTTACGGTAGAATACCGGGCACCAGCTGCAAGTCCATTTCCCGTTATTTTTACGGGCGTCCGTTAATGTTGGCGGAATCATCACGCAGAGCAGGATAGAAGAAGACAGGTATTGTTTTGGTCATATAGCCCTTCAACACTATAAAGGTATTTTCGAGTGCGGTCAGGAAGCATAATTCTACCATATCGAGATTTCAAAATATGTTCTACAAGCAGACGCCGTAAAATAACGGGAAATGGACAGGCAGCTGGTTGCCAGTTATTCTAACGTTAAATCTACGGAAATTTTTTACAGTGCAACTTCCTGAGAGTACCACCTGAAATGTTCAGAGAGCTTGAGCAGAGACTTACTCCCAGGCTGCTGAAACAGGACACGAGGTATCGAGAGTCCCTGAAACCGGGATTGAAGTTTGCTATCACCCTGAGGTATTTGGCCACAGGAGAAAGCTACAAGAGCCTCATGTATGGGTTCCGAGTGCCACACAATACCGTCCTCACGGCGATGCATGTCTTGGGGCTGCTCCCTATCCCTGGGAGGTACCTCGTCCACATTAGACACATCTTCCGTAGGAAGTGGAGTTGGGGTATCTCTGGGAGGTGTGGTTCTTCATTGTTGTTCTTGTGTCTTAGTTAATTTGTTTGCGGTCTACTAGCGTTGTGGTCCACTGGTAATACCGCAGCTGCCCGCTTTGCTTCCTGTTTTGTCTTATAACAAAATATAGAAATAGGTAAAAATAATTCCTGAATGTTTTTCATATACATGTAGTTTGTTCAGTCTGTTGTGTGGTATAAGTGTTTTTTGTTTGATTGCACCGTTGCGGAAACTAAGGCGAGGTTTGTATCCGGTAACACTAGTTTAAGCACTCCGCCGCCGCCCCCCCCCCCCCCCCCCCCCCCCCCCCCCCCCACCGTCAGAAATCTTTTGCTGACCGTTCCAAGGCGGTACTTCTGTTGCGGTTCCTTGATGTTATATTGTGCTGTGTCTGCTTGTCTATGGTCTCTGGCGGTTTGGTCACCTGTATTGTTGCCCAATCTTCTTTTCTGTTTTGTTTTGTTATTAAAATAAAAATATGTAAAATAGATGTTGATGCTGCTATTGGGGTAGCTGAATGACCATCTGTTTGGGAAAGAGCTGCTCATTCGGTTTACTGTGCGTGTCTTTCGTAAACTGGTGTAAATTTCTGTGTGTATGTTCTTCTTTCCCTATTGGTTTTGAGAGCGGAATGTGGGATTTGATTGTATGAATTCCTAATCATTGCCTATCTTTTTACTTTGGGGTATCTCTGAGAGGTGTACCAGCTCCATTTTTTGTTGCAACTTTTCACTTTTTCTTGGGAGCCAGTATCATGCACTGAAAGATGTAAAATGAACGTATGATGAATACTGTGATGTTATCTCAGCGACGTTTACATTGAAACTGCTGGACTTCAGTTCAGTTCATTTCACTTTTCCTAACGACATTCCCCAAGTGGCTCAGCGGTACGTGACCATAGTTGCACACACTTGGTGCCGAGTGTCCGTCCAAGAACTGCTGGACAATAATTAATAGAGGGAACTCGTAAAGCATTCGCCAATTGTCGTATAGTTGTCGTTAATACTCGAAGGGATCTCGTGGAGAATCTGCCATAATTCGCTTAGTATCGTACTATATGTCACAGCTACTCGTACCCAACTCGCCTTATATCGTACTATATCGTCAGAACTCGCCTGTTGCTTTGGAACGGCGAGAACACACGAGAACGTGCGACAATAGGCGACAATTTATACGATAGCCTTACGACAATATACGAGTGAGTTGCGAGTTCGCTACGAGAATACTTAGGACGGCGAGAATTTTAAACAGTTTAAAATTCTCGTAGACACCTCCCGACAATGTGCGAGTTATGACGATGCTTGTTCGACTTTAGACGAGATATGGCGACATCTTCTCCACTTTCCCTCGACATGTGGCGAGTTATAAACTCGTCGCTTATCGTAGCCAAACTCGTGACAGTGTGACAGGGCCTTTATGTTTGATGTCACATTTGCAGCCATTTGTATGACGTCGTGAACATCAGAAAGATCATTTTGAGAGAAATTATTTGGATAAAATTGCATGCACCGGATGATTTGCTTTCCAAAGCCTACACATATTGGATCCAGTCTTGATTATGTACATGTAAGTCCCTAAGGAAATTGTTAAAACTATGCCATTATTTTTTTCTGGTAATGGTGACGACACAAAATCTCCGACTTGTCAGAAAGACTCCATTCGACCAAAAAGACAGCTTAACATGAAGATCGAAGATATATAACTTATGTTCAGTATTTCGTATCCCTAATATAATCATTGCTTCAAGCGGCTCTTCCTTCAAAATTTCTTATTCACATATGTTGTTAATTGCCATTTGACGGCTGTAAAAGGCTCCCCCGTAAATCTTCATAGTGCACATTATACAATCATTTGGGACAATATAACGGCTCGTTCCGAGTCAGTTTGAAAAATAGAGCTCCTTCTAATTTCACATTCAAAAGAAAGTTATTTAGTGAGTCACAAATGACTAAAGGTTTTGATATTATATTGTTAAACTAGAAAACTGAAAATTTCGGTTTTGTCCTATTCCACCTTAAAAAAAAGAAAACAAAATAGAATGCTAACATTCATCACGTCGGAGGCGTCATAAGCATGACAAGTAACGCAGCTTAATGACAGCAGAGAATATCGTATAGCATATGGTTCTATGTATAAGAAAATAAGACAGCATATATCCTTTGGAGGATTGTCTATTACTGATGCGTCAAATAGCATCCCCTGTGATTTCAACTGAAAAAGTATATCGTTTTTTGTTTTTTTTATTGAGTGTAAATGCGAGTTGATTTTGTTTTCATTTCCGAGTACAGTACATGGAACAATAGCTCTTCGGGGCGGTATTCCCGAGCATCATATTATTCCAATGCATCCAGCCAGCTTCAGAAATGAAACCACTGCTTCGGAAGAGTGAACACGTGAAAGAAAAAAAAAAAAAACAATACTTAAATGGGCAACATTTTGTAGATTCTCTTCAGCATGCAACATTTGAGCCCACGACACGACAAAACCAACAAAGTGGCATGTGTGCCCAGTCAAGACTGATCAGCCAGGGCATCCGCCCAGTCTGGTCAGACTCTTCGCTACGCGCTTAAAGAGTAGCTAAGGGTCTAAGCTAACTCCATGCGGACAGCGAAGACTTTGATCAGGCTGGGCGGATGCCCAGGCTGATCTGAGTCTGCGCTGGCCGCACAACCACTTTGTTGGTTTTGTCGTGTCGCAGCTCGCGTTTTTAGCATTAATACTGTATCAGTTTATTTAAAACAGATCAATCCCTTTTCAGCGATTCCCTCCCATTTTAAATAATTAATAAGCGAAACTCTGACTCATCAATATGTATGAGCCGTGACAGGACAAAAACAACAAAATGACATGTGCGACCAGCGAAGATTCAGATCAGCCTGGGCGTCCGCCCAGTCTGATCAGAGTCTTTGCTGTCCGCTTACAGGGTAACTAAGAGTCTAGGCTAGCTTAATGCGGACAGTGAAGACTCTGATCAGTCTTGATGGTTGCCCAGGCTGATCTGAGTCTTCGCTGGGCGCACATACCACTTTGTTGATTTTGCATGTCGCGGCTCAATTATATACATATTCACTACCTGAGTTTAAAGCTTCTATAGCGTGTGATCATTCATGAAATTGACACTGAATGTTTGATGGTGCATAATGGAGCCAAAGTTAAAAAGAACAACTTTAAGATAATGCGCACTAAGATGTAAATCTAATACAGGTAACCAACTGAACTGAAATAAGGACAGCCGCAGTGGTTTGTTGATAGTAAATAATTTTGATAGTGAATTAAACTGCTTAGGTATGTATGCAATTTCTTTCTGTATTTCTAATTACAATGTTTTACACATCACGGTCTTAACGTCTGAGCTTTACGTGTTAATTTTGTCATCGTTTTGCAGAAAAGGTATCTTCGGCAACCTGAATATAGTCTTAAATGAGAATTTTATATTGTGAATTGAAGTTTAAAAGTAGCTGCAGCTTAAATCGAAAAGACATTTTAGTTTTCTCCGACTTTCCTCAAGTTTTCAACAACAGTCGTATTTATTTTTTCAAATTATTAAATCCATTTATGCCTAGTGGACTATTCTATGCCTATCAAATGGTGAAGTCTATTCGTCGATTCAGGGGTACAGGTTTATTTTATTTATATCATTTTTTATTTTATTTATGTCAGGGACTCTTAAAAAATCTCACACCCCGGCCGAGGATCGAACCGGGGATCCTTCGATCTAAAGGCGAGCACTCTATAGCCGGCTTATACCGCAAGGCAGTACAAGTGTATTTTAGACCTAACCTATACCCTGTGACCCCTCCATATTGAATTCGTCCTCGAATTCTCAGGAAGTACAAGAATCACTTGAAATGAGACTTAAGGAGTTCCAATGTGCACGTGTGGATCATTTACGTTGGGTGCCATTTGTCACGGACTCTTAGAAAATCTCACAAACCGGCCGAGGATCGAACCCTTCGATCTAAAAGGGGACTCTTTGATCTAAAAGCGAGCACTCTACCACGTCGCTATAAAAGCCGGCTTGTACCGCAAGGCAGTACAAGTGTATTTTATACCTAACCTATACCCTGTGACATTTAAACGAGTAATACCCATTCGTCTTATGAAAATAGTGTAAACCTGATCAGACGCCGCGGTATGCGGCGTCTGATCTGGTTCTACTCTATTTTCTATGTCTGATTTATGGGACGCTATAGGCACTAATGGGTTAAGATTTTCACCGACGTTCTCCCCTTCAGAATCACAAAATGGTGCGAATAGCAGTGATAGGGGCTGGAGTGGTCGGGTTATCAACCGCAACAAGAGTTAAACAGCTGCTGCCTAATGCTGACGTCACTATCATTGCTGATAAATTTACCAAGGATACCACGAGCCATGGCGCTGGAGGGATATTTCTTCCCCGACATGATGCACATCCAGAGACGCCCAAAGCCAGACTGAGGTAAGTGTATGAAAGGTCTGAGTTTGATATATGGTAGGCAACCAGCCTGGGTAGACCATAAGCATAGGCTATCAGCACTCAAACTATGAATATACCTGCACATCAAACACTACAGGCTACACAGTCCTTCTAATGACCAATTTGCTGGCATATCAAGTCAGCCAAATGTAAGTTTACTGAGGGAAACAAAAAGAGAAGTTTATATTGAGTCAAATCAACAGGGAAATCGATACAATATACATGTAAATAAAAAATGAAAAAAAAAAATCAATAACCCAGATAGCATGCCTACGATGGGCCAACGTTGGCTTAAGGTGGTCAGTTTGGTTGGGCCAACGTTGGATGCCAACGTTGGGCCAACGTAACTTTGCTCATCGGGCGAACGTTGAGCCAACCGTTGGCTCAACGTTGGCCCAACGTTGTAAGTTTTTTCCTGCAACGTTGGGCGAACGTTGCGCCAACATATATGGCTTACAATCAGCCAACGCAAAAATTTCACTTTGGGCCAAGCTGTGCCACCTTAAACCAACCTATACTTTGAAATGTAACAAATTCCTCCCTCTCTGCGAAGTATCTAGTAAAAGTAACTAAATCCATGCCCACAAAGAAGAGTCAGCGATTTAAACGTATACTGTCTTTAAAATGCAATCCCAAATACACAATTCTGCGAATCGCTGATCACTTAATGCGGTTTTTATATACTTTACGACTAAAATCAGCCTGCGCATATGCACCTTCTTATGATATTATTCCCTCTTCGCTTACACATTCAATCTGCCTGATGAAAAACTACATTTCACATTGCGCAGTTGTGCAGGCTGATTTGAGTACATATGCCTAAGTTCCATTTTCGCGCGAAGACATTCAGGCTGAAATGTATTAAGCTAAACTCACAAAAAACCAAATACAATCTGCTTGAATTGAAGTATTGAATGGTGCTGAATGTTATGACTTTGAGCGTACGTTTATAGTTTCCTATTCTAAGAACACAATCTTTGCTCCTCCAAGCCCTAGTTATGTTTAGCACTTGGTTTGTTAAATCCTTCTGGTACATCTGAAAGTCATTAATAACAGAAGTACTAACAACTTAATTGCTGAATGGGGTTCGTTTCCTTGGTAACCAGACCTTGCTCGTGATTAAATCGGAGTACACAAGACTCCTTGCTGTGTGATCGATTATTACTAACAGAACTTCACTTTTCTATGTACCTGGTTCAGATATTGTAAATAACCAAAGTTTATGATTAATATTATCATTATGCCTAAATCAGTATTGTTATATTATGCAATAAAATTTATAAAAGCAAAAATTCATAATCTTTTCAAAGAATTATTAGTGCATGCTAGTCTAAGTCAGAGCATGCAAAACCAAGACAAATAGTAATAAATAAAAATAAAAACAAATAGTAAGAAGTCCATTTAATGATAATTATGATACTGAGTACGGTAGTTGAATTCATAGACTTTATATAAAAATTAAATTGACTAATTCATATTCATTTGAGCCAGTCTCTGTGAAAACCGGGCTTAATGACACAGAAGTTAAAATTTAGATACCTGCATCACTGGAAAGTAATAGCTTTCCTAAACGTTTCCTGAAAATTTGAGAGGGTTACCATTATTTATTACGAAGATATGTGCTTTAGAATCCTACAGGTAGAGGAGTTTCTTTATATGACATCATTAACGTCGCGCAGGTATGTTTTGACGTCAACGTCGTTACGTTCGATCGCACGCGCTTTTGGTGCGTGCTAGGCAAAATAACTCGGACAAAATATGTGTTTGCTCCTGTTCAATGTGTATGTGATAGCACACACATGATAATTTGTATGATTCAACGTTCTTTCACAAATGACAGGTCTTTCTTATAGTATACTATCTGTTTCCAAGGCTTCGGGGTTTCCACTGATAAAGCGTTGCCATGGCAACATATGTCATATTTATAACTAATTTTTGTCTGAATTCAAAAGTGTTATGATATATTTGAACGATTAAGGTATTAACATGAAAATAAAGAGAGGTCCGAAAAATCAATTATTTTGGCGTTTTTCAAACCTAAACAACGTAATTATTACGTAATGTCATTAAGCCCGGTTTTCACAGAGAACGGCTCATTTCTAATTATCATTGAAACCTGGTGTTCAATTCCCCACGCTCACCCAACGTTGGGCCAACGTTACTCAACCCACGAAAAACTTACCAAAATTTATACGCATGTGAAAACGTTGGCCCAACGTTGGCTGACCGTTAAATGGCCGACACACTTTTTTTACAAAAAATATACACAGCATGCTATGAAATAAAGTTTTAACCAACATAGGTCGAAGTATAATTAATTCCTGTGTACCTAGAGCAGAAATATACCCAGCTGTTGTAACGTTGGGCCAACGTTCGGCCAACGTTGTACTCCCAACGCCAACGCTCAGCCAACGGTGACACCTTCTGCCAACGTTGGCCCAACGTTGGCATGCTATCTGGGAAGGTCATTCACGCGCTTCCTGCCTAAAGCGGTACAGCCTGCCTGAAGGGGATAACGTTATGCGGTCCCTGCACAGTTAACGTAATATTTTATCACTGGTACTTGTCAATCCTGTATTCAACCATTTATGCGTATTATTAAAATGACATTCAAAGAGTGCAGACCCTGCTCAGCTCCCGCTGAACGTCTGATCAGGGTCTTAAAAGTCTGCATGAGAAAAATGGGGTACATGTACTTCTCTTAAAGAAATTAGAAATATATATATATATATATATATATATATCAACTAATCCAGACATTCCTTCGATGATGGTTTGTGAAGAGTCCATTATGCGAATATTCTTTTTTTATCATCTATTTTAGTCGATCATGCTGTTGCAAGTCTATGAGTGGCTCATACATTGGGAACGTTGAAGTGGCAGTACAAAATCATGCAGTTTAGCTTTATAAGTGGAACAGCAAGCATTATGCGATGTGCTATATTGTTAACTACATAGAGGATCTTACATGAGTGCTTTTATTAAACGAGTTGGGGAAAAAGTTATGGGTTTCCCCAACGAGTTTAATAAATTCAGTAATACAGGAGCACGAATGCAAGATTCTATTTATCATATGACACTAAAATCGCATTTTATCAGCAGAATTTGCACTAAAACGTCACGATTGCGCCATTTGAAAACGCGACGTTTTATGGACGTCAACATATAACGTTACGACGTAATTTGCATATTTAATCCACTAGTGAATTATCGCATTTAATGCATGGCTTTATAACACTCTCAGATGCGACGTCATATGATAAATGACGTTCTCATTAATGAGCCACGACACGAGAAAACAAACAAAGGGGCTGTGCGCCAAGCTCAGAGTCAGATCAGCCTGAGCATCCGCCCAGTCTGACCAGAGACTTCGCTAAGCGCTTATGTGCAGCTTAGGGTCTAAGCAACCTCCGTGCGGACAGCGCAGACTCTGATCAGACTGGGCGGATGCTCAGGCTGATCTGAGTCTGCGCTGGGCGCACAACCACATTGTTTGTTTTCTCGTGTCGCGGCTCATTTTAGTTGCACAAATGCGTCATTGAAAGAAAGGTAGTGCAAGAAGGAAAACGCACGCAGTGCAAATGTTGCGGCGGAACATTTTAGATAGTCTATCGATTCAGAAGAACAGTGTTTCATTCACTGCATGGAAATTCTTTTTCTGCTTTATTCCTCCAACTTCTGTTTTACAAAAGTGAAATATTTAGCAAAGATTTAACGCTCCCACTTGTTTTTTAATTTGCTATAACTTTTTACCAACAGCAAAATGTGTTATTGTTAAAACTATATAAGTTGGTCCAGTAATTAACAATATGTTACGTTTAATACTTGTTATCCCATATACAGGAAATGGTGCGAAACCTCCTTTGAGTACTATAGGGAATTAGTAACGGGCCCAGAAGCAGGTGCGGCTGGTGGTATTATACTGACAGGGACATTCTTAACCAGAGAACCTTTTCCGGTATGTCACTTAGTTTTTCCCTATTTGTAATATAATTACGAAAAGCCAAGGTTCATATCTGTCGACAGAACTGCGCAAACTAGAACCCTCGGTTTTTAAATAATCACTGAGTCTTCATCTTGGTGGAGCTAATAAGTGATACTTTATCATTTATGCAGATTGCTTATTTCAACACATTTTGGCCACATTGACTTCCAAATCAATCAGATTTAATTAGTCATTCAAGACTTATTGCCATGAAACTTGGTCATTATTGATCACTATGCCACCCTTTCCTAAAAAGCTATATACGACTTGCACATTTCAAGGTATATCGCACCTTCGAATTTAATAGATGCGCTCATTCAATCACTGAGAAGTACGTCCCAAGAAAATGGTCATCATAGATCATAACGATATACCACAACAGACATACAACGTCGTATTGTCAGTGCGACGTAATCTTTAACTCATGTGCCCTCTAGGACTTCTTCCACGTCAATGCGTTGTTCTGATTGCATCATATAATCGCTTCAATAGGACACAGAGTCACCAAATTTAATCATCATTCAAGATTACATCACAGCGGGCATTTGACGTCTAAATGACACCATATGCCTTCTGGTATGCTTTACAGCTGTTTTTTTTTTGTGGTTTTTTAGTCGGGAGGATGCATTTTCATGTAGTATAGTGTAAAGCTAATTTGCAGACCTATTAAACTGGCTTACTTGTAAGTCAAATATTCAGAAATCATTAGATCATATTTCTGTGCAATCATGAACATATGCCTCGAAACTAGATCATCAGTTGCTATTTTATTCTATGGGTTCCTCAATCTCTATAGATTTTTATGTTCACATGCAAGTTTTAATCGAAGAACTGATATTTATAAAGAAATTTTGGTTTAGTATCTAGGCTCAAATTGCTGTCTGTTTAGTTATTTGAATAATTTTATCAAAGTACCTTGATAGAAATTCCGGAGTCATTCAAAATAGAAATGTAATAATCGAAGTATGTCTGCCTCGAATAATAACTGCCTGCGTCATGTAGGTATTTTGTCACTTTTTTTTAGCGTTCGCCTGGTTGCCTTACCGAAAAAATGCTCATTTCATGCGCTTATGTTTTGAATATTTTGTTGTTATAAACATGTCCAATGTAAGCATAAATAACCCATTTGCCCATTACGCAAAATTTTCCATTAAAAGTTTGAAGGCTATAAGATTTTTCATATGTAGGTTATAAACTTTTCAATTCGGCTTCCCAACACATATATTTTAGGATCCACTGTACAAAGACATCGTATTCAGCTACAGACAAATAACAGATGACGAACTGAAGAAACTTAATTTGGACCCAGTTTACAAGTAAGTTATCGAAGGTGGTAGCATGTTAACCTATTTCCCAGCAGGCACATGACGTTGAAATGACGTTGCACGGACGTCGAAGCGACGTAATGACGTCGCATCGACGTCAGTACGACGTCATTTTGACGTCATGTGCCCACATAAAGGGGAGGTTGGCAAATAGTACTTATCTAAATCAGACGATGCAAAACACGGTGTCTGATCTGGGTCTAGACTATATAAAGCATAGGAAATACCATGTTAGTATATTTTCATTCGAGACCAGAGACAGTGTAAGAAGAGCGAGGCTTGCTTGAGCTGAATAGACATGTTTATGCACAGAGTATAGACTCAGGGTACCAACTTGTGGAACAGCGTTTCTTTCTTTTTTTTTCTTTTTTTTAAGCTAGGTGTGTTTCTTCAGCGGTGAACTAAGACTTTTTGTATAGGATGTGTAAGTGAAATAAAAACAATAAGTATAATGTTCTAAAGAATCACTGTACAAAATATGCACTAAGAGTAGGAGATAAGGGATTAGCATATTTATTCACTTATAAGATGGGCGTTTACTCTTTCCGGTAACGTATTACCGTGAATATGTTATTGATTCTTGCGAAATTTAGCTAAGAGATGGGGTTTCCCCTTCTAAAACAATCCCAAAAATTCTAGATCATTCTTATAAGATAGACCTAAATTTTTGGATTGTTTTGAAGGGAGAAAACCGTCTTATAACCCAGAAATACGGCGTCAGATGATAATTCTGGGGAAATCACTTTGGTTTATTCCAAAACCTATATATACATGTTGCGACCCCTCATCAGAACCTTAAAAGAATTATCACTAATAACCCCTTATCTTATTATCGATAAAGATTCTTACTATACTTGAAAGGATAAGTGGCTACGTTTTTTGGATCCTGGTACTACACATGATTGGAATGCTACAGTTTTAATTTTCTTCATGTTCTTGCAGATATGGTTATCAAGTCACAACTTTCGTTATAAATCAAGGAAAATATCTTCCATGGTTGACGAAAAAGTAAGTACATGTATCGAAAAGGTAGTTGCCTATACTAAAATAGTTGATGGAAATATTGTCATGGCTCATTATGCATTAAACTTTAACAAAACTGGGGGTGGTTGGGTGGTGCGACGGTGCTGCGTATAGCTTCCAGTGCCGGGGCGTCCTCTGATTTTGATAATAGTAGGGCAAGGGCTTACTGTGCTTGCAGTAGGTGCGAGTAGGGGTTGTTGGGACATTTTTATTCTCGCCTATCATTTTTTTCTTCTTTCTCCCTCTCTAGGAGACGGCACAATATAGACTGAAATACTGTCTCAAAGGGCCGTTAAACGCAAAACAACCAACCAGAAATTTAACAAAAGTGTGCGTTCCAAATAGTAATTGTTGATAAGCGTGTTTCGGTTTAGCCTGGCTATATGACAACAAAAAAAAACAGAAAGCTGTTGTTCTCATCCAGCATTTGCATACGCGGTCGACCTTATTTGCATCGCCATTCTGCATAGAAATTTTACACAAGGGAACAAGCTGATTAAGCTATCGTAAATGTACGAAGCTTCTTGTAAGTAGACTTCCGTTTTGCAATTAAAAAAAAATAAATAAAAAATAAAAATGAAAAATATTCAAGTTCGATCAGGTATCCTTGCTACAGTCTATTTCCTTTTCATATGACTTCAGATTCATAGAAAGAGGTGGCAGTATAATCAAACGGAAAATTCGGAATATGTCTGAGGTATGTGAATATTCAGCAGCAGGTACAAAACGTTGAACAAACATTGAGTAAGCGTTGATTCGACGTCTCGACGTTGCAGCTACGTTGATTCAATGTTGATTAAACGTTGTGTGCCCCATGGAAAGCTTAGAGCTCTCCCAAATATTTTGGTGAGATTTCTGGGTTCATTCGTTTATAGCGGAATGACGTCACAATACACAAGGCAATTTGTGTGAGTTACCGGGCATTTATGACGATTCACACTATGCATAAAATGCAAGAAAAGCAAGCTACCTGTTCGTTATATTGTATTTACATTTGCTGAGTCCCTCAGAAGGAGTTGGAACACTCGACTGACGCTTCGTATTCAAACATCTTCCGCGGATCCTAGCAAGAAAAAAGTAGGATCCCTATACTATGTTTCCGCTATGATTAGAAATACAAGAATCACCTATATTACTGACTGAACTACCATAACCACATCGGATAGGCGGCAATCGAAAACGTTCTTTGCAATCGGTCAACGCGGATCAAAAACCGTTAGAAACAGCGTTTTCGATTGCAAATTGGCGACAATTTGCAATTGAAAACGCTGTTTCTAATGGTTTTTTATCCGTGTTCATCGACTGCTTTAGCGTTAAAATATTGCTGATCTCACAATATTAGTTCTGTATCATCTTAATATGGAAATGACATTCCAATTTGGCTTACTCAAATTTTTATTCGTAGAAAATACATGTAAATATCACAGATAATGACACAGGATCTGACAACAAGCAAAGTCCTTATGTGCACAGGATCTGACAACATACAAAGTGCTTATTCGTCATCCATCCCCTGAAATTCCATTTTTATGGTATAACTACGATTTGGTAGTCAAAAGAATCATTCAGAGTCTTGTTTTCGATCTCGACACCGATGGGCTTGTCTTGTTTCTTCCAAAAGTCTTGCAAACTCTTTTAACGCCAGATCTTTGGTTTACATGATGATCATATATTTTTGTAATTGTAAACCTAATGCATACTATCATCAACATGGGTTTGGCAGCGCTGATTTGTAATAGCTGTATCGGACATGGTCATTTGCGTCTTTTATCTTAAATGAAGCAAGTCCTTTATCATTATTATACTTAGTAAATACACAATCATAACCTAGCATACGGAAAAGCATATATAACATATATCTATAAACCTCTTCTGAGATGAAGTTATAAATCGAGCTTGAAATATGGTCTGATTCTGCTTCATTGTTCAAAAACAATCCAAGATTATCTATTAATTCCTTCTGTAGGCTTGTTGGTACGTCTTCCAGATTAATATGAAGAATATCGTCTGTTTTGTTCAGGTGGACTTTGAATGTCTCTAGTCTTGGCGTGTTCTCTGTGGACCGTCCATAGTCTTGAACATGGTCACATTGATTACACCGATCAGCTAACCTGACCTGTAAAATTGAAAACCAGGTTCATTATCTTGTTGCTTGGCGTACCAAAACAGTTGGAACGCAAACCCTCGAAAAGCGGTGATTGTATTTACAACGGTGGATTCTTCCACATAAAAAATAGGCCCAAAAAATGGCGAACATGGTTCTTGACGAAATTTCCCATTATTCTCAAATGTATTTAGAGGTATTGGCTATATTAAAATGATTAAACACATAAAAATGTTTTGCTAACTAGTATTTTGCAGGCTTTCTAAACAAAATTCAGGGCCAAAATTGCTCGAAATGCTAAAATATTCATCGTCAAATGACAATACTCTATCTTGATTCTACCGAAAACTTGCATCAACATAAAACATAATTTACAGAAAGCTGAGACTTTCTCCAATGCGCACACCCATGCCATCGAAAACTTTATTATTTCTTCTTTTTGCATGTGAAATTTCAAGCAATATCGTTTTGGAACATTTTTAAATTGCAAAGTAAAAGATGGCATCTGTGGTTTTAACGCTCAGGAAACGGTCTTGCACGTGATATGAGCACCAGCAATACTTGCCGGACAGCCACAATTTAGACGGAAAATTGAGGTCGACAGCTTGTCAAACATTAGCTCAGATTGCTAAATACTTGAAGAGGAGAAAAATTACGGAGTTTAGTTAGCCAAAATAGACTACAAACTGGTAGAACGTACCGTACCTGACTGCTGACCTGATTGGCATTGTACAAATCTGAAGTTCTGCCACTCAAATTTGTGAAAATATCCTTTTCTAATATTATTTATCTTTCAAACAGTCATCAGTTTTCTGTCAAATAAATTATTAGGTCGCTGTTGTGACGTAATAAAAGAAATGACGTATATTGCCTCGAGCTAGATTGCCAGTCCGCATGCCATGTAAACAGATTATACGTCGAACCTGAAATGCATCAGTACGAGTAAAGAGTTTCTTTCTTGTCGTTTCGTTTGTCTAGTTTTCCAAAAATTTACGATCTGATTTTATAATTTGCTCAACAATTACAGAGAACATATGAGCCGCGACACGAGAAAATCAACAAAGTGATTGTGCGCCCAACGCAGACTCAGATCAGCCTCGGCATCCGCCTAGTCTGCACAGAGTCTTCCCTAAGCGCTTTAAGGGTAGCTAAGGGTCTAAGCTACCTGCAGATAGCGAAGACTCTGGTCAGACTGGGCGGATGCCCAGGATTATCTTAGTCTGCGCTGGACGCACATCTACATTGTTGGTTTTCTCGCGTCGCGGCTCAAGTTACTTAGAAACAAGCCAGGTGGGGATGGAAGGAGGCGGCTGGTGACGAGAGTGGGGGTGGGTGGGGGCCAGAGAAGTGGGGGCATTCATCTTGACTGATGCCTGCACTGCAAAAATAAACGGCAGATTTTACGGTAAAATAACTGGCAACCAGCTGCCAGTCTTTTTACCGTTATTTTTACGGGCGCCCGTAAAAATTGCAGGAATCATCAAGCAGAGTGGGACAGAAAAGAGCAGATGTCGTTTTGGTTAGATAGCCCTTCAACAATACAAAGTTATTTTCGAGTGCGCCAAGTTAAGATAAAACTTCCATTTCGTGATTTCCAACAATGTCTTACAGGCAAAAGCCCGTAAAAATAACGGGAAAAGGACTGGCAGCTGGTTTCCAGTTATTCTACCGTAAAATCTACAGAATTTTTTTACAGTGTGGAGTGATGTATAGGTCCCAAACATGACTTGAGCAGTCGTTGCTGTGACAGTGTATTCTCTCTCTCCCTTTCTTTCTCTCTCTCTCTCTCTCTCTCTCTCTCTCTCTCTCTCTCTCTCTCTCTGCCCGATTTGTCTTCATTGTTGTTACACATACTGAGATTTATTACAATCACTTGAATCTTACCAACAGCTGAGCCGCAACAGGGAAAGAGGAATCTTATCGGATATGATAACAGCAACGTCTGCTTAGTCTAACAAGACTGCTTCAAGATACAAAACTGTATATATAAGCGAAAAGCAAAACCCTGATTGGCTTGCAAGCAAACTCTTTCCGTTCTGAATTAAGTTACGAAGAGCATTTCGTGTGTTCGATGATGAGCATGAAAATGTGTCGGGGTGTGCGGATGTGGGAGGTGTGGGGAAAATTTGGAGGCTTGCTACGTGCCATCCGACGTTTGGCACGTGGCACAAAAACAGCCATTTATTCCGTGGAAGCAAAGTACTGTACATGAACTTAAACTGTATACGAATCGCTCCACTTTGGCGAATTCCACATCCGGAATAAGCGTAAAGACCATTGACAGTATACTTAAACAATTTGCTTGAAAGTTGAAAAAAGCGGGCGTGTGAGAAACTGTTGGAATACGTATGAACTTTGTATACTTATTCAAGCAACCCATCATTGCCTTCATTTAGCAAAATGTGCATGAACAAAAAAGCTACCAGCCAAGATCCATAATAAAATGCACACATGCAAGCTATTCATCTTAACTTTTATAACATTTGTGGTGCAAGCTATCTTGGTCTTTGCTTGTTGCAGGTCACCCGTGTACTTACTGACCCTCAGAAAATACTACAGTAAGAGAAAAAGTGAAAACCTTCCCGCACGTCACCACATTTGGTAGCTTAGAGTGTTCAGATGAGAATCTGAAGGCCGTTAGCTCAATTCCTATCATTGCCTAATGAATGTATTTCGACTGTTGTCTTATTTGATTCGGAAATCGACTGCCCAATTATATAATTTCAGGACGCAGAGTATGAAGAATAATGAATAAGCCCAGAGTTGAGTATAAAGTGCACTGTAAAAAACAAATCCATAGTTTTTACGGTAGAATAACTGGCAACCAGCTGCCAGTCCATTTCCCGTTATTTTTATGGTCGCCCGTAAAAATTGCAGGAATCATCAAGCAGAGTAGGATAGAATAAAACAGATGTTGTTTTGGTCATAAAGCCCTTCAATTCTATAAAGGTATTTTTGAGTGCTGACAGTTAGCAAAACACTTCCAAATCGTGATTTCTAAAAATGTTCTACAGGCAAACGCCCGTAAAAATAACGGTAAATTAACTGGCAGCCAGCTTCCAGGTATTTTACCGTAAAATCTACATTTTTTACAGTGTGTATTGAATTGCCCTTTACATGTGCCTTCGGGACGATTCGTCAATGCAAAAATATCAAATCTTCTGGTGACCTGCAAGATACCCGGGCCTGCTAGTCAACCGGACAATCACAATGTTACAATTTTAGTCGGTATACAAATAAAGAATGAACATGTTAAGCATTGGAAGGAACTGAAAAGAAATTGAGAGTGTACATGTAAATGTGTGGGCCTAGGGCAACCGGGTACACTTTCAGGGGAAGCATCTCGGCAATAATATTTTTGATTTATCCTACCTTTCCAATGGGAGTAATTTCTTTAAGGAAAGCATTTGCTCCTTTGAGAGCAAAGAATTTTTGAAGAGTCTCCCAGTTCAGGAAAACTAACAGGAAATTGATAAAGTTGTGTATTGATTATAAGTCTACGATAATTTGTGCCAGTTATCCATGAAAACATGTTGCGGCTGTATATAGAACCGGCTCGCCAAGACTACTCTAATGTGAGGCAACATCAGTCATTTGAATAGAGAAATAGGAAAACACGATCTGAATTATTAGTAAATGCTTTTGTTGTTTGTTTATATGTGACTGCATAACCGGTGGCCCCAGACAAAATTTAGGCGCATTTGGCCACTGGGCCACTGGCTATTTCCAGCACTGTAACCGTCCCACGAAGGGGGGCGGGGCATTCTCATCCCTCCCAGCTTACTCACATACAACCGTTTATTTGACTTTTGAAATCAAGCGCGTGATCTGCTAATTAAAAAAAGAAATAATCGTTAAATTACCGTTCAATTATGAGGGAAAGGCTAATCCTGAACGATAGCATGAACTATACCTAAATGAAAATCAATTGCTGATTAAGTCCGTCTTTTAAGCCATGATTATACAAACTTCTAATCGATTCAAAATCACGTCATAAGCTTGTGTTTACGATTTGCTAGAGCATAGAGGTGAGAGTTGACTTTATTGTATCTGACAATAAAATATGAATAAAATGTATTTGCTTGACTGTTTTATTCGGTCTTGGTTGAAGATTAATCAGTGAGAGGTGTTACGTTTCTACGGACAGGCTGAATTGTGAGTTTGTTATTTTTGCAGTGAACACTTAGCGCGTAAGCTGGCATGATTTCGACGCCATTCCGGTTTGTTTTCAAACCGGGTGGTCATATGTTATTTTGCAATTTTAAAATGTTCCAAAACCAATTTTTTTGAAATTTCACATAATAGTAGAATATATATCAATATTTATCATGGCATAGGTCTGCGTTTTGGAGAAAGTCGAATAAGCTGTAAATCGTAACTTTTTGTTCACCTGTTTGACGCTGACGTAAAGGGCACTGTTTCGTCAATAATTACACAGGCGGAAAAGGATGTCCTGGAATTATTTTAACAGAAAAATTCAATAATGGAAGTCAGAAAAGTGCTCTTAAAATTTCAACCGGTGGGGCGATTTGATTAATCTGTATGGAGGCGTTAAAGTACTATGGGGTTCGTCGATAGCCATTTTGATGGCGACAATTTCGAACAAAATTCCGTTGCTATGTGTTTGATTATATCCCTACTCCTTGGAGCTGCGTTCCAACTAAAATCTACAACAACTTTACATTTATAATATTTCAGAGTCTGTTAAGTCTCATAGTGCCTCAATAGCAAGCGACAAAACCCACGTTCGCTAAACCTCACTTACAGGCCCATCCAAGCCACTCACACTCAGAAATCATAGACTAGAGGACAAACAGTGCAGAGCCAGACAAGGAAGCTCATTATGTCATTACATGTATCTGGATCTTTGCCATCGGAATATTCAACCACTTTTATCACTGGCCTTGTTAAGCTTCTGAAATTAATTGTTTATGGTTTAGTGCATTATAAGGAAGAAATCAAACTAATGTTTCCTACCAATCTCAGAGTTTTAATTCTGTTGTCAATACTTCGAGCATATCTTTCTGACCTTTGCTACAAAACATTACACTAAATAAATACAGTGAAAATAAATAAAATGCTTACATGGGCGGACGCACGGTGCCCAGTACTGCGATCATCTATACGTTCCACACACACACACACACACACACACACACACACGTAATGTTTATACATGTTTATACTAAAGAACCTACTTGTTATTATTTTTCAGTTAAACATTTTTACAAATGTACCATATAAGTACATACTATTGACGATAAACTTCGAAAATAGAAACATACTGAGTGAAACTATTTTAAAAAACGTTAAGATTTGTACCGATGAAATTAAAAGAAACAAAGTCTTCTAACTGTGATCGTATAGATTTATTCTATTAAAGTTAATGTCGAAGTTTTTTTTTTTAAGATCTTAATTTCCGAATTCAGCTGTTTGTTCTGTCCGAAATATTTCTCAAAGTTAAAGATGAAAGCCAAAAGGTTGAATGTGTCGTTATTAACGGACAGTATATCCGCGCGATAGCAAGCAAAACGCATATCGCCAGTCCATCTGAATTTCTCTTCTTTTATACCCAGCTGTAATGATGCAATGGCACGCACAACGCAATAATACTTTAGTCATCATCCCAACCGGTTTCAACCCTGAACCCTGCAGCCATTGGATGAATTATATTGGTTAATCACCTGACTAACCAATATATTTCAGTTCCATCGCAAAAGCTGTACTTTTAGTCATGTGACACACCAGATGCAGTGTCACCCCATTCAATATATTAAAGTACAATCATCAAAAATTGACAAATAGTATATAAATGTTATCTCTATAAATATTTCTTAAAACTGTCTATAATAAGTCAATAATGAAGGGTTTATTTATTCATACTTCATTGGAAACACTAAATTTACCAATCACCTGACCGGTGCAGTGACCCTTCATTATTGTGTTATTATTTGGTACAATGTATATTTAACAGTACATTTTAATAGTACATTTTAACAGTTTTCTATAAAATCTTTAATCCTAATGTTTTAATAAAAGAAGCATAATTCAACAAATTTGAATTATGAACTCATTAGACCAATCATTATAAAATCATTCAAAGCCTTTCTTTGTAACAAATTTTTTACCTGGCTCAACATGTTCCTTGTCGACATGCTAATGGCGTTCTGACGGATCAAAAGTTTTGCTGCTGATAAAGCTGTTTTTCTCATAGCCGAAACCACAGTCCACAATTAAACAGATTTTTTATCGAGATTTATACGTTTTTATTTCTTTCTTTTGAAATTATATATTTATTCGTAAAATTCAAAACCTTCTGGACGATATCTGTTTGTCTACGGTGGGTCTGTATTTTATTAAAAGCTATTGAGATACTTGTTTCGCTTTAGTCGGAAGAAACCTAGCTATGTATGTTTAAGTACTGTTTTGCTGCGTAAATTCAAACAGAATCGTCTAGGTATTGTTAGTATACTTTTATCAAATTGAAAATTGAAACTAGCAATTTTCAAACATGACATAGGTAAGGCTATGTAAACAACCATTTCGCGCGTAAGAAAGTTATGAATTACATGTAGGTAAAGTAAACGATAGATAAAGTACACTTGATTTCACCATTTAAAGTAAAGCATATCATAAGAACACAAAAAAGAACTGACAGGTAAAAGTCGACCATAACTGAACAAGGACTATCTATAGATATGATTATGCATAGTTTTGCATTACGTAAACATTACTTGCTGTATTAAAGGCACTCAGCAACAATAAAACTTATCCTCTGTGTACAATGGAACATTGTATAAAAAATGCAATAATTAAAACGTTCGTCCAATCAACGATTTTGGAAAATGCAAATACCAAGAAAAGCAAAAGACGCAAAGCACTATCAAACCATCACACGGAAAGGACAAGGAGAATGGAGAAACGCAAACAGTCAAAATGAAACTATCACATATCAATACAAGAAGGACCTCTATGCTTAAGGCGTGAATTTTCCCCATGATTAAAAAGTTATTCTGCTTTGCATTTATGACTACGACATGTAACTTGCATGACAAATGAATTTTCAAGTGTTTGTCTGGCCCATGTTCCTACTTCTGTATGTATTCTCTGCTCTTGAAGGAAATTTTTCAGATTTTAATTTTGCCTCACTGCAGCTGGTGTTGTGCCGTGTGGCGGCAGTAAAACGTCTCCCCGTACGTCATCCATAGTGCAGATTATATTTTATTTACATCCTTTGAGATCAGAGGATATATTCTGAGAAATCTAAAATTTACGATTGATTTAGACTATTATTCTAGACCATCGTCTTTTATATCATTTGGGTCCTTTTGAAACTAACCAGTCTTTGAATCGACTGCCCGATTAAAATTAAGAAATTACAGAGTCTTTTTTTCTGGTTTCGTCACCAGATATTGTCAGGGTCACTGACGAGGCTTTATTAGCCGAAACTACGTAGTCTGGCCCATGTTCCTACTTCTGTATGTATTCTCTGCTCTTGAAGGAAATTTTTCAGATTTTAATTTGTGTCTATGTAGAATACGTTAAACATACGTTGACGTTGACGTCATTTTTGAGATAAATGGTAAATTATCCTCAAACTGATCCTCCTTCCGCTGATTCAAGAAGGGCAGTTGTCAGTTACTGGCGAATGTATGTGCACTTAGTACTGGTTAACCGCTTAGGAGGTCTAAGCCTGCCCAGGAATAGTGTGGTTAGGCTAACTGACCGTCCCGACATGACCTTAGCTGTTTACCGTGGACGTTAAGCAATAAATCAGTCAATAAAAATCCTCAAACTGATCGTTGAAATAATGATGTGTTGTATACATTTTACTTTTTTTTGACTTACATTACTTACATAACAGACAACACTGGATAGTTTTGACTATATGTATGTGACCTTGACCTCAATTCAAGGTCATGGTACACATTATAATCTTTGAAAATCACAGTGCTACTGTTGACCATTCTTCTTCTTTGGCTTACTGAGTATCGTTCCCCCCCCCCGTGACCCAGCTTCCCACTCATATATATTGCGAACTTGTATCGCATAAGTCTGCTGCATGAAGGAAATGCTGAGTCACGGGGGGGGAGTACTTGTATTTTAGTTATAGTGAAGGGTTCCCTTTTGGCCGTTTTGACCGGAAGTAGAACTACGGTTTTGCATGTTTAAATGCCAATCAGGCGTAATAAGAGGAAAAACATTGCTTTGTATTGTGATATGCGTGTATTTAGCATGCATTTATGAGAAACATTTATCGAATGAATGACTAATTTCAATATTTTTATTACCTCAAAAGATGAGGTATGCGAAAACCTTGAATTTAGGGAAGGTAGGGTCAGACTGGATTATCTCCCTATGTCTTTGGGTCTGAATCACAAATGATCGCTTTTCATACGGTTTACATATTTGTGGAAGTTCTGCTAAGAAAAATTTGCACACTTTATACATTTAAAAATTCGGACCTGCCGTGCCGGCCTAATGGGAAAAAATCCTCGCCTTAATCATAGAAGTCCTTTATTCGAATAACAGATAAGAGGTAACTTATTATAGGCAGCCGTTGAAGGTCAGCCACACTCAATGCCAGGAAACTGTTTCTGGGTTAACATCGACGGTAGAGTATTCAAGTATAGGTTTCCGAGTAGCTATTTAGACCACGTTCGAATAGAACAAGTCCATGTGCAAATCCTAGAATTTTCTTATTGCTTGAACATCGTTTAGGTCTGCTTTATCAATTTAAGGCTATAAATTATTTATCTGATGGGTCCTTACGTTAACCTTCCGCCCATAAATAAGTCTGTATAAAACTTTGTGGGTTCAATTTTATCACCGCCAAAGCTATTCCGTTTTCTGGAAATGTCATCACGATACACAGTTTATTATCACCGACGATTTTAACGATTTTCCATGCGTTTTCGATAATTTTTCAATAGTGTCAAATAGTGTCAAACTATGAAATGCAAGAATACCGATCATACATGGTTGTTTCAATGGATTTACATATGCCATGCCCTCGAAAGAAATTTGAACACTCTGCTAAAGCATCGTGTTCTAACAACTTTCTTGGGACCCACCGAATGTTAATGCATGGTAGGCATATATGATTCGTTTAATGAGTCTGTCGTAGACCAAAGCTATTTAATCTGTCTATGTTACCTAGGCCCCGGGATCATGTCGAAGGGTGGGGTACATGTCAGTGGTATGATTGTGTTTAACGTATTCCGAAATAACATGATTTTTTCTTAGTGTTTTTCTTGATAACCATTCGTCGTTTAATTTACATGTCTTCCCTGTCTTTTTTGCCATACTCCCTTATCAGAGAAATCATAGGTGAGCGATGACCATCATCATGACCATCTTGCTTTCCCCATTTTATCCTCAGTGAACAATATCTCTTCTGTTTCAGCTGACTGGGTTATATGACGTGGTGATGAACTGTTCAGGACTAGGAAGTAAAGACCTGGTTAGTGACGAAAAGGTTTATCCAACACGAGGACAACTTATTCGGGTAAAACAGCTTTTCTAGAAGTCTTAAGTTTCGTACTCAAATAAAAAAAATGCGCATAAGCCAGAGCTTAAGCCAGACAAACGACACATTAATACAATGCATATGGCGTGTGATGTGAATGTTCTGTGTAAATAATTACTGAATGAAGTACTGTCTTTGAATGAAGTTTGTAGGGCCAAATTAGTTGTTGTTTATTTACGTGTATATTTTTTGTTTAATACAGATACAAAGCGTTTTCCTTAATTTGTCATTGAAATGTTTTGGGCCTCAGAATTATTTTTTACTTTATTTTCCCCTAAGCTAAGGAAATCTTATAGATTTTAGACAACTGACTATTGGCATATTAAGAATATTTTTCATGTGTGTGAGGTGCAGTTCGACGAATCTATCACGAGGTTAACTGCTCGAGATCAAGAGGCTTGCCGAGTCATGCCGAAAAGTGATCCCAGGTGAGGGATTTTTCTGTTTTCTGTCTGCACCTCACACCTTTGAAAAACATGTTTTCTTGCACAACCTGCATTGGATTTACAACGTTTGAAAAGTTTTCGTATGATTTTTAATGAAAACTGCGCTATCAAGGATTTTTGTTCGGTCCAGTTCGTTAACATAGGATGTACAATAGTCTGACGTCATTTTGTAGTGTTCGTTACTGGATAACCTTTACAAACAATGTCACTTGACGACGCAGACATGGTCCATGCATTAATTACACATTATATTTTTCTTGCACACCAGATAAGGGTATCCGCGCTGCACCTGTACCTACAAATCTTATCTCACCTGAGTTATTTTACCCAGGACTGGATAAAAATCACGTGTAGCCAATGCCTTGATTGTACTGGAGCTCACGTATCTCCTTCGTCAAGTGACGTTGGTTTTGAGATTATGACGTCAAGAACACGGAAAATTAAGGCAGTATATGCAAAGAGCCGAACGTCAGTCGTTGATAGCATCGGCCTCCTTTAAGATGCACAACCTCTTAAGCGCTTAAATTATGCACTTTAGCAAGTTCTGTCTTGGAAACTGAAAGGTGTGCAAAAAAGAGCTATCATGGGCCTGCCACTCAGCACTCACTATCACTGTTCGGTATCACTCAGCAAGCCTCATGATGCCGAATAGTGACCCTCGTGACTGTTTTTTTTTCTATCCGCACCTCACACCCAGGGATGTTAAGCATCAGTTTAAACATTGTCTGGTATGCAAAAATGAAATAGCTATTATTTGTTATGTATTTGATTTACTTATTTGGTACAACGTATTTCATCTTTAATATCCTTGCATTGTTTTTTATTATTATCATTAGTGTTATATAAATAATCATGAATTTTCCTTTAGTGCGGGCTACACTTGCTGTTAGGCCGTGCAGATAAGTGTCCACTTCTAGCTGACTTTGTTTGTTTCTAGGTTAAAGCTCCATGGATAAAACAATTCACTTACACAGAGGATATGACAGTTGTTATGCCTGGGTAAGAACAATCTGAATTTGTTTTTAAAATTCAGGGAATGGAGAAAAAAGATACATGTACATACTGTCTTTTGGATTTACCGCTCTTTCAAGAATATATTAATTATGTCGAACCTTTCTTTGAGCAGAAGCAGAAGTGGGCGAAAACCGTAGTATCCGCGAAAAATAAACACCTGACCTTCTTAACCGAACTTTTGTATATTTGCTCCAGCGGAGGCTTGAAACCACAGCGTATGGAGACCTTGTGTTTTAGAATCAGCTCTACTAATTTGTGGGCCACGGAGGCTCGGAGATAGAGAGAACATGATGGGAAAACAATATCAAAGAGTGGACATGGATTGAGTTTGCCAGCACAGATAGAGCAGCTGGAAGCAAGAGTTGGTGGAAACGGATTGTAACGTCGTATATATTGCCCAGCGACCTTGCATGGTTTTGGGATAGAATAGAATAGTACAACAGGTTATGTTAATGCCCATTCGAAGGTATAAAATCATATTATTTTTAGCATTTTTGTCATCTGTGCAGGTGTCCAATTTTGTATATCAGGATTTTGGTGTTTGTTGCGCCTTCTGTATTGGAATGAATGTATCTGCTATCTAAGATGTACTGTTCCGCAATGTGTTTTCGTTTTTCCCTTCTTCTTAGCGTAAATTTCAAGGCATAGTTATTTCCGATTTTTGAAGCTTGGCTTTACAAACCCGGTCATATATATTGCATGGACGGAGCAGTGAATTTCATAGTGTTGATTGCCCATTGCTCATAACCCATGAAGGTAACAAAGCTGATAGCTGGCACATATTAGCTGGTGTCTTTCATTATGCAGGGTTTATTTCATGTACCAGTCTCTCTCTCTTTTTCTATCTCTCTCTCTTTCTCTCTGTATGTTCTGACTGTCTTATCCATCTATCTATATCTATATCTATCTATACTGCGTCACCCTTTAAGTGAGTGTTAGGACTTGAAAGATACCACAAATATAAAGGATCTTTCTTCGTTGGCAGAATATCGGAATCTTTCGATAAATGGAAAGAAAACACATTTGGGATGTAATTCTATTCCATAAAGGTTTCAAAAATTGCTTGACGAGTTCAACGACAGTACCTAATCCTTTATTCCAGACTTTCCAGAACACTTGAGCCGCGACGCGAGAAAACCAACGAAGTGGTTGTGCGCCCGGTGCAGACACAAATCAGCCTGAGCATCCGCCCAGGCTGATCAGAGTATTCGCTGTCCGCTTGGAAATAGCTTAGACCCTTAGCTACCCTTTAAGCGCTTGGCGACGAGTCTGATCAGACTTGGTGGATGCCCAAGCTGATCTGAGTGTGCGCTGGGCGCACAACCACTTTGTTAGTTTTCTCGTGTCGCGACTCACTCTATCACCTTAAAGATTCTAAAAGTTGGTACACCTAATAGCCGTAACTGTCCTGAAATAGAACAAATTTTTTTCGGTGCACAAACAATTCTTTAATTGAATGGCAAACATTGCAAATCCTTCAGACAGCTCTTTCAAAGAAGACTTTTCATCTGGCTCTGAAGAAGCAGTCTGATCGGGGTCTTTTCCATTATTTAGCATGTTTAGTATATGGCTGGCTGTCGTATTTCTTTTGTAGAGAAGATACAGTGGCTCTTGGTACCTTCAAGCAGAAATACAGGGACGATACAGCAATTCTCCTGTCAGAGACCGAGGACATTTTAGCAAGGTGTAAAAAGCTAGTGCCGAGTTTGAAGGACGCAGAAATAGACCATGAATGGCTGGCACTGAGGCCAAGTCGGGATGAAATAAGAGTAGCAAAGGAAATAATGAATTTTGACAATTCAACTCTAAAGGTATGTTAGAGTTATTACTTGAGTTTACTCATTAACAGTTCGGAAAGGTCCATTGTAATACAAGGGGTTGTTTTTTATTTAAATGATATTTACATATTTTTGTTTAGTATATGAGCCGCGACACGAGAAACCCAACAATGTGGTTGTGCCCCCTGCACAGACTCAGATCAGCCTGGGCATCCACCAAGTTGGATCAGAATCTTTGCTAAGCGCTTAGAGGGTAGCTAAGGGTCTAAGCTACCGTCATGCGGACAGCGAAGACTCTGATCAGACTGGGCGGATGCCCAGGCTGATCTGAGTCTGCGCTGGGCGCACAACCACATTGTTGGTTTATTCGTGTCGCGGCTCATATTTACATGCTTAAAAGGAGTTGTTCTATCGTGAGACTGAGGACCAGCCTTCACTTTCTCAATGTTCCTGTATGCGTTCAATTTTTGTTCTTTCCATGTCATTTTTATCGCAACTGGTGGAAATCATATCAACTCTTGATGCAAAGACTATGCATCAGTTTTATACTACACGGAAAGTTAATTTTACGACTGGTCTTTTAATATTACGTACGTGACAATATTTTACAATTGTTGCAAAGAGTCAGTCTGTGTTAGCGAAATAATTAACAGTTAACACATTGATATAAATGTACCTTTACAAATGTTAGTGCGTCAGTAGCGCTGAACACCAAACGTTCAAAAAATGGTAATGGACACGTCTCCGCATGCAACTGGAATCTGAGCTATGCTTACTGACGTAATCCACGACACATTTATCTCTATGTGAATCAATGGTTTCGGCCAACACGCTTGCGGGTTTCAGTTTGTACCACCATAACAACGAACAGACTTTTATCATTTGAAGTTTGATTTAACCTTGAACATACATGTAGTCATAAATCTCTTTATTATCCCTTAGTTCAGTTTGTTTTCACATGAGTCTTTATGAAACTAATAAGTTCTTTATGTTCAGGTCGTGCATAATTATGGACATTCCAATAATGGCATTGCATTATCCTGGGGAACTGCTGTTGAGGCCGTGGATCTGATGTTGCAATTTCTCACAGAGCGTGGTGCGAAATTATGATATAAGAATAGTTCATATACTGAACGATGGCGGGCCCGGATCTAGCCCATAACTGGCTGGCGCGGCTCTCTCTGGACAGCTGGTGGGGTTTTGTGCACAAAGAAAGAGGCGATAACCAGGGTTCCAGATAAAATAGAGTATTCGATGAAAAATCAAGATGATATAATGATTACCTTTAAATGTAGGTTATGTCATCTCACTGGAATCGCCTTCACAACGTATATGTCAATCTAACCTTATGGAATATCATCTCAAATAATCATTAGGTGCTCCTTATTACCTACATTCCTGCATTATATTGGACACAGAGCACCAGGTGGCGAGGCTTAAGCCCACCCCCTGGATCCGGGACTGTCATCGAACGCGTTGAGAAATTTCTGTTTGGTATGATCATTCTTGTTTACAGAATAAAGTTTATGGTATTAAGCTTGACATGTTGTTGTTTTGTTTAGTTCGTATCTCTTAACTTTAGGACTTCAAATTCAAGGTTTTGATTGTTTTGTATATTTTTGAGGGTAGTGCCGTAGTAATAAAAATTTGAGCCGCGATGCTAGAACACCAATGAAGTGGTTGTGCGCCCAGCGCTGACTCAGATCAGCCTGGGCATGCGCCCATCTTCGCTGCCCGCATGGAGACAGCTTTAGACCCTAAGCTTACCTTTAAGCGCTTAGCGAAGAGTCTGATCAGACTTGTCGGATGTCCAAGCTGATCTGAGTCTTAGCTTGGCGCACGACGACTTTGTTGGTTTTCTTGTGTCGCGGCTCATTAATTATATGTTTATAGCTGCATCTGTATTTCATCAGTCATTGTTATATACCTAATGAGACTTTACTACAAAAAACAGCCGTGTTGTAAACGACAGCATTTTACATTGGTTTCTTCTATTTTTAATTATCGCAATGCGACAGAATCGCTAACAAAGGGTTTCAACACTATTAAAAGACGGGTGTGCCAGGGTTTAAACGCCATTAAAACCCGCTTTTGTGTCGTTTGCGTTGGAATCAAGATGGCGTCCGTTAAAAGCTATGTAGCAATGACGATAAAACGTTCTTTTCCTGTGTTTTAACATTTGCCCAAGCCCTCGTGTATTAACATGGTGCAGCCCTCACCGCTGCGCGGTTCAGGCTGCAACACGTTAATACACTCGGGCTTGGCATACGTTAAAACACGGAAAAGAATGCTTTATTCTGTTATTAATAATCAAGAAACAGCAGTAACAACAAAAATAGAGTGAAATTAACCCATCAGGAGGCCGTGTTTGTATGTTCCAGGACACAGATACCTGGGGTCAGTACATGTATAGCCATTCTTGTCCAAAATGATCTCTTGCATACAATTTTCACTTTTTAGAACACCTTGACCACTGCTCTATATCATAAAACTTGTATTAACACTTCTGGACAAGGTTTTAAAAATGACCTTTTCACTATCAATGCTACCTTCGACATTGATAGTTAATAAAGTCTTTCTTAAAACCGTGTCCAGAAGTGTTAATACAAGTTTTATGACTAAGGGTAGTGGTCAAGGTGTTCTAAAACGCAAAATTTGCTGACCCCAGGTATCTGTGTTCCAGGATAACACTTCATTAAGGCTTGAACAACTAAATATCTGCTAAACCAAAACAGAACCAAGAGCGAGGATTGGTCGACATAAACCGGTTAAGCCTAACAGTAATTTGATTACTGGCTATCCCAAGGCGGCACTTCATGGTTGTTTATGTGTTGTTACTTGATATGTCTGTTATTGATATAGTGTTTGTGATATTAAGGCTAGCCCAGTGACCACCTACATGGAAAATGGCTTTTCAGCTGGCTGCCGGTGATGATATATTTGATGGTGATTAATTTTGTTGTGTCTTGTGTGGGATCTGAGATAGACTTGTGTCAGTCCCTGAGAGTTTTCCTACTTACTTTTGACTCTAATTAATATAATTATAGGTCTACATGATACATGTGAAAATCTGTGACAGTTCAATATTCAATAGTCCGCCTTGAGGTTGCTGTCAACCAACTATACAGTACGTGAGAGGACAATAGTGGCCATGGTAACGATGCGTAATTAAATGCTTACCTCTTACCTCTTTACATTCCGGATAAATGCTTACATACTTACCTCTTTACAATCCGGATTCATTCCTGGAGACTCGACTGTCAACCAACTTGCCTATCTTTATAATACTTTCTGTCAAGCTCTTGACACGGGAAAAGAAGTTAGAGTTGTCTTCTGTGACATTAGCAAGGCCTTTGACCGTGTTTGGCACGAAGGTCTTCTTTTAAAGTTGGCAGCTGCTGGAATTTCTGGTAACCTTTTAACATGGTTTCGCTCTTACCTGACCAATAGGAAACAACGAGTCGTCCTTCCAGGTGTAGAGTCAAATTGGAATTACATAAGGGCCGGGGTCCCTCAAGGTTCAATATTGGGGCCACTCCTTTTTTTGTTATTTATTAATGACATCGTTACAGACATTGGTTCCAATATTCGTCTCTTTGCTGACGACACTAGCCTCTACATAATTGTCGACAATCCTACTGCTTCTGCTGAACTTCTTAATTTAGACCTTGAGAAAATCATGAACTGGGCGAAAGCATGGCTTGTATCTTTTAATCCTCTGAAAACTGAAGCTCTTCTTATCTCTCGCAAACTAATAAAGCCCAACCACCCACCTCTTCATATGGATAACCAAATTATTGCTGAAGTTGATACTCACAAACATCTTGGGATTTATCTTTCAAATGATTGTACCTGGCACAAACACATAGACTATGTTAAAGATAAAGCCTGGACTAGAATTAACGTCATGCGCAAATTTAAGTTCGAACTCGACAGGAAATCTCTGGAAACCATTTACCTTACTTTCATTAGACCTATTCTAGAATATGGGGATGTTATCTGGGATAACTGCACACTTTATGAGAAGCAAGAATTGGATAAAATACAAACCGAAGCGGCTAGAATCGCAACTGGAACCACTAAACTTATTTCAATACAAACTCTATACGATGAAATAAAATGGGAAACCCTAGAAACAAGACGAAATAAGCACAAACTTGTTCTCTTTTACAAAATGTTTAACAATATCTCACCTGCCTATCTCTCTTCTCTTGTTCCTCCTTCTATCAGTAGTATTTCAACCTACAATTTACGGAATGCCCATAACATCCAGACTATAGACTCTCGAACTTCCCAATATTTTAATTCTTTTCTTCCATCAGCAGTCAGAGAATGGAACAATTTACCATTAGAAACTAGAAGTAGTGATTCTGTAAATAGTTTCAAACGCCTTCTGAATAGAGGCGCTAGTGCTGTGCCTAAGTACTATTATTCAGGGAACAGGAAGTTACAGATTCTTCACACTCGGTTGCGCACTAAATGTAGTTCTTTGAACAATGATCTGTTTCTTAAAAATATATCAGAATCCCCTCTCTGTCTGTGTGGTTATGTAGAAAATACTGACCATTACCTCATGCATTGCCAAATCTATCAAGCACAACGAGCAGAACTTTCACAAACAGTCTCTCAGTACTCTCCCTTTACACTACAAACACTTTTATTTGGAAATAATACTCTCTCATTAAATATTAACACTCTTATCTTTGACGCTGTCCAGAAAAACATAAAATATACAAAACGGTTCTAATCTTTAAGAAAACTGCAGTCATATATATATATATATATAAGTAGGATACTTGCAGAATACTAACCTGACCTCTATCCCCGATCTGCTCACCCTTATGATCTTTTCTATAAACTACACTAGTATGCTACATAAAGTTGTCGTAGAGTGTGGGCTGGTGTCTTTTATTGCACGTTCAGTTCAGAATTGAACTGAACTGAACTGAACGTGTAATGAACTGAACTGAACTGAACGTGTAATGAGGGACACTAGTCTACGTTTTGCGATGACTTTGTGGTCGTTTCTGTAAGATTCTAAAAATTGGGACACCTTATATAGGGCGATTATCGTAATCGTCCTGTAAATGTTGGGTTCTAGGGATGCAGATGAAGTGTAAAACAGTGTAGACCCTGATCAGACTGATCTGTGTCTGTACTGTCGCTCACTCTTATTCGTCCCAATAGATAGATTTTTTTGCTGTCCATTTTTTCTAATTATCACTAGTCTGTTTATATATTACCAGAATTATCACGTATTACTGTATTCTGTTTCAACATAGTAGTGCACAACTCATCCGCCATTTCATGTGTAATATCATGTATGCAAGGAGAAGAACCAAATAAGCTTGTAGCTTCCGTTCTTATCCTATTAAATATTGTATTTTGTAAAATACTGTATGTCTATATTTTGTTGAAATAAATATGTTTAAACTTAATTAAATGCTGTCACTGAAACTTTCTAAAAGTGTAAGACCTAAACAATATGAGCTGCGACACGACAAAACCAACAATGTGGTTGTGCGCCCAGTGCAGACTCATATCAGCCTGTTTGACCAGACTCTTCGCTAAGCGCTTAAAGGGTAGCTAAGGATCTAAGCTACCTCCATGCGGACGGCGAGACTCTGATCAGACTGGGCGGATTCTGAGTCTGCGCTGGGCGCACAACCACTTTGTTGGTTTTCTCGTGTCGCGGCTCATATCGTTATTGTCGTAAAACTGGTACAGTTTGTTTCGATCATGCAGTAGTGCGTCATAAACTGTCAAAGATGCAGATGTAATGGCAAACAGAGTAGACTCTGATCAGACTGCTCCTGGGTCTGCACTGTTTGCTCAGATCTATATGTCCCAATAGATAATATCGTTATTGTCGTAAAACTGGTACAGTCTGTTTCGATCATGCAGTAGTGCGTCATAAACTGTAAAAGATGCGGATGTAATGGCAAATAGAGTATACTCTGATCAGACTGCTCCCGTGGAGCAGTCTGGTCTGGGTCTGCACTGTTTGCTCAGATCTATATGTCCCAATACTTAGATTTTTTACGATATCATCAGAAATGCATAAAATAGTAGGTTGAGTAATAAAACAGTTTTTTTTACATGCGTGTATAAAAATATGATCTAGCATGCCTAAATACCTGATGATAAGAAATTCAACGCTTATCTACACAATGCTCAACTAACCTCATTTACAGATAGATGCTCTCTTGCATTTAAACTTGACTTTTTGGATAATATTTTAAAATTCTTTTATTGTTAGTTAGACTTCACTTGGAGGACGTGTTATGGTAAAAATAGGAGTACTGGGGGCAGGAGCTGTAGGTTTATCAACGGCTACGCGTATTCAACAATGTCTTCCAAACGCTGACGTCACTATTATTGCCGACAAGTTTACGACAGAAACCACAAGCCATGGTGCAGGAGGTATATTTCTGCCGACATATAAAGTGCACCACAAAACACCCAAGGACAAGTTACGGTAATAAGGGTTCGAGGTTATAAAACTTCAGAATAATCTCAAACTCAAAATAAAGTGAATGGCTGCTTCCGAGCATGTGCTCGGAAGCAGCCAATCAGTGTGCTTTATTTTGAGTTCGAGAATGTACTCAAGTTTTATAACCTCTGGGCCAGACTAGGGCTCCAACTGGGTACGCAACGTTGACTGTGCGTTGTATCAACGTTGATTCAACATCATGGCGTCATGACGTTGATTCAGCGTTAATTCAATGTTGAGGTAATGTTGTGTGATTTAACATTGACAAAATGCTATGTCAACGTGTGTGCCCAGCGGGATTGCTTCTGTCAGAAATAGTTTAGCGCGATTTGAATGGACGCCGGTGTCTGATTTGATTGTGTTAACAATTCGCACTTGTTTCTGATGATTTACTTGTAATGAAAGCGTTTATTGCTTTGATTTGTTATTTGAACAAGTTCATAAATGAACCTGAAAAGCAGATACGACATCAGTGAATGTACCTTCATCATGGTGCGAGTGTCACACGACTAGCAAGCAGAACTACCAATATGAAGATTGTGAAGACAAGACATTTTGAGACAGCAAGACGTACAACATAATTATATGCATAGATGAGCTTTTGAACCGATTATAACTTTTCATGCATGCACTTTTAATGCACACGTTTGTAAATTTTATTGATGCGTTATAAGTTAATTTGACTCGTTTGTATTATTCATTGATAAAATATACCTGTGTGCGTATAAAAATGTAAACCGGTTTCAGCAGTTTTTACCATTTGAGTACGCCCAGTTTTTACCATTTGCTACCTGGTAGAAAGTTTCTAATAGAAATTACTTTTGAAAGACTCAATGTTACTCACAAAAGTTATGAAAAATGAAAATCTTAAATTATGTACTTTATTTTTCTCGCTAAAGCACTAAAGTTTGCTGTTTGGAAGCAGTTTCTATTCTCCATGTCTTCATTAGAAGCAGTTTAATGTGCACAAAAAGACGTGCAAGCATTTTAGGTAGGCATCTTTAAATTGGACTGTGCTAACTCACTTTAATGCGTATGTGTATAATTTTTTAAACACCGTGACATTTAAAAAGCTTGGAAAGTTAACCCTCTTAAGTGGATGAGTCATTTTAATTTCAGAAAATGGGCTGAAACCTCTTTTGAGTACTACAGGGCGTTGATAACGGGACCGGAAGCAGGCGAGGCTGGTGGTATTATAATGACCGGCGTTTACTTGACCAAGGAACCATTTCCAGTAATACTGTAACAGAAAAAAAGTTAACAATTACACAAAGCCATAAGTAGTATTTGTTTAAATGGTCAATATATTACAGTTCAGTTCTCGCTTTTAGTGCAAACTATAAATTGCAGACAGTGTTTCGAACGCTCAGAGGCAAGCAAAATCATTAATATAAACACGGATAGGTAAAGCAGGTTAATGGACTCTTCCAGACGTGGGCTTTATACTTAACTTACGGTAGACCAAGTTTGAAATCGTATTATTATACAGTTATGACCTAAAGAGCAGGCCCAAATAGCTTATCGCCACCTTTTACCACCATTGTGAATTTATAAACATTACAATCTGCAACAAAAAAGTGGATGGGATGCTAATTACGCATGCCAGGTACAGTAACTGTCACAGCGCGCATGAAACTACATAAATACTACGTTCTTTATTCGCCATCTTTCTATGGTGTAGGTGGACTGAACTTCAATGGCAAAATAAGTTGAAATAATTGCTCCAATTAAAAAATTATATTTATTTACTTCTTTTTCATGTTTTTGGGGATGGAAAATAAAGTGGATGAGCCATGACACTTTTAGTTCTGGGACATCATGCTGATACTAGCTACCCTTCCATGTTTTATTTTTTTTTTATTATTATTTTTTTTTTTTTTGCCTCCTTTCTCCACCTGGGGAGAGTCGGGTAACTTCGGACGGCGGGTAAATACGGACAGTGACATTGTTTCCTTTATATGTCAGTTGTTTGGAATTAAAACAAAATTAACCGGGCAAACAGTGAAAATCCTGATGAGACGGCTCATCATGAGCCGTCTCATCTGGATTTTTCACTGTTTGCCAGTGTATGTCCGAATTTTACCCGCCTGTCCGAAGTTACCCGACTCTCCCCTAAAAGTGGACTCGATTGTGGAAGGGCTACGTCTTCCAGGGAAGCAAACTGGAAGTTACAAATGAGCCGCGACACGAAAAAACTAACAAAGTGGTTGTGCGCCCAGCGGAGGCTCAGATCAGCCTGTGCATCCGTCTAGTCTGAGCAGAGTCTTCCTTTAGCGCTTACAGGGTAGCTAAGAGTCTAAGCTACCTTCATGCGGACAGTGAAGACTCTGATCAGACTGGGCGGATGCCCAGGCTGATCTGAGGCTGCACTTGGCGCACAACCACTTTGTTGGTTTTGTCGTGTCGCGGCTCATTAATGATGTGCCCGTTTGTAAACATGGCGGAAAATGGGAGGTGTATTCCATACACAGCCGATCAATCAATCTATCAATCAATCAGTCTGTCAGTCAGTCAATCAATCGATCCGACAGTCAGTAAATTAATCGATCGTCTTTAAATTACTTGTTATCTCCACGATTGTACAAAAGAATCGATGTTTTCTCTTTTTTTCTTTTCTCAGGATCCTTTGTATAAAGACATTGTCTTCAGCTACAGGCAACTCAGTGACATCGAACTTCAAAAACTTAATAATGATCCAGTCTACAGGTAAGATTTTCATGTGTTTCATGATTACTATACTAGCCTGCGATTAGTGTTGGCCAGTGTTTGTTAACACTGGTACCATGTAATCTTCAAACTTTAATATTTATTTAAATACACTACCGTTACCTGTCGTTATTATACCAATTCGCTTTTTTTAAAACTGTCATATAGCATACATCTGTGATAAGCATCCGAAGGTCACCAACTATCAGCAAAACTCGTACGAAATGAGCCAGTGGCGGTCATCACGATTGCAATGCGTTTTATAATGCATTCTATTTTTTTATAATAATTTCAACTTACATAATCTTTTGCTGTAAGTAAGGTCTTTGTCGCATGCATTTTCAGTATACTATTCAGACTGACCCTATTATGCGCGTGCAATACGAATCTCACGTCCACTGGTACTTGGCCGCCAGCAATAGTGGCTTTATCTGCCCATAGAATCTTTTCAAAACTAATATTACATGTTTCATAGTTATGTGCCATCGATAAAGAGTGAAAAAGTTCTAGGTTATCAAGACACAGATCAGGCTTTGCTCTAATGGCCTGAATAAGAGAATGATTCTCGTTTTTTCCGGAGTACTGTTGATACTTCGACAATCCAGAGGCAGAAAAGAATCGCGACCTCTAGAACATAAGTCCAGAATCACTAAGATAACACTCAGAAAAAAATATGTGTTCCAAACAGCACTTGATAAAGTATCATGATCTTTAGTAATTACGATCCTTGATGCTTAAATGTTCTCGCAACTATTGCTGAAATACAGCCTGAATAATTGTTGTTTAGAATTTTCTCAGGTTTTAGTAAGGTGGTTTTTGACAGCATCTGTGTCTCCGCAAAGATATGCAACTCCATTATAAAACCGGTTTTAGACAGATTTTTTAACAAAACAACTGTTTATTACTATGTATAACTGCGTTGCGTTGGAACTTCGAGGTAGGCTGTTCAATTACAAATGACACCAACTAAGTTACGTCCTTTGCGACTCACGTTAGCAATGGCACGTCCCACCTCAAAGCTGAAAATTTGATTCAAATACTTATTTTTCTATGCCTTGTGCAGGTTTGGTTACCAAGTTACAACATTTGTTATGTACCAGTGGAAATATCTGCCATGGCTAACGAAAAGGTTCAGAAACAGAGGGGGTAATATTGTAAAGCGGAAAATAGAGCATTTATCAGAGGTAAACACAAAACCGTCTTTAAGTATCCTTAATTTCTGGATTGTGATATTTGCTATGTCGTAATTGTAAATTAATGATCATGGCTTTTCTATTTTCCTTTGTAAACCAATCTTGTCAATCTTCCAACTTTCTTCCGGGGCCTAACTTAATTTATTTGAGCCACGACACGAGAAAACAAACAGTGTGGTCGTGCGCCCAGCGCAGACTCAGATCAGCCTGGGCTAACCGCGAAAATTAAAATCGCGAAAATTAATTTTTATGTTTTTGACCCTTAACCGCGAAAATTTGAACCCGCGAAAATTACTGCGTATACGGTATATTGATGTACTGTACCTCCATGCTTTCCCATGCTCTTTTATTTCTTTAGAAAAGAAAAACTTTTGTGGCTTTGATATCTGCCATTTCTTTTCTAAACGACTTGATCCTTCTGAAATAGTGTCTACTGTTAAAGGAAATAATTTGCTTCTTTTGTTATGAATGAATATTGGCTATCTAAAACGAATAATTTTAGATTGCGTCATCATAAGTACGCTATGCACTTCAGAGCGGGTGAATGTTATTTGTTCCTGTTGTGATGTTGGTTGTGCCGATCAGTTGTTTGGGCGGTAATGTATGTGGTATATGCCGTCCCGAATGTGCGTGGAGGGGGTTCGCCCTTTCTTCACTCGAGTGCATAAGATGACATAGGATGGTATGTATTACAGATGTGCAACTCTGTTTACGAGAAATTAAGTTCCTCTCTCTCGCATTATTTTGGATTTATTTGTGATTTGCATCCGGAGGCCGGTAGTACTTAATAATTTTTGTCATTGTCATAGACTGATATACTGGTAAAAGGGACGTAAAATCGCAAGTCATCCATCCATTCATCCTTCGTTGTGATAGTATACGTCAATGTTTCCCATTATTTGAACAAAATACTTACTTCTATTTTGTTTCATTGCAGTTGGTAGGTGTATACGACGTCGTTGTAAACTGTACTGGATTGGGAAGCAAGGATCTTCTTAATGATGACAATATGCATCCTATCAGAGGACACTTAATCAGGGTAAGAGGCCTTATCGTCTCTCTGTATGGTAGTGTCGGGTAACTTTGGACATGCGGGTAAATTCGGACATACAATTGCAAACAGTGAAAATCCAAGTGAGACGGCTCATAATGAGCCGTCTCATCAGGATTTTAACTGTTTGGCCAGTTAACTTTTGTTTTAGTTCCTAACGACTGACAAACTAAGGAAACAATTTCAGTGTCCGAATTTCCCGGCTGTCCGAAGTTACCCAAATCTCCCCTATGGTAAGCTTTTCTCATACAAACCAAAAATTGCAAACATTTGGCAACAATGGATTAGTTGTAGTCTTCAGAGCAAAAATAGCAACACACAGATATTAAGCCTCAGTTGTTGAAGGAGACTATGTTATACATTGATATCCAATCAGTAGAATAAAGATTACTTTTATCTTTACCATATAAGTTATATCAAATTATCTCGAGACCAATTTGGTGCAGTTTGCAATAACTGACACCATTGTATATTACAATTTGACAGAAATAAAAGTCCTACGATGGAATCATTACTACTGTCAGAACGTGAAGTATTTTTTCCATAATGGTCATAATCCAGCTGTTAATCCTTAAAGCGACAAACAACAGGAGGTGTTTCGTTCAAGCTTTATCATATTGCAAATTCAAATATTAGAGGGCAAACAGTGTAGAACAAGATGAACCGGCTCATCATGAACCGGTTCATCTAGATCTATGCTGTTTGCGAATTCAGCTAGTTTCATTTCTGGTACTTTGAGTGTTGAAGATTTAATGCAGTTGAGTTATTTTTCTTTGGAGTAATAGCACTATAGTGTGTATGCATGTCTATATATACAAATAGTAAAACACCAAGTTATTCTAATGGGAATTTCTTGTTTCTAAAACAGGTTAAAGCTCCATGGATTAAACAGTGGACATACACAGACGATCTGACAGTTGTAATGCCAGGGTAACTACATGTAGATTATGATTGCTTTGTTTGTTATACTCAGAGTTACACTCTCAGAGAGTGATGAATTCACTGTTCTTTGTGTTGTGGTCCCATAGCATATTGTATCACTCTCTTATGACCATTTAGGTGTTTATAAACAATATTTCCATATTCCTATTAGGCATATTATATGAATAATATAAATCACAATGTCAATATATAACACATTTGATAAATATTGTCATTCAACGTGTTACTACGTGCTTCTTGTGGAGGAAATGGTAAATGAGGACACATCCCAATAAATTGCATTTATTTATTTTTCCTATGAGATATCGATAGAAATTGGCACTGGAGATGGGAATAGCTTAAATATTCAAAAGTAATCTAATAGAGAGTTGACAAGATTAGATGATATGATTAGCGTCAGTTTTTCCTCTTAACCCTTTTTTGACCAGTGGACTTGTCCATTCTTATCATTCAGATAATCCCAGTACTAGTTTTAGGGGTTTCTGGTGAATATTTTCACTTTTATTGTACTTTGCATAGAAATTCCTGTAAGCAAACAATGTAGACCCTGATCAGACGCCTTTTTGCGGCGTCTGAACTGGGTCTGCACTGTTTGCATAATGTCCCCAAAACGGGTATCCGGTTTAAAAAGGGTTAAAATGCCAAAAGTGAAAATGTCTGAGTTGCAAACTGCGTAGATTCAGATAAGGTGGCACATACTAACAAATTTATGTGCTACCCCTCCTTGTTTTCAGAGAAGACTTAGTTGTACTCGGTGGGTTTAAACAGAAGGACAGAGATGATACAGAAGTTCTTCTATCGGATACTGAAGATATTTTAGCAAGGTGTAAGAAACTAGTACCAAGTCTGAAGGTAATTGTATGCTTGTTCCGCTTAAAGAGCTGTTTCTCTCTCTCTTTTTTATTATTGTTTATTTCAAGTACAACAATTCCGCGCTGTGCCAAAAAATGGGAAAAAATAAAGTCATAAAAAATAGATTAACGACAGGCATTAAGTAGCCTATACGGATGACAACAGTTAAACGGTATTTCTTCATCCATACATAGTGGAAACACATATGTTCATATCAATTTATTCATGTGGGAATTCAAAAAATTTAGTTCCCTGAGAAATATAGCTGTAAACAGACATACGCATAAACTCTGAGGTCGGTCAGGGAACACTCCATGTGTTTATGCCTATTTTTAAAGGGAGCCAACATCCAAAACCTAGTAATGGCTTCCCTGTGTGAAGAGTTCCCAACTCCAAAAGGGCCATTTCTTAAAATGCTCCTCCAGGATTTGTGTTGTTACGCCCCTTTGAGACAGTATACAGGTCAAATAAGGCATTCTAGAGAGAATAAATGGAGAATAATTAAAATCTTAAAGAGTTCCTTCAAGAGCTGTAAATACGTTTTTAAGGGAAGTAACTCCGATATTATCATTTTCGGGTCCTTTCTCAGTGGATGTCAACTCTTAAAAAAAAACTGAATGCTGTTCCAAGAGTATTTCTTTCCTTTAAAGGTGGGTCCCCACATAAAAGGAAGAAAAACAGAAGATGGCAGAGTCGTTCTTCGGAAAGAAGATTTAATTATACCCCCCACAAACTGTGTTTGTGGGGGGTATACTGTTTTGACGTTGTCCTTCCGTCCGTCTTTCCGTCCGTCTGCAACGCATTAAATTTGCTTCGATTTGTTTCAGATTTTGTCCATGGATGCAGAATAAGAAAATAATGGATAGATATTTTTCATTTTTTCCTGGACGGTTTTTATTGCAGAGTTATGCCCCTTTGTATTTTTCGTGAAATAAGTTTGTTATCGCAACTCCTCCTAGATGGTTTGACGAATTTTCTTGAAATTTAGTATGTTAACAGATATTGGTATGAAGATGTGCATAAAGGTTTTGATTTTAAATTCTGCCCCTTTTTGCCTGAGTTATGCCCCTTTTTGATATTTTTTTGCCCTATGTTGTAGGGTTTTTGCATTAAATTTGCTCAAATTTGTTTCAAATTTTGTCCATGGATGCAGCATGAGAAAATAGTGGATACGTATATTTAAATTTTTCCAGGACAGTTTTTATTGCGGAGTTATGCCCCTTTGTATTTTTCGTGAAATAAGTTTATCGCAACTCCTCCTAGATGGTTTGACGGATTTTCTTGAAATTAATTAAGTATGTGAACAGATATTGGTATGAAGATATGCATTAGTGTTTTGATTTTAAATTCTGTTTCAGATTTTGTCTATGGATGCAGCATAAGAAAATAGTGGATACGTATTTTTAAATTTTTCCAGGACAGTTTTTATTGCGGAGTTATGCCCCTTTGTATTTTTCGTGAAATAAGTTTGTTATCGCAACTCCTCCTAGATGGTTTGACGGATTTTCTTGAAATTAATTAAGTATGTGAACAGATATTGGTATGAAGATATGCATTAGTGTTTTGATTTTTATCCCCCGACCGAAAGGTTCGGGGGATATAGCGATGAGCCTGGCGTCCGTCCGTCCGTCCGTCCGTCCGTCCGTCCGTCCGTAAACACTTTCTTGTCCGCTCTATATCTTGAATACCCTTTGGAATATTTTCATGATACTTCACAGTTATGTAGAACAGGTCATGACGATGTGTCGCGTACAAGAGTGGTAACTCTTGCTATTGTACTTTTTGAATTATCTCCCCTTTGGTGATTTTTTGGCAAATTCGTGTCCGCTCTGTAACTTGAATACCCTTTGGAATATTTTCATGATACTTCACAGAAATGTAGAACAGGTCGTGACGATGTGTCGCGAACAAGAATGACAACTCTTGCTTTTTTACTTCTTGAGTTATTTCCCCTTGATAGTTTTAGGTGTGATTTTTTGGCAGATTCGTGTCCGCTCTATAACTAGAATACCCTTTGGAATATTCTCATGATACTTCACAGATATGTAGAACAGGTCATGACGGTGTGTCGCGAACAAGAATGACAACTCTTGCTTTCTTACTTTTTGAGTTATTTCCCCTTGATCATTTTAGGTAGGATTTCGTGTCCGCTCTATAACTTGAATACCTTTTGGAATATTTTCATGATACTTCACAGATATGTAGAACAGGTCATGACGATGTGTCGCGAACAAGAAAGACAACTCCTGCTTTCTTACTTTTTGAGTTATTACCCCTTGGTGGTTTTAGGTGTGATTTTGTGTCCGCTCTATAACTTGAATACCTTTTGGAATATTTTCATGATACTTCACAGATATGCAGAACAGGTCATGATGATGTGTCGCGAACAAGAATGACAACTCTTGCTTTCTTACTTTTGGAGTTATTTCCCTTTGATGATTTTAAGTGTCCGCTCCATAGTTGAATACCTTTTGAAATATTTTCATGATACTTCACAGATATGCAGAACAGGTCATGACAATTTGTCTCATACATGAATGATAACTCTTGCTTTTAGACCTAGTGAATTATTTCCCTTTGGTAGTTTGAGCTGCTGTTTGAGTCTCTGCTCCATAACTGTATACCCATAACTGTATACCCTGGCCCTCTGGCCAGCTCCAGAATTTGAATAACCGTGAACCTTTTAGAATATTGATGATCATGCTGTGATATCTTATCAGTGTTCCTAACTCTCTCTTACCCCTCCACATTCCCGTGCCCCCTCCCCCACCCCCCCCCCCCTCCAAAAAAAAATTTTTTTTTTCCAGATTTGGATTCTTTGTCCAAATTCACTTACTAGAGAGCTCAAAATTAGGTTTGTAGGGCTTGTACTTTAGAAGTTATTCACACATGAAAGTTGAATGTATCGTATGCTATACATTTGTGTATATGGTGGCTGTTTGAGATATTACCTCTTTTTAGCAGTCAAGCATACTGTTTTAGTCTGAGTGTTAGATAATCATGCATCTGTTAACAGTTAATGTCAATCAGAAGCATAAAAGAATGACAATATATTACTAATATGTGTTTTGAAGTGCACCCTTTTTACCAAGGCCTATGGGGGTCTTCGGTCGGGGGATTTGCCATCTCCTCTGATGGCTATTTTAAATTCTGTTTCAGATTTTGTCTATGGATGCAGCATAAGATAATAGTGGATACGTATTTTTCAATTTTTCGTGGAAGGCTTTTATTGCGGAGTTATGCCCCTTTGTATTTTTAGTGAAATAAGTTTGTTATCGCAACTCCCCCAAGATGGTTTGAGGGATTTTCTTGAAATTAAGTATGTAAACAGATATTGGTATGAAGATGTGCATAAAGGTTTTGATTTTAAATTCTGCCCCTTTTTGCTTGACTTATGCCCCTTTTTGATATTTTTGCCCTATTTTATAGTTTTTTTGCCTTTTTTGCTTCCATTTCATTCAAATTGGGTTACTAGATGCATCATATGAAAAGAGCTGATACATATTGTTCAGTTTTTGCGGAAAGGTTTTTCTGCTGAGCTATGTCCCTTTGTGGTTTTCGTAAGAAAAATTCGTAATCGTTTCTACTCTATGACCGTTTGACGGATTTTCTTGAAATTAAGTATGCGAACGCATATTGGTATGAAGATGTGCATTAACCCTTTTTGCGTGAGTTATGCTCCTTTTTATATGTTTTGTCCTATTTTGAAGTTTTTTTTCGCCATTTTCACGTGCACAGATACAGTAGAAGGAAAGAGTTGGCACATATTGCTCTGTTTTTCTCAAAAGGGTTTTCCAGCTTTGTTGTGCCCCTTTGTAGTCTCGGAAAACAGAGTTTGTTGTCGCTACTTCTCCTAAACCGTTTGACTGATATTAAATATGTGAACACATATTGGTATATAGATGTGCACATGTAGTTGTCATAACATGTATGCTGTGTAAATGTAAAACTTAAATGACAAAGCTGCATGCCTGTCTGTTAAACACGGGGAGTATTTAGTAAGCCATGCTTACTGCCACCTCTAGTTACCTTTATATACAAAATGCATATCCGCAGCTGTTTTTTTCTAGGATGCTGAAATTCACCACGAATGGATAGGACTCAGACCTGGTCGTGATGAAATTAGAGTAACTAAGGAAACAATGCATTTCAGTAACGGCGATTTAAAGGTAATAGTAATAAACTAGTCTGGATCAGTGCTGCATATATGTTGTACGAAAAATAGTAATTTGTTACGTGTCACAGGTAAATTAGGTATTAAGTTTACCCTGAATTTTTGGGTTTAAAATCATGTCCTCAAACTGAAAAAGAAAACACCTACAAATAGTTTTATGTGGAAACAACTTTTATGGATGACGTATTCTTTTTAAAGTCAGAAAAAGGTACTCGAAAGGTTGATTGATTTCAAAGCACATACTTACACAGACTTTTTCTGTTTGCATTGTTTCTGTACAAAACTGGTGTATATTCCAGAGGAGAGTTTATTTCATCATTAATATATTGTCAACAGATTATATGAGCCCCAACATGAGAAAACCAACAAAGTGGTTGTGCGCAAAGCGCAAACACAGTTCAGCCTAGGCATTCACCCAGTTTAATCAAATTCTTCCCTAATTCTCTAAGCCCTTAAAGGGTAGCTAAGGGTCTAAGCTACCTCCATGCGGACAGCAAAGACTCTGATCAGACTGGGCGGATGCCCAGGCTGATCTGAGTCTGCGCTGGGCGCATAAACATTTTGTTGATTTTCTCGTGTCGCAGCTCAGTTATCTCATATTCTGCTGAAATTGCACACATTTGTATAAATTATTGTCGCTGCGAATTCTGAAACTCAGTCTGCAAATGAATTGGGTTACAAGTAACAAAAAACACAATCATTCTATTTTCAGGTTGTCCATAATTATGGCCATTCAGCCAACGGTATTGCTCTATCCTGGGGTACGGCTGTAGATGCAGCTGAGCTAACCATCCAGTCATTGAGAGAACCTGCTTCAAAATTATGACCAGCAACTTACCAAGTCAGCAGAAAATTTGTAAATTATTTACTTTGAAAGTACATGATCGGAGAGTTTTTTCAGTTGAAAGCACATGTATTGTATGGGTGAATAATAACAAACAGAATAGTGTCTGTTTATAATGATATAATGAGTGCATTAAATACTTGTTTGTGTATATATTGTCGTTTGTATATATTGTCTTGTTTTCTTGCAGCCATAAACACTGTTTAATGGAATGTTTATCCTTGTTTATCCTTGTTTCCATTTCAAATATAATGTTTCGTCTCATTTGATTTTCGTCTCTGACATTACTTTTACGCTGTTTCTTGCAACAAACCAAAAGTTAAACACAAATTCTGACTATACATGTATTCTGTTCGGAATATATTCGTCCAACTCTTTGGAATAGGCTCAGTCGTATTGTCAATTGACTTATATGTGAGACAACATGCCGTGCTAAACATGTGTACAGTGCTTGCATATTCAAGAATGCCCATATTTGATTGGCGTAATGTGATAAGAGACCTTAATTTAAACCATACGCATATCGTGATAATTCAAATTATCCTGCGCTTTTCACAAGCTGAGAAGTCATACTTTTAGTTTTCGTTGATAGGTTTCAAATGGATTCATAGATAATAGACGCAGAAAGACTACAGGCTGAGTACTTCGTTTTTGCATTTGCAATTCGCCGACATTTGTTTCTTTTCGATTTTGAGTAGATTTAGTTGCCAAGTAGGCAAAATACTATGTCATAATAATGCTTTTGCGATGTTGTATTCTTTCCACATCGGTTATCATAGCAGATGTTAATAGTCATTTTCTTCTCTCGCCATCCCTGTTTGATGTCGTTACGTTGTATAACCGTATGTACTTCATTGTTTGCCCTTCGATTATCAGTATCTGATTAGATACTTCCAGCCGCCTTGTAGCCTCTGTATAGCTTTCTTCATGAGTTTTCACTTATACCTAATCCAGTAATATCTATTTCACCAGACTCCTCTTCTTTTGTCATATCTGTCTCAGTCTCAATCTTTGCCTTATTCTTAACTGAAAACGCACAAGCCCCAGTGATGTCAAATAACTCTTTACAATGGAAAGTCACTGCCAGCTGAATATTCTTCGACTTTAACGGCATAAGGTTCACAATTCCTGTCCATTCACATTCTGCTGCTATATCCCTGAAAAGAACGTAAAAATGGTGCCATGTGAAATAGGACCTAATTTCTGTTTCTAAAATCCTAATAAAAATCACACACACACACACACACTAAAATCTAGATCCGTCTTCCAAGACGGATCTAGATTCTTGGGATTGTTTTGGAAGGGGAAGAAAGTTCTCATAGTGTGGGTATTAACAGACTAATGTTTTATTCACCCAGATACAACACAGTATAAGTCTAAATACGTTAACATAACATATGCCCAAAATTGGCCATACAGCTGACTAGAACGTCATCAGTAAAGGGGCATTTAGGCTATAACTTACCTTAAGCTAGCTCACTAAACAGCTAAATTCTGTAATTTCGCCAAAACCTTATTTTTTTTAACTTGCACTGAAGCTAGTCACCACCCTAAAGAAACTTCTGGTCCCTTCGGAAGGTGTTTAAATTTTCTTATTTCAGGCTCGGAGCTTCAGCACCTCCTTCGGGCCGGTATACAAAGAAAATCATGTTTTGTCCCTGTGGTGTTAAACGATAAGGATGGGTATGATTAACACATCAATCTCAAACCTTAACAGTTTACTACTTACTCGAAGTTCCTGATGTAGAGCATAGATTCTATTCCGGTACCTTCAACACATACAGAACACTGTGTAAGGGGTCGCTGAAGAGGATTCTTAAATTTCAGCTTTAATTCAAAGTTGGATTCCATGGTTACATTTTCATCCGGCTATAAACAAGACAAGGACACGCTTTCAGAATGTTAAGCTTTGCGTAGTTTTCATATATTTCAAGCAGATTATAACTAGCATTTCCATGCGTATAAGAGTATAAAGGATTTTTTTTGGAGTGATAAAAGGCATCAGGAAACATTTAAGTTCTGACCTTACTTCAAAGTTGGTGTACACCATTATATTTTCCTTTGACTGTAAACTAGACATTAAAAGTTAAGAAATGTATGTTCAACCTTTTTTGAACATACATTTTTTAACTTTGAATGTCTAGTTCATATCAAATCAGACCAATGTAGAATTGAAGGTTTTCTTTATCTTTTTGTTTCAATTTTGTTTGTTTACGAGTTAAGCCGTTTTTGTAAAAGGGAGTACTTGGTCTTTTTTTATTTTTATTTTATTTTTATATATTTTTTTTTTTTTGATTTTGAACAAGATACTTTTCTTTGACTGTGAACAAGACATTTAAGGCTGCTCTGAAAAATGATAATTTTCTCTTTGCTTCGTTTTCTTGTTTCATGTTTTCGTACATTTAAGGAAGTCTCTGCACTTGACCGCTGGACAGTAAATGATGTTACCTAGGTTCCTTCTTCTCAGGTAAATCTTTAGTCATCGAAATATTCTGCGATATACGTAACTGGTGTATTTCAGGGTTGACCAATATTATTTCTCATCAAATTCGTATTATTTTCTACAAGTTATCTCAGAAATATAAATGAAACAATAACATAATATTTATTGACACAAACAAACTATTTTATCAATGATGCTTATGGATACATGTATAAAATCATTTTCCCTTACAATTAGTATTTTCACGAAACTTGCCTCCAATATAAGATGTGGTTTTTGTAAGACGAAATCCTCGAACATACATTCCACTTGGTCTGTTTCTTCAACTTTCATAAATACAAACTGTCTGAGACAATACAGCTCTGCTAAGTTACCAATATAGTTGGATTCTTTTAGCTTTAGTTGAACACCAACTTCTGAAAAAGAAAACTGGTATTTCAGTGCTCCAAATAAGGAGTACCATGTATAATTTTCCCCAATTTCTCGGTTAAAGCAGATGTAGTGACCCATCGTTTGAACCGTCTCGCCGAGACGGTTCTAATAAGGGATCACAACTTAAAGTTCCATTTCGAAATAGGAAAAAATATTTCAGAATTAGCCTCTAAACCCAGTTTTATCTGGAGCTCTGCATTTACTACAGACAATTCTGAGGCGGAGGTATAGAGTGGCTCATTCCACTGTGTCTTTGCTGTACGAGGGATGATTGAAAAGTTCTGAGCCTAAGATACTTCCATTGAATCTGCGCATGCGTGCTTAAGATGACTGTTATAAGTTGTCATTCACTAGCTTCCGTCGAAAGTTTCAAAAATTTCTGTCAAAAGGTTTCTTTTGTACAGCGCCTTAAACACGAGCGGTGGCATATTTTTAAAGTATCATTTAAAATTTATTCGTCTAAACGCAAAAATTCGTATTAAACGCAAAATATTTTGACATCTTGCGGCTCTATTGTAAACCCTTAAAATTTGCAACCCTGAAATTTGGAGACTAACATATTAATTTGAAATTCGTGTTTGTTTTGAACATGGTGAGCAAAACCAAATAGTGCTCTCACACAAATAAACACTGACATCTTACACAATTTTCGTCAAAAAGAGTTAAAAGACATTTACTCCTGTGCACGCACAGCATGCAACTCCGACTGTGTACTATCTGCAGAAACTCTCAAAATAGACACTTCATAAAAAATTAATATTGGCTTTTAACTCTGAAATGGAATAAATTTATGTTTGCTGATTTCTTCACTTACCGGGGTGCTGCATGATATATATTGGCAAAAACAATCCCAAATTGATTGACTCTGCTAAAATTATGGTTGGCCAAAGAGTTATACAGTGCAATCATAGGGGTAGGTGAAAAATCCGATTGATACAGAAGATAAATTCCCGAAATTTGGTGATTGTTGCTCTGCAGAATGGTCGTTTAAAATCAGTGACTCAAATCCACTCTAAACGTTTCAAAACATGGCGAGGCTCAGAGCTTTTCAATCATCCCTCGTATAGTATCCCGTTGTGTGCACGGCATTTCACATCACCACATTTATACGGTTATTACGGTGTTTTTTATCAAATAATATACCGTATTTATTTGGTTATATTATCTAGTTCGGACTTACGAAATTCTGCCTTCAGAATTTTATTTTTCAAAACAATCCCAAAAAAATCTAGAACCGCTCTGGAAGTAACAACTGACAACTGACCTTAAGAGTAGACCCACTTCCAACCCCCCCCCCCCCCCCCCACCACCACCACCACCACCACCACCTCCATCCACCACCAACCCCAGGTAAAATGGGGGGAATTATAGAGGTGTACCCTTACAATGTAAAATAACAAATTTTGCCTACTTTTAAAAGAACCAGTTTACTTCTGGAGAAGCACATTCTTCCTTTAAAAAGTGTGTTGTTCTTGCACGTTTTACCCTTGAAACAATGCGGGAGCAAACATGAATGTGTATTCACTCGCCTAAAGTGACGCCCATTCGAACTTACCACTCTGCGGTGCTAATATCCTAGTTATATTTTTCTTTTTCAAAATGTTTTCTCTCTGACCATTGTAATGAACGCTTTCACAGTAAAGGAGAATCTGCACAGTCCGTGTCTCTGAGCTTGTGTTTTCTAAATGTACAGTTACGTAGAAAACTTCACCAACATAGATAAAATCTTTTTCACTGAATCTGATTTTGACATCCTGAAAAAAAAATGAAAAAGAAAACGCCACAATGTTTTCTCTCTCGAATTAAGTTTTTATATTTAAAGAAATAAATATACAAAACACGAAAGGTTTACGACCAGTCAATGTCTTTAACCAAAACAAGTAAGTTTTACGGTTAGTCATTTCATCAGCTTTTTCTCTAAAGACACATAAGAGGCTGAGCAAGAATGCGAAAAAGCTGCATCTGCTAGCAAGGATCAGGGGCCGTATTCATAAAGCTACTTAAGTCGTTGCTATGCGGTTGCTAAGGCTAAATATCTATAAAGGAGATTCCCTACAACTATGAAATTTGCTCTGGAGGAACAGTCTTTGTAAGACTGTTCCTCCATAGCAAATTTCATAGTTGTAGGGAATCTCCAACATAGAAATTTACCCTTAGCAACAGCATAGCAACGACTTAAGTTGCTTTATGAATACGGCCCCAGGAAAGAATGTCCTTTTAGTGTTGACCCCATTTTTGAAGGATTGCATTGCAGAGGGAACCAAACAGGAAAGCTCAAAATTACATATAGTCTCACTTTGTAAAAACTGCAGAAAAACTTGGAGGTGTACCAAGATACGCCTTGAGACACAGAAAAGAAAAACAAATGAGAAACACAGTCGACAAAACGGAACAGCACATTTATATAATAATGAGCCGCGACGCGAGAAAACCAACAAAGTGGTTGTGCGCCCAGCGAAGACTCAGATCAGCCTGGACATCCGTCCAGTCTGAACAGCCTGTTCGCTTTGCGCTTAAAGGGTAGCTTCGGGTCTAAGCTACCTCCATGCGGACAGCGAATAATCTGATCAGACTGGGCGGATGCCCAGGCTGATCTGAGTCTGCGCTAAGCGCACAACCACTTTGTTGATTTTCTCGTGTCGCGGCTGAATTATGAATTCTACGTGTAGAACAGACTCAAGTACGTCAAAAGAAGGCGTGCCTTCGAGCTTTCAGTAATTGTGTGGTCTGCGTATTATAATTGAGATAATACAGTTAAATGTATAAAATCATAAAATAATATGTAATGAAATAAAAATTTTGGACGCGGTGTCAATCTGAAGCCGGGGAAAAAGAGAGATGGACCTCGAGGGGTCTTACAAATGGCAAAAGATATTGGCGTTGCCCGACACACCATAGTGCAGTTACAGAGGGAAGGGAACTGAAGAAACATTAAAATGATACATGGTGGATAGAAAATAACCTCTTTGGAGAAAAAAAAGTTGTTACCTTTGTGTCACACTGATGAAGTGGCCGCCTCTGTCTATACCCATGATGCCTATTTTCTTCCCGTATTGCTGTAACAAAAGAAATGGTAATATATATGAGCCGCGACGCGAGAAAACCAACAATGTGGTTGTGCGCCCAGCGCAGACTCAGATCAGCCTGGGCATCGGCCCAGTCTGATCAGAATCTTCGCTAAGCGCTTAAATGGTAGCTACGGGTCCTAGCTACCTCCATGCGGACAGCGAAGACTCTGATCAGACTGGGCGGATGCCCAGGCTGATCTGAGTCTGCGCTGTGCGCACAACCACATTGTTGGTTTTCTCGTGTCGCGGCTCATATTATATATCAGTTCGATATAAAAAGTAGTACAGGTGCGTTGCATTAATTTTATACCTATGCAAATTTTTCATAAGTCATACCCCCACTTGCAAAAAAATCTAGCTTCAGCTGGAAGTCTTTGTTGTTAAAATAAATATTACACTTACTATGGGAATAAATGAAGGGATACTACTTAGGCTTCCAGAAAAGTTCATGTATAGAATATTGCAGAGAAGTGATTTTGCAACCTATCAAAGTTATCTTAACTATACTGACAAGTGCTGAAACTCTTCTACGTAGTTTAAGTCGTTTTCGCGGTGTACAGATATATGGTAATGAAAAACCGAGATCGACATTTCAGTGACAAATATTCAAACATGTTATATTTACTGAAAGCCCAGAAAATATCTTTTCTGCATCAAAATATTTACCCTTAAAAAGAACCAGACGGGACCTTCTTTGAAGCCACTTAGTATAGGTCCTGTTGCTGAAACAGTTAGGCTTTGCTTCAGACGTTTAATTAATAGAATGCCTCTTTTATCCTATTTGAGAGCTGTTGAAAGAATATTTTTCACAGCGTTTTGACACTGACAAGTGGAAAACAGGAGCGAAGAGACGGGTGGACACGGTGTACTTATGCAAGTGTTTAAAACGTCTTATTACATCCCTATTTGTTGTATTTACAGACTTTGAAACTGAGGGGCTGGCTCTTATTCTTTCTTGGGTTTATCATTTTATCTTTTTTTCCTGTAAATATTTTAGCAAAGCACAAAAAAGAGGTCTTTTTAGAAATGTAGCAACCTAGCATGGAAACATAAGTTGTCTAGTGTTCCTATTCTTTACCTAAGCAGTGTACCTGCTAGCAAGCATTGTTCACACCTTTTCGTAATTACAAACAACGAAAAAGGATGAATGAAATCTTGTTTTCGGTGTTATTAAATGGAGAAGACATGAAATGAAAAAAAGCAAACAAATTGAAATTTAAACTTTTTTAAACAAAATTAAAGTACCCCAACCCTCTCTTCTTTCATGCTTTCAGTTGTCAGTGCCTAACCGCGAGCGAAATGACATTAAAAGTATTTTTTGCAAAACAGCTCGCAGATAGGATAGTAGAGACAGGCTATTTATTAATTTTGTCAAGCTAGCTTTACTGTTTGTAACACAGGACCTACACTAAATCTCTCAAAAGACGGTTCCGTCTTGCTCTCTCTGGAATATTTTTTCTTGCAGAAAAGAAATGTGTCCGGGTTTTCATTAAACATAACGTGTTTGAATATCTGTTATTGAAATGCCGATCTCGGGTTTTTATTATCATATTCCTGTACACCGCGAAAGAGGCTTAAACTACTTGGAAGCCTTTCAGTACCTGTCAATTTAGTTAAGATAACTCTGACAGACTGCAAAATCGCTTCTTTGCAATATTCTATAGGGTCAACTCTTATGGAAGTCTTAGCAATGTCCGTTGATTAATTCCCATGGTAAGTGTGAGATTTGTACACAACAAAGACTTCCAGCTGAAGCTAGAATGCAAGTGGGGGTATGCTAAATTTTATGAAAAATTTGCATAGGTATAAAATTAATGCAACGCACCTGTACATTGGTTGACGTTAACCAAATATATGTTATGGCTGAATTTTTTTCAAAGACAAAGGAGTTATTCAGTACTAATAATGTTGATTTTCAAAAGTAAATGAAAGCAACAGTAACGGCCAGGTTATTTTATTCACTTCAAATGAGGTCAATAAAACATTCTACATAAAGTAAAAGCCATTTGGCCGATCGAAGAATCTTCAGCGCAGACTGAACTAAACATATTAAGTGTGCGTGTACCTATGCCTGTGTTTTACGAGGGCCATCCAAGAAGTCTTACAAACGCCGTCATAACTGGTTTATTAATTGAGCAATGGTAATAAAATTTGACCATAAAAAGGCCATGCGTACCATACATATGTGTGCCAAATATCATATGTGTGACTTATTTTTATAAGAAATGAGGGTTTTGAATGGAAAGGTGTAGGCGATACTGACGGTAAAATTACATTAACACGACGCCTTCTACAAGAGGTGAGGGGAAGAAAATACATGCAAAATCGTTTAAATTCTTTTGAATCATAAGAGTATATGTTTTAAAACGATTGTCTTATATTCAAACACTCAAATAAGAAACATTTATCATTTCACATTACCAAACAAACGTAGTTGCTATGCAACAAAGGACTTATACAGACTTTCAGCAAATTTCTGTTTTTGTTGTTGTTTTTTTTTTGTTTATTTGTTTTTTATTTTTTTTTATTTTTGGCGCTGCCTCTGATTTTGGAAGGCTGCAAATGATATTAAATGAGGCTAACCTTCTATATTTATATCCCCCGCAAACTTGTTTGAGGGGGTATACTGTTTTCACGTTGTCCTTCCGTCCGTTCGTCCGTCCGCAGCATTTGCTCCGATTTGTTTCAAATTTTGTCCATGGATGCAGCATGTGAAAAGAGTTGATACGTATTTTTCAGTTTTTCACGGAAGTGTTTTCCTGCTGAGTTATGCCCCTTTATATTTTTTGTAAAAAAAAATTGTTATCGCAGCTCCTCATAGACCGCTTGACCGATTTTCTTGAAATTGAGTATGTGAACACATATTGGTATGAAGATGTGCATTAAGGTTTCCACTTTGAAATCTGACCCCTATTTCCTGAGTTATGCCCCTTTTTTATATTTTTGGCCCTAATTTTCGTTTTTTTTTTAGTCGTTTTGCTTTTTTAGTTGATTTTATTCAAATTTGGTTCATAGATGCATCATAAGACAAGAGGGCCATGGTGGCCCTTGGCCCTGAATCGCTCACCTGAGCATTAATCAGTTCACTGGCTCTGGTGAAGATTTATAAGAGTTTTTACCGTACTAACATTTGACCTAGTTTTGACCCAACATGACCCAGTTTCAAACTTGGCCTGGATATTGTAAGAATAAACATTCTGAAAAAGTTTCATTGAGATTGGATCAAAACTGTGCCCTCTGGAGCGTATACAAGGTCGTTCTTATATTTGACATAGTGACTAAGTTTTTGACCCGACACGACCCAGTTTCAAACTTTACCTAGATTTCATTAAGATAAACATTCAGACAGAGTTTCATGAAGATTGGATCAAAACTGTGCCCTCTAGGGTGTACACAAAGTTTTTCTAAGATTTGACCTTGAGCCGACGTGACTCAGTTTCATAGGGGGCTTAGATATATGGACAATAAACATTTTGACATAGTTTCATGAAGATTGGAGCAAAACTATGCCTTCTAGTGCTTACACAACGTTTTTCTAAGATTTGACCTAGTGACCTAGTTTTTTCCCGACATGACCTACTTTCAAACTTGGCCGAGAGTTTATGAAGATAAACATTCTGACAAAGTTTCATAAAGATTAGATCAAAACTGTGTCCTCTAGAGCGTACACAAGGTTTTTCTATGATTTGACCTAGTGACCTAGTTTTTGACCCGACGTGACCCAGTTTCGAACTTATCCTAGATATTATGAGGATAAACATTCTGACAAAGTTTCATGAACTTTGGATGAAAACTGTGCCTTCTAGAGTGTACACAAGGTTTTTCTAAGATTTGACCTAGTGACCAAGTTTTTGACCCGACATGACCCAGTTTCAAACTTATCCTACATATTATGAGGATAAACATTCTGACAAAGTTTCATGAACTTTGGATCACAGCTGTGCTTTCTAGAGCTTAAACAAGGTTTTTCTAAGATTTAACCTAGTGACCTAGTTTTTGACCCGACATGACCTACTTTCAAACTTGGCCGAGAGTTTATGGAAGTTAACATTCTGACAAAGTTTCATGAACTTTGGATGAAAACTGTGTCCTCTAGAGCGTACACAAGGTTTTTTCTATGATTTGACCTAGTGACCTAGCTTTTGACCCGACATGACCCAGTTTCAAACTTGTCCTACATATTATAAGGATAAACATTCTGACAAAGTTTCATGAACTTTGGATCAAAACTGTGCTTTCTAGAGCGTACACAAGGTTTTTCTATGATTTGACCTAGTGACCTAGTTTTTGACCCCACATGACCCAGTTTCGAACTTGGCCTAGAGTTTATAAAGATATACATTCTGACAATGTTTCATAAAGATTTGATCAAAACTGTTTCCTCTAGAGCATACACAAGGTTTTTTCTATGATTTGACCTAGTGACCTAGTTTTTGATCCGACGTAACCCAGTTTCAAACTTATCTTAGATATTATAAGGATAAACTTTCTGTTTATGTTTCATGAACTTTGGATCAAAACTGTGCCTTCTAGAGCGTACACAAGGTTTTTCTATGATTTGAACTAGTGACCTAGTTTTTAACCCGACATGACCCAGTTTCAAACTTGGCCTAGAGTTTATAGAGATAAACATTCTAACAAAGTTTCATAAAGATTGGATCAAAACTGTGTCCTCTAGAGCGCACACAAGGTTTTTCTATGATTTGACCTAGTGACCTAGTTTTAGACCCGACGTGACCCAGTTTCAAACTTGTCCTAGATATTATGAGGATAAATATTCTGACAAAGTTTCATGAACTTTGGATGAAAACTGTGCCCTCTAGAGTGTACACAATGTTTTTCTAAGATTTGACCTAGTGACCTAGTTTTTGACCTGACATGACCCAGTTTCAAACTTGGCCTAGATTTTATAAAGACTAACATTCTGACAAAGTTTCATAAAGATTGGATCGAAACTGTGCCCGCTAGAGTGTACACAAGCAAAAGTTGACGGACGGACGTCCGGACGGAAGTCCGGACGTACGACGGACGACGGACATCAGGGTGTCCCAAAAGCTCAGGTGAGCTAAAAATAGTTGACACGCGTTTTCCAGTTTTTCCCGGAAGTGTTTTCCTGCTGAGTTATGCCCCTTTATATTTCTCGTAAAAAAAAGTTTGTTATCGCATCTCCTCATAGACCGCTTAACCGATTTTCTTGAAATTAAGTATGTGAACACATATTGGTATGAAGATGTGCATTAAGGTGTCCATTTAGAAATTTGACCCCTATTTCTTGAGTGATGCCTCTTTTTGGTATTTTTGGCCCTAATTTGCGGGGGTTTTAGTCGTTTTTGCTTTGATTTTATTCAAATTTGGTTCATTGATGCATCATAAGAAACTAGTTGACATGTGTTTTCCAGTTTTTCCCGGAAGTGTTTTCCTGCTGAGTTACGTCCCTTTATATTTTTTGTAAAAAAAGTTTGTTATCGCAACTCCTCATAGACCGCTTGACCGATTTTCTTTAAAGTAAGTATGTGAACACATATTAATATGAAGATGTGCATTACGGTTTCCACTTTGAAATCTGACCCCTCTTTCTTGAGTAATGCCCCTTTTTGATATTTTTTATCTATTTTTTTTTTTTTTTTTTTTTTGGGGGGGGGGGGGGGGATTTAGTCATTTTGGCTTTGATTGTATTCAAATTTGGTTCGAAAAAAATGACCCATGATTTCCATTTTTTCCCAGAAGTGTTTGGTGTTTGCCTGCTGAGTTATTCCCCTTTGTAATTTTTGTCATAAAAGTTTATCGCTACTCATTCTAGACTGCTTGACCGATTTTCTTGATTTTTACTACAGGTTTTTCCAGATTTGCACTCTGGAGCCAATATTAGATAAAAGTAGACATGTTCAGTTACCTTTGATGGGATTATAGGACGAGCTATATTTGTTTGTAGTTGTCATAACATGTATGCTTTGTATAACTTCGTAAAACTTAGATGATGAAGGTCCAAGCTTAACTGTTAAATGCGGGGGGTATTTAGTAAGCCATGCTTACTGCCATCTCTAGTTTCTTTTGTTTTTTCCACATCTCGTGAGTAGTATTTGATAACAATATGCCATTTAAAGAAACACTTCAATTGTTGTGAGCGCATCTTCCTGAAATACTCATTTTATATAATGTTTTCGATTCCCTGAAAGATAGGTGATTTTACTTGGGACAATAATAATATTTGACTGACGGCAATATCTTAACTTGGGTACCAAATAATTACAGCTGCATTTGTTTTCTAGTCTTCCAACAAAATTCTCAAAGTATACTGGACGTCACAGAGAGGTTGATGCTTTATATACTCTCACCTCGCTGCATAATATTTAAAGTGTATGGTAATCTCCATGCTTTTCTGCCATTTTTGCAAAGGGCAACATCTTTTATGACTTACTGTTTGCTTAAAGGGATGAAGAAACTCTTCCAAAAGAGGGTCTACTCTGAAAGAAAAGAATTTGCTCCAAAGGGAGGAAATTCTTTCCTTTTAGAGTTGTCCCATATTGAGAAGGCAGGAAAAAAATAAATGACAGTGGCTTCCCCTGAAAATATCACCATTCACTTTAATTGACATCGTGCAAACACGTCTTAGATCTGCTGATCTGCTGAGATCCAAATTGAAAGAGCGTCTAGTATTTGTTTTGTAATATGTCATAGCTCGACCCAGATTCTAAAATAGACTTCCTATGACAGCGGCACCGAGCAATTTCTGCAGTATAAAAAGGAAAAACGTTACCATCACGACGTTTATATTCCGTTGTTATGTCTTGCCTCATTCTGCTAAGTTCAAGGTCTGTTACAGTCGCCGTATACTTATGAGTCAGTCGAGCTGGTCGCCCATCAGGAGATTTTGTACTCAAATGTTCTCCCATCCTACATTCAACAAACACCAGATAAAAGTTGTATATATTTGCAGATGATAAATTGGCATTGGCCTTTTTTTTATAAAAGAACTTTAGAAGACATATATAAGAAATATTCTTTACAGTCTTATCTTTCTCGGAACCCCGCCACGAGAACTGGGCATTATTGAATATGCAAGTAGTTTAAAAGGGGAAAGAAGTGATAATTTCTTGGTGTATTTCCTTTTCAAGTACGTTATGATGTACCATTTTATAGACGCATGAAAACGGAACAAAAACTACAACATTTTACATTAAATGTTACATCATAATTCAATCAGTCTTAGTTTTCGAAAAATAAAAAAAAGAAATTCGGCCTTGGGCGTTTGAAGTCCTGATTTTGCATCTTGTTCAAGCTCTTGGGAATAATTGCCCCCATTTTCAACCCGCTCTTGGCCTAACTTTTATGTAAAATAATAAACAAATATTCAACTTATGGTTATACTTTCTTTCATATCAAGGAAATTTCATTTTTCAAACATGTTTAGAAACAGTAACCCATTTATGACGAGTGGATTATTTTACCTGCCTCTTTGGACAGTTCACATTCCTTAAAATCAAATACTTCAGGCAAACAGTTTAGACTCTGTTGTGGCACCTGATCTGGGTCTATACTGTTTACCAAAAGTCCGTTTTTTCCGGTTTCTAGACATGAATGGGTTAATGCGCATGATAAAAAAATTGTACGTGGAACTGTCAACTGTAATCGGTGTCCATTCATCATCATTCAGCTTAAGCCAGTAAGAAACGTCAGCTGTTACTTCCGAGTATATGACGTCAACGTCATGCTTGACGTCGGTCAGCCCAGCTTTGACTGCGGAGAGGTGCGCTGGACCACAACACTTTAAACCTGAAAAAAATGAAGAAATGGGGCACCTGAAATACTTGCCATAATTGTCCTAAAATGGAACTGTTTGGTTTTACAATGCAGTAATGCAACCAAAACATGTATATGGAATGGAAAGCAATGGAGATCCTGATCAGACTGCTCCCTGATTTGCATTTAACCTGTTTGTTTAAGTAAGCTGACTCAAAACTTAAATTTTTCCCGATTTATTTTAAGATAAAATACGTGTATACAGTATATTTCGACATCTGATCGAAACCTTGGTAGAGTACACTATAATTCAGTATGATGTTTTTGAGTTGTGATTTAACGTCCCAGTAAAAGATAGTTCAGTTATATCGAGACGTTGCCTCCGTATTTGTGCGACTTTTACCCGACCTGAGAAAACTGACACACCCCAGCGGGCACAAAACGACAAAATGACGTCGTGCTGACGTCGATGCGACGTAAATACGTCGCATCGATGTAAATACGACGTCACTCAACGTCATGTGCTACAGCTACTAGCAGCTCTGTCGATGAGGCACCAGGCAGCCCATATATTTCGCAGGCCCTGGTGGGCGGAGACCATGTATTATTATGATTTATCATATGACGTCGCATCTGAGAGTGTAATAAAGCCATGCATTAAAAACGATAATCCACTTGTGGATTAAATATGCAAATTACGTCGTAACGTTTTGCGTTGACGTCCATAAAACGTCGCGTTTTCTAATGGCGAAATCGTGACGTTTTAGTGCAAAATTTGCTAATAAAATGCGATTTTACTGTCATATGATAAATAGAATCTTGCATTCGTGCTTCTGTATTATTGAATTTATTAAACTCGTTGGTGAAAACGATAAGATGCTCGGCATAGCCTCGCATCTTATCATTTTCCCCAACTCGTTTAATAAATTCAATAATACATGAGCACTCATGTTAGATCCTCTATATATGTATAAACTTAGTTAATGTAGAAACTTACTAAGCTCAGTTATAAAGCCATATTCAAACATATATTATTAATTTACTTTTTCACCCTTTACTTGGCAGCATGAAGTCTACCCAGCAGGCACACAGTGTTGAATCAACACAGAATCAACGTTGATTCAACGTCATGTTGATTCCACGTTATGTGCCTAGTTGGTTATCTAGCTCAGTGCAGTCAGAATAGTAGAGTAATGCACGTTAAAGGACATGTCAGACAAACAACATCTTTAAAGCCATGTAATGCAAGTTTTTGGCCTGTTAAACCTATTCAAGAAAGAAAAGAATAGAAGACCTGAACCATAAAAGTTGACTGGAACTATAGCGCCAAAAATTCACTGGCTGCAGTATTTTCTTCTTTGTCGCCAAAAATAAAACTGCACATGTTGAGAACGTAAAGCTACAAGAAGGCGTCTGGATAAATCTTCACGTTTACCGCCATTTTTAACGGGAGACAACTTGTGTGACTACCTGTTTGATCACTGGGTGATGAAACCCTTTAAAAAAGGGGACCGGTTCATGGAGAAAAGAAAACTATTTGAGAGGAAATGTTTTTTGTTGTCTTTTTAAGAGTTGACCCAACTCAACTGAGATGGGAAATGAAACTAAAAAAGGCGGAGCGGCTGCGCCTGAAAGTGTATTCGTATATAATACCTTATGTGACTTTAAAACCAATTAGATTCAATATAAACGGTATACGCAGTCTCCACAGGGTGTAGCAGATTATTCATTGACAAATATGACTAGCAATTTCAGAGAGTTACCTTCAGTTCCAATCAGTTGTGGTGTAGAATCTATTACATGCCAAGTCGCCTGGTTAAGTGGACTTTTAAGGTCGGGTCGCCGCATCCAGATATCGTTCCAGACGTGAAAATTCCTGAAAAGCATGAATATGGTCTGCTCGTACAACAGCTGAATTTCAATTACTATTCATAATGGTTATAAGTGAAATTATGAGAAAGAACATATTGGTACACGCTTTTCTTGCACTATGAAATCTCTTACATTTAACACATGTTGCATGTAGCAGGGCTGTAGTAGTTCCATGAAAATTCTCTGCTCTTGAAGGAACTTTTTAAGATTTTAATTTTATAACTTTCGAACATTTATTAAATTCGACTCTTCCAGAATATACACGAAAGCAGTCGGTCTTCACTAATCTTATACCACACTTTGCCAGAAAACGCCAACTTTAGCACCAAATATTTCGAAATGACCAAGGTATTCACTGATAAGGGTGGTATAAAAGGATTAAACCGTAGTTTGTCCGCCTGTACGGGAGATAATCCACTCACTAAAGCTCGTGGGTTATCTCCTCGTATAGGCGGACAAACAATGGTATACAGCGAGTGGATTATCTCCCGTACAGGCGGACAAACTATGGTATACTAAACCCATTATTGTAAAATGGACTCCTCTATCCTTATAAATAGGATGAGTCCATCTATCATTTTAGGGGTATCTAGTTTACCTTTTTCATTTTTATAGAAATTGCTATAAAATTTATGCAAACAGTGAATACCATGATCAAACGCTGCATTCTGTGGCGTTTGAGCTTGTTTGCCAATGTCCCTTTTATAGGACGCAATATGCAAGAACATATTGTTGAAACTACGTGGATTCGTCGTTCATTCAACGTCAAGAAACAACATGGATTCGACGTTCATTCAACGTCATGGCGTTGAATAACGTTGAATCGATGTTGATTCAACAATATGTGCCCGGTGAGTAGGCATTTATAGGTTTAAGCATTTGAGAAGACTTGGCTCTAGCCGGGAAATAACTGTTTACACTGTTGGAAGCAGCCGGTCAGCAATATATTTTAACATTTTAGAATACTAGAATACCCATCACAGAGGTGGTTCATTGTAATCATAACAGAGTAGATATGATAGCCATTGGTCTGTTATGCATTTTTAGATTTTCTATGATCGCGTCTACTAGCAATTCGTAGTTTTTAGCGTTTCAGAACAAACACCTTTGGTCCATAAAATTAATATCTTTAGCATTTAAGAAATTAAACTTGACAATAAATGCATGTAGTTGATCCATAACAATTTGCGCATTTAAGTAATCTTTCAGAAGTCTGCCTTTAAAACTGGAGTACTTGGACAGTATCAAATTTTTGCAATGACTTACGGAATATGGAAACTCATGGTGACTCATAGAGATACTAAAGAAATGTAGGGCACATCTTCGGTCAGCAACATTGTTTTATGAAACATCTTTTAAGTTGAATGAAGCGGGCACATGACGTTGTAATTTCGACGTCATGTGCCCGCTGACAAAAGGCGTTCAGGGGAATCAAGTTGAACTCTGTTTATTTTTATTTTTTTTATTTAATTTTTTTTTTCATTTGCATTTTGCTCAATAGGGTCCTCTAGAAGCAAATTTCCTCCTACGAGGACAGATCCTATTTTAGAAGGGCTATGATCCAGCAAAGCCAGCTGGAAGTCGTGAAAACTGTTCCCCTTTGTAAATGTCAGAAATCGTTTAGCATTCATTCACCTTAATATCTAAAGCTTGGGGTCGTATGACCTAGCCTAAAAACGTAAATACGCATGAGCGTATCCTATGATTTTACAAGTATATGATGTGAAGACAGTTTTAAAGTTACCAAACGGCCGCATCAATAGCATCTTTAAGTATATCTTCTCCTTTCTCCTCAAACTGATAGCTGAGGTCAACCGATAGACGACGATTCAAGTTTAGGCCAGAATTGTAATTAGTCACACAGCGACATGGTATGCCGAGTGCCCTGCAAACTGAAAAAAACAAAAACAGAATGTGTTCATATGGACAAGAAAAATGAAGCATGTGTTCATCCAAATTCGAAAATGAAAGAACAATAGCTACCAAACAAACAGTACTTAGAAAATATTCATGCAAAATGCAAAGTAGCAAATCATATTCATGCACACTGAAAAACGTGTCATCATAAAACAGGAAAATTATAGACACGACGATGTAAGATGGAAACTATAATTGTAAAACTGAATACTATTGACGTAAACATGCTTACCAAAATTCGAAAAATAGAGCGTTTTGATGCAAACTCCGCAAATAAAAGAACGCTGTTTTTCCATCTTCTGGAATTATGAGCCATATAAATTTGACATCATAGTCATGCAAATCGATATTAAAAATGTGTAAGTAAACTGAGTAACCAGAGACCATTTCCATGCACCTAAAAACAGAACATGAAAAAAGAGCACGGACATGTTACCTGGAAGCTATGGCATATTTATGCAAACATGAACATATAAACTGAAAAAAAATCTAAAATGGATGCAATACAATTAAATGAGCTCTACTGTAGAAAGCAAAAGTTCTAAAGAACTGTTAATTTTTTTCCTTCTCTAGGAAAAATGATACTTCCGTCTTGGATACATGTTTAATGGTACATGTACAATTCAACCTTCAATTCCGGACTGCAAGGGCAACATTGATGGTCATTACTCCGTTACCACAGCATCTAGAAGTCCCAGGTTTGATATTTAGACATCCTTTTTAAGGTAAATGGATACACCTCGAAGGAGAGCGACTTAGCCGTTTTCATTTTATGTTCTTTTTCAATGGTGGTCAACTCTTTAAGTGTATACCTCTTTTTTGGAAAGTTTTTTATTCGCCCAGAAAGACAAACAAGAAAACTTAAATTTGTCTTTCTTTGAAAAAGGGCGGAAAATGGTAATGTATATATACATGTACATCTAAAAGTAACCAAAGAATTGTAAATTCAGGCCTCACAATGTTATTATAGTAATGTCGCTACGACATTACCAATGATGGAATGGTTTCTTACATCGGAAGTCTATCTAAAGCCAAAGTGTTCTAACCTTAATGCTGATTCTTTGTAAGTACCAGAGTATTAGTAAATTGATACATAAATTCGGACCTAAATCTAATGGATGTTTTCTGAAATACTTTTTTCAGTCAGTACCGTATGAAGATTGAGGCAAAATTTACCTGTAGTTAAAACTGCTGCAAACACGTAGCATTGGCCATATTTAACTGGCTGCGGATTACCACCCTTAGCTTCTCGAGCGTTGTTGGCATACTGTAGCAAAATGGATACACTTCCGCTCCAAATAGTTGGTGATCTTCCGCCGGTAAAATCATTCGTTGACCATCGTCCTTCTATTACACCGGAGTCAGCTTTTCCATTTATCTATATGAAAACGCTTCAATATATTGTTTTCGGCAAGAAGAAGAAGACAGCCAATAAAAGAGAGAATGCCATACAAGAGCAAGACAATTTGAAAGCATATAGACTTAACTGATTCAGAGGAAATCGAATAAAGTAAACTTAACAAAATATCTTCTTAACCCTTTCAAGACTAGGTACCCGTTTTGGGGACATATGCAAACAACGCAGACCCAGTTCAGACGCCGCAAAACGCGGCTTCTGATCAGGCTGTACAGCGTTTGCTTCCAGGAATTTCATATGCAAAACACAACTAAAATGAAAACATTCACCAGACTTCCCCTAAAACTAGAAATGGATTCATCCAAATGATAACGATGAACAAGTTAACTAGTCAAGATAGGGTTAAGGCCGTTATTCTGTTGCGGACACACTTATAGTGTGTCCGCTGTGATAATTGTGCTCTTAGCTTTCATCATTACATGTTCTGATAGAAACAGTGATGGGGTTGACGCAGAGACGAGGAAATCTCAGGCTTCTTTTCAGATTATTTAGTCATATGCTTGGTTTGCCGAACATAAGACTTGAATAATCTGGAAACGAGTCTGAGATTTCCTTGTCGAGATCTCAATACCGTCTTTGATTATTTTTCTCACCTATTTTTTTAATAAAATATGCTACATCTTTTGCTAAGGCTATTACAATATACTCCAAGCTAAGTTTCTATTAATTTTCTGTTGTGTTAATGTCATCATGTGCATGCATTTCAAATGACTGACAGCTACATGTAATCAGATACCTATGATGACATTGTCTGTATAGCACTGGCTGTCAATGTCATATTCTGTATGCAACTTATATGACAGGTAACAAATGGAGCTGTTGAAATTAACCTGATTGGGCTATACAAAGCAGAGATTGACAAATTGAGACAGATTTCAGAGGCTTGGCTGAGACAGCAGGCCAGATTAGCAAAATCTCAGACAGTTCTTGAATCTAGCGAGTGAGAATTTTGTCCAGTTGTGCAAGAAAGATGTTTCATCTTGTGGTGGCTTGCAGGTCTAGGATAACTTCACAAGATTGTATTCATTTTTTTTTTCTTTTTTGAATTCCGCGTTTTTCGTGTCATTCCTACAGTAGACGGTTCGAACAAGTATAACCAATCATGTACCTGTATATACACCAATAAGCGCGTTCTGATTTTGGCTAGAGCATGTCGTATTTATTATTTGCGTTCTAATGTAGAGTTCGGATTCGATTTGAATTGTTACTTACAAAGGAACATAAGTTTCTTGATACAGTGACTGGGTCGCCCATTGCCTGGTTGATACGTGAGTTGAAAGCTCTCTTAAGTATGCCAATACACGCCTCAAGTACCCCTGCCTCAAACTGAAACAAATCGTCAACTGATACTAGAGGAAAAAAACATGAAAATTAATAGCTTTCTTTGAAAATATGTATTTAGCTATAATAAAAAGAACAGACTGACGCGATTGTCCCCGCGATGCATTTTTTACCCGTCAGTTATTTCTTACGTGTACCTGTCAGAAATTTGTTCGGTGGGAATGATATGAATGAATAGCAAGTATTTAATGTCTCTGTGTAAATGTTGCTGCCTAGCTTACATGTACCATATTTAAAGAACTGTAGCTAAACTTTTTCCATATCAGCCCTACCTATTCTATAAGGAAAATTTCATAACAGAATTTTATAAGACTGGCTTAGATACTTGGGGACATTCTATAGGTGGGAAAACGCCCGTTTGAGACCTTAAACACTAACACCCTACATGTACCTGTCCATAAATCCATGGTTTTACTATTTTCTGTTTCTTAGTCCCGAGGAATATCAGGCCGCTAGGGTTCATGACGTATTCTTCCAACAATCGCTCGGCAGGATAATGAACTGTGTCCTCTTAAATAAAAACATTCATATCTATGACGTGATAACGTCAAAAAGCTACAACCACGAACAATAAACAAAAGTGAGTCAAATTTGTATAAAAGGATAGTCCAAGAGAATACAAAATTAGGTCAGATACCAATAAAGAGTGCATGTTAAAGGAAGGTGGCCCCTTAATAGAGCAATCCCTTAAGACAGGTGTGACTGTAACTTTTGCCTCTGATCTAGCAACAAGAGTTCTACTTGGATCTACTTCATTTAAAAAGTATTTGGTGGAGGGCCGCATATGGATAAGTTTCATGACAAAGGACAATGAATGATCACAATGTGCCCAGGTAAGCTAATGCCAAAGCTGAAACGCCGCGAGTTAACGTGCAATGTTTCTGGAAGCACATATTTCGATAATTGTTCTTTGTTTTACAGGCTCATTTGAATAATGCTATTGTGTAAAAGCATTAGCCTACACATTATTTGTATATCGAAACGGCGTTTTCAAGATACGTATGTGTTTCATCATCAGTGACTGAAAATATCAATCCTTAGCTCGGTAATGCTCAGCACATGCAGGCTAATGGTAAAGAATTCTGTCAAAAAATAAAATGAAAATATTCAGACAAATAGTTAAACGACGGGAGCCAGTCTACCAGATACGTTTTTAGCCAGTTTCATAAAAATTCAAATATCAGCAGAAACAGACGTATAAATAGTCATATATTGGTCGTAGAAGTGGAGAGTGGAGACATAAATGATTGAACTTTAACTGTTTTTTTTTCGAATGAGCAGATGCGGACACAATTGTTGCCAGGAGATGTTAGTTATGCATTGTTTCCCTTGAACCTGCTGAAGAGCATCATTATGAGAGCTGGACGGTTAGTCACAAAGGCAGAGGAGAGGAACTTTATAAGTACTTGTGCTTTCGTTCCAATCCTATCATTTGTATTATACCTAAAGTATGTTTATATGTATCGAAAATGTTTGAAATAAATATGTTTAAACCAAAAGCAGAGGTACATAAATAATTATATATTAGTCGTAGAAGTATTGTATACTTTACCGTAAAGTCCTAAAATTGGGTCAAATACGTCTGAGCAAACAGTGCAGACCCAGATTAATCAGGGGCTAAACCGTTTGCCATTCCAGCTGCATCTTTTGGACAAATTATTGCTCTGTATAAGCAGGGGCCGTATTCATAAAACGACTTAAGTCGTTGCTATGCTGTTGCTAAGGCTAAATTTCTTTGAAGGAGATTCCCTACAACTATGAAATTTGCTCTGGAGGAACAGTCTTACAAAGACTGTTCCTCCAGACCAAATTTCATAGTTGTAAGGAATCTCCTTTATAGATATTTAGCCTCAGCAACAGCATAGCAACGACTTAAGTGGCTTAATGAATACGGCCCCAGCCTGTTCTATTTTAGAAGGATTACGGTAATTGTTATAGGTGTCCCATTTTTTTTTAATTTTTGCTGTACATGTTTAGATGTAGACAAAGTAGAATATACTTTTACTTACTTTTATCCCAAGGATTAAAGAGAATGTATATTCTCTCTGGGTGCTCGTACGATACCATACCAGTATTCATTTCTTCTTTATATATACTCTGTACAGAGAATTTCCAGTCAGATACTATACAGTCTGCTGGTGTGAAGATCCAAAGGTCTGCCGACAGCCCGTCAGGAGCCTTGGTCCCCGTTACAGGCAGGAAGTCTGATTTCCAACCACTTGATCCCTGAGAGGTGTAGGAGGTCAGGCAGATCATTGTGTCATTACCGGACTTTGGGCTGTCCCCTGAAACAAATACTTAGAATGGTCAGACTGTAAGCCCGTGACGGATAGGAGAAATTTAGATCGTTGCATCATTCAGACTGTAATTTCGTGAAGGATATGTGATATTCAGGTCCTTGCACCACTCAGACAGTAATGTTGTGAAGGATACGAGAAATCCAGATCGTTGCACCTTTCAGACTGTAATTTCGTGAAGGATACGAGAAATTCAGATTGTTGCATCATTCAGACTGTAATTTCGTGAAGGATACGAGAAAATCAGATCTTGCACTATTCAGACTGTAATTTCGTGAAGGATATGAGAAATTCAGATTGTTGCACTATTCAGACTGTAATTTCATGAAGAATATGCGAAATTCAGATTGTTGCACTATTCAGACTGTGATTTTATGAAGAATATGAGAAATTCAGATTGTTGCACCATTCAGACTGTAATTTCGTGAAGGATAGAAGAAATTCAGATCGTCGCACCATTGTCATTCTTGAGACTTAGTTTCTTCCACTGAGAAAAAATGTAAGCCCAAGTTTTGCTACTACAAACATATGCGAAATAACCGTTACGTGAAACAAATTATTTAATCAGATAGAACAACCATCTAATGTTCCTGAAGATGGATTTTGGAAGTGATTTATTATTAATCAGTTTTGTATCCTTGCCGTTCCAGTTTTAGTTAGATGAAGAACTTGTAGTCTCGATAGATACATGTACGTACTTGTACTAAAGTACAAAATCATATATGAAACTTTACAGCCCAATGTGTGTCAGATCGGCGAAGTGTGATGTAAACGAAATTATATTATCTGAATGTCGGCAGTCCTGACGGTTGTTGCAATTTTCGTATGGAGACAATTTTAACAAATTTTGCGCTGCAAATGTAGGTTGGTGCGCAAAATTTTCAACTTGATGAGCAAAATAATAGAAATATAAAAACGAACTTATTTTTTATCTGCCGTTCTTGACACTAGAACCACTTTTGTATCAAAGCATTGCTTCGACGCCCACTCATTTTGCACAAGAAAGACTTGGGTTCGTACTCTGATGAAATTCCGGAAAAAAAAAACTTACGTCTTAAATAAATACAGTCAACTCTCGATATCTCGAAAACTGATATCTCAAAGTACCATCTTATATTGAAGATATAGTTTGGGCTCATCTCTTGTATCTTATTTACATTTCAACCCCTGTTATTTCAAACTACTGATATCTCTAAGTAAATTTCTGAGACCAGAACATATATTTTGAGAACTCAGTAGTTTGGAACGAACTGCCACCTTGAGATATCGAGATTTGACTGTATTTAGATGAAAGTACCTGTTTCAAAGAAGAATTTGAGTTCATCAGTAAGCGGGTTGTATGGTCGGTTAAAGGTCAACGTGAACTTGAAGGGCTGTCCCCGTCGTACCACCAGAGTCCCATTCCTCGAAAGATCAAACTTCTTTGTGTGATGGTGGATAGCATTCTCCCATGCCCAAGTGTTCAGCTTCTTCAAGTACAGAGGGGCTAGAAAATTTGACTCTTAAACTAATGTAAGAATTTGGCATTTATATGGCGGCAAATAAATGTTTCTTTATTCGTAATACATGTAAGCAATAGAAAACAAACTGAAAAAAATGTTAAACCTAGTATTCTCCAACTTAATGACGAAATAAAGAAATGCAACTCTTATTTCATTATACTGTGTAAGTTTCCTAGATTTCTCCGCTTCCTTTTTACTGGAAGAGCAGAGTTTGTATTTATAAAACCACTTAAGTCGTTGCTATGCTGTTGCTAAGGCTAATGTCTATGAAGGAGATTTCCTACAACTATGAAATTTGCTCTGGAGGAACAGTCTTTTTCAGACTGTTCCCTACAACTATGAAATTTGCTCTGGAGGAACAGTCTTTTTCAGACTGTTCCTCCAGAGCAAATTTCATAGTTGTAGGGAATCTCCTTTAAAGAAATTCAGCCTTACCAACAGCATAGCAACCACTTAAGTCGTTTTATAAATACGGCCCCAGCCCCTGTTTCCAGTGGGTCTAGCGCAAACCTGCTATGATGGCGGTATGGGGCTAGATTCCGCTTTCTTACCATTGTACTGAGCCTTTAAATAATTCAGAATTTCATGACATATAGATAGAATATATATACAAATACAAAACTTGTCAGTAATGCTGTAACGAAACACTTTTTTTGTTTGTAGAATTTCGTTCAGCACATCTTTACATACGGTTTTAACTTTTTAATCTTAAGATGAATTCCACTGCTAAAATTCAACCCATATTAACAATTTTTATAAAACACACCTGGTAGAATCATATAGCATTCTGGCCATAGAAGTGGTCTGTCTTGGGTAAAGTATACTGAGCAAAAAAAACAAGGGGGAACTTGACGGCTTGTAGCTAGTCATTGTTTGTGAAACAAAAGATTAACACCAACAGTTTAAGAAACCTGGGTTCGAGGTTATAAAACTTGAGAATAATCTCAAACTCAAAATAAACCACACTGATTGGCTGCTTCCGGAAGCAGCCAATCAGTGTGCTTTATATTGAGTTTGAGAATGTACTCAAGTTTTATAACCTCGGGACCAGAAGATTCACACCAATATTTTGCTATTTAAAATTGATCGAATATTCTTTCCGCTCAATTCTGGTAAAATATCAGGGCACTTGAATAATTGATAATTCTAAAAATCTGTTCTAGAAAGGACAGAACCAATTTTTACAATAAGGCAAAATTGTAAGCATAAGCAAATTTTAATTTGCCCTTTAAATATACAAATTTTATCTTGAAAGCAGTATAACAAATGAAAATAATGACACAATATTTACTTCAACGGAAATAGATTTGTCATATGACGCCGCTGTTATTCAGCGGATAACGTCGTGTCATAAAAACCGTACATGTATGACCACACGTGTAAAAGCACTTTGGCGCGTACACGTAACGTCATTGACAACGTCCATGTCAACAATGCGTTTTCTGATTGAAATAATGCTCATTTTGAAGGCGATAAAATCCCATTTTAAAGAGTCATATGATAAACAGAATCTTACACGAGTCGTCATTTCATATGAAATGTATGAAACTCGCCGAAAGCTCGTTTCATAAATTTCATATGAAATGACCACTCGTGTAAGATCCTCTATTTTGGGGATTGTTTTGGAAGAGGAAAATCCCGTCTTATAACTGAAGAATTATAGGAAAATCGGGTAAATTCGGACAACGGGTAAATTCGAACAGTGACATTGTTTCCTTTATATGTCAGTTGTTTGGAATTTAAACAAAATTAACTTGGCAAACAGTGAAAATCCTGATGCGACGGCTCATTATGAGCCGTCTCATCTGGATTTTCACTGTTTGCAATGGTATGCCCGAATTTACCCGCTGTCCGATATTACCCGACTCCACTCTACACTATACTTACATGCTTCACCTCTAACAGAAACATCAGTAGCGACTTGAACTGCGGGTTTGGACTTCTTTACTTCGCTGGGAGACTCAACCGGAGGGGACAAAACTATAGTTCGAATGATTTTCTTCTTCTTACTCGACATGGACTTTAAATAAATATTCCACCCCATAAATCATACAAGACGGATGTGCTCCCACACCAAACTGGCCCAGAGGTTATAAAACTTGAGTACATTCTCAAACTCAAAATAAAGCACATGCTTGGAAGCAGCCAAACAATGTGCTTTATTTTGAGTTTGAGATTATTCTCAAGTTTTATAACCTCGAACCCTGGTCTAGATTCAACACAGGTAACGAATGCCATACTTCCTAATTTAATTTCAAATTATCATTCTTACGGACCCGATTTCTTTATTCGACAACGAAGCCGAAGTGAATTAACAGATTAATATTCGAACCGTCCGAAAACACGTGTGTTAATCAGCGATGATTTGTCTGTAAAGAAAATTATTCAATTCGATCCAAGTAAAACAGAATTAAAATGCTTAATTATTGTGACATTTGCTAAAGGACCATTTCGATAAGTAAAACTTTACATTCGAGGTCATTTAAGAATTAAAATTTGATTTTCCAGCGTACATCGTGTGATGAAGCCAGTGGGCGGAGCTAAAATTCCATGAAGCGCGAAGCGCTTCTTGTAGAATTCTAGCGACGACCACTGGCTTCTTCACACGATGAACGCTGAAAAATCAAACTTTCATTCTTATATTCACACTTTATTTCTAGACCCTTTCCGTGCCGTTTTCGAGTATGTAGTGTAGAACATGCAATATACGGGTGAAGAAAATTAAGTAACTTCGTATTTGGCCAGTACGTTAAACAGCCGTCGCCACGACGTGGCGTCAGTCGAACGTCACATGGACAAATCAAGACGTTTGTTTATCTAAGACGACAACGTCACATGATCAACTGTCATTCATCGGTGAATGAAGCCTGTTGCTCTATACGGTTCACCCAAGGCAAGTCAGTGGCAAGTGTTAATATTAAGGCATTACACGACGTTAGCATCGTCATTTATTTAAGAAACAGATCAGCTCTAGCAGTGAAATGTTGAGTAACAATTCACTGTTTGGAGGTAAGTGGTAAAGTAGATCATATCACGACCGCGGAGCGCAGGTAATATATCTACTTACAACTGATCGACAGACAGTGAATTATTAACTCAACAATTCGATGCTGAACTATTTCGATTCTTACACTCAAAAACACTGAAAATCATTCGAATTCTCCCAACTTTCCTGCCAGCGCGTTCATGCCCCAGCTAATATTTCTTAACTGTATCTTTGATAAATGTACGTCTGTATGGCGTTTTTAGAAAGAAAAAGAGCCGTTTCACCGTCTAACGTCTCAAAACGTCATACAATTACGTCAGTGATTGCCAGTGACGTCAGCAATTAGACTCGTGAACGCGCTCCGAAACAGTGAATTGTTGCAGAATAAAACACGGAAACTTTCCACACACTGGCCTGGCATTCAACACAGGTAACGAAGACAACGTACATGAATCTTGCTTGATCCGCTTATCAGGGTAAGTTTGTTTCAGAAGTATAGTCTCACGGACCATCCGATGCCCGGCTCTTGTAATAAGAATCAAAAGTTTTACTGAATTCATATGCATATTCAAGAAATGCTTGAAAACAATTTTTGGACTACAACGTCTATGCAACGAATCGGTAAAGAAACTTATTCTAGCACTGCATATATACTAGACGGAATTTCTTCAAAAATCTGGTCTGACTAAGAGGTATAACAAACTGTCGGGTCCGTAAGAGTAATAGTTTGAAATTAATCTAAGAGATATGCGAATAAATCAAGTTTTATAGTACGTTGCCTGTGATGAATGCCAGACCAGTGTTCGCGCACTGTGTTAGAATGCAAATTTTCTCATGCCGCTTCCTATACGCTCAATGGGATACGTAAACGTCATTCTAGAAATGCAGTAGCTGTTTAACTCTTTCGGCGCCAAATTTTTCAGACGACAAATTTTCGTCTGCTCAAATCATCAGACGACAGATTTGTAATTGGAAATTTTAAAAATCTAAAGACATTTTTCATAAAATCAGGCTTTTCAAGTTCATATTTGAATGGCAAACAGTGTAGATCCTGATCAGACGGCTCTTTTAAGAGCCGGCTGATCTGGATATACGCTGTTTGCAAAGTCGCATTTTTGCGACTTTGGCGCCGAAAGAGTTAACTGCAAAATGTGTAAATTAAGACGAAAAATGAAAAATACTTACCCCCATATTATCATCGTTAACGGTTAACGGACATTAAAATATCTACTACAATAAAGACCATAATTCTTTTTTTCTGAATGGGTATATAGTGTTACAAGTAATAGTATTCATTTGTTTTAAAAGAATTTCAACCGTAAACTATCATTACGTTCCTTTGTTTCGAAGGGTCGGGTTAATTGTATCTTACGGTATATGCAAAGTTCACAATGCACTGTATCTATTCTATTATAAGACGGGAATTCTCCTTTCCAAAACAAACCCAAAAATCTAGATCCGTCTTAGACGACAGTATTTTGGACACTTAGCTACCCTTTAAGCGAATAGCGAAGACTCAGATCAGACTGTGTCTTCGCTGGGCGCACATGCCAATTCGTTGATTTTGTCGTGCCGCGGCTCAATTATTATTGTCTGAGAGAAACAGCATTTCTCATCGCGGGATTTCTGTTAGGGCATGTTGGTCAGGATTAAGCATCGAAGCACATGAATTCCAAATGACGCCGTACTGACATCAACGCTACGTCATGACCTTATGTGTTGGCTGGAAGAGTCCTTGACTCCGACAAAATAATAGCTCTATTGCAATTCGGGACACTTTTGCCCCAGTCACACATTCACGGTTCAGGCCACGGTTCACCACGGTGTCACAAACCGTAGCACACCGTCGTGATTCGTAGTAGAACCGTAGATGCATCCGTCGTGTTCTGTAATGATCCCTGAAGAACCGTAGTGATCCGGGAGTCGCCACGGAAATTTTAAACTGTTCAAAACTTCCGTGGTGGCTTGTGAGCTTGATCTCTTGATCTTCAGGATTTCCGTTTTTCGATTACTACGATTGCTACACGGTGTGAAAACTTCTAATGGGCAATAATCAAATGCGATGCCAGCGATGTCTTTTCTGGCCCTGACTGGGCGGAAGATGTATTGTGTTGTCATTTGAGTGTTTATTTATTTTTTTTTTCTCAGTGTTGCCATTCTTTTGAAAGAGGGAACATACGGCTATGCAAAACCACGTAAAAGTAGATTTTCCCCGGTGAAAATTGGATATAGAGTCATATTTCCGGCGAGGGGAGGGGGGAGGGGATTCTACTTTATAGCCATTTTTCCGGTGGAAAATTCTACTGTGGAAAGAATGATAGTCATTTCCCGGGGGACAAAGCTGCTAGAGGGCTTAAGCTACTCTCTGACAGCAGCATGTCACACGACGTTGGACTTACGGAACAAAACTAACATGACTCATGTCCGTGCTTTGGTGTTTGTGTCAAGTATGTGTCCGTTTGCAACTTCCGTTTCTTTTAATAGATTGATCTGAAATTTCCCTGTTCTGTAGATGTGCATGTGTTTATGGAATTTTTTATTTCGCCATTTTTGACTGAGTTACTGTCCCTTGGACTTAGGGTTTCTCACAAACTGGGAGCCGGCACAATAACCCCCCCCCCCGCACCCGCCCTCCGCCTTCCCCCAACACACACACACACACACACACACACACACACACACACACACACACACACACACACACACACACACATTCCAAAAGAGTCTGGACAAATGTTCAATGCAGATCTTTATTAGTTAGCGTGTCTTTGACCTTAAACTAAAGACGCAAGCTTGGCATAATTGGGGGAATCTGTGAAGTATCATGGAAATATTCAAAAGATAGTCAAGTTATAAAGCGGACACGAAATCACACCTAAAACCATCAAGGGGAAATAACTCAAAACGTAAGAAAGCAAGAGCTGTCATTTTTGTTCGCGGCACATTATCATGGCCTGTTCTATATATTTGTAAATTTTAATGAAAATATTTCCAAGGGTATTTAAGTTACAGAGCGGACACGAAATGACACTCAAAAACCATCAAAGGGAAATAACTCAAAAGATAAGAAAGCAAGAGTTTTCATTCTTGTTCACGACACATCATCCTGACCTGTTCTATATATTTGTGAAGTATCATGAAACTATTTCAAAAGGCATTCAAGTTACAGAGCGGACACGAATTTGCCAAAAAAGTTGAAAAGGGAGATAACTCAAAAAGTATAATAGCAAAAGTTACAATTCCTCTACGCTACACATTGTCTTGACCTATTCTACATAACTGTGAAGTATCATGAAAATATTCCAAATGGTATTTAAGATATAGAGCGGACAAGAAACTGTTTAGACAGACGGACAGACAGACGGACGGACAGACGGACGCCAGGCTCAACGCTATATCTCCCGAACCTTTCGGTCGGGGGATAAAAAAGGCTTCAGAAAAGTGTAGCAGAATTAACTTGTAAAATATCATAACCGCCGCTGTCTGAAAGCTACATGGGTTGCTCCAAGATGTGAACTTTTGATCGCATTTTTGTTTTATCAAGGTTTTCGCAAAAGGACACCAGTTCAATAGGATGAATTGTCCACAAGGTTACATTTTATTTCATGTTACGTATATCGAAATATTATGTCTCTTGATGAAGGAAGGTGATGAATAAAGGAGATATAGCAGTTTTTGTACTGCCATGTGTCCACTTTCAGGTCAGAAATGGCTACATTCGCATATGAAGAATTTTGCTAGAAAGCATTTCGCAGCGCTCGCCTTATGCAACTCTCGCCTGGCCCAGAGGTTATAAAACTTGAGTACATTCTCAAACTCAAAATAAAGTTTGAGTTTGAGATTATTTGCAAGTTTTATGACCTCGAACCCAGATGTCAGGTTGGACCAGACTATTAAAGGCTCATCCATTCCGGATATCAAAATTTAATAATTAATTTGTATTCTAAATGTTCTTGTATTTTTCTCAATATTTACATATAATAAGAGTACAATGTATCTATCCATGTGATGAAAAATATAGAATATATTATCAACATAGCACCAATATGTACACGCATTTCAAGCTAAAAGATACACGTTCATTTCCCATAGCTGGACAATCAAAAATAACAGGCATTCAGTGCTTTCTAGTCGCAGCCGTAGCTGTATATAAGTCTGACAAACGTGCAATTCCATTCCCACCCGGAAATAAATATTCGAGCTTCAGCAAGTATCCATCATACAACATACATGTAATAATTCAACCCATTTATATGTGAAGCATATAGATGCACAAGTAAAAGAATTGGTCGAGTTATCATAAAATTCCTGAAAGTGGCCAAACCGAAATTTCGGTTTGGCCACCTCTAGGAGTTTTATCATAACGTCCAACAGTTTATGTTTTACAAGCCTGAAGTTTTGTACTCATATGGTTTACACATAAATAAGTCGAAGATCAGGTCCCAAGGATATAAAACTTCTTCCCTGCTTATAATATGAAAAATACCAACATTAGTTGGCATTTTTCATATTTATCAGCAGAGAAAAATTTCATGCTCAGCTGAGTTGAAATTTTACCTGCTTAAAAATAGCAAATTATTGTTACGTACAGTTGTTTTCTTGCTCAGTTTAGCAAAGTATTAACTTTTCTCTGCTTATGAATATGAAAATGCCAACATTAGTTGGCATTTTCATATTTATCAGCAGATAACATTTCGTGCTCAGCTGAGCTGAGCATGAAAAAAAGTTTTATAACCTCGGAGCCAGTGTTATGTTTTGGCTATTAATGTGGAAATGGAATTGCGTGTTTTACCAGGCGGGCTATATGTAATGGCATTAGGTAAAGGTCGCTGTGGTATGCGCAATATTTAAGCAAATCTTATTTAGCTGGATTCGGACATTTCTGATGTCCAACGAGGCAGACTCTGATTAGGATATCCGGCATTCAAGGTTAAACCATTCATGCCTAGCGTTTCATAAAAGGGACAGTGACAAACAGTGCAGAAACTGATCAGACGTCAAAAAACGCAGCGTCTGATCAGAGTCTATACTATTTGCATAAGACAAACGGGTATTTCTCTATAAAATAAAATAAAATAAAATGATAAAAATACACTTAAGCAGACACCCCTTAAATGACAAATGGACTCATCCAATATGTAAGGACGGAAGAGCTCACTCGGAATAAATGGTTACTCTGAGTCTTCACTATTTTAACCACGCCACAACAAAACCCACAAAGTGGTATGTGCAACCAGCGAAACACTCAGATCAACCTGAGCATCCGCCCAGTCTGAACAGAGTCTTTGCTGTCCGCATGGAGCTAGTTTAGACCATTAGCTACACTTTAAGTGCAAAGCGAAGACTATGATCAGACTGGGCTGATGCCCAGGCTGATCTGAGTCTGCGCTGGGCACACATGCCATTGTGTTATTTTGTTCGTTTTCTCTTGTTGTGGCTCATTTGTAAATGAGACCAGGAGTGTTTTTTATCCAATATAACCCTGAATTTAGATGTTTGTTAATGCCTCCATGTTTATCCATCTTTTTCACAAAGAGGGGAAACTTTAATGACTTCCTGTTTGCTACCCTTTAGGATAAAGCCCTTACAAATTGGGGCCTACCTTAAATGAACGGATTTACTTCAATGGGAGGTGATTATTTTTTTTAAAAGTTGATCCCCTTGGAAAAAGGAAGCAAAAATAAAAATGGCAGAAAAAAATCCTCTGAAAGTGATTGGGTGGAGTCGGGTAACTTCGGACAGTGGGTAAATTCGGACATACCATTGCAAACAGTGAAAATCCTGATGAGACGGCTCATAATGAGCCATTTTATCAGGATTTTCACTATTCGCCCAGTTGTTTTTGTTTTAATTCCAAACAACTGAGACATATAAAGGAAACAATGTCACTGTCCGAATTTACCAGACTTGACCCTAATGAATGGCTGTGTGAGAAATGGGGTTCCATTGCAAAGAACCTTTCATTACCCTTCAGCATTATGAAGGCATTTTCAAGTACGACCAGCTAACATAACACTACCATATCGTGATTTCCAACAATGATCCACAGGCAGCCGCCTGTAAAAATTACGGCAAATGGACTGCAAGGTGTTCTACCGTAAAATCTACGGATTTTTTTTACAGTGTACCAGCATTGGTGTGCCATATGAATCCCATTATTAGTTCTACAGTACATGAAGTTCGCATATATAATTTGAGCCGCGACATGACAAAGCCAACAATGTGGTTGTGCGCCCAGAGCAGACTCAGATCAGCCTGGGCATTCGCCCAGTCTGATCAGAGTCTTCGTTGCCCGCATGGCGGTAGCTTAGACCCTTAGCTACATTTTAAGCGCAAAGCAGGGATTCTGATCGGACCGGGTGGATGCCCAGGCTGATCTGAGTCTGCGCTGAACGCACAACCACTTTGTTGGTTTTCTAGTGTCGTGGCTCATATATTGTCATTAAAACGTCTTTTGACGTTCATCGGAATTTACCGAATTCATTATGGGTCCTTGAACTTTACTGAACTGCCAACAGTCATCTATACCTAAGGTACGTATATGAGCCGCGACGAGAGAAAACCAACAAAGTGGTTATAGGCCCATAGACTCAGACTCAGATCAGCCTGGACATCCGCCAAGTCTCATAAGGGTCTTCGCTGTCGGCATAGAGGCAGCTTTGATCCTTAGCTGCCATTTAAGCGCATAGGAAAGAGTCTGATGAGACTGGGCGGATGCCCAGACTGATCTGAGTCTGTGCTTTGCGCACAACCACTTTGTTGATTTTCTCTTGGCGCGGCTCATATCTAAATAACTGTGTATGGCTACACCTCCGTGTTTTACCACCATTTTACAAGGGGCACAACTATTGCGACTTCATGTTTGCTTCCCTCGAAAACGAAGGCTTTCAGGAAATAGGGCCGAATTACTCTTGAAGAGTCCTTGACGAGCCAATGTTTTCTTTAAAAAAGTGGATATTAACAAGAAATGGTAAAGTCCCCCCCCCCCCCCCAACCCACCCTTTAATTTCAGGCCCACTGAGACACATTAAAGACAAATATTCTCTACTATATAGAACACACCCTCGGTCTTTATTGGTTCTATGCCCCTATTATGTCATTACCTATGTGAGATGGGGTATTGCCATTAATGAAACAGCAGTGCCACTGCACTGTTGCATAACAAAATTATAACATCCAATAAAGAAGAATGCTGTCTTTAACTCCTCCTTTTCCTGTGGTAGTTTTGATATAACAGTTACGACATGCTCCGTTGTACATGTATGACGATTTGTTTGAATATGACGATCATCCTGAGGTAAGTTAAGATGACAGAACAGCTTACACCGAATACCGAAGCAGCAGAATGTAATAACTCGTTGTGACGTCACCGATGGGGAATAATGCACAGTGAAAGCTGATGCTCAGATGTTTGGTCGTTTTGGTCTTCTAGACTGGAATCTATGAGCTATAAATTATGATTTTAGGTGAGTGGCTTCGCCTCCATGTTATCCACCATTTTTCTCACATTTTTCTGACATCCCTTTTGCTCCCTGGACGAGAAAGCCACTCCCACAAAAAGGTCTACTCTTAAAGAAAAGAATCAGGGGTCGTATTCATAAAACGACTAAAGTCGTTGCTATGCTGTTGCTAAGGCTAAATTTCTTTGAAGGAGATTCTCTACAACTATGAAATTTGCTCTGGAGGAACAATCTTACAAAGACTGTTCCTCCAGACCGAATTTCATAGTTGTAGTGAATCTCCTTTTATAGATATTTAGCCTTAGCAACAGCATAGCAACGACTTAAGTGGCTTTATGAATACGGCCCCAGCACTTTGAGGGTGCAAATTCTTTCCTTTCAGACAGGCTCCCAATGAAACGGAAAGAAATGCATTTTGGATAGAATAACCTCCCTTAGAAGAGTTTGACATCACCTGAAGAGGCCTTAACTGACAAAGCAGTTTACTGATGCATCATGTGGTCACAAGAACACTTTCAGCTAGTTTCAATTTCTCTTGTTAAGTCTGGAGCGACATCAGCGTCCTGATTTTTGAAAGTGAGTGATTTTCCAGATCCAAACTTTGGGTCTGGATTCCATCCGGACTTAATTTCCGGTGATTTTATTCGGAACTTTGTGGCGGGGTAAACAGGGATAGATGGATCATATCTAAAGTCCATTGTCATGCCACTCCCTTGGTTACCCTCCGAAGGTTGGAATGTATTTGGAACATTTCCAGTATATTGTCGTAATTTTGATAAATTTTCGGCAAGAGAAGGCGACGTGGGCGCTTCTGTATGGCCCTGATAGCCCCATCCTAGATCTGGTGTCATCCCTGTAGGTCCCGGATGATGCTCAACTATGGTGGTAAAAACCGGCCCCGGACCGTAGGGCGATGGACATCTAGAGTCGTCATCAAGACTTTGTTCGAGCTGCAGAAATTTCTTGTAGGTACTAGTGTCCGACATATGATCGCCGTAATCAGGCTCTGAACTAGGTTTACTTGAAAAGCTGCTCCTATGCTGCATGAGGGTCGCTTGGCCACTTGGTCGCGGGAGGGAATAGTAACTGCTCTGGCTGTTCTGTTTAGCTAGATTATATGTTGTATTATTACTGTTAGTAACAGCCATTTCCAGGGCATTCTTTTTCTGACTATCCTGTTTCTGTAGCCTATTCTTTTGTTTCTGAGATCTGTTGTACCGGCAAGTCACGCAAATACCTGCAATAAGAGCATGCCGATTATATAGAGGATCTTACACGAGTGGTCATTTCATAAGAAATTTATGAAACGAGCCTTGGCGAGTTTCATAAATTTTTTATGAAATGACCACAATTGTAAGATTCTGTTTATCACATGACCCTATAAAATGGGATTTTAACGCCATCACACTGAGCATTATTTCAATAAGAAAACGCATTGTTGACACGGACGTTGTCAATGACGTTATGTGTACGCGCCAGAGTGTTATTACACGTGTGGTCATACGATTTTTATGACACGACGCTATCCACCGAATAACAGCGACGTCATATGATAAATTTAAATCCATGTTTTTCATCTTTAATCTTTAAGGCGAATGGTCACACCACAATGCTTTTCCACTAGTTTTACAAACGAAGGTAACACTTCTTACTTGCAATTTCTTGCCTGAAATAAAGAAATCATTCCAAAAAAGCTCTTCTCTTACAAAAAAGATGCTCCGATAGGTCTTGATATACCGAATTTCATTGTGAAAGGAAGAAAAATCTAAAGCCGTAGAAAGTGTAACCTTCACTGCAACAAACCGGTTCAAGCACAAAATTCACATTCTGATATACATGCACAGTAAAAATCGCGCTTAGCTATGAAACACAAGTGGTTACATGTTTAGGTGTGAAACATGTTTAGGAATGTCATATAGCTAACATGTAAACATGTACGCCCTTTCTACTATTTTCCCGTACAAAGTCTGCTAAACACGTTTTATTCTGTTACGCGTTTCGGACGAATCCTTTCTCTTTTTTCCACGTCGAAGAACGAAAAAAAAAAGAGACGAAAATGTTGACAGAGGAAATTTTCAAAATAAAAGGTAGATATAACCAGTTTTGTACATGTTTAATTTCTAAACTTAAACCTAAACATGTTGCAAATTGAACAAGTTACGCTTCAAACACATAAAAAATCGGACTGCATTTTTTTGCGTTGATTCTAAATACATTTTTTACAGTGTGTGCGTTAGTCTAATTTCAAGAATCCTTTGTTTTGATAACTGTGAAAAGGTGACTCGCTCTCGATTACGTCTGTCACGGTAGACAGTGTCTTTCAAAGAACGGAAAAAGACTAATTTTGAACAATTTTTCATACGGTTAGTAAACAGCCTCTACTGCAGTACCCCAGCCAGTGAACATAGATTCACGGCCCCGACAGGATCAGTGTTGTTCTTTTTTATGTAAAATTATAAAGACATTATTTTGTAAATTATAAAAGCCTGAAAACAAAAGGCACACTTTCATTGTGTACCCCTTGGAAGCAAGTTTAATTTGTATAATGCCTGGTCCTCCATACTCTAAACTAAGTTTGATGGTAATTTTTATTCTTCCTCTATCAGAAATTACTAGAGTCTGAAATTCTACTTACCTATGACGAGGATAGTAAATATCAAGCCACCAACAGCAGCCAGTATAATCACCATCATTGGAACAGGCTCATCATCATCACCATTAGAGGCAGCCGCTGAAGTAGTTAAAAAAGGGAAATTAAAAAATAACGTCATATCAACTCATTTATGCCCGTTGTTCCATTAAGGGGGGATTGACAAACAGTGTAGGTCCTAGTCAGACGGCGCAGAACGCGGCGTCTAATCAGGAACTACACTATTTGCATAAGACAGATAGATATTTCTCCTTAAAATGAAATTAAAATGACAGAATAATCTTAAGTTGGTTATAAGCACTGATATGGGGCAAAGACAAAACTCTGCATAAAACGTTGAAAATACAACAGATCCTCCCTAAACTTAGCAGCTGCCTTCTTTGTCATGTTTATGTTGTTTCTCATAATTTAAAATCCCCAATGCAGGATCTGTTGATGTTAAAAAGTGATTTTATAAGGAAATATCAAAGGGTTTAAAAATCAAAAAACAAATAATATCATTATTGAAAAAAATACTTAGTGCTGAGAGTACCTTACTGCATTACAAAGAGCGTCCTAGCATTTTTTTTTCTAACTCTCTCACACATTATCAGGCTATGCAGATAAAAAAAAAAGACGTAGCCTGTCTTCAAATTTTTTGTCAAATCACAGGTGAGACTATATTAACAGGGTTGAATAATTTCATTTAGACACCGGTCTTAGAATCAGTAATGTATGATTTATATTGTAGGTGTTGTATAGATATGCTTGCCTATCCTATATTAAATGAATGGATCCAGTGTACATGCATCTAATACATGGTTGAACATTTTAGAAATAGGCTACTGTGTTCATCTGGTCTACCTTACAATTTGAAAAAGAGTTTTAACAAATACTTGCTAGCACGCTCCTTATTATGGAATAATGTACCTTCAGTGCTACGCAAATTTTTAATATCGATGTCATTTTTTTTAGATTTCTACGCAGAAAATTACCCTTTGATCTTTCATTATAAAAACACATTTTCAAGCAGCATGTACCGCTTTTTGTATTCTAAACTGTAGAGATGGTGTTGTTGTTGTGTTATTGTTTAACGTCCACGGTAAACAGCTATGGTCATGTCGGGACGGACAGTTAACCTAACCACACTATTCCTGGGCAGGCTTAGATCTGCTATGCGGTTAACCAGTACTAAGTGCACATATTTTCACCAGTAACTGACAACTGCCCTTCTTGAATCAGCGGAAGCAAAACGAAAGTAAGTGGCCGGACCGGGTATCGAACCCAGGACCTCTGGCTTACATGTATGTCAGGCGCCCTACCGATTGCGCTACGCGGCCGGCTATAAACTGTAGAGAACAACTAAATAAGAAGTTTGCTATACTGTAGAGAACAACTAAATAAGATTTGCTAACTTTCAGGGATATACGTTATCTTTTTATGGTTTATGCAGATTTTTGCATTTACCACAAATCACCACCTTAACTAGACTCCTCTTATTTGACAAATGACTCGCTCGTTTGATAAGGATGGAGTAGTCCAATGGGTTAAGAGTCACTGCCGCATGACAAAATTTGTCTTCTTGCAAACTGATGAATTTAATGTAAAATAATTATTGTAGCCAAGGAATGCAAGGAATACTATTGAAAGGAACAGCCTCATGTCTAACAAAATTTATTTTCACGATCGAAGACGCAAGGACGAAAAGTCATGGATACAAACTGATATTGTATTATTTTTATGGTGTCTCTTAATCCATACTTGTGTAGTACGAGTAAGAATATGAATTTGAGTACAGCCCTCATGTCAGTGGGGATTTTACCAAACAAAGCTCGCAAAAAAAACAAATATTTGCAGCGGGTCTACATTATATATGCAATTACATACATGATCCGCACCACGACGAAACCGACAAAGTGGCATGTCCTTCCGGCAAAGATTCAGACCAGCCTGGGCATTCATTCAGTCAAAGAATGTTATTGTGTTACTATAAATGTATTGATTCATTGAATAAAATATTGTTTAAACTAAATCTGATCAGAGTTTTCGCTGTTCGCATGGAGCTAGCTTAGACGCACAACTACTCTTTAAGTGCACAACAACGACACTGATCAGGTGGATGCCCCAGCTGACCTAAGTCTTTGCTGGGCGCACTTGTCACTTTGTTCGTTTCGTCGTGTCGCGGCTCACATATGTACTTTGTTACATTCGAGCGGCGAAGTACTTACCGGTATCAGCTTCACAGTCCCGTTCATCAGCCCCGCTGGGGCAGTTTCGCTGACCATTACAGACCAGGGCCTGACTCAGACACATACCATCACAGAGAAATAGACGCTCCCCGCAATCGTTAGAAGGAGGTGCTGAAGCAAAAAGAGACAAACATCAGAAATATATCCTATTAACGTCTGGAACTCCACAAAAGATATCTTGGGGAAAATGGTATACACCCAGATCAGACGCTACCGAACGCGGAGTCTGATTAGGGTTTACACCATTTTCATTGAAGAGAGTACATTCTGTAGAATAAGAGGTATATACAGTCAACTCTCGATATCTCAAAGTCAATTTTATTCCAAACTACTGATAACTCAAAGTAAATTATTTGTGATATCAGTAGTTTAAGTAAGAAGAGTTGAAAAGTAAAGAAAAATTGGAATTATTTTCTAACTATATACTTTGATATAAGAGGGTACTTTGAGATATCAGTGATCGCGATATCGAGAGTTGACTGTAATAAAAACAAGTCAGACATCCTTGGTTTAGAAACTAACATGTTTCAACTGTGAGCACCTAAGCAAGCCAAGGGCACTAAGTCCACTTTTCTTTTGTTTCTTACGTGCGTAGTATCCTTGGATTTGCGCGTAAGGAACGGAGAGGACTTAGTATCCTTAGTTTGGGAAGATGAACTGTGACTGTGAGTCTACTTGGCATGGATGAGTTTTAACTGAGCTCAAAAAGCTAGAAATCCGGAACAAAATGTGCGACCAGCATGGAACAAACTAAGTTGTGCCGACAGATACAGCCCGTCGTTCTTGCTGTCTATTAAAAGGAAACCCTCATTATTTTATTCCGTAACATAGCTGATGAAAGGCTACGCATCATTTTTAAACTCTTTATCGATAATACATGTAACTAAGGGATTACCAACACATAAACGTATCGAGTGCACTTTTAGATTACCTGCATCCATAAATCAGAAGCCTGGAAATGTCAAAATGCCACAGAAAAATATTAATGAGATACTGCTGGTTTATTTCTTTTCGCGACGAACAAGCAGCAGCACTGGAAAGGCACCCAACGTCACGAAACGCTAAAACAACGTCATACTAACGTCGATGCAACCTGACGTGACGTTGCATCGACTTCAATACGACGTTGTGTTATATGTGTTCCGAGTGAGCAATAACAGAAGTAAAAGGCCCCTTAAAACCATATACACCCTGAGTATTTGTGCTGGAATTGAAATTTACGGGAAGGCACTCCACATTTTACCTGTATGAACCGTGCACCATACATTTGCGCCCCAGTTGCTCAGAGGGTGAAGTGCTGGGTTGCTGACCTAGCGGTTCCGGGTTCGATTCCTACTGAATGCTTTGGTTGGTTTGTTGCTTCGGGTTTTAACGGCCCTTTGGCACAATGTTTCAGTCTATATCGAGCCTTCTCCCAGAGAAAGGGCGTAAGAAAGGAGATGTGATAGGCAAGAATAAATCCAACGACCCCCACCCGCACCAACTGCAAGCACAGTAGGCCCTTGCTCTATTATTATCCAACTTGGAAGGGCGCCCCTGCGCCATTGCCCGACCCGACCCCCCCCCCCCCTCCCCCCCAATAGGCAGAAAACATTTCAACTAACCTGGTTTGTAGACGGTATACCGCCCGGAGAAAACCGGTTTTTCAGATAGTCGGCTCCCTCTCAGTCTGACATAAACTCTGTTGGTCAGTGAATTATAGTCGGTCGCATGACTGTCACAGAAGACCCCGTATTTGTCGTGTTCTGACGATGTGCCATCGTAAATCTCCATCACATTTCGGTCACATTGGCCATTCTTAGACATGTGTAGTTTTACTTCATGCAGACGAATCTGAAAAATATTATCATGCAAAGAGCCCTAAACTCAGTTAATGTTGGTAGCTGCGTCTGCAGCTATGTTGTCCATACAGACTCTACATTGATCTAATCTTGGCCAATATTTGAGCCGCGACACGACAAACCCAACAATGTGGTTGTGCGCCCAGCGCAGACTCAGATCAGCCTGGGCATCCGCCCAGTCTGATCAGAGACTTCGCTGTCCGCATGGATGTAGTTTAGGCCCTAAGCTACCCTTTGAACACTTATCGAAGAGCCTGCCGGGCCGGGTAGCGCAATCGGTAGGGCACCTGACTCGTAAGTCAGAGGTCCTGGGTTCGAATCCCGGTCTGGCCACATACTTTCGTTTCTCCTTCCACTGATTCAAGAAGGGCAGTTGTCAGTTACTGGCGAAAGTATGTGCACTTAGTACTGGTTAACCGCTTAGGAGGTCTAAGCCTGCCCAGGAATAGTGTGGTTAGGTTAACTGACCGTCCCGACATGACCTTAGTTGTTTACCGTGGACGTTAAACATCAAATCAACCAACCAACCAAAAAAAGCCTGATCAAATTTGGCGGATGCCCAGGCTGATCTGAGTTTGCGCTGGGCGCACAACCACATTGTTGGTTTTGTCGCGTCGCGGCTCATTTATCATTGATTTGAATAAAAATCAGGAGAATCAAATTCAAGATATACATAATGTAATACTCATTTGCACACATTTAAAACATAAGCCTCTCCTTGACTTGAAATTAAAGAGCATTCCAGTTTTCTGGAGCATCTTATTGATAATGAGTACATTGTGGTACATGTATATGTATTTACTACTTACAGCGCCAAAAAAAGAAAAAAAATCGACTTTGCAAACGGCGCAGATCCAGATTAGGCGGCTTCTTACCATTATCGGCCGCCTCTTCTGGAAACACTGTTTGCCCTCTAGTCTTTGAATTCTCATTATGATATAGCTTGGACTATTTTTTTAATTTGGCGACGTAGATTTAAGTCGACTGCTCTTTTGTGTATTAACGGTGATTTATAATGTTTATAGAAAGAAAACACTTTCACCATTTTGTTGTTCACATTAAAAACATAAGGTGCTTCTAACCCGTTTTCTTACATGACACATATTGCTAGAAGGTATGCACACAACAAAAACTATATACCCTTTGACCGTTCTCAACCACCATCTCCCACGTGCAGTCTACTGGTTCTTCGATTGGATAATCTCGCCGTGACGTGTCAGCAAGCGGGAAAACCCGCGAGTTCAATTCTCCGTCAGCAGCCATGTTGTCCATATAGACTCTACATACTGAAATCCCAAAACGAGATATGTCATATGATGCCAAAAAGGGTTCCTAAATTTAAGACAAACAAAAATAAATGGTTGTATGCTAGAACACGACTACTAGCAGCCCTTTTTGCAACCCTTTTTTACCCTATTTAAGGCATTTAGTTAGTCTATATTTTAATTAAGTGTATTAGGGGTAACTGTCGTTATTATACCATTTTTTTGTAGTCTGTAACATGTGCCTGGGACAAATCCTCGAAATAGGTCATAAACAAGCAGCAAAACATGCACGAACTGTCCCTGTAGCGGCAATCACGGTTGTCATGCGCTAGGGGAGAGTCAGGTAACTTCGGACAGCGGGTAAATTCGGACAGTGACATTTTTTCCTTCATATGTCAGTTGTCTGGAACTAAAACAAAACTCTAACTGGCCAAACAATGAAAATCCTGATGAGACGGCTCATTATGAGCCGTCTCATCTGGATTTTCACTGTTTGCAATGGTATGTCCGAATATACCCGCCTGTCCGAAGTTACCCGACTCTCCCCTAAATGGTGCATTCTCCAAACCCTTTACTTTAATTTAAACGATAAATAATTACTTGCCGCTCTATGACAGATCTATGTTTAGTTTTTCGGATTCCTATTACATTACATGTAGCTCGCAGCACTATGATTCACTTTTGTACGGGTATATAAATGAGCCTTCATTCGTATAACCCTGGGAGATGATTAAAGACATACATGCATATGTAGTAATATGCCACCGTGTTTCTGAAGAAAAGCCCACACATACACATAATATTTAAATGAAAGGGGTACGAACAGCAAAGTACTACATACCTGACGCAGAATCTTCAGAATCAGATTCTGCAAAATAAAAAGAAAAACATCGCTAAATAGATGTATATACAAGCTAACGAAATGTTTATAACATCAAGTAAATCATAGGATAATATATAGTTTTCTTTACTCGGTGAAACAAGTCATATTCATGCAAAACATGAAATTCCGTTTTACATTCATCTGATTCAAAACACTTAAGACTAAAAGCAGCAAAATGGTATCTGAAATTAGCAACAAAATAGATTTTTCGGTTGCCTGTTGACAAGAAATAAAACATCATAGATACTAGTTAATGGAATATGCATCTGGAATATCTTTCTAGTTCTAATGTTTACAAAAACCGGTTCAGCAAAGCTAATAGTTAAACAAATCTAACAGCAATAGAATACCTTATTTTGATAGTAAACCTTGCTTCCATACAAAGGAAATTAGGATTAAATTAATTAACGGGATTTTATCTTAATTTATGTAAAATTTATATACATATCAAAGAGAGCTATAGGGTAGAATCAGGTAACTTCGCACAGTGACATTGTTTCCTTTAAATGTCAGTTGTATGGAAACAAAACAAAAATAACGGTGAAAATCTTGATGAGACGGCTCATTATGAGCCGTCGCATCTGGATTTTCAATGGTATGTCCACATTTACCCGCTGTCCGAAGTTACCCGACTCTACCCTAGTACACGGAAGCGTTGTATAAACAAACTTTTGATGGAATAAGATGACCCTTGTATTTATGGTCATGACGGGCAGCCATTACATCCAAGTGGGCACGCAACATTCAAACAACCTTGAATTAACGTTGACTCATTGTCGTTTCAACTCTGTGTCCCTGCTGGCATTTCGATGTATACATAAAGCTAAAATAGGAGACCAAATAGTCTGATAAGGAAGGGACGCAACCGGAGTTCTAAATTCAATCATTTCTGCAAATTGGCTTAAACTATAATAGCGTGTGGGAGTGGGTCATTATGGAGCCGAAATTGGAATGAAAAAAAGACATTAGGGTACTGCGGAAAGACCTCGTGACTGTAAAGCGAATGCATCCCTGCGGGCCTCTACAAATGTTTCAAAGTTCGATCTCCTAGATTGAAGAAAAGATATACGTCATATTTTATTCCAGGTATCTTTGCCTCAAAGACCTGTTGACAGACAGAAGACATATATCCTAATATCAGGATGGTCTATGGAACATTTAATCCTATGCATTGGAACACCATAGAAAAATGAAATACGTGTACCCTATTTGTCCTTAAATTTACTCAAATCGTAGGTCCAACGTAATACGACGGAATGGCAAACAGTGTAAACCCAGATCAGACTGCTCCCTTAGGAGCAGTCTGATCTGGGTTTCCTTAGGAGCAGTCTGATCTGGGTTTACACTGTTTGCCCAGATTCTTCTGTCCCAAAACAAACTTCATTGCGGTAGTCTATGGGCCGTTTTACCGCTAAAATGGGGAAGTGTTAATGTATGAGATTGGTTATCAGATTGGGAAAATTGATATTGCCTCGGTTGAGCATCTGGATAATACAAGGCTTTCAGGTAAAGGTTATTTTGACTTTAGTAATCATTCCAGTGCCTTCCGTAGAGGCAAAAATTGATAAGCCTATTAATAATTTGGAACCATATACATGTACTGGTAGAATAAACATGTACATGTATGAGTTTACCTGTAGATTTTTTAAGTCTCCAACTGACAGCATACTATTTTAATTTCTGCATTATTTTGCACTCTGCAATAATCTTCAGCAAACAGAACTGATCTAAATCAATTAGGGATCTGAGACGCGCATTTGGATTAGAACATGCATTGAGAATAAACTAGTCCTATAACCTTGCAAGATCATCAGGGTACCACAGATGACTTTGCAACAATCTCATTCCACCTGATTCCTTTTCTTCTTATTTTTCCATGCACTATGCCCTGTAGGTAGATCGTCTAAGCTAAGTGGGCAGATGTGGCCATTTTCCGTTTCTTGACCATTGTTAAGCTTTCTCTACAATGGTTGCTTGGATTTTCTGCGAAGATACTCATAGTTACCTGGGGTCGTATTCATAAAACGACTTAAGTGGTTGCTATGCTGTTGCTAAGGCTAAATGTCTTTGAAGGAGATTCCCTACAACTATGAAATTTGCTCTGGAGGAACAGTCTTACAAAGACTGTTCCTCCAGAGCAAATTTCATAGTTGTAGAGAATTTCCCTTATAGATATTTAGCCTTAGCAACAGCATAGCAACAACTTAAGTGGCTTTATGAATACGGCCCCAGGTCCTTGTACAGTAACCTTCGGTGGTATCACGTCTCAAAGGTCTGCGTTCTTTTTTCCAACTCTCCTGCCTAGGACCACGTTCAACAGACAGATAGAATCATGGATATATCACCATGAGATGTGCTGTTTTCTCTCCAAACTGGTTTCAGTTTTGTTAAATGGCCGCGGTGGCTTTCAAAATCCATCAGAGACCTCAAGGTTGGACATTTAACGAGACAACTGCTCCCAGATATTTGAAACTTTTTCACAGTTCCCAACTTCTATCCTTCTACGGTGGTCCCCTTTTGGATTCCTTGGCGCTGTTTGTCAGCATTTTGCTCTTCTCACCATTTATCTCTATTTTATATGAATAAAATGTATGATTTCATGAAATATAAGAGGTTTTGTTTCCAAGGAAAATATACCATTACAGTATTGGCCAGACTGAAAAATAAAATTTCACCTACCGTCTTCGATTTTGTATTCATACACCGCTTTAAATCCATCAAACTGCACCATATCATCAGTCTTAAATCTTGCCCACAAGTATCTACTCTTGGTCTGGATAGATACGGGAAACCCGTCCCCACAGAACCGGGCTATGAAATCCGAGTACCCGAACGGTCCGTCCCTCAGTTCGATGTAGTCATATGTACAGTCCTCAGACTCTTCTACTGAGAACTTCTCCATGAAAACTAACTCGATGAAGAAGCCAGGTGGAGCTGGATGAAAAAGAAAGAAGAAGGTCATTGCATAAAATGCGAAGTGGATGGACAGAAAGACTAGAGCAAACAGTGTATATCGAAATCAGACTGCTCCCTTAGGAGCAGTCTGATTTCGATCTACTCTGTTTGTCAATCAACCATGTCAAAAGTAGTAGAAAACAACATCTGGCTCGAAATATAACCATGTTGAACTCCGGTGGAGGCAGTCTTTTACAGTATACTGTTAACACGGTGGAAATACCAATTCGCCTACCTGTGCTTTCGACCGAGTCTGTACTATACAAAGTGGCTTTCGACCGAGCATACGATCGTAAGCATTATCAGTAACGGTAAATGGTACTATTGTTAATGGCTGTCGACCGAGCTGATACTGCTGTCGATTGTCTCGGTCGACGGCCACTTTTGCATGTACGGTAAGTGACTGACTCGGTCGAACGCACAGGTAGGCGAATTGGTATTACCCCCGTGGTAAAGTGCTGACTCAGCGGATCCAATGTGTATTTGATTCTTACTAAAATGGCTGATAAAGGTAAAGGTTTCCTGAAGTAGCCTCGTGTCTGTAGGGGTTGTGTGTGCATGAGGTCCCCTGTGTCTTGGGCACACCATATGAAAGAGCCCACCCTTCTCCTGTAAAACATATGAGCCGCAACACGAGAAAACCAACAAAGTGGTTATGCGCCCAGCGCAGACTCAGATGTGTCTGGGCATCCGCCCAGTCTCATCAGACTCTTTGCTAAGCACTTAAAGGGTAGCTAAGGGTCTGAGCTACCTCCATGCGGACAGCGGAGACTCTGATCAGACTGGGCGGATGCCCAGTCTGATCTGAGTCTGCGCTGGGCGCACAACCACTTTGTTGGTTTTCACACGTCGCGGCTCATATGTGATCGATTTTTCTGAATGTAGATGTTGACGTCATGGCCGACTGCATGTCTCGTATGTTCCCACATCACAACCTACTAGTAGTCATGACGACATGACCTTAACCATTTAACTTTGTTTTCAATGAAGGAAAGACAAGATTAGACAATTCGTGTTAGCTTCCGTCCCATGTAGATTATATAATTGAGCCGCGACACGACAAAACCAACAATGTGGTTGAGCGCCCAGCGCAGACTCAGTTCAGCCTGGGCATCCGCCCAGTTTGATCAGAGTCTTCGCTGTCCGCATGGAGGTAGCCTAGACCCTTAGCTACCCTCTAAGCGCTTAATTAAGAGTCTGATCAGACTGGGCGGATGGCCAGGCTGATCTGAGTCTACGCTGGGCGCACGACCACATTATTGGTTTTCTCGTGTCGCGGCTCAATTATTGATTGTTTCTTAAAACAGATTTTGGGTTGGTTGCTGAATCAGAGATTACCTAAGTAAGTTAAATGAAGGAAATAAAAATTGAACACCTGAACTATATCAGAACTAATTTTTAGAAATAAAGAACAATTCTGAAACAAAAATAAGCTATAAAACTGTTTTACATTGAGCGTCGGAACCAGAGACGTTTAATTTCAGCATCTGTACAAATCTAAACATTTCAAATTAGAATTTGTAGCTGACAATTACCAGACGCTCAATCTGATAAAAATGCATGATGCCTTACATAAAACGTAAGTTCCCAATTTCGCAGAGCACTTATAGGTAAACTTTTTACGAATAAATATTTATTTGAGCCGCGACACGACAAAACCAACAATGTGGTTGTGTGCCCAGCGCAGACTCAGATCAGCCTGGGCATCCGCCCAGTCTGATCAGAGTCTTCGCTGTCCACATGGTGGTAGCTTAGACCCTTAGCTACCCTTTGAGCACTTAACTAAGAGTCTGATCAAACTAGGCGGATGCCCAGGCTGATCTGAGTCTGCACTGGTCGTACAACCACATTGTTGGTTTTGTCATGTCGCGGCTCATTTCTGTAATTTTCTAAAAAGTAACATCCTCCCAAAACAGAAGTGTTTCGGTCTAAACAAACCATTTTCCTATATGAAGGTCATCATACCAGCTTTCGATTTTGTAATGTAAACTATTTCTCTGTTTGTTTAATCATAATAATTTGCCAGACACATATTTTGTAATTATTTCGAATATTAACGAGAATTCGTTCATCCGACGCCCATCTATACGCAAATACAGTGGTGCGTCTTGCAAATAAAAATCAAAACACTCATGTAAATTTGCATATGAAAATCAAAGGTGATTCTTGCTTAACTTACTTAATATATGTACAGGTAGATAAATAAACAGGGGTAACAACCTACGTCATAGCGCGCGTGACAGAATAAATCTTTCGACGGCCATTTTCAAGAAACTCTGACAGATTTACCGTTTGTGACATATAAGAGACAGATAAAACGGCGAGGCGGTGCCTACATGTACATGTACATAGGCTCCAGGTATATAAGACATGATTCTTCAAAGGGTGAGAAATTACAAAATACCTCATTACAATTTTTGATGTGGACAGCTGAGATAAACAAGCATTAAGGCAGAGTCGATACAGATCACTGTTGTGAAGTGTTTTCAGAGTAAGCAAGTTTTTTATGGTGAATTCTGGTAATATTGAGTCCAAAACATATATAGGCACCAGATCGACTAGATATTTGGTTGTTTCAGTGTTTGCCAAGCCTTCATTATGCGAAACATTTACCTTATTAAGGCTGCTGATAAAATGATTATGACGTCAGCGCTATGACGTAGGTTGTCACCCTTTATAAAGCTAAAACTAAGCTTGATATTCATATGAGGGTTCTATGACCCAATTAATAAGATCTCGCCGTCGCATGATATTATATGACGTCAGATGACGCCACTGACATACAAATGATAGTCGGCTAGTATTGGGCTAATACAACCCAAAAGTTGCAAAGTTAGTTTAACCCATTAATGCCTAGGGACATAGGCAAACAGTGCAGACCCAGACCAGACGCCGCAAAACGCGGCATCTGATCAGGGTGTTCACTATTTGCATAAGACAAATGGGTATTTCTCCTCAACATTAAACAGAAATTCTACATATAAACTAAACCTACCACCCCTTAAATGATAAATGGACTCATTCAATAGATACAGACTGGCCATTAATGGGTTAACTTGCTTTTTAGGGTAGAATGACGTATAAATACTACGAAGTTATTCACAGTATCAGGCGTCAGTACAAAAGCAAGCGGGTAGCTTGCAGTTGCAGTTCTCGATCAAAGACTTTTATGCTAGAGTTATACAGATTCGAATATTGTAGGCGACATCGAAGCGAAAAAAAAAATAGTGATGTGAACTGCTGCTAAAGGCTGGACAAAAATTCACGATAGCCGATCATAGCCTGAAACAAGGATTTTTATAGAAACGCATAGTGCGTGTGGAATTTAGCAAGTAAGGGCGATGAGGCCAAAAAACATTGTCCAAACGTTTCCGTTATTTTTGCAGAATTGTGGTCGAATTTCGTTGCATTAACATGAAGGCAAACGTTGATGCATGAAAAACCATATTTGAAACCTATATCGATACTTGCATCGCTTTCTGGCATGTCAGATAAGGCAAATAAGATAATATAATACATTACGAAGGAACATATATCTGTGTTACGGCGTGCTCAAAATAAAACAAAACATTGTCAGCATTTTGCGTACAAATAAATGAAGTAATTGCTTGTATCTAAGAAACTTGTTACTTTTCTGACAGATGAGTTAACTTTGCTTTCAAGTGATATCTCTTATTTATAGATATCCTTATAACAAGTGACATAAGTGATATTAAGATAAACGGTTATTTTTCCTTGAATTAACAAAGTAGGTCAATATTTCGGGAATCGTAAGTATTGGATCATTGCTAGAAACTCTTCATAATTCCGACAGCGAAATTTGTAGCCATCATACCTTGAGTTACACTTTGATCTTCTAATTATGGCAGCCCTATATTTTTTTGAGCCGGCCACAGGGCTGCGTCATCAAGATATACCATATGAGGGACTAAAACTAAAATTCTCTCCTTTAGGAGTTTATCTTCATTCAGAAACGCATCAAACTCGCGTCTTGCCTCTTGACATAAACAAGAACGTACCTTGTAAATGTACCTTGAAAATATAGAACGCACCTTGTAAATGGATGGATGGATGGATGGATGACTTGCGATTTTGCGTCCTTTTCAACAGTATTTCGGTCATATCAGGACGATGAAGGGTGATAATGAAAGGCCGTGTGCAATGGAGCCCCGTTTACGGTAGGAAAGATTCTTGCGTCAAGCGGGACTCGAACCCGGGTCTGCTAGATCAGTAGGCCAGCACTTAGCCCATTGAGCTACAGGGGCTCCTACGCCTTGTAAATAAAGGACGTACAAGATTGTTCCTTGTAAATACAGGACGCAGTCTATTTTGTTGGGAAATCGGTTCGGGTAGCCTGTGATGTGAAAGTCCATCCTAGGACAGTTTCCAGTGGTGGATATTCAGCATTGGAAAAATAAAGAAAATCAAACAGACTTCACAGAGTAGAATTTAAAATTCCTTGTAAACATTTAGGGTCCTCTGTTTGCTTCCTAAGACGCCAAAACCCTTCCAAAAAGGGGTCTACTCTTAAAGGGAAGAATTTGCTCCGCAAGGAGCTAATTCTTCCATTTAACACTAGACCTCCATTCAGAAGAGGGGGATATAATGGCAGAGTAGACTGGCTCTAGTCCATGTGTTTTAATTGCATATCTGTAAGGAAGCTAACTCTACAAGGAATAATTTTTACATCCAGTAATTGCAGAGTTACCATAGAAACAGAATAAAAAGAGCCACGTTAAGACTTCTAATACATATAACCATTTAGCCTGGAAGCCAGGCTAATGGCAGAGTTGCCTTCTCTGAAAGAGTACCCATTCACCATGACAACCAAATGTGATTTATTAGTAACGCATCATACTCACTTCTTTTCCCTTGGCATAGCAAAGCACTTACCTTGTAGGTACATTACACAATCTATTTTGTTGGGATATCTGTTCGGATAGCCCGGACTGTAGAACTCCATCTCATGCCAGTTTCCATGGGTGAAGTTATAACAGGCTGGATCAATATTATCATTGTACATGGGAGGGGGTTCGACAGTCAGTGCGGATGGACTCACTGAAAATAGACAATTATTACCACTTTATGACAAGAGCTTCTATATGTACACGTAACTGGTGGGATCATGAAAAAGGGGGTACAGTAAATATCGTTATTCAAACCGAACACTAGGTGTCTTATGAGAGTGTTAATTCCGATTAACATACATATGATTTATTAGGTTTAGTGCTTTTGTCGCTTGCAATATGCTTTCCTCTTCAAATTACCTTTGCAACATGCCTTAATTTCCAATGAAAATTGATAAAAAATGAAATCATTTTCATTTCTAAGCCAGTGAAGTTGTTGTAAATGCATTTAGGATCATCAGTAAATCATTTATAATGCAACCTTAGACTAACTTTGACAAAGCATTGCTATATTAAGGATTTGAAAAATTGATCAAAATGTCAAAATCTGATTTTTGTGTTCAAAGCACCATGCCTTCTGAAATTTCTCGGGATAACACTGTAAGTGGAATGGTAGCCCATGATAGGAACAATATCACGAAAGTTTCAATGTTTACCACGATTCAGGTTATGCATGATTATGCACCTTTCTAACTTTACGGAAATATAGCGGGCAAAACAAACAAATCTGAAAAACAGTTGAATCGGTTTGACTTTTCTCTATATAAAAGGGAAAAACTCAGTTAAACTTTACTGAACGTGCTGCTGGCAAATTAACACTGCCTACTATCCAGATTGCGACATTTATATGCAAAAAAGTTAAAAACATAAACGGGCTGGGCAAATAAAGGACGCAGTGACCCTTTAGAACTTCCGCATTTTTTGACAGGCATCTTATCAATTCTTCAAAGGAAAATCTTTCCGCTGAATAAATCTTCATATTAAAATTTAACACTACAAACTCTGAGCCTACATATAACTGACAGACTATCAAATATTATCGAAGTTTTTCTAGGATTTCAAACATGGAAGTTTATCTATACTGACGGTGTGCCAAGCAACACAAAACTTCTAGCCTCATTATATTAGGCGCAGATTCGAACAAAATGTTACCCAGCAATTACTGCGAACTGCGAATACAAACAGTCGCAGTTTCATAGACACGGTCTTGTAGCCTGTAGAATATCGAGCTCTCGAATATTTTAGGACTAGAACAGCAATGATCTGTCCTGTTTGCACTTTTGCGCATGTGAGTGTAAAAGATCTTAGTTCACTTGTATGTTGAAGATACTTTTTAAAGCACGCGGCTTTACAATCAGCAGCCTTCAGCTTTTAGAGAAGAGATAAGAAGAAGTCAAAATTGATAATTTCATCTCGAATTTCCCTAATTTTCCATGTCAGATTTTAAATATAGGTCTTTCATATTGCTTTGAAGATTAAAACAGCCAAATCAGCAGCTTAATAAGGCAATTTAAATATTTTGAAAACATCTTTTTGCAAATTTTGAGGTTTGTTACGACGGTGGTAGTCTTCCGGTAAATGACCAAACATGCACGATGACGTAAATGATACAGGATATAAACATGTACCTTGAAACAGGTGGCAAAAAAAATATGATGATGTTTAAAATAAACAAGGACGTAGTTCCAAACGTAATAATTATCTAAATTCCGTCGGCTAAAATTTTCTTCTAGAACATGCAGGAAATGAGTGCCATCTGATGTGGAAATCATTTTATTCCACTCCAATCTATGTCTTAAACTATACCCTGAAAAAGCACTTAATAAAGGAATTTCAGATGCTCGCCCCATGTGTTCTCCTTTCATTATACAACTGACGTTCTAAGGTTCTTGTGTGTGTAAGCAACGGCGGTGACTTAGGGCAGGAATGTGTTCATTGTAACAATCAGTGTAGGTTCAACATGTTCAAGAAAACATGAAAGAGGCATTTTCCGTTCGACTTCTTACAGAACAATTCATCACAATTATATGACCTACGAGAGGCGCAGTAGTCGAGTGGTTAGAGTGGCTCGGCTATTGTGCAGAAAGTCACCGTAAGGTTGTGAGTTCGCGGCTCACTGTCGCCATACGATGACTGGAAAACTCTCTCTGTCAACCCAGCAGTAAATAGGTACCTTTTTCGAATCAGGGAAGGATAAGGCAGCGAAAGGAGAGGGATGGGCTCCGCCTTTCATCAGCTGTGCCCAAGATACAGTGGGTCTCTAACCCACACTGCCCCTACGGCTATTGGGCTATGGCCTTTACCTTTACCTTTTATATGACCTACACAAATTATATATTGATATAGACATCTATTTAACGTTTTATTTTTATTTATTTATATATTTATTTAACGTTTTATTTTTATTCATTTATTTATTTACTTTTGGTCATTTATTTACTTTTTTATTTTGTAGATGTATTTTTTAGAAAAAAAATCACATTCATCAGATTATCTGATCGAGACATTATGTTCCACACTTTTGGAAATTTCAAGTTTCGTTTCTGAAACTCTGAGGTGGTGCACTAGACATGCTAGTTTCGTGTCCCTTTCAGCAAGTGTATAGCCATGTCTTTATGTACCAAAGTTCTGACGCAAGGCACACTGACATGACAGCAACGCTGAGATGATCTATTGCTTCCAAAATAGTTGGAACACTGTATTGTTCATTAGGTTGCCGTAACCTCTTTGTTTCACAATTATGATTGACGTAAAAATGAATATTATTCAGACGCTTCAACCTTGCTGTTTTCTTTGCCAAAAATCATAACCAAATGGAATTCATTATAATAGATGAGATGACAACATCAAGTATGCCTATTCCAGAGAAAACCAGTCTAAAGAAATCTCAGAACTGCGCATGCGCAAGGTAGACGGCGCTAGTGCGCTTAGGTAATGTGGCAGAAGCATGTACAGAATGCCCGGATTGTAGAACTGGCCATTGTGGATGTCCGAAAGCTAACTGCGCATGTCTGGCAGACTGCACGTGCGCAGTCTTTCAGGATTCGCAGTTAGCATAACCTTTAAAGAAGGCTTTCCCACGACAGGGTTCAAGTATCGACACAAAAACTAACTACTACTTAGCACAAAAATAAGATGAAAAGGATTTGCTAATAAGCCAAGATGATTAATAAAATCAACAAACAATAAACTGAAGAGCCCAATGTGAGACGTAGTGCGATCATAATTTTACCATTATTGTCCAAAATAATAAAACTTTCCTAATATTCCAATAATAATGCCAAATTTTGAACGAGTTGGGTTTACTATCCGACGGTACATCATAATTGGCTGAAATACTAGTGTAATAGCATCCCTATATCATTTCGCTAAGGTATGGGTATGGGTTTCCTCTGACTTGTTGCATTCTAAACTTCTGTGCCAATATTTAGGGTCTCTACGGTTATTCCGAAAAAAATGGTTTTATAAGTCTTAAGAATCGGGAGCAATAAATGACTAATCAAATTGGTTTCTCTGTCGTTAGTTTACCATCATAATGATTGAATAAACATAGAAAGGAACAACTGAAGTTGGGATTTCTTCTTGTGATAATCCTAAATCACAACTTATCTGCTTGCAAATGTACTTTCCACAAAAGCAGGACATTAAAAAAAATGTGGCTTCGTCTGCAAGAACTCTCTGCAAATGCAACTTATGCAATCACTCTACGTTTTAAAAGTGTCTCTTTAGTTGCATCGTTGACATTGTTAATTTGCCCCTTCAGTGGGAGAAAATTCTTTCCTGTAAGAGTGCCATTCTGAATCAGTGGAATGTATATGAAGTACAGTCAACTCTCGATATCTCGAACACTGATATCTCAAAGAAGAATATCTGTTAGTCGCATTGCTTATTTTTCTTTATATTTCACTTCCGGATATCTCAAACTACTGATATCTCAAAGTAATTTTTCTGGTACCAGAAAATTTACTTTGAGATATCAGTAGTTTTGAGATAAATTTCGACTTTGAGATATCGAGAGTTGACTGAAACTACCACAACCAGTCCGTTCTATTTCATTCCATCCAATGTCGTTTCATGCTCTAAAACTATGCCCAATGCCCAGAAAGTGTATTTATCAGCTAGGAATGTTTACGGAGATGGCGTCTGAGAATGTAGATGGCAACTTCGACTGACTCACGACGGAAGATAAGTCGACATACTAATTACTAATTTCTCGACGTAGCATTTACCCAGCGCGATTGCTACAATAATAAACTGAGCACGTGCACGAAATATCCATACATGTATGGTACATCATCTCCCATCCCCTGAAACGTATAAATTAATGAGCTCGGATTTAACGTCCCACAAAAATTTAGGTCACTCGGGTTAAAGTCACATCCGAAAGACCACAGGAGCAGGGATCGAACCTAAGATCCCTGGATTTGTAGTACAGCGTGGAAACCACTATACTACCACCGTTTCTAGGAACCTAAATGAACAGGGGCCGAGTGCACAAAGCAAACGTAAGCCAACGCCCGACGTACGTCCGTTGTAAAAGTGTCGCAGAATTTTAATCCGTGTGCACAACCGAGGCGTGTCGTAAACTAAGTCGTAAAATAGCTTCAAAACTCACAAATCGCTTCGTGCACTTGCATTAAAACACAGCCGTAGTACAGACTTTAGACTGGCTCCCAGTCCCTTTGTCGTATTTTTTGGTTTTGACCAAAGGAAAGCCATCCGAATAAAGAGAGCCACGATTTGAATACATGTAACCATTTAGCCTGGAAGCAAGGCTATACAGACTTAGTTGCGCCGACATTCGTAAGCTACGCCGGCGTAGTTTATGCCTCCTTTGTGCACTCGGCCCCAGTTACCACTAGATTACATACAGAACAATTCAATGCGAATATATGACCTATACAAATGATATTGGATTAAATATCTATTTAACGTTTTATTTATTCATTTATTTACTCATTTATTTTGAAGATGATTGATTGATTTGTTGCTTTACATCCACGGTAAACAGCTACGGTCATGTCGGGACGGTCAGTTAACCTCACCACACTATTACTGGGTATGCTTAGACCTCCTAAGCGGTAAAACAGTACTAAGTGCGCATACTTTCGCCAGTAACTGACAACTGCCCTTCTATTTTGAAGATGTAAGTTATTTTAAAGAAACGTTTTGCAGCTAAAAGGAGCGCGAGGTCACAGGGTATAATCGATTCCGCCAATTTTCGCTTCCTGCAGAGACTGTCCGTCATATTTGGCTTCCGCCGAGACTGTCCGCGAAGTCTTGCTTCCTGAAGAGACTACTGTCCTCGAAAAATGGCTTCCTGCCGAGACTGTCCGCGTGACTCTGCTTCCTGCCGAGAGGCTCGGCAGGAAGCAGAATCACACAGACAGTCTCTGCAGGAAGCCATTTATCATGTACAGAAGTCTCGGCAGGAAGCAAGAGTTCGCGGACGCCTCTCGGCAGGAAGCAGAGTCACGCGGACCGTCTCGGCAGGAAGCCATTTATCATGTACAGAAGTCTCGGCAGGAAGCAAGAGTTCGCAGACAGTCTCGGCGGAAGCCAAATATTATGTACAGTCTCTGCAGGAAGCAAAAATTAGCGGAATCGATTATACCCTGTGGAGGTGGTGAAATGAAAAATTAGCTTTTAAGCAGTTTCTAGAATAAAACCACTATTCAATTTGCTTTTCAAAATTTCTGTGAGGATTCAATTTTATAATACTTATTTTTAGTGGTAAACGCTTTAAACTCAATCCATTCGTTAAGAATTCCAAATGATTCTATACTTCACATCTGTCGGCAAAGAAGTATCTATTAGTGAAGCAAATTGCTGTTTTATTGCACTTGAACCCGCACCAACAACTTAGAACTAACTTTTATTTCAATAAAATAAAGGTGGTCTAAACTGTAGATATTTACCATTGGAAAAATATAGAAAATCTTACTGACTTAACAGAACAGAATTTAGAAATCTTTGCAAACATCGTAGGTCAAAATGGATGACTCATAATGAGCCGCCTAATTTTTAATTGTGTTTCACCTTTGCGTCGAATCTGATAAATGCATAAATGCATTATTTGATGAAAAAGTCAAAACGAGAAATACGTGCTTTCAATGTTAAGTTTCTTCCTTCATAGTTCAATCATGATTTTACTGAATTACAGATTTGTTTCACGTTTTTCGAAGACACTTCCATCTTTTCCCGCCATTTTTTTTTACAAAGTGGAGGGTGGGAGGACAACTTTTGTCGCTTCCTGTTTGCTTCCATAGAAGACAAAACCCTTACAAAGTGGGTCTGCTCTTAAAGGAAAGAATTTGCTCTTGGAGCAAATTCTTTCCTTTAAGAGTTGACCTCCACTCAGATTCAGATTCAGAGGGGACGTAAAAATAAGAATAAGAGTTGCTTCCCCTGAAAGTATACCCAAGTGCACACATCCACCTTAACCAACAACACTCAGAAAAGTTAGAAAAGCATCATACTCACTTCTTTGAGAATGACACTTTGGAATGGAGAGCCAGCACAACCTCAGTATATGGAATGCTGAAACGAGAAAAACAGAATATTACTCTATAAACATGTGTACTAAAACTGTTTCCATCTAGTTCCCGTTGGTGTCACAGGTCAAAGTTTCGACCAGAATTGTATACTTTTTACTAAGTATGGTACTTACAACTTTCAACATGCAAATTGTGTGGAGTTAGCTCTGGGATCGAATTATTTTCGATCCAAGATCCAACTTCACACGACTTAACATGAATACAGTGTATGCATTTGTTTGCTAACTTGACAAAATATCATGGAAGACAGTGTGTGGTAAACATCTCTGGAGACAAAGTCGGGCAATCACATTCTGGTTGCGAAGCCTAAGTTTTGTATATGGAAGAGACCGAAATGGTTAAAAAAACAGGAGGAAAGGTGACTATGTGAAAACTGCATCAATAGTTTTTGGCATGGAATTTTCTTGAATGGTCAGTTCGTGGGAGTCTTCGGGGTGATTACAGTAATACACGAAGATGATATGTAGACAGTTTGAAAACATGCCATGGACAAAAAGAAAGCTTTCATAAGTTTTCATTAGTTTTTCATTAGGTTTTTATTATCATTATTTATTTTATTCATTTTTATTAGTTGCTAATATAGAAATGAACAGACCAAGTTGTACTAGTTGTCACTGATTGTATGCACATCCATGTGGGCTAGAAGACCTCACTGGTCACCATTAACCATTGTCAGTAGCAGTAGAAGAAACATATTACATGTACGTTACAATAGAATAAAACAGAATTGATCTAGTAAATTAGCCTTGAGTTTCCTACGTGACATAGGAAACTCAATGCTAATATTGAGTTTTCTACGTTACGTAGCAAACTCAATGCTAATTTACTAGATGAATTGTATTTATTCAATTATTTTCCTTGAAGTTCCATGGCCAGCTAATGGTGCGTAGCTCCGAAGCTTTATTTTAGACATCTGAATCACCTGATAAATGCACCTGTTGGTAAACTATTTATGATAAATGGCCAGCACCATGTAAATGTTTCTGAACAGGTAACAAGTGAATTGAAAACATTTGCACAGAGAACCGTTTCAACTTCCAGCAAAATAAACACGCGCGCGTAAAAGCCAATTAAAAAGCACAGATCTTTATCGGCAGAATGCTATTTTTAAGATCATTTTACTCATTGCGATACACTGTTTCAAGCTAATGGCAAGGCGTGCTATATGTGGGTCAGTCCGTGTAGGTCAGTTTCATCTTGTTAATCTGACAGTAAAAATAAACAGGAAATTATTATGCTTAGTCTTATAATACACGTTGTACACCTGGATTGGGAAAAACGGGTCAGTGCTAATTGTATATGTACATCATATATACATGTAGTTTATGTAGTTTATAAACGTATGTCCTACTTCCTCCAATGTTTGTTGATGCAAAGAAAAGAATCGAAAAATCTTGAAAGTCAATGACGGCATCCCATTTTATGCGAGACAATGGACAGTTTTCCAACTCTGCGTCAAACTCAGATTTAACCACGATCACTCACACATGCTTTGAGAAGAAACACCTATAGCTCAGATGACAAGACAGGATTCCAGATACTGAAGTCCAAAAGAGGACAGGGGTGCAAAACTCCTAAGGCGGACAGACCATGTCACCAGCATGTCCGGGCCAACAGTTACCAACGGTTACCAGGGATGGATGGGTCGAAAAAGATCGGACCAATCAGCTATGAAAGAGCACGTCAAAGCATTAGTTCTGCAAACAATTAAGTGATGTGTTTGTTTGTATTTCTGCAAATGATTGTCTTAAGATTATCAAAAATGACAATCTTAAGGTATGACCGTCCTAGGATAGTCATTGTCTGAAATGAATTATCATAATTTCTTAAGATGGTCATTTTCAGATATGAGGACGTACTTTAACAATTCTTAAGTTCACCAGATGGTCATTTTAGGAAATGAAAAAAATATAAAAATTCCTTAATATGTTAATTTTCAGAAATGAAAGAAGTACTTAAACATTTCTTAAGATGGTCAATCTCAGCTGGAAAAAGTTTCAGACAAACATGCAAATACAGCTCTGATAATGATGTCTAGCAATTCTTATCACTTTTTCAACGAGCTGGTACATGTACATGTACCTGGCATAGTCACATGACTGAAGAACTGGAAAAAAAACGTGGCTTTCCTGCAATTTATAGCAGCGACTCCGATATCGGCATGCACACTTTGCATATGACTTTAACGTGATTTTACATGAAGTGCTTAGCTCCATTTCTGAGTTCTTGATGTACTAAAAACTTGTACATTGACCCCAGGAAGCAGGATATTACATTGAAACATACTTACGATGTTAATCATCATCCATCAGAACAGATGGCCGGAATGTACAAATGTTGGATCTGTAACATGAACCTTGACACTACAAATCTATACGATTCCATGTTTATTACGACAATAATTATTACTAAGAATGCCAGCTTATGAGAGACTCAGGGTAAAAGCATAACAATATTACGAGTACAAAGAATGTACGTACGTCTTACGCAAAGTTGCGTGTTCCTTGATATAATTATTTGGGTAAATGGGATACCTCTTCGTTGTACTCCCATGTTTTAAAACGTGAACAACTTTCCTGGTACATGTAACTCGTAAAACTAGAGAAAGTGAGCAGGGGCTCACGTATACCCCCGACCAGCGCCACCGCCTAATGAAACCACCGCCTAAAGAAACCAATCTTATACAGGGTATGAACCTAGAAGTAAACTTAGTCACCTATCAAATGGTTCCATCAAAGTATATTACAAACATCAGCAAAGAGTACCAACTCGACACAAAACTTTATTGTAAACATTTAAGTCTGTTCCATGATCTTGGTCAGCAGCAGCATCCAGATGATGTCAACTAATCTGCATGAACACAGAGAAGTAAATCTAGTCATATATCAAGAGGTTTCATCTGAGGATGTTTGAAATATAAACAAAGAATGTAAACTTAACGCAAAACTTTAACACAAATACACAAGTCTGTAACCCTGACCTTTGGTAAGCAGCTATAAACCTATACGTAAACTTAGTCAAATATCAAAAGGCTCCATCAAAGGATATTGGAAATATCAAAGAATATAAACTCAACACAAAACTTTAACGCAAATGTTTAAGTCTGTGACCTTGACCTTTGGTCAGCAGCAGCATCGAGATGATGTCGACTATTGTGCATGAAAATAGAAGTAAACCTAGTCATATATCAAAATGTTTCATCAAAGGATGTTGGAATTATAAGCAAAGGATATAAACTTAACGCAAAACTTTAACGCAAATACACAAGTCTGTGACCTTGACCTCTGGTAAGCAGCAGCATCCAGATGATGTCAACTACTCTGTAAGAACCTTAAAGTAACACTAGTCAAATAGCAGATGGTTCTATCAAAGGATATTGGAAATATAAAAGAGAAAATAAACTTAACCCAAAACTTTAACGCAAATGTTTAAGTCTGTGACCTTGACATTAGGTCAACAGCCGCATCCATATGATGTCAATTATTCTGCATGAACCTACAAGTATACCTAGTCACATACCAAAAGGTTCCATTGAAAGATAATGGAAATATAAGCAAAGATTAAAAACTTAACGCAAAACTTTAACGCAAATGTTAACGGACGGACGGACGAACGGACGAACGGAAGGACAGACGGACGAACGGACGGAAAGACAAAAAACTATATACCCCTCTACATACTTCGTATGTCGGGGGGTATAAAAACACCGGAAATACTGGACTCTTTACGTGAAATACCAGCAGTTGTAGTTTCAGATTCAAACATACCTATTTTAGTAACAAAATAATGCCTTTTGGCCTCATATAAAATTCTAAACTCATCTATCTTTCGATTGCTCGATCGATCGAGGGAGGGAGTGCGCCGTGCGCTCCTGATTTCATGAATTTAATATGATCCATCGCAGATCTATGTGAAAGGAAAAAAACACTATAACTTCTAGATATATACATTCTGTCATGCATTTTTACAAGTTTTGAGTACAATTTTCAAGAAATTTATATTTATAGGTATACATTATCCAGAAGCAATGAGTTATGACGGGCTTAGTTAAATCCTGGAATGAAATGGAATGGAACGGACGAGATAATCTGCATTCCACTGGCTTCAGGTTGCTCCCAGAAGTCTGGGATGACACTCTAACAAGAAAGACTGCTCCCTCTGAGGGAGTAAATTCTTTCTTGTAAGAGTGCCATCCCAGTTCCATCGAAGGAAGTGGAGAACAACCCACTCTATTCCGTGCTTTATGCTATGCCATTATGATGCTCTGCTGTCGGCGGAACTTCAGCCAGCATGAAACTGTGATATCAAGTGTTATGTTAAGATATTTATTTCTTTTAAATGTCAGATAAACTGTATTTTTACAGCTTTAAGAGTTTTATATACTATGAATCAGCGGGAAATTAAGAACAGGATTTGTTCAAGTAATTTAGTGTGGTGGTTGCGTAACGTGAGTCTGATATATACCAGTGTTATTATTGTTATTATTATTATTATTATTATTATTTTTATTTTGTACTGTATTGTTGTTTCTGTTGTTGTTCTTGGTGTTATGTTAGTCTCACATCCCTCTGAAGAAAATTTCACTTCTGTCTAGCCGATCTTCGGTGGACGAAACCGCAGCATTCGGGAACAAACATCTTCCGTAAGCAAAACTTGTTTTTTTTGTCATTATCGGCGATCCAACAGAATGCTGAAGCTCGAACCAACAGCCAGTGAGAGACTTAATGTTAAACGTTAGCGTCATGTTCATGGATGCCCTTGAATTGCTCGTGCGAATTCAAAAACACGAAGGGCTTGGTACACACATTGTATGTAAAAGCGAAGCAAATGAGCAGGTTTTCAATCTCAGCACGAAATATGACATGCTGCAATCCACACTGTTACCATATTGGCCACTAAATGCAGTGTTTGTCCCGTAGTCTTTGAATTCTAAAAACATGTATGATGCAAGTATAGCTTGGACGTAACATCTTTTAGAAATTTTGCCGACGTAAAGTTTGTCGTCTTCTTTTTTTCTTCTTCTTCTTTTTGCGCTTTTTAGGCTTTAGAATGCATAGACAAGACACGTATATGTAATACTAATATGAGTGTGTTGCTGAATGAAGAGATAGATAGTTATTCAAACTCAGTGAGTAGTCAACGTAATAATTATTAGGTTGTTTTTCTCTTTCATGCCAACACTGAGTTAAGAATTCTGGCAACGACAAACACTTGCAGTATCTCCTACAATAATGCGATCATAATGGCTTGTCTTTTGTAAAAGGCATCAAAAGCAAAGAATTCCCACAGAGACCCGTCGTTTAGAATTGTTGAAGTTTACGTAACCCATTGCTAAGAGCACAATGATAAACACAAGAATGCTTTTTTTTTAGGATAACAATTTCTGGGAAGTATAAGGCCGAATGTTAAAGGCTGAACGTATAGAAATGGTCTGAAGTTAGTTTCAACATATTTTTTTTCATAAACATGACAAAGTACAACATCTCGTCAATACAAGTTTAAGGGTCAGAACGAAAGCAATATTAATATTTAGTTCTTTTCCTAAGGTCTGAAGTTCGATGTTATGCTTTGCTTAGCCCCTAATGCCTAGCGTGCCATAAATAGGACATAGGCAAAAAAAAGTGCAGACCCCAAATCAGACGCCGCAAAATGCGGCGTCTGATAGGGGCTACACTGTTTGCAAAAGGCAAATGGGACTTTCTCTTTAAATGAAAATAAAAGTGATGCCCATAAATTAAACCAGACACCCTTTAAACGACAACTGGACTCATCCATCTTATAAGGACAGAACATTCTACTAGGCAGAAATGGATTATAATAAAACCCTGCGTCATGCCATTTGCAAACAGAATTTGCTCTAGAGTTTGCTCATACATGTACCGGTTTGTGGGCATGAAGAAGCAAAGGAAAGTATTGATGGATGATCGATTGATTGATTGATTGATTGATTGATCTGATGCTTAACGTCCACGGTTAACAGCTATGGTCATGTCGGGACGGTCAGTTAACCTAACCACACTATTCCTGGGCAGGCTTAGACCTCCAAAGCGGTTAACCAGTACTAAGTGCACATACTTTTGCCAGTAGCTGACAACTGCCCTACTTGAATCAGCGGAAGGAGAAACGAAAGTATGTGGCCAGACCGGATTTCGAACCCAGGACCTCTGACTTACCGATTGCGCTACGTGGCCGAGCTAATGATGGATGAATGACTTGCGATTTTACGTTCTTTTCAGCAGTATTTCAGGCATATCAGGACGATGGGAGGGTGATAATGAAAGGCTGTTGCAAGGGAACAAACCGTTTACGTTTGAAATGATTTCCACCTCCAGCGGGAATCGAACATGGGACCGCTAGATCAGCAGGCCAGCGCTAAATCCACTGAGCTACTGGGGTTCCTAAAAGACAGGAACAAATGCCATCTGAACGTCCTTGTTTCCTTGATAATTTCAGAAAATAACTTAATATTGCTACATGTAAATGGTAAGTTTCATGTGTGCACATGAGCGGCGAGGATCTTATAACCACAAATGCTGTACCTATTACTAACGTTACTGAAAGAAAGCTTAGCATGCCAGACAAAGGACAATAACTTTTGTGACTTCTTGTTTGCTCCCTTGGGCGAGAAGCCCTTCAAAAAACATCGATTCTAAGAAGAAAGAATTTGCTCCAGTTGGAGCAAATTCTTTCTTTTAAGAATTGAGTCTCTTTCACAAAGGAGCCAAATTTGAAAATAGCATAGTTGCTTCCCCTCAAAATGTACCTATTCACATTAGTATTGTAGATTCGGGATAAATGTATACGTTTATACATTTGGGTGTGGTCTGGCAAGAATTCTCACATAATCGTATCAACATGGAACCTGGAAATATTACATGACAAGCTATGAGCCTGCTCATAAACATGAGAAACACATATTTGAGTCGGTTCCAGAAATTGCTATAATTGTCAGATTTAATAAAGGAGATCAGGCCCCGAGGTTATAAAACTTTTTTCGTGCTCAACTCAGCTGAGCATGAATTTTTCTCTGCAGATAAATTTGAAAATGCCAACTAATGTAGGCATTTTCATATTCATAAGCAGAGAAAATTTCACACTCAGCTAAACTGAGCAAGAAAACTGCTGTACATATCAATAATTTGCTATTTATTAGCAGGTAAAATTTCATGCTCAGCTGAGTTGAGCATGAAAAAAAGTTTTATAACCTCGGGGCCTGGTATGTAGCTGATTGTGGTCATCACTGAACTATACTAGAACTGACAAGAAGTTGTCTCTGGTTTAATGACTGCTCTTAAAGCTTCCTGTACCACATTTGATGCAATCTAGCCCTAATATACTGAACAAAAATAAAAACTTGACGGTTTTTGTTTCTTAATTCCGGCCAATCTAGCAAGTATGTAATGTATATATGGATGTTTTTGCATTGGACAGACGTCTGATTACTTAAATCGTGAAAAATTGTTGGTTTATTTTTGTCTTATCAAGAGTTATCTAACTTATTCCTATTTTAATAATTTACATTAGAACGTTAATTTGCGCATGCGCAGAAGAAAGTTTTCTTGTACGCAATAAACAGTTAATCCAGTTCGCACAGAAAACACTTTAAACGCTGATGTTAATTGTAATCACAACCTGTAAATACCGTTTAAAGATTCAGAACTTTCAGATTATCTCCCTTTGTATTAAACATATAGAGATTTTTAAGATGCCGTAGTTTCTATACCAGTGCGTCTTTTTTATTATTGTCTTCGAGATTTGTTGGATTGTCTTGCAAACTCAATGTCTTTATCACTAAATTTATTAGAAAGCCATTTCTTAAACTGCCATAAAGACTTAATCGTGTAATGGAAATTCCATTGAAACTGAATTTCTGACTTCATAATGGTGAGGACTGAGGGTTTTCGTCAGGTCCTCACTGCCTCCTAGTCGACCGTGCATTGGCATGATTTTAGCAAATGAGTACATACATATTGGGTTTGATAATGGAAAGGCATTGCCAAAAGAATTTTTATCATTTTAGCAGACTCTAACAATTTTAAATTCTGTAATTGTTCGGTTTTGAGCATTGAAAACAGAAAAATACCCTCTAGACGTTTAAAATAGCCTCAAGATTGCTGTATCTGAGGAATCTTGAATTTAATGTGACTATGATATCACAAAATGATAACTTTTTCTTAAATTAAAATAGTTTTTATGTCTCACCTTTTCCCGACTACCGTAGGATGAAAAATTGCGACTGTCAAGTTTTTATTTTTGCTAAGTATAGTATGTTCACAATAAATCTGCAATTTACCACCATGAACAGTAATATGTTACCAAATTTCGCACGCCATTAGCTTCCGACAGCTGCACCAAATATGTTTTGCAAAAACTGCATGCGCTGCATGCTGACACCATCATTAGCGCATTTCATTCATTTACACCGTTTTACACCATAGTTTATTACGTATCTTACATCGTGCTTGTAGAATAAGGCAGACAGGGTCATCAATATTTTCAACATAGCTGTATTTAAACATTCATTATGAAGTTTTGCAACCGTTGTTGCCAGCAACATTGGGACAACTTAACACATTACCATGGCTTTCCTGATATTGATAGAAATTTACTTAATCATCTGGCAACGTTTTGAGCTTGACTGCGAAGTGGCTAACATTGTTGACCCTGATCAGACTGCTCCTCTAGGAGCAGTCTGATCAGGGTCTACACTGTTTGCTTAAGGATATTTGTCAAAATTTAGGGTTTTACGGTAATCTTAAAAATTCTACCACCTGTTTAGGTGCTAGACGATTGCTTTCAGTTGCGTTCGAAAATACTCTTAGAATTTCTAAAAGCAAACAGAAACTTCTTTAATTTTTCAACAGGACCCAATTTCAGTGATGAAATGCCTCCAATCTAAGTCAGATATGTCAAACGACGCCATGATTATACTATAAAATGATTTTCAGTGCTGAGCGCCAGCTTACCATGGTTGCAAGAGTTCGAATCCATCACAGTGCTCTCTGCAGCTGTTGGTTTCTCAGAGCACAACTTGACTCAAGTGGTTGAGAAATGTTTCGCAGCGTACCCTGCATTGAAGGGTACAAGTTAGCCATTATTTTTACAGAGAAACAAAGGGGGTGCCTATGAGGCCCTTTTTCTGCCCAAGAGCAAAATGTTTTACTTTCAGCTGATGATATGCTTATAGTGTCCGCTTTACTGAATCAATAGTAGTTAAGCTCCGTAAGCGCTACGTTTGGAATAATGGGTTTATCAAAGTGTGTGGGGTATATCAGCATGAACCAGGGGAGTCATATTATAAGTCATATTATAAGCTACATTTCTCCTTCAAATTTAATGGCATTCATAAATACCTATCTTTAGAAGTTGAAATAATGTCTTTGGTGACATCTTTTCTCAATTTCTACCTTTCAAAGTAAAATCTTATGTCTGCAGAATTTCTTTTAGAGACACTGTCAATTTTCATTAATTTTGGTACTTTGAATTCAATATACTCTAGAACCAATGGATGACTTCTTACCAAACTAATATGAGTTCACCGTTGGGAGAGTGCAAAATTTTGGTGACCTTGACCTCTGTTTCAAGGTCACAGTAAGACTTATAATGTAAATTTTAGTCAAGTTTTGACCATTGTCTACACATTAGCTCCAGAATTGATATGAAATCATGACCAAAGTGGCCGAAACTAAACATTATAAGGAGTTAGAACACTAGTTATGATTAAATTGCCATGACATCATGATTAAATGGCCATGCCATCATCTTCAAGGTCAAGGTCAAGGTTAGAGTAAACAAAGTTTAATCATAGATTTCACACAACCAGTCAGCAGAAAAGTACCAAATCTGAGCGTTTTCATTTGAAAATCAGTGTTTAATGTGCACAGAATGACCGTGACGTTGGTTTGAAGGTCAGCATTTGCCAAACAAAATGAAATAGAATTGGGTTAAACTTAAAGGTTATAGAAAAGTTTATTGTGAAATAATGAACTTCTGAAAGTATTGGTGACCTTCAGATCAAGGTCAAGGTCATTATATGCATATTAAGCATTGATTTACAAATAGAAACATAGATTATGATATTTATTAAATTTCTGCTTACTAGCTGTGTGAGACCTTTGATTAAACTATGTCTAGTTTAACCTTGACCTTAAAGATGATGTCATGGCCATTTCATCATAACCAGTGCTCTAACTCTTCATAATATTTAATTTCGGCCACTTTGGTCATGATTTCATATCAGTTCTGGAGCTACAGACATTATAAGTCTGCTGCTTATGTGAGCTGAACTATTATGCAAACAATAACAACATTGTTGGTTTTCCTGTGTATCGGCTCAGTTATGTAGTATAAAAGTAACCCTATATGTGACAGTGTCTGACATTTTGAGCCTTGTGGAGAGCGACGTTGACGTCACGAAACGTGAAATGAAAGTGACGTCATAAAATTTACATGTAAAGTTAATTGATTTCCGCGCACTGACTAATAAATTTCGAAGCGTCAGCTAAAAAGAGTGATTCAACATTTCTAACGGCGTCTTTAATTTTCTTCATCTACATGCTTTGAAAAGCGATGCCACGAACCAGGTATGAAAGATAAAACTTTATTCAGTATTATATCCAATCAGTGAAATGAAAAAAACAAGTCGAGCTGGTGTAAATTGTGTTTACTTTTACAGTGATCCTAAAAAGCGCTATTTCTTTGTGCTTCTGGAAATCTATTCTGGAAGCACTAATAAAAATGAAAATGTTATAAACAAATTTTCCGATTTTCGGTTCCATAAGGCTCAAAATGTCAGACCCTGGTACATATAGCGAAGAGAGACAAACGTGACGTCAATGCACATTCTTATGCAAAAGCATTGGGACAAAGATTTGCACTGATTGTCAGCCAAGTTTTTCTTTCAGATGTATCCTCCCAGCAAGAACTGATACTAAGAGTATGCAAGACCAAGGATCTTGCGTACACAGAGTAATCCACATTAAGCATATGAGGTCGTGAGGGTCGTTCAAAAAGTTATTCTCAGCGAGTAAGCAAAACTATTCTACGTTGTGGAAAGGATATGTGAAAAATTATCAGATTAAACTGCTGCCAGCTGGAGAAAGTGAAGTACTGGATTGAATCTGAATTTTAAAAGAGTTTTTTTTTTTTTTACCAATATGTTTGTTTCGATAAGCTCAAACTATAACATGTTTTACACAATATAGAAATCCTTAGAACAGCATACACTATTATTTTGTATTGCTTTACCTGAATAATAATGAGAACACAAGGAATAAATAATCTACTATGTAACATGTTATCCAGCTGTTTGAACCCCTGTTGGGATGTAAACCAAGAAACGGTTAACCGTATCAATATATTATACCACCCCAGTAGGAGGCTTCCTTAATCTTAACGATATAATTAACTGGACAGATAGGTTAATATGCTCTGTAAACCAGCAGAGATATTAATCAGGTTAAACAAATACTAAATGTACAAAACAATTAGATCAAAATATTATATTTAGTTTGTTTAAACTTTTCAGAGGTTGCTTTAACACATTTAAACTTTAATATCATTTAAAGTTTGTCATGGGAGTTTTTTTTTTTCTTCTGAACAGAGTTTTGTTCTGTTCTGTTCAGTTCATCCACGCTGCTCTAACAACAATGGAGGCTCTTTCATTTAATTTAGCAAATCACACGTCTTGTCCGAATGTGGATGCAGTATATATGTACCATGAATCTTTCGCTGTACATGAGTGTGGACTATTGGTCATGCAGGCGGTAAAGAAGAATGGCTTCATTCCCTACGTTTTATACTTTGCTATGACCATGTGCTGGCCATTGGAATAAAAAGGGCAACGCAATGCCAATTGCCATTTTGAAAACATTTAGCTGCAAGCCAGGGGTGCGGACAATCATAGTATGACTTTCTTATACCACCCCCATCAGCATATTACGAGATATTTTATTGCTATAAACTTTGCGTTTTCTGGGGCGTGTGGTTGAACTTTACTTGGATTCCGCTAGAGATCTGGTTTGATCACAGGCTGCCGTTGACGGATCAAACCAACTCTCGTGCGAAATTCAGTTTGGGATCCCTGGCAGAAAATTTTACATTCGTCAAATTGAAGCGATACCGGAACTGATTAAAGGAGTGTAAGTTCAATGTCTAGATTTGAGCTTTCCGCAGAAGAAAATGCTGTTCAAGATTCAACCTGAAACTTTTTACTTACAATCACGTTTACCTACATGAAAAAAGTTTTGAACTGCTCTTTTCTGAACAGTCATCCATGAGAACTGACTCACACAAAAAGTTATTTTCCCAGAACTGCTAAGCTCTGTATTAATCTACCCTGCCCCTCACTCCCATCCAATATGTCGAATTCGAGATCTCGGACCGTTTTTCGAACATGACATAACACCTGACATAAAAGAGTACAAACAGTTCGACAAATGAGTCGCGACATGAAACCAACAGAGTGGGATGTGCGCCCAGCAAAGACTCAGATCAGTCTGGGCATCCGCCCAGTCTAATCAGAGTCTTTGCTGTCCGCACTGAGCAGACTTAGACCCTCAGCTACCCTGTAGGCGCACAGCAAAGGCTCTGATCAGACTGGGCGGATGCCCAGGCTGATCTGAGTCTTCGCTGGGCGCACATGCCACTTTGTTGGTTTTGTCATGTCAAGGTTCAAATCATCTTTGAAAACTATCATCCAAGCTGTCATCCCTATTATCAGCTCCATTTATCATTCTCATCAACATAAAAAGAATCTTTCATAGTAATCTCACAGTCTTGGGTTTTTTAGTGTATCAAAATAGCAATTGAGAAATTTTCTCTCTTTTTTTTTTCTTGGTTGTTACTTTAACTTTATACATGCTCTGCGCAAAGTGAGAATCAGTACGATTCCGGAATTGTCCTGCGACAATGAGGAGTTGTCACTTGGAGTTACAACTCCTGAGTTGTAACGGTGCGATTCTAAAATCAAGTCTTATATAAAAACAGAAATATAAAATGCTCAGAGCTGACAAAATATAACATCAAAGTATGATGAAATGACGATTTCAACTAAGTATTTGATGAACCAAGACAGAACAAAGCAACAAAGGGCTAGAGTTGGTCGACCACAAACCGGTTAAGCCCCCCCCCCCCCTCCCCCCCCCCCACCCCAATAATTTCATAATTGGCCGTCCCAAGGCGGCAGATCTGCTCTGGTTCTCTTTGGTTGTTTGACGTGTTGTTTGTTGCTGTGTCTGCTCTTGGCACTTGTATATTGTTTGTGATGTTAAGGCTAGCCCGTTGACCACCTACATGGGAATGGCTGTTCACATGGCTGCCGCTGGTGTTGTCTTTGGTGATGACTAATTTTGTGTTGTCTCTTTCCTACAGGGTGTCTTGGGTGGGATCTGGGACAGAATCTTGTCAGTTCCAAAGCTCTAGATACGAGGGGTATTTGATGATAATTGAGGGATAATTTTTCTTATTTCTCACTGAAACCATATGTTGTGACCCCTCATCTGAACCGTCTCGTCGAGACGGTTCAGATGAGGGGTCACAACATATGTTTTTATGCAGAAATAAAAATTATCCTTAATTATCACCAAATACCCCTCTTATCTAGAGCTCTGAGTTCCTGTGAGTTTACCTACTTAATTTTTCATTATGATTCTGGGGCCATATTTATAAAACGACTTAAATCGTTGCTATGCTGTTGCTAGGGCTACATTTCTATGAAGGAGATTCACTACAACTATGAAATTTGCTCTGGAGGAACAGTCTTTTTTAGACTGTTCCTCCAGAGCAAATTTCATAGTTGTAGTAAATCTCCTTCATAGAAATTCAGCCCTAGCAACAGCATAGCAACCACTTAAGTCGTTTTATAAATACGGCCCCTGACAATTTTTACGCGCGCATTCATTGTCATTGGAATATTATCTCCTAATTTAAAATGATAGAACGTAGCAAGTTTATGTTTTTGTAGTGACGCATGACAATTCAGATTATTACCTGGAATGTTTTTTCATTGTTTTATTGAACCGTTTCGAGGAAAGAAAAAAGTTCAACAAACTGCAAACATTAATAAAATCTGCCAAAAACATAAGATATAAGCCTTTTTCTGATTTTAACTGCATGATAAACGGGGAAAGATCGCAGATAGGTAGAGATAGGATCAATTATTAGAGAAAGTGTTGATAGGTGAAGCTGCTGGTAAATGAGCCATAGCCACATTATTATCTTTTATAGCAGAACTAAGTAGGAAAGTCTCTCGTAAACTGTAGCACACTCTGGAATCGTTATTTTACCACACAGTCCCTCAGGCACCTGACCAAAGGATTTTTAAGCCTTTGCTCGTCTTTTTTTCTGTCAGAATTAAAACAAACAAAAAAAAAAATGCAGATCTACTAGGCCATGAGCCAGAAATGGTTTACCTTCCCCCCCCCCCCCCCCCCCCCCCCCAAGGGGGAATTTCGTAGACCATACTTTTCTTAAAGCCCAGCATCTTAGAAGTATTTTGCAGCATGTTAGCCCTCTGGCGAGTGGGGCGTTAAGCTGTAACAGCCTGTTACAAACGTTACCCATTAAAAAAATAAACATAGAATAAAAATAATCAAAAATTATAAAAAAATAGAAATCACTTTCCTATGTTTAAAGTTATAGTGGAGTCTAATAGAACAATCCAGTAGCTAAAAGTTATGATGTTTGACAGGTCACTTTAGCCCACATGGTGTCATATACGTGACATTTGTCTTTACACTCCATTAAAATTGCTATTTCTATCCAAAATACTTTCTTTTTGTAAGTTACTCCTTTATCATTAAACCATATCTTTGTTACTGTATTAAAGACAATTTATTTATCTTTTCAGATCTGCAAAAATTATTATCCTATCTTGTATACTTTAGGAGAAATAGGATGTTTAACACAGTACCCCCTTATAAATGTTCAATATTACAATTATCACTTTCTGTATAATTCAAGGGCTTGAACTACACTGTATGAATTAAAAAACAACAGGAAAAGGTAATATTGAATATGCCAGCCTATCTAAACAGCAAGGAACAGTTCCACAATATTTTGAACGCATTTTAGCGGCCATAATGATCGATTATATACGTTACCGAGGGCTATATTTGTTAAACTCACATAATTTGATGATAGAATCATTTTATTTTCGTTGGTAGCAGTTTCTTCATGAAAGAATCTTTAAATATAAAAGAAAAAATACATTCTGGTTTATTTTCTATGATAAGTCATTACTAGAAGTAACGTAAATAACATTAACATTTAAAATATTTCATTATAATACCTTTAATCAGGTTTTTCCCACTGTCACATAAAAAACAATAACATATATAAGTCTGGGTGTTCTTATGATATACTGTGTACTTGGACCTAGTAACACTTCTCTCAGTTACATTGTATTACTCTTAGAGATTCATGAGGTGTGTTTTATACGTGATTAAACACAGTATACTACAAATTGTAATGTTTAGGGCATTGACATATTCTGCACGCGTAAAACAGGTTTTTTGCTTGCAACTTTGTTATTATATCAAAAATAAAAGTATTTCATAATGGTGTTGCTCAGTTTGTTTCTTTTACAATTTGTACATTTGAGTTCTAAAGACAGTAACATACGTGAAATTTTGTTATATACAACTTAAAAAAAAAAAAAAAAAAAAATACCACATCAGAAAAGATAAAAAAGATAAAGCCGCAGCTAAGCCAGCATAGATTTTGCATATAGGGCTCGAATAAAATGGTATACAATCAGTATGATAACATTAAAAGCTAAGCGCTTTTGATGTGTTTAGTATAAAATTATAAAATAATCAGTAATTAACAATGCAAATGTAGTACCACCTTGTTTACTGACAGGATTTGTATAGTTTTAACGTGCACACTGAAAAAACTATAAAGCAGAACAGTAAACCTGAAGTTTGAAGACTTAAGCCAAATACAGTTCTGCATCAAAGCTAATGTAGGTATTTGCTGGCAGCGTATTCTTACTTTTGTAAGACTATCGTATATTTTACGTAACCAAGGGAAACAACATTTCTGAGTTTAATACAGTTAAGAAACAAAATTTTGAAAATAATTAATGGTAGTGTCAATACATTGCTTTATTTATCTTATTTATGTATTTAACAATAATGTGTCAACCAGGAGTTTGGGAGAATAGTATCAGAAACATTTAATACAGAAAAGAGACACTGGCAGTTTACTAGCATACTGTAGCAATCTATAAATGCTGTGTTTAAGATGATCTATATTTCTATGCTTTTGTTTCTTTCTTTTTAAAGTCTAAATACTTTCGATAATCTCTTAAAGAATCTAACTACATTCAACCATCTATTAAAGCATCTATTCACCAAAGAACATAAAGATACGTTTAGTTGGACAAAAATGTTTCAGGGACAGTGTTCCAGTAGCTCTGCACACATAATGAAATGGCAAATGAACATGACAGAATATATTAATGTTAGTCCTCGCTGTTCAGATACCTATGAGCAAATCTTAGATGTTCTCCTTCAGAATGTATTCGCCTACACTGTAGTTATGCTTTGCAGCATAATATTGAGAAGAAAAAAAAAAGAAAAGAAAGGCCGAACAAGTAACGTATACAACATATTCATTTTGAGTTTATGGATTCTTCATTGCCGATATCCTAAACTAGCAAAACAGTATTTCTAAAGAGCAAATAATCAAACAATAGAAATAGTTCATACCTATACATGCCAAGGAAAGGTTAACCTAAATTGCTTACTGCATTTGATCTCTGTGACCTTGTATTACCATATTGTTTACTTTTTAGCAATAAATATGGTTGAAAACTGCTTATTTATGACATCTTACTGCTTATCTTATCATCTTTGTCCAAATTAGTTAAATACTGTTAGGGAATACAGCATTTTGGCAATATCCAAACAACAAGTTTAGTTGCTTACATATTGAAAAATTGTCTGACTGAAATTTGTATTTCGTAACACCTTTCGTCCGTGATAGTAACAACAAGTGGGAATAAAACCATGGGGTTTGCAAAATTACCTGACCAGTTAAATATTTGTAACAAGATAATGAAAAATAGAACTTCTGAACAAGCTGATGACAGAATGATGTATGCGTTACAAAGTATGTCACTTTCTATCAGCCTTAAATTTTCACATTGTTAATAGTTTGTAATGTATTTGATGACCGGGGGCTGCATAAACAGATCATGTAGATCACAAATTAATATGTAAGTTATGATCATGGAAGCCACACATATTTGCTAATCTATGTAAAGCAGTTACTGTGCAAAGAGGCTCGTGGCTGACGATTCGACTGACAGCATAGAAAAATGGTGTTTGTCCCTGTTGGGAGAGTTGGTACTGCTTTTGATTGCCTCGGCTGGCAGTCACAGTTGCATATTTGTATGTAGGGTAATTGAATGGCTCAGCCAACAGCACAGGTAGCGAAATTGGTTTTATCCCCATCATGTCGAGAACCTAAATATTAATCAGTTGCAGCATATATCAGCTCTTACTTATTTCATTCCATGCATAAAATTTAAGAGAATCATCTTTATGAAGTCACTTTTAAGTGAAACTGAATTGAAGGCAAGGTCGAAATGCTTCAGCTATAACAATCTATGTGCGTCTTGCTGAGTTTCTGTGTATTTCAAAAAGCTAAATTGCCATCTGACTACCAGTGGTAAGCTTATACTACAGCAATGAATAATTCATATTGCCCGGGAACTAAATTTTTGATAACAGATGACCCACAAGTCTTATCCCCCGACATATTACAATTATGTTACGTAACATTACTGTTAGATTGATTTTTAAATATACACTATCCAATGATTTTTTTTATAGTTTGAGGACATATAAAACTGGCGTTGCTTCATATTTACATATACAACAGTGTCTACTTAAGACATAATATAGATAATATTAAAAATGAAATGCAGCTGATGTTGGCTTTCTTAGCTTTTCTCGTCATTTTGTAGGTTAAATTCTTCAAAAATAAGTTTCTGTCCACATTCAATATATCCACTGCTAACTGCTGCCTAACTTATCTCAGCTGTGCATGAATCAAAGAAGATTGATGGAGCAAGTACAAACTTCAGTCCACGAATTCAGAGATTTAGTCTGGTTGTTTTTTTTCCGAAGTTTTGTTGTGGTTATATACGTTACATATTTATCGTGACTGCTGATGACTTTTGTACGACTTTAGTTTGTTTGTTTTTTATACTAGACTATTGAAACAGTCATATATATGACAATTACTTTTCTCTTCACTTCATTCTTACAATTTTCTCCTTATATTACATGTATTTAGACACTGAAGGGGAAAAACGTCAAATACAACGTAAACTACGTTATACGGGTTAATCAACTTATCGTTGACAATGTCAATTACCTTGAAACAGCGATTTATGTACTAGCAGACAAAACCCAACATTATTTAGGGCGAATACTAACATGTGTATACCAATGTGTATTTTTCTATTATAACGTGAATATGTAAATTTGGGTAGTGTAAGTAACGTTGACGTTACACGTTAATGCCCCAACGTACAGAGGGCTAACATGTGTCATTCTGTTTCGTATATAATGTAGTTTCAGAAAATCATAGTGTCCAAAATTCCCCCTGGGGGGGGGGGGGGGGGGAGGGGGGTCTATGGTCAGCTCAAGGTCTATACAGCCGTTTCCTAATGGTATTGTGTCCAAAGACTATACAATCATTCCTAAGGAAGGTTATTTCGTGCCATGAAAACTAGCATTTGATAAGTATTTTTCGAAGCAGTTTTGTATTTAATCGATTGAGTACATCCCTACAGGACTCACAAGCTTACAATCTCATAAATATTATATCAGTATAGAACTCACAAAACACGATCTTGAAATTTCAGACCTTTAAGTTAAGGTGTCCTTAGCTTTAAGGAACCATTGTAAAGTAATTCTTGGCCTAGATGCTTTAGTAAGTCATGACTGGAATTGAAGAGCTGAGCCCATGACTTCCATCATTTCTTAAAGTTAAGGTCACCTTAGAAGGTGGGACTGCAGTTTTGTTTGATGAAAACTAGGGTTTGAATAGTTTTGAACACGTTTTGTGTCAAATCAATAAAGTACATCTCAAACAGTGTACTTGCTCAAATTTTCATAATTATTACTGAGTATGCAAGTATAAAACACGACCTTGAAAACTTAAGACCTTAAAGTTAGGGTGGTTTAACTTTAAGGAATGATTGTAACCCTGGACTCTGGTCTGAACGGGCTTTGGATCAGGAGTAGAAGCGTTCGTTCAATTCTCAAGATAAGAAGTGGTAACAGAGATAATTTAGGGTTGGTCGGTTGGTTAGTTGTTTTAGGTTTCACGGCTCTTTGAGACCTGTCTTTTGGTAACTATGACTCATTTTCGTTTCGTAACAGCTCATATTCGTTTCGTAACAGCCCTTGTATATACATAATAAACCAGGAGTGACAACAGGTCTTGGAGGGAAACTCGGGTTTGAAAATAACGACATTAGGATTGACGAGCTCAAACCTTAGCCTGGTATCAGGCCATGCGTTTAAGTCCTCCAGTACAGTACACTGCTACCACTAAGATGTTATTTCCTGAAACTCTTCTATCTGTATCAATTAGAAGAGTCCACTAATCAACTGAGATGTGTCTGGTGCATTTATTTTCTAAGTTTTATAGAAATTGCTGTTAATCTGTGCTGATAGTGTGGACTCTGATCAAAAGCCGCGTTATGTGGTGTCTGGTCTGGGTCTGCACTGTTTGCCTTGGTCCTTGTTATGGAACGCTAGGCATTAATGGGTTAAACATAGGTTTGAAAACTTATTTTTCAGTTGGCCTTGCCATACACGTTTCTAATTTGTTTTGTTACAACTGATCGTGTTAACACGCCCAGGCTGACCAGGGTGCGCATGTCGGAAGTGTTCGTCACTCATAGGGCATGGATACATTTTGTCTTCGAATCGTTCTATGATCTTTTGGGTTTCAAAAACATGCCGTTACTGTGAATGTTAATTGGTTCAATTGAGTTCTATAAAAAAAAATATAATTTTATTCCGAGTGCTACCTTTCCATGCATTCAGGAATTATATTTATGGTAATTGGTTTGATTGAATCTATTTAAAGAAAATCGGAGTGGCCACTTGATAAGCAATACATATTCATTGAAAGATGATTTCCAGAGAAATAAAGGAAGAGATGAGCTTCCAAATGGAAAACCTGGAACACACACAGATTGGCACTATTCTGAAAACACATGCAGCAGGTCGATTGGCACATCTCAATGTACCGCTTCAGAGCAATCATGTTATATTTCTCCTCCTATGGGAGCATTGTTTATTTATAGTCATTTTGAAAATAGAGTTAAGCGGGAGCTAGGAGGTGTGGCCGATGTTGCACATTTCATTACTGGTCTCGACAGACGCAATGGAACCGAGTCTGCTAGTTTGATTTCTTTGGTGTATTCCTTGCGCCCAAAGGAACTTGTAGCTGGTGTTGTGCCGTAAAACGTCTCCTCATATATCAGCGTAGTTCATTTTATATTTTGGGGCTATTGGATTCATTTAAGAATTGAAATTTGATTTTTCAGCGTTCATCGTGTGATGAAGCCAGTGGGCGGAGCTAAAATTCCGCGAAGCGCAAAGCGCTTCTTGTAGAATTTTAGCGACGACCACTGGCTTCATCACACGATGAACGCTAAAAAATCAAATTTTACTTCTTATATTTACACTTTATTTTAGACCCTTCCTGTGCTGTGATCGTGGTAATTTAATGTTAAATATATGAATTATGCGTGAAAGAAAAGACAGAAACCACGTATTCGGCCATTACGTTAAACAGCCGTCGCCATAACGTGACGTCAGTCGAACGTTACGTGGACCAATCAAGACGTTTGTTTACCGTAGACGTAGCTTGACGACAACGTCACATGATCAACTGTCCTTCATCGGTGTATGAAGCCAGTTGCTCTATACGGTTCACCTATGGGAAGTCAGTGGCAAGTGTAAATATTTAGAGTTATTCTAAAATTGGAATTATGCTTAAGCCCGTGCTCAGCCTGGGGTCGTGGCCAGTGTTGCACATTTCATTACTGGTCGTGAACAGAATCAATCTAATCGACTCTGCTGTTTTCTTTTTCTTTTTTTTTATTTCTGGTTTATTCCTCGCTTCCAGGAATCTATATGTAACTATTTGAAACTTTTTCCTATTACGCGTCCGGCTCGGGAGCTTCATGCATGCGAACGCTTAGCTACATCAATAGCAAAATTGGCCTCAATTCAGGTGAGCCAAATATCAAAGCAACTAGGTATCTGTCTTACAAGCAGTCTGTCTTGTCTTAGAACATCTTCCCATTATCTTCTTGTCAGCATGCATGTGTCCAAAATTCCTATGATTCATAACCTATTCCGCTTCGCACCTGCTTCAAGATAGGCTTTGTAGAAGTTTATGATAACTCCTGATTATACATGAGTCGCGTCGTGAGATACTTGCCTTAAAGCATATACAAACTGCGCATGCGCAGACCAGACTGTGCAAGAGCACAGTCTGGTCAGCCCATGCACAGTTTGGTTTCAGTATTCTACATGTACGAGGTCTAACGAGGTCTTGGCAAACGATGCATGCTCAGTATTCTAGCGTGCGCAGTTTTATTGAGCATGCGCGTTCGGGTGTAGCCAAAGGTGTGTGTTCTCATGACGACGCCCATATTTCCTGATAGTAAAGCTTCATGAACCGATTGGGAATATGCTCATAGTTAACTCTTTAAGCCCCAGTGGCGCAATAAACAAAATTTGCAAACAGTGTAGATCTAGATGAGGCAGCTCATAATGAGCCGCCTCATCTAGATCTACACTGTTTGCCCTCTAGTTTTTGAATTCTCAATATAAGAAGTCTTGGACAAGGCATTTTTTTAATTTTTGCAGACGTAAATTTTGTCGTCTGCTTTTTGGTGCTGAAAGAGTTAAAGATGCTTTGAAGTAGATTTTACTTTTCTCAAATTTGTCGATTGTTTTTATAGATCTTAGAAGTTTTAAGATTATGGCATGTGTGCTGAATCATTCAATCCAAATGAGTATAAAGAAATGGGTTATAAAATAGATGTCCATGTATTTTCATTTTCATTTCATGTTTCTTCATTGCTTTTATTTACAGAATTACAAGTTCGTGGTGGCCATGACCTAACTATAGTCTATATCTCTATTGCGAAATGTTCGATCAAGTAGATAATCATTTGGTCGTTATAGTCAGGGCTCACGAAGCTCATTGGAAGCTAGACTAGCACTAGCCTGATAAAGAAAAGGTTTTCTGTTTATAGAAATAATATTAAAAAGTTTTGTGTCTTTTCTCTGGCCAGTCTATAAAACTTGAACCTGCTCCGTTTCTGATATCTAGACTAGCTTTATAAACTATGAAAATAAAATGGATGACTGATATAACTTCTTCGCCTAGTGGCTAGGCTATACTTGGAGACCATGGTTATTGAAAGAGCAACAATTCACAGTGCTCGTGACACTAACATTTGCATGTTTGCATGACGGGTTAATCGAAGCTTGCTGCTTGCCGTTTTCGATGAGAAGCAGAGTCGAATAATAGCATCAATGGGGACTTGAGAGGGGACTAAAAACACTCCACGAGAACTACATGTATAGCCAGTGACCTCCATTGTTTGCTGACATAAGTAAACGTGGTATTGCAAGCACGGTGTCATGAAGTTATGGTCACATTCCTTGTTCTGAATATTTCGAACTCAATTTCAGTTCTTATTGAATGAAAAATCATATTCATATGTTCAGCCATATAGTCTTGGTGGGTCAAGATGCCAGGCCAATGGCTGCTTAGATGATTCCGTGATAATAGATAACACATCAGCATGATCAGGAACAAAGAAGTTTTACACCTCATATCCCATCATATGTAATGGATCGTGATTTATTTCATCAACTGCCAAATTATATTTCATATCTGATAGGTTATGAATGATGATTAATATTTCTAGGATGGGTCAATGAATCTACGGCAAACATGAGGTGTATTCCAAGGGAGCATCTGTCCAGTACATATACCAATATCAATTTTCGTTTTGAAGTCATTGGGTATGTTTGCCCAGAAGCTAGATCTGGCCCGGAGGTTATAAAACTTGAGTACATTCTCAAACTCAAAATAAAGCACACTGATTGGCTGCTTCCGAGCGTGTATTCTCAAACTCAAAATAAAGCACAATGGTTGGCTGCTTCCGAGCACACACGCTCGGAAGCAGCCAATCAGTGTGCTTTATTTTGTGTTTGAGAATATATGTTTTATAACCTCGGACCCCGAACCTACAGCTTCAAATAAAACTAGCTGAATAGAACCTGACATGCGCAGACTGGTCACGGCATGCTTAATTGGTACCAAAACAGTATGTTTGGCTGCATATGACACGAGACCGTATTCTCTTCTTATACATTTAACCTACCAATCATTCCAGCCTGTTATATTCTTTCTGGCTTTCTAGCAGTACCAATGACATCGAAATGGTATTTGAAACTATTTGCAAAATGTCTAGAAGGTCTCTTAAAAATCGGTGCCGACCGGCTCCTTTTCTCGATCGTGGATAAAAAAAAACTTAACCATACTCAAACGATACGTTTTAGAAGTGAGCACCTTCTAAAAGGGTCCTAAAATAGTTCAAAACACATCTGGTCGATTTAGGATTCATTAATATCAAAATCTAAAAATCAGGCCGATATAACTTGACACTCTTTGCGCTGGAGTACAAGTATGATCTTGAGAAGTCATGCACTGAGCTCGAAAAGTTAAGCTTTTAGAAGTTTTTGCGTCATATTTGGATTTGGTACTTTTTCGTAACTGGGTTGTTGTTTCGATTCTCACATCCAGTTTGCCAATAAAACTGGTAAGTCAAACACTGTAGCCCCCAGAGCTTGATTAGCAACTACAGAATTTTATATATTTATTGTCAATTATAAAAATAATAATAATAATAATAATAATAGAACACACTAATGTCAATAATGATAGTAATAATGATAACAATTATTACTATTATTATTCTTTATGATATGATCTGTGCTATAATGTATTCGTGTATGTAGCATGGGCTGATACACAAATCATTACTGTATTTACCCTAACCACCCTGACCAATCATTCCAATCAATCCAAAATGTGACGAAGAAAAGACTAGCTATCCGGCGACTGTCAAAACTTCTGGTGGTATGTCAAACAGAGCAGACCCTGATCAGACAACTCTTTATAGCAGTCTGATCAGGGTCTACACTGTTTGCATAGGCACTGTTTAGCAGTTGGCACGTCTATTCCAATATTTAGGGTAAACATGGTATTCTAAGATTAGATTATCTCATTAACTGCAGTTTATTAATCACTGAGATAAGAAAGACCCCTGTGGGTGGGGAGGAGCACATTAATGCATTTTCATGTTTCTGGCCCAGCGGGGGACTTGAGCAGCTGATGCCAGATTGTGCGACTATTGTCTTATTTCCAGGCTTCATAGAACCTTCGAAAGCGTAGTCGATAAGTGCAGCGGTACCGGGTTCGAATTCCGCCGGAGGTGGAATTCTTAACACTGTGGGCAGGGTTACGTACATTGCATACATCCTTTTATTATTCTACCATCATCTCGATAGCACTGAAACACTGTTAAAATGGACGTATAACTCAGTTTCATTTATCTATACAGGCATGTTTCAATGCCTTGTTTATGAAAAGCCCTGCTTTCTGCTCTCTCTCTCTCTCTCTCTCTCTCTCTCTCTCTCTCTCTCTCTGGGCCGGAATGAAGGTAAATAAAGGGAGGACGTGTGGTCGATTAGCTCACAAATATGCAATTGGAAATGCTTACATGGTACCAGAAGCGGCTATTGGGAATGCTTTTCACACCAAAGAACCGGTAAACGAACTGGATGGAGTGGGGTTAGATTGGGATCAATTAACACTTGTTGGAACTGACGATACCCTTGTCACGTCAAGACCGGTGGTAGTTTAGTGGATAACGCGCGGAGCTACCAATCCTGGGGTTGTAAGATCGATCCCCCGCTTCTCCGGTCTTTCGGATGAGACTCTAAAATCGGGGCCCCGTCTCCGTATGACCTAGTTGTTGGTGGGACTTTAAACCCGAGCTCACTCACCCACTCACGTGTAACTATGCCAAAATGATAGATTTTTTATCATGGTACAAGAGCTGAGACAAACGTTCATTTAACCCATTCCATTCGGGATACCCGTTTAGGGGTATCTGGGCAAACAGTTTGGATCCAGATCAGGTCCCACAAACGTGGGGCCTGATCTGAGATCCAAACTGTTTAGATCAGGTCCCACAAACGTGGGGCCTGATCTGAGATCCAAACTGTTTGCTGCTTAGACATCATATCTACAAGAGTTAGCTAGAATATTCTTTTTTTATGCAGACGACAATTTCAGCAGACGACAAAAATACCCAGAATGCAATGGGTTAAACTAGTTTGCTGACATTAATGAAGATAATTACGTCAAAGGGACAACCTGCAGTGTCTGAATCACTACCAGTTGTTGTTGATTGCATAATCCATCAACATACAGCATTTTTGCGTTATAACATCATTATAATCCGGCACGCTAATGCTTTCTTTTGTATAGAATACTGGAATATAGAGAGAGAATGGAATGTATTTTCACAGGCCCAAATGGTCGTCACCTGCTAATTATGACTGAGTACCCAGCAACTTTTGCTACAGATGGAGTGAGTTTGACATGAAGACGTTCCGAACATGCCAGTTCATAAAAAAATGGCACTTCATAAAAAATGTTTGCAAGTGAAGTTTTAGTTCTTATAATACAGGGTATTACGAGTTTGTCGATTTTTTTTTTTTTCGATATTTTCGTCTAACTGTGAAAAACTCAACAACTAAAAGTTTCGGATTGGGCAGGATTCAGAAAGAGACTTGCTACTAAACATACATGTACCATATCCAGACCTCTCTCTTTCTCCGATTTGGTCTGGATGAGAAGTTCTTGTTAACCGACTACAGGAACAAAACGGTGGTTATATTCGACTGAAAATGCTGTAGCGGATAGTTGGTACAGTGTTAAATTGTGACATCACTGATTAATTTTGAACATCAGGAAAACAGTTCACAACTCGCAAGAGACTTCACCTGAATAAGTTTACAGAATCAAGCGAAGTGAAAACAGCATGTGATAAGATAATGCAACACTGCAAATTGAGATCGCAAACTTTGGTAAACACAAACACCAGTGTAAAAAAGCTTAACTGTAAGTCGCAGAGACAATACTATTAAGCTTACATATATAGAAAAGTCCTTATAGAACTAAGGTGAGAACTTTTCAGCATGACATTGTTCATTTACATAAATGGCTGATAAGCACCTGTAGCTGTTACTTAAGTTTCATCCTGCTGCAATATCATGGTCAGACTGTTTAAAGTTAAAAGTTTAGCGAGCTGTTTTCGTATGGTTGTTAGAGGGTAATTAACAAATAGCCATAGCAAATTTATCAGGGGCCGTATTTATAAAACAACTTAAGTCGTTGCTATGCTGTTGCTAAGGCTAAATTTCTATGTTGGAGGCTCCCTACGACTACGAAATTTGCTCTGGAAGAACAGTCTGAAAGACTGTTCCTCCACAGCAAATTTCGTAGTTATAGGGAATCTCCTTCATAGAAATTTAGTCTTAGCAACAGCATAGCAACGACGCAAATCATTTTATAAATATGGCCCCAGATCCTTTTTTCAAGGGACTTAGGCGAGGCTGTAACGTATAGTAGGTTCTACTTTTAAAGGCCATAGGAAGATTTTTCATAGAAGGAAAGGTTATCTCTAGAACCAGTAGATGGACTGTCACCTACCTGCATGGAAAGCCAAGCAGCTGAGTAGCCTTAGTGACCTTTAATAACAGTTTAAAGAGGTCTTACAATGCAAAATCTCCTGAGATCGGCATATAAGAAGGCCAACATTTGTTTTGGAAGAAAAAGCTGGTGGGAGGGGGGTATGCAGTGCGGGAAGCGGGAAGGACAACAACAGTTTAGAGTGTGGGTTCATTTAATTCCGTACATACTCCAGCGCCCATCATAAAAGAACAATGGAGAATTTCATCTAATTAACTTATCAGTTGTCCATCTTGCCATGGTAAAGATATGTAAATGACAGGTCTGGAAGATGCTAATGAACACACACAAAATATTGAACATCTTCCAAATAATATCATTTGTTGGCTTAAGTATAAATGGTTGATTTGCTGATACGCCAGTCCTCTGTTTTCATGTCATGTAAGGCCAAAGACTGCAATCCTACATAGTATGTTTAAGAGTGTGTCTCAGCAAGGGTTGACCGATTTCAGTCGAAGATGTTAGAAAATCTTTGTCAAATTCCTACATGTATCTTTATTATACTGGACTGTTGAGTCAAACAAGACAATGCAAGTAAAATTAAAGACTGTGAATTTGCCGACAAAATTACAGCAAGGGTAATAAATTATTTCCTATTCATAACAAAACGGACAGACAACTGAGTATTTATTGGCTTCAGAGGTTGCTTCCGACTAGAAATGCAGTTGCCAAAAAAAAAATCTGCTTTCAAATAAGATTCAGTAACCTCACTCAGTCTTTATCACATTGTATCCTTTTAAGTTTTATTATACCACCCTTACCAGAAAATGCCAACTTTAGTACTAATATTTCGCAATGAGAAAGGTCGACACTGGTAAGGGTGGTATAAAATAGTTATACCATGGATTGCCCGCCTGTACGGGAGATAATCCACTCGCTAAAGCTCGTGGATTATCTCCTCGTACAGACGGACAAACCATGGTATAACTATTAGCTATCGGTGAACAATTACATGTGCAGTGTAGTACAGGACAACGAGAAGACAAGACGGCCCAAGTAAGTGAACGAGGCATGCCTGATTTAAAGAAGCGTGTTAATCTTTCTATCAGCTGAATCATGCTTTGTTTCATCGACTGTCAAATCATATTTCGCATCAGACATGAGATAAGGAACGATTAACAGATTAATAACCATTGTATGGGTCAACGTCTTATCTTCTGAAACACGACCTGTATCCTTTGGATCATTTTAATGGTGTCGCAGAGTCCTGGAATTAGTTCGAGCACTGTATGTATTCTAAATATTCGAACAAAGTAAAGAGTAAGAACTAAACCGACAGCTCACACGGAGCAGACTGATCAGCAACTAGGAGACTGACCGACGCCTAGAGTGTTTGCTAACAGTGCTATTTTAAAAAAAATCGAATAAATACAGTATTTCTTGCCCCCCCCCCCCCCCCCCCCGCCCCTCCCGCCCCTTCCCCTCCCTCCCGATGGCAAAATTCTTTATTGGAAGGCCGCCTATGTGCAAGGACAAAATAATGTGTTAATGACTCCCGTAGCATTTGGCCGTTTGGACAGTGGGTTTTAGTCCCACCGTTTTTCTAGAAATTTAACTACATCCGGTATTTCAGTCCCACCCCCACCCCCACCCCGCATCACCACCCCAACGGCCAAAACTTTGCTTTTAAGGCAGCCCGTGTACAAAGACAAAAAGAACTTGTAAATGCGTCCCGCAGCCTTGGGCCGTATGAGCAGTGGGTTTGAAGAGTCCAAACGTATTTCAGGACCTCCGAGAAGACTGGACTCGTCGAACTGAGTTATCCTCTAGAAATAGTCATTATTATTATTATTATTATTATTATTATCATCATCATCATTATTATTATTCAATGCATTTCTACTGAAAAATCTGATTTGAGCCAGACCATGAAATATTCTGTGTGGGCTCATAAATAAAGCACTATATGCGCAACTGCTGTCAGTAGAAGTCTGTGATGCTTCTGAAAGCGGATCTGCAGTCAATTAAAGTGTCACTAGGTCATATCGATATTTAAGGTCACTAATATTGATAAGATAATGAGCTTTCTATTGACTAAAATCTGGCATTAATTGGACCGTTCCATGAGAAAGAGTATAAAATAGCATGAGGGAACGGTGATGACTCAGATCAGCCTGCGCATCCGCGCAGTCTGATCTGAGTCTTCACTGTTCACCATATAGATTCTTTAAGATCTATAGGAGAGAAGACACTGATCTGACTACAGATGTAGTCGCATCCGAGTTTGGGCTGTTCAGGCAAGCTTCTATCCTTTGTAACGACAAAATACAGAAATACCTTCCAGTGTATCAGCCTAATATGATCTCATACACTGAAGATATAAGCAATTCAAGATATACAATCGTAACTGAGCCGTGATCAGAGGGTGCTGATGTCTGAGAAAATATACTATCTGACATGTGCTTAAAGCAAAGGTACAGCTCACACTTGCCATCAGTCTATTAAATGATAATGTGACGAAAAAATGCAAAATTTTACAAAGAATTTAACAATGCTACTAATTTTACATTTTCTGATAGCTGAATTTAATCCAGTGATGGCTCATATTATAATAGAACAAAAATCTGTTGTTGTTTTTTTTTTTGTTTTGTTGCTTATAGACATTGTCATTACTGGAATCTGGAGCCGGTCTAAGCTTACACTGTGTATTCATGAAGACTGATCAAAGTGTCGCCCTTTCTATGTACTAATTCGTTTGGATCCACCGAGGCGAACATGTGAACGGACTACTCTATGTCTTTAATTCACGTGCTATAACATCCTCTCATGGCTTACTATATACCTACCGAATTTACACTAAAACGAGTACTCAAGACTTATACAATAGGAAACGTTCTCCTGTTGTATTGGAAAACTAACGATGACTTCTTGCAACTGGTGGAAAAAAACATAATGTACCTATGATTCGTCTAAAAAGCTTTTTTACTACATTTGCAAGTCATAATTCATTCATATCTGAAAACATAAATCTATTTTTTTTTAATTTTTCAGACACAAAGGTTTACATACAATAATGGAAGCGATGGAAAATTAAATTAAAATGCTTTCCCTTTCGTTTAATTTTTGATGACAGATCCTCTCTGTCATTTCTAGCTATCACAGGCTAAACTAGAAATGTTTTTCAGAGAAAACTGATGTCCCCCCACCAGCCCATTTCCCATCCCCTCCAATGAATAAAAAGCCCGACCAAGTAAAATAGCTAGACAAGTTTGGAGAAAATCCATCCACTGGTTCTTAAGATATCCTACATAGATGACTATGACCTTGAAAACGAGGTCAAGGTCACAAAAATCAAATCACCTCTTAAACTTGTCCAAATGATGTATCAATGCAAGATTGGTGAAATTCCACACATTGGTTCAGGAGATATAGTGGGTACAAGAAAATGTCATGTAAGTCCTCCAGCGACCTTGAATTTGAGATCAAGGTCACAATCTAATCAGCTCTTAAAGTATGCATGCAAGTTTGGTGAACTTCTATCCATTGGTTCAGGAGATTTAGTGGGTACAAGAAACTGTCATCTAAGCCCTAAAGTGGCCTTGCAAATGAGGTCAAGGTCACCAAAATCTGACCAGCTCTTAAATTTGTCGCAATGATGTATCCCTGAAATTTTGGAGAAATTCCATTCATTGGTTCAGGAGATATAGTGGTTACAAGAAATTGTCATCTAAGTCCTCCAATGACCTTGAAAATAAGGTCAAGGTCACCAAAATCTGAAAACCTCTTAAACTTGTCCCAACAATGTATCCATGCAAATATGGTGAAATTCCATCCATTGGTTCAAGGGATATCACTGGTACAAGAATTTTTCATCTAAGTCCTCCAGTGACCTTGAAAATGAGGTCAAGGTCACCAAAACCTAATCACCTCTTAAACTTGTCCCAATGATGTACCCATGCCAGTTTGGTTCAGGAGATATAGTGGGTACAAGAAATTGTCATCTATGTCCTCCAGTGACCTTGAAAATGAGGTCAACGTCACCAAAATCTAATCAGCTCTTAAACTTGTCCCAATAATGTATCCATGCAAGTTTGGTGAAATTCCATCTTTTGTTTCAAGAGATATCACTGGTACAAGAAATTTTCATCTAAGTCCTCCAGTGACCTTGAAAATGAGGTCAAGGTCACCAAAACCTAATCACCTCTTAAACTTCTCCCAATGATGTATCCATGACAGTTTGGTGAAATTCCGTCCATTGGTTCAGGAGATATAGTGGGTACAAGAAATTGTCATTTATATCCTCCAGTGACCTTGAAAATGAGGTCAAGGTCACCAAAATCTAATCAGCTCTTAAACTTGTCCCAATAATGTATCCATACCAGTTTGGTGAAATTCCATAAATTGGTTCAAGAGATATCGCGCATACAAGAAATTGTCATCAATGTCCTCCAGTGACCTTGAAAATGAGGCCAAGGTCACCAAAATCTAATCAGCTCTTAAACTTGTCCCAATAATGTATCCATGCAAGTTTGGTGAAAAATCTATCTATTGGTTCAAGAGATATCGCGCATACAAGAAATTGTCATCTCTGTCCTCCAGTGACCTTGAAAAATGAGGTCAAGGTCACAAAAATCTAATCAGCTCTTAAACATGTCCCAATAATGTATCCATGCAGGTTTGGTGAAATTCCATCCAATGGTTCAAGAGATATCGCGCATACAAGAAATCTGTCACAGGGACGTCGACGCCGACGCCCGGGATCCGCACTGAAAACAATATGTCCCCCCTCACCTTTGGTGGGGGACATAAGTATTGTAGCTAGCTTTCACCGCCAATAAAGTATACATCCGCAATGAAATAGTTTGACATGAAATACCATTGCGGGAAATGTGTACATCAGTAAAAGAATGGTTTAAATTTGATATGAAACGTACTTTTTTTAACCTCTCTTTGTGCATGTGATTGTAGCCATCTAAAAAAATGACAGTGCATATTATGAATATTCATGATATCACTACACCAGTCACCAGCAATACTGAATATACCGTGTATACTGTCCTATATACATGTATACTGTAGCTATGCCTATATAGAATATAGATCAAACACCACTCTCAAAGATCCTTAGTAGGGCATATACATGTACAGAAAGGCAGGCATAGTTTCAAAACATGCAATGCTATTTCATGTTTTGAAACTGTGCCTGCCGTTTTGTACAGTTGCATGTTTCGAAACTTTGCCTGCCGTTTTGTATATGGAGAGGAGTTGGCCGGTTTCTGCAACCAGTTCCATTGTTTTTGGATGGCAATCTAACAGGAAAGAATTTACTTCCATTGTGACAGTAAATTCTTTCTTGTAAGGGTACCATCCCAAGTTTTCCATCCGATTTCATTCCAGATCTAGAAAAAAACAATGCAATACAATTCCTGTCTTGTCATGCCAAATCATACCGAATTTGTTAGTTTGTAGCATTTATAAAAGTCCACTTTTCAGTGAAGAATGCGATTTCTTTCATTGATGTTAGTGTAAATTTGTTGATTTGTGTTAATACACCAATTTTATCAATTTTCCAGCTGTTGTGTCCCCCGTCGGGATGTTAACAAGAAATTTCACTACGTATTTATGTATTCTCCCTTTACTCCATAGGGGAGTTGGCTTATCTCCTCTTTGAATTAACGGGGTTAATGAGATCATTTATTCAAAGAGGATCATCTCTAACTTAATAAACATGACATGTTTTCTTAATTTACAACAGATGAAATACTTGCTCTAGCATATAACATTTGGGAAATCAAATTTGGAGTTTAGAAGTTTAGAACCATGCTAATTTAAATGGCCGTTGATGTTGAATTGTTGTTTGACGTCGCAATAAACAAGATTTCAGTCATGTCTAGACGTTGCCTCCGAAATTGGAGTTCTTTTACCCGACCTGAGATAGACTACACCGAAAACTTTCTACAGTTACATGCAGCTCTGCCTCAGAGGCACCGGGCAAACCACCTATTCGCGAGCCCCAATGGGCGACCCCCAAATTTTAATGGAACATCAATACAATACAATGTTTTGTATGCATGAAATATTAAATACTGGTATAATGCTTGACTAAACAAAATTTGTTTGCCGCTACATATACATGTAAAACTGAATAAAGGTGAATGGGTATACTTTAATGGGAAGCAATTCAACCAATTTTCGATTTGCCTCCCTCCTCAAAGGGGATCAACTCTGAAAGGAAACAATCTATAGGAGCAAATTATTTCCTTTAAGAGACGACCCTATTTTGGAAGGGCTATATCGTTTAGGGTACCAAACAGGAAGTTACTAAAGTTGTTCCCCTTTGTAAAACTTGCGAAAAACATGAAGGTGTACCCATACACCAGAAGATTTGTCTAAAAAGCTTTTTAACTACGTTGCAAGTCATAATTCATTCATATCTGATGACATAAATCTGTTTTATAATTTTCCAGACACCAAAGTTTACATACATTTTCAAACGCCACAGACAATTTAAGTATTCCGCTTTTTTTTGATAAATTCAAAACCAAGAATTTTATGGTTTGTGAGTGGGAAGTCCTCTAAGCCCTAAGAAAGTTTCTCATGTTGGGGATCATAGTAAATGATATATGAGACAACGTCACAAAATATAGTTTAAGCATTATTTTGTATGGTGCAGCATTTTACATAAAGAGAAGAATAAAAGAGAATAGAAGAGGGAGGGGAAAGATATGCACCAGTTCAGCAGTGTCGTCACACATCACGTTTATGGCTGAATTCATGATTTTTCATAAACTGTGTTTCTTTTCTTTTTTTTTTTTTTTTTTTTTTTTCTTTTTTTCTTTCTTCTTTTTTCTTGTTTTCAATTTTGTAGATTTGTATTTAGCAAGACCATTCAGCTAATGATTTTTTTTTCAGATAACTTGACTGTATATTATGTTCGTGTGAATTTGTGAACAGTTTGTTATTTTCTTTTTTCCTCCGTATTTTTGTAAGTTTAATATCATTTATCAGTACTGATCCTTATAATACAGTGAATTGGAAAACGGATAAGACGGTTTTGCCCATTTAAAATGGCATTAATTTTGGCAAAGATCTGATTTATCTGGAAGCTGTTTCCTGTTTCGGTGTGGTCTGTCGTCTTTCAAACACGGATAATATTCTCAAAGGTATAGCAAACAGTTTAACAGTTTAACAGTTATATCATAAATGAGCCGTGACACGACAAAACCAACAATGTGGTCGTGCGTCCAGCGCAGACTCAGATCAGCCTGGGCATCCGCCCAGTCTGATCAGAGTCTTCGCTGTCCGCATGGAGATAGCTTAATCCCTTAGCTACCCTTTAAGCACTTAGCGAAGAGTCTGACCAGACTGGGTGGATGACCAGGCTGATCGGAGTCTGCGCAGGTCGCACAACCACATTGTTGGTTTTGTCAAGTCGCGGCTCAAATGGTCTCTTCCAGAGATACCTGGGGTCAGTAAATTTTGCGCTTTAGAACACCTTGACCACTACCCTTAATTATAGAACTGGTATTCACTTCTGGACAAGGTTTTAAAAAAAAACCCTATTCACTATCAATGCTACCTTTAACAGCTCTGGACAAGGTTTTAAAAAAGACCCTATTCACTATCAATGCTACCTTTGAAGGTAGCATTGATAATGAATTGGGTTTTTTATCTAACCTTGTCCAGAAGTGTTATACAAGTTCTGTGATTAAGAGCAGTGGTCAAGGTGTTCTAAAACATGAAACTTATTGTATGCAAAATATCATTTTGGACTAAAATTGCTATACTGGCCCGAGGTATCTCATAATCTCTGGTCTCCTCTAAAGTTACCCAAATGGTTATAAACGTTACATCAAGCATGCCGTACAAACTACGTTCCTTGATTCCAGAACTGCCCTAGAGACCCAAAAGCAAGACTGACCGATAAGAAATTTAACGGACGAATGCTGATGTACAGCCAAGGAAATCCAAGTTATGCATGATGAGGAACCTCCATGGATGTGCCGTTATGACAAAACTGAACAAATGACAACAACGTGAACAACAACAACAATGCGGCTGTAACACTCCAGTTTTATTGATCAAGGTTTTGGTATTATAACATTCACCAGAAACAATCAGAAACGAAAGAGAGGCCTTATTATCATAAGGAGGCTCATCCTACCTACCTGAGTGAAGGCATCTTAGATGACAGCTCTGTCAAAAGCTACTCAAGAAAAAAAAATAACACTGAAATTGATCCAAAACATTATTCCAGCACGCTGAAGTAATTAAGCATACTTACTCGGAGTATTAAGTTATGCTGCGTTATTACCCTAAACAAAAGGCTACTTTACAAGTCACCAGATTTTTTCCTAATTTTTGCATAACTCGATTTTAAACTTGGTTTCAGAATTCTAGAGAATTTATAACAAACAATTGCTATCAGAATGAGAAACAGTGCTGACTAAAATAAGACTGCTCCTTGGGGAGCAGTCTTATTTGAGTCAAAACTGTTTGCTATAGCAATCTGACCCTATATTGCGGGCATTTCCGGCGTATTAAGTTAGGTAGGTGGAATGGCGGTGGAATCAACCCAGGACAAAAAACAAAGTCAATTCTGGCAGTGATGAATGGCAAAGAGTTCCCTCCTCCGTGCCTTGCGCTATTGAAGGCCAAGGAAAGAAGCAGGTTAAAAAAAAAGTTATGAAATTTTAAGCTTGCGAACCTGTTTGGAACGTACTCAAACGATTAAACACCAAACTGTTTTGAAAAATACTTATTAAACTTGGTTGTTATGGCACAAAATTAACTGTCACTAGGTTAAGGTGACCTTAACTTAAGGAAGAAATTGTAGTCCTGGCCTCTCAACGTGATATCGTCGGGAAAAATAAAATCAAGTTTTAAGATACTTACACTGTAAAAAATGTGTTTAGATGCTATGCAAAAAATGCAGTCCGATTTTTTATGTGTTTAAATCGTAACATGTTCAATTTGCAACATGTTTAGGTTTATATTTAGAAATTAAACATGTACAAAACTGGTTATATCTACCTTTTATTTTGAAAATTTCCTCTGTCAACATTTTCGTCTCTTTTTTTTCGTTCTTCAACGGGGAAAAGAGAGAATGGATTCATCTGAAACGCGTAACAGAATAAAACATGTTTAGCAGACTTTGTCCGGGAAAATAATAGAAAAGGCATACATGTTTAGCTATATGACATATTCCTAAACATGTTTACACCTAAACATGTAACCACTTGTGTTTTATAGCTAAGCGCGATTTTTACAGTGTAGATTGACATTGTGATCAGACATGTGACAGTTTCATGTAAGAAGGTGTAACGGGTATAGATATATAAACATTTCCACAACCTTGCTGTAGAAGCCGGCTTTTATGGCGACGCAAGTAGAGTGGATGGCTCTTTCACGAAGTTAAGCAACGGAGATCACGGTTAGTACCTGGATGGGTGACCGGTTGCTTGACTGTGGACGACCCGGCAAACGCTATATTTGGTGGCCAGTGTGGTGGATAGATGACATATCCATCATATCCGGACCCAGGCTTACAGGGAAAGGTGTCCCTGGTTGTGTTGCATAGGCTCTGCCATTGGGTCTGCTATGTGAGCAGTTGGCGACTTCGGGACGAAGTCAAGAGAAGAGGGGGAGAAATGTAACGGGGTTAGGTATATAAATACTTCTACAGCTTTGCTGCAGAAACTGGCTTTGATGGCGACGCAGGTAGAGTGGGTGAGCGGCTCGTTCACGAAGTTAAACAACGGAGATCGCGGTTAGTACCTGGATGGGTGACCGGTCGCTTCACTTAGTGGACGACCCGGCAAACGCTAGAAAGGTACATGTATATGCACACCATTACCGAGAACATTCTAAAAGTTGGAACATCTTACTGAAATTGTCCTAATATTGAACAGTTTAGTTTCACAACAAAATAATGCGTCAAATGATGCAGCTAAAAGTGCAAATCAGGCCCCGGGGTTATAAATTTATTTTCATGCTCAACTCAGCTGAGCATGAAATTTTCTCTGCTGATAAATATGAAAATGCAAAGTAATGTTGGCATTTTCATATTCATAAGCAGAGAAAATATCATACTCAGCTTAACTCAGCAAGAAAACAACTGTACTTATCAGTAATTTGCTATTTATTAGCAGGTAAAATTTCATGCTCAGCTGAGCTGAGCACGAAAAAAGATTTTTATAACCTCGGGCCTGATCAGACTGTTTGAACTGACAAATCTGTCCCAACACTTTGGTTTTTATGGTATTGCGTGTAAGATAAGAGATCCGCAGAAAATTACGTTTATTTCCAACAGTTTCACATGTACACCCGCCCGACAGGTGGAAAAGATCAAAGAATACCGCAGACCCAGCGGAAATTGACCACTGGAGAATTTACCAATTACTGACCAATAAAACTCCATTCTTCAGTCAAGGCAAATTAGGCGGTTCCTTTGACATAATGCACTTGCTATATTACAAATTATAGTTTAGACGTTGGCGTACAAAGCATAAACATGATCAAAGACATTCTATATTTTCAAATTATACTAAATGAAGCAATCGCTATGATGGATACCTGCATCTATGCATCTGCATTTGTCCGAGTATGTATTAATTACAAATCAGCTGTTTGGTGCACTGCATCTCCCTACTCAAGCTTAGGGACTTTGTCGAGGTTTCAAACAGGTTTCTATTTCAAATTCTTGAAACTTGTTTGATAATTCTGACAAAATGAAGAAAACAAAGCCACAGCCTTCTTCTTTTGTTCAGGTGACTTGCTTTAGAGTTGTAACTGTTTTATTGAAATCATAAGCCTCGTTCTGGCCAGTCACACTGTATATACAACGGCCGTTAGGAAACGAAAAAGAGCTGCTTCGAAACGAAAAAGAGTAATAGTTACCAAACGACCTGATGACCAGGTCGTTCGGTAACTTTGACTTTTTTCGTTTCGTAGCAGCTCTTTTTCACTTCGTAACATCCTTGAAAACATAGTTTAAATGCCCGGATTTAGACCACAACGCACTGGTGGGGCTCTTGGTAACTGGTAGGGCTGGGAGGTGCCATGTATGTGTGTGTGGTGTGTGTGTGTGGGGGGGGATGGGGGGGTGGGGGGGCTTTCAAAATATATGACATAATTAGGGATCAATATGATGAGAATTTTGATGTCTTTTTTGCTTTAAAATATATGTTTTGATATCTCATTAGAATCGCCCCATAGAGGCGATTCTAATGAGTAATGAGATGTCACAACATATATTCTAATCTAACAAAAGGCAGTAAATGGGTACCGGGAACAATAATGCAGCGAAAGGAAAGAGGTGGGCTCCGCCTTTCATATGCTGTGACCAATATACAGTGGGCCTATAACCCCACTGCCCCTACGACCACTAGGCTATGGGAAACTTTTCCCTTTACCCTTTTAAATTATATTGCAGTCATGTCGAGACTGGTTGTCCCCGAATTTGTATTATATTCACCTGACCTGACCTGAGTAAATGACACCAAGGTCCTACTACAGCTATTAGCAACACAGCCGTAGGGGCACGAGGCAACCCAACTATTCCGCTGACCCCGATGGACAGGGGCCCTGCATTTACACACGCATGTTTACCTGTTTACAGCATCAACATCCGACAATATTTTGAGAGTAAACAGCACTTACAGCTATAAATATTATACGTGTTATTGTTCGCTACTGTTAATGTTCGCCAGCGATAGTCTCAATCAGTGACCCCCTCTGGCGGCCATAAATCATACGTTTATGATGCTGCTACATATGCTGCTGCTCTGCAGACATAGACTTGCTGGCAGAAACCCTGGTGAATGGGTACACTTCAGAGCCCTAGATAAGAGGGAGTATTTGGTGATAATTAGGGATAATTTTGATAATTCTGGATAAAAACATATGTTGTGACCCCTCATCTGAACCGTCTCGACGAGACGGTTCAGATGAGGGGTCACAACATATGGTTTCAATGAGAAATAAAGAAAATTATCCCTCAATTATCATCAAATACCCCTCTTATCTAGTGCTCTGACACTTTCAAGGGAAGCAACTCTGCCATTTTCATTCTTGCCTCCCTTCTCAATTGGCCGTGATCAACTCTAAAGGAAAGACTTTGCTCCTCAATGAGCAAATTCTTTCCTTTAACAGCAGATCCCATTTCGAAGGGACTTTATTCGTCGTCGAAGAAGCAACCTGGAAGTCACCATTGTTGCTACTGTTTATAGAAATTGAGGACGAAAACATGAAAAACCAACACCTGAAATTATCACTACCACATTAACACTTTTAGCACCAGAGACGCCTCATCCAGATCTACATTGTTTGCCCGCTAGTCTTTGAATTCTCAATATGATATAGCTTGGACGAAAAAGTTTAAGGAATTTAGCAGACGTAAAAGTTTATCGTCTGCTTTTGGCGCTTAAAGGGTTGATAAGGACTTTATTTTCAGTGGGTAACTCAATGAGCTCAGTATAAGCTACGCTTTCTTGAGGCCGTCAATATCTCAGGTAATACTAGACCATTTCTCCGAAAAGGGGTATTTGATAAAACAACCACAAACCTATCTGCTGACAATGGAGATCCTGATCAGACGGGAAAATATTGGGAAAGTAACCATATTGACACAGAGGTCCACTACAAACCGTCTCACCCTGTTAGACAATGTTTTGATCCGTCGGGCTTACATTTCTTTCTTTCTTTTAGGGGTGCTTAAGATAAATTAAGTTTGACAGTTCATGTTTTACCATTTTGTTTCCAATTCGTAGCAATAAAGCTTCAATTTTATATTACACGTCTACAAAATATGTTTTTCCTGTAGAGCAAGACTCCCTGGTACGATTTTATAGGCCGAGAAGACAGTTGCCTTCAAAATGTGTTAGAACAACTAGCTTTCTGATAAGTTAAAACTTGTGCATTAAAAACGCATATAGATTATTAGAGAAGCTCTTGTTTTTACCTAAACGAAAGAAAAGGTACCTCAAAGCATGTGATAATGATCATGGCTTAGACCAGTCTGTGCATGCGCGCTCACGCTTTTCGGTTAATATTTTCCCCAGAACCCATAAATTGTTTATGCGAACTGGGAAGACTCTGATCAGTCTGCGCAACTGCGCAGGCTGATCCGAGTCTTACCTGTTCGCTCATTCTTCAGAATCCCTTTTATAATGCCAAGCTTTAGTCTATCTGTTTCTAATTTTCTTACACTGTTTCCCTGTTTTACAAAGGTGTCTGGTACAAGATAATTTTCTAAAAACAGATTTGCAATGATTGACAGCTATTAAAATCAAGTTCTGCCTCAGACGCAGCATGAAATTGTCATAAATTGTAGCACTGAATCCAGCCCCGGATCCAGGGGGTGGGCTTTGGGGCTGCAGCCCCGCCATTTGGCCTCTGTGTTAATATAATATGTAGGCCTCCAGATAATAAGAAGTATCTGATATGACAGTTTGAGAAATTTATCCAATGTGGTTAGATCAAAATATTCAAAATATATGTTGTGACATCTCATTAGAATCGCCTCGGGGAGGCGATTCTAATGAGATATCACAATATATATTTCAAGGAAAAAATATATAAAAAATTATCGTGAAATTGAACCATAAATATGTCATATTTTCATGTCCCCTGCCCAACACAAATACATTTCGGCACCTCCCAGCCCCACCAGTTATCCAGAGCTCCACCAGTACGTGATGGTCTGGATCCGGGCCTGGGATCAGTAGGTTTTACCAGACATAAGCTCCGGACTCACAGGGGTCGGAAGCTTCATGTAAAGTCTGGTTGAAGTGTTTACTCATCTTTAGTATAGGGACTATTTCATCATCAATAAGGGGCCCTGGTAGCTCAGTAGGTTAAGCGCTGGTCTGCTTATCTAGCAGTTCCGGGTTCGAGACCCGCTGGGGGCAGGAATCTTTTCAATTGTAAACGGGGTTCCATTGTACACAACCTTCAATTATCACCCACCCATCATTCTGATATGACTGAAATACTGTTAAAAGGGATGTAAAATCGCAAATTATCCATCCATCAAGCTCTAACTCATTCCCTCATCATCCCCAAATGACTGAAAAACGGTTGAAAAAGCTGTAAAAAAGCCATATTATCCATTCGTCTATGTCTGACACAGATGAGAACAGGCAGTGCCATTTCCCCTAAATGTGTACCTGGTCACCATTTTTACAAAGGGAAATAACTTTTATACATGTAACTTGCTGTGTTGCTTCTCTGGATGACCTATAAAATCCAAAAAGAGGTCGACTCTTTGAGTGAATAATTAGCTCCAAAGGGAGCAAATTCTTTCCTTTACGAGTTGATCACCATTAAGAAGGAATGAAATAATGAAAATGACAGAGTTTGTTCCCCTAAAGGGGTACCCATTCACGTTAGACTCTCGACCATTATGACCGGACAGGCTTGCACGGAATGGACTTGACCGACTATACATGTAATAGGTGATTTAAAATGAAATAACAAAAAGGCTCTGGGTATCTGAAATTGATATAGGGTACCAAGTGCATATGAATATATCATCGACTGATGACGATTTAGAAGTAAATATAATCAGTTATTTGTCAGATTTATGCATTTCAAATCATTTTAAAGAATTATCGAAGCAATATATTTATCTGAAGATATGTAAATTATACCGGTTGAGTTAGCACTAATAAGCAAAAGACGGCTGCAGAATGCTGTTGGGTGCTGATAAGCCATCTATGTTGATGAGGCTTGAACATAAATTGCACCTTGCACCTTTTAATGGGTTTTCAGCCTGAAAAGCACTGAGATTTTTTCAGTTTGCTATTTTGAGAAGTATTAAACTTAATTTTGAGCTCCCGTCCACGTATACTATGCCACTGTTGCCCTCAGTCTGCCGGCGTGAAAGATTCCAAGTGCTGGAACAGATACGTCTGTCTCAGACCAGTCTGCTCCCAAAGGAGCAGCCTGGCCCCAAGGTTATATTTTTTCCATGCTCAACTCAGCTAAGCATGAAATTTTACCTGCAAATAAATGGCAAATTACTGATAACTGCTGTTGTTTTCATTCTCAGTTTAGCTGAGTATGAAATTTTCTCTGCTTATGAATATGAAAATGCCAACATCAGTTGGCATTTTCATATTTATCAGCAGAGAAAATTTCATGCTCAGCTGAGCTGAGCACGAAAGAAGTTTTTATAAACTCGGTACCTGATCATAGCCTACAGTGTTGATCATTCCATCTCCATCTTTTGATGGATGTCTGCCCAAACCCACCCGTACTTCTTCAATTTCTAAGGATATACTCAACATACAAGTTAACGTTTGGACTGATAGTCGGTCTCATGTTCAGCAACACAATTCTCTGGTCCCGTTCAAAGAGCAGCTTAATACTTCGAATCAATCTATAACTGAAGTTTTACACATATTCACTGTTACTCACAGGGTAAAATTTTAGATCAGATCTGATCAGTTTGATGGAGAGCTATAAACAGATTTACCCTGTGCCTTAGACTGATATTACAAACTACTAAGAAAAGTAATATAATCTTAAAGAAGGAGACTAATGTTGTTGCCTACGTCCATGGACGGAGATAGTTCTAATGATCGGATGTGGACTCTGTGACCTTATAAGACTGTATTGTCTTCACATATCAGAGAGGTTCATTGACAAGGATACTGTTCGCAAAGATGTCGTGAGCGGTCATATGAAATACAGCAGAACTACATACTGTACTAGTAGGTAGCACAATGTACCAAAAGGTGTAGATGAATGGATGATGACTTTGTTTTATGACCTTTTCTACAGTATTTCAACCATGGCAGGGTGATAAAGTGTATAAGCTGTGTGCAGTGGAACCCTATTTACAGTTGAAATAGGTTGCATGATTCGAACCCTGACCATTAGCTTAGAAGGCCAGTGCTTTAACTATCTCGCTGTTATACTGGGGGTCCACATATCACAAGGTAAGCATTTGGAAGACATAGAGGATATAATTGCTATCCAATGCATCGCCAAATTGTTGACATTTGGTAGATTCAATAATGCTTGAGTCTGACTCTAAGTCTATTTTGGTAATCGACCGTATAGGTTAGGAAATTGTGCCTGGTCTCTTTAGTAGCTGCTTTTTAGGTAAACAGCATGACAGTAATACTTTTGAAGTTCTTTCTTTTTCATCGACATGTTGTGCTATCTGTTATAATGCGTAAGTTGGTCGAAGTGGCGTCAAAGCTACAATCGCACCCGCAGCCGTGCTTAAAACCCACTCACGGTCGGGTTTTGAATTTTAACAAAAGCTTTTTTCTAGATTGTGTGGTTAAAATATTGTATTTGATAAGATTCAACTATGAATGAAACATAGACCAAGTTTTTTTTAAAAAGTTATACCACCCTTACTGGCAGAAAACGCAAACGTTACCACGAAATATTACGCTATGAACAAGGTCTACACTGATAAGGGTGGTATAAAATAGTTAAACCATAATTTGTCCGCCTGTACGGGAGCTAAAGCTCGTGGATTATCACCTCGTACAGGCGGACAAACCATGGTATAACTATTACGTATATACTTACAAAGGTTTAGTTTCTGATATAAAAGATGGAAGCTTAAAACTGCACCTGAGGGTGAATCTTTGCCATTTAAAATGGATCGGCCGTCAAGATAATGGTTCCGTTCCTTCTCGACGAGATAACGCATGGTAAATGGCTTTCAGTTCCATCCAGTAAAAACAGACTTTTAAACGGCTAGATTTTACCCTACGATAGCGGAATAACAGGTAAAAAGAACACAAAAATAATCATTTCGGATAAGGAAACAGGCAAAAACTAAAACTAAAACTTAAACGATGGCTGTTTTGTTTTAAAAACATGCTCCAATAATAGCAAAAATTATCTGTTTTATCGTCGTTCAGAGCATGACTTGTTATTTCCTGGTGCATTTCTGATTACAATGTACACTGGGCAAGCAAAAGGAGTATATCCTAAAATATCTGCACTTCTCTGCTACTTTAGGGGATATGTTTAGGAAAATAGTTATGCACCCAGCATCCAAACCAGCTCGACTGATACTTAGAATGTTGCAACACAAGCAGAACGCCAGCTTTCAGAGAATCTGCTCAGTCTACTTTGGGCGTTATTCAGAGCCCTAGATAAGAGGGAGTATTTGGTGATAATAAGGGATAATTTTTGTTAATTCTGAATAAAAACATATGGTGTGACCCCTTATCTGAACCGTCTCGTCGAGACGGTTCAGATGAGGGGTCACAACATATGGTTTCAATGAAAAATAAAAAAATTATCCCTCACTTATCATCAAATACCCCTCTTATCTAGTGCTCTGGTTATTGTGGCCGCAGAAGCTCTGAACAACCTCCTCTGATACACATTTGCTACCCAACAGACACATGACATTGAAATGACGTCGCACTGACGTCGATGCGACGTAATGACGTCGCATCCATGTCAAAACGACGTCAGTTCGACTTCATGTGCTTGCTTGGTAGACACGTCATCGTTCGCATCTGCAACCATTTTTTTCATGCAGTCATTCAGCGAGTAATTCCACAATCATATGGTCAGTTCTTATGCGGAGATAGGTCAGAGCAAGCGACGTTGTCCCATATTTCGCTCTGTTATTTTCTTTACACATCAGTCTCTTTCTACTTTTACTGGTATGCAAGAGAGTAATTACATTGTATAAGTATCATATTCATACTAATGTTAATACCAGACCCCACACACAAAACCAAATCAAATTCAAAGCTAATTTTAACAAAAGGAAGATGCAGTATTTGATATCTTACGAAATATCAACCTGTTAAGTCCATAAGAATACTCTTTGCAACTCTGATAACATTTTACAAGGGGAATACAATATCTATGGCTGTACTGTCTTATAACCAGATAACTGCCTATTGAATGATTTCCATGCCAAAAATATCTGTGCAACCGGCGAGGAACACGTAATTCATATCAGTTTGAATCTTTGTCGGCCGAATGTATCATTTTCTGTGCAAGCAAGCCTATTATTTAGAAATAGAATATCTGATGATAAAAAAAAAAGAATATCCGATAACCGGTCTCAAAAAGATCGGCATTTTTGCTGAGATAGTAGTAGTGATTCAATGTAGATTCAATGTTGTGTGCATTCTGTGGTAGCAGCAGTGAGCACAGCTCCTGACAACATAGAATCAGTTAGTGGATAACTGTTTTGGGGAGGTAAATCATCGGTTTTATGGTCGGAAATTTCGTTTTACGGCGACGCGCCAGCGGAACCGTAAAACGCAATATGCGACCATAAAACCGATGATTTACCTCCCCAAATGACAATTTTCAAGACAGTTATCCCCATTCTAATGCACTTTTTCACATTTTCGCATTTCAAAGCGTAATCCTTTGCATCCATTGCAAGCGCTTTCAGCAGCGTAAAACCAAACGTCAGCCAATGAGAAGTGACGTATTATAATGACGTTGAAATTGCGACAGTATATTGCAGAATATACTGTCGCAAATTTTTGACGTTATCCAATCAGACGTCGCGTTATATTTGTAAGTGCATTAGAATTTAAATTCAGTGAGAGTATTACTGAGGGTCTTTTTTCGTGACGAAGCTATTTCTAGTATGGTAGGTGCAGCATCGCCGAAACATGCTTCACCAAGCTGACAAAGAATTTATTACTTTTGACATATCTTAATGTTACAAAGCCTTGCGCTACAGGCGGTGCCCTTATCTGGGTACGCATCCATGAAAAATGTCCTGAAAATGCCATTAAATGCACATGTATTACCTGTAGATCTGTAGATTCATTTCGCAAAAAAAGCAAATGCAGGTTTCTTTTTCTTGAAATAACATCAATGCAGTAAAAACAAATACAAAAACAAACAAGCAAAAAAAACGTGATGCATAATTTTGTCTAAAGATGAATGGCTACACTTTCAAGAAACTCCGACATATTTATTTTAGCATCCGTTTTAAATGAGCCGCGACACGACAAAACCAACAATGTGGTTGTGCGTCCAGCGCAGACTAAGATCAGCCTGGGCATCAGCACAGTCTGATCAGACTCTTCGTTATGTGCTCAAAGCGTAGCTAAGGATATAAGCTACCTCCATGCGGACAGCGAAGACTCTGATCAGACTGGGCGGATGCCCAGGCTGATCTGAGTCTCCGCTGGGCGCACAACCACATTGTTGATTTTTTGTGTGTGTGTCGCGGCTAAAATAGTGTTAGTTCTTAAAAGGAAGGAACTCGCTCCTTGTCCCTCCTGGAGCTAATTCTTTCCCCGTAAGAGTAAGCCTCTTTTTTAGAAGGCTTCGTCGTCTAAAGAGGCTAACAGGAAGACACAAAAATTGTTCTCCTTGGTAAAATGTGTAAAATAAATGGGCCGTGTGAAAAAAAATGAGATCAGCGGCCTATGCATGCAGACGCGCAGGCGGATTAGAGTCTATATTTGTCGTACATAAATTTTTCTAGACATACGTTGTATATTTAGGTGATACCCAGCGGGAAAGATAGATACATACTTTATTAATGCATTAGGCCATGATGGCCCATGATGGCCCATGATATCTATGTTGATGCACACCCTGCCCTGAGTCTGATCTCATTTGTGATTCATTTGCTTCCCGCAGGTCTTTTTATAGCTGTTGTCATAAGGAAGAGCAAAACGGCATGTTTGCCATATTCGAAAAAGATCTACATGCAGAAAAGGCTGAAGAGGGAATAGAAGGGTTCATGCATTGTATTTGACGAAGTAGCTTTTAACCTGGAATGGAATTGACGAAATAATACACATTCAACTGGCTGCAATTTGCCCCCAGAGTCTCGGATGGTATATACTCTAACAACAAAGAACTTGCTTCACGGTGGCAACAAATTCTTTCCTGCAAGAGTGTCATCGCAAATTAATGGAATCCCAGCAGGCACACAAGGTCGAATCAACCTTTAACCAACCTTGATTCAACGTCACGACGTTAAATCAATGTTGATTCATGGTTGATTCAACCCTGTCTGCCCAGTCGGATGAAGTGGGAGAGAATATCAATGCCATGCCACAAAGCACCCGAATTAAGAAAGATGGGCGCAAGAGGCAGACAATGAAATATAATTAAGACGTACTATAACAGATGATGAGTTAAGCTGTTACGTAACGAACCCTATCAGACCACAGACGAAGTGGTAATAATTTCTACGATAATGACTACATCAAACATGTTAGCCAATTAATGTTAATTAGTTGCACGTGCAATGTGACAGCCATTACACTGCAGGCGGCCATCTTGATAACATCCGGGCAATTAACACCTACTGCATCATCTGGAACACCTTTGATTTGTCTGTCATAATTATGTAATAACTACAATGGTTCTCCGTACTTAGGACAACCTTAGCCCGCCTGGCTTTTTATAAGTTCATTTCAAAGCTGGATAGCTTTTATTCATTTATAATGCTTAGAAAGAGGAAGGCGCATGACCACCACCAACATGCTAGTGCTTCCAATGGGCTCTCGAAGTTGACTCAACATCGAAATAATTTGATTCAACGCCATGAAGTAGGTTGGATCAACGTTAATTCAATGTTTATTCGACAGTGAGAGCCTTCTGGTAATCTACTGAAGCTTTATATCCCCGTTTTCCTACAAACAACACTTCTTCCAAATTTTTCGAAAAGGAATAGTTTACAACTGTATTTAAAAGTGACTGCCTTCAACCCAAAACAAAAGCAATCGTCTCAGAAAAAAAGAATCTTCGACAAATCCACTGTTAAGAAAAATGTTGTAATTTTCAATGGAAGTCCAAAGTTCACAAACAGAATGGCAAAAAATGCAAGTACATAATAAATGAGCCGCGACACGAAAAAACCAACAATGTGGTTGTGCGCCTAGCGCAGACTCAGATCAGCCTGGGCATCCGCCCAGTCTGATCAGAGTCTTCACTGCCGCAAGGAGCTAGCTTAGACCCTTAGCTACGCTCTAAGACCTAAGCAAAGACTCTGATCAGACTGGGTGTATGTCCAGGCTGATCTGAGTCTGCGCTGGGCGCACAACCACATTGTTGGTTTTCTCGCGTCATGGCTCATATACTAAATGAACTGCCCACAACAGGTCGTACAATCAGGATCTGCTCCGTTTTCAAAGTCTTATGGTGTAGGGCAGTGGGATTGAAATTGCTAATACATGTTTCAGGTATAAGTAAGGTGAGGTACATTATTATATACATGTTGCTCCAAAGTTATTAGAGAAAGGCATTAGCTAAGCAGTTTCTGCATATTATCGGGATCATTTTCTCAGCTTTTATCCAAGCAGACAGCCATAATAGACAAACTGTTTACACCCAAGATAATAAGGGCAAATGAATGTTATCATAAATTGACCAGTCATTTACGTTAGAGAACATTATTTTGCACTTGTTAGCACTTTAGTGCTATGCTCAATATTTAAGGTGAAAATGCATACATCAACGTTTACCCGCCATTTTTACTACGAGAAACAACTTTTGGGGCTTCCTGTTTACATCCATAGAGACGTAGCCCAACCAATCGATTCACTGTGATGATGGAAGAATTTGATCCTCAAAGGAGTAAATTCTTCCATTAAAAGACCACACACACACACACACACACACACACACACACACAGAGACCTCACACACACACACACACACACACAGACCTCACACACACCGAAATGAGAGACAAAACTTCTTGTAAATGATAAACTCCCCTTTTATTGGTTGGTTGTCTTGGGTTTAACGGCCCTTTGAGACAGTGTTTCAGTCTATATCGGGCCGTCTCACAGAGAGAGGGAGAAAGATGAGAAATGATAGGCGAGACAAAAATGTCCAAACAACCCCCACCCGCACCTACTGCAAGCACAGAAGGCCCTTGCCCTACTATGTTCCAAATCAGTAGGACGCCCTGGCACAGGAAGCTAAACACAGCACCATCGCACCACCCAACCACCCCCAACTCCCATTTTCTTTGATATATTCCAATTCACTGTGATGGGTTACCGTAAGGCATAATGATCTTGAATAATGCTCCCATTGTCCTTATATGACTGAAATACTGCTGAAAAGGACGTAAATCCAAGTGCCCGTCCATCACTGTACTACAGGAAACTCACTTTCAGTGAAAACAACGTGGTCAATGTAAATGAGTCTCCTTAAATGCTATCGCTACGATTTTACAGGCATTTAGACAAGATATTTTTCAGAACCACGAAAAAATAAATAAATAAAATGGAATATTATTCATAGGTTTGGGCAAGTCAGTACATATGAGAATAGCAGAGCCTCGGCACATTCACATGCGGGCTTGTTGCAACACTGCATCTTTACATGTACCAACACTTGAAACGCCAGTGACGAAAATAGCTGAATTTTCAAACAGCGTAGATACTGATGAGGTGGCTCAGTGTGAGCCATCAGTATGAGCCACCTAATCAGTATCTAAGCTGTTTGCCCTCTAGTCTTGAATTCTCAATATGATATAGTTTGGATGAAACATTTTTGAAAACTTGCAGAAGTAAATTCTGTCGTCTGCTTTTTGGCGCAGCAAAAGAACACATCGAAATAACCGTACAAATTCTAAATACTGGGACAGATAGATCTGAGCAAACAGTGCAGATCTACACCAGACTGCTCCCATCTTCATCGTTTAGATGCATCAATGAACTGACAAAACTTAACTGTTTACTTTTATAGGACATTTATGATAATTAGATAAGGTGTCCATTTTTTTTTGTATTTTACGGTATTACACCACCCATCGGGCACAAGACGTCGCAACGACGTCGTACTCACGTCGATGCGACGTAATTACGTCGCATCAACGTCAGTACTATGTCATTTCGACTTCATTGCCCGCTGGACACAATCTATATATTCTTACGTCTGAAAATGGCTGCAACGAAGACAAAACTCGAAAAAATAATGGTCTTACCTTGAACATAAAGCCAAATATTATTATTCCACTGCATTTTCATAAAAGTGTCAATCACAAAAACACTCCAGTAAATCCAAATTTTATGAAAGTTCACAAAGAACACGCCAAGGTGTGAATGAATTATTAAAGTCTTTAATTTATTCCAATGCAGAATATTTAGTCCATGTTTTCTAGACACAGTTGATTAAACGCTTGACTAAATCTCTAACAAACATTTAAACTTTTTATCAAAATTTTCAAAACTACATCAGATGAGTACAAAAATTCTATTAAATATCAAAAACTTATCAAGAGTTTCAAACGCATTGTTTTCTTGATGTGTTTATGTTAATCAGCTGAAAATCTAGTAAGGAGGAAAGTTCTTCTCTTTTTTTTCTTATAATTCCAGATAGCAATAAAATTATTTATCCAATTTCTGAAAGTATCCAAGACGGTGTGATATAAGTATATATAAATCACTATAAAAATACGATATCAGCAATTATAAGATAGATCCACTCAAGAACCACTTGAGAGGAAAGGTGATCGCAGCTGATGCCTAAAGATTATCTCAAATCCTCTTTAATCCCTCACACACAGCCTTGTCATAGTAGCAACACTAATACTGATACACTATACAACTCTATCAAAAGCCTCCTTGGCTCATCAGCTAATAACACTACCATGTTTACTTGCTTGGTGAGAGGCAAAAGGTAGTGTGGCTGAGTCAAATGCACCGCGTCGTCAGCAAACCATGATAACTGCACATGTCCTGAAAGTCTGCGCATGCGCTTGTGAAGTCTTGTCTGAGCTTGTTTCGTTTAGAGTCAATGGATACACCGCCATGTTTCTGCAAAGGGTAATAACTTATTTGACTGCCGGTTTGTAAAAGTAGATGGATACACCTCCATGTTTTGGCAAGGGGCAATTACTTTTCAGTAATTGTCTGTTTCTAAAAGTAAATGTCTTTTTTGTGAGTGCAATATTCCAGAATCACTATTTTACAGTGCACTTTCTCAAAGAACTGTATTGTTATGTGATTTTTTCAAAACAATCTCATTAACACTTTTGGAATTATTTTCCAGACAAAAGTGTTATAAAAAGAATGGAAAATAAAGGTCATAGAGGAGTTAAAGGCCCGATTGCTCTATCAGCTGGAAAAAAATTATCATGAGGTATTGCTGCAAGCTTCTCACTAAAGTTTCGTAATTGTAAATGACCGTGATTAGCTAGCTTTAAAAAACTAAAACATCCTTGAGTTTCGCATAAAAAGGGTTTGAAAAGTTATTTGGGTCATTTTAGTTGGCAACTGAAATGACCTACTTTCGATTTCATAAAATGGTATAAATACAATGTACAGGCATGGAGTCCCAATCACTATCCCGCCTATGTTTATATAACATTGCTAGACGGGAAACCAGAACAGGGAATCGTATTTTGTGGAGCGATTTGTTATTTTTCAAAATTTTGTTTTCTCTACTTTTTACCAGTCATATGACTCAATTTATGCACACCATCCTACATTTTATTACCAAACGTGAAGATTGGACTGTTTTTTTACAATGATTTGAGTTTAGGCGCTTCACCGCTGATAGGGCTATGGAGAATTTAAGGTTTTTAAGTAAAGCGTTTTCTCCTAAGGTCTTCTGCCAATGTGCAAGATATGAACCAAATCCCTTGAATAGTTTTTCATTAATCATAATATAATAAATATGAAAATGGAAACGGAAGACAACTGAAAAATATGACAGGGTAAAGTTATGGTACTTCGAAACTGCACTTGTCCTTTATGTCCCCTATCTTCGTATGCAGATTGTAAAAAAAACTCTCTTCAGCAATTTCAGTTATACTCCGGACAAAAAATGGAAGTCAAACAAAAAAAAGGAAGAAAAATATAAGCAAGGCAGAATTCTGGTTCTTGTACACTTCATTTTTCCTTGATGTGCTCTCTCATTAGTGACGTTTCAAGACTATCCCTTGGATATTTTTGGAGTCACGTTCCGGCAAAAAGGTACAGATGCACGAATGAATGGACGTTTGAAGACACTTAGCCATCAGCGGGGGATAAACTAACTACGAAAACCGACACACTGTGAATAATAGGTGAAACTGTTTTTCGCCATTTTAACAATGCTTCTCGTTGCGACGACATTCGTCAAAAAAAAGGAAAAAGAAAAAAAAAACGAACGAAAAGAGCAAATGCCTCGCTCTGTAAGAAGGAAGGCAATATCACACCGGATAGGCGGCAATCGAAAACGCTCGTGCAGTCGACGAACGCGAATCCAAAACCGTAGAAAACAGCGTTCTCGATTGCAGCTTGTCGCCAATTTGCAGTCAAAAACGCTCTTTCCTACTGTTTTTGATCCGCGTTAATCGATTGTTAAGAGTGTTTTAATTGCCGCCCATCCGATGTGAAAATAAAAGTGGTGAAGTTGTCGCCCCTGAAAGTGTACCCGGCATTCACCTTAATCGATTATACGGGAACCTGGAATATGTGAATGTAACCACTCGAAATGAAGTGATACTGCGAAACTGCATAATGTCAAGAAGTAATCAAGAATTCATATACATGCAAATACACGTAAATCTGGGACTGATTACAGAACTTTGCATCTTATCTGCAGATGCAGTTCTTATTTGAATATGCAAATTATTTTATCTTTTCATTTCGTCGTTTTGAATATAGTGGGGTTCAGTACAGTGCTTTCTAAATGCTCCACCACCACAGATATATATGTTGCAAAATAGAATCAAGGTGCCAATAGCCCTGGAATGACAGATTCTATCAGTGAATACAGTTATGGTTCAAAATAATTTCAAACTACAGCCCTGTTCCTAGTATGGTTCAACTTTGACTATGTAAATAAGCCATTTAGCAAAAATCAATTCATGACCTGCTCCTGTATACAAGAAGTTTCTGCCGGAATCTTTACAACGATTACTAGTGTTTGCGGTGTTTCGCATTACTCAGTGATGAACCACGAGAGTGTCCACTCCAAAGTTTACAATAAGGCATTTTGTGGGTATTGTTCTAAAAATAGCCGCCGATAAGCACACAACTCTGTACCGTAAGATGTCCAGTAAAACGCTCGCGAGAGACGCGGATAAACTCGAAGAATTTCTTTTACAAATACATTCTCTGTTATGATCGACGAACACGGAATGCTGTTTTAGATAAGTTTGACTCTGTATAGCCGTATTTTAAGCGACAGCTATATTTGTTTTACTTGAAAAATTATAAGGGGCGCTTAAAGAGACAGATGCGCTTAAAGGGACTACTACGGTAATTGGCGGAATGATTTTAATATGCATTTGATATTCGTTATATTTTCTGACCGCCGATGACGTTTTTCGATTACTTATCGTTTTAAAGAACTACATAAATAGGCTACTTATACATGCACGAAGTGGGTTTTATAAGTTTTCATTTAACTTTGTACAAAACTTATTTGTAAATCCAGATGCTTTGGCGAAATGATCTCACGATCACTTCATTTCGGAGCGGAAGAATACAACTGTGAAAGTCACTTTCCAAAATACGCTTGTGACAGCCTTAAATGACTGATAGAATCAGTCATTAAAAAGTATTTTGTTTTGGTCTAGACAATCTGCAGAATATAGACGGGGATCATCTGGCCTGTGCGGTCAACCGATCCGGTAATGTGCATTATGCCTATCCGTCGAAAGCAATATCTGTAACGGTAAATGATACTACTGTTAACGGCTGTTGACTGAGCTGAAACTGCTGTCGATTGTCTCGGTCGACATGCATGTATAGTAACTGACTGGCTCAGTCGACAGCACAGGTCCGTGTAAAATTAGCGTTAGAATGCAAGAAGACAGACCAAAATACACTGGAAGTTTCTAATACTGGCTAAATTGTGGATACAAACTGACTTGTGGTCTTTAACATACCCCTCATCTACGTTGATAGACTCTCGTGCCTGGCTTGAAATTTCCACCATCATAACTTTTTTATCTGGTCTAACTAACATGATTTACCATGAATAAAGATTTGTTTTGTTCAGACACAAACGTCACTGAACGTACCTGGTCAAGACTGGATCCTTTTTACGTATGTCAACTGAATGTGACTTGACGTGTCCTATACCGTAAGTTTTTTGGGGTTTTTTTGTGTGTTTTTTTGTCAGTGAGATTTTCTTCTGTTCTGTTCACAAGCACTGTAGGCCTACAAGACCATGCATGCGCACTACATTCGACATCAAAATTTATGTATTATATTTCGTTATTATTGCTCTCATCATTATCATAATTACTTGATAATAATAATATTATTATTACTATTATTATAATCATCATCATTATTATTATGAGCCGCACCATACGATAACTTGTCATCTGACATAAACGATCCTGTTAAGGGCATGAAGGCCTAGCGGCCACACACCACAGGGTATAATCGATTCCGCTAATTTTTGCTTCCTGCAGAGACTGTACATCATATTTGGCTTCCGCCGAGACTGTCCGCGAACTCTTGCTTCCTGCCGAGACTTCTGTCCTCGAAAATTGGCTTCCTGCCGAGACTGTCCGCGTGATACTGCTTCCTGCCGAGAGCCTCGGCAGGAAGCAGAATCACGCAGACAGTCTCTGCAGGAAGCCATTTATCAGGTACAAAAGTCTCGGCAGGAAGCAAGAGTTCGCGGACAGTCTCGGCGGAAGCCAAATATGATGTACAGTCTCTGCAGGAAGCGAAAATTAGCGGAATCGATTATACCCTGTGCACACCGTCAAAATGACGTTTAGTTGTTTTGACCTCGATGCAACGTCGCATTGAGGTTGATACATTGTGTGCCTCTGAATATGCATTATATAATGGAAAGCGAGGATCACTCTTACATTAGGGGAGAGTCGGGTAACTTCGGACAGCGGGTAATTTCGGACACTGACATTGTTTCCTTTATATGTCAGGTGTTTGGAACTAAAACAAAAATTAACTGGCCAAACAGAGAAAATCCTGATGAGACGGCTCATTATGAGCCGTCTCATCTGGATTCTCAATGTTTGCAATTGTATGTTCGAATTTACCCGCCTGTCCGAAGTTACCCGACTCTCCCCTACAATGAAAATAATACAAGAGATAAAGCAAGTTTCAAGCTAACGAGGGAAGATTTTATCTGAAAATCATTTATTGGTATAATCAACAAATTAAACAGCAGAACTCGAATAAAGATAATCAGATCCATCTTATTAAACATCTGCGAGCAACCGAAACCTTTGAAAAGTGAAATCTACGATTTAATTTATAATAAATTTTCCTATCTACAAACCGCTGCATCTGTTGAATATTTTACTTTAATGTTTTACCAACCTTTGCTAAGCGGTATTTTAATACTTCACGTGCTATCATGCTAACTTTTCTTTTCATAAACGTCGAAAATGGGCGGAGATTCCCATCTTTATGATTAGCTCCATCATAAAATGTTCTGCCTAATCTCTCTGAAAATTTGTAGGGTGTCTCTATTTCAAGTTTTAGAAAATAAAGAATGAAATTTGAATGATGTCGATAGTACATGAAGAACTTTAGCAACTTTGTAAGTGACAATTGAATTTTCTCCCTCAACCGAGATAAGTAAGGGAAGTAATAGAAGATAAATGACTTGCGATTTTACGTCCTTTTCAGCCATATTGGTGTGCAAAGGAGCCCCGTCTAGTGTTGGAAAGATTTCCGCCTCTAGCGGGTTTCGTAGCCAGGATCGCTATATTAGCAGGCCAAGGCTTAACCCATTGACTTACAGGAGCTCTTCGTCAAGGGAAGTAAATCATGTGCAAACTCTGCCTTTCCGTGCAAATGTATACTGTATTAACCCATAGCATTTTGGGTATTTCAATTGTCAATATTTTGACAATATTGGTTTAACTAACTCTTGTAGAAATGATGTCTAGGCAGCAAACAGTTTGGATCTCAGATCAGGCCCCACGTTTGTGGGGCCTGATCTGGATCCAAACTGTTTGCCCAGATACCCCTCAAGGGGTATCCCGAATGGAATGGGTTAACCTTAAATGTGGAATTACAGGACAGGTGTAAAGACCCATGTTTGGGTTCAGTAGTTATTAGTTTATTTTGACTAAAACTTAAAACTGACCTTCCGCTGAATCGAAACACGAGGGTGGGATCAAAAGTTATGCCACTGGCTGTTGTTGGCCGCTTTTGTTAGCGCCAGAACAAAATTTACACCTTGCACGTGTTTCTCATTGTCATAGCTTTCAATTGATGTATTAACTATACACGTAGACACAATATCTCGCTCAAAATATACATTCGCACAAACGCTATGCACTGTAAAAAATTCGTGTTTAGCTACACCAAGCGCAGTGTTATGTTTTCTTTTAAACGGGTGTTACTTTCAATATTACACACTTTTGGGTGTAGTGTTATACAATAAAGAAATGATACCTTAAACCGTAATAAATATTACACAAAGTTCGGTGTAAAATGCTTAAATCGGTGTTAGATGACACTCGGTGTTGAATTTCTAAAATCCGAGCGAAACGTTTCTGTGTTCGAGTGTAAGGTTTTCTTCACTATTTTTATAGAAACGTTACACTAGTTCGGTGCTTATCACTGTAAAAAATTCGTGTTTAGCTATACCAAGCGCAGTGTTATGTTTTCTTTTAAACGGGTGTTATTTTCACCATTACACACTTTTGGGTGTAGTGTTACACAATAAAGAAATGATACCTTAAACCGTAATAAATATTACACAAAGTTCGGTGTAAAATGCTTAAATCGGTGTTAGATGACACGCGGTGTTGAATTTCTAAAATCCGAGCGAAACGTTTCTGTGTTCGAGTGTATGGTTTCCTTGACTATTTTTATAGTAACGTTACACTAGTTCGGTGCTTATAAGTAAAAATACACGTGTTAAGTTACGCCAAACGCAGCGTTATATTTTCATTAAACAGGTGTTAATTTCACCATCAGACACTGTTTGGTGTGGTGTTACACGATGAAGAAACGATACCTTAAACCGTAATGCACATTACCCAACGTACGGTGTAAAATGCGCAAATCAGTGTTAGGTGACACTGGGTGCTGAATTGATAAAATCCGAGCTTAACGGGGATGGACGGGTGGTGCGATGGTGCTGTGTGTAACTTCCAGTGCCGGGCGTTCTACTGATTTGGATCATTGTAGGGCAAGGGCCTACTGTGCTTGCAGTAGGTGCGGGCGGGGGTAGTTTGGACATTTTTTCTGGGTGGGGGTTGTTTGGACATTTTTTCTCTCGCCTATCATTTCTCTTTTTCTCCCTCTCTCTGGGAGGCGGCCCGATATAGACTGAAAAACTGTCTCAAAGGACCGTTAAACCCCAAACAATAAAAAACCGAGCTTAACGTGTGTGTGTTCAAGTGTAACGTTTCCTTGACTATTTTTTATAGAAACGTTACACTAGTTCGGTGCTTCAGGCCCGTCGCCATGTAGTGAAAACTGGTCCGGCGGAGAATAGCAGCGAGTGGCGAAGGCATGAAAGGGGGAGAGCACGAGAGGGGGATTTCCCCCTCTCGTAAGGGGGGGGGGGGTTCGGGGGTCTGCCGTTGTCGTTTTGGTCACGAAGTTTTGCTAGTTAAATACGAAAAAGACCAATCGTAAGACTCAAGAAGATCTTTAACAACTATTTCGACCCCTCTGCGAGTCTCATCAGGCGCTGGCATCAATTTCTGCGTTCAAGCAAAATTAAGCCTGATACAGATATAATCCCCACTATAGTTGTTTATTTTTGTTTGTTTTATTTGTTATTGGCTTTTTCTCCTAAACAACTATTTCGACCCCTCTGCGAGTCTCATCAGGCGGTGGTATCAAGTTTAAGGTCCGCATTAACGCAAAGATTAAACCTGATACAGATATCCTGAGATTTTCCTCAGCATGTTTCTTTGACATTTTTTCACCGATGTCCCCGCAGGTTCTAGGCAAAGTCTGTACCTTCAGCACTGTCTCCTGATGGTAATTTGAAGACTCGTGTTTTCGAAAAGATTTACAAGCGTCTTTCCAGTTAGAAAACCCTTTAATGATGTAAGCTTTATCTAGATTTAGGCTGCGCAACTTTCCTTGCCAATAGGCCAAAATACAGAGATGACAAAACGCGAGATCTTTTGCTTCATCATAATGAAGCCACGGCCTAGTGTCAAACCAAGACGGCTGAAAACTTCTCTGCTCCGGCTTTTTTTTACACCAAATGTACGTTGTGGGAACCGAAAAGTCTTGGGCTGATTTAGAACAGGCGGCACTTGTATATCCATAATGGAATAACAGCATTGACATGGAACTTTCGGTACAGTCTCAGGACTTAGAATGCTCATACATGTAAATTCAAAATGTTTTATACATACTTTGCCGACCGACTTGTTCTTTGATTTAGAATAATTAGAAAAATTACAATGAGGGGATTGAAACTTTCTTCTGTTGCGCCGAGAAAAACGTGCCGCTGTATTTCGTTTTCATACCATTGTTGGCATACAAAAATCAAAACGAAGAAGTTCTTTAATACATTCTGGATCAAAGAGTTTATCATAAATCGTCCGCTGAAAATAATCCTTTAAGGATTATGAAATTAATCAAGCAGGAGTCATTAAAATAACTGCACTGTTTTGCACGGTGTGTGACTGCATGTTTTCACACCTTGGCCAGGTTTATTGATGCCACGAGCAATACAATAATACAATACAATGAAGTTTATTGGACTTAAACAAAGCAACGAGCAACGAGCGTCATTGATAATTTCTTCGATAAATTGCGGCACTTTTGATGATGCGATTCAATAAAATCACAGGTAAGCACGAAAGAAAAATCGGCTGAAAAGAAAAACAGTGGTACGGCAGATGGCATACTCGGCCAAAAAAGTGGTCCGGCGCTCGCCGGACCTGCCGGACCGGCGACGACGGCCTTGAGCTTACATTAAAAGTCTTCTGGTGTTAAAAGTGCACAATAAATAGTGTTAACACGGTGATGAACGATACTCCTAATATTGAAACATGTTACCCCAGCTGTAGTGTAACCTATCTAAAGCAGTATGAAATAATTACACTTTTTAGCGTGTATATCGTAGTGTTATTGTCAAAATGCCCCAAACGCCGTGTAGCAATTATGTTTAAAGTTTTATTTGGCTTTTATTTGCACGATGGAGGAAAGAAACTCGTAATTTGGGCACACATTATTCAAAAGCATTTTAAGTATAACAAGTGACCCTGGGTATTAAAATGCTTAAGGCAGACCGTATTATAATACTTCTATTTATATGTTATATTTCACGCAGATTTAGCAGTATTGCAACACGTTTGGATGCTTACTAGTGCCGACACCATGGCACATGTGGACACTATTGCACTGGTCACAGATCTGGCATAGTTTTTTTTATTAATACCATATTTAGTTCATATCTCTTTCATTTTAGTTCTCTTCGTCTTTTTACCTTTAAATCTATGAGGCCCTCCCAGGGGTTTTAGGGAGCTGGGGAGAATGGCCATTTATTTTCAGGGAGCTGGGGAGCACTAGCAATTATTTTCAGGGAGCTAGGGAGCAAGCTCTTAGTATTGGGGAGCTGGGGAGCACCGTTAGAATGCGATTTTCTGAATTGGTTTTGGCTTCTGGGGGGCTGCGCCCCAGACCCCCCATTTATACATATAAATAATACCATTTTAGTCGTCTTTATATGCCATTATGACTTCTGATGCTCATTCAGACTTGCCACTGCCAGCAAATGGGGTTCAATTCCTGCTAGAGGGGGAATGACTTCCAGACAGTTTTAGGGAGCAGGCTCGAATATTTCTAGGGAGCTGGGGAGCAGCCGAATTACTTTTAGGGATTTGGGGAGCAGTGGCAAAATACTTTTAGGGAGCACAAGAAAATATTTTAAGGGAGCCGGAAAGGTCTCATCTATCTAGTTAATTTCTTTTATTTTGCCTTCTTCCTGCTGTTAAACATACAGTGGTATTATGTTTTATCTTCTCCATTTGTCTTGTCATAGCGACACCTTTATTTTATTGTCAGAATCAGAATCAGATGACTCCAGCAAGGCGAAACTCGCAATCCGTTGCGGTTCATTCACTGGAATATCGACTCGAACATACCGGAAATAAATAAATGACGTAACCAGCGTTAAAAATTGATTATCGCAGACGGCTTGTTCTGAATAAATAAACCGATATATTATCATTATTAAACGGTAAGATTCACATTTTGATCACAAAAATAATGATCTATATGAGCGTAAACGAATACAACCGCAAAACGGCCCTGCCAGCTTGTAATAAATGTATTTGAAGCTTAGGAAGAGAAAAACTTCATCCCCCACCCACCGATTACACTGTGAGTTAAATGCAGAGATTTTGGCTCACTGATCGGATTATTTGTGAGGGTGTCTCTTCAGTGAGTAGATATAACGCATCATACAACATGATAAATATAAATTAAAGGGATTTATTAAAAACATGGATTTTCAAAGGAATTCTATACTGCAGATGCCTTTTAGAGCTTCATTAGAAAATAAAACTTTGCATGTCCAAAAGAACTGTACAAAATGTTAAAGACAAAATGTATCTGATTTAAATTTATTAAGATCGAAATGCCGCAAGATACTCAGGAAAAAGATCTAGTATCAAAAATCGCTGCAAAATCATTTATCGCACACCAAGTCATTTATAGCCCTATGATAGGGATTATGGTTAGGTAAAAGATAAAATAACCATTCAGAAGCCTAGGGAATACAATACGACGACTGTGGTGGACAGATTTTTCGTAAAACAAAATGAAATGGTATAATAAAAAGAAACAATTATATATAATACTAACAAAGGGTCTATTTATATACCCGATATACGAAGTATGTCCGAGGGTATATAGTTTTTGTCATTCCGTCCGTTTGTTCATTCGTTTGTCCATCCATTCGCCAACTTTACGTCAAAGTTTTGCGCTAAACCTTTTTTTATTGCTCATATCTCTGTAACTACACTTTTGATTCTTTTCATATTAATTTGGTTTATGATATCTCTATATATATAGCATTGCCTTCGATGTAGTTACTAACTAAGCCACTGGGCCAGGCCCTAGGATGGGGCCAAGGATCAGTAATTAGGACTTAGGCATTTAATTCATTTTAAATGTCAAAGTTTTGCGTTAAACTTCTTGATTGCTTATATCTCTGTTACTGCATTAAAGATTTCTTCCATAGGTGGTTCATGATATCTCTGTAGCATTACTTTTGATCTGGACTACCTAAGCTGCAGGGTCAGGCTCATGTTTGCATTGTAGTTTTGTGCTAAAGTATGCTTTCATTAGGCGGTGGCACTGGTCAGGGGTATACGACTATACGTGAGGCCCTGCTCACTTGCTCTAGTTATAATATACATGAAGTTTCAGTAGGGACGAGGCTGTTTACTTTTCTTCGTTCATGTTAAAATTTTGTGTGTAGAATCATAGATTCTAGTTTCGCAGATTTTCACCAAAAATTGATTATAAATAAATAAAATTTTCCCTTTTTTCGTAAAAGATCTGTGGGTGAAAATGTTGCCATCCTTAAACCGATAGAGGATAACCAGAAAGCAGTTGTCACATGTAAAAATTGATGTACAAAAATTGATTATAAATCAAATTTTTCTTTTTTTCGTGACAGATCTATGGTAGAAGATGTTACCACCCTTATAATGATAGAGGATTACCAGAAAACAGTTATTACATGAAAAAATTGATGTACATATTGTGTAATACACTTCAAGGAATATATAATATTTGACATGGAAGTATAATAAAACAGTGTCTTACACTAAAGACTTATTTAAGACCTAAGGAGAAATCAGACCTACTCAACTACCGCTGAAAGCTAGCAGAGTTCACGAAAGTCTGCCAAAGTTTACAGGACCGAATCTGGTAAAACGATTAAAATGCACTCGAAAATTCTGAATATTTTTACCAGACCGAAATGAATTTTTACCAGACATGTCAGGCGGTCAGACAGGGTTTCGTGAAGATTGAGCTTGTCAGAATGTGAAGTACGCTTTCTGCTATTAAGTGTTTTACACTTATGTATCCTTAGAAAATCTCACTTAGTGAGAAGAGTCTAACATTTTGGTTTTTTAGTGAGATGTGTCTCACATATGAGCCGCGACACGACAAAACCAACAATGTGGTTGTGCGCCCAGCGCAGACTCAGATCAGCCTGGACATCTGCTCAGTCTGGTCAGACTCTTTGCTAAGTGCTTAAATGATAGCTAAGGGACCGAGCTACCTCCATGCGGACAGCGAAGACTCTGATCAGACTGGGCGGATGCCCAGGCTGATCTGAGTCTGCGCTGGGCCCACAACCACATTGTTGGTTTTCTCATGTCGCGGCTCATATATTTAATTGAATTCGGGCTCATGCCCATAGATGAAATATTGTTATAAAAAAGTGGATGTAAATTTTGTTATGCAGTAGTGGTATAGCGGTTTGGATGCAGAATCGGACAGACAGCTCCATACGATTATGCATCCTAATAGCATAATATGGATACTAGGGACAGTAGGGATGGAAAGGATGTCAATAAGAATTTTATATGGGTATTATAATTTTTAACAAAGAGTGAAAGAGATTGTCTGAAATACCTAGAAAGACCTTTTAGGTTATCATCAAAAATTCTAGATAGAAAATAAAAAGTTATTACAGACAGTAAAGGCAAAAACCTAATAGATGCACGAGATAAATTTAGCTTAAACAGTGATATCACAAACAGAACATAATATTTTAATTGAAAGAAAATAGTGGGACCCAGAAATATAAGATAACAGAAATATGAAATAAGTGAGTAAATAAAATTCAAAGTATATTGTGGGTTTGGGATGGTAGAAACCTGGTTCCTCATGCATTTGATAGTGATACAAGTAGATCAGTACTGATAATATAAATATTAACAAAACACATCCTTTAAAGAATGCAGGGTTATTAAAATAGCTGCACTGTGATGAACTGAGGGTTGGGCGCCTATAAGCCGGTTAAGGGTCATTGTTTTGACCGTGGATGGTTACTGACTGATTGTCTCTGGCCTGTCCAGGGTTAACTCAACACGGTCCCAAGTCCGTGATCACGCATCATCACGGTGTAGTTATTCAATGGTAACTAACATGTCGGCAACAAAAATAAACCGCTCAGCCGGCATTAGATGAAAAACATTTTAAGACAAACAATATAGATAAACCGATAAGTCGAGGGCATGAGGTGGCTGGTTTTGCTATCTAGTAGTAATTAGATAATCAGCCATGGTTGATATATTATTGTGCACAAATTACTCAATTGTAAATTGCATGCAATAATGTCTAATGCGCATTTTTTTGTACTAAGTATATGTAGCCATGTCAAGTGACAATATTAAATATAGCTTTGCGTATGCTGTGTGATGCTGTTTGCTGTATGTGCCACACTACATCATAGCGTTGGGGTGTGGTATGCCATATGCACTAAATGGCATCGCGGGATGTCATATGCTGGTATATGTCATGGTAGGACCTTAGAAAGTTTGAATTTGGCTGTGTTGCATCATTGCATGCCAATTTGAATTTGCTGTTGCATGTGAATAAAGAATTGCCTGTATTACATTGCTAAGTACATCGATGATTCATACAGCAGTGACAATTATCACAGCAGCACTTGAGATGGCAGAGACTTGTTGCCATGGGTATGCCAGTTGCTATCGAATTTGCATGCAACACGCTGTTGCATGTGAATTTGAATTTGCCTGTTTTGCACTGCTGCATGATGGTTTGGTGCTGGCATGCTGTTGGTGTGTATAGGTGTTTTATGCAGAGTCTAGGTGGAGGCATATGGATGCACACATTATTGTCGAATTTACATGCAACACGCAGTTGCATGTGAATTTGAATTTGCCTGTTTTTGCAACTTTGAATATGAGTCTGGTGCAAACATACTCCAGGCATGTAGGGGCATAGAGGGGCATATGTGTGCACTGTTACAGTGATTTTTCTACCATTTTGGGAATGGTGCCGGTGCCCTCAGAATTTGGAAAAATCGCGTCATATTCTCCTTCAATTTGGAATTTCAGAAACATCTTTATTGGCTCAAGTGGTGGGATAAGGGACATGAAACTGAATATATAATATAAAAATATAAAAATTAGGTTATAGCTATATATCTGCCAGTTCTCTTAGCAAGCAAGTAAATTTATGTTTGTAGAATGGTCCCTTGAAAAATTCTTCCTGCAATTGGGAATTTTTCAACTTGCAGTTGGGAAAAGAAGATACTATTTTGAATTGGGACTGGTGCCTTTTATGGGCACCACTTATATAGAGAAAAAAATCACTGTGTTAAAGGAGTATTACAAATATGTATGAATGAGCTGTAAAAAATATTTTTATCAAATTGATAGTCATTATTTGGTGTAGCTGCACTGTATGTTGGGACGTAAAATTTAATAATCTCGACGCTTGCTATATAGCATCAACCAATGCAGATGGAACCTAGACAAAGGGCTAGATTGCAGTCTGCACGAAAAAATAAGACCCCCGGTTGTAACAAAAAAGCTGCTCTGGGCCTAATGGAATATATTTTGAGGATGGAAATGTGGATATGCAGATGTGTTCAGTGGGTGGGCTGATGGGTTCAATTGCATGGACAGATGCTTTATTTATTGGGAGGACGGGTGGCATCCATATTGCTGTTTTCACATAAAAGCTACACTAGGCCTAACTGAACAGTGGGTTTTTAGCTCGCCTGAACGAAAGTTCAGGAAGAGCTATTGTTGTCACCCTGGCGTCCGCGTCAGCGTCCGCGTCCGAAATGGATGTTTTGGTTAAAGTTTTTTTATGTGATGGGCAGTGCGCTGCAGGCGAGCTATCCTGTACGCGGACAGGTCTTGTTCTCTATAAAAGTGGTGCCCATAAAAGGCACCAGTCCCCATTCAAAATAGTATCTTTTTTTCCCAACTGCTTGTTGAACAATTCCCAATTGCACGAAGATTTTTTTCTAGGGACCATCTTACAAGCATACATTTACTTGCTTGCTTAGCAAACTAGCTGATATTATGGCTATAACTGAATGTTTGTATCACAAATTCAGTATCATGTCCCCTATCCCATCACTTGAGAATTGAGACTAAGTAAAGGTGTTTCTGAAATTTCTGAATTTCATGAGAATATGACACGATTTTTGCTAATTCCATAGGCACCAGCATCATTCCCAAAATAGCGAAAAAAATCACTGCTGAAATTTTGAAATTGGACTGTATTTGGCAGAACTGGTATAGTGTAGAAAATAAGACATATCTTAAGATAATCATATGATTAAATGAAAGATGAATTTTATTAACAGATTTGACTTTGATTTGATAAACAAAATTTATCCAACTGACAAAAACTGACACCAAAATTGATGTAAATAATAGCATCTGGTGTAATGTTTCCTTCGTGACTTTGGTGTCAATATTCACCAATTTATGTTTCGTTCGTGATTTTGGTGTAAATATTCACCAATTTATCTCCGAACATCAGCAGATTTCTGGTGTAACCTTTTCCAAAATAATATGGTTGAAAGGTTACCCCAAAAACTAATGGAAATTTTAGTAAAAAGCATAATGTTTCTTTCATAAATTTGGTTAAAGTGTACACCAATGTGCCTTGTTATCTGAAAAATTTAAGTGAAAAGTTACACCAATTTTATGTAGAACTTCCTGATTGGTGTAATCTTGCCTTTAATTTAGTGGTGCTTTCTTACACCAAATGTAAGGCTCCTTTACCTAGATGTTGGTGCAAACATACCTTCAAAACACTGGGAAAATGTTACACCAAAGGCATAATGTTTCTTTCATAAATTTGGTGTAAGTGTACACCAGTGTGCCGGGTAAAGTCAGCAGAGTTTTGGAGTAACGTTATCTGAAAAATTTAAGTGAAAAGTTACACCAATTTTATGTTGAACTTCCTGATTGGCGTAATCTTGCCTGTAGTTCAGTGGTGCTTTCGTACACCAAATGTGAGGCTCCTTTACCTAGATGTTGGTGCAAACATACCTTCAAAACACTGGGGAAATGTTACACCAAAAAAGGTGGCAGCTCAGCTGCCACCTTTTTTGGTGTAATGTTTCTTCAGATTTTTTACAGTGTGTGAAGGTGGTTAGGAAAAATGGTTGGAATGACATAAGGCTTTCCCTGCCAAAATGATTGCAAGTGTGAAAAAGGTTATTCATGCCATATGTTTCACTACTCACACCCTGTACTCAAAGGCAAGTCCATGCATGCAAGGTTTTGTAAGAAAAAAAGTTCTTAGAAATCTTGTCAAATTATTCTAGAAACGTTGACCAAAGACCGGTATCCGAGGCATGTATCTGTTGCATAACGACTTCTCGAGTCACAAGGTTGGAAGTGTGAAATTGTTTCTGAATGAACAGGGGGTCTATCTTCTCAAACACCCGGCCTAACTCATGTGACTTTTTCCTGTTCTCTTGTCTCATGAAAAAGGCTGCTGGCAGAAAATAGACATCCCGCTAAAATTTTAACCTCCTTCGAGATATGCCTGAAAAGGACTATGAGAAAGCTTTCAAGATTGAGACCAGAGTACTTTGAAGTTTTGAAATAAAAACAATCGTAATCCCACCTATAGTTGTTATTTTACAGCATTGGTTGCGTTACTTTTGGTCCCACCCTCTTACATGATACATGTAACTAATGATGTGGTAATAACCGTAGAAATTAATTTTGACCATTGCCAAATCGATTTTGGAGTTGTATATATATCAAATCAACAAATGAAGAATCAATTAAGAAATTGCATAATTCGAATCAGAGAAACTTATAAACAAAATTAAGGAATTAGTTATTAGGTCATCCTCAAAATGTAGATCAATGTTTTAAATGAATGTAACTATTAGTCCATTTTAAAAGGTGAATGGGTTCACTTTCAGGGGAAGCAACTCTGTTTGTTTTTTTCTGTCACCCTTTCCAATGAGCGATTAGGTCAAACTCTTTAAAAGATAGAATTTTGCTCCCAAAGGAGCTAATTTCTTTCCTTTAAGAGTTGACCCTTTTTGGAAGGGTTTCATCGACCCGGGAAGCTAACAGGAAGTAACAAAAGTTGTGCCCCTTCGTGAAAATGGCGGAATAACATGGAGGAATACTCATACACCTGAACCATATGATGAAATGAAAATACAGAGATCGTTCATTTGTTTGTTTGCTTAATGTAAGATTTCTCAAAGCGAAGAAACTACGGCAAGTCCTCGATGGTTGATGCACGTGTTTTCTTGCATCATTTTTCTTACGTCATTTTAAACCCAGGGAATTCTTCACGTCTTAATACATTCGTTGTTTCTGTATGCATAGCGCAGAGGAGTGCTTTCAGCTAATTTAGTCGTCCCCCAAAATCCGAAACCGAAAGTAGCTTTGGTGTTCTTGACCTCTATGAATGCTGTTGTTGTTCTGAGACTGCGGTAGGTTTAAACATTAAAAACCTGTAAACTTTCAGTAAACACAAAAATACCAGTTTAAAGTACTTACAAGTACGCGTTCTCTGTGCTGTATTCTATAAGACTGCATTCGGAAATAAAAACGTTCTCGGGGAGAAAGTAACCACGAAGCAGTTCGTTGTACTGGAATGTCCGGTATTTCCTGTGACACTACGTGATCATCCACCCTGAGTCCCATCCAAATACATTCAAGTGGTCAGCCAACGTCTCTATATTAATGTATAGTCTCTGTTACCGCAAAATACGCCATAATATTTTGACTGAATTAGTCCGAACTCAGTGGTAGCTGGTCAGTCAGCAGGATAATGGTTGAAATGACAAAGCAGAAAAAACTTTATCTTGATAAGTCTCAGGCCACACGCAGGTGGTGTAAGAGAACACATCAACATGTATAAACAAGGATACAAGCAATTAAAATCGAATCGGTTTATTTATCAGTATTGAATAACCGAGGCCTACCGATTCCTGTGTTCCGTAATGTAGTTTGACGTCCGTCAAGTTTCGCCAGATATCTGACACGCTATTGATACTCAATGCTGCGCTATCTTAAACATTTAAAAAAAACATTCAGTAGCTGTTAGAGACACTAATGACTTTTTCTGTGACATATTTTCAATTTAGTTCTAATATTTTATTCAAAATATGCTTTTCACATGCACGCCCAACACATTAAATTAAAAAAAAAACAAAAACAAAACAGTCAGCATTACCCGGGAGGAATGAACGCATACATAACACGCGTTTGCATTTCCCATAAAGTAATTTGCTTTCGTTGATGAAAATTTGTGTCATTTTACTGGCACGTTAACTTAATTTGTTGATTTGAGTGAAGAATGAACAAAAGGGGAGGAGTCGTAATAAATTATTTAACAAAATATTTTGTGTGAAATGGTTGGATTCCTAATTTTTAATCGTCATCTGTTCGTGCTGCTTTATCACCTGAGTAATTTTGGTCAAAGCACCGAGGCGTATTGAGAAACAGAATGTGCTTGTACCATTTTGCAAGTGTTCAAAACGTCATTTCTTGTTTTGTTTTTTTGTTGTTGTTTTTTTTTCCTTTTTTTTTGTTGTTTTTTTTGTTGTTGTTGTTGTTGTTGTTGTTGTGTTGTTGTTTTTTGTTGTTGTTTTTTTTTGCTTTGCTTTTTTTTTCTTTTTTTGTTGTTTCAAATGCATGATACTTTACCCTTGTATTATGCGGTTGCCTATTCTATTTTCTACTTTATTCCGTGACCATGCAAGTTCGTTGACTTTTCAACAAGCGTTTCCGCCAAATCATGTCTTCAAACGTCTTAATTACGCTGCCAAAGTCTATCCCTGTCGTCTCTTTAAAAATGCCTTCTCACTCCTTCTTCTGTGTACCTCTTCTTCATTTTCCTTTCACTGTGGCCAGCAGAATTGTCTTTGCTAAACCAGAATGGCAATAGACGTGACCAAAACCACATCAGTTTCTGTTTCTTGTCCAGCGTCAGAAGTTCATCATATTCTCAAATGGCTGCTTGGATCTTTCAGCGAACATCCTCATTAGTGACATGGTCCTCCTACGAAATGTTCAGTAACCTTCGGTAGTATCTCACCTGAAAGGTCTGTGTTCTTTTCTCCAACTCGGTTAAGGTTCACGATTCACAGGCATACGAAAATACGGATATGACAAGACAGCCCATCAGTTTCACCTTTTACCCAATAATTATGTTGTTATATCTCAAAATTGGTTCCAGCTTTGGCAGAGCTGCAGTGTAATGTGCACTTCTGAAGAGGACCTCCGTTGTTTTGCCATCATCTGAGGCAATTACTCCTAGGTATTTGAAGTTTGCTACAGTATTCAACGTCTATCCTTATACCTTGATCTCCCTCAGAATGCCGTTAGCGCTAATTGTCATAAAGTTGGTATTGTGACTTTTAACAAGAACGTCTAGTTCCTGCTGTTTCATATCAAGAGTGTTACTGTCATCAGCAAACCACAGATTGGTAAGATCTGCCGCCTATGCTTACCTTTCTATCAAGTTCTTTCACAGCATCACAAATAATCCATTCGAGAATTATGCCTAAGAGGGTAGGTGAGAACAGGCTGCCTTGCGAAACTCAATCTGTTGTTCTGAACAATTCTCCCATGCTGCCATTCATCTGAAATATTTAAAGATTTTTACAGAGGTGCTTGAAATGACGCAAACTAGATTTAGACTGTACTCCCGCATGGTGCCTATAAGGCTTCAAGCTATACACTGTCAAATGCTTTTTGTTTTGGAAACCTATGAATATCGAGATACAGATTCTGCTGATGTTTAGGTATTGTTCACACAGGATTCTGATGTTGATACCCTGTTCAGCGATGCTCTTTATTGCAAGTTTCCCGCATATTGTTGCTTAAACTGTACTTGCCACATCTGTATTGTTTACCTTTTCAAAGGTTAACCATCAGTCTTGGCTGAGTTGGCTTTACTGCCTTCTTCAGACGACCTCTGAAGGTCATCATCGACAAGCAATGGTCACTTCCCATGTCTTCTCCAGAAAAGCTCCTTGTCCTATGATCGGATCCTCACCCAGATGTAGTAATGTACTCAATCCAGTTGTAATGTAGTCAATCCGGGTGTTATGTTTCCTGTCAGGGTCGTGCTAAGTCCATCTTTTCATACGTTGGGTGGGGCGAGGGAGGATTCCAAGGGTACTATGTTGTTAGAGATCGCAAGATGAGCAGCCGTCCGCTTTACGGTGCAATATTTACGCTGTTTCCTTTCAAACACATTCTCACCTTCATTTATTATTATCCTCGCAGAAACATGTGGTCTAGACAGCTTTTATATCGTTGAAGTAAGCGTGCCGAACATTAAACCACTTTACGACCATGCGACTGTTTGTAAGCATGTGCTTCTAATCAGTTCACCATGTTGTCGACAGTACCAGAGCGAGAGATGCTTTGTTACAGTGAAAACAGGCATGACCACTGCTATGTTGTAAGTTAAACTCCTGTGATGTTATGATCGAAAAATTAAATATTTCTACAATTTAATCAAGCGTCTGTAATAACTTTCGAATCTGTTTTGAAAGGAACAAGGCCACTTACCGAGTTATTTGAGTCGATGCGATTCAAACTAGCGTTTTGACTGGGTTCAAGTAGCAATATCTCCAGGTTGCTGCAAGAAGAAGGCCAATATAGGCTTTCAATTACGTATATGGCCCATGTGTATATCATGGTATGTGGTATCGTCGTTCCAAGCTACTGATATCTCAAAGTACAATTTTCTGGTCCCAGAATACCGGAAGTTTGAGACAACAGAAGTTAAAGTGTAAAAACTATAGGAAATGTGTCCAAACAATATTTTTTATAGTAGGGGGTACTTCGAGTATCAGTATTCGATAAAATGAGAGTCATCTGCATTATGTCTGTATGTAAAACTGAATAATATGTAACAGAAAAAGGGACTGTGCTTATGACGCCTCAGTCCAGAACATCTTTGCACCACCAGGCCACCCATAGACGGCATTTGAGACGTTGGCTATTTTGTGGGACAGGGGACAATGGACTAGGTACAAAAAACAAAGCTGCATATGTACATTCGCACGAACTACATGCACACTAACCCACTAATCATGGACTGTTGTGGAGGTAGCATAGAATTTTGGCGTAGTAACTACGACCACTTTGTTTAATCTGAAGGTTAAATACTCTAAACTATAGAGTGATAAACCTATTTTGATGCAAGAGCCGAAGAAGAAAGCACTGAAGTTTGACTCTTAATCGCCGTATTTACTATAAACACTTGTAGAAAATGCCCCAGCAAACAGTGTAGACCCTGATCAGACTGCTCCAAGAGGAGCAGTCTGATCAGGGTCTACACTGCTTGCCAAAACTCGGTAGGACGAATCCAAGCTTATGAAAATTGAAAACTTACTTGTCCATATGAAAAATTGAAGAGCCTTTTAAAATGGTGGAAAATTCGAATATTTACGCTCAATGCTGTAGCCTAATTTGTGGGTAATTGCTTGCTAAGTTGCCATCACAGTTTCTGCCAGTTATTGCCACTTAGTTAGAAGTGCCCTCATGTTTGTATGGCCATAAACACTCTGTACCAAAATTACGTTTTGTTCATACGCTAGAAGTGTCTCTTATAATTATTGCTTGGTGGTAATTTCTACATTCATGTGGCATATTTTCATATTTTAATACTCTGAGAACCGCCGGCAAATTGTCCTATTCAGCAAGTTCTAGTACTGTAGGATATGATTTTAATTGCGTCTTCCCATTTAACGAGTAGATACATATTTTAATGATAATAAAACTTAATTAAAGCTATAAAGACGCAGTAATCTGCAACGCCATCTAACGGATTAGTCTGAGGGTTGGATATCATAAGGGAGAGGGAAAACGACAACAGGCCGCGCATGATTTTTAATTGCGCATGCGTCGGTCAGTTATATCATAATAACACTTTCACCATGAAACTAAAATAAGTGTAGATTATCTTGTTCTGCTCTGTTTGCTGTTCTGTTTAAATGCTCTCGTCATCAAGCACTGATATACAATGCAAATTGTGTACTAATACATTTGTATCTAACAAGACTGAGAGAGAGACGGAAATGAAAGGAAGAGCATTTCTAAAGCAAAGGAATAAAAATGCGTTACGAGAATTTGTGAAAACAACTAGTCTTATAAATTTTCCTCGAGGCACACAACACTGAATCAACATTGAAGCAATGTCGATACAACGTCATGGTGTTGAATCAGCATTGATGCAATGTTGATTCAAACATGTTTTCCTGCTGGGTTAGCTTGATTCTCAAAGAAAATAAACTCTGTAAAAATGATAGCTATAAAAGAAATCAGTTAATGAACACTCAGTTCGATCCCAGCAGGCAAATGACGTCGCACGTACGTCGGTGCGACGTAGTATCATCGCATGGACGTCGGGTCGACGTCATTTCGACGTCATGTGCCCTCTGAGATGCATGGCGGAGGACACCGAACCAACAGAAAAACACCGTTATAAAGGATAGTCATTACATATACCTTCGTGGTTTCCCATTTTACATATGGACCAACTTTTACGCAACATTTGAAGAAACGACCACACCTAAGAAATGAATTTACTTTTCTTAGGCAGTATACAGATATAGTGTATATAAGGCGTGTGCTTCATATTATTGGGAACAGTCTTTTTTCCAATCCAAAGGTTTCATGGAATAGGACAAGGTGAAACTTTGTCACATTTTCTCTTGACTTGTTATATTTTAATTTATTTTTGTCGTATTTGATTTATTTTTTAATGATTCAGAAACCTGTCTATGTGATAAACTATGCGTTTGGTGTTTGCTGCACTGCCAACCAAGCTGAGGGTTTCACCTTCTCTTTCTAGTTTTGTCTAGAGACTAAAACACCTAGATGTTACCCTGCCAGGCTGAAGAGCCCCAGCTACCCGTCAACCCACAAACAAAAGGTACTACTGTAGTGTACCAGTAGCAGGTTGACTGATTTGACCTGACCTCTTGTTCTGTCCTGTTTTGATTTTTTTTAATGTTTTCCTTGCTTAAATACGATCCGAAAACTTTTAACCATGTCCTGTGTTCTAATTCTTATTGTCCTTTCATTATCAGAGATTAGTCATAGGAACAGTCGAATCCTGGTCTGCACGGCTTGCCAACAACTCACCGTTCCTTCTTTAGCAGTCTAAAACCATTAAATAATACATAAAGATCCATGCCACTGATTTATAATGAGACCAAGATTATTTTAGTCGTCACAGTGGCCTCTAAACTATCAGGCCATTTAATCTCCACGCGAGGCTTCTGGCTTCTTCTGTCTTAATTGATCTAGGCAAAACTAGAAAGAAGGAAAACCGTCGACTCAGGGGTTCACTGCTAGTTTTCAAAAACAAGAACTGTGAAGATACCATCGTTGTGCAGAAGCCTTCCTAGAAGAAGCCAACCTAGCAGGCACATGACGTCGTACTGACGTCGATGCGACGAAATGACGTCGCAGCGAAGTCAATACGACGTCATTTTGACGTTCTGTGCCTGTTGGGAATGGCCAGGATAGGACTCCAAGTTAAGATCAACAGTTAGGTAAGCGTCGGACACGATAACTATGGCCCATTGGGTCTGGTTGTTCATATTATAGGCAATCGGCAAGTCAGTAACTTGGTGGGGGAACAAAGAAACTCCCGCCGCCAGTAGTCTCCCAACGCTATGTGTCAATTAGGGGTGGTGCTAGCACACCATCAGAGGGCAGAAGTCTTCCTACGAGAAGTCATCGCCAAGAGCGGAAAAACTATTTGAGTCAACGGCCATGTATTCATGGCCTAAGCAAAGCCATATGATGATCATGGCGACATATAGTCTTCTGTCAGGCTGAACTTTGACCAAGAAACATCATATGTGATAATATTGTTAAACGGCCATCTGTGGTGCCCCAACGGCTGTGCAGGACTAAGAAATAGACCAGGGTTCGAGGTTATAAAACTTGAGAATAATCTCAAACTCAAAATAAAGCGCACTGATTGGCTGCTTCCGAGCATAGAGCACACTGATTTGCATGTGCTCGGAAGCAGCCAATCAGTGTGCTTTATTTTGAGTTTGAGAATGTACTCAAGATTTATAACCTCTGGACCAGACTAGGCTACAAAAGTCAAGTGGCTCTTTGCAGAGCGTTGAATCGATTAACTCTTTCTTGGCCACGGATATACCTGAAACCATCTTAAATAGGGCCCTAATAATACGTTCTGCACAATCTGACATGAAGCTACACTGCTTTCAGAAGCCTCTTTCGTGGGTTTAATGTTCTAATGGGAGGGTTATGGGAACTTTAAACAGATTGATCAGAAAGTATGAAAAATAAAAATCAACAACCCAAAACAGCAAGTAAGACAGTACCGTACAAATCCCTTTATTGGCAATTAAACATCTTAACATGTTTATGGCTATACATTGAAACAAAGAAATTAAGAAAGCGAATCAACTTGCAGATAAATAAACACGAAATGTCCCTTACAACAACAATTTGTTTTTGCAAGAATTTAGCTTGTGTGGCCTGCAGTTGCTCACCACAGCAATCAAACAGGCCGGCATATAAGAATACAACAAAAATAAACAGGTGCAAACCACAGAAAATGCTTTGCCTGTCAATCTTATCTACAGCAGTATATGCACATTTCTTTATTGGTTCCAAAATCAAATGATTGTTTTATCTTTCCTTATCAACCTGTACTCGGCCACAAAGCATTTGCTCCATACATCAAAATTAATCATCAAAATGTTTATTTCTCGTTTCTTAGTTCCAAAGTCAGCAAAGTCAGCAGATTCCACAAACCAACTCTTCCAAAATTTTGAGTTTGACTTTGTTGGCTACAATAGCTTCTGATCAAGGGTTAAGACATCCTACTGGGGAGGACCGTAATGTTTTTACATGTAGAACTTAGAACTTGTGGTCCGACCCATTTGTCAGTTGTTTTTGGCAATAAAATATGTTTAAACTAGACATCCTACTATTAGGGTCAGGTCTGGTTACTTCACACAGCGGGTAAATTCGGACATACCATTGCAAACAGTGAAAATCCAGATGAGACGTGAGACGTCTTATCAGCATTTTCACTGTTTGTCCAGTAAATTCTGTTTTGATTCCAAAAAACTGACATATAAAGGAAACAATGTCACTGTCCGAATTTACCTGCTGTCCGAATTTACATGAGTAGACCCTAATCTGACTCCCAGGCACAGAATATAGACGCCTGATGCAAAGGAGTCGCTGTTTGTATTGTCAGTAGTGTGACGTACTGCGTATCTATGTTTGACACTATGTTGTTCCGGTTTCTGGAATTGGTCATAATGCGGGAAAATGCTTCGACTTTTTGTGGTTGGTCAACTGCGCATGCCTCGACAAGACAGCGTAGATTTTGTTTCATGGCATGTATAGGAAACATCTCAAATGCTCACGAGGTTCCTCTTTTATCTGAGCCTCTGTTCAGCTGTGTTGAAAATCAAATTTTAGCGGACTTATATTTAAGCGCTATTTGCCTTAGCCACGAATATCGCCAAAATTCAGTAACCGCCAAATATGTGTTTTACCGTAGTATGCGTGAGCCATAGAATCACGAACTACATTCTTATCTTGCAAACAAGTATTCTGGTTTTAGCAATTCAGTTTGCCATGAAAGTTCTAAAACAATTGACATTAATAGGTTCTGACATTGAAAGGTATCTAATTTTAAGATACATACAGGAACATGAAATCATACTGCTCGTACCAGAAGGAACAAGAAAATGAAAGATTAAATCTCCCTCGCACGTGTTGCGGATACCCTTCTTTGTTTTACAAACACTGAGTAAGCCTTCAGTCAAACATACTCAGCAATGATTATTCTATCTTTTCAAACGATCGCTTTCTATTTGAGTAACATAAAATCATGTTGCCTAATTGTGACGTAAATGTATTCCGAAATGCTTTCATCAGCGCACTCTTTTCGAGCCTTTCGCAACAAATTAAGATTTGCGAATACAAATACATTTGGTTGTTGGTTCAAGTTAAAGCTGTCGGTTAATTTATGGACGCTCAGACGTACATCTATTTCTTGCAAACATAACTGGCCAGTTATAGCGATTGATGACAATTATTTAGCTCACATATGAAGTCATCAGGCAACACTGTCTAGGTATTGATAAAGATAGACCCGCCCTTACGACTTGGTATTCATAAAGATAGACCAAACTCGCACTGGATATTAATAAAGATAGACGCGCCCTTGCACCGGGTATTCATTAAGATAGACACATGTTCGCACTGAGAATTCATACAGATAGATATGCGCTCGCGACTGGGTATTCATAAAGATAGACATGCGCTCGCGATGACATCTCTATCTTTTATAGACACGCCCTCGCGAAGGATGTGTATCTTTATGACTACCCAGTACAACACAACTTCGAGGTCATGAATTATTAGTCCGAACTAGGCGACATGCATAGCGGAAATGACTGCTAAATAAGAGCCTTTGCATGCAGTGGGCAGGCAGAGATTATTTACAAAATATGGAGAGCCAAATTCGCCATTATTTTCTCTATTTTTAGTCAGAAAAGTAATCTCTATTAAAATTTGAATAACAGCCCAGCAGGCACACAACGTTGGATCGACATCGACATCGAAAAAACGTTTATGCAAGGTTGTGTGCCCAATGGAATACCGATATAACATTCCAGCTAACTTCCTTGAAGGGGCGTAGTTTGGTTAGAAAAAAGGGAGGTATTGGTCAAACCTCGTTTTCCGAAAAACATAAAGGGAATCAGGCCCAGAGGTTATAAAACTTGAGCACATTCTCAAACTCAAAATAAAGCACACTGATTGGCTGCTTCCGAGCATGTGCAAGGAAGCAGCCTATCAGTGTGCTTTATTTTGAGTTTGAGATTATTCTCAAGTTTTATAATCTCGAACCGAGGTTGAACCCGGCTAAATAATTGTTTGCAGGTATCACACCTGCATAACTTTTCATTCATCATGCATAGCAAATGCAGGTAATGAGGACAAATTGCTTTCAATATTAATGAAGAAAGAACCAGTCAAAACTTAAATAAGGCGTGTCGTGAATAAAGATACCTTATAGCTATGTGCAAACAGGGCATACACAAGGGCGTAGCTACCCGTTACGCAAACGCAGGTGCGTATTGAAATTTTGTCAAACTGACAAAATTTCAACACACACCTGCGTATTTTCATGCTGAAATGTTGTTTTACTTGGCATAATTTTAATACTTACTGCCACCAGACACGAAAATTTGAAACATCTTAGCGACTTGATCCCCTATTATTGCCCTTAATGAGTATAAAACATGATTTTGCGTACTGTGTAATTGCTCCTAGCTACGCCCCTAATTATTACATACAAAGATCAGTTTGCTTATTTACAGGAATCACTGGCCAGAATAGTCAATCCTCAAAAAATCAACAAATTGGTTTTTTTAATTACCATCTTCAGCATACTTCTGATTATTGTTTTGGATGAATCTACTCTAGGAACGTCTAAAATAGTTTAAATGTGTTTCAACAGAGGAAATATAGAGAAGATTTGATAAGCAAGGCGTAACGTAACTATGGGTAACTGATGCTAGTCCAGTAAAATATTTGTCTTGTTTCAAAGTTGTAGTTTACTATGCATAGTGCAGATCCCAGCCTTACTGTCATCTGTAGAGGATGTTGCATAGTTTGGCAGAAACACGAGCATACATACGAATGCACTAACCCAGCAGCCACATGCCGTCGAAATGACCTAGTTCTGACGTCGATGCGACGTCAGTACGTCGTATCGACGTCAGTACGACGTTTTTCCAACGTCACGTGCCTGCTTGGAATCTTGCAAACAAGCAAACGTAGTGAAACGAAAAGATGCAAAAAATGGAACAGGCCACTTTTGCTTTTATTCCTTTTCCTCTTTGATACGTTCTGTAATTATTTCGACTACATATTTTCATGTTACAAACACCGTTGACTCCATTCACAGCATCTCGACAATTTGCGGGATTCGGCGAAAGGATACAGTGGGTTTTGTAACCTCATTTTTTTGCAAACACCATTTATTCTTTTCGCTGAATCCAGACGATTCAGCGACTGGAGACAGTGGGGTTTGCAGTTTGAGTAAAGTGAATGGGCACGCCTCCAGGGGAGCTAATTTTTGTCCTGATTTTATTTACATTATTCTCTTTAAGAAAAGCATTTTGTTCTCTAAAGGTACACATTTTTCTATATTAGGAATTCAACACCCAAGAAGTCAAACTTAGTAAAATTGCGGAAAATAAGGATGAGCATCCAATCTCCTTAGAGCACTAGCTCTGTTACTCCTACTGTGCATGAGATTATAACCTCACAGGCTTCGAGAGCATAGATAAGCCAAGTCACACGATACACACTTTCTACCCAGGCTTAGACATAAAGGGCCGATTGCACAAAGCTAGTTTAAGAGTTAACCTTGGGTTTATCCTCAGGTTTAAGGGTTTTGGATTGCACAACTGCAGTTTAATTTAACCTCACGGTTAAGTGAAAGTTTAACGCAGACGGATTGCACAAAAGTAGTTTAACTATCCTCTGGCTAAAGGATTAATTTTTTTGATTGCACAAAACTATTTTAGCTAAACCTTGGTGTTAATCTGTCCGTCACCTATTGAATATTTAAACCTGCTAAGGGGGTAGTTTAAGACATTTTTATGTCAAACTTACAGAATGTACTGGAAGAAATATGCGCAAATTCCACGTAGCGATGTATAAAAAATTCATGAGAAAATAAAAAATAATAAATACAAACAATGAGATAAAAATATAATTTCGGAATCCGATTTTCAGGCAATGGACTATATTCTGAACAAGGATATATGCCTTTCATGTGTCCCATCCCAAACACTAAATACAAAGATCTGATGTACAATGTATTTATTTGTTTTTTTTTTAAATAATCATCCAAAGAGCGACATGTCATAAAACAGAGCTTCAATAAAATGATATTTGTCATTTTGGCTCATTTGTATAACAGTAAATGTATAGGAACAGCTACTGCAGGTAACTTAGGTCTAGCATCCAGATGGGGAAGGTGTAGGAACTCTGCATCAGGTCACTCGGTCTGGAAAATTTGGCATGCGATTTTAAAGGTCTGTGTATGTATCTACCCTTTACCCTTTGATGGAATTTGTAGATACTGCAGTAGACTGCAGTGGTCCAACATATAACATATTTCTACCTTGTTATTTTCAACTGTCGAAGGGGTTCTGTCACACACAGAATTTCATTATTGCCCTCCAATCATCCTGATAATATTGAAATACTGTTGAAAGAAGGTAAAATTGTATGTTAACCATCTATCTATTTTTCTACATGAAACTGACTTAGGAAATTAGTATTTAGGTACAGTTTCACAGCACACAGATGGATTTTGCTGGTATTTGAATGTCTCATTGCCCTCCCAGTGGTATTAATTCATTTAATATTTTATCTTGAAGTATCATTACAAGATTTCTAAACTGCTTGTCACAATTATTACCGTGAATGGCCAGCTTTCAACTAAAATAGAAAAAAAACAACATTGACCTTCTCTTCGAAATGACCTACTTTCGGTATTATGAGCATTCATATATACTAAAAGTATAATAAACAGGTGAAGTATACCATCATTGTCTTGCTTTCGTTCAAAAGGGAAGCAGAATAAAAAAGGATTTTGTGGTTAGAGGTCTGTCATTTTTATGCCTCCAAAGGAACTTTCGGCGGCATGTTAAAAATCACACTGTCCATCCGTCTGGTTATCCGTTACAAATATTGTCTCAGTGATAACTTAAAAAAACTACTGAAACAAATTAAATGAAACTTCACAGAATGATGCAGCATGTTGCATACAAGGTAAAGGCCAAGGGTAAACAATTCGTCGAGATGTCAATTTTTGTCTCAGATTGTGTCTCAGCAATTACTTATAAAATACAGAAGCAATTAATGAAACTTCATAGAACAATAAAGCGTATCAGAAAATGTGTCACGCACAAGATTCAAGGTCAGTGCCATTATCAGGGGTAAGAGGTCAAAGTGTGTCTCAGCAATAACTTGAAACCTGTTCAAGCAAAGTTTATCGAAGAAAGCTAAACCATAGTTATACCCCCGGCATACGAAGTATGTTGAGGGGTATATAGTTTTCGTCTTTCCGTCCGTCCAACCGTCTTACCGTTCATTGGTTCGTCCGTTCGTTTGTCCATCCGTACGTAAGTTTTTTTTTTTGTTTTTTTTTGGTCGTAAGTTAACAATTTGCGTAAAAGTTTTGTGTTAAGTTTTTTTCATTTGCTTCTATTGTCAGGACCTCGCTCAATGATGCTTACTGTTTTAGCTGAGGATGGATACTAATAAATTTGCATCATCTACATGCTGCTGCTGCTGTCCTAAGGGTATGGGGTTAGATCATGTCTAGGCATTTACTCAGAAAAGTACCAAAGCAAACTTCTTTAAACTTCACAAAAAGATAAAACCTAATGAGAAGGTATGCGAGGCACAAGACATAGGTTCCCACCCCAAGGACAAGGTCAGTGTCAGAGGTCATATGGATTTTTAGCTCGCCTGAGCACGAAGTGCTCAGGGTGAGCTTTTGGGATACCCTGATGTCCGTCGTCCGTCGTACGTCCGTCCGGACGTCCGGACGTCCGTCCGTCCGGACGTCCGTCAACTTTTGCTTGTGTACACTCTAGCGGGCACAGTTTTGATCCAATCTTTCTGAAACTTTGTCAGAATGTTTATCTCCATAAAATCTAGGCCAAGTTCGAAACTGGGTCATGTCGGGTCAAAAACTAGGTCACTAGGTCAAATCTTAGAAAAACCTTGTGTACGCTCTAGAAGGCACAGTTTTCATCCAAAGTTCATGAAACTTAGTCAGAATGTTTATCCTCATAATATCTAAAACAAGTTTGAAACTGGGTCACGTCGGGTCAAAAACTAGGTCACAAGGTCAAATCATAGAAAAACCTTGTGTACACTCTAGAAGGCACAGTTTTCATCCAAAGTTCATGAAACTTTGTCAGAATGTTTATCTTTATAATATCTAGGACAAGTTCGAAACTGGGTCACGTCGGGTCAAAAACTAGGTCACTAGGTCAAATCTTAGAAAAACCTTGTGAACGCTCTAGAAGGCACAGTTTTCATCCAAAGTTCATGAAACTTAGTCAGAATGTTTATCCTCATAATATCTAAGACAAGTTTGAAACTGGGTCACGTCGGGTCAAAAACTAGGTCACTAGGTCAAATCATAGAAAAACCTTGTGTACGCTCTAGAGGACACAGTTTTGATCCAATCTATATGAAACGTTGCCAGAATATATATTTCCATAAACTCTAGGCCAAGTTCGAAACTGGGTCATGTCGGGTCAAAAACTAGGTCACTAGGTCAAATCTTAGAAAAACCTTGTGTACACTCTAGAAGGCACAGTTTTCATCCAAAGTTCATGAAACTTTGTCAGAATGTTTATCTTTATAATATCTAGAACAAGTTCGAAACTGGATCACGTCTGGTCAAAAACTAGGTCACTAGGTCAAATCTTAGAAAAAACTTGTGTACGCTCTAGAAGGCACAGTTTTCATCCAAAGTTCATGAAACTTAGTCAGAATGTTTATCCTCATAATATCTAGGACACGTTTGAAACTGGGTCACGTTGGGTCAAAAACTAGGTCACTAGGTCAAATCATAGAAAAACCTTGTGTACGCTCAAGAGGACACAGTTTTGATCCAAACTATATGAAACATTGTCAGAATATATATCTCCATAAACTCTAGGCCAAGTTTGAAACTGGGTCATGTAGGGTCAAAAACTAGGTCACTAGGTCAAATCTTAGAAAAACCTTGTATACACTCTAGAAGGCACAGTTTTCATCAAAAGTTCTTGAATCTTTGTCAGAATGTTTATTTTTATAATATCTAGGATAAGTACGAAACTGGGTCATGTTGGGTCAAAAACTAGGTCACTTGGTCAAATCATAGAAAAACCGTGTGTATGCTCTAGAGGACACAGTTTTGATCCAATCTGTATGAAACTTTGTCAGAATGTTTATCTCCATAAACTCTAGGCCAAGTTTGAAAGTAGGTCATGTCAGGTCAAAAACTAGGTCACTAGGTCAAATCTTAGAAAAACCTCGTGTACGCACTAGAAGGAACAGTTTTGATCCAATCTTCATGAAACTATGTCAAAATGTTTATTGTCCATATATATATGCCCCTTATGAAACTGAGTCACGTCAGATCAGAAACTAGGTCACTAGGTCATATCTAAGAAAAACTTTGTGTACACCCTAGAGGGCACAGTTTTGATCCAATCTTCATGAAACTCTGTCAGAATGTTTACCTTTATGAAATCTAGGTAAGTTTGAAACTGGTTTGTGTCGGATCAAAAACTAGGTCACTAGGTCAAATATAAGAACAACCTTGTATGCGCTCCAGAGGGCACAGTTTTGATCCAATCTCAATGAAACTTTGTCAGAATGTTAATTCTTACAATATCCGGTTTGAAACTGGGTCATGTCGGGTCAAAAGCTAGGTCACTAGGTCAAATCTAAATTAAGTTATGTTGCAAGAATCAGAACTAACATTGCAATGATGCCAGCCACAAACTCCTTGGAATACATTAGTTTCACCACATTTAGATAATGATGCTACCATTCTATCATCTGTGTTTGCCTAGTCAAGTCTAGTTCAAATCCATCAAAGGAACTCAACATGAACGGGAACTTTTTGGAGAAGCGACTCTGCCATTTTCAGCTCACCTGATCGAGCCTTACAGTATTGGTGTTAGCTGCCTCTTTCATCCATCCATAAACATTTTCAAACATCTCTGAAACCACTGGGCAGATCAAATTTCATATGGAGCCTGCACATGGGTCAAAGGATTGAAAGTTCTTCAAATGATCTTGGTCACATGACCAAGGTGGCCGCCATTCCCATGTATGGTAAAAACTCTTATAAATCTTCACCAGAGCCAGTGAACTGATTAATGCTCAGGTGAGCGATTCAGGGCCACCATGGCCCTCTTGTTCTTAATTAACTTAAAAACTACCAAAGCAAATTTGATTAAACTTCATGCAAAGGTAAAACAAAATGAGATGGTATGTCACAAACAAAAGTAAGGTTCTATTGCCCACGGTCAAGGCCACAGTCAGGGCTCAGAGGTCAAATCATGACTTTGAACTGACTCGACACTGCTAAAGCAAATTTTATCAAACTTCATAGAAAGGTAAAACATGATTGATGGTATTTTTTTTTGCAAATTTTTGGATCTCATGCCACACTGTCAATGTCACAATCAGGTGTAAGACATAAGATTTCCATATACTAACTCGAAAATAGCTGAAGCAAATTTGATCAAACTTCACAGAAAGGTAAACATGATGAGAGGGTCATGCTCAAGATGCCCCATGTATAGTCTTCGACTTCTGAAGTGCATTTAACATCACAGAAAATACTAGAAAATTGTGACAGATGAAACAGATGATGCCCCTGTGCTGTGAGTGTCCCCCACTTCCCCTCTCTTCTCCCCTACCCGCCCCCCCCCCCCCCCCCTCTTTTGTTCTTCAAAAAGGCATGTGCATATCCTCAATATGTTGGCAACATCAGAACAGGTCTCAGACATTGTTTAAAAGCTGTTGACAATATTGAATATACAAAATTGTATTGCGTTAAAACTGTATGAGGAGTTGATTATACAATGTTTTCATCCTGTATTAGACAAACCTGAAAAATTGCTAAGTTTTAAAAGGCAGTAATTTTGTCAAAAATACTTTATTCCTCATGAAAATGAAACATGCATATTTTCAATATATCTGGAACATCTGTGCTAAATTTCTAGCTGATAGCTTACAAACCCTGGGGTAGTTTGATTATACAAACTTGCCATCCTGTATTAGCCAGAACCTGCAGAATTTTAAAGTTTAAAAAGGTCGTAATTTTGTCAAAAATGATTTTTTTCTCTTCAAAAAGGCATATACACATCTTCAATATGTCTGTAATATCTATGCAATGTTTCAAATTGATTAGTAATAAATTGTGGAAGGAGTTGATTATACAGTTTTGACGTACTGTTATAGTCAAAACCCAAAATAATTTCTAAGTTTAAAAAAAGCCCGTAATTTTGTCAAAAATTATTTCTTCCTCTTCTAAAAAGCACATGCACATCTTCAGTATGTCTGAAACAACTGTGCAGAGTTTCAAATTGATAGCTTAAAAACTGTGGAAGGAGTTGATTAAACAAACTTGCCATTCTGTTTTAGCCAGAACCTGTAAAAATTTCTAAGTCCGAAATGGCTGTAATTTTTTCAGAAATGATTTTTTTCTCTTCATAATGGCAGGTGCACATCATCAATATGCCTGCAACATTTGTGCAAAGTTTCAGATTGATTGCTTAAAAACTGTAGGAGATTTTGATTATACAAACTTTTAGGTGAGATGGACAGACAGACGGACGGACAGAGATAAAACATAATGCCCCCTGACGGTTGCACTACAGTAAAAAAATGCTCATTATGCAAGCCACGCCTCTTTTGGGGAGAGCTTTCAGGAGTATAATGAATATTTGCAGGCCCCTGATTGGTTTTATCATGAAAGTTAAATATTTTTCTGAATGCTATGTTTATTTATTATTATAAAAAATGGAGTATATTTACAAAGCTGTTTTGCTACATTTTTGTTGGGGATGAAAAATCCACAGGGGGTGCCAGTGAAAGTTTCGAGATTTATTCACTGCGAACTAGGCCTGTCAGCACTAAAAATAAAAGTAAAAAATATGCCGCACAACCCCCAACTTTTTTAGCTGTTACTGGTAGGTAAAGGTCAAGGTGTTGTCTATTCAATGCCATATCTCAATTTGGAATGTTTAGACCAGAAGGAAATTGGCAGTGCATTGACTGTAACCCATTTTGCACTGTCAGCTATGGGAATTGTTTTACTGTAGTGCCACCTGACTACCGTCACGGGGGCATAAAAAGGAAATAGAGAATATATGTCAGTGTAAGACTCAGCATCCATGCCCACACTTAAAGTGAAAAGTTCCCTGTTGAGCAATGGAATATGAACAAAAGTGGGACAGTGAACGGGTCCCAGCCTTGTACATTGTATTTTTACCTTTTTTTTTTTTGCCAACTAAAATGACCCACTTAATTGATAAACCTTTTTATATGAATCTCAGGGACATTTTATTTGTTAAAAGTTGGCAACTCACTGTCATTTACAATGACAAAACTGTACTGAGAATCTCATGATAAACTATCTATGTATTTCACCATGAATAGAGCTATTGGGCCTTTCTGTAGTATTTTAAGTTCAACAGCAACGACTTTCTGTGAAATGAAATTTATACGGAGTAATTTGTTTCTTAATTCCATAGCTTACGCCACACACTCACAGCATTTGTTATCCTAGGCATAATGAAACCATTCAAAATAAGACATGCATTATGTTGATCCGATATGCCCCGTGATTTTGGAGAAATATATGATTTTTTAAAAGTGGTGAGTTCATTGATGCTGAGTATAATATATATCGCTATAAGCAACTGTGAATCAGGACTCGAAATGCAAAAGCATTCTAGTACTATGGGCTCTTCTTTTCTTTCATACATATGCAAGCAAAACGCCTTTATTCAGCAGGGAGAACTCGTATACAACCTGGTACATGTAGCATTCTAATAGCAACACAGGTGATATGTGACAAATTGCATCAATAATTTTATCTGGGATAACCTTGCTCTTTTCCTAGGATAACTATCCCAGGGATAGCTATTCCTTGGTTAAACTTCTTTTCTGCAATCCACTTTAGTACTCAGTTCTAACTATCCCAGGATAAGCCTTAGTCAAGGGATAAATTAAAATAGTTTTGTGCAATCGGCCCAAAATGATTGGCTTATCAACTTTCAGTCATATTCTCACTGGGCCCAAAGGTTTTCGTCATAAATCATATTTTTACTAGCCGTGTCTGATAGGACAGTGCTGCATGTATGCCCAAACCTGAAGAGGTCTCAGGGCAGGGATTGGGAATCCTGGGACAGAGTGCACAAAGCAAACGTAAGCCTACGCCCGACGTACGTTCGTCGTTTAACTGTCGCAGAATTTTAATCCGTGTGCACAACCGAGGCGCGTCGTAACCTTGGTCGTAAAATACCTTCAAAACTCACAAATCGCCTCGTGCACTTGGATTAAAATACAGTCGTAGTACAGACTTAGTTGCGCCGACGTTCGAAAGCTACGCCGGCGTAGTTTACGCCTCCTTTGTGCACTCGGCACCAGTTTCGTAGGCTCCTGTTCCAGAACATGATCAGACTGTACAGAAAACATACCGGAGCTACTCTTTACTCTTCCCATTTATGCCCGGTAGAATAAACTATCATTATCAAATAGATTAGTTCATTTGTCAATTAAGAAGTGTCTGGTATAATTTATTTTTATCAGTTTTCTTGTACGAGGGGTGTTCATTAAATGATGGAAATTCGCATATATTTCATTAGCTATGTATTAAAACAGTATTATAGATATATAATATCTAATAGGCAAGCAAATGCCATATAATTCAGTTCAAAGTACTGTTTAGAAATAACGTTGCCATGGCAACGATGCCTTAAACTTAGAAGGGTTTAGTCTCTAAATTTCTCAAAATTCCATTCATATATGCTGCTGATAAGCAACAAAGAATAGATAAAAGTTTGCCATGGTGTGGTGACTTGATACTCGTCTCAGATACTTAAAGAAATATATAATTATTCACGACTTGCTCTTAAACCTGGCAGAAATACAGACCCTGAAAGACTTTCGATGTGACAGTTTTCGCTGATTTTAAGCATGAGTGTGATGTCATTGCATTTTAACAGGGAAAGTCTTGGGATAATTGTATAGCAGAACGCACCAAAACTATCATGCACTTGACAACAGATCAATTAATTTCAGCATAATACTGAACAATACGGAATACAACTTCAAAATACCCAAAAATCAAATATTTTAACCAGTGTTCTTACTTTTCATTCATACCAGATTTCAAAATATTTTCATAAACGATCATTTTATGTGTGTTTGTAAAGCCAAGGCCTAACTTTAACAGAAGCTATTTCTAACTTTTCAATATCTCTTTAAATATCCTATATTATCATATGACGTCGCATCTGAGAGTGTAATAAAGCCATGCATTAAAAACGATAATCCACTAGTGGATTAAATATGCAAATTACGTCGTAACGTTATACGTTGACGTCCATAAAAACGTCGCATTTTCTAATGGCAAAATTGTGACGTTTTAGTGCAAATTTTGCTAATAAAATGTGATTTTAGTGTCATATGATAAATAGAATCTTGCATTCGTGCTCCTGTATTATTGAATTTATTAAACTCGTTGGGGAAAACCGATAAGATGCTCGGCAAAGCCTCGCATCTTATCTTTTTCCCCAACTTGTTTAATAAATTCAATAATACATGAGCACTCATGCAAGATCCTCTATTAATAAGTATAATACGAACATCTCTTTAACAAAATGACGTCAAAAAATCACACGCCGTACCCAGCATGGACGTGACTTCATATGTTGCTGTGGTAACAGGCTGAATTACCAACTTCAAACATAGAATTTGAAAGCTCAAAAGAGACTCTTTGGTGTTTCAGGAAGTATACCTATTTATGTATAAAGTTTAATGATCTACAAAGGTGTTTCCATAATTTATTGAACACCCCTCGTATTTCAAGAAAAATGCCCATTTGTTTTATACAAATAGTGAAGAACCTGATTACACGCCGCGCTTAGCGGCGTCTGATCTGGGTGTGTACTGTTTGCCAATGTCCCATTTATGAGACGCTAGGCAATAATGGATTAAGAAGCAAAACTCAGAATAGAATGATACTACAGTCAACTCTCGATATCTCCAACACTGATATTTCAGAGACCCTAACCTCATGTGAAAGAACATTCGTTTAGACACTTTTTCTATTTTTATGTACATTTCAACTCCTATTATATCAAACTGCTGATATCACAAAGTTAATTTCTGGGACCAGAAAATTTACTTTGAGATGTCAGTAGTCGGGATAAACGTCGACTTTGAGGTATCGAGAGTTGACTGTAATTGTAAAATCCTGCTCAAAATATCTAAAGACATTTGTAGACATCAGGCCGGATCCAGACTACCATGTAATGGTGGGACTCTGGATAACTGGTGGGGCTGGGCGGTGCCGAGACGTACATGTGTGGGTATGGTGCGGCGGGGAGTGGGGCTTGAAAATATATGACATAATTAGAGATCAATTTGATGAGAATTTTTGATAATGTTCTTTTTGCCTTGAAATATATGTTGTGGTATCTCATCAGAATCGCCTTGCCGAGGCGATTCTAATGAGATGTCACAATATATATTTTAATCTAACCAGGGTCATGTGGCGGGGCTTAGCCCCAAAGCCCACCCCTGGATCCGGGGCTAGACATTGATGCCTAACCTCTTTATAGTTTCTTTTTATAGAGACTTATTGAAATTTTATACAATATTTCATTCACACCTGAAATGAGTTCCTAGTTCTGTTTTACAAATAATCAGATCTTTCCATTTCGATTATTCTTTTTGTATGCTCTATCTTTGATTTGTCTGGTTTCAAGGTTAATTGACAGTAGGGAGCCTTGAATTTTCAGTGGCAGTTTTGCGGAGAAATGGTTGATGAAGTGAACCGTTTTCAGATCTGTCAGATAATAGGAAATTAGGGTAAAATCCGAAATATTAGGATTCTTTTAAACTTATGCACCCGCTGCCATATCTTTATTCATTTATTTATTTTTCAGGTTCCATATGGAGGGAATGGAAGCAAGAGTTTACGGAACAAAGTGATTTATATTAAATGAAATATATGCACATAGTGATAAAGTAAACTGAAAACGACTGTTACATTGTAAAGGACACACAAGTACATGTAGATTTGAACATGTTTGGTACATGTAGCTATTTGTTGGCGCATTGACTTAATATACCCGACATAATATCTTGTATCTGCTTTGTAATAAAAATCTGTAGAAAAGTTTATAAAAGTTGATATGTTAAAGATATGCTTTGGAACCATGCTATGCACTACTTGGAAGAAGTGTACTTTTGTTCTGTTTAATTCTTTCGTCAACGAACGGGCATGTAACAGTTAAACCATTGTTTGTCTGCCTATATGTGAAGTTAATTAACGAGCTTATTAGCGACAAACTATGGTATAACTATTTTATACTACCCTCATCAGTGTATATTATTACAGAATATTTCATGCTAAAGCTAATGTTTTCTGGCAATGGTGTAATAAGTAAGCTCCCAGCAGGCACACTACGTTGAATCAACATTGAATCTACCTTGATTCAACGTCATGACGTTGAATCAAGGTTGATTCAATGTTGATTCAGCGTTGTGTACCCAGTGGGAGATCATGCCATCCTAACTGAACACTAAGCGGAAAGCTGTCAATGGCTCTGTTTTTAGCTTATGCCTCGACAATGTTTTCGACAGCAAACAACTCAAGCCGAAACTTAGCAAATGGACCGTCAGAATATTCGGCTTATTACCATTAAAAGCAGATTTTACATTAGTTTGCATTTTCATATTTATCAGCAGAAAGTTCATGCTCAGCTGAGTTGAGCATGAAAAATGTTCTATAACCTCGGGACCAGATTTGCAGGCTAATCTGTGAATGTGCTGTTCGCTTATGTATTAAGAACCGTGTATGGTATATCTGCAAATAATCAAGATGCAAGAACAGCGTGCATTTTAGGATTGCAAATCAAATAAAATTTTGACAGTTTTATTATACAAATTGTGAAACACTTACATATCTGTCAAATGCACCTGCAAACATTGGCGGCTCGTATCGAGAAAACCAATATAAAGCTCATAAATTACGAATTATTCGTGCCGTGGATAGCTTGGGCCGTTCGGTCAGGGCATACACAGCTCACTTTTTGCTGAAATTTTAGGAATGTGTTATTTTCATGTGAACTTTGCATGCTCTTTCCAGAATGCCCATGTGTCTGTCTCTGAACTTTGTCAGTTCGAACGCTTCTGCCATTTTCACAATGGGAAAACATATCCTGTTTGCTTCTCTGGTCCTAAATGAGATTTGCTCTTAAAGAAGTGAAGTTGCTCCTTGGAGAGCAAATGCTTTCGTTTGAGAATCGCCCCCTTCCCCTCCAAAATGAGAAGGGCGGTAAAATGAAAAATGTTGAGTTGTTTGATAATTTAAAGGTAGGTTCCTGTACTTTGGAATGCATCATAATTTTGATGATCGTTCATCCAAGTTGTTGGAAAGCACTTATAAATGGAAATGAATAAGTTTCACTAAAAAGTGTAAATCAAAAAAATATTAGAAGAGTTGTTTTACAAGGGATTTCCTAACTCTGCTTCGCACACCAGTTAGCGCTATTTTTAGTTCGCGCCAAAAATAGATAACGTGGCTGACGTCATGCTGCATTGCATTTTGGGATAGTTTTAACCCATCCGCCATGCCAGGACCTCTAGGAGAGCTCACGGCAAGGGAAAATTGACCTTTGGAGAATGGCATCAGAAATCGCCCACTTATAGACTTAATAAACATAGTTATTTTTAGAACTGGAGTTCCAACGAAAGAAATAAACCAAAAGGGAAAACGACTATTTTCTTCAGCATCTGACGAGTTTCTCAGTAGCAACAAATTCAGAAAAATATGAGAATTCATTACTGCTCAGAAAAAGACGAAATTATTTTGTGGAGATAATTGTTATCGCTAGTCCAGGAACCTACCTTTAACCATTTTGCTAAAGGACCAAGCTCAATTATGTAACATGAAGTCTATGCTATTTCTTATATCTGGTAAATTGAACTTTCTGAAATCCTGTGCAGTTATGGGAGGGTGTTGTTCAACATATTCATTAATGACATATACCAGATGTCTATTGATCGGATTTGGTGTGGTCCAAATCATGCAACTGTTTTGGTATTTATTGAAGTTCACAATATTTCTGACAGTTTCAGTGTGATACTTTGGCTGATATTATTCCGGCTGGCACGAAACAGAGAACATAATAATCATTAATGGGATGCGACACGACAAAACCAACAATGTCGTTGTGCACCCAGCGCAGACCCAGATCAGCCTGGACATTTGCCCAGTGTGGTCAGACTCATTATTAAGTGCTCAAAGGGTAGCTAAGGGTCTAAGCTACCTCCATGCGGACAGCGAAGACTCTGATCAGACTGGGCGGATGCCCAGGCTGATCTGAGTCTGCGCTGGGCGCACAACCACATTGTTGGTTTTGTCGTGTTGCAGCTCATTTTTTTAAAAAGCTATGTCTAGAATTCAAGGTAAGAATTCCTATCAGAGACAATAAAACGCTTCTTTGAAACATTATGAAATAGCAATTAAAAAGATCAAAGCAAATCCGTTTCTGGTTAAAGACATCCATTTACCTGGTTAAATATCTGCGTCCAAACATCAGCATACATATACATGTGTCTCTACTGTTTTTAAGTTGTTCACTCATCCATCTTTCTGTTAGCATGAAACTTCCACATCAAAAAAAAAGAGAAAATACTTGAGCACTTCGTCCTTATTCTCTCAGTTATTTTGAGGAAAAATATAGATATTAAATTAGCCTCTGACTTCCTTTAGGTAAACCCTTTGGGGCAACTAGCTTCATGCACCGATGAACGGTAATTGAACATGTGATGTTGTCATCAAGCCGTCTTGATTGGTCCATGTAAGTTCGACTGACGCCACGTCATGGCGACGGGCTGTTTGGCCAAACACGTTATTATAGAATTCTGTAATTTTCAAACTAAAAAAGATCTATCTTTAGATTTAAAGACAGTCTTTAAATTTACAGTTTTTAAATTTAGCACTTTCCTAGAACTGTCAAAAGAATGCAATATTCTAAAGACTTCGTGACAAAAGCACGCTTATATGCCACTTCAGTCACATGTCCATGAACTAGTGAAAAAAATGTAAGTATAAAATAGATTTCTACAAACTTACTGTACTGAGATTAAGAGATTTCTTCCAGTACTTGCATTCAATTGACCATACTGCCTACGACTCCGAGAACCACATTTTTCCTGTCTTATTTATAACTGTAAGGTGTATAGGTACATGTATAACGTCATGTTTTTCCACCATGTCTCAAAGGTTGACGACAAGTATTTTTGTACATGTAACCCTGGGAAAGGAAACCCTTCCAGAAGCAAAATTTTGTTCTTTTCTTTTACAGTCGCAAATGGAGGCAAAATGGAATTATCAGAGTACTTGAACTTACTTAGGCAATGTTATGTCATGCTTGTGCTCAATAAATACTCAGGAAGCATGAACTGGCGACTAACACAGAGTAAAAAATCGACAAACCACATGCACCTACTTTGATGCAATGTACAGCATAATTGCACTGCACTGTATGACCATGGAAATAATGCGAATGGTTGATTGAACGGAATATAGTAGTCGAACAAAATATGAAAACATTGCAACTGATACTGCTTATGAAAGTAACAGTCTACCACACGATACCTTTGCTCGCTGGAGTATTCTTTGCTGAGGATGCGAATATCAGATAAAGGCATTTAGTAAAGTAAGCTTTCGCTCTCTGAGCTTGCTTGTAGTGATATTGATATTAATAACTTCATTAAGTTTGACCAGTCTTATGGGTTGCCTACAGAATAATGCACTGGCTCAATACACGTTTAAAGCAATGTAACACATATATATTGGAGCTTGTATCTTTTTGAAACATAAATTGATCACTTTAAAACGTGTAAGACATGGTTTGAATTATGATGAATCATGATGAAATAAAATCAAGAATGGTGCCACAAACTCAAGATTTTCTCTCATTCAGCTTATAAAGAAATTACTTCAAGAACATTTAATCTATCTTTTACTTGTGCTTAAAAGTCATTTGGCATTTTAGTTCGTGGCGACTTTCCTTATGGTTTATACCTCTATATGGGATGTATAGGAGTTACCCGTATGCAAATGTTTTGGTAGTCTTGTTTCACTTACAAAACTTTGACTGGCATTTACGCAGGCGCGAGTTGAAGCACAGCTATCATAGCGCCAGCGTATCCCTATAGCTTTCTATAAACACGTGTGTGTGGCCGGTATGATTTCATATTTAAATACTTCCACCAAAAGAAATTTACATTTTAACATCTCCAGATATTCCTTAAACCAACAAATGCGTTTGGAAACACTCCATAACACAAGCCAGTGCAAATGATGCATTCAATAATAAGTGTTATTTTTATCATTGTAATAAAACAGATCATATGAAATATCGCTTTACTAGATGCCTTCGTCTGATATTTTCATTCAGTTGCAAAGCATTGCGAGTAGACAAAGCTATCACGTGGTAGATTCGTAAAATAATCAGTAGTAATCTCGTTCTCCTTGTTTTCGTATTTGTATAAAAAGTTCTCCACCTTTCACTCTTACACTGATTGCGATTTTTTGCAAGGTAGGTATAGTTGTCTCTCGTTATCTCAAACACTAATATCTCAAAATACCCTCTTATATCAAAGAATATAGTTTTTACACAATTTCGTGTTTTTCCTCACATTTCAACATCTATTATCTCAAACAACTAAATATTTTGTGACCAGTAAGTTTACTTTGAGATATAAATAGTCTGAGATGAACTACTTTGAAATATCGAGAGTTGACTGTTATATGAACAGGATAGAATCTTTTTCCTTGTAAGTGACTCACTACTCTGGTGAAAGGTATTCTTCAAGGAAAGAATTTCTAATACGAGAGCAAACTCTTTTCTTAGAAAGACGTCCTCAACTGGTAATGGGAACAAATAATTCTAAATCAAGGTTATCACTATTGATGTTGTATCTTTACACCTAAAAGTGTTGTTAAGTTTCTCGCAAGTGTAGTTACTCTTTAAATTTATAAATTGCATTCTATCGTTTATTCTGACGCTGTAGTGGTTTACGTTTTAAAATATACATGAAATCATAGTGTGGTTCTACCTGTGGTTTTTCATTATCTCTCTCTGTCATTGAAATATTTGCCACGAATTCTAATGGCCAACCTATGGTCATGACCAAATGTAAAATATAGTGACTGGAGCTAATATGGCGTTTTCTTTGTTTGCTCTTCTTCTTGGTACCGTTTGGTTGTCTGTGCATACCCAGCAGGCACATGACGTCATAAAGACGTCGTACTGACGTCGGTGCGACGTCTTAACGTCGCATCGACGTCGGTGCAACGTCATGTGCCTGCTGGGTAACTAGTCCTGTATATACTAAAAGCCAAAAGTGACTTTACAGCGTATATCTATACGAATTAATTGTCTGCTATTTTTCTCTTGAAATAATGGGATTTCTACACGCTTTTCAAATCGCCTATAGAAAAGTGCAAGTGTTGTCGGAGATAACGCTTTAAGAGTTGACTAAAATTTACTTTTTTTAAATCAAAGGGAGACATTTTCAGTGTGCACAGCTTTAAGTTACTGCCAACTGTTAACCGGATGAAAGAGACCAAATGAGCCGCGACACGAGAAAACTGTGGTTGTGCGCCCAGTGCAGACTCAGATCAGCCTGGGCATCTGTCCAATTTGATCAGACTCCTTATTAATGACCCAAAGGGTAGCTAAGGGTCTAAGCTACCTCCATGCGGACAGAGAAGACTCTGATCAGACTGGGCGGATGCCCAGGCTGATCTGAGTCTGCGCTGGGCGCACAACCACATTGTTTGTTTTGTCGTGTCGCGGCTCAAATATTTTGCAGGCGATCTTATGGACAATCAACGACCTTTAAGGTCTTATATCCAAAATCGTGGTCACCTGAAAAACTTGCGAGAAAATGCAAATTGATCGTTTTGAATGTAAGCACAGATAACTCGATAGTGGAATCCACTACATGAATCTTTTTTTTCCTGAAATCTGTTTTGACACGTCTTTGAAGCCAACTGAAATATTTCATGTTTGTCGAATCGATACGGGAATAAAAATATTCAATAATTTAAACTGTATAATTACTTTTGGTTTTGAGTATATTCTATATTCAGGAGTTCTTGTTTTAAAAGAAATAACTACCATATTTGACTTGCGTCTAAATTTTTATTGACTCGGTTGAGGACACCTGTGTTCCATTTTATCTAGCTTTCTATCGCAGGCGCCTCATTCCTGGGTACAAGTTCCTAATCATTAAGGACAACCTCAATTTAAGGTCGATAGTCTACGGCTGCTATCTTAGGGTGTGGCTCAGACCTTTTTATTTTAAACTTTTGGGGTTGAGCGATACGGAAGGAGTTACATACAGAAATAAGCATCTGTCGTACTTAATTTGGCACAGGTACTACTATACTCAATTATGAGTGCAAACCAAAAACAAAAATCCAAGGTAGACTCTGTTTCAAACAGAATGCTTTAAATCTGAAATTCAGTGACATGTTACTTTGATCTCTCTAATTACGTCTTCAGCATTTTGTCAGGGCCGGTAGTACTTTTTAAAACTTCTGTTTCGTGCCAGCCGAACAATATCAGCCAACAGATCTGATTGAAATGGCTTGAAATGTAAAGTTTTACTCTTTAAGCACCAAAAAGCAGACGACAAAATTTACGTCTGCAAAAATTAAAAAAGATCCTTGTCTATGACATTTCATATGGAGAATTCAAAGACTAAAAGGCAAACAGTGTAGATCTAGATGAGGCGGCTCATTATGAGCCGCCTCATCAAGATCTACGGTGTTTGCAGATTCTGCTATTTTCATCACTGGTGCTTAAAGAGTTAATGAAGTTGGACTATGCCAGTTCAATCACAGGATATGTCTCTATTAATGTAAATATAGTTTTTATTATCATTACTGTTAGGAAAGGGTATAGTTTGGTATTTCCTTGCCCCAAAAGCGGCATTATTTGTCATCTTGGGGCACTGAGCTCAGACTTCAATATTCATTGATGCAATAGGGATCCTAGGGAGATGGCGGAACATGATTCTGCCGAAAGTCTAATATGCACTTTTTAATTATAAAACTTTGACATACCAGCCCTAGTTATCCTCAATGGCCTTTTCAATCTTTGAATTTTGACAGCTCCATTTATAAACAAGCAAAAAAAAAAAGATATAAAAATAGAAACTTTGCTAAAACAGCGTAGATCCAGACTGAGCTGTCTCATCTTTGGAAGCCTGTTAAGATGATAAGAAAATTTTCTGATAATATTTTAGTATATCTGTTTGACATGGTAAACATGCATTTGTACCTGTTAACATCCAGCCAACTAATAAACACCTGTTAACACATCTTGCATGATGTTTTGCACTTGTGATGGTTTACAATGTCAGCTGCATCTATCTAGAGTGGAGTCAGGTAATTTCGGACAGCGGGTAAATTCGGACATACCATTGCAAACAGTGAAAATCCAGATGAGACGGCTCATAATGAGCCGTCTCATCAGGATTTCCACTGTTTGCCCAGTTAATTTTGTTTAAATTCCAAAACAACTGACATATTAAGGAAACAATGTCACCGTCCGAATTTACCCGCTGTCCGAAGTTACCCGACTCTCCTCTATCAACAACCGCACAAGCAATGCTTTAATTTATACTTTTTATGATATTCGATGACTAGCATACACCATGTTTTAGCCTTTAGTCCCGATTATGCACAAGTGCTACCTATCAAAGTTATTTAATTGTGTCATGTATCATTGTCAGAAGGAACAGTGCCTTTTTACCTTTTTATTTACAGTCTATTATAATTGTGAAGAGCCAGGTTATAACACTTTGAGTGACTGTGATCATATCATAAGAACTTACAATACTTTAAATGATAATAGATTTCTTAGACTAATAAAATGAAAAATTATGGTGTTGAGTTTAATGATGAAGTATAGAAAAGGCATTGTTGGCTTCTGATAATTGTACAGCAGATCGTATACTGTGTATATTTGTTAACTTGCTCCTTTTTAATGCCGTAGTTAGTTATTGTAGTTAGTTATTTTACATGTTTGTATTTGTCTTGGTAACAATCCTAATTTTGGAAGGATTTAACAAAATAAAATTGACTTGACTTGACTTGACTAATTTGTGAGAAAACCAAAAACAAAAAATAACGCTTAAATTATGCTACATGTATTTGTTAAATTGGAGATAACTCCACCAAGAACCTTAGACATACTGATAAACGTGTACGGGTAGAAAAGAATTCCTCGTACACATGTTTATAATAACATTGCCTTTGATTTTCCTAAGATGAACCTTTTTACAGTGTTCATACTTCCATGAACGACAGTCGGTCACGCGACGTCGTTGGTTCCCAACGTCACATGTAAACAAAAGACACCATTGGCCGTACTATTTGATGGATGGCCGTTTAACATCAGTAGCTTATCTGTTGCTTTGTGTCAGCTTTTCGTCGTATTTTTACAAATGTTGCTCTTGGAAATCGAAAACGGTGCTCTTAATAATTTCAAGAATAAATGAAATTATGGGAGATAAATTTCATTTTCCGAAGTTCATGGAAGTACGAGCACAAAGGGTCTCGTGCAAAGTTCGCGTGAACGCCCTTCGGGCGTCACTTACTTTGCACGAAACCCGTTGTGTTCATACTTCTATGTACATGTATTTCTTAAATGAATGTCATAGTCAGTTCAGAATCAGACGACATGACGTGGAAGATGGTCTCCAAAAAGGACGTCCGAAAAGCCAGCATTATGAAAGTCAAGGGATCGAAGACAGACTGATGTCTGAGAGACAATAACCATATAAGGAATCGATGACAACTACCTAACAGGGAGCATTCGGCTTGCTCAAGGTTTTTGCGAAGTTTCTGCCCAAAGTGCTCGTCAGTATTCGCCAGTTTCTGGCTGGGAAGCAGATAACAAAAATTAAGTATCCTCTATAACCCCAAGCTCTGACAAAACACCACTTATGGCTATTTTCTTTACTAAAGGGTGTTCTAAAAGGATCGCATTTTGGTGCGGACGAAATTAAGGAACTTTTGACAGGTATCCTTAAACCTCTCATGAAAGAAGACTTTTTGGTTGGTAGAGCAGGGGGTGGGGCCGGGGGCCGGGCTTTGTTGTGTGAAGGGGGAAGAATGCAGTAGTGTATTGATTGCAAGGAAGATAGTAATTAGATTTTATTCAACTCAGCAGAAAAAATAGTACTTCAGCAGAATCCAGCTTACACACTTACCTTCTCAAGTGACACAAATTTGACCACAGCATGGCGGGCTGTGATGCATATTTCATGGACTGCCCATGCGAACATGGCGGAAACTGCAGCTTCGCTTTTTCACACATACCCTTATTCATCTTTTCCCATAATGCAACTCATCTAAGACAATTAAATTAAGTCTGCACCTGCAATAACTGCAAGTTATACTTACAATATCAGCTATGAAATAGACAAACAATGTTTATGTTTTTGTTCTTTTGAACACATTAATCCACTATAAAAATACAGTTCTATTTTCTGTTATTTCTGTTACCTTACGAAGTCGTTGAGGTACCACAGATGACCTTATGTGGCTGTCACACAGTGACGTATAGCATCAGCGTATGCCGACGTATGAGACATTTAGTAAACACGCTGGTGTACGTTGAATAAGTTAGGGGTACGTTTTGAACAAGTTACGAGTACGCTCAAATACGTTGGTATAAGTTGTTGTACGTCGAATGCGGCCCAAAATTTTGTGCTTGCATAAAATTTTCAGCGTACGCCGACGTATTGTTTATAAGTTAGTCATAAGTTTGGTGTACGCAACAGGTAAGTTATGCGTACGTTCATGCACGTAACTTGTAAGTTAATCATACGTTGACATACGTCGGCAGCCAGCAGGTCCATTGTGGAGCGTACGCGTAACTTATTTCTAACTTATAGGTAACTTACCTGTAACTTATACCGGACGTATCCAGAACGTATCCAACCTATGCCTGACGACCTTAGAACTTATTCAACGTATCACGAACGCACTGAGCGTATTTAGGTAACATATCCGCCAGCGACCTGGGCTTCAGCGATATATATTGGATACAGATTAGCAATTCATCACTTTTAATTAAGGAATCTTCTTGGACCGCTTCTGCTTGTCGTTTTGGGGCTTGAGAGGGGGTTAATACTTCAGATGCCACCACAGCTGCTGCAGATGCCGCCACGGATACCACTTAAGAGGCATTGGAGTCTGCGCGAGAGGGAGGTTGGCTACCATCGTAGGCACGGCAGTCGGGTGATGATAGGGACGACGGTAGGCATGCAGGTGGTCAGCTACTACCTGCAAAGTGCTCTAATTTTCGTTCTTTAGGCATGTCCATCGATCAACGTCCACTACAATAAAAAGTGTTGTAGAGAGCCGTCGCTTTACATCTGATCGTCGAAGCACGCTCCAACACGCTATACATAAGGTCGGCGTAAGTTAGACTAACGTTGTGCATGCGTTCGGCATAAGACAAGAAAGCTACAGATACGCTGGGAACACGCTGTTATACGCTTGTATAAGTTATGTATACGCAAGGGATAAGTTGTGAATAAGTTATTTATACGTTTCAGTACGCTATGTGTGCGTTCCAAAACCGGCTGCTGTTTGATTTTTTAATCTATCTCCAGCGTATGCCAGCGTATTGGATAAATTTTTCATACGTTGACATACGTTGTCTGAAACGTTGTAGTGTGACAGGGCTTTTACAACTGCCCTTGTTGTGCTAGGAAAACAAATTTCTGTCCACTCTTTTCTTCTCATCTTGTCTTCTGTCTTTCTTTTCTGTTCGAAAAGGGATGTCCGTTGCCAGCTAAGACTACAAGCCTATTTCCTTTTGTTTCAGACGTTTGAAGTTAAGTGGTCCAGCAGAACTTAGATGCAGAAATGAGCCCTGACACGACAAAACCAATAATGTGGTTGTGCGCCCTGCGCAGACTCAGATCAGTCTGGGCATCCGCCCAGTCTGATCAGAATCTTCGCTGTCCGCATGGAGGTGGCTTTGACTTAAACTTTTAGCTACCCTTTCAGCGCATAGCGAAGAGGCCGAGTCTTCGCTGGGCGCACAACTACATTGTTGATTTTGTCGTGTCGCGGCTCAAATGTGCATCCGTTGGACTCAATTATAAAACAAACCAAATGCCGATGTCTCTGCTGGTGGACAGTTTATCCCGAAGGATATTGTCTACCTTTAATAAGCGTTTCAATGCTGATTCTGCTTCTTTAGCACTGGAGTCAATGCCTAAGTACTGATTTTAAGTACTGACTTTAACCTATTTCTGGTAAAGTGTCTTCTTAATACAGACTTGCCATGGTAGCATGAATCTTAGCGGCTTTTGGCTTGCAGTTCTTAGATTGGTTTGACTCCTAGCAGGTTCTTGTTGCATCAGTCAGCTTCTTGATGCCCTTACCTGTCGTCTTTTTCGGACAATAGGATTGAGGTGACTCGGTCGGAGAAACCGTCATTCAGAATTAGTATGAATGCGTCTCTTACTAGCTGCTACATGTATGTCTTAGGGACTGCGTCAGTGAGTGTTGATTGGATCGGGTCTACCTCGCCAGCCCATTGCTTTTTTGATAATTTCAAACACTTTGATTTTTTAAGAAATTCGCATCAGATTCTGGTACAGGTACATTGAGATTAAGAAATATTGCTACATGTTACTTATGTCGAACAATAAATTTGGCCAAGTTTGTATCTTAGAAAAAGAAGTTTACATGTATCATTGATAGAACTACATGTAGCATGATGCTAAACGTCTTAAAACCTTATAAGATATGTTTGTATCGATATACATGTATGAAATTCACCATGTTCACTCAAATCTATTTTATGCAGTGTTAGACAAAAGAAAGGCGCCGTGGTCGAGTGGTTAGAGCAACTCGGTTATGGTACACAAGGTCGCTGATTCGAACCCCGGGTTTGCTGAACTGGCGACTGGAATGCTTTCTCTGTCAACCCAGCAGCTAATGGGTACCTTTTTCGAATCAGGGAAGGATAAGACAGCGAAAGGAGAGCGATAGGCTCTGCCTTTCATATGCTGTGCCTAAGATACAGTGGGTCTCTAACCCCTCCATCCCCCTCCACTGCTCCTACGGCTTCTAGCCTATGGAACACCTTTACCTTTACTTCTACACCAAAACAAAATTGAGCCACGACAAGAGAAAACCAGGAAAGTGGTTGTGCGCCAAGCACCAACTCAGATCAGCCTGGGCATCCGCCCAGTCTGATTAGAGTCTTCGCTGTCCGCATGGAGCTAGCTTAGACCCTAAGCTATCCTTTGAGCGCTTAGCTGAGAGTCTTATCAGACTGGGCGGATGTCCAGGCTGATCTGAGTCTGCGCAGGGCGCACAACCACATTGTTGGTTTTCTCGTGTCGCGGCTCAATTGAAAAATGCTTAAAGTAATCCGAATGCATTTTTATGAAACTATCATTTCAATCTCCAGATGCAGACACTGCACTCACCTACATGCATCCATGCAATACATTTCATTTGACAGATTGCAAGGGGAACGCCGGAAGAAGAAAGGAAGATAACGCACGAAGTATAAATCATAATTAGGTGGTTATGTCAAATGCCGTCAGTGCGCTGGCATAAGTTTTCTGAACATTTCAAAACAGAAATACACAGCTGTGTTTACGAGAGATATAGTCTATGTTTTATGTGATAGCTGATTTTAATTAAATACAAACAATTTAATAATTTACTCCATTTTTAATAAATTCATTCCCGGTGGAGTCTGTCTGATTCGCGTCACTGCGAACGAATCCGGCAGAAACATATTTGCCAGGCGTCCAAGAGCTGTGGCTCTTGGTTATCAGGGTATTCAAAATAAGAGCTTTCTTGACAGACGGCCAGAAAGATAGTTACATCGTGCAAGAATTTCGCCACGGCCATGGGACCGTGGCGAAATTCTTGCACGATGTAACTGTATTTCTGGCTAAGCACTGGTGCGTGTGACCCTGTCCACTGGTCAGAATAGACTGTCCTAAAAATATCAATAAACAGCTTATTTTGGGCTCGTTCTCATAGATTCCATAACTTATATCTTGTTCTTACCGTTCTTACTTCACGATAGCTGAGAATAAGTCATAATTTCTTGCCATACCGAATCTCGATGCATGCATATTCGTCAAACATTTACTTATCTGCTATAGCGTACGTGTTGATGTATTAAAATCTATCTAGAAGAAAAATATATCGTCATTGCAACATCTGACAGTGGATTCTTCTGCGCAGAATTCTCTGCACTAATAAGCATTAACGCACCGTTCTCTATTTATCACAGGGTATAATCGATTCCGCTAATTTTCGCTTCCTGCAGAGACTGTACATCATATTTGGCTTCCGCCGAGACTGTCCGCGAACTCTTGCTTCCTGCAGAGACTACTGTCCTCGTAGAATGGCTTCCTGCCGAGACTGTCCGCGTGATTCTGCTTCCTGCCGAGAGCCTCGGCAGGAAGCAGAATCACGCGGACAGTCTCTGCAGGAAGCCATTTATCATGTACAGAAGTCTCGGCAGGAAGCAAGAGATCGCGGACAGTCTCGGCGGAAGCCAAATATGATGTACAGTCTCTGCAGGAAGCGAAAATTAGCGGAATCGATTATACCCTGTGTTTATGGCCAGTTGACTCTTTTATCTTTAAAAATTGATGAGTCCATTCATTATTTCAGGGGTGTATGGTTTTTTCTTTTTTAATTTATGTACAGAAATTGCTGTAAATTCTATGTTAATAGTGTAGACCTTGATCCGGGTATGTACTGTTTGCCTTTGTCTCTGTTATGGGACGCAAGCCTAAGACATTAATAGGCAAAGAATAAAGAGTGGAGTTGGATGTGCCAATGTGCTCTTATCGCATCCTGTCAAATAAATGTCGCAAAGAATTCTTATTTCTTTCCATTTAGCAACACCTTTTTAAAAAATGATTTTCTTTTCTAATCGAACGCCCCTTTTAGCAAAAAAAATGGCATAAAGATTATATGATTTTTTACTCTTGCACGAAACTCTGGCTGTACTGAATTTAAAGCAGACAGAAAACAGCTTTACATGGTTAATAATGACATGAAATGTTTGTACAACGAAAGATAAACGAAAAGGTATATCCAAATTTTACATAAAACACAAAATAAAGTAAGCTTTTACAAGTCTGGTTTGGAAGATTATTTTAAAAGCGATGAGGAATCCCAGCAATTACAGGTAATGTTAGCTTTACGAAAATTTATGTGTCTATAATTCAAGGAAAATTATTCAGATATCGTACAGTATATCGTTTTCAAGGTTATGTTGTTTAATGCCTGAGCTTCCTAATAAATGGAACTTGCAGGTTTTAACCTTGAACCCATCAAAGAAAAGTATTTTCTTTTACAAGTGAGGCTCCTATAGATAAAAGTGTACATGAGAACGATGCTGTTGTACATGTACTTCAAAGAAATGTAGGCAAGTATCATATAAAACACTTATGGGTCTAAATACATACATGGCTGTAACGAACAGATTCTGTCGCCGAACTGATGATGAAACGCAAAATTTGGAAAATGGTATACAAATGTGAATCTTAAGAATTTTTCTTTTTTTGTCAAACCAGCAACATAATAAAACGGACCAATACAAGGCCTATTATAACATGAAATAAACATTCTACAACATTAACTGAAATAAGTTTGTTCTTAATTTTTCTCTTTTAAAATGGAAAATTTGACTTTATTTTCTAATTTTAACACATTATTAAGATAAATATTTTATTTTTCCTTTTTCTCTCTTTTTGCTGGCTTTTTCTGCAGTACTCGTCATGAGAGGCGCATGAAAAAGCTTAAGAACACAGATGAGTGCAGGATTGTTTGAACTTCAAGATTGAAACAGTGCAATCTACATGTATAACAACTGGGGCCGTATTCATAAAACGACTTAAGTGGTTGCTATGCTGTTGCTAAGGCTAAATTTCTTTGAAGGAGATTCCCTACAACTATGAAATTTGCTCTGGAGGAATAGTCTTACAAAGACTGTTCCTCCAGAGCAAATTTCATAGTTGTCGGGAATCTCCTTTATAGATATTTAGCCTTAGCAACAGCATAGCAACAACTTAAGTGGCTTTATGAATACGGCCCCTGATCTCTGTCTCTTTAAAGCTTATGTAAAACTATCAAACTTCCTTTACCAAATCTTCTTGATTTACGCACTTGTCAGGAAAATGTTTGACCAAACATTCAAGATACACCGTGCTGCTTCTTTGATCAAAATTTCTAAATTATTTATTGTTGTTAAAATAAAATGTCTGGTTCAGCATTCAAGATACACTTTCAAATGTTTAGCATCAAACTTGATGTGTGCATTATGGTTCGTTAGAAATGCGGGAATGCTTAAAATATTATAGTTACGGGTTGATTTAAATGAAGTGTTTATGTGGCTATCAGAAACAAAGGAGTTTTTACTACAAACATAAAAAAAACTCCTCTAAAATAGCCCTCATTGAAAGCTATATCACGTTGAGGCTATGTTACACAGTCAAACTTGTTTGATCAAATACTGGTAAATTCATGTTCATTAAAATTATTTGATAGTGTGACACCCTACTCAAATATTCTTAATTGCACTTCAAATGTGTCTAAAAAATTTCAAAGGCTTTGTTACACTATCAGACTTCTGTGATCAAATGGTTTTGATTTACGTACTTGTCAAGAAAATGCTTGATCAATTTTTCAAGATACACTGTGTTGCTTTTGTAATAAAATTGTCTTTATTTATTGTTGTTTAAATAAAATGTTTGACTCAGTTTCAAGACACATTTTCAAAGTTTCAGCATCAAACATTGTGGATGCATCCTGATGCATTTGAAAGGAGGGAATATGCTGAAAATCTAATAATAATGGTTGGCTTAACAAAGCGTTTGTGTGAATATTTAAGAAATGAATTTATTTTTTCTGGGGTTTATCGAAGTGTAGAGCATTGGGTCGCGTGCAAAGTGAATGGGGTTCATGTAAACTTTGCCAGTGACCAAGTGTAGTTTACACTTCGATAAACATCAGAAAAATGAAGTTCATTGCTTATATATTTACATTCGTTTCAATCAAAATCTTGCTGAAAGTCTTATATATGCGCTAAAATTGAAGCAGTAAAACATTTACACGCAGCCTTTCTGCTAACAGCGGAACAACAACAATGACGTCATTACGTCGCCGACGTCCAATCAGATTGTAAAGAGATAAGGTTTATTTTGACGTCATTTAAAGTCATGGGACGTCGCGTGGCTCCATGTAATTATTGGAATGTGAACTACATGACGCTTCAATGGTGTAAACTATAAGGTTTTTCAGTAAATACACCAAGAATGTAAACATTAGAAATTTACTTGAATTCATTTTACTTGAAAAAAGAATAATGGGCGCTTATAGGGACAGAGGCTCCAAAAAGGGACAAATACGGAAATGTAGTTTTCTTATGCACGTTGTTTTCGCTACAAGTTCTCATTTAACATCATATAAAGTTGGTTTGTAGATCCAGACGTTTTTAGCGAAATGATTTTACTATCACTTCATTTTAGAGCGGAAAAATGCAAAATTGTGAAAGCCACTTTCCAAAATACGCTTATGACAGTCTTGAATGACAGATAGAAGCTGTCATTAAATTCATTAAAAGCAATAACCGACACATATTGGATCCCTATGGTGCCTTTTTTCTGGGCAATTCATAACGGCTTCAAACATCAGCCTAGGTAATCGCTCTAAAATTAGGAAGTAGTATTTGAACAAATATTGTAAATCCAGAGCAAACCGAACCAAAAATAATAAGAACATACATAAGGTAAAACATCACAGAAACTTCGACACCAAAAACAGGCAACAGAGAAGACTGTTCCTCCAGAGCAACTTTCATAGTTGTAGGGAATCTCCTTTACAGAACTTTAGCCTTAGCAACAGCATAGCAACGACTTAAGTCGTTTTATGAATACGACCCCAGTTCTGTACTCAGAAACATTTTCACAAAGCGTCCTCGGAAATTCAAACCAAAAGTTGCGCTATTGCATCAACATGCATGCAGAAACTTTGGCTATGCATGCAACAAAATAAACTGAAAAATGAAGATTAATCAACTGGCACACCTTTCAAATACAGGTGTTGGTGGGTTTGGCTGCAATGATGTCATTAGGTACTGAATACTTTTGATTCTTATATAGCACCTGTAGTTTCCAACTTTTCTAAATGCACTCATTAACCTTCGAAAACTGGCTAGGAGAAGTCCATTTACGCCAGTACTCTTACACTTTGAACACTTTAATATTTTTTTTCAAAATTGAATGAAACGTTGCGATTGAGGTCTATTGGTATCAGTTTTGTTTCTCACCCAAGTATTCTTTTATGGTGGTCCAAGTTATTGCGTTAGATATACGGCTCAGTTTGCTCCTGATAGTTTAATTCATATGCGTCGGCTGATATATTCCCGCTGGTAAAAAATAAAATAAAATAAATTATTATTATGAAAAGCTCGAAATCACGAGCTTGACTGGCTTGTGTAATTTCTGAGACTATAAAAACTTTTTAAAATCGCAATTAAATCAAATCAAAGTAAACACAGTCTATCTTAAGAATATATTCAGCCTACTTTCCGGTGGATGGATACATTTTCAGGAAAGAAAACTTTTTTTTTCAGTTCTCCATCCTTTTCAATAAAAATCAACTCTAAAAAGAAAGGAATAGCCCCTCTCGGAGTAAATTATTTCCTTTAAAACTTTTAAAATCCTCTTTTGAAGGGTTTCTTGCATAGGAAAGAAACAGAAACTTATATGAAACTTTACTTTCTTTGAAAAATGGCGGAATAAAACCATTGCGGTATACCAAACTACTTTCATTCTTTGTTTATTCAGTAGACAACTTCAGAGTCCTTAACAGTCAAGTTGACTAATCCAATGTTATATTCAACTTAGTCCGGAATAGACGTCAATTAAACATTCTTTTGGTTGAAAGTCTAGTAGAAACAGTGAGGAGAGATGGACGATACCGACAAAACTGCACTCACTTTATTCCTCGAAGAACGCATTTACAATAGACAAACTCATTTAAAACTATTCGTTCTGTTAAACGCATAATTTGGAAATCTTTCCATTTAATTCTGTAGTTTGGTGCCATTCCAAAAGCATATCCTGTTGGAAGAATTAGTAGTATTTGTAACTTTTAGAATTAGGTTTAAGTGTTGTTGTTATTTTTCTTACTCTTCCGTCTTGCTGATATTTTTGCTTTTTAGGGTAGCTAAATTTTACCATTCGTCAAATTAGAGCAGTTTTTAAAGCAAAAATAAAATATCAAAATGTGAAAAATCAGAGTGGTCTGTACTCGTACGTCGTAGATTCATCGACAATCTCCAAATGTTTGGAAAAACAGGCATGGACCCCTAAAAATTTGATAGAGTGGTCGCAAGTTGTAAGCATCGCTTATCTAAGAAAAGTACAAAGATAGGCAATGGCCAGGAGCTAAATTAAATACAATCAGATCCTGCCTTCAAAACCAATACGGAAAAAAGTATATACATAAAGTGACGGCAGTTTACGAACGTGCCGTTCGTAAACTGCCGTCACTTTATGCATATACGGTAAACTTAATGAACTGGGGCCGTATTCATAAGGCTAAATCTCTTTGAAGCAGAATCCCTACAACTATGAAATTTGCTCTGGAGGAACAGTCTTACAAAGACTGTTCCTCCAGAGCAAATTTCATTGTTGTAGGAAATCTCCTTTATAGAAATTTAGCCTTAGCAACATCATAGCAACCACTTAAGTCGTTTTATGAATACGGCCCCAGGTCTTTCCCAGACAAGTTGTCATTCAGCCGAAAACATCACTAACACATCAGGTAAACGAAATCACCGGCATTGACAACCAGAACAAGTAAGAGTAACATCTATTTTACATATTACATAACAAAACAGGTGACTATATTGCAGGATTACCACAGACAGGCGGACATAAGAACAAGCAACACTGAGGAAAACGCAACAGAAATACCACCTTGCAACTATCAGTAATAGATTATCGGGTCTTAAACTAGTTTACCGAATCCAAACCTTAGTAGTTTCCTGGCTGTTTGGTTCATGTGAAGGTTGCCTAACCCATCAATGTTCAATCAAAGTTCCGTTTTGAAGCGCTGTAAGAAGAAAAGTCCATGAGTTGGTTTATTTTGTCAAAACAAAAGCATAGCAACAAGAAGGGGGAAAAAGATTAACTTATTTAACAAGTAATTTACATCCTCTGGCATTGTACCTGTAAACAACAAAACATCAACGGTAGGAAAATAGGGTTTACATTATTGTTAAATGATTCAGCACCATCTCAGAGATTGCAACGCTGATATTGTTCCTGTGATGAGTTTAAGAGGAAATTTGTAAGATTACGTGAAGATAATTGTTGCAAATTATACAAGAGTATGATTTAATAGGTAGGCAGTATATACACCTGAAGCTTGTAAGTTTAAGAGCCAGCATCTGTTTAAACAGCAGGTATGGGAGAAGAATGAAGCTTCTAAGATTCTGGCAAAACAGGCACGGCTTGCCGACATACCATTAAAATACTTTTTTAATAAACAAATCTGGTATTCCAAACATACTTGTTTCAAGTGCCGATGTTTTTGAGTCCATACATCTAGTAATATTTAAAACTTCGAATTGCCTGACTTTCTAGCTTGATATCAAACTTTGTAGAAGTATAACAGTAAATGTATTCTGAAGCTTAAAGTGCAAAAAGCACAAAATTTCAAAAGATGCTTTTTCCTAGCTAAATATTGGAAAAATGAAGGACAAGGGGGCATACAGGGTAATTACAGATGAGGCGGCTACAAGCAATATTTGGTCCATGTTAAGGACTTCTAGCCCATCAATGGATCAAAACAGAAACTGATAAATCTGGATGAAATATTGAGATGAAACTTGATGAGACCTCAGCAGCCAGAGCAACACTGTAACCATGGTAACGGTGCAGCAAAAGATGCCCAACAGTTGAGCCCTGGTGGACCCGAGTACAGTTTAGCCATTTCAGAAAAAACGAGAAGAAACCACTGACACACAACCTTAAATCAACCATGAATCAACTTTGACTCAACGTCATGACATTGACTCAGTGTTTTTTCAAGGTTGATGCAAGTTTGTGTGCCTGCTGGGGAAGAAACTAAACAAATATTGAGCGGTTTCTAGATGGGTCCAAATTCAAAGAGTAAATTTAAAGAGTCCAAACTGTCTTACTTTGACATTTCCATATCAAAACATGCAAAAAAAGTAATTTATACCCAAAGAAGATATACCTTCTTCTCTCTTGTTACAGAAATGAGTCACACACTTTATCGTAATAGTGTTAATAGTCATAAGATTTCACGTGCAAGTTAAGTGGTTCATCTTTGTTTCTCAGCAGGCATTATTTTGCTGCAATTATTTTCCTCTGAATAACACCTGGGAATCTCCCTGTCATATGCATGAAATATCAATTATTTTATTTATGAGCTAATGTTAAGAAGAACTGCCGAGCATAAGCGGAGCTGATGGCTCCTGCTGGAACACAAGGCTGCATCAACGTCGATTCTCTGACGCTGGTCCACTGATCCAAAATCTTCCGTCCGTACTAGTTTCCCATCGGGCACATGGCGTCGAAATGACGTCGTTCTGACGTCGACGCTTCGTCAGTACGTCGCATCGACGTCAGAACGACGTCATTTCAACGTCATGTACCTGCTGGGTTGTGGCACCAGCAGAGTATGGAAGTTAAGAGTAGAAAAAAATCTGTAAACACTCGGTAACAGGGGATCAACTGTTTGTATGTAAAGCATGTTGTTACACAAAATGAAACTTATTTCATGAACTTTTTGTATCAGAGATTTATCTCTTCGTGTGTACCGCCATTATGCATGTATCATGAAATTTTTCAGTTTCATGAGTTTGTATTAAGAATAGAGCACTGCTCTGTTTCTTTAAACTTGTATCAAGTGTATCAAGAGTATTAGCCAATCACATCTCTGCATTTAATGGAAGATCAGTTTACCTTTTCCTGCAAATATGTATACACACAATAAAGAAGCTCCTTTACCAGAGCATGGTGAGCCATAATACCATGCTCTGGTAGAGGAGCTTCTTTATTCTTTATGTACAGAAGCTTCTTTATGTATTTCTCCATTGAATCCACTTCCTTGTCCATCAATTCGTATTATTTATGCCCTTGAAGGTTTCGCATTGCAAGAGCAATGATAATAAGACAATGAGACAACCTTTTCATCCTCCTCAGTACGCACCATTCTAACCTAGGCTTTTGGCATATTCAGCGAGGAAAAGACAAAAGGTACATGTAAAAAGGAGTTTCTTCCTGTGCATCGAGCTAAAGTTTGCATATTTAATGAAGACTATATTTGACCACTCACTGCTTCTGGAAATCATGCCTGACATATTCGTAATGCCCGAAAAAGTGCTATATTTGCGAGTATCACATATAATCCAGGCATCCGTTCTGGAAGAAATGAGATGTTGGTTTCATAACATTACAATTAGTTATATGATCATACATGTATATGATGTGAACAACGGAAGCTAAAGCTTATTGAGTTCTTATCTTAAGTGTGATGTTGACAACAGCAAAGAAGTCTTCACTTCTCAAACTCGTGCCACATGTAGATAAAATATAGAAATGTCCATAACAAAATCATAAAACTTAAGAAAAGAAATATTGACTGCAAAACATTCCATACGTTAGCGACATAATTGGCCTTAGCTTTTACATGAAGCTGGACATAAACATGTTAAAAACAACAGTTTCCTTGGCCCAAATTCCTTTTCCTTGGCCCAAATTCCTCATCCTTGGCCCAAATTCCTCATAACACTTTCTTGGTGACTACGTATTTTATCATCTTTACAGACAAAGTAGAATATACGATTGTAATTCATTTACCATTCCCCGTGGAGCTTCAAGAGATCAGAAACATTAATTCGACATTTTATTGAGAACATGTTAAGAATATGGTGTAAACTTACTCGTATGACTATTTATGTTTAAAAATGCTTTCATTCGGTATAAGTTTTTCAATTTTCCTAAATTTGTTTAGACTATTATGCTGAAATATCAATCGACAGTAGTACATGTATGCTTCAAATCATTTGTTATATACAAATATACAGTAATTTCTGGGATACAGATCATATAAGTCGTAAGACTTTCTTCTGAATCCCTTTCAAGCTACTGTATTGGGTTATATTCTTGTGAGATTGTATTGTTTGTATTTGTTCAGTATTTTGAATAAAATATTGTTTACACTAAACAACAGTACCGCACTAGCAATCTAACAATACTCAAAACCAACATTTTTATGTCTACCGCGAAGCTACAAAATAATTAATGTTGCTATGCATGAGTTTATACATTGTTATATCACTGAAGTTCTTTTGTGAGTGCTGTCATTTATACCGAAATTCCTCTCATGAGTTTGATTCGGGTTGGCATGCAAAAATGTTAGAATATACGGTAAAATCACCTAAGTATTGGGATGGAACAGTTTGAGCAAAAAGTGAAGACACTGATCAGACTGCTCCTAGAGGAGCAGTCTGATCAGTGTCTACACTATTTGCTTTTTCGCCAGTAACTTTTTTAAAAATTGAGTGGCATGGGAAAAAAACTCATACTAAATTAGGGATAAACGCAGTAGATGGTCATAAAGCTGTCCAAAAATTTGGAAAAATCACGGTGTATAGTCAGATAATAATCTGCTGAGGCAACAAGGTACAACCTTCATTAGCCAGAAGGGATGATCTGGTAAGGTAAGATCGAGTTCATGTTTGTTTTCAAAAACAAGCAGATCAAAGCACCATGTAACCAGTATGAGCTTTCTGTTCCTTTTTAATTACTGGCTCTTAGTATTGAGCAAGACATTTCTTGCTTGGCAAACTGCTGAATGCTACAAGGTTAGGCAGGGAAATTCAGTTAAAAACCTAAGACTTATTCCATAGTTCCACTGCAACATGTGTATGTAACCAGTATGAGATTTCTGGTCTATTTTAACTACTGATTCTTTATTTTGAACAAGACAGGGTTTGACTGGCTACCTGTACATTATAGACAGGCGCGTAGTTGAGTAGTTAGAGATGCTCTGTTATGGTGCAGAAGGGCAGTTGTTCGGCTACCCATTCGGCTGGCAAAAGAGAAAAAACATTTTCGAATGGCTCTGTGTTCCTTGATTTTCATTCAACAGGTCTGAAAATGGTCATATTCTTTTATTATTATTATTATTATTATTATTATTATTATTATTATTACTTAACGTGCAACATTTACAACAATTCAACAATTACAAGTACAATTACTGAATAAAAAGCTTGTCTAATATCACTTTACGTAGTGTTTATGGCGATTATTGCATTTTTTCCGTGTGCACAATATGATTTTGCTGTTAATCACGTTTTTTTTTAAATACAAATCACAATCATTTGCATTTCGTTTACATTGTAGTAAGACTCTAATTGCCAGCCATAAATCGTGATATTGGGGTGTAGATGCATTGAATTAAACCAGACATAGACAGCATGTCTAGCATGTCTATGTCTGGTTTAATTCAATGCATTTACAGACATCTTACGTGTGTATGCTTTCTTTTGCCTCTGAGTATAGTTCATGTGATCAATACTTGAATAAGAAAAGAGTCAACTCTGTTTGTTAGCTCCTTTAACAGCTGTTTTTTTCTGTTGTTGTTGTTGTTTTGTTGTTGTTGTTGTTTTTCAAAGTTTATGCTTAAACAATATAAACGCTGCTTATTCATCTTCGTTCTGTTTACTACCATTTCTCGTAGTCAGATTTGTCCATATTCACTGGCATGCTCTTGACCTTGGAAATTGATCTTTTGCAATGTATACTGCTGTAAGTCAGTTTTAGTTATGAGATATAGTTCCGGAGGCATAAACCCAACAATTTGGATAAATTAGCAGCTTCTATGAAAAAAGTTCCACTAAAAAACTAGCTCGTTGACTAGGTACATGTATATACATATTTTATTATCTTGTAAGCTTCAGTGATTGTTTTACATGTACCAATAACTCTGGGTTTTATATACTTGAGCTGCGACACAAGAAAACCTACAATGTGGTTCTGCGCCCAGCGCAGACTCAGATCAGCCTGGGCATCCGCCCAGTCTGCTCAGAGTCTTCGCTGCCCGCACGGAGGTAGCTTAGATCCTTAGAGACCTTTTGAGCACTAACGAAGATTCTGACCAAACTGAACGAATGCCCAGGCTGATCTGAGTCTGCGCTGGGCGCACAACCACGTTGTTGGTTTTGTCTTGTCGCGGCTCACTTAGTTTTTTCCCATAACCTTACGAGGTCGTTGCGGCACCACAGGTGATTTTACAAAAATCCCTTTCCACTTAGTCCTGTCTTTTTCAGCTGCCCTAGCTGAGGTAGCAAAGCCTACCCACTCTTTATGCCCACGCAATGAAATGGCGGAAGTGCATATAGAGTTTACCCTCTGTGTGTGTGTGTGTGTGTGTGTGTGTGTGTGTGTGTGTGTGTGTGTGTGTGTGTGTGTGTGTGTGTGTGTGTGTGTGTGTGTGTGTGTGTGTGTGTGTGTGTGTGTGTGTGTGTTACCAGAATCGTGTCCGGACCATAACTTCCTCATGCATGGTGGGATTTAAAATTATTTGGCACAAATGATCATCATTACAAGACGATGTGTAGCTTGCAAGAATTTTGTTGCTAGCTTAAAAATAAAGGTCATACCGCGCGTTTCAACTTTGTGCATAGGCTATACTGAAAACATGTTGGTGTCCGGCCCATAACTTTGTCCTGCATTATGGGATTTCAAAATTATTTGGCATAAATGATTATCATGACAAGCTGATATGTCTCGTGCAGGAGCCATGTTGCTAACTTGAAGGTCAAGGTCACACTGAGCACTTCAACTTTATGCATAGGCTAGAGAAACATGTTTGTGTCTGGCCCTTTACTTTGTCCTGCATTGTGGGATTTTAAAAGCTTTTGGCATAATTGAGCATCATGAAAAGTTGATTTGTCATGTGCAAGAATTATGTTGCTAGCTCCAAGGTCAAGGTCACATTGCACACAAAAATATTGGGTAAAGGCTGTAGAGAAAACAGTTTTGTCTGGCTCATAACTTTGTCCTGCATGGTGAGATTTTAAAAAAAAAATTGGCATAAATAATTATCATGTCAAGACAATGTGTCACATGCAAGAATTACCAGTGAAATACGTTTGTGTGCAGCACATAAATTTGTCCTGCATGTTAGGATTTCAAAACTATATAGCAAGACGGTTTATTGGATGCAAGGAATGTCACTACGTTATAGGTCAAGGCCACAGTGCACACTTAAGCTATGTGAATAGGCTATAGAATGAAAACATGTTTGTGTCATAGTCGTGTCACCAGAATAAATGTTAGTCACATTTACCTATATTTCATGGTCCCTTGATTTCCTCTTTTATCCTATTCAACTCTGCCTCTGTGTACCTGGCTGTCCTATAAGTGCTAGTACCTTAATCAAGGCTTCATCTTACTCAAGGCACTAGGCGGAGGCACCCGTTTCCTATGGGCACATTTCTTATTTATATTGTCTCACCTCTTTTTCTGTCTACCCCTTCTTCTTTTTCCGTCACTGTGCCCTGAAGAATAGTCTTTATTAAGCTGTAAGACCTTGAGAAGTGGCAAAACACCACAGTTTCCATTTTTGACCAAGGTCAGGTGTTCGTTATATTCTTCAATGTGTGCTTTCTAAAAAGCATGAAAAAGAAAATGAGCAATGGTTACAGGTTTGGCATTCGAAAACATCTTTGTTTCTGGTTTTATGAAAAATCTGGCACACAAATAAAAAGAGTGACAGTTTTATTCCGGAAATTGGAATTGCATATCCATATCACATTAATCAAATCTCAGGCTGTTTTCAGACTGTATGATTCATAACAAATGCTGTTTAGATATTTGATAAGCCATTTTAATATCACTCTGTAGTTTTATTCTGTAAGTTTCACTGTTGAACATCGGTTTTGCTTGCAATACCCTTTAAAAATGTTTGCTCCTGTCAGACGTTGCTGCAGATGCCGTACTTTGTGACACTTGGCGAAAAGGAATATATATTTGACTAGATGTGTTTATTATTAATAATATTATCGCGGCCTCCTCCGGGAAAGACATAAATTCTTGGCATTTTCCTTGTTTTGTTTTGCTTCCTGTGCTGTCTTTTTTTTTCTTTTTTTTTCCTTTCCCATTTTTAGTTTAGGGCTGAATGTGGACATCAAATGTATAAGGCTGTATCGTCGACATTGTTATCTTCTTATACTCAGTAGGTCAGTTCTGGTCAAAAGTTCAGACAGCCGCTACTTCTCCATTTTTAGTTTAGGGATGAATGTGGAAATCGAATATGTAAGGCTGTATTTCAGTTCTGACCAAACACACAGAAAACAGGTACTCCTCTTCCTTATAGTTTTAAAAAAAGTTAAGGTATCCCGTAGCCTAGTGGCCGAAGGCGCAATGGCGGTAAGAGACCCACCGAATCTTGAGTTCAGCATATGAAAGCAGAGCCCAATTCCTATCCTTGGCTACCTTATCCCACCCTGATTCGAAAAGGTACACATTTACCGCTTGGTTGACAGAGAGTTTCCAGTCGCCGATTTGGTCGAACGGCGACTCGAATCTGCAACCTGTATCATAATCGACCATTCCTAATCACTCGACCATGCGCCTTTGTTTCTATACTTCTGTCGTCATTTACAGAAGTTTTGCTCTGTGGTCCCACAAGTTATTTATGAAAAGTTGAAATCTGAAATCAGAAGGTACTTCACACTTCTCAGTTCCGTACAACCACAGGCAAGCGGATTTCAAAACTTTCGACATAGGTATATCTATCCGAAGCCCTTGACAATAATGGGAGCTCTACCAAAGATTGAGCAGATCAGTCAAACTCTGCATTTTGCAAATCACTGTTTGCCTGTCAGGAGATGTACAAAAACAAAAACACCAATGCCTCGACCTCATTAGTTACATGTATATAAACTCTTTAAAAGATGTTCAGAGTCCTGAACATCTTTTATAGACTTTACATAACTAATGATGTTGTGTGCGACCAGAGAAGCAAAACTGTAGACACATAACATAAACCCCGAAAAAACGAGACCAGCAAAGTGGCATCTGCGCCCAGCCAAGACTCAGATCAGCCTGGGCATCTGCCCAGTCTGATCAGAGTCCTCGCTGTCCGCATGAAGATAGCTTAAACCCTTAGCTGCCCTTTAAGCACAAAGCGAAGATCAGGCTGATCTGAGTCTCGCTGGGCGCACATCCCACTTTGTTGGTTTTGTCGTGTCGCGGCTCATATGAGGTTAGACAGGGCAAGTTGGGATAGCCTTGCTCGCGTTCTTCGGACCTAGCCAACTTCGCGACAATAGTCTGGATCGAGTGTGCCAGTAAAACAGGTCCCGTGATTATAAACCTTTTGTTCGTGTTCAACTCAGCTTAGCATGAAATTTTCTCTGCTGATAATTATGAAAATGCCAACTAATGTTGGCATTTTCATATTCATAAGCAGAGAAAATTTACATAATACTCAGCTGAGCTGAGCAAGAAAACACCAGTAATTTGTTATATATATTTAGTAGGTAAAATTTCATACTCAGCTGAGTTGAGCATGAAAAAAGTTTTATACCCTTGGGACCAGAACATGAGATGGGAAAAATTTCATGGAATAGACATTTATTATTTAGTTTTGCCTTCGTTGAGAACAGTAGAAGAGAAAAATAGTGGAAGCTACAGAGATTGTCATAGAAGATATCCCTACATTTACGAAAAGTGAAATTTCTTCTAGAAGTGAAGTGAAATGGAATCAGAAAAAAAGTGTAAACGCTGTACGTGACCAATGCCCCTGTAACTCATTCATTCCCAAAATAAAATGCTGAAAGTGTTAGATGGAGGTTTAAAATCTCATATTTGCATGTTAGATCTAGCAAGGCGAACAAGCAAATATATTTCACATTAATAATCTATGAAATATCCATTTTCTTTAAGCACTTAAATATATCTCAGGTCAATCTTTTTGAAAATGATCTTGCGATTTTTTTTCAAATTGCAGAGTCTTAAAATCTTTCCCACACTTGCCTAACTGCACGCCAGTAGCAATGTTTCAAAATAGGGATTAAACATGGTTTTTCATGCAATAATGTTTGCAAGGTCCCGAGGGAGATATTGAAAACATCGGCCTTCGGCCTCGGTTTTCAACATCTCCCAAGGGACCTGGTAAACGTTAATGGATTGGAAAAAATGTTTGATCGTTGTTATTGCATAAATTCAACGAAATATTCGTTAAAATTTGCGAAAAATATGGCACTATATTTTGTCACCGTTTGACAGCCAACGCGCTAGTGCATCTTTTTATTTATATCCGTCTTCCTGGGCCTTGAGCATCAAGCTATTCAAAATGGCTGCCACCATCCTATTTATTCTCAGTATTTCTGAAAAGTGTTCTAGATGGTCGTTGCAAGTTCATCAACAAAAAGCAGATACCTTTATCAAAGCAATAATTTCCTTGCAGGACAAGCCTGGTCCATTCATGTACCATCCTGCAGTTTTTGACTGCTGAAAATTGGGATACATGTTTTCGTTAACACTTATTTACTATCCATAATGAAGACAACATCGCTTTGAAATCTGTATTAGTACTTAATGACGTAATAAGAGTACAAAGCATGATGACGTCATAAGATTACAGAGGTAGCACACCACCATTTTTGTAAATTAACAGAAAGGGAAGAGGCAAGTGTGCATGGCAGAATTTTAATGGCCCAGATACGAGCATATTGAAAGTTGCGTACCCGTGCATCAACAGCTTTTCGCGGCTGGTGCACGACTGTTAATACCATACGGCACTGCTTTTTATGCAATATAATAAGGCGCTAGCAATTTTAGTCGGAATGGAGTGATAGTAGCGAAAGTCGTGCCTGTATTACATATAGTAAAAAAAGGAAACAGAAAATAAGAAGTTGAAGTCAAAGTCTAAGAAAATTTCAACATTCCCTTTAGAAAGGGTTAAGGAGTACCACAATAATTTATGATATTATATTAAAGTTTGCGTACGTTCTATATGTCTTTTTTCAGCGTTTGAGACGATCGAACAAATGAATTTTCCAAAATCAATTTCATGACACATGTAATATCAAATCGCGAATTGCAATAATTTTATCCTGGTATTGTCCTAAACCATTGGATGTGTTCTCGACGTTTCGCCGCCATTTATTGTCTCGCGGCATTTTGAAACCAAAATGATCGCGACCGTATAATGAATATAGTCCTTTCCGAGTAACCTTTAGGTGTACGGTTATACCCTTGTGGTTTATCCATCTTGATTATAAAGGAGGACAACTTTGGCGACCCCTGTTTGATTCACTGGATGACGCAGTCTTTCCAAAATGAGGTGTACCCTGAAAGGAAAAAAAAATCTCTGTCATTTTCTTTTTTCAAGTTCACATCCGTTCTGAAACGAGCTACTAAAATACTACCTGAGTTAAAAGACTTAACATATTCAGAACGTCTAAAAAGATTAAATCTTCCTACTCTACATTATAGAATAAAGCGCTATGACTTGATACAGCTATATAGGATAGTTCATGGCTTTGATGAAATTGAACCAGGAAAGTTTGTTGACTTTAATGACAACATTACGAGAGGCCACTTATTTAAGATACAGAAACCGAGTTGTAAAAAGAAATTGAGAATGGATTCTTTTCCAATAAGATGTATCAATATGTGGAACTTAGTGAAGAGATAGTTTCGAGCGACACAGTGCTGAAATTCAAATCAAGACTCGACAAATACCTCATGCCAGATAGATATAATCTGGCAGAAATCTACTGAAAGGACTATCTACAATCTAAACACAGGAACCGGAAACGCGAATTAGTTAAGAGAAAAGTTTAGAGAGAGTATTACAAGCTCCAACGAGCTTTCGCGACTCTTAAACATCAAGAATCAAGAATCAAGAAAGGAGTCAACTCTTTAAGGAAAGAAATTGCCCATTTAAGAGATTTTTCAGTTTCAACAAAATCCTTAGTGTAAAGACAAAGTTTACAATCTGCAATGTAATTTCGATGGATTTGGAATGGAATGAATGGAATGAAATGGACAAGATTCTCTACATTCTATTGGCTACAGTTTGCTCCCAGAGTCAGGCATGGCACTCTTATAGGAAATATGTAGCTCCCATAGAGGGACCAAATTTTCCCATGCAATGGTCCCAATTAAATAAAATGGAATGAAGTGGAGTCGACTGTCCTTGCCAGTTCATTCCATTTCATGTTTCACCCATTGAATTCTGGGTATTTTTTGTCGTCTGCTAAAATTGTAGTCTGCATCAAAAATCAAGAATATTTTGACAATATTGGTCTAACTAACTCTTGTAGAAATGATGTCTAGGCAGCCAACAGTTTGGATCTCAGATCAGGCCCCACGTTTGTTGGGCCTGATCTGGATCTAAACCTTTTGCCCGGATACCCCTAAAGGGGTATCCCGAATGGAATGGGTTAAACTAAGCCGGAAGTATAATAACATGCCATTAGCTGAATTAAATATTGTTTAAACCAAAGATGAACCAAAACAGACGCACTTGCTTTCAGATAAAGCGTTAAAACGATTAATTCAAACTTGAAATTAGGCTGCCTTGCCAAACACACGTCCCTGAATTCATATAATGAGATCAAACGTTGCATGTGTGGGAAATAAACTAGACTGTCATGCACTTTCAAATATACTTAAATGCATTTCCAAACTACCACGTTCGAGCAACAGCCTAGTAAAACTTATAGTAAAAATTGTAAATATTGGGAGAAAAAGGTCTGATCAAACTGAGCAGACCCACATCAGGGTCCGTGGTTATAAAACTTGAGTATAATCTCAAATTCAAAATAAAGCACGCTGATTGGCTGCTTCCGAGCATGTGCTCGGAAGCAGCCAATTGGTGTGAATTATTTTGAGTTTGAGAATGTACTCAAGTTTTGTAACCTCCGGGCCTGATAGGAAAAGTCTGATCAGGGTCGCAAATTGCGACATGCTAGCTATATTATGATTAGAATATAGTGATGTAAGGGACCGACCATTTGATATTCTGGGGCGGGGGGGGGGGGGGCCTGGTATATTTATCCAAAAAATTCCCTGTCTTTGGATATGCAAGAAAAAAATAACCTGGCTCATGAGGGGGTTCAAAAAAATAATCTGGCTTCAAAAGTAAGAGAAAAAAATAACTTGTCTCCACCCAAAATTTCAAAAAAAAAATATAGTCTGCAGATAATTCCATTGGAATGGAGTTTTTATAATCTCTCTGGCTTCTGGGGGCTGCGCCCCCAGACCCCCATATTTATAGTTATATTTTAATATTATCTACAATTGGTTTACACCAGCCGGCTCACATGTGCATACATTTACAACAAAAATCCTATACAACATTCACATACATGTATCATTGATCTGCCACATTACTAAGTAAATGTTTCCACTAAAACTGAATTGCAAAAGAGTCACTAGCTTATGGGAGACAAAACCATTATGGCAAAATAAACAATCTAAAAGGCAAAAGTCCCAATATAAAAACCCTTATTTTTACCATCATTCCTAGTTTTTCTCTTGTTTCCAGTCTTAAAATTGCCATTGAAATTGGGAAATTGCTTCAGCTTCGGGGGGGGGGGGCGTTGCCCCCCAGACCCCCCTTTCTTAACTTCTTAGCACATAACTTTCAGCCATTTTATTAATTGCCATCCATGTATAATGTGACTCTATCCGTAAGTATTTATCAAACTTTCTAAAGGACAAATAAAGCATGTTTGGGATATATATTGGGATAGAAAAGAAACTTAAAATCATTAACTTAACTTTGCCAAAATAGCCCTAAATTTTGGCCAAAATATCCCTAATTTAATGCCTAATTTTTTGCCAAACTCATACAGGGATGTTTATATCTGTACCTTAGATGAAAAGAGTAGCATGCTCCAGGCACTGGTTTGCAAAAGCAAGCTAAGCCATGCCCTTCGCCTGGTTAAAGACAGCACCATGTTCTTTTTGTGAGAAAAAAAAAGGTGTAAAAAATACTGATGTGGGTAAAATAAAAGGATATTAAGATCAAGTAAACAAGGATCTGATAGTTCAGCTATAAAAAAAAAATAACCTGTTTGAGTTAGTTTGTAAAAAAAATAAATTAGCTTCCACAAGGTGAAAAAAAAAGAAATTGTTTCCAGAGGCCAGTGAAATAAAATGTTGTGTCTTCATCAAGAATACCAGGCTCCCCCCCCCCCCCCCCCCCCCCCCCGCAGAATATCAAATGGACGGTCCCTAAGCAACATGAATCATTCGTTTAAACGGCAAGGGCAAAGCATAAACAAGAGAGGCAACGCAAAAGAAGACAATCGAAATATCCAAGATATCCAAAAGATCAACTTTGTCCTAGAAGATGATCGCGAGGCTGTCTTAAATAATTTATAAAACGTCAAAGACTGATCGAAACCCAACAAGCAATGACAGTAGCAGAAGAATGACCTTAAAACGGTCAGCAATAAATCACTTGGGGGGGGGGGGGGGGGGGGGAAGATGCTTAAACTGGTTATATATGCGCATAACTCTTATAGGGTAGAGTCGGGTAATTTCGGACAGTGACATTTTTTCCTTATTATGTCAGTTCTTTGGAATTAAAACACAAATACATGGGCAAACAGTGAAAACCCTGATTTTGAGACGTCTCATCTGGATTTTCACTGGTTGCAATGGTATGTCCGAATTTACCCGCTGTCCGAAGTAACCCGACTCTACCTTAACATTCGCACTGGATTCTGTTGTGGTTCATTTATAAACATGCGTTGAAGTTATTTGGTACAGAGGTCTAAACCCATGAATGAATCAAAAGAGCTCTGTTTCAGAATGGGCTCAAGAGTTGACACACGGGGACTAGCTACTGTCCGTGACATTTTGTAATTTGTTCAGTTTAGTGGTGAAAGGGATTTTTTGTAGTAGAGATGGATGGATGACTTGCGATTTCACGTCCTTTTCAACAGTATTTCAGTCATATCAGGACGATGGGAATGTGATAATGAAAGGCTGTGTGCAATGGAACCCCGTTTACGGCAGGAAAGATTCTCGCCCCAAGCGGGGCTCGAACCCGGTCCGCTAGATCAGTAGGCCAGCGCTTAAGCCACTGAGCTACCGGGGCTCCTTTGTAGTAGAGTGATGGTTGTAGAGTTGTGGAGTGGAGTGCACCACTGCACTCCACAACTCCACTCAATAAATTACAAAATGCCCTCCCAGTGTATCATTTTATGGTGCAAAGTACAATCATAATATCAGCATGAAAATTGTTGTTTTCTTTATAAGTGAACCGAGAGTTAATCTAATTAGCGAAACTCGTTTTAGAAGAGAAAATAGCTTATTACTTATCTGCATGTTTATGCATTTTTTACAAACCAGAGCATCTCTGGTATATCTCGACGCAGGTTGTTTGAATATTTCTGAAATTTATTTGAGGAACGCATGCCAGGCAAAGGTTGACTTTGGAAACAAAGAATAGTAACAAGAACGAAAATCGGCGTCTCGGTTTTAAGAAGTGATAGTTATGTCACGGATTGTCCGGCTGATAATCCACAAACTTTAGAGAGTGGATTGTCCCGCACCGGTGATAGCCAGATGCACACACCATGGTATAATGTTTTTATAGTACATTCATCAGTGCTGACCTTGCTTCTTATGAAATATTTCTTGCTAAGTTTACATTTTCTGCCATGGGTGGTATATCAATATGCAATGTCGTGTATACGGCTGCATATGTCCCACTGCGCCGACATCCGCGGTGCTTGATTCTCAGAGCTACAAGCACGGGCTCAAAATGATACCAAAGGAGATAAAAAATAAAATCTATACTATGATGACATAATTTATTTATTTCTAACACTATTATCTTTAATGCCATTACTACATTGTAAAACTGAACTGTTTCATTTTAAGAACAACTACGGTAATTACTTGAGCTGTCCCAATTTTTAGAATAATTAAGGCAGTAAGCTGTGATGGTGATAAAGCTGACTCATAGTTGTTATGTATTATGAAAAAGACTTAAAATAACTACTTCAACTGTCCTGCAAATGAACAGTTTGAAGTTTCAAAGCAAAATAGCTCTAAAAGACACAGACGGAATGGTAAACAGTGTAGACCCTGATCAAACTGCTCCTACTGATCAGGGTCTACACTGTCTACCCAGACATATCTGTCCCAATATTTACATGATACGGTAGTCGTTACGTATTTGGCATTAGCAGATGTGCAAGAGTATTCTTTGATCTTCAAGAACGTCTTTCAGATTTCATTTTAGTGCTAAATACTTCGAATGTAATCTTAAAATCTCATTGAAACATCATAACTGCTCCCAATGAGCTAATAAATAATCAAGAATATGATCATTATCTTCCCATCTGCATCTGCAGATTTATGACAAGGAATTTGAGATTATTAGATGAAGCTGAAATCTGCATGTTATTGCATTAAAAAAGTGCAACAGACTGCAAGCTAAACATGCTTGTTGTTGCGAAAATGCAAGACAATATGAAGACAATCTAGAGGAAAAGTTATTTATAAGTTCTGAATAATAAGATCCTTTGGAAGCAGAAAATAATACATTAAAAGAAGTGAAAAATGCAGACCCGGTTTAATTGAGTCTGTTCGAGACCAATAATTAAATGTGCAACACCGGCCACGCCCCCTAGAGTCTGTTCGAGACCAATAATTAAATGTGCAACACCGGCCACGCCCCCTAGAGTTTGTTCGTGACCTATAATGAAATGTGAAATACTGGCCACTAAGCAAAACTCTATATTTTCTAAATGACTCTAAATAACTCAATGATCCCAATGGACTAGACAATGGCGCGCTGAAAACGACATACTGTAAAATATGGTATGGTATGATGGATTGGTATGTGGTATGGTATGAAAATCCCATACCATACCACATACCATACCAAACGACCATATCAAAAGTTTTATTAACCTGTATTTTCTTCTAGATCTGTTGTCTCTGAAAGTCATTAGCAGTCTGGCATTGATAAAAGCATGATACCCATCATTATCAAATGCATGACAACAATGTTAACAAGATCACCTCCATATAAGCATTACACCCATCATTATCAAATGTTTGACAACAATGTTAACAAGATCACCCAGGGGTGATCTTGTTAACATTGTTGTCATACATTTGATAATGATGTGTATGATGCCCAAATAATACTTTTGGTATGGCCGTTTGGTATGGTATGTGGAATGGTATAGGATTTTCATACCATACCACATACCAATCCATCATACCACACCATATTTTACAGTATGCCTCTGAAAACTTCCTTTCTATGACTGTTCTGTATGTAACCATGTAAGCTACATAGAAAAATCCTGTCCTCCGGACTTCAGGTTGTTGGCAGCTCATCTATAGTGCCATCGCCTCTTCAACTAATACCGACCATTTTTCTTGAAGTAAATATGAAAATCAGTTTCGTATCTTCTCCATGTCCCTTGCAAGCAGTCTGATCTAGTTCTACACGGTTTGCTCAGACCTATTTTTCCCAATATTTGGAAATGTTTATGCCAACACTGCACTGAATGAAGTACCATATGCTAGTAGATTAACTCATTGACAGACTAACTGAAGCTGATCCCATAAATTATCGTTAAAGGGCCTTCCATCAACAGGTCAAAATAGTGTCTAGATAAAGTAGTTAGCAAAGATGCATAAAGTATACTATAACCACCAAGCATAAGCCAGGTAATAAATATTTGCTTCAGGACAAAAGTACTGAAGAGCTGTATGTGGAGCTCTTGGCTTGTTATAGAAAAATGTCATATGTAACTTGGTAATCGGATGACTTGCGATTTCACGTCTTTTTCAACAATATCTCAATTATATTTTTCTTTCTTTCTTTCTATATCAGGACGATGGGAGGATGCTAATGAAAGGCTATGTGCAATGGAACTCCATTTACGTTGTAACGATTTTCGCCTCAAGCGGGAATCGAATCCGGAATCGCTAGATCACCAGGCCAGCGCCTAACCGAATACTAGCAACCGGGAGTCTTCAGTTATCAAAGAAATTTAGCAAGAATTACACCCTGACATGTTCTTCGATAAAATAAATAATGGTCCCGCAAACATCGTTTTCATTTCCCAAACCAAATACATCTCGAGCCACTTGAACAGGTAAGTAAAATTCTCTAACATGTTATACCAAGTCAAAGCCACAATATTCATTTCAACTTCGGACTTTTTGACACACACACATCATGGACATAAGCAATCATTTGAAACATTTATGAGGCAACTTGACTCAATACTTATCCACCTCTATGGGAGACAGCATGAGCTCGTTGATCCTTTAAATGTAAAACTCATCTCCTAACAAAACACAATCAGACTCAGAGGTTATAAAACTTGAGCATAATCTCAAACTCAAAATAAAGCACACTGATTGGCTGGTTCCGAGCATGTGCTCGGAAGCAGCCAATCAGTGTGCTTTATTTTGAGTTTGAGAATGTACTCACGTTTTATAACCTTTGGGCCTGGCTGTCAGTCATCGGAGTTTAACTTACTTATTTTCGCCCAAACACAAAGGCATGGCGATATACGAGGGGATATCAAAAGGTATTATATTGAGCCCCACACAGAAATAGCAAGATATTTTGATTCATACTGCTTTATTTTTCAGCTTAGTCACTTCCAACTCCTCACACTTGTTCCATCTAGTTTGTCAGTCATTGCTACCCGATTGGTAAAATTCATAATCTTGGTCCCCTTACCAGCCGCTCCACAGCAGCCAACTCATCATCAACCCCGAAGGTGTTTTTCAGCCTGGGAAAGAAGTGAAAGCCCGGCGCTGGGGAGGTCTGGAGAATACGTCGGATGAGAGAGGAGTTCGTAGCCACACTCGCGGAAAGCTTCCTTCGCAACTCGGCTGGACTGGCATGCTGAACTGGTGAAGCAGAATCTCATTGGTGATGTGTCTCTTCTGAAAGGCAAGTCTGGAATCGTGTCTGTGAGCAGTATTTTGCCAGGGCGCGATGAAGTCGGCCATCTTCGTGTAATATGTTTACTCTTCACAATGCGAGAATCTTGCCAGAAAACTGCTCAGATAAAGTCTGCAAATATTATAAACTGGACTCAAATGAAGTATATAGGCCAGTAGATTAATTCATAGACAGACCAACTGAAGCTTATCCCATAAATCATCGATTTCAGCCTTTTCGACCAGCGGGTATTCTGTCTGAAGTGATAAAACAGTTGGCCAGCAACAAAGATGAGTTGAGTTTTTGCACATGCAGTAAGGTTGGTTGGTTGATTTGATGCTTAACGTCCACGGTAAACAACTAAGGTCATGTCGGGACGGTCAGTTAACCTAACCACACTATTCCTGGGCAGGCTTAGACCTCCTAAGCGGTTAACCAGTACTAAGTGCACATACTTTCGCCAGTAACTGACAACTGCCCTTCTTGAATCAGCGGAAGGAGAAACGAAAGTATGTGGCCAGACCGGGATTCGAACCCAGAACCTCTGACTTACGAGTCAGGTGCCCTACCGATTGCGCTATCCGGCCCGGCACATGCAGTAAGGCATCTTTTTTCAAGGCCCGTGTCATTTCAGGTGTATGGGTACACCTGCATGATTATCTTACTTTTTTACAAAGGGGAACAACTTCCGTGACTTTCTGTTTGCTTTCCTGGAGGGCGAAACCTTTCAAAAAGGGGTGCTTCTCTTAAAGCAAAGAATTTGCTCCTAGTGGAGCAAATTCTTTCCTTTAAGAGTTGATACCCATTGAGAATACAGACAAATATGAAAATTGCAGAGTTGCTTCCCCTGAAAGTGTATCCTTTCACCTTAATGGCAGATAGGGTTCGCAATATGGCCATTTTCCGTAAGACAATCATAGAAAAGAAGAAAAAAAACAGCTTAAATATTTATTGTTATTACATGTAGGTGTACGAACACATGTGAGGTAAGGGACGCAAATACCGGGCACATTCCAACTACGGAAGTGCACAGAGAATAATTTTAAATTTAGGGAGTATAATTGGAAAAAGTTGAAAATTTAAACAAGATATATTTAATGATTTTTGACTTACAGTAGATCGAAACAGAGAATTACGGGGATTGTAACAGGGTGGTACAACAGTTGATTTTCTGCATGGTTGCAGGAATTATTAAGCAGAGTAGGATAGAAAAAAAAACAGGTGTTGTTTTCGTCCTATGTCCCTTCAGCACTATAAAGGTATTTTAGAGCGCGGCCAATAAACATATTACTACCATATCGTAACTTCCAACAATGTTCTATAGGCGAACGCCCGTAAAAATAACGGGAAATGGACTTGCACCTGGTTGCCAGTTATTCTAGCGTAAAATCTACGGATTTTTTTACAGTATATTATCTCAAGAAATCTGTTACTGTACTTGTACAAATTTTCGAGATGGGTTAATTTTCACGATTCTCCAAATTCTCATGGGCGACACATGGCTCGGTCATGATGTTTTTACAAAGGAATGCATGTAATAGGAAAACATAACAAAGCACGACATTTGACTACGTTATTAAACACAAAATGCATTTATGAGTCGTCTATGGTTACAAATATAATATACTGAACGTCAAAAGAAACGCCTACAAGTTTAAGTTCGATTTTCTTCTGATAGGTGATTTAAAATTTCAAAAACATACAGCAGAAAAATACTACTGACGTCTGCCAGCAATATGAACTAAGCCTCTTGCAAAAATATACGTTGAATAAAGAGTTATCTCGTTTGTCGTGAAACATTTAAAGTTGTTCTAAGTGTTGTCTTTCCTTTCGCAGTATACCAAATTGTTTCCAAAAACGTGCCTCTAATGTGTGGTTATGAAAAAGCCGTTGGAATTATTACCATACTTTTATTCTTAGGGGCCTGACGGCAGTTTGAAGTTGAACGTTCGTCAAATTATCTCCCTTGCAATTAAACAAAGAGCAAATTGGGAAGTCCAATAACATCAATCATTCTGCAGTCCTACGAAAAATTTGTTTGCAGACTTTTTAATTTTACTCTTGTTAATTCATTTTCACTCTTCGTATGGACCGTTTCTTGTCTTTTCCAGAAATAAAGAGTGTTAAAAGGTCTTTTGGAAATCCAGTGGTAAGCAGTTGTTACTGTTGCCATTGTCAACTTTCACCCGCTTGTTTCTCTGAAACGTAAGGCTCGATTCTTTGATCTGTTTTCGCCTTTTCTTACCTTTGCTGCTGACATTTTGTCTGGAGAAAATTATTGACTAAACATTTTATTTAATTGAAAATACAGCTTCCGAAATTATGGTAACTTTAAGTTTAAACCCATCACAAAAGCAAGTGTTCTGGTGTTTATAGTTTATGGAATATTGATACGCTTAGGTGCTCACACATTCTGCCGGAATAGCATAAACAAAATAACTTAAAATGTCTAAATAGAAGCATATACCTATATCTTCCAAATAAATTCGGCATATACAGTGTATGCGTTTCTATTGATGTTCAGTATACTATTAAGCCGTTTGCATGCTAATGTAAAAATTTTGTCTACGTTTCAATGGGTTCAAATTCCATACGCTTCTTTTCTCAGATTCTAGCCAAGAATTGTATCTGAGGACCTATAGACATGCAGGTGTTGGAACATACCGCGATCTAAGTCAACAAGATTACTTTTTCACACATTTCATACAATCTGGCAGATTTCTGTTTTTACTTTTATTATGTATGAATGCATGATTCATGATAATGTATCCTCCTGAGTGTGTCTTGGCTAAACCCCAGCTCCTATCTTCCTAACTAAATTCATTTTGCCAATAAAAATATCAAATCACCTTTGCAAATGTAAACCACCGTTCACGAATAAAATTTAGTATTAAAATATCCTGTACGAATTTAAAAAAATGCATGTGGAGCGGACGGCCTGGCCCTGGGGACTTCAGTGTTTTTTCGCCTTTCACGCGGGTTCAACTTCCCCTGGTGGCACACGTCTGTCAGATCTGAGATCTGAGCGGGTGTGGAATACAAGGGGTGAAAAAGAGAATTTCCTAAGTCTTCCAAAAGATAAAATAGACACAAACACTCACTCTTGCAAATGCAACTTTTCTAAAGATAGGTAAGCGGATATCCTTTTGCTCGAATTTGTATTTTATTGCAATTCAAATCATCTAAATTATCTCTGAACAAATTGACATTTACCAGACGCAAGTAATACGGCTAATTCGCAATAAAAGTCACTTCGAAAATTAAGATCAACCCATTTATGCCTGGTGGAATCTTCTGGCCTTATCAAATGGACGAGTCTCTTCATCATTTTAGGGTTGTCTGCTTTATTCATTTATTTATTTATAGAAAAATCTGTGAATTTCATACAAATAGTGCAGACCCTGATCAGACGCCGCTTTTGCGGCGTCTGATCTGGGTCTGCGCTGTTTGCCAGAGTCTTTTTATGGATTTTTTATGGGACACTATAGACAAAAATGGGTTAAGTCATTTTGTAAGCTTACATCTCTACATGAGTGAGTGAGTGAGTGAACTCGGGTTTAACGTCCCACCAACAACGAGGTCATATGGAGACGGGACCTCGGTTTAAAGTCTCAACCGAAAGACCGGAGAAGCGGGGGATCGAACTTGCGACCCCTGGATTGGTAGTCCGGAGTGTTATCCACTACGCTACAGCCGCTCCCACATCTCTACATGAAAGGCCTGTATTACGCCATGTGCATCCGGCACAGGTCCTGGTCAATATCTATAATATCGAACAGGGCTGATTAAGAAGTTGATTTCACTTGCTATCTGACCAAAAGTGGCCGCTTTGCGGTTATTAATATATTAATGTGCATTTTCCTCCGCACTAATTTTTAATTATAGGCAAGAAATGTTGCAGATGTTAATTAAATTTGGCAATAAATGAAACAACGCAACTACATGTACAATAACAGTTGCAGTCCTAGATTGCTACACTGTACATGCTATATGTGACCTGAATAAGTTAAGTACAGCTCTAGGACAAAAATGAGAGTACCAAATTATTGAAAACTTATTTCAAAAAGTTCAATAAACAGGAAGATGGCTTCTATGGTCACGTGGTAGGTACATGTACAGCACGGAACGAATACTGCGGCTTCTTGTGCGCCTTGATCTATAAACCCTTATTACTAACAGGTTAAACCTGTAATTAGCTGATATAAATTTATCATGCATTTACAAGAAAGTACTTAGATTCTGCATAAGCGATAGAGCCTTGGAATCAGACACATACGCTATTTCAGCAGTAACGTGTGCGAAGCTGTATCAGGTCACCAAGGCGTATTTGAAAATGCCATATTGAGATATTCATTGTGCCATATTTTTTTCATTGAAGTTTAAATCCAAGGGCGTAGCTACCTATACGGCAAATACGCAAGTGCGTATTGAAATTTTGTCAAAATTGACAAAACTTCAAAACGCACCTGCATATTTGCATGCTGAAAATTTATAAATTAGACAAGATTTCAATACCAATTACCAAAGTGGCTGAAATACTAGCTTTCCCTTCAAGAAGTAGAGAATAAAACATGGTTGTGCGTATTATGAAACTGCCCCTAGTTACGCCCCTGGAAATCCTATCCTTAATTCAAATCTAGCAAGCTAGGCTTATGTTGTATGTCATATTTAGTAAATAAAAATCGTAAATGAGTTTTTTCAAGAGCAAAGAAACTATTTAAAAAAAGATAGAAGGCGATCAGACCACGAAGTTTCGGCTAATAAAGCATCATCAGTAATCAGTGATATCCTATAATGACCTGGCAATGAAAGCTGAGGTTGGGGGGGGGGGCATTATATTGTTAATTTGAAATACACAGTCAATTAAAAGACTAGTAATTACCAAAAGGTGGTCCAAAAGATAAAAGAAAGTTTCGCATTTTGAAAATACCTACCAAGATATTTCGACCATTTGATCCAAAGATGGCACAGAAGATACATGTAGCTCTGTCGTCTTCGGATCACGGGGTGGCGAGTTAAAGTCCCGCTGGAGCCGAGGTTCAGTCTAAACCTATATGGCGCTTCAGTGCATAGAGCCTGTCATAATCATATCCTCCCATCGCCCTGTGACACTGAACTACTGATGGAAAGGACGTAAGATCGCCAAGTCATCCACCCATATATACAGCACTGCCACAAAAAAAAGAAATTTAAAAACTCTGTCTATAGATCACCGACGGTAATTTGGACGCTCAACAAACAATAACATAAACACACAAAGGTGAAACAGGTATATGGACTCGTCCAAAGGTAAAAGTCAAGTTTGTCTACTTATATATCAAAAACATAACTGTCACTATACAAGCAGTGGCGGAAAGGATACAGCACAGCAGTTAATAGGTTTAAATAGAACCGTGATGGGTTCGAGTCCCTCCATTTTTTTTTTTTTTTTTTTGCATCTAATCTATAATACTAAATAAACGAAGTAACGCATAAACTGCAAAATTGGTGGCATTTTCAAGCGTAATTTCTATACTGGTTCTTTCGCATATTGCTATCATTGATAATTTCGGTTAGCGTGTGTTTTAGTTTCACGTAGATTTAAAAAATTTGGGAATTAAATTCGTCTTTCATTTTAAATTCTCCCAAGTATTTTTCTAGAAACTTCGATGTCAACAATGGGTGCGTTCGAGTGAAATTATCGTGTACTCTCTGCGTCGTTATATCGGCGCGCTGCTTAGCAAGTCCAAATTTAGCAGGTTCTAATGCAAAATTCCGACCCATGAACGTACGTCATTCCCCATAAATAACGATTTATTTTTGTATTTTTGCTCATATGTCTAAACGGATGAAGAACTAAATGGTCATAGTCCCGACGGCTCTGGCTCGAAACGACCCATTTTCTTCCAGAACGATAGTCAATACGAGTAGCCAATCGAACTCGCCCATTGAAGAATAAAGCTTTTCGAAAAGTTGGACGGACACTAGGCTCTGTGTTTGCTTTGGCCATAATAAGTGTGTGCGGCTATGGTTGCGTACCGCTGAGCCACTTGGGGAACGTCGTTAGGAGAATTCAAACTGAACTGAACTTTCGAAAAGACAAAAATTAAAAATGTCTAAGGTTAACACACATGCGCCAGGTAAGAAAGGGCATTTTTTCCAGCGAAGCAGACAAATCAGTTTCAATGATTCAACGAAGCTAAATAAGCCTTTAGTCTTCAGAGGGCTTGAATATTTTTCCCCCAAAACGTTCCAGGACCCAATTTTTCCAGAAAAAAACCCCAGGACAGGTCACATAACCAAGGTGGCAAACATTTATTATGGTAAAAAATTTCAAAAATCTTCTCCCCAAGAACCACGCCGGGCCGCCTAGCGCAATCGCTAGGGCACCTGACTCATAAGTCAGAGGTCCTGGGTTCGAAACCCGGTCTGGCCACATACTTTTGTTTCTCCTTCCGCTGATTCAAGAATGGCAGTTGTCAGTTACTGGCGAAAGTATGTGCACTTAGTTCTGGTTAACCGCTTAGGAGGTCTAAGCCTGCCAAGGAATAGTGTGGTTAGGTTAACTGACCGTCCCGACATGACCTTAGCTGTTTACCGTGTTCGTTAAGCATCAAATCAACCAATTCTCCCCCAGAACCACAAATCATATGATCTTGAAACTTAGCATGTCGCATCAAGGACTCAAAAGCTCAACAAAATTTATATAAATGATGACCCTGGGATGACCTTGATCTGTTTTACGGCAAGGTCAACTTTTGAGTCACTTAGGTTTTTCTATAGGAAAAAGTGAAAAAAGTTGATTTTTTAGAAACAATGCAGACTGCTACCTGAAAGTTTGTAGATGCAGACAACTAATTAGGTAAATGAAGCTTTAGTGAGTATTCATGGTAAAGGTCATATCTTCACCTGGGCCTAGGGCCATTTACATTGAAAAATTAAAACTCGCTTTTTTATATAAACTTGACCATCATGAAATATTTCCGCGCTTGCGCGGGCTCTTTTCTAGTAGTATATATAAAAAAACAAACATACACAGTTCAGTAGCAAAAAAAAAAAGATAGATAGATAGATTGGGACTCGAACCTATGTCCATACGAGTCAAAAGTATCGAGAATCCAGTGCTGTATCCACTGCGCCAGTGGAACGATTACAGTATATAGTTTGCATGCTAAAGCTTAAATAATTATCAGTTTTGCATTATTATACCTTAAACACCTAAATCATAGTAAAAATGGACTAGGCCCATATTCGATAACGCTACATAATAAACTTCGATCTATACAGGTGTTATCCCTGCAAACCGTAAACTCTGAAACTTAGGACACTTTAAATGTTTACCTTCCCACTGGACAAACAGCCTTGAATCGACCTTGAATCAACCTTGATTCAACGTCATGGCGTTGAATCAAGGTTGATTCAAGGTTGTGTGCCTGCTGGGGATCTCTGTCCTTTTGATGGCAAACAGTGTAGACACTAATCAAAATGCTCCTTTAGGAGCAGTCTGATCTTGGTCTTCACTGTTTGCCCAGACCTTTAGAGCTTCTACGATAAGAAAAACCGCCCGTACAAGCCCATGAGCTCATGCCATGCTTTAGATTACGTCATACTGAAATACATCGTGAAAAGAAAAAGAAACGCCTAGAAGACTTTTTATACGGACAGTTAAAGCCTTGGCCAGTCAGTGCGACCTTGTTAGGGCATGTGCAGTGTTCTAACAACTGCAAAGGTCAAAGATCACTCCGCAATTTAAACAGAGCGTGCAATATGCACAGGCGGTTGGTTGGTTGATTTGATGCTTAACGTCCACGGTAAACAACTAAGGTCATGTCGGGACGGTCAGTTAACCTAACCACACTATTCCTGGGCAGGCTTAGACCTCCTAAGCGGTTAACCAGTACTAAGTGCATATACTTTCGCCAGTAACTGACAACTGCCCTTCTTGAATCAGCGGAAGGAGAAACGAAAGTATGTGGCCAGACCGGGATTCGAACCCAGGACCTCTGACTTACGAGTCAGGTGCCCTACCGATTATATGCACAGGCGGATCTTCTTATACAAAGTCCTTAAGATTAATTTGTCACAACGCGGATCATATGCAGGATTAAGCACACGGACCTTTTCGTGAGCGAAAGTGGTCTGAAATGGCACTGGCTGAAATCACGCTCGTGCACTGTGCATTGAGAAAAGCTGACTTCAGGCGCGTGCGAACTGCGTGTGTTAGACCAGCTTGCGCATTGCCCAGCCTGGTCCGACCACGCTTATATCGTCCTGAGAGTAATAGATACACACATACCCTTGCAATACTGCGCATAGGCGGCAGTCTTGTCTGGGTATGTGTTGTTTACGCTTTGAAAGAAGATGTTTTTCTCAAGACGGGCCCTGCATTTTGAGTGATCACATGTCTTGATCTCCCTGCATGTTCACATCGACCGCGAAAGTTGCAAGAAAGGGATCATGGAGATGGTAAGTTGATTTTTTCTTTATTTATCATTCCAGCAGACACACGATGTTAAAACGACGTCTTCTCGACGTCGATACAACATTATGAAGCCCAGGTAGCTCAGTAGGTTAAGCGCTGGCCTGATGATCTAGCGGCCCTGGGTTCGAGTCCCGCTGTGAGCGGGAATCTTTCCATTCGTAAATGGGGTTCTGTTGCACACAGCCTTTCTTTTTCACCCATCCGTTGTCCTGATACGACTGAAATACTGTTTAAAATAACGTAAAATCACAAGTCATCCATCCGTCGTTTCGACTTGAGTTCGAATATATTCACCGATATGTGTCCGCTTGGATGAGAATTAGACCTCAAAATCAGACAACAGGAAAAGCATTAGATTAAGGGACGAGTCATTTATTATCCGGCGGGGGGAGGGGGGGGGGAGGGGGCTTCATTTTCATCATACGCCAAAATTTATCCGACCCCCCCCCCCCCCCCGTCTCACCAGAAGTATTTTTCCGACGACCCCCCCCCTCCCCCAAGATAGGTTACAAAAATTAAAAAAAAACAATCCCCCAATCCTAGCTACCCTTCACATACATAACACCATATTATCTATTTTATGACAGACTGACTGAGAAATCTGTGATTGGCATGTCCTAGCCTGATCCCCAATATCTTGAATTTAACCAATTAGGACCCCATTGGAAATAAGCCTAAGGGCTTTCATGGGCTATCCTAGGTTTATTCAACATACTTACTTGATAACTCACTTTTTTCTATTTTTTTTTTTTTCAAGCGCTTTTCTTAGTTTTCGAAGATCTTCAATGTTGATTCTAAATCATAAAGTATCAAAATTCCCAGTTATTGGCTGAAAACGTTCAACGCTATAAATGCTTTTTGGCTTTCATCGCGTACACTCTTGGTCCACCGGCTGCTCTGGGCACACTGTTCCTCGAGAGTCGGGGTGGTTCCTGGAGAAGCATTTGTGACGCTCTAGTGCCAGGTCCATTGATGGGTCAGTATTTGACGGCTCACGGGATCTTTCCCATGGTCTAGGAGAGTACGTGGTGTGAGCTAGGTGTTGAACGGGTGTTCAGTCCAGGCTGCCACATTTACTTATTTATGAATCTCATTTTATTTTTCCAACTCTAGTCATGTCCCCGGCGCAGGTAATGCCTATGAAAACTGTGATACTTTTTTTTTTTTTTAGATAAGCTATTTAATAACTATTTTTACAATGTCAGTTTGATCTCATTTAAGGTAGTTCGTTACCTTTGTCGCATTTCATGAAAAAAAATCGCCTACACCAGGGAATTTGATGAAACTTGTTCTGATCGTTGTCTAACATGTCTAGTGTTTTTAACTGTATTCATTTGTCATGTAGATTATTTTATTTCACCATGAAGCGCCACCTAGCGGCAGTATGTCATTTTAGAGAAAATCCGCCTTTATAGGGTTACAATTTTGTAACATTTAGGCCAGCTCCTTCGCAAATCTTCTCTATTAACACCTGTTTATTGCTTGTTGAATTACTTTAATTTTTATTTTGGTATAGAACCATACAGAGCTAGAAATAAAACCTTCACCATAGTAACCAACATTATTTTGACGTTAGGAAAGCGCTACCCTTCACAGATTAATGCGAGTTTATCTCAGAAAAACGCTCGGTAAGGCCATATAAAAATGTCACTAAAATGCTCTTTACAGAGTTACAAAACAGGTTTTGAAATAAAAAGAGGAGGTCATCACGCAAAGAATTGGTCAAAAATCGGACTTAAACCAAAAATGACAAGAAAAAAATAAAGCTGCACGTGCGACGTCACTTTGAAATATGTGTGACATTCAGCTCGGTCAAGTTAGCAGAACGAAAATTCTGCAGAAAATTCTGCAGAAGATTCTGCAGAATTTTCTGCAGAATTTGCTGCAGAAAAAGTGGTAAAGTTAGCGAAATTAATATTCTGCAGAATTTTCTGCAGAATTTTCTGCAGAAAAAGTGGTAAGGATAGTGAATTGAAAATTCTGCAAAATTAAGCAGTTTTTATTTCTTTGTTCTGTCATCTATAGGCCACAAAATGTGAGTGCGCACCGTTTACCGCACTACTCTATCTCATATGTGGACCGAGATATTCACAAAAATCGAATATTTTCTTCTGCTGGAAAGTAGCAGAACGAAATTTCAGAAACTCTTTGTTTGCAAAGTTTGATTTCTATGTTCTGTCATCTGGAGGCCACAAAATGTGAGTGAGCGCCGTTTATCGCACTACTCTATCTCATAAGTGGACCGAGATATTCACAAAAATCGCATATTTTCTTCTGCTGGAAAGTAGCAGAACGAAATTTCAGATACCCTTTGTTAGCAAAGTTTGATTTCTATGTTCTGTCATCTGGAGGCCACAAAAAGTGAGGGAGCGCCGTTTACCGCACTACTCTATCTCATAAGTGGACCGAAATATTCATAAAAATCGCATATTTTCTTCTGCTGGAAAGTAGCAGAACAAAATTTCAGAAATCCTTTGTTAGCAAAGTTTGATTTCTATGTTCTGTCATCTGGAGGCCACAAAAAGTGAGTGAGCGCCGTTTACCGCACTACTCTATCTCATAAGTGGACCGAGATATTCACAAAAATCGCATATTTTCTTCTGCTGGAAAGTAGCAGAACGAAATTTCAGAAACCCTTTGTTTGCAAAGTTTGATTTCTATGTTCTGTCATCTGGAGGCCACAAAAAGTGAGTGAGCGTTGTTTACCGCACTACTCTATCTCAAAAGTGGACCGAGATATTCACAAAAATCGCATATTTTCTTCTGCTAGAGAGTAGCAGAACGAAATTTCAGAAGCCCTTTGTTAGCAAAGTTTGATTTCTATGTTCTGTCATCTAGAGGCCATAAAATGAGTGAGCACCGTTTACCGCACCTCTCAATCTCATAAGTGGACCGAGATATTCACAAAAATCGCATATTTTCTTAGGCTGGAAAGTAGCAGAACGAAATTTCAGAAACCCTTTGTTTGCAAAGTTTGATTTCTATGTTCTGTCATCTGAAGGCCACAAAATGTGAGTGAGCGCCGTTTACCGCACTACTCTATCTCATAAGTGGACCGAGATATTCACAAAAATCGCATATTTTCTTCTGCTGGAAAGTAGCAGAACGAAATTTAAGAAATGCCTTGTAAGCATAATTTTATTTCTTTGTTTTGTTATCTGGAGGCTACAAAATGTGAGTGAGCGCCGTTTACCGTACTACTCTACCTCATATGTGGACCGAGATATTCACAAAAATTGCATATTTTCTTCTACTGGTAAGTAGCCGAACGAAATTAGAGAAACCCTTTGTTAGCAAAGTTTGATTTCTATGTTCTGTCATCTGTAGGTCACAAAAAGTGAGTGAGCACCGTTTACCGCACTACTCTATCTCATAAGTAAACCGAGATATTCACAAAAAATCGCATATTTTCTTCTGCTGGAGAGTAGCAGAACGAAATTTCAGAAACCCTTTGTTAACAAAGTTTTATTTCTTTGTTCTGTCATCTGGAGGCCACAAAATGTGAGTGAGCACCGTTTACCGCACCACTCTATCTCATAAGTAAAACGAGATATTCACAAAAATCGCATATTCTGCTGAACAGTAGCAGAATGAAAATTCAGAAACCTTGGCCACCAAAGGGGGAGTCTAAATAAAGCATGTTTCCTGACCCCTATCAAAGTGGCTATTTTTTTGCTGATAAGTGGCATCATGAGTCTACTTTATCACAGCATATGCCGTTTGATGGGGAGGCATCTATTTTCTGAGAAATAAGCACTTTAAAATGGATGTGGTGATCACACATGTCAAATTGGTATATGTTCAATATTGTTATCCTATGTAGGACTTATTAATGCCTACGAAGGGCTTACTTACTCCTACGCTAGGCTAACTAGCTTCTACATAGGACTTAGTAACTTCTATGTAGGACTTATTAACTCCTACATAGGACTTACTAACTCCTACGAAGGACTTATTAACTAATAAGATAAGTCCTAAGTAGGTGTTAGTAAGTGTTACGTAGGACTTATCATCTCCTACGAAGGTGTTAGTAAGGCCTCGAAGCTAGTCGGATGAGCTAATGGCTGATCTGCACAGGTGGTAAAACACCTAGCCGGCCTTTTCTAGTGGCGCCACTTAAATCACTTTCATGAAAATGCTTCAACGATTGGTGAAGACACACGTGTTAGCATGCCCTAGTTTTCATATTCTATTATGCAGATATCATTGCGTCTGAAATAATTCCAGTATAATGTTTGACATTTACAGAAACTTGCAACTGGAAAAAGGGTGAAAGGTCTGCCATGATGAAAACAAATGAGCCGCTACACGACAAAACCAACAAAGTGGCATGTGCGCGCAGCCAAGACTCAGGTCAGCCTGGGCATCCGCCCAGTCTGATCAGAGTCCTCGCTGTGCGCTTGGAGCAAGCTTAGCTAACCTTTAAGCGCATAAAGAAGAGTCAAATCAGACTGTGCGGATGCCCAGGCTGATCTGAGTCTTCGCTGGACGCACATGCCACTTTGTTGGTTTTGTCATGTTGCTCAGATAACAATTTCGAAGATTCTTTATGGATTTCAAAGTGGTGGCCACATTTGATGTTCGATCCCAGCAGTGTTAGTAAATTCGAAAGCCCCCCTCCACCCAACAACCCTTGCAAGGATGTGTGAGATTACTTTTCATTCTGTTATATTAATATGGAAGAATTTGTTAATCTTTTAACAAGGCATATATTCTCTGAGCAAAATAGTCCAATTTCGTGCACTGTTTCGTCTGACATTTATATATACGTTCCTCGCCAAAGGTTAAGCGTGCTGAAAAAGCAAATGTAGCTAGACCATTGGAGATAATAACAACTGAATTCTAACTTTTTGTGGAAGTTAATGTATTCTGTCCTGATTGGTCAGCATGAAATTTACCAGTTTAATTTAAATTTGAGTAACAACTGCACAAAGCCAGCACAAACGTGCATGTGTGTGAAAAACACATTTTGGGAAGAAAAAAACCGTTATGATCTGCTGTCAGTATTTCTGTTACACCAATTACATGTTCACCAATTTAAGTTTAATGTTTTGGCGAATACGAAACTACTGCTTTTATAATCATTAAAAGAAGCATTATTTTCTCTCGAAAATGTGAATTTTGGGGCATTGATTTCTCTGCTCGCTCTGTGTATTGCTTACTCAAATTAATTTAAATTTGATGTTTTACAAAGCTAAGCATTGGTGTTGATGACGGAACGCATTTGGCTTTATAATGAAGGTTAGAACAACGGTTGTCCATCCGTCGACCACAATACGGCCAAGTTTAATCAATATCTATGGAAAAGACCCCCTATTTGCTCGTGCAAACAAGATACATGTAGCACATACATCTTTGTTTTGTCTTTTTTTCTTTAAGAGGATCTATGGGAAACATGCGCTTATAGGATACCCAAGATGGAAAATATAGCTATAAAATCTCGAACGAGTTTGAAATCCAGTCATTTCCAATGTCAGTAAGGCATTAATGATGTTTGTCAGTGTGACCACAACACATCACAATTTTAACGCCTGTATTCTAGAACGTTACTCACACTCCTGGTGTAATCCCTGAATTCACTCATTAATTGAGCGACTCAGAAGTTTCGTATTCTTAATTGCGTGCTGAGAATTGAGTGATGGTCGAGTGAAGTGTACACCTCCCTCGAGCCTCACTCGTTTTTACTGACTCATTTATTATGTCCCCAGCTGCCCAACCGTTAATGGGCAAACTGGTTTGGTTAAAGAGCATTTTGGTTTGCTGGTCTGTTCGCCTGTCTCTAGTCTGTCCGTCCGTAACATGCTCTGGTAGCTGCGAATCTCAAAAACGGCTGATACGAGGATATTGAAATTCTTATATATGGAATGAATTTGCAGTCCCGTATTCGTCTTCTCAAGGGGCATTGTAACTGAGAAGAAACGACGTGAAAAACGTCTGACTTAAGCATTTTGTATAGAGATATCCTTTTAGAATCTGAAGAAATATTTAAGTTGGCATGCGGTTAAACCAGTATTTCATTCATATACTGTTCACAAAAAATTGGGGATTTTCAGGTATGAAAAATTGTAGCATCTACAACAAATGTGATATTCATATGAAACGCTAAATATTGATAAGATAACTATCTGTTAAGACACTTTTCATGAAGGCTTAGACAATATATCCTGTCACGTGATCTGCATACAATTTGTTTCATACAGGGGGTCAGGACTAAAATGTGGTAAAGTTCGAACAAAAATTTATTCAAATTCTTCAACTAAGCTATCCGTTTTATGCACTTTTAAGTTTTGTATGCTTAAAGATTTTTTTCTTCTTCAAAACTGTTATGTTGGGAAGAAAACCAGAAAACAAAATTCGTACAGGTGCATCGAGTTACCGAAATATTTAGACGTTTATGGCTTGCACTCATTATTTTGATGAAAGAGTTGTAAACCCAATTTTTAGTTTGTTAAATGAAGCATGACAAGTGTTTCTCTGTAAATTTTGTATTCTAAAAACAATCTGTTTCGACACCAGATTCGTGTGAAATTCGGTAGTTGACCCCCTGTCTAAAACGAATGACACGCAGGTCACGTGACAGGATACACCATCTAAATTGTAATACTTGCCGTTTCAGACGAATTTATACAATTTTTAATGACTTAATATCCCCTACTTTTTGTGAACAGTATATCTTTCATTATCAGCCTTCCATAACTCGATACAACTTACCTTCTGTTGACAAGGTCGTAGAACCACGTCATCCTGATGGAAGGCAAGGGCCTGCCTCTGCTTGCAGTAGGTGTTGGATTGGTAATGTTTTGTGTTGTTTGTGCACGACTAAAATATGTTTATTTAAAGGTATACTCTCTCGTATTTCTTTACAAAATAATTACAAAACTATGATTCTGGTTAGTTGTATGCAACATAATTAAGATTTGTTCAAAAAATCTTCAACGAAAACATCTTTGTTACGGAGGCAGAGACGATATATCAATGCGTACCCTTCTTGAATATTCACGAATATTTTGTAGTCATAAATTGACTGACTTCCACACGCGTTTCTGCAAGCATGTTTTGAATTTTATGATTGGTGGAGTAAATAACTTTACAAAAGCATTAATCTCTAATCTGTGCACGCGAGTTTTTTCAGCCGTTAACTGTCAGAAGTCGATTAAAGAAAGGGCTTAAAATTATTCATGGTATAACTTTATCCTGATTAACTATGATTGCTGGGCGTATCCAGTCTTCATTTTTGGCGGGAATGGCGGTCCGCTATGGCCGCTTTTTGTGTATTTTCTTAAATTCTCCTATTTTCAGTGACCATCACAAATCATAAATTTGGCAGATAAATGTAATTTTAAATAGCAATCATTATCATGCCTAGGATATAATGTTTTGTGAGAAATTTAGAAGTTAATAGAAATATTGAGGGTGTTAATATTTAACATTTTTTGTCAATGATTAAACTTTTACTGAACTCTCTTCCTATTTATGTCAATCCTGTGAGCAGAAAAAAAAACTCGGATCAGTCTGCGTGGATGTGCAGCGATTTGTCATTTTCTTTTCCTTTTAGCCTTTCTTTGTATAGTACTGGTTTTTGTCGCACCTGCTTTAAGAAGGTGCGATATAGTTCACTTTTCTGTCCATCAGTCATTCCGTCCGTCCACAATTATGTCGACCCTAACATTCGTGTCCATTATTCTCAATCTATGATACCTACGCTCATCAAACCTGGTATATAGTTTCGTCTTAGAATGGTCTCGAGGAACCTTGCACTTATTTTGGCCTATTTTTCATGCCCTAAAATTTTATGTAAGAAATTATGTCGACCCTAGTGTTCAAGTCCATTTCTTTCCATATATGATACCTGCAATGATCAAACTTGGTATAATGTTTTTTCTTAGAATAGTCTAGGGGATCCTTGCCTTTTTTTTTTTTTTTTTTGATTTTTGACCTATATTTTATGCTCTGTTGACTTAGTAAAATTTTACGTCAAAAATTACGCCAACCCTAGCATACTGATCTATTTCTCTGTCTATGATACCTACAGTCATCAAACCTAGTATAAAGTTTCTACTAAGGTTGATATAGAGGATTGTTGCACTTACTTTGACATTTGACCCATATTTCATGCTCTGCTGACTTTGTAAAATTTTACTTAAAAAACCACATCACCTTATAGTTTAAGTCCAGTCTCTCAGTCTATTGTATCTAGAATCAATAAACCTGGTATAAATGGACTTGTTTCAACCCTTGATCTATTTTTCATGAGCTACTGATTTTGTAAAATTTCACATCCAAAACTGTGTCAACCTTAGGGTTTGAGTCCATTTCTCTTTAATTACAGTGGGTGTAATCATCAAACCTTGCTGCTATTATTTGTACCCTTGACCTATATATCAAGCCCTGTTGACTTTGTATCAACCTGGCATCCATGATATGAAAAAGAGCATTTAAGTCCAATTCCACTCACATTTTATGGCCTCTAGATGACAGAACATAGATATCAAACTTTGCTTACAAAGGGTTTCTGAAATTTCGTTCTGCTACTCTCTAGCAGAAGAAAATATGCGATTTTTGTGAATATCACGGTCCGTTTATGAGATAGAGTAGTGCGGTAAACGGCGCTCACTCACATTTTGTGGCCTCCAGATGACAGAACATAGAAATCAAACTTTGCTAACAAAGGGTTTCTGAAATTTCGTTCTGCTACTTTCCAGCAGAAGAAAATATGCGATTTTTGTTAATATCTCGGTCCACTTATGAGATAGAGTAGTGCGGTAAACGGCGCTCACTCACTTTTTGTGGCCTCCAGATGACAAAACTAGGAAATCAAACTTTGCTAACAAAGGGTTTCTGAAATTTCGTTCTGCTACTTTCCAGCAGAAGAAAATATGCGATTTTTGTGAATATCTCGGTCCACTTATGAGATAGAGTAGTGCGGTAAACGGCGCTCACTCACATTTTGTAACCTCCAGATGACAGAACATGGAAATCAAACTTTGCAAACAAAGGGTTTCTTTAATTTCGTTCTGCTACTCTTAAGCAGAAGAAAATATGCGATTTTTGTGAATATCTCGGTCCACTTATGAGATAGAGTAGTGCGGTAAACGGCGCTCACTCAAATTTTGTGGCCTGCAGATGACAGAATATAGAAAACAAATTTTGCAAACAAAGGGTTTCTGAAATTTCGTTCTGCTACTCTTTAGCAGAAGAAAATATGCGATTTTTGTGAATATCTCGGTCCACTTATGAGATAGAGTAGTGCGGTAAACGGCGCTCACTCACATTTTGTGGCCTTCAAATGACAGAACATAGAAATCAAACTTTGCTAACAAAGGGTTTCTGAAATTTCGTTCTGCTACTTTCCAGCAGAAGAAAATATGCGATTTTTGTGAATATCTCGGTCCACTTATGAGATAGAGTAGTGCGATAAACGGCGCTCACTCACATTTTGTGGCCTCCAGATGACAGAACATAGAAATCAAACTTTGCAAACAAAGAGTTTCTGAAATTTCGTTCTGCTACTTTCCAGCAGAAGAAAATATTCGATTTTTGTGAATATCTCGGTCCACAAATATGAGATAGAGTAGTGCGGTACACGGCGCTCACTCATTTTTTGTGGCCTCCAGATGACAGAACATAGAAATCAAACTTTGCAAACAAAGGGTTTCTGTAATTTCGTTCTGCTACTTTCCAGCAGAAGAAAATATCCGATTTTTGTGAATATCTCGGTCCACTTATGAGATAGAGATGTGCGGTAAACGGTGCTCACTCACATTTTATGGCCTTTACATGACAGAACATAGAAATCAAACTTTGTTTACAAAGGGTTTCTGAAATTTCGTTCTGCTGCTCTCTAGCAGAAGAAAATATGCGATTTTTGTGAATATCTCGGTCCACTTATTAGATAGAGTAGTGCGGTAAACGGCGCTTACTCACATTTTGTGGCCTCCAGATGATAGAACATAGTAATTAAACTTTTCAAATAAAGGGTTTCTGAAATTTCGTTCTGCTACTTTCCAGCAGAAGAAAATATGCGATTTTTGTGAATATCTCGGTCCACATATGAGATAGAGTAGTGCGGTAAACGGTGCGCACTCACATTTTGTGGCCTATAGATGACAGAACAAAACAATAAAAACTGCTAAATTTTGCAGAATTTTCAATTCGCTATCCTTACCACTTTTTTTGCAGAAAATTCAGCTGAAAATTCTGCAGAATATTTATTTCGCTAACTTTACCACTTTTTCTGCAGAAAATTCTGCAGAAAATTCTGCAGAATATTTATTTCGCTGGCTTTACCACTTTTTCTGCAGAAAATTCTGCAGAAAATTCTGCAGAATCTTCTGCAGAATTTTCTGCAGAATTTTCGTGCTGCTAACTTTACCGAGCCTGTGACATTCTTATAAAATTTCTGATTTTGTTGAAATATATTAAAGCAAAATTAAATAATAACACCTCCAAATCGTCAGCCTTATTTTATAAAGGGATGTTTAGTGACTTACTGCGTGCTTTCTTAGATGTAGTAGCCCTTCAAAGATGGGGTCTACTCGAAAGTTAAAGAATAAAATGACGCTGAATCAACGTGAATTCAACACTGATTCAACGCTGTGTGCCCACTGACAAACCGCCTATGAAAAGACCGAGAAGAAGCATAACACCGATGATGCAGAAATTTAAATTATTGTAAGTAAAAATTCTCTAGTTTCAATTAAAGATAAAAACGTTACATACAATACAATAAAAGTCACAACAAATTATATCTGGCATATTTACAAAATTAATCATGCCCCGCACATACGAGAGACATCGCGAGCAGTAAGTTAATTCGGTCTGTGAATCAATGCAGACGGACAAGTGTTCTTATTTTCAGCTGTATATATTTTCATGGGTCCATATATTATTTATATTATCAGCAAAACAATGTGCAGATGCACAGTTTGATCTGAATCTTCTCTGGTCGCACCTGTCGTAAGGTGCCGTTTCACACGACGCCACACATACAAAACATCCTGAGTAAACAAAATTTACAAACAAGTGAAAACAAAATAATTCTATAAAATAAAATCTTTTCTGCATAATCAGTTTCCGTATTAATCATAATAAACGCCCCTGCTCTAATAAACGCCCCTGACTATTTTTGATGGAGTTACGGCCCTCGCTGACTCAGACCTTGTCCCCGCAACTCCTGCCACATCTTTTATCAGATTGACTTGAAATTGTGCAGAATGTTTCATCGTGATCTGAAGATGTGCATGTGATTTTGGAATTTCAATTGTCATATATTTTACAAAGTTATGGCCCTTTGTCGTTTTTGGCATTTTTCCAACTTTTGAACCGTTTGACCGAGAGATCTGAAATTTGGTATGCTATTAGCATTTGGTAAATTGAGTATTCTGATTATTGTTAGGATATGCTAAATTTATTAGTGATTGTCACCCGACGTAGGCGGAGGGGGACTATAGAAATGACCCTCGCCCGTCCGTGTGTCAGTCCGTATTAGTGACAGTCAGACATCCGCCCAGTATGATCAGTCTTTGCTATGAACTCAAGGGGTAGCTTAAGCTAGTATCTCACTGGGATGCGAAAACTGGCGACTAGTTTGAGACAAAGATTTGCGATAAAATCCGCGACTTTGCGACATTTTTCATATTTGGGTCTCACTGAAATGGTGATTACGACATATTTGCGAGTGTCGCGCGAATGTCGCACGAATGTCGCACGATTATCTCACGAATCTTGCCCAAATTCGTCTGGAGTTCGCACACACGTCGCGCGACAGTCGCACGAAGTTCGTGAGACACTCGCGCGACGTTCGCACAATAAAATTGCGAATATTTCTCTCGTGCGATTGTGTCACGATACGCTCGCGAACGTCGCACGACTGTCGCGCGAAGGTCGTGCAACAGTCGCACGATGATTTTGCGAGAAAATGAAAACCTATTGACATTCCAGCAATTTTTTAATCATCAGACGTCAGAAAGATGGATCTTGAGTTTTATCCAAAAATATGGGGTGGTTCAGCCAGAACTCAGCTAGTACATTACGGTGGGCATCCTTCCATGGGTACTGTTTCTCAATCTCAATGCCCAGTTTCTTTTTCTTCCTTGTTTCACCCGTCAGAGAAACCGTGGAAGCTCCCGAGCTCTCGTCGTCGGACGGAACAGGAGCTGGGACTGTTTCGGCTTCCAGTGTTGTGGTTTGAGGGCCGGGTGCAGTGGCAGCCCTTCCCCTAACTCGCCCTTTTCTGACTTTTGCTGACATGATGCCCATGTTGGAACTGAATGAGTGCAAACTGTTTGTGAGAAACATACTGAATGTCCGAGTTACGTGGGACGAAAATACGAACCATTCACGGCACTTTTGCGACATTGCGAGTAATTTAAGACACTCGCATGATAGTCGTAAGATATTCGTACGAATGTCTCACGACGTTCTCGCGAAAATTACTCAGTTTTATTTGCTCGCAATTTAGTCGCAGAAGTGTCTTATTTAGGTCGCAATTTGTTCGCAATATAGTCTTATTTATTTCGCAAATTTGTCGTGTTCACGGTCATTGCGACTCGCGAAAACTAAATTGCGAAGGGTCCGCGACGTGTTCGCGACACCCGCGATGACTTTGCGACTATGTTGCGCCTACATGTATATTGCGAGAAATTTTGTCGCACAAAAAAGTTTTACATGTAAAACTTTTTTGTCCGACAATGCGAACCGTTTGCGACAGTTTGCGACTCACGCGTGGACATTGCGAAACCCCGCGAACGTTTCAAGACAGTTTTGAGACTCATCCGCGAATGCAATTCGCAATCAGTCGCAAACTGTCGCATCCCAGTGAGATAGGGGCTTAAGGGTCTAAGCTACCTCCGTGCTGACAGCGGAGACTGATAAGACTGGGTGGATGCCCAGGCTGATCTGAGTCTTCGCTGGGCGCACATGCCACTTTGTTGCTTTTGTCGTGTCGCGGCTCATTAATACATTTTGCTACTTTTTACCCTATTAACTATACAAAACCTGGAGAAAAATAAAGTATTGTATTACAAAACAAGACTTGTCAGCGTACAGGAAGGCTCGCCTGACATACTGTCTTGAACATCACCATGGTAAAATGGGACCGGGAGTGGGACGCCAAGGCCGATGCTGTTATGACGGCAATAGCTCTTCCGTACTTACGTACAGCCGAGCTCATTAATAAAAGATTCATGCCAGATATGAAAATGTAAGAGTAAAACAAGTTCAGTATGGGATTTTCTATAGATGTTTGTCTTTTATCTAGGTCTAAGGAAATTTACTTCAGAACCATCAGAGGTCCAACACTGACCTTAACTCTAATTTACCCGAGGGTTTCTTTTTTTACAGTATCGAGTCATAAAAAGCGAGTTTCGAGTTATAAAAAGCAAGTTTCGGGTCGTAAAAAGCGAATATCGAGTTCGGAAAAGCGAGTTAACACGACAAAACCGACAAAGTGGCATGTGCGTCAACAAAGACTCACATCAGCCTGGGCATCCACACAGTCTGATCAGGGTCTTCGCTGTCCGCACTGAGATAGCGTAGACCCTTATTTAGCCTAAAAGCACACAGCGAAGACTCTTATCAGAATGGGCGAATAACCAGGCTGATCACGCTGTCTTGGCTGGGCGCACATACCACTTTGTTGGTTTTGTTGTGTCACGGCTCATATGTATCTATCTGCCAGTGATTTATTTAAATTTTGCTGCCAAAAATCTTGGGACCCCGCTTGGGACTCAGTAGGTTTATAAGTTCAGTGCGTCCTACAATAAAACCATGATTCCACAGCACTGAATTTTAGTGAGTCCTGGGACTCTCAAAAATATAAGTTGTGAGGGGAAAATTTGAAAACCGTATTTCTTCGTTTATAAGATGGAGATTTTTTCCCTTCCAACACGATCCCAAAAAAAATCTAGAGGGATCTAGATTTTTTGGAATTCTTTTGGAAGGGCAAATCCCATCTTATAGCAGAATTTCTTGAGACTGATTGAGATATTGGGGTCAATCTAGAGATGGGAACCCCCCGTTTTATAGCCGAATAAATACGTTATATGAAGCGAAGGAACACACAGGTAACAAAATTACTGATCTGCTGATACCTCTAATACTGTTCGAATATCACCAGTGGCATGTTATAATTAGCATTTAGTGGACCTGACAAAACCAACAAAGTGGCATGTGCGCAAAGCAAAGACTCAGATCAGCTTGGGCGTCCGTTCGTCCAGTGTTGCTAGTTAGTTAGTGTGTCTGTGACCCTGCGAGTCTTGCACGTTACACAACTGTAGTACGTTGAAAATCGAACTGGATCTATTTCGAGTATGCAGTACACGAGAATTGATCAGACTACCCAACGTTTCAAAAAATGACGAAAGAGTTTATAACGGTACGTGTCGCTGACGTTCGTCGCTTAATATGTATTTTTTCTTTCAGATGAATTTTTCATTAATACTTTACGCGATCACCATATATTTTCATTTTCATTTCTTATTCTACGAAATCCGCTCTTGTTGTAATTTTATATAGTGTCACCAGGCTCGATTTGGAGAAATTTCTGCTTCAACAGTTGAAGGGTTCGAACTTTTATAGCGTCAAAAGAGATACAGGTGCCAGATTTTAACGATTGTAAGTCATAAATGCTGTTCTTCACCATCAAAATGTATATACCAAATAACAGAAAGATTAAAACACTGTTGATTGAGTGTTCTGGAAACAAAATCCGACAGGGAATACGCAAGACATAGTACAAAACGTTATTTTTTTTATAAGAAACATCATATTACGTTGGATGGCGCATTAATATTAAACGAATGTAAATTCCTCAAAACAAATAATACCATGAAAAGTGCAACATGTCAGAGTAAAATTCAGTCAAGTTTCATCAAAATCCAAGGTATTTCGATTTTTTACCAATGACGTCGCCAAAGGTATCGAACTACGTTAAATACTCAAACTATATCTTAAAATTTTATTTTTGTTTTCATTCTTATAAGTGTTGTGCCATTTTTTATTTATTTTTTTTTTATTTTTTTTTTACATTCCAAAATTTTCTTAGCTTTTTAATATGCAATATGGCTTGTTTTATACACAGGACTTTGTATTTATGTCTTCGTGACACTGGTAAAGCTCCCATGCCGATTTCGACTATAGCGATGCGAAGCAGAGCAAGGATGGAAACGTGCTCATTTTCAGCCAGGGTACGAAAATATGTTCGTCATTCATCAAAATTCTTCTTTCGCAGATTTTCGCCGGCAAATGCCTGTACTATGTAACGAATTCGTATACTCTTTAAACTTACGCTCAGCAATTTATCGATATCTTCTTTAACTGAGAGTAATTGTCTTTTAAAGGTTCAATTTAGTGACAATTTCTGTCAGCACGACTTCCATTGCGTAAACGGAGCGTTCCGAATGAGATGATTCTTTTCGAGCGTCTGAAAGATCGGTCCACTGAAACACCCCGAACCAAACGATACGGTCATACTAAATAGCGAAAGGTACCACTGATAAACGCCATTCACTACAAGCCAAATCAAAACATTTTATTTAACAAAAGTGAAGAAAATAAGTCATTCAACAAACATACAAATGTCATCTATACTTGACATAAGTTGTTGGTAAGTAGATATAATGACCCTCTCTTGTGTTACCTTTAACATACAAAGCTGAATGTTGCGGAACGAGACAGTTGGACAAATAAATTTCATAGCCAGGACAATTTGCCGAAATTCGACAGGTACATATATTGCCGTCAATGATACTTATACATCAGTCTCCTGTCTCCTTCCTGTCACAGGTTAATGGGTAGGTATATCATACACTTGTACTGCCTTGCGGTACAAGCCGGCTTTTATAGCGACGTGGTACGGTGCTTGACTTTAGACTGAAGGGTCCCCGGCTCACCCTCGGCCGGGGCGTGAATTTTTTTAAGAGTCCATGACAAATGGACTCTTAAAAAACTCACGCCCCGACCGAGGATCGAACCGGGGACCCTTCAGTCTTAAGTCGACCACTCTACCACGTCGCTATAACAGCCGACTTGTACCGCACGGCAGTACAAGTTTATAATATACCTAACCATTATCCTTTGACATCCCTTTTGCCTGAATAACTTAAAATGTTAATCTAAAGTAGTACCAAGATGAAACACTTGGAATGAAGAGCCAACACGAATAAAGAGAAGCAAGTGAAACCTCCTTTCGAGATTTTATCCACAGCCCCTTGGGTGCATATTTTTTACCCAGAAAACTGGTGGAGTTTACTTAAACATTTATTATTTGAAATAAAATTACATTTAAGAATTTCTTTTAGAAATTATAAAGGATTCTTAAATGTTATTTTATTTCAAACAATATATTTTGGAATAGATCTAAATCCCACCAGTTTTCGGCAAAAATACGAACCAAGTGCCTGTTGATAAATCGAGTGCGATATATACCTACTTCAACGGTTAGAAATAAAACACTTGATGTGCGTGCTGAAATCGAAGTCAGACTCAATAGTGACAAAACGAAAGTCTGATTATAATTGTTGTAGCTCTGAAAATATGCTACAGTATGTCACAGGGTATAGGTTAGGTATCATACATTTGTACACAGTCTAAAATAACTTAAAGCACTATGCAATGCAAAAAAAGCAATGACGTATCGAAAACACTAATGCAAGAACGCACTTATGGCAAAAGCAGTAATCACAATAAAGCAGTAAAGAACTTCGTCAAAGCACTAAAGTACTGTATGCACTATAAACAGTATCAATGCAGAGAGATGAAAATAGTATAACACAATGTGTTATACAACTTACAATGAAAATATAGAGTATATTTAATCGTGCTTATGGTTTAAGTGCCGCCAAGTTCAGCTCATTTGCTACACAAGACGTTTTGTCACAAAAACCGTAGTCACCATTAAATTACTCAAGACTATAAAGCACAATATCAACACTCACAAAAAATCTTCTCTCCACAAGACACTATAATTGCAGAGTACACTACTTACAATAAAAACAAAATTTGTTACTGACTCTTAAAAAATATCATATGCTACGGCCGAAGATCGAATCAGGGACCCTTCGATCTAAAGTCGAGCACTCTACCACGACTCTATAAAAGGCGGCTTGTGGCGCAAGGTAGTACAAGTGTATGATTTACCTGAACTATACCCTGTGACAAGTAAAATAGAAAACGGCGTTTATCCTGAATGCCTACTCATGTTTACTAAGTAACTATCGGAGCAACCCACCCTGCCGCAAATTAAGCTAGGTAAACCCGTTTATTTTGGGCTTCAGTGCTCTGTTTTAACACAGTATCAGTCAACTTTGAACTCTTTTAGATGGTTGATAAAAATATACTTACCATAAAAATAGAAAATGAGTACTCAAGAGTAGCCTTGTCATAGAGCTGCTCAATGGTCGGAAGTAGATTTCAGTTCAGATTTCAGTGTCTGGATTTCTTTCCACGACCCTTACCCTTACCTCTGACAGAACACGATGAACATTTCCAAGTAGACTTAGACCGTTTAAGGAAGGGCTCATTTCCGGTTAGTCCCTCACACCTAAAATGGTACCAGTTGTTACACAGGTCACATGCCACGCTGTTATCCTCTGGTTCTGATGGATCGTCAACCAATTCCTCTTTGCATTTGGGACATATATATAATTCAGTGTTTTGTTGTATAATCTGTCGTGAGTTCATTGAGCTCCTAGCTCAAGGAAGAGAGAGATGATCATTTTGCTAATATTTCTAAATTTATCTGTTTAATGACACTGAAGAAGTTAAATACAAAAAGAAAAAAACGCGTGTCTGTTTCACTAAAATTGGTAGTTACGTTTATAGTAATACTTGGTTTATATGCCCTTCTCTTTCTGTTGGTGCCATGGATAGGCTGCACTTGACTGTGGAATTTCCTCAGTTCCTTGTTACATTCTCTTGATACAGGAATGAATAGGTTGATCGTGATAAGGTTTTGTGTGTTTGAGTATATTCTCAACCATTTGAACGTTGCAATTTCAGTGGGGAATTGCGGTCAGTTTATCGTCATGGAATTTTTTTTACTGAGCCATGGCTCTACAATGACATTAACAGGTTTACAGCTATAACTGATGCCATGTTAACAAACAAATTTCCATAGCAATAAATTAGTTTTTGGTCTCCATTCCGCAGAAACTGCACCATTCATATGGTTGCGAAAAGTCCTTATAAAGGTCAGCCAAATCATTCCTGTATAAGCATGCGTTGGGATTCGTGATTTGCACGATTAATTCATACATAAAAATTCTGCGACTTCATGTTGCAATAAATTACCTCAATATGAAGGATTTTCCAGTACCACACTGACCCGTAATAAGGACATTATGACCAACTTTTGCGGCATTAAAAGCATGTTTTTGTGTCTCGTTACATAGATTAATGCTCGCCATTTTTTGCTTACATAAGTCAATTTTCCCGAATCCGGGTCAACTCGGCCTGGGGTCAACTCGGCCCGAGTCAACTCGGCCGGGTCAACTCGGCCTGCTGAAAATCTATCTATCTATCTATCTATCTATCTATCTATCTGTGTGAATTGCACTGTGCAAATAATTACTGCAAGCACATTTAATTTATGGATTTATTACCGTTTAACCGTAAACCCGCTTTACCTACCGTATTGATATATAAAGTATTTGATGAAGATAATTATAATTATCTTTAAGTTATTAACACCTTCCCAGCAAACATTCATAGATGCGACTAATTACCCGGAGAAATTGTTGAAACGATTTAAGTGTTTGTTTTTCTGTGCTTTGTTTTCGTGATACTTTCCGGTGATCACTGACAAACTTCATCTTTAGAGAGTACATATTACATTCCTTTTCAATTTCTTTGAAAAAAAAGTTTAAACTAAACAATTATTTCTACATACACAATATATAACATTTAACAGGCCGAGTTGACCCGGCCGAGTTGACCTGAGGCCGAGTTGACTCGGAGGCCGAGTTGGTTACAGGCCGAGTTGACCCGTGACCATTTTCCCAAAGTTATGTAAGCCTTAAAAGGCCGGTACACAACACATCAAGTTGGAAAGACCACACCTGACCCCAGTGGAAAGAAAGAGGTAAGTAGTCTATGTAGGTTAATTATTTATTTATTTATCATTCTTAATAATAATTAACACATAATTCTTTGTACTAGTGTCAACAATGACATGTGAAACAGTTATGTTAAACACGTCAAGGTATAAAATTTTCTGACCTAGTCCCGTGCACGACCGAGACACTACCTTCAGACGGAGGTCGCCCAAAATACCGGTAGTACCGGCATTTACTAAAAATGATCTTAGTCAAAAGGCGCTTGCTTTTTCATTCGGAACGCTCCTTTTACGCAATGGAAGTCGTGCCGACAGAAATTGTCACTAAATTGAACCTTTAAAAGACAATTACTCTCAGTTAAAGAAGATATCGATAAATTACTGAGCGTAAGTTTAAAGAGTATACGAATTCGTTACATAGTACAGGCATTTGCCGGCGAAAATCTGCGAAAGAAGAATTTTGATGAATGACGAACATATTTTCGTACCCTGGCTGAAAATGAGCACGTTTCCATCCTTGCTCTGCTTCGCATCGCTATAGTCGAAATCGGCATGGGAGCTTTACCAGTGTCACGAAGACATAAATACAAAGTCCTGTGTTTTATACTACTGTTTGTGATAATTTGTTCCTTATATGTTTAAACATCATTGTATTGTATTTTGATTTTACCAAATAAACAACAATAAATCAATCAATCAGTCAAACCCTGTATGGAACACAAAGAACGTTTTCTAATTCCAGCAGGTTAATTAGTCTTGGTCTGTTTAAACTTGTCTGCATTTCTTGCACTTGCATCTGCTGATGGCCATCCAGAAATATGTTGTCCAATGCTTAATAATTATAACTGTTAATTGGGCCTCTGGGTGGCGGGGGTGTGGGGGCCAGCCCTCTGAAGCCACAGTAGTTTTGCTGATGAACAGGCACCTGGAGAGCTGATATCACAAACGCAGGGATTAAATTTAATTGAGAACAAAATTATCTACTTGACATGATTTTGTAGACATTTTCATACTGTTCTTCTGTCAATCAATGAAAAGATCTTTTTTGGATAGGAAGCCGCCCAAGTTTTGTGTGTGATTTCCATAAATGTCTTTAAGTTTTGATGAAAGCAAAAAGGTCTTAAATTTTATGAGTAATGGGGTATGGGGGGAGGGTTATTTCGCCGCAGGAAGCTGAGACATTTTAAAAAATGAAGACCGATGGAAGACTTCTACCCCCCCCCCCATATGCCTAATAAAATACATGACCCCCAACCCCCACCCCGCGCCTGCTCCGAGGCTTATTGGTTTCCGACACCCCCCCCCCCAGTACATCACCAAAAAAACTTCCGACCCCCCCCCCATCTAAATGTACCGCCCCCCCCCCCCCTTCCCCACACGCACACACACCTGATAGTAAATGACTCGTCCCTAAAGACTATCTTTAGCTTCAGTGCTTTCCTAGACCTGACAATAGGAAAAGTAATTTGTTACAGTTGTGTAAATTTCTACATTTCTGTGATACGAGTATTCTCGACCGTCGTGGTAAACTGATGAACATTTCTTTTAGGCGCATCTCCCCATACTCAGGGAGAGGGGGAGCCCTGGTAGCTCTGTAGGTTAAGCGCTGACCTGCTGCTCCGCCGGTCCAACCAAAGCTCTTTCGCATGTACATGTAGCAATTTACAAATTTCAGAAAATCAACAGCATAAATACTGGAGCGGAGGCTTTAATCAGACTGCACACACGCCGATTACACCGTGCGCGTATGCGAAACAGCTTCTTCCGTTCTTTTTTTAACTCTCGTAACTATATTCCCCAGATGGCTCATAACTGCACACTGCCGTCACCGTGTGTCCGTCAATATTGTGCGGACCGGCATTCATTTCAGCCGTTAACGGCCTGCGCACGTCTATGCGCCGTGGTGACGTCGCATCGACGTCATTTGGACGTCATGTGCCGGCCGGGTTTACATTTACAATCATTAATCGGAAAGGACCTGGTATTTGCACACACCCGCCCTCCTCCTTCCCCCCCACCCCCCTTCCCCTAAAAAAATAAATAAAATAAAAAAATATATGTTTTATTTTTGATAATGATATTGCTGGCATAGCAAAGTTCCACCCTAGAACAGATTAGGTCAGTTCCCAGCAGGCACATAACGTCGGAATGACGTCAATGCGACGTCATTACGTCGCATCGACGTCAATACGACGTCATTTCGACGTCATGTGCCCGCTGGGTTCAGCCATCAAATCATTTAGGTTTGATTAATGAACATACCCATACCCCCAGCCCTTTCTTTTTGGACAAAAAAGGGGGTGGTCGGGTGGTGCGATGGTGTTGTGTGTAACTTCCAGTGCCGGGGCGTCCCACTGATTTGGAACGTTGTAGGGCAAGGGTCTACTGAGCTTGCAGTCGGTGCGGGTGGGGTTATTTGGACATTAATATTTTTCTCTCGTCTATCATTTCTCCTCTTTCTCCGTCTCTGGTTGTCGGCCCGTTATAGACTGAAATACTGTCTCAAAGGGACGTTAAATCCAAAGCAATTAATCAATCAATCAGTGGACAAAAAAAGGTCGCCTTCGTGGCTTTAGACATACATGACATATGTGAACCTGGCCTCCAGCACTTTTAATTTTTTACATGCAGAAGAGTATTCATCTATATTAACATACCATGAAAATAATAAATCATCACGGTGCTGGAGGACGGACTCTATATTGATTTATTTATCTATTTCGTTTTTGTTACTGAACTTGCTACGTTTTATTTATTTATTCATTTCGTTTTTGTTACTGAACTTGCTACGTTCGGGACATTTTCAATAGTTATCTCAACATAAAAATAAAGCGAAACCTGTCTTAGTGGCCACCTGTATTAAGCAAGCAGCCTGTATTAAGCAAGCATGTATTCATTTTCCGAAAGAAATGCACCTGTATTCAGCAAGCACCTGTCTTCAGTTACATGTATAGCTCAGTCGCGCTATTGTGGCAGTGTTTTGTTTATATTTTTAATGTCAACAGTATTTTTTTTTAATATTGTCCACGTGAAATGACCTGGCTTGGCGGGGCTATCGATTTGGTTCAATGCATTATGAAATAGGTAAAGCAGCATTTTCGTAACCAATCGGAAAGATATTCGTAAGTATTCGTTAATCATCGTGTATCATGCATGAATTATAACTGTTAACTATATCTCACAAATGTGTAAAGACTCGTTGGTGTAGTGGACCTCCCCTAGACATACTAACCTTTTTTGTATCTTATAAGGGTCCAACGTTCGAATAAACCTAAAATTAAAAAAGTTTTTTTATTCTTTCTTTTTAAGTTTTTAGGTAACAAATGATTATTTTGCATGACAGAAATTTCCGTTTGTTTTGATTACTCCATATACTTTGTGCTTATAATAAAAAAGGAAAATCTTCAGGTTTTGTTTGTCTGATTATGCTCAGAAATATGCACGAGGACATTTAGTAGATTATGGTATTTTATGCTCGAGAAAAGTGATATGCATGCACGAGCAAACGATGAATGAAAAAATAATTTCTGATTTGGTATTCACTTTTCAGTTTCAGGGTGTCTACCAAAGCATACATGTCGAACTCTAATCCTTTAAATTATCTCGAGCGAAAGGAATTACTGGAAATGTCTTTTCTCCTAAAATAAAATGATTAAAACAAATAGATATGTAAAGAAAATAAAGTTTGAAAATAAAAAAAATGAGAGAAAAAAAAGTTTATTCTCATCCTAGATTTGAACCCTAGATCGTCGCACCAAGTGCCTTTGTAATGCGACTACAGATACACTACACCACGACGCTCTGTACACGATTTGGTTAAAATACTGTTATTACTTATAACAAGAAAGGCGAGGATTAACGAAGTCGTACGGACGTTTTTCCGATTGTTGCCGAAAATAGAAATTACCTGTTTCACAATGCACTGATCCATGACGCTAGCTCCGCCCTGCCAGGTCACTTCACGAGGGCAATACCTGTACTATCTTTCGGTGCAGTTCATGTAACTTTATGATACCTGGTCATGAAGAAGCGTTACGGTTTACTGGCAGTTCTAATTTGTCTAAATGACACTACTTAGGTACAGTTTATGATTTGAGCCGCGGCACGAGAAAACCAACAATGTGGTTGTGCGCCTTTCGCAGACTCAGATCAGCCTGGGCATCCGCCTAGTCTGAGCAGAGTATTCCCTAAGTGCTTAAACGGTAGCTAAGGGTCTAAGCTACCTTCATGCGGACAGCGAAGACTCTGATCAGACTGGGCGGATGCCCAGGCTGATCTGAGTCTGCGCTGGGCGCACAACCACATTGTTGGTTTTCTCGTGTTGCGGTCTCATTTAAGAATATCATCGATAACAATAGTGTAAATAACAAAATCATTCAATTTATTCTTTCATTCCCTTCAGTTGGATAGGCTGAATTCTGGAATTCTGCTATATTGCCAATCAGTCACCAAATCAAAATAAACACAAAATAATAACATTGCCAAGTTATCGCGACCGCACTATGGCATATTTTGTTTATCCCGTAGGTGCACTGTAAAAAAATCCGTAGATTTTACGGTAAAATAACTGGCAACCAGTTGCCAGTCATTTTACCGGTATTTTTACGGGCGCCCGTAAAAATTGCAGGAATCATCAAGCAGAGTGTGACAGAATAGAGCAGGTGTCGTTTTGGTCAGATAGCCCTTCAACAATACAAAGTTATTTTCGAGTGCAGCCAGTTAACATGAAACTTCCATTTCGTGATTTTCAACAATGTCTTACAGGCAAACGCCCGTAAAAATAACGGGAAAAGGCAGCCGGTTTCCATTTATTCTACCGTAAAATCTACAGTTATTTTTTACAGTGTGCTTGCTTAATACAGGTTGGACTGAACCAATATTTCTGCTAGTATAGTAGTCAAAATAAATATATGCTGTGGGTATTCATCTTCTTAGTTGGGGCAAAAGGAATCATTGAAATACTTTTGGTATTGGTGATATCGTTATCACTTGATCCGCGACATGACAAAACCAACAGAGTGGCATGTGCGCCCCGCAAAGACTTAGATCAGTCTGAGCATACGCCCAGTCTGATCAAGAGTCTTTGCTGTGAGCTTTGGGTGTACCCAGGGGTCTAAGCCACCTCCATGCCGACAGTGAAGACTCTGATCAGACTGGGAGGATGCTCAGGCTGCTCTGAGCCTTTGTTGGGCGCACATGCCATTTTGTTTGTTTTGTCGTGTCGCGGCTCAATTTTAAAGGAAGGTCTCTGTTCTTTTTTACGTTTACTTTTACGTTTACTTTTTCTTGCAGTTTTCATTAAAATTACTGAAACAGCACAGGCATGTCAGAAAGCTTTATTTTTCTGAGTAATTACCCTTAAATTTTGGCATCAGGATATAACGAAAAGTGTTTCAACTAGGGATTCGAAGTTTTGTCAACTAATTGGAGATGATGACTTTTGAATGAAATTATTTTAAACTCAGGGTCTTTTTTTCAAGTTTCTGCATTTTAAACTGGTAAGCAAGGTAAAGGAAAAGTATTTGAACTAGGGCAGCCGTGATTGGAGCTGTTGGGTAGAAAAACTGTATAACTTTAGAACGATTTTCGTCATTTTTAGGAGTGATTTTCCAGTATCCTTTCGTGGAACATATAGGTACATTTATTTGGTTTGCAATAGGTACATGCAGATTCTGAATGGTGCTAATGACCAAGGTCAAGGTTACAGCTTTTTTGTTGATATGATCTGGATGCTGTTGTTGGCCTAAGGTCAAGGACACAGACTTAAAGTCTTGTGTTAAGTTTATCATGATTCTTTTATATTTCCAATATCCTATGATGGAACCTATTCATATTATTAATTAGTTTTTTTCCAGGTTCATGTCGATTATTTGACATCATGTGGATGCTGCTGCTGACCAAGATCAAGGTCGCAGCTTTATACATTTGCATTAAAAACTTTTGTTAAGTTTTACTCGTTACTGATATTTGTTATGTACTTTGATAGAGCCGTTTGATGTATGACTAGGTTTACTTCGAGGTTCATACCATAAGGACTTCTATGATTAAGGCGAGGATTTTCCCCATTAGACCGGCTCGACAGGTCCGAATTTTCAAAAGTATAAAGTGTGCAAATTTTTCTTAGCAGAGCTTCCACAAATATGTAAACCGTATGAAATCAGATCATTTGTGATTCAGACCCAAAGACATAAGGAGATAATCCATTCTGACCCTACCTACCCTAAATTCAAGGTTTTCGTATACCTCATCTTTTGAGGTAATAAAAGTATTGAAACCAGTCATTCATACCATACATTTTTGTTATAAATGCATGCTAAATACACGCATATCACAATACACAGCAATGATTTTCTTCTTGTTACGCCTGACTGGCATTTAAACATGCAAAACCATAGTTACACTTCCGGTCAAAACGGCCAAAATAGAACGCTTCACTATAATTAAAGTACAAGTACTTTCCCCTCATGACCCAGTATTTCCTTCATGCAGCAGACTTATGCGATGCAAGAACGCAATATATATGAGTAGGAAGCTGGGTCACGGAGGGGGGGGGGGGGGGGGGGGGGGGGACGATACTCAATAAGCCAAAGAAGAAGAATGGTCAACCGTAGCACTGTGATCTTCAAGGATTATATTGTGTACCATGACCTTGAAATGAGGTCAAGGTCACATACATATAGTCAAAACTACCAAGTGTTGTCTGTTATGTAAGTAACGTAAGTCAAAAAAGGGTGAAATGTATACAATAAATCATTATTTCAACGATCAGTTGGAGGATAATTGACAATTTATCTCAACAATGACGCCAACGTCAACGTATGTTTAACGTACTTTACATAGACACAAACAGTTGAAAATTCATTTTTCATGCTTTTTAGTCATAAATGCAAAGCAGAAGTCAGGGATCCGTATAACTTTTTAACCATGGGGAAAATTCACGACTTAAGGATAGAAGTCCTTTCAGATTTGTTTCAGTAGGCGGTGGCTTCATCAAGCGGTGTATACGTACTAACTTGCTCTAGTTTACCCATACATGCCTACACGACAAAACTAACAAAGAGGTTGTGCGCCCGGCGCAGACTCAGATCAGCCTGGGCATCTGCCCAGTCTGATCAGTCTTCGCTGTCCGCATGGAGGTAGCTTAGACCCTTAGCTACCTTTTGAGCGTTTAGCGAAGTGTCTGATCGGACTGGGCGGATGCCCAGGCTGATCTGAGTCTGTGCTGAGCGCACAACCACGTCACAGTGTTTTGTTTTTTTCGTGCTTAGCATTAATAGGACATATGCAAACAGTGCATACCCTGATCAGACGCCGCAAATTGCTACACTATTTGCATAAGATAAATGGGTATATTTCTCTTTAGAACAAAATAAAAGTGATAACAATCAACTAAACCAGACACCCCTCAATTGACAAATGGACTCATCCATTTGAAAAGGATAGAATAGTCAACTGGGCATAAATGGGTTAAGATAATGATTTGATCATATGCGTTCTGGTAGAGTTATGACCTTTGATCAGTCCTTGGTTTGTAGCTATGAACCATTTTTAATCAAATTACCGAATGGCTGACATAACTAAAAGTTACGCAGCCGAAGAGACGACGCCGGAAGAGTAATACCTGTATCTTGTATCTGCTTGTCGAAGGCGAGACAATTAAAGACCAATGGCAAAACGCCCCCCCTCACCCCCTACCCGCCCCCTTCTTCCACTTCGACGTATGTAATTTTATACATACGTCGAAGTGGCAGAAGGGGGCGGGTAGGGGGTGAGGGGGGATGCGTTTTGCCATTGATCATTAATTGTCTCACCTTCGACAAGCAGAAACTATTATACTCTTCCGGCGTCGTCTCTTCGGCTGCGTAACTTTTTAGTCGAGTTTTCTGGTGAAACGATAGGCCGCATTCTGCGGTATGCTTGTTATGTGTTGTTCTGATTGTGTATATTTATGTGTCTGCAGAATGTGATGATGTATCGTGAGGCACTGTAACAAGAACTGAAGTCCCTGTGGGTGGAAAAAGCCACAACTGACCAAAGTAAAGAAGTTCAGGGCAAATACCAAGATAAACAGAATATGGTAAGAGTCAGTAGAAGAAATAACTGAGCCGCGACACGAGAAAAAAAGTGGTTCTGCGTCTAGCGCAGACTCAGATCAGCCTGAGCATCCGCCCAGTCTGATCAGACTCTCCACTAAGGACTTTCAGGGTAGCTAAGGATCTAAGCTACCACCATGCGGACAGCGAAGACTCTGATCAGACTAGGCTGATGGCCAGACTGGTCTGACTCTGCGCTGGGCACACAACCACTTCTTTAGTTTTGTCGTGTCGCGGCTAGTTTGACTACCGTAAAAATTCTAAAATCTGGGACACCTAAACTATCAGTGATGATACTGAATGGCAAACAGAGTTGGCTTTGATCAGAGTGCTCCTTTCAGAGGAGTCTGATCTGGGACTGCACTGTTTGCTTATCATCTGACACAATACTAGAAATTATCACGGTACTTTTATTCCGTTACCTACAAAATTTGTTGTGGGTACTCTCTTTATTGGATGGATGACTTTTTTTACGGTTTTACAGCCTTTTCTTACGAGGATCATCCAAAACGTTCTGTCACTGGGCTTTATAACTTGCTCACAGACGTGATAGCTGACCTCGGTTTGCAACAATCAAAAGAACAATCTTTATTATACCCTGCCACATGTTAGTGGCGGGGTATTATGTTTTCAAGTTGGCCGTCCGTGTGTCCGTCCGTCTCTCCGAGCTAACGGGAGAGACAATAGGTGGCTAGAAATTTGGACATTTTGCCGTCCGTCGTACGTCCGTCCGTCTGTCCGCACCTCGTTTCCGTTCGATAACTTAAGTACTTATTAACGGATCGAGTTCAAATTTTGCATATGTATATGTATCAAGAATGTCTCGCTTGGGATTGTTAATGGGCAAATTTTGGTAATTTCTGACAGAGTTATGGCACTTGTCAATGTACAAAAATGGGTTTTGGCCTGTAGTTCCTTCACTACTTGGAATATCATGGTGAAACTTCACAAAATGATCAAAGCAATAACAACGTGTAACCATAGCAATTTTGTCCTCAGGGGTTATCTGCCCCTACCCTGGGGCTATATACGTGTATAAAATCGCGAAAAAAAAATCTATATAAAATCAGGGTTCGAAGCGTTTTTTTTTCTGAAATTTAAAGCAAATGATTAGAGTAAAAGAAGCCTTCTGTGATGTTCAAAATTTACCCCATGTGGGTTATCTATTCCTGCCCCGGGCTATGCAGATGCATAAAATGATGAAAAAATCTATATAAAATTACGATTTAAATATATTTTTCTGAAACTTGCAAATATTCATAGAAGTACATGTAATGAAAGCCTCTTGAGATTATCAAAATTTGACCCCATTGGGGCTATCTGCCCCTGCTCCATGGCCACATACATGTATAAAAAATAAATCAGCAAAAGATGGACAAGTGAAATTGGTTTGCAGTGGCGGGGTATCACGCAGTCGTTTGCGATGCTTTTATCTTTATACTGATATCAGGTACATGGTAATGATATCAGGTACATGGTAAAAATGCAATTTGGTTGTGTAATAAGCTCAAATACAGACCTCGTATTTGACACTAGCCTATTTTCGTTGTTTTTGTTTTTCTGCTGGCTTGTGATTCATGCTACATATCTCGACAACTACATATTGCATGATTCTGAAATTTTCAGGGTTGCTGTCTGCTGCATTCTGTGGTGCACTGCATAAAAATCAGCGTCTTTTGTCATTTATATGCGATGCCAAACGATTGATATCTATGTTGTCACAGAAATATGTTGAAATACACAGTCACGTGATTTTCAAGGACCAACTGTGACTTCATTTTTAGAACCTTTTTAAAATTTTGATTGAGATCACATTGTCACGATCTACTGCAGTGAATATATGCTTCAGAATTTGAAATGTTGTTCATTTATCAAGCTTTAGTACTTAGAACATGACCTAGTCGATTTTCATATGGCGTTTTTTTTTGCATAATATTGAGATTGCGAAATGCTGTAAACTC